>JAOEGL010000003.1:134631570-136060320 GCA_034509955.1 Urosaurus nigricauda
ATATTCCTTCCCCCTATTTTCACTTCTCTTTCTTCTGCTTTTCTTATATGTTCTGCACATAAGTTGAACAGGTAGAGTGATAAGATGCAGCCTTGTCTGACCCCTTTGCCAATTGGAAACCATTCTGTTTCCCTATGTTCTGTTATGACTGTAGCCTCTTGCCCTGAGTACAGATTCCTCATCAAGACAGATGGGTTTGCACTCCCATGTCTTTAAGGGCATTCCACAGCCTTTCATGATCTATGCAGTCAAAGGCTTTAATATAGTCTATAAAGCACATGCTGATTTTCTTTTGGAACTGCCTGGTGCACTCCATTATCCATCATATGTTTGCAATGTGATCCCTAGTGCCTCTTCCTTTCTTGAACCCTACTTGGACCTCTGGGATTTCTCTCTCCATGTATGGTTGGAGTCTATGTTGTAGAATTTTGAGCATAATTTTGTTTGCATGGGATATTAGTTCTCTGGTTCTATAGTTGCCGCAATCTTTTGTGTCTCCTTTTTTATGGATGGGAATGTATATTGATTATTTCCAGTCTCTCAGTCTTCGTTTTGTTTTCCATACCTGTCAACATATGTTAGTTAGCACTATAGTTGGCTTTGCCAATGTGGATTGCAGCAGCTCAATTGGAATATCATCTGTTCCTATTAACTTATTTTTGCCATTTCTCTTATTGTAGCTTTTACCTTGTTTTGTTTTTGTTTGTTTGTTTTTTTAGAATTTTGGGTTCATCCTCATATGGCTCTTAATTTCGTGTGTCCTTAATTCTGTTATCTCTTTTATATAGCTCTTCTGTGTATTGCATCCATCATCTTTTTCTTCTTTCCTGGTCTTGAATTGCGTTATTTTTATTGTCACAGTGTTCCAGGCCTTGGTTTGAACTTTCCCTTAATTTTCATGATTTTGTGGAATAGGTCTCTCATTCTCCCTTTTTTGTTATTGTCTTCTATTTCTCTGCACTGCTCATTGTAGTAGTTTTCTTTCTTCATGCACAAGCCATTGTACTGTTGCATTCATGGTTTTTAGTTTGTTCCTATCTCCTTTAAGTTTTCTTCTCTCCTTTCCTTTGTTGCTTGTAACATATTATCTGTCATCTATGGTTTCTTCTTCTTACCTTATCAATTATCTTGCTAGTTCAAAAAAAAAAAAAAAAAAAGAAAAGAAAAGAAAAAAGAAAAAGAAGTAGAACCAATGGGATGTACAAAATTCACACATGGCTTTTTTTTACCCTGAAAACAGGATTTTTCACACAGGAAACATCATTTTCTATCACCACCACCACCCCTAAATCAATATTTCTATGCAGAAATTTGCTCTCCAGAAAAAGCTGCTTCTTGCACAGAAGGTACTGCATTTGGGGACTTAGGAGCTAATCAGACTGGCTTGAAGCACTGAGGTGGGGGAGGCATGGGGGTGTGGTGTTTTGATTCAGTGCATGCTGTACCAAAAGGAGCACCGTAAACCTGTAGCTCTGGAGGCAAGGGCCACCTTTTTGTCAGTGCTAAAAGGAGCTGCATTTTGTGGTTGCCACAGCCCCAGTCTAGTAAGGAAAGGGGCAGTGGGACACACCAAAGCAGTGATCTGTTTTGCTCCATAGTCTGGACAAAATTCAACAAGTTAAATTCCAGATTTTCTTTCTCCATTCCGTTACATTTTCATTTTATGGTGTGCTTTGAAATGCACTTGCTATTTGTTTGCTTTTTAAAGAAAAATACTAGCAAGATAAAGAATACTCACAAGTTTTCTTGCTCTTAACTAGAAGTGGGTCTTGACACAGTGAGGCAGGCCATTGAGAACTGCTGTGGAATTTTTATTGAGAAGCAATAAAAAATGAACATTGCATTTTGTGAAAAATAATGTTTTGTTAAAAAAAAAAAAACCATATGCAGTGGCATTTTTCCAAAGAAAACTGTCCTCATGTTGAAAATAATTGGAAAATATGCCAAACTCACAGAACTCTGATATGAAGAAAGAAACTTGAAATTATTCATTCTTTGGTTTGAGAATAAGATAAGTAAAGGTTTGCTTATTTAGAAAACTTCTTTGCTTCAGTCTTCTCAGAAAAGGCAAAGGGTGCTCAACCTAAGGATAACGGAGCAGAAGACAGAATAGGGGAATTTCAGCACAGAATAAGTAAACAGATAGTACAGGAATACCTGGTTAACCTAAATGAATATAAATCTCCAGGACCAGATGAACTACATCCTAGAGTATTAAAAGAACTGGCAAATGTAATATCGGAACCACTGGCAATAATCTTTGAGAACTCATGGAGAACAGGAGAAGTCCCAGCAGACTGGAGGAGGGCAAACGTCCCCATCTTCAAAAAGGGAAAAAAGAGGATCCCAACAATTATCGTCCAGTTAGTCTGACATCAATTCCAGGAAAGATTCTAGAGCAGATCATTAAGCAGAGAGTCTGTGAACATTTAGAGGCCAATGCCATAAAAAGTCAACATGGGTTTCAGAGAAACAAGTCTTGCCAAACGAACCTGATCTCGTTTTTTGATAAAATTACCAGCTTGGTAGATGAAGGGAATGCTGTGGATATAGTATATCTCGATTTCAGTAAGGCCTTTGACAAGGTTCCCCATGACATTCTTGCAAATAAGCTTGCAAAATGTGGGATAGACAAGTTAACTGTTACATGGATTTGTAATTGGTTGAGTGGCCGAACTCAAAGGGTGCTCAACAATGGTTCCTTTTCATCCTGGAAAGAAGTGACCAGTGGGGTGCCACAGGGTTCTGTCCTGGGCCCAGTGTTATTCAATATCTTTATTAATGATTTGGATGACAGAATTGGAGGCATACGTATCAAATTTGCAGATGACACTAAACTGGAAGGAGTAGCTAATACCCCAGAGGACAGGATCAAAATTCAAAATGACCTGAATAGACTATATAGCTGGGCCAATGCTAACAAGATGAAATTCAACACAGAGAAATGTAAGGTTCTGCACTTAGGGAGGAAAAATGAAATGCACAGATATAAAATGGGGGACACCTGGTTGAATGAGACCACATGAGAAAGGGATCTAGGAGTCCAAGTAGACCATAAGTTGAACATGAGTCAATAGTGTGATGCGGCAGCTAAAAAAGCCAATGCAATTTTAGGCTGCATCAATAGAAGTATAGTTTCTAGATCAAGGGAAGTAATAGTGCCACTCTATTCTGCTTTGGTCAGGCCCCACCTGGAATACTGTTTCCAGTTCTGGGCACCACAATTAAAAAAAGATGTGGAGAAACTGGAGCATGTCCAAAGGAGGGCAACTAAGATGGTGAAGGGTCTGGAAACCATGCCCTATGAGGAACGCCTTAGGGAACTGGGGATGTTTAGCCTCAAGACGAGAAGGTTAAGAGGTGATATGATAGCCCTTTTTAAATATTTGAAGGGATGTCATATTGAGGAAGGAGCAAGCTTGTTTTCTGCTTCTCCAGAGAACAGGACCCGGAACAATGGATGCAAGCTGCAGGAAAAGAGATTCCACCTCAACATTAGGAGGAACTTCCTGACAGTAAGGGCTGTTTGACAGTGGAACACACTCCCTCGGAGTGTGGTGGAGTCTCCTTCCTTGGAGGTCTTTAAGCAGAGGCTGGATGGCCACCTGTCGGGGATGCTTTGATTTGGAGTTCCTGCATGGCAGGGGGTTGGACTGGATGGCCCTTGTGGTCTCTTCCAACTCTATGATTCTATGAAAACACAAATTATTGTGCATTTTCCCAGAAAAATTCCTCTTTAAAATCACCAAAAGAGTGGGAAAGTAAGAATAGGAATTTGATGTTTGTGGTATCACTTTTGAAACTGAAAGACTGAAAAACTTTCTAGCAATCCTAGTACTTTCCCCAAGTTCTGTAGATGTATGTGGCAAAGATTTGCATTATAGTATACTTAACAAAGTATAGTCTCTTTCAGTGTTATAGTAATTAAACTTATACCTATTCAGTTTATGAATGCCTAATTTTAATACACTCATATTAACAGACCCAACAAAATATCATTTATCTGTTGTACTCAAACATTACTGCATCCACTAGGGAGAGCTATTGTAGAAATATTGTAGAATAAGCATTAAAAAAAGCACAGCATGTGTGTCAATAAAAGAGAATTGTTCATAATTAACATTTGTCTTAGTTCTAGCTCAAATTATTCAAAATTCTTTTTTATGAAAAAATTATCACTATTTTGTTTAGGCTGTTGAAAACCATATTGAAAATTTCTGCATAAATTGCACTGATTACATCAAAATCCTCCCCCCCCCCCAAGTTACAAATCCTTATTTCAATATTATTGGTGTATTTTAAATTCTTTGATGTATTTAACAATGGATTAGTTCATTTCCCAGCTTATCAGGAGGAATCACTTCCTCTTTCTAAGGACTTAATCCACATGACCTGAAAGGTACCATTTTATCAGTGTCTCTAAATGTAGAGTCTAGATTTTGATGTTTTTTCCTTGTTGTTGGATCTTTATAGATTCATTCCTCCTCTGTTCAGATTTATTGTTGGTCTGGATAACTAAATTTCACTTAAACTTCAAGTTATGTATGTGTTCACCTCAGTTATGCCAAGGGCTTCCACATTTTGATTTTAGTTTGTTTTTACTCATTCCATCCCTGAATACATGCTGTTTGTTTCACAGCTTTCTATAGGAATAGTTCTTCTAGCATGGATTTTTCATACCCTTTTTTTTCAATTAATGATATATTTGGATGCTCCATGGTGAATTTTCTATGGTATCAGATCATTATATCAACCTTCTCCTAACACCAGTACTACTTCTTTGTCTACCTCTGACAGAAATTAGGCAAAGAATCTGTTAGGCCTGGGGTTTATAGGTTTAGTAAAAGTTTGGGTTTTAGGCTCCAGCTGTATGTTAGGCTTGTTTATTATAAGGGAGAATGAGTCAAGGACAGTTGCCTTTTTATAGCTGGATGGTACAGGGAGATGGAGAAATTGGCTCCTCCCAACACCAACCGAAAAGAGCAGCCTCTGTTAATTGAGAAAACAACTTAGTATTTGGCATGGGAATGTCTCCCTGCTTTCCCTGCCCCAAACTCAATGGGTTTGGTGATGTAATGTTTTTAAGAGTGTTGTACGAAAGCATATATAAGATGCCAGCAAACAAAGAACTTTGCCTCACAGTAGTGTGCAGTCCTGTGAAGACACTGCATCTATGGTTTCTTTCCTTTTGATATGTTAACTTGTTTGAACTTGGAGTGTGCATGTTGACTTTGTCTTTCTTATATTTTATTTGCATTTAGTTGTGTGTACTGTATGTATGCCTTGTGCCCTGTCTTTCCTTTATTTTGCTTGCTCAAGTAAAACAGTCTTTCTCAAGACCAGAGCTGTCTGGTCATTTTGCCTGCCTCATACCCAGAACCCACAAGGTGCAAGTGCTACAGGTTTATTTGATCTCCACAATCCACCAACAACACAGCAAAAAAATCTGGATATTTGTAGAAGTATACTCTATTTATAGGGCAGATATAGAATATTCTCTAGTATCCTCTTTGTTACTCCTAGGGAATTTTCAAATGAAATCCTGTGTTGTGCTGCAATAACTGCTCATCACATTGTAGCTCACTGGTGGGAAGGAACTAGATACATCATCCTTCTACAGCCCACTCACCAGCACTGCAGAACTCTTTCAGCTGGTGTAGTACCTGGTTTTTGAGAGAGGTGTTAGGTGGCATTTTAATTGTGGTAATGGTGCAGTCATGGAAATGTGCCCATTGGTAATGATGCCACAATAATGCATGTCAAAATTTATGAAGTCTAAGGAGTTTATCAGACAAGAGGAATTTCTCTCTGTTTCAAATGGAGTCAATTTGAATTTACGTAAATTGTCTAGTTTATGTGAATTCTAATTGCATTTGGAATGTGCTCAGAATGACTTCCCATTGCCCAAAATTGCGTGATATACTCTAATATGCAATAACGTAAAACCCATGATTGTGTTCGGAATGACTTCCCTTTTGCCCGAAATTGCATGAGATACACTCAAAACCCCATGATTGTGTTTGGATTGCCATTGGATTATACTTCCAATTTCCGTCATCTGATAACGTCCAAAGTCAACTTTAACAGCAATGTGGTGGCTCAAGTGATTAAGACACTGACTCTGTTGAGTGCAAGATGGGCAGGTTGTTAGTTCAAGGGCCATGTACCTCATGAGGGGGTGAGATCCCATCACTAGTCCCAGCTTCTGCCAACCTAGCAGTTTGAAAACATGCAAATCACAGAGTAGTCTCTGACAACGTTGGGTCTTTAGCTTAGTAATCGAGATGAGGACCACCCCCTATGGTCGGACAAGACTTCACAACCTTGTCAGCAGGGAATACCTTTAACTTTTTAAGCCAACTTTACAATATTGTAAATATTCAACATAATGTCAGACTAATGCTTCATAGAATAGCGAAAATAGCAAGTTACACTATTTTCTGCCACAGGTTTGGTTGATGACCTCTAGCCAGAGCCAGAATCACTTACATGTTTAAATCAAAACTCCCAGAAAACCCCAGCAACCTCAGGAAGGAAGCTTTTCCAAATTTTGTTTGTAACCAGGGGCCTAACACTGGAGAAAACAATATCTCAGCTAGTTCCACTCCAAGATAGAAAGATTGAATTATTGCAGTAGCACACAGACTGCATGCTGGTGCAGAAGTAGTCAGGAGAAGGTTCCCCTGGCTGGGTGAACTGCCAGTGCCAATTTTGACTACCAATTGATTGCACAACTGCACCATTGATCTCTTGCACTCCTCACTTTCTTGACCATATAAGTCAAGGGTGGGAATCTCATGGACTGTGGTCACATGTACCCTGCTTATTTTTGCAGGCCCTATGCCCCTTCTGGACCTCGATGAAAGCGGGGGGGGGGGGGGGGGGAGAACAGATATTCCCAAAATCTCTACCCATATTGTATAGCCATATAGAGGAATTTCTTGTCCTTCCTTCAAAACAGTTTTATACAAGAAGTCTGCTTAACAACCACTTCCCACTTCAGGTTTGAAGGTACTACAGCCCATGGTGGGTTTAGGGCAAGAAAAATTGCCCCTAGCACTCAGAGTTTTTCCACCTCTGTTCTAAATGTTTTGGGAAGGGAGGCCTTCTAACCCCCTGAGCAGTAAATAACCACAGACCTAAGTCTGAGATCAAATTGAATATCACTAGTCCAACCATGATTTAGGCACCTTTAAACCTTTAAGTGCTCATACTTTCTTGAGAATCAGGCCCAGCCCTGTGGGCATTCAGAGTATTCCCGTTGCATATCACAGTATGCAGGGAAGGAGAATTTGTAGCAAAGTATTTCAGAAAAACTCATGGTGTGTTGAACCTCTAAAGATATTTTCTGGATTCCTGTATGGACATTATGCCTTTGTAAATGGACTTAGGTATGCAGAAATTAGAAAGGAGCATTTTGTAACATCCATATGCAGTAGAGGGCTGCTGTTACATTACTATGTAACAGACCTGGCATGGTAACCATTAGACCAACGCACTATGAGACCAATACACAAAACAACCAATGCGCATTAGACACCAATGCACACCAGGCCCAAATTCCATAAGGTACAATGTGCTTTGCACAGTTTTGCCATTGTCCCTATAGGCATATTTATAATTCACTAAAATTGTTTCTTAGTTATACAATTACACTAATAAAAGATGATTCAGGCACTCAGCTGTCATCCTATTGCTGAATTAGAATGGTGCAGTTGCAATGACACTGCTTACTTATGCCATCAGAACTTATGTCTGTAATTGTTGTGTATGCCAGAATTCAGCTCTGACCATGCAACAACAAAATCTCCAGTTCACCTTGTAAGCAGTGCAGCTACTCCAAAAATAGAGAGTTCTGTGTTGTTGAAGAGTAATAGGATGAGTGGGAACATGTACAACCATTTTTTTGTAGCTTGACACTCTATAAGGATCTCATCTACAAAGACTATGTAAGGACCCCCAGAGGTTTCTTCACATATCTGTCACAATTTATCCACCTACATGAAAATAGCTGGATACTTTCCCACTCAATTATTTGGTGATATTTCCCATAGCAGGATTATGGATTCCCATAGCGGAATCTATAACAAGAACTATTTTGTTATTTGGATAGAAAATCACCCCGTGCTGCCATTAGCCTTCTTGCAAGTAAATAGAGGTCCAAAACACACTGCAGATATAATTCAGTTTCAAACTGCTTTAACTGCCTTGGCTCAGTGCTAGGGAATCCCGTGACTTGTAGTTTATTGTGGAACCAAAGCTCTGACAGATAAGGCTAAATGTCTCACAAAACTACAGATCCCAGAACTCCCTAGCATTGAGCCGGGGCAGTTAAATTGGTCTCAAACTGGATTATTTGTGCAGTGTGTTTTGGACCAGAATCTGTTTCCCTTCAGACTCATGACCCATTCCTAGTTTTGGGAAATGGGTATTGTTTTGTTAATTTTTATCTCAAAGGATGCAACGGCTAATTTTTAGCATTTTTTTCCTCACAATGAGAAGAAACTCTACACTTATCTAAGACCATGTGCAGTTCAGGACATATTTTCTAAGCCCCCCCCCCCCCATATTTTCAAATATTTTCCCCATCTTTAGTGTTGAGAGTTTTAGACTGGGGGGATTATTGAAAAAAGCAGTACGGTAGTAGGGTTTTTTTTTTTAAATTAAAAAAAGATGTAGAAATGGAGTTATAATCCCTTCCTCCCCACACACAGAATAATAAGGTGAACAAACCTTAAAAAAATAGGCTCCATTATATATATGAACATGTGGTTCCAGGTTC
Organism: Urosaurus nigricauda; assembly: GCA_034509955.1. Taxonomy (NCBI): domain Eukaryota; kingdom Metazoa; phylum Chordata; class Lepidosauria; order Squamata; family Phrynosomatidae; genus Urosaurus; species Urosaurus nigricauda. Next base: position 134,640,353 of record JAOEGL010000003.1, read on the forward strand.
TGAATGTTTGTGTACTGTAAAAACATATTTGATTCTCAACATCCACTGAATACAATTATTTTCTATTCTTGTGGAAGAGGTTTAAAATGCCATAGGACTTTTTTGTTTTGTCCCCCCCCCCTTGTGAATATTGGACTTATTTCAGTGTTCATCAACATCCCTTCCTTCTTATAGGCACCAGAGCTTGCATATACATGAAAGACTGAGGAGTCCAGCAGGAACTTAGACATAAATTCAATTGGTGAATAAGGAGTTAATTTTCTTTTGAATATTTGCCTTATGGTTTTAATAGCTGTGTGAATTTCAGGTATCTATGCTCTTTATATGTATGTCCTCATTATTTCACCCAAAAAGTTTTACCTTAAGTTGTGCTTGCCAGATGGCCTCTATAATCCATTTATTTTTGCCTCTAAAATAATGTGTTCAGGCTTCCACTACACAGTGATAAATACTGAATTAGAGTGCCAACTTTTAAGCACAAACTGCTCATTCATTCTGTTTTGTTGTTTCTCTTTATTCCTCTTAATTAAACAGCTTTCTGACCTTGGGTTGTGGGGCTTAAAATGTGACTTCTTAATTGTGGGTGTATGCTTTTTAATCATTAGAGACAATTTCAATTGAAAAGACCGTCAGTTGCTAAAGATAACGCCAAGAGAATTATACAGCTATAGCCAACACAAATTCAACAACATTTTTGAAGATAGGTGTTTTTGCACTTATGGTGCAGTGGTTAAATGCTTGTACTGCAGCTACTCACTCAAAACCAGAAGGTGGTGAGTTCAATACCAGCAAAAGGGCTGAAGCTCAACTCAGGCTTGCATCCTTCCGAGGTCACTAAAATGAGTACCCAGATTTTGGGGGGCAAGTAGCTTACAGTTGTAAACCGCTTCGACACTGCTTAGGCGGTATGAAGCGGTATATAAATGAAACTGTTTGTTTTGTTTTGTTTGGTTGATATAACTGACATCTGTATATCAGTTCTAGGGATTTCTAGGGATATGATTAAAACATATATATTTAAAAATAGCATTAGAAATTGCATGATTATAGTTACAGGAAACTGTCCTGGACAATGGTGTGAAGGAAAGTAATTACTTAAAAATGTAAGAAAAGCCAAATATGATTAGACAGAAGTATCTCATTATCAATTTCATGATTTTCCAGTGCCCAGTAGCCTAGTGTTCACTGGCTTTATGAGAACCTTACAAGCAAAACCTGAAGGGAAATCACATCTTCCCATTGTGTGTCCCCCAGCAACCGCTATCCAGACCTGCGGTGCCTTTAAATCCTGATGGTATATTTAACCTGATTAGCAAATAGTCATTGACAGATGTAGACAAATGTCTTTCTATGGAAATTTTATTTAGCTCAAATATTTACTGGGGCTGACTACAAGGACCCATGAGATCATCTCCCTGTTTGTATACTGAGAGAAAGGAGTATTCAATGAATTGTGCAGAGGCAGAATTCTATAATTAAAAGTTTCTTTTATTATTGGAAAATCACACAGCAAATCACTAACACACATACACATTCATACAAGGCTCAGGAACCCAGGAATTAGCTTGGAAAATTTTGGAGGCTGAACTAACGGCAATACTTGCACAAGATGAGGCTTGCTTCGGAGTCCAATTAGATGATGTGGTGTGAGACACAGCCGTTTCGATTAGCCGGGGTGAACGGACGTACCAGAGCTAGTCATAGTTCACAGAGACAGTGTCCCCAATGCAATCCAAACTAGCACACTAAGCAATGATTGGGGGACCTTATATAGGCTAAATCTAGCCTCTGGGCAAAAGTGATTCCACATCTATGGGTGAAGTTATGGTCTGGTAGTATTCAAAGTGGGAATGTGTGCTTGATTAAGCTTATCAGGCTCATCTGGTGAAACATCCTTCAGATAATGGAGATGTTAATGTCCCATTTGCAACTCCCAAATTATTTTCTTAGGATACAAGTATCTGGGGCATTGTTTTCCAATGGTCCCATTAATCTGACCTCACCTGGGTGTAGTGTGGACATGTCCCCTCACTTTGGGCATTATGGCAGGATTCATAATCCCCAAATCCACAATACCTTGCATTGCAGGGTCCATCTAGGGTCATGTGGAAAATTACACACCAAAAATTCAGAATATGAGGTTGCCTCCATGAATTTGTCTAATCTCCTTCCTGAATACACCACTGTAATGGCTTCTATGTGGGGCTCCCCATGAAAGGAGTTCAAAAGTTATTGCTGGTATAAAATGCAACATCTACACTGCTGCCTGGAGTACATTTTAGAGACCATACATCACATATTTTGAGATAATCACATTGGCTTCCATTCTGATGTATCAGATCAGGTGCATTACTTCTTTTAAAATGACGGTTGGAATTCAGTAAGGGACATACTTATACAGAAGTGGATTTATGTCTGCAAGATACAGAACTGAGCAGTTTTACAGTGTCCACATTAAGCAAAGGGCTGCCAAGACATTACTATGTAGGAGAGCCAGAGACGTGACCACTGTGCTTTGGGAATGACACACATCAGGACTTAGTGAAAAATGGGAACTCCTGCTGCTCACATGGACAATGACTAGGGACTGCTAATTTATATTTTTACAGCCTGATGTGCATTGGCACAGTCTTGCTGTGTATCTCATATGCATCTTCACAATTCACTAGGTGGGTTTTGTAGCACCTTTGCTATGCAGCTAAGACCATGTAAAGTTATGTAATTTATAGATACAAAATTGTAGTCCTATTTTTCTGAAGAAAAACTATATTTTTGTGCAAACAAGTGGCCCAAAAAGACTATTTATTGATTTGACTTGATGTACTCACCTTCCTCCCAACATGAGATTCAACGTGTAAAAACACATTTTTGGGGGGGAAAAACTTTTTAATACAAAATTTAAAACAGAATTAAATTAACTTTATTTAAAAAAAAAACACAAGGTAAAAACAAAAGTTAAAAAACAGCATTAAATACAAATGGTACAACCACTCCCATGGATGGTTCAAGTTGCCCTTCTGTATCCACAGATTCTTTCTCCACAGATTCAACCATCAATGGTTTGAAAATATTTTTTAAAATATATAAATTACAAAAAGCACACTTTGATTTTGTCATTTTATATAAATTTTACTATGTCATTGTATATATTGGGACATGAACATCCATGAAACTTCAGCAGATACCAAGGGCCAATGTAAAAAACAAATACCTCCTTAAACAAAAATGTTTTATCTGCTAGCAAAAAAAAGTGGGGTATTCTTGCTGTTGTTAGTATATAGACCTACTAGGGAAGGGAGTTTCACAACCTGGGAGACACTACTGAGAACAGAAAATGCAGGCCTATGACTATCATATTCAATTTCTTTCTCCTGTTTGCTTGATGAAGAAGCAAGTGTGACTTCGAAATCTTGCAACATGTAATTGTGCATTTTGGTTGGTCCAATAAAGGTACCAAGATAAATTTGTATATCTGAAGCTTGACCTTTCTGGAGTGCTTTACAAGTGATGAATGTTCTAGATTACCCTGAGATGTATAAAGGGAATTGCTACTTTGGCCTCTAAAAATAGTTTGTGTAGCAAATGTCAAGCAGAAGAGCTTGAACTTGAGATGGATCCATTGTTTATCAAGAGATGCATTTATAAGGATTTAGAAGAGGGTTTAACATTTTATTATTTAACAATGCTATCTGGGGCATTGTGCTATTATATTGTACTGAAACACGGTACACCGCTGATCCCAAGATTGTTCTAAAAGTCTTACAATAAAATAATACAAAGGGACAGCAGCACCTATAAATTAATGGAGAAAATACTGTGCAGTTCCATTGTGCTTGAATTGCCTTTTGTATTTATAGGTAACTTCATTGCGTGAGGCAAGTCAAAATCTTCCAAAAAGCTAATTCCAGCTTCACAGGATACTTCCTTTTGTCAAGTGAGAATGTTTGCTGCATTGCTCATTTATTTGAAGTTCTTACACTTGCCATTCAACCAAAAGAGAAGGCACTAAAATCATTTTAAATTATTGGCATTAAAAAAAAATCACAAAGTTTATTCCCATTCTTTAATATATGTAGCAACAGCAGCAACCACAACCATCACCATAAATTATTATCCAGAGTCTCTTAGGATATCGAAAGATCTGTTGCTTCTCCATGCTCTGACCATCTGAAAGGGCCAGCACTTGAAGTTGGGGAATCTTAAAGATATGGCACAAAAACCCAAAGGGAGAGAAATTATAAATAGTTGAAGGCAACTGAATTTATGATAGCAGTTATATAAAAAAGTGTCTAAATTAATATGATGGGGACAGAGATACACATATCAATAAAGTCCACACCCACAGATCTCCTTTTCTCCTATCTCCCCATTTGCTCTCCCATTTAATAAACAAACAAATAGGATGAGATCCATCCCCTTCTTTTGTTTGTTCTGTTCAAAAATGTAAACATTTTTGAGCATATGTTAAATTGCATGCGCGTTGCTTCCATTGGACTAAAATGTGTTAAAAGACTCTGTTGCATGCATTTGAGAATGTGTGCATGTTTTAAATGGATCCTTTTCAAATGTGTACTTTGCTTAAGCACATTTGGAAATATCTATGAGGCTACAATGGTGTAAATTACATCTTGTCTGCAAATAGTCCAGAAAATGGGGATCAAGGTAGGTCCATCAAGTTTCATATTCCAATTTCTTTATATATCCATTGATGGGAAGCTAAAAACCTTGCTTCTAGTTAGATTGTGCAATAATTTATGTAAGTTCTCTGGACATCTGACTGATTTTTGAAGCCAGAAAGAAATGATAGTATTTTGTCTGCATCCACTCTGCAGATATAATCCAGTTTGATACCACTTTAACTGCCATGGCTCCATGCTATAGAATTCTGGGAATTCTAGTTTGTTTGGGTACCAGAGTGTGCTGACAAAGAAGGCTAAATGTCTCATAAAACCACAGTTCCTAGAATTCTGTAGCATTGATCCATAGTAGTTAAACTGGTGTCAACTTGGATTATTTCTGCAGTGTGGGTGCAGCCAAAATAGAGGTTTCCTGCTAGTCAGGAAACCTTACCAGGAGGAATAATAGACTACCTGCACCATTTCCTCCCAGTATTCAAACCTGCAGAAATGTTGTGAAGGAATTATTCTGTAAAAGAAACACTTTTTCCCCCACATAAAAACCTGTTTTATAAACAAAACAAAACAAAAAGTCCTTGGTTTCTGTGCAAAAAACAAAACAATCAAACAAACCCTGTTTTCTGCATTCTTGAAGAATAGACAACAATTAATTTTTCTGTGCTGAATTATTCCCTCTTAATATTTCAGAATGTGTTCAACTATTGAGAGGCTACTGTGGATAAATGATCTTACCATAAATGTTATTCTGATTCGTATAAGGATAAAATGATAAAATATGTATTTCCCTGTTTCTGAAGTGAATTGAAGTAAAATTCTTATTTCTCCTTACTCCTCTGTTGCTCTTTCCCTCTTGCTCTCATGTAATCAAAACACAATCCAGCAAGATCTGGCTTCTATTTAAGCTAGAGTTCAATATTATAACCAAACTGGGAAACTGCCACCTCTTCTTATGTAACAGTGAACTCTGGCTTCATACAAATCAGGATTTTTGAGCCAAAGCCAGAGTGCACCTGGGGAATCTTTGTGGTTTGTGAAGCTTTACTAGACCATTATTTTATATATTTATAAAAGTTTAAGGTAGTATGTTTTGGTGGTCAAACGCTATCAAAATAAAGTATGAACATCCCCACTTCTGTGAGTCTATTTTTTCTGGAAATATGTGTGGAATAAAGTTTTAGCATTCATTTTTCACAAGAAATAAGCCCATCATTTTTAACTGCAGTTAATCATATTTAATCACCCCAATTATGCATGCTAATTTACTAATATATTTATGGAAAGTAATTAATTTCCCTACTGAAAGCAAATTTAATCATATTAATGTTATGAAGACTAATTGGAATACAATGTGTTTTTTCATTATTTAAATAATCAGCAATCGATTGGGGGAAAAAATCACTTTCTCTTGAGCAAAATTAAGTCTCAAGAATTGTATTTCTGGACTCCCTCTAGTTAGGTATTTTGTTTCTAAAAGTAGCCAGCTACTGTGTGTCCAATTGCAATGGGTTGTCTACAAGAAAGGATAAAGCAGCATTGCCATATAGAGCTCCGGTTCATACCAAGGGCCCATTGTATAAGGTGTGCTACTTGCTTGAGATGGAGGCATAGATAAGTAATGTGGGAACCTAAAACCACCTTTATTGGATGGAGTAGACTGACCATACGTACTGTTTTAAATGGGACAGTATCACTTTTTTGCATATTTCTAGAATGTCATTTTAATATAAATTTCAATTTAGTTCAGCTTACAAGAAAAAAAAAATGTCCTTGTCATTGTGAAAATGGTTTTAAGATCCGTGTTTGAAATTGTGGTTGTAAAAAAAAATGTCATGGAGTGTGAGAAGTTTCATGATAAGGAGTTGAAAGTTCAAAATTTGCTATGTAAGATTATTTCATTGGAGAAATATGCATGGTACAATCATAGCGAAATACAGTCCCCCCCCCCCTCCCATCTATCTACATTTTGGTATGAGATCTGTCACTGAAGAATAATTGTTAGCTCAATATGTTCAGATAATAAAACTTTTGTTACCATCTTACTTTTTCATGATTGCAGAATATTAAATAACCACATCCCATTTTTACCATCCCAATGTCCTGTTTTGTCTCAAAGAAATATGGTCAGCCTAGGTTAGAGAGAATAGATTTCTTCCAGTGAATTGAAATTTGGTCATGCAAAACACATTTTTTTCTAATTTTATTTGCTATTTAGATAACCAAGAGTTCTTTAGACAATATGCCAAAGTTTCTGGTTTGATTAGTCACTTCTGCTAATACAAGGAGTCAAGAATGAAGAGACTTGCATCTTGTACATACGGCTTGTTCAAGGCTTCCACTTGACCATGAATGTAGTTGTTGAATATGTTTTGTCGGTATGTTATTCTTCATCTAAGTGAGTATGTCTTTAAACTAAGTTGTCTAAATTCCAGGCAACATTATTGATCAGAAGTAGACAATGTTTCTGCAAGCCAGCAAGAATAACAAAATAAATTTCTGTGAAGGCTTCCCATTTGTTCAAGCGTTTGTAAAGTGCAATGACTGGCAGGGATTGCTAGAAAGCATAATTATATCATTATTTTATAGGGTGTACCATAAATATACATAGTTCATTTCAGAATTATGTCATCCAAAGCCAGGTCTCTGCTCTGGAAAGCTTATAATTTAAATTTCAGCAGTACATGGGAGCTACTCAGGGATGGAGGGAGGGAGTATTAATGACTTTGGTACCATAGTGTTTTTAGCTATTTTTGTTTTTTTAATTAGATTTTAAGCTTCTTTGGATCCTATATTAGAGAAAGGAGGGATAGAAATGAGAGAAAGAAAATAGAAAGGAGTAAAGAAAATACAGAAAAAGACGAAAAGAAAAGCCACCTAAACATTAGGGAGGGGGGAAATCTTGTCAGTAAGAGCTGTTTTACAGTGGAACAGACTGCCTTGGAGAGTGGTGGATTTGCCTTCTTTGTGGGTCTTTTGTGATAAAAAAAAAGTCCCTCCATTTATAAGAGATTTTTTTCCAGGAAAATAAAGAATTAAATGTTAAAGAAGGTACATTTTAATGAGGTTTTTATCACAGGTGATGAGATGACACCTCTCCAGTGAGATGGGGAGTTGTGCAGAAGCATGAACCATTGAAATGTTTTTAAGATAGAGGGGTTTTTTTAAAGCCTGTATGAAACATGAGGTTTTGAGTCTGCCATTTTGGGTCTACCTCTGTGAGTCTGCCTGTTGGCTGGTGAGGCCTCTGACTCTTCTGAGGCAGACTATGAGAAAGATGGTAGAGCTGGCTAATGGAGTCTAGGCTCCCAGCTGTCCAGAAACATCAAGGACTACCAATCCCATCTGAGATGTGAGTAAAACATGTACCAGTCAGTGGCATTCCATTTTTGGTTTGTTTTATTGGTTTGGCTGAAACGATTGTACTCTTTGACCTACATTTTCTGTTTGTGCCTGGAAAACAAATTTTCAAGGATATCCTTTTCCTCTAGAATTCCTTTAGTTAGAAGGAAGCTTTTCTTTAAAGTAGTCTGCTTCTTGCACTCCTTTTCATGTGCCTAAGCTTGTCGGGTCCCTTCCCAAGTTGGCAAGGGAAAGTATTAGTGGAATTTCCCAGCAAAATCTTGATGTGTTGCTAAGGGGGGAAGAGGATAATTCACCAGGTGGTGGCAACAGCAAGGTTTATTTTAGATAAAAAGGTCATCTCAAGGGTTCCCCTCCAGATCAGCAGAACCATGGTGTCAGAACCATAACATCTTTAAACATAGGTTGGATAACTTTGTCTCAGGAATACTTCTATGGTGTGGCTTGCATGGCAGAGATTGAACTGAATGTGGTCCCTTCCAACCTATCAGCCTATATTTCCATGAATTCCCCCATCTGTCTTTCCTGTGCTTCATCTCTAAGACCTTGCACAAATTGTTGTGGCCCCATAGTCAGCCTATTAAATGTACTATACTAATATAAACTTTGTTTTCCTTACAGTCACTGCAGCTATGCTTACCTTTGGGTTAAAATTCAAATTTTAGCTGAAGAGGCATATACTTAACAGTCTGCATGATTAGTCAAAAAGTAGACTAATGAAGAAATTGGGAGATATGGGGGCAGGAGTGAAATAGCCATGGTGTGTGTGAATCAGATTAGAGGTGGAAGCGGTCTTCTGATGGAGCCATTTCTCTGTGGGGACTGAGCAAAAATGGCTTGGGTATACAAGCAGATATTTAAAACCTACCAACAGTGACATCAATCTAATTTTGTGTGGTAGAAAACATGGCAAATATTGGGGAATTGTGGTATTCCTTTGTCTTTGAAACAAAGCAGGAAAATAAATCTTACAAAGAAATAAGATGTCTGAAGGCTTATTGTTCCCTCTCCAAAGGGATTTATTAACATCCTAAATTTAAAGCTGCTGACACCAAGTTATTATACTATGGTTAATGATGAATTCATGGTAAATTTCCATACCATAGTCACCTCACTTCTTTCACCTTGTGGTTGTTTTCTCTGTATTTATCAGTATGCATTGTTCATGTGTTTTTGTTCCTTCTGGTGTTTCAAATTATGGTCCCTGGCCTTCTATCTGCATGCTGTTGTTGTTGCCTTGTAGGAGCTTCTTCCACTCCTGCAGAACCTCATTCTCTTCCTTCAGGGCTTTATCCTCCTCTTCAAGAGCTTTTCTTTCTTCTCTGAGAGCTTTATTCTCTTCCTGAAGAGCAGCTTCTTCTTCTTGGAGGGCTCTCCTTTCTTGCTGTAGGTACTTTTCCTCTTCTACCAGAGCTGCACTGTTCTTTCTCAGACCTTTAATCTGTTCTTGGAGGGCCTTGTTCTCCTCCCACAAAGCTAGTAACTCCTCCTGAAGAGCTTTCTCCTCCATTTTAAAAGCTACTTCCTGCTCACGGAGTGACTTAATCTCTTCTTGGAGAGCTTTGTTCTGTTTCTGGAGAGCCTTTTCTTGCTCTTCAACAGCTTTTTTCTCTTCCAAGACATTTAGTTTATTATCTTTGAGTCCACTGTTCTCCTCCCATTGAATATCATTTGTGTCCCGGATGATATGATTCTCTTCACGAATGGCCTTGCTCTCCATACGTAAGGTCTTATTTTCTTGTCGGATCTTCCCGTTCTTTTCTCGAAGGATTTGGTTTGCACACCGGAGGGACTTGTTTAGTTGTTTCTGATGGAATGGATGCCCAAAATAAAAAGAATTCCTTTTACTTAAAAACGGTACATCCTTGGAGTCCAGCATTTCACACCCCAGGGAATGTTTTTCATGAAGTCTCCTGAGTCTGTTAAGTCATCAGACTGAAGCTAAATGTAAATGAATACAGCTACAGAAAAAAATAAATAAAGTAACCCATAATTAGGTGAACAGGATTCATTATAGAGACTTTATTATGAATCTACAACAATACTCACTTTAAAAAAATTCACTTCCTGAACCTAAGGCTGATCACACATACTTTGTTCATTTTTGGTATGTTTTACTTGTATTGTTTTTAAAACTGAGTCCCAATATTGGATGAAAGGTGAGAGAGGAGGAGGAGGAGGAGGAGGAGACATGAAAGTTCATTTTATATAGAATCTCCATTTAAAAGAGTTTGTGTAGATAGTGTTGTTGTTGTAGTTGTTGTGTGCTTATTTATAATTGGCCAAGGTCATCCAGTTTGTTTCCATGGCTGAGAGGGGAACTGAACTCTGATCTCCAGAGCTGTAGTTGAACACTCAAAGCACTACACCACACTTTCTCAAAATGTATACTTGGACAGAGCTACTGCAAGGCAGAAGATGAAATAATAAGATATAATAGAGGGAAAAAAATTGATGTGGGTTACATGAAGATTCGCCATACATTGTGAGGAACAGAAAATTGTTCAGGTAAATAGCAAACAAATAAACAAATGCTAATAAAATCATATTAACATCTTACTTTTGCTTCCAGAAATGCCAATACAAGATTTCCATAGCCTGAATACAAGACAGATTCATAAATTTAGAGTTCAGCAGAACTTGGTCTTCTATAGCTGTGTTTAGGAATTTAGCAACCTAAGTCAAAGCAGTTTAAAACCAAGAAACGTGATTAATCATATTTCAGATGTCCACTGTTCTCACACAATAGACTGAAAACTCTTCCCTGTGGAAAATAAGTTCACCTTATTTGGTTGCAAATTTGTGTGGTTTTTTTTGGGGGGGGGGGGGTTCAGTTTTCAAGTTTCAAAAATGAGATACCTATATGTTTTCCTTGAGTCAACTTACTTTCAGGTTCCCTGTAGGGACTGGAGTTGAGGGTGAGGTGTTGGTTGGCCAGAGACAAGGCCTTTCACACATCACATAATAGCCATGACTCAACAATGATGACTCTTGATAATGGTAACCAAGGTGAACTTTAGAATGGAGGCAAATACACATGTGATGTAAGAGCTTTTGGTAAGATTATTTATTGTTATTTCAACAGAAATATCTCTCTCTCTCTCTCTCTCTCTCTCTCTCTCTGCCTTTATGTTTGAATCACTTCTGCTCCACAGTTCATCCGAACAGTATCCCAGATTAGTCTTTTCCTTTGGACATGATCTGGAAATACATTTATGCAAAATAACAACAACAACAACAAAAGCCCAAAGAAAACCAAACCAAAACAAAATGGGGAGGAGAAGGGAAACAAGAAAATCTAGAACTTGGCTTTAATGAATCAACTACATCAGCCATTTGTGACAGAAATGGGCTGGTTATGGATCAAAGCAGGCTTTGTTGGGCCTCCAAGAAGTAGCCTAGTGACACAAGCTACCACAAAATATCCTCCATACAGGAGGGGGAAAATTAAAGAGTAAGGAGGTTTGTGTATCCATATTAATCACTTATTACTTGATATCTGCATATGTGAATAAGTAATCTCAGATCCACTACCACAGACAGGAGTATCACCTGGTATAATCTTAAATGCTACTTCTCCATAGTATAAGTTCCTACATTTAGCTGTGAGTCAACTAGAATATGTATGTATGTATGTATGAACGTATATCTCCTGATTTCCCCTCATCACCACCATTGAATCACTGGCAGCTAATTGGATTAAATGACAGGTGATTAATCTATAAATGTTAGCTGTGCCTAAGTATACAATAGTCAAATGTGGACATATCAATGAGGTAGATACATGTGTATTTTATAACAGTGATTAACATATTTCTGTAAATCTGCTCAAATAATCTCAGATAGACAAAAAAAATCTCTTTTTCAAAATAAAATAGTCACTCATGCAATAGAACTGAATGTAGCCATCCAGTACTTCATGTATAAGCCCATGTGGAAGTGTTTTAACTGAAAGGTTTTTTACCACAAACCTCATAATGTAAATTTTATAACACAAGGGACACTATGCTATGTAAATTTACAGTGCTGTATAAATAAAGGTTAATAATAATAATAATAATGCAAACAGATGGAATATAACACTCCACCCATTCAGTTCTGTGTCTTCTCCTAATACCAACAGCTGTCATCCTGGAGAGATCTTCTGCTGTGTACTGAAAGGGGAGATGAGAAGCAATTCAGATGGTGAAGAAGCAACTGGTCTTTACATCTTCATCTTATTTGTTTTCCATTCCTCTCCATCAGTAAGCAGAAGCAGTGGTAATGCTTCTGACGACTTAACAATAAACAACAGTAAGTCTGGGAAGTTCTAACAGACAAAGAGTAAGACCTTGATAGTCTAAACATCTCTTCCATCTCGGGCTGGATGAGAGAAAACAAACTTAAGTTGAATCCAGAGAAAATGGAGGTACTTGTGATAGGCTCTCCGAGCCCAGGGATGGAGATTTTCCAACCTGTCTTGAATGGGGTCACACTTTCCCTGAAGGACAAAGTACGCAGTTTGGGCATGCTCCTGGACTCGTGTGGTATCACCTACGGGTGATATGCCAACTACATCTCTACCTGGGCAGAGAGGACCTTGAAACATTGATACATGCACTGGTAACCTCTCCTCTGGATTTCTGCAATGCACTTTACATGGGGCTACCTTTGTACCAAGTCCGGAAGCTTCAATTAGTCCAAAATGCTGCTGCCAGTTTGCTGACCAGGGCATTAAGAACAGATCACATCACCCCAATATTAAAATCTTTACATTGGCTACCAATTAGCTTCCGGGCACAATACAAAGTGTTGGTCGTTACCTTTAAAGCCCTATATGGCTTAGGCCCGAGTTACTTGAAGGAAAACCTCTCCCTACATAATCCGCCCCGCACCTTCAGAACATCAGGGAAAAAATCTCCTGGAAGCCACCAATAATAGATTGGCGGCAACATCTAAGAGAGCATTCTCTGCCATGGCTCCCAAACTCTGGAACGACTTGCAGGACGAGATCTGTCTTATCACTACTCTAGATGCTTTTAAAAAGCACTAAAGACGGATCTCTTCCAGCAGGCCTATCCACCTGACCTGATATGACAGTTTGAATGGTCAAGGAATGACAGTAGCTAATTAAGTAAAAAGTGATAATAGTATGGATAATTATTAAAGTTATGTGGTCCTTGGATTTTAACTGTATGTAATAATGTAAGTACATTTTTATGATGATTTTTATAATGTTTTTAATCTGTTGGAATCCCGCCTCGATCCATGGGGAAAGGTGGGAAATAATAATAGTAATAATAATAATAATAATAATAATAATAATAAAATTATCTCATGACATAGAGGGTCCTGTTTTCTAATATGTGAATATCTTTTTATTATTTGCAGGTCTTCCCATTCATCCTGTAACCAGCGATCTGACTATTTCCCTGATATTCAAGATGCTGAATCTTCACAAAAATAAATACCTGAGTCCAGGTCCATATTGTCTCTTAAACAGTTTGCATAAACTTCTAAAAAAATAAACATTCAACCATATTATCCATCGTTTCTATGCCACAACAATAAAATGATATTAATCCTATTCAGATTGCTAGACTCTCCCTACTGATCTTGACAGTAGGTTCTTAACCAACATTAGGAACATTAACCAAAGTGTGAGTGTAATTTCAATGCCTATGGAAGAAAACTCATATTTCATACAATGTTATAATGCAAACAGAGCCTAATAATACTGAATATAGAGAGTAATATAAGGGGATTGATTTTTCCCCTCTCTGCTTATTTTAACAGAGTGGCCAAATCCATTTTAGAAAATATATCAGACATTAATAAGCCCAAGTAGAGAAGTATTTTGGTCAGAATCATATTTGTCAGTAATGAATACATAACCTAAACTTACATATTTGTCATGGTTTCATATTTGTGATCCCAACATAGCCCCTAGTTTAGGGGATACATAGGGACGGTGAAAGTCCCCCAGTTCTTACTCACCATGCAGAAGCAGCTGGTGCCCCTTAAATTATGAAGCAGATTCTTCTGATTAGTTAGAAGAATGGACCCCCATTGATCACAGTGGCTGCTGCCCAGTAATGGGGATTGGGAGAATCAGGATGGGATTCACTGCATGGCATTGTAACTATGGTGCTTTCACATTCATATCTCCCCAACAGAGTTCCAGTCATTATGTATAGGATACATAGACCTTTACCCTTTCAGATGGTAATCCTAGTGGCCATGGAAAGTCACTCCCAACTAGAACAGTCTGGATCATGGAAAGGGGTGACAAATCTCTCATTTTATGGAATAAACTAAATCAGATTCTTCTCTCCTCCTGGGGCAAAGATCTGTGATGTGATGGAGTGGCTGGCAAGACTTGTCAAGCCTACTGATCTTTACCCCCTTCCTTTTGGTTTATGTGGGAACCACTGATACTGCAAAGCACAGCCTTCAGAATATCAGAACAGATTATCAAGCTCTGGGCAGGAAGCTGATAGAGCTGGATACACAGGTTGTCATTTCATCTCTTCTCCCAGTTAAAAAGCATGGCCCAGGTTCTTTACATCAGCTAACAACTGGCTTCGCAGATGGTGTCACCAAGAACAATTTGTTCCATGAAGAGGGGCTTCTGGCAAGGATGGTTTGCATCTTATGATAGTTGGTAGAAATGTTTTGCCAGTACTATCAAAAAATTGATCAGGAAGGCTTTAAACTGAGTTATATGGGGGAGGAGACAGTATTTTGGAAGGCAGGAGTTCATCAAGGGCTGGAGATAATAGTCAAACTGTTATAGAAGGAACAAGCCAAGTAGTTCAAGGTTCCAACAGTGAATTGCAGCAAGTAGGGAGGACCCACAATCTTAGATGTCTCTACACTAATTCACAGAGCATATGAAATAAACAGTATGAACTTGAACTCTTAGCACAACAAAGCAAATATGATATAATAGGCATCACTGAAACCTGATGGAATGAGTCTCATGATTGGAATGTAATAATAATAATAATAATAATAATAATAATAATAATGGGGGATAATTTTTTAAGAGAAATAGACCAAACAAAAAAGGAGGAGAAATAGCATTATATGTCAGGGATGTTTTCATCTGTGAAGAGATCCGGGACTTATATTCTGGAAGCCAGGTGGAGAGCATCTGGATAAAAATGAAAGGGGAGGGAAACAACAGGGATGTTATTGTGGGAGCCTACTACAGACTCCCATGGAATTGGATGATGCCTTTCTAGAACAGATGACCACACACTCAGAAAGGACCAAACCTTCAAGGTCTAGCAAATTCCTCACTTGCCTCAAAGACAGTTTCATTGTCCAAAAGGTGGAAGGGGCAACAAAGGGATCAGCTATTTTAGATCTGATCTTAACCAACAGGGATGACCTGGTTAATGGGGTGCAAGTGATGGGATCCTTAGGATGGAGTGATCATGTTCTACTGGAAAGGAGAAGCCTGGCATAGCCAGACACATTCGAGACTTTAGGATAGCTACTTTCAGTGATCTCCTATCCTGCCTATTAGAGTGACTATTTTTAATTTCTGATTTATTAATTCTTTCATCCAAATTAGTAGGAAAGTCTCTTTCCACATTATTCTTATCTACTGTCAAAACGAAGGGGTCCATCTCCTGTAATTTTTGTTCTTTACTAAAGAATGCCACCAATTGCAGTAAGCTTAGGGAAAAACTGGGGGTGATCCCTTCGTCAAAAATACTAAAAAGAAGGGAGTTTAGGATGGATGGGAGTTTCTCAAAAGGGAGAAAGTTAATGCACAATTTCAAACTGTTCCAGTGAGGAGGAAACATAGGAGGTGTCTCAAGAAACCAGGATGGATGACTAAAGAACATTCAACTGAGCTAGGTTTTAAACGGGAAATGAACA
The DNA here is from genome assembly GCA_034509955.1 of Urosaurus nigricauda. Classification (NCBI taxonomy): domain Eukaryota; kingdom Metazoa; phylum Chordata; class Lepidosauria; order Squamata; family Phrynosomatidae; genus Urosaurus; species Urosaurus nigricauda. Next base: position 134,656,219 of record JAOEGL010000003.1, read on the forward strand.
AGAAATGGAAAAAGGGGGAAATCACTAAAAAAGAATTCAAACAAATAGCGAGCACACGTAGGGGTAAAGTCAGAAAAGCTAAAGCACAGAATGAGCTCAGTTTTTCTAGAGAGGTTAAGAACACTTAAAAGGGATTTGGGGGTATGTTTGAAGCAAAAAGAAGAAGAAGGAAATGGTAGGGTCACTATGCAAAGAAGATAGTGAAATGCTAACAGGGGACATAGAAAAGGCAGAATTACTCAACACCTTCTTTGCTTCAGTCTTCTCACAAAAGGAAAAGGGTGCTCAACCTAAGAAAAATGGAGCAGGGCAAACATTGTCCCCATCTTCAAAAATGGAAAAAAAGAGGATCCCAAGAATTATCGCCTAGTTAATCTAACCTCAATACCAGGAAAGATTCGAGAGCGGATCATTAAACAGAGTCTGTTAAGATTTAGAAGGGAATGCCATCATCTCAAAAAGTCAACATGGGTTTCTGAAAAATAAGTCATGCCAAACTAATCTGTTTTTTTTTTTCTTTTTTTCTTTTTGATAAAATTACCAGCTTGGTAGATGAAGGGAATGCTGTGGATATTGCATATCTTGATTTCAGTAAGGCCTTTCACAAGGTCCCCCATGACATTCTTGCAAACAAACTAGAAAAATGTGGTTAGACAATGGAACTGTTAAATTATTTGTAATTGGTTGATCGGCTGAACCCAAAGGATACTCTGCAATGGCTCCTCATCATCCTGGAGATAAGTGACTAGTGAAGTGCCACAGGGTTCTGTCCTGGGCCCAGTGCTATTCATTAACTTTATTAATGACTTGGATGAAAGAATAGGGGGCATGCTTATCAAATCTGCAGATGACACCAAATTAGGAGGAGTAACTAATATCCCAGAGGACAGGATCAAAATTCAAAACTACCTTAATAGGTTAGAGAGCTGGGCCAAAGATAATAAAGTGAATTTCAACACAGAGAAATGTAAAGTACTACACTTAAGGGGGAAAAATGAAATGCATAGATATAGGATGGGGGACACCTGGCTGAATGAGACTATGTGTGAAAGGGATCTAGGGGTCCTAGTAGACCACAAGTTGAGCATGAGTCAACAGTGTGATGCGGCAGCTTAAAAGGCCAGTGCAATTCTAGGCTACATCAATAGAAGTATAGTGTCTAGATCAAGGGAAGTAATAGTGCCACTCTATTCTGCCTTGTTCAGGCCTCAAACAGAATAATGTGTCCTGTTCTGCGCACCAAAATTAAATAAGGATGTTGAGGAACTGGAGCATATCCAAAGGAGGACAACCAAAATGGTGAAGTGTCTAGAAACCATGCTTTATGGGGAGAGACTTATAGACCTTTAGAAGAAATGGTTAAGAGGTGATATGATAGCCTTGTTTAAATATTTGAAGGGATGTCATATTGAGGATGGAGCCAGCTTGTTTTCTGAAAAAAACAGATGCAAGCTACAGGAAAAGAGATTCCACTTCAACATTAGAATGGACTTCCTGATTGTAAGAGCTGTTCAACAGTGGAACACACTCCCTCAGAGTGTTGTGGAATCTCCCTCCTTGGAGATTTTTAAGAAGAGGCTGAATGGACATCTGTCAGGGGTGCTTTGATTGTGAGTTCCTGCATGGCAGGGGGTTGGACTGGATGGCCTTTGCGGTTTCTTCCAACTCTATGATTCTATGATTCAATACATTGTGGCCTGGCTCCACTAAGCCATGGTTTAGGAAAAGAAACATCCAATATACCCAACTGTATACTCTTCAGCTGTGTATCATACCAGACAGGGCAACTGCTATAAATAGTGAAAAGAAAGGGATTAGGTTCCTCCACTGGACTTGTCTATAGGTTCTCCCATGGCAGAAGTTTGTGTGTCATACCTTTTAGACATATAGTAGATTGGAGACTAACTACACTATCTCCATCAGTATATAAATTAAGCCTAAAACCAATTATCATAATTAATGCGCAAAGAGTCCCTGCTCTTAATGAGGAATAAGAAAAACACTGGCTTGGATCCAAGGATGCCATGGTCAAAGTAGAAAGATGCTTCTGCATATACAAGATGCCTCCACAGCATTTCCCAGCTCTCCTTCATGATACAGACCCCACACCATTCCTTATACCATTCTGAAGGGTTCAACAAGTTTTGCCACCTTGAGCTCATTGGAGGAAAGGCAGAAATCAAATGTATTTAATATATAAGAAATAGAGAATACTCATTTTAATATCCAACAAAAAGAGAATTTAAAACATAAGAACATGCCAAAGATGTGATTGATTTAAAAAGTGCTTACAATGATCTATTTTGTCAATATGGTATTTCTCCAAATGTTTTGCTGATCAGACTTCCTTTTTCTGTGTTGCATTTTCACACACACACACACCCACAACTTCTTTATTTTTTTAAGGTCATTCAACTACCATCCTTTCTTTCCCCAGGTAGTTATGAAATTTATATTGTTGATTTCAACAGGCTGAGTACTCAGATGAAGATGGACTGTCTGCTTGAACTACAGTAGATTATCAGGGTACCATGGAGAGCAAGAACTGATGGTCTAAACCATCTGTGCCTTCAGCACTGTGGCTTGAAACCACTGCTCTCTTTTCTGCATGACCAACTGACTAATTACTATTCTTGGCCTCTTCCAAGCCCTTCAATTAATGCAATGCGCAATTGCACATAGCAACAGAGTCACCCATCATAATGTAGAACCTGGGCCAAGAATTAGCCTCCAAGCCCCCAAAGCACCTGTTACAAATCCAAAACATCCAGATGGCGTAGTCTTTTTGGGACGTGTCACAGTCTGAGTTATTTGTCTTTCTTATTTTTGGTTTAAGGTTATAGACACAATTGTCTTGAAGCCATAAGCCAAAGTTTTTCACAAAAGGAAAGTAATAATCCCTTCCTCTGTGTCTATGGATTACAGGAATAAACTTTCAATTTGTACATCTAAATCTTTCTAGCCCAACGGGGCTCACAGTTTTTCTTTGACTTTTTTTATCCCCATAAACATACAAAAGGGATTAGGTAAAGGTACCTTTACCTTTATCTTTGCTTTAATTAGAAGGATTTATTCACAGCTGTAAATCACACACACAAAAAATCACATTGTTATATGATTTCACAATATAATTTCCAGTTTAAGGATTTCACGAATTTATTTTGTACCTTTTTTGTTTTGTTTTGTGATCCTCAGAAAACATAAAACATTGTTCAGGTTGGTCATGCTGTTGGGTTTTGGGTACAAGAGCCATGCTCTTGTAATTCTAGTTATAAGAGCCAGAATAAAATAGATTTTGAGAGTTGCTATGTGTTTCTTTATAGACCCACCTCAACCCTGAAACTACTAATTGTAATCAAAATGAATATTTCAGACTTGAGCAACAATAACATCTAAGGGGAAAGATGTCATGCTGGTAGCGAGGCCTGAATGAGATTTCAGTATATACACCCAGACACTTATATACCAGTGTGGAAGAAGTGGAACCCGAAACTCCAAAGTGATGAGATTTATTTACAAATGCTAAATAGAAGCTATATACAGAATCGGGAACTGTACAAACAAAAGAAAGTTCCTCTCTGACTATCAATAGCTCTAACACAACAAGTCACTGATATCCACTACTGTAATGCACACTTGTTTGCCTTAACACAAAGCTTTATATATCCTTTGCTGATGTAACTACTCCAGCGCATGACATAAGCCATTAGCTCATACTGCTAAGTCATACACACAGAGGTGTATTGCAGAATCCACATCTTGGCGTCTGGCCTCAAGGACATTTATGGCCACCAGAATATTATCAGGAACATCCAGGAATGATCGTATTACGCCGGTATTAAGATTCCTCCACTGGATTTCCGGGCCCAGTACAAGGTGTTGGTTGTCACCTTTAAAGCCCTAAATGGCTTGAGTCCAGGCTATCTCCAGGACCACTTCTCCCATACAATCCTCCCCGTGCACTCCGATCCTCCGGGAGGAATCTGGTACAGTCACAAAAATCTAGACTTTCGGCCACCTCCCAGAAGACCTTTTCTGTTGTTGCCCCCAGACTACGGAACAGTTTGCTGGACGAGATCTGTCAATTGACATCTTTAGACAGCTTTTAAAAAGCTGTCAAGACAGATCTCTTCTGGCAGGCCTTTTCTGATTAGCCCGTCCCGGCCTCAGAAACTATTTTCCTTGAGAGGCTTTAAAGTTCCCTCCAGCCAAGACCCTATGACGCTGCATTCCCCCCCCCCCAAAAAAAACCATGTGTCTGTTGGCACAGGAACCACATTTGTAATTGAATAGGATTTTAGTATTTTTTTAAATTGTTTATTTTAATTGTACTTGATTTAATAATTTTTCAGGGGGGAGGGGAATGGGAATTGTATGTACTGTGTTTTAATGTTGTTAGCTGCCCCGATTGTCCTCAGAGGGGCAGAATACAAATAAAATTTTATTTATTTATTTATTTATTTATTTATTTATTTATCTACATGTCCTAGCCTTGTCAGACACACTACACACACATAATGAATTAGCAGTTCTATAGAAGTTAATTTTCCACAGCCAATATGGCTGATAAAAGAGGACATGTGATTGATGCTGGATTTGTGGCAAGTACTAGGTTTTTAATTTCTCGGAGAGCTTTTTTACCACACATTTCTTTCTCTGCTCAGATACATTCATTACTGATCTTCCCACATTCATTCATTATAATCTTCTCCCAAGCAGAGACAATAGAACTTATATATGCTACATTTTATTACATTAGCCTAATTCTGCCAATAATACATGAATAAATAAAAACCGTGCATTGTAGCATTTGAAAGTAGTATGCTACAAGTAATAGTAACTAGTTAGCTTTTGAGGTTACAATGATGCAACCAAGTTGCATTTAAAAAAACTAACAAGAATAAGCAAAATTACATGTATCTAATAGCAGTGTCTACATACTTTCAAATATTATTTTGCATTCTAATAGGTCTTCCACATTGCAGAAATAAATCTGTTTGACACCACTTTAACTTGTCAGGGCTCTCTTCTGTGGAATCCTGGGATTCCTAGTTTGGTGAAGTATTCCGCCTGGTCTCTTGGAGAGCTCTGGTGCCTCACCAAACTACAAATCCCAGGATATAGTCATGGCAGTGAAAATGGTGTCAAACCTTTTTTATTTCTGCAGTGTGAATACATCCTAGATGTCATTTTGACAAGATGTTCAGATCTTGTGCCATCAATCACAGTTATCTTCCTTAAAAAATTATCAGATAGTAAAGTAATGAAAAGTGCAAGAGTTTAGGTAGGAAAAAGGAGAAACGACATCTTCATTTGGATGTCTTACAGTAATAATCTTTTCATTCTTCCCCCTTTCTATTATTCCTATTTGACCTAACTCTGGTTTTTCTGTGGAAATGAATGGTTCCAAATGAACAAGGAAAGAACCCAGAAATTAATGGAACATATGGCCCTTGACAAGATGGGCATTTGGCAGAGGAAGGGAGTAATGTATGTACCAGTGTACTCTGTACTGTGTATCCACAATAAGTTTTAATCCTCTGAAAACGGCCTTCATATAGGTCTTTGCCTGTAAAGGGGTGGATGAGAAATACCATGAGCAAGGATTTGAAAAGATAAAGGTATTTAGCTTTGAGTCTACACACCTCTGTTTTCACAACCTTTATTTCTCTTCTACAGGACCATTGAATGTGGAGCTTTTTCAAATGAATTACAGTGGTTTACATTATGATGATGGTACTGTCGGAAAGGAAAGCAAGAAAATATATATTTAATATATGGAAAGCATTCTCCTGATTGTTAACTATTTGGCATGGTATTTCCTTCATCATAATTGGTATGTGTCTCCTTAACCCAATGCAAATAAATAAGAATAATTACTCCATTCTGTGCACCATTCGTCATTTCTTTGGAGCTCTGCCTTAATTACATGGTGTATGCAAATAAGACACCAAGATACATTCAGTTGTAATAAAATACTGAACCAATGAACAGTGTAAATTAAAATGCAACATGTTATTCCTAGTGATAGTAATTATAATACGCATGTATTTGATGTCATATCAGTGTGCTTCATTTAAAAAAAAAAAAACTTCAGTGAATATATGTTCTATATTGGAAACTGTAGTACATAAAGCTAATCGACTCCTGGAAGCACATTCTTCTAAATAAGCCAATTAAAACCATCTTCTTCAAGAAGCCAACTGCTTTCACCCTATAAATCAATGGATGACAGTAGTTCATTATTCACTCTTTTAAAATTTTCTATTACAATAAACAAATTCCTTGCATTTGGTGCTTTGAAAAACAACCCTGTTTGGTTTTGACCAATTTGTCTGATTTGACTTCACTCCTAAACTGAAGTCACAGTTAGGAAACCAGTTCATACCTTCCACTGACATTAATTGGAAATTAACATCATCATCATCATCATCATCATCATCATCAACAACAACAACAACAAACTTTTTGCAATGTGTCCTCTCTCTGACAGAACTGGATAAGAACAGTAGGCGTTTTTGGTTTTCTGGAGGCTGCCAAATTGACTACTGCACAAATAGGTACAGGGTGGGGATTATTCAAAATGTCTTCATAGATTGATTTGAGGGTGCGGTGGGAGAAAAGGCATATATATATATATATATACACATACCTTGGTAGAACTGGAAGAAATTTGTCTTTTATGAAAAAGGCAGTGCTTCTATTTTTCAGAGAAATCAGTACAGGGATTTTCATACAAAAGCAGTGCTTACATTATGAATACACAAAGTACTCTTATAGCACCTTTGAGACTACCTAAAAGAAAGAAACTGGTAGCAAGAGCTTTCATAACTTGAGCCTACTTCCTCAGATGCATGTATCTGAGAGAGTAGATTCAAGTCTACAAAAGCTCTTTCGAACAGCTTCTTTCTTTCAGTTAGTCTAAAAGGTGCTACAAGATCCCTTTGCATACTGATTTTCCAGACTAGCACAACTATGTCTTTGAATTCTTTATATTTCGAAGTTATTCAGAGAAAGGTCACATGTCAGGAAATTTAATATTTCAGTATATTCTTGCAAGTGAATAGGGTTGTTTTTTTGTTTTTGTTTTTTTGGTATGGGGGGGGGGGTTCAGGCTATGAGGCCATGTTCTAGAAGACTTTATTCCTTGTTTCACCAACAGCTGTGGCTAGCATCTTCAGAGAATCCTGGCATGGAAAAGAGTGGGTATATATACTGCTGGTTTTTGAACCAACATCCACCCAAACATCTAATTCACAATACAAAAAGAAAAGGAAGGAACATTGACACCTTGGATATCCTGGTCATCTGCAAACCAAACCAAAGTTTGTGCCCCACAGTATACAGAAAATCTACATGGACATGGACCTACACAAGAACTCCAACCATCACCTAGGACAAAAAAGAAACACAATAAAAATGCTGGTAAACCAGACAAAAGGGATATGTGAACCCCACTTCCTGGAAGATGAATTGAAGCACCTAGATTAGGCTCTGCAGGCTAATGGTTACACCAGCTCAGACTTAAAAAGGGTGTTACATTCAGAAAAATCCATAAGAGTGAAGACAACGACCCAAAGGGAAGGTATTTTCACCATTCAGCAAAGGGGTCACAGACAGAATAGAAAGTGCCGAGGAAGCACAAATGGTGAGGAACCACCAAATGGTTTACAAACTGAGCAAGAAAATCCAGCAAATGCTTCACTTAGCAAAGGACAGAAGAGACCTTCTCATGACCACATGTGTTTATTGCATATCATGCAGCTGTGGACAAGTCTACACAGTCTACATAGGGACCACTAAACAAACTGTTCAAACACAAATCAAGGAACATGAGAGACACTGCAGACTGGGTCAGCCAGAAAAATCTGCAGTAGTAGAACACATTATAAACCCTCCTGGGCATAAAATGCTGTTTAAAAACACTGAAATTCTGAACCAACATCAGATCAGAATGCAATGGAAGTTTTCAAAGAATAATTGGTGCAAAGTTGTGTAATAGTTTAGAATAAGCAGGAAAAGACAGCAGTGTGATCTAAGAATAAGCAAATAGATATTTAAATACCTAGACAGAAATATTTGTAGCTAGAGATTTATCATACATATTAAGCGAAGGACAATATAAATAAGATTAAGAACCAAGACTGTAAGGCAGGAAATTAGAATTGTTTTAATGTATGTGGAATGTGTAAATGTTATATTAATGTAACACTAATTAAGAATTAAACCAAGAAGGAATTTCTTCTTTCTCTTTCCTTTTAGTCAAAGGGAATTTCATATGCTAGTAAGATGAGAAGGAGAAAGGAAAATTATAAGGTAATGCAAGTAGCAGAAGATAAGGGTAAATAGTAAGTAGTGCCAGATTGGAGCTGCAGCAAGTGCACTCTGCAGCCCCAGTCTGGCCTTTTAGTGGCCAATTTCTGTGACATGGAAAGGACACCACAGCCACCAGCACTATGGTTTTTCTGTGCTCCTTTGGTGCTGTGTCTTCACACCAGCATAGGGGCAGAGTCAGGGTGTGTGTCATGCAAATGCCATTCCCCCACTCCACCCCCCATGCTGGTCTAAATGGCCAGTCTATACAGCCCCTAAGCTAGTCAGCAGCAGTGGAAAAGAAGATCAAATTTATATGAGATAGATGGAAGTCAGGGAAAGAGAAGAAGGGAGAGGAGAAGGTAAAGGATGGAAATAAAAGTTACAGGGAAGAAGGAAGAGAGAAAATTGGACTGAAATACAAGAGGTTTTTATGGTAAGAAAGAAGATTTTTAAATATTAAACAAGAAGAGAGTTTTAACTGTCATGGTTAAAGAAGAGAGACAATATGAAACAAATTTGTTGGTTAAGCCCTTTTAAAATGTATGATGTGTTAGTGCTTGATATATAAGGTCTGTCAATGTTTAGGAAAGGATAGGTGTAAAGTTTGTAAGGTCTGTGAATGTGCCCACATCAATAAATGTATATGTACAGTGGTCCCCCGGGTTACGAAAGTAATCCGTTCCGGATTACTTTTCGTAACCCGGAAATTTTCGTTTCCCGGGGGACCGCATTCTTTGACGGACCGCACAGCAAATTTAAAGGGGCCGCGCGGTTTTTTTCTTTCAGATCCCAGGGTTTCGTTCGTACCCCGGGGGATTCGCAACCCGAGGGATCACTGTATATAAGATCAATAAAATATTTTTTTAAAAAAAAATGCACAGGGAAGCCACAAACAGCTAGACAACTTCAAAAGGAAATAATAATCCCTTAAAGTAAACAAAGGGGCTAAACAGAAAGGCAAAAAGAGGTGCTTTCAGGCTGGCATGACACATGTCTTGAAGCCAGCAGGAAAGTGCCCTCTAGGCACCTTATGCAGAGAAAAGCAGCTTTCCCCCCTTTTTCCTGGCTTGATGTCATGTGGTCATGACATGAGCACTCCAGCTGCCTTGGGAGCTGATGGTGCAGTTGGTGGGGTTTCAATGTGGCTTTGGAAAAGGCAGCTTCAAGCCACTTTTTCCTGCCTATCTGTTTTGTCCCAAAGTTTGGCTACAAGTCCTGAAAAACACCAAAATCAAGACCAAGCTAATGCAAATGAAAACCACCCAGGGTGAAGGGGTTTCCCAGCAGACAATGGATCTTTAATTAGATAGATACCCTGAGGCCTTGCCATTCAACAACAGAACAACACACAGATTAATATGTAAATCACTTCCTCTCAACCAACAGTATATATACCCCACTCTTTTCCATGCCAGCATTCTCTGAAGATGCCAACCACAGCTGCTGACAAAACATCAAGAATAAATTCTCATGGAACATAGCCTTATAGCCTGAAAAACCCACAAAAACTATGGATGCCAGCCATAAAAGCCTTCAACTTCATATTGAGGATAAATAATTTCCAGTTTTCTGCCTGCTAGAATGAAAACAGATATTTCTCTTTGCACATCCCAAAGTGTTTTGGGAACTTACTCTCCACAGAAATACACTCCCCCCCCCCACCCATGAGAACTGTGAGAATTCATGTTCATAGTTCATACCAAGGAATCATTTTTCCTACCTAGCTTTCCCAAGTTTCAGGAACCCCATTTTTTAGCCAAAAAAAATTTAATAACAGTGAATATCTTTTCCATCTCTATCACACATATATCCTCCAGAATGTTGGTGGAACAATGTTTTGATAGAGTTGTTGCTGACTTGTGCTGGTATATTACCTAGTTCTATCCACACTGTGCAATTATAGAACTATTGCTCCACTTTAAGTGACATGGTTCTGTCTCATGGAAGCCTAAAATTGGCAGTTTTGGGAAGGATGTTTGGAAATCTCAGCCTCAGCACACTAGTGCCTCATCAAACTACAAACACCAGGGATCTATAGCATGGAACCATGACAGTTAAAACAGAATGATAGCACTATGACAGTGTTCTGTCAGTGGGGACTTTGTTACACACATACACCTTTCTAGGCATTGTATAATGAGGGATCTTTTATCTCCTTACATAGTGTTTTTGCACCCTGCGGGCTCATGGGTGCAGTTCTGCCTCCCGGCCACTAATTGTAGATGAACACATGCTGTTAGCAAACCCTGAATACCCTGTAATGTATTTGGAATTCCCATATTTTTATATTTCATATGTGGAGACAGCATGTTCTCAAGCTTTCCCAATGATCTTTTTGGCACATTAGATGAGGTTTCCAGGAGAAAGGGAGTGAAGACACAAGGGCATGTGGATGATCCAAGTGATAATACAATCAAGGCTAAGTGGGTGAACTAATTGCTCCTTCTTTTCCCTGAGTCTTCTGCATTTCTTCTTGAACTGAGGAACAAAGGAGGTCTAATTGCACCAGTGTAGCAAGCCAGTTCTCTCTGCCTACCCCCTGCTGTGCTTCCTGCCAACTTCCCTGTCCATTCACCCTGGAGTTGCCCTGATCCTACCTAGTGATCCACTCACTGGTTTTTGTCACTCTGAAGTAAAAGCCATCAACCAGCCTGGAATCCCATTGTCAATTCCTGGGGAAAAGCATCAAGTATTTGTTACCTTACAAGATATCACATCCCCAGTGGTTAGTTTTCAGGTATAAACATTGGTCCCAAAACCCTAACCTCTGCACACATTGTATGCATATATGTATGTTCTGTGTTGCCCTCATACCCCAGTCTGAGCCACGCCCACTTTCCATGTTTTGCTCTTTGATAGGTAAGCCCCTTATATTCCACTATCCAGGTTCTATCATCATAATCATCATCATCATTTATTTATACAGCCCTGTAAAGTTTGCACAGCACTTTACATAGTAAGGGTCAAATCAAATAAGGGAGAAAAAAGAATAAAAACCTGCCAAACAGCATAAAATCAAAAACAACAACATTACATGATTAAATTATCTGTAAAATAATACTATTTAGTATACAATAAAAACAAGTAAGAAGCAGGATAACAATCAGTAATTATGAAAGCCTCTCTAAACAAGAGTGTCTTCAATTCGGCCTTAAAATTAGCGAAAGAAGTAATAGTTCTTAATTGTGTGGGGAGGACATTCCAGGCATGAGGAGCAGTACAGGAGAAGGGGTGGATTTGAAGAGGAGAGAAGGAGACCCTTGGCTGGGTCAAGAGACTGGTGTCATAAGATCTCAATGCAAGTGGAGGGTGGTAAGCAGAGATGAGTGCTGACAAATAAGAGGAAGCCAAGCCATGAAAACCTTTGAAGGTCAGAAGAAGAATTTTATATTAGATTCTGAAAGGAATGGGGAGCCAATGGAGGAATAACAACAAGGGGGTAACATCAGCAAAGTGATGGGCAGAGATGACCCTGGCTGCTGAGCATTGCACAGAGATTAGGGGGCTAAGGTGGGAAATAGGAAGACCCATTAGCAATGAGTTGCAATATTCCTGGTGTGCTATCACTGTTGTAACAGAAAAAAATGGTCAAATTCTGACAAGATTATAAAGTAAGTATTTGTATGACTTGGCTGTAGCCTAGATCTGTGGGGTGAACAACAATGAAGAGTCAAATAGGAAGCCAAGACTACAGACCTCATTGACAGATTGAATAGAAATGTCATTCACTATAATTGACAAAGAACATTGCAAAGATTGCTTGGCTAGGAAGATAAGTAGCTCAGTTTTGGCCATGTTGAGGTTCAGGTGCTGATAAATTATCCACTCAGAGACAGCAGCAAGACATGATCATAATCACTGCTCAACACCCGATGAAATTTCAGGGGTAGAGAAGTACAAGTGGGTGTTGTTGGTGTACAGGTCATATTGAAAGCCATTGGAACTAATAAGATTTCCCAGGGATAGGATATAAAGAGAGAACAGTAAAGGACCCAAGACAGAACCTTGAGGGACTCCAACAGCCAGTGAGACAGTGGCAGAATCCTGACCTCCTATAATCACTGTAAAAGATCTGTTTGACAGGTAGGATTTAAACCAATTTAAAACGGATCTCACAAAACCCAGGTCTTGAAGAAAATCCACCAAGAGATGATGATCAACAGTGTCAAACACAGCAGAGAGATCCAGGAGGACTAGAATAGAATAACATGGTTAAAGGAAGAAGGGAAGGAGCCATTAGAGACAGAAAGGTTGATAGTATAAAGAAGGGGAGGTAAAACAGAGGGGAGAACAAAAATCAAAAGATGAGAAGGAAACAGATTGACAGGGCAGGTCATTGGTTTAGAAGAATTCAAAAGCTTAGATAATTCACCCAATGAAACAGAAGAAAAAGCAGAGACTGTTCCAGTTATAGATGACTGACTTGCTGGAGTAAAAGAAGAATGCAGGGAATCAAGGTTGGAATGGATTGTTTCAATCTTAGTAGTAAAATAGTTGGTGAAATCAGTAGGTGAAAATGAGTGCAGAACCAACAGAGAAGAAGGTTTTAGTAGAGAATCGAATGTGTAGAAAAGATGCTGAGGCTGCCAGTCATTAGCCCCAATCACAGATTTATAATAATTCTGTTTAGGAGATAGTGCACAAAAAAGAAAAAAAGAATAAATTTATAATGAATAAAATCAGCCCATTCCCTGGTCTTTTTCCACAACAGTTCAGCGGCTCGAAAAAAGAACGGAGAAACTGAACGATGCTAGTGAGCCAGGGCTGTGGCTTATTAGAAGAGATTGTGCATACCAATAAAGGGACAAAACTATTGAGGGTTGCTGATAAGGTAGACTTGAATAAGGAGATTGCTGGATCCCGGGAGTCTCCAAGGTTTAAGGAAGAATCCAGAGCCTGACCAAAAGTCTCAGAATTAATAGAATGTAGGTTGGGAAAGCGGAATTAGACAATTTGATGAGGACATGGCTTGGGTCCAACTTATTTTTGAGACTGCCTCCTCCCATATGAGCCCCCATGTACACTTCGGTCTTCGGGGAGGTATCTGCTTCAGCCCATAAAAACTAAGCTATCCCAGACCTCCCAGAGGGCCTTTTCCATTATTGGTCCCAGGCTGTGGAACGACCTGCCGGATGAGATGTGTCTTATTACAACCTTGTAAGGCTTTTAAAAAGCGACTGAAACACATCTCTTCCAGCAGGTCTACCTGGATAATAACTAATCTCCCATCATCTGATGACCCCTCCCCCCTGTCTCCCCATTTGACCGCCTACATTGGACTTTGAAAGATCATGTATTTTAGATCTTGACTGTTTTTAACCATGATTAGTTTAATTCTGTTTTAAGGGGAAGGAGGTGGGTATGTTTTGGAAGATTTTAACTGTATATGTTTATAACATGTTGTACCCCACCCCAATTGCTCACTCAGAGAGGCAGGTTAGAAATAATAATAATAATAATAATAATAATAATTATTATTATTATTATTGGCAAGAACAAAATAAATGAAATGATGACAACTGAAAATCCCTAGCCATGAAGTTGGAGGTTACACACTTTGTTTTTGTTTTTTGTTTTTTGGTAAGAACAAGGCAGTGACCAGATGAATGAGTAGGTGTATTAGAATAGAGTTTGGGACCAAAAGAAGACAACACAGAACAAAGACATATTTCCATTTTGGTTATCTATGAATGCTGTGTATGTTTGAATTACTATCATGTGTGTGTGTGGTTGTGTGTGTGTGTGTGTGTATGAGAGAGAGAGAGAGAGTTCATTTTAAAAAAATAAAATTTCCAAACCTGTAGTCCTCCTCAGTTATTACTGATATATCCAGGTATCAAAGGTTACCCAGTCTCTAACAAAGCTTAATTCTCCCAATATTTGACATACTTGGTTGGCACACACACACACACACACACACACCATCCACAGTCTTTCTTTAGGTAACAACACACAGGCATCATCCAGCTCCCCTTGCACTCCTGGAGAAAAAAGAAAGAGTCTTCAGCCTTGTTCAGGGGATAAATTATTCTTCTTTTCTACCAAGTGGGACATCCAATTTTCACCCAGTGGATCCAACCCTCTGTTCAATCATTGGTTGGAAGAAGAAACTGTACCTGGTATCCTCCAGCTGCCCTTTTGCTCCTGATGAGAAATCTTGGCCTCCCTGAGAATCTGTATGATTACACTGGTAGAAGTTTACTAGCTTTCTGTAAGCCAATTTCACCTTGGTGCTGTCTTTCCATGGTGGTGGGATTTCATGCTCCTGTGAGGGAAGAGGCCTTGGTGGCACAGTGGTTAAATGCCTGTACTTCAGCCACTCACTCAAAACCATAAGGTTGCAAGTTCAATACCAGAAAAAAAGGGCCCAAGCTTGACTCAGGCTTACATCCTTCTGAGGTCGCTAAAATGAGTACCCAGATTGTTGGGGGCATGTAGCTTACAGTTTTAAACCACTTGGACACTGCTTAGGCAGTATGAAGCAGTATATAAATGAAGCTATTTGTATGTTGGCAGGGCTCAGTCATTCATCAAAAGGGATAAAGTAGTCAAGAAATCAAGAGAAAACTAGATCTTGGAAGGGCAGCTATCAAGGAACTAGATAATATACTCATGCCCTCAAATATGAAGCTAAAGTCTGACTCATCCATGCAATAGTATTTCTGATATCTATGTATGGCTGTGAAAATTGGACAGTGAAGAACATTGACATGAAGAGAATCAACACATTTAAAATATGATACTGGACGAGAGTTCAACAGAAACCATGAGCTACCCAAAAGACAAATAAATGAGTCCTAGAGTAAATCAAGACATCAGAAGCCAAAATGAGGCTATCATATTTTGACCATATCATGAGATGATGTGACCAGTTGGAAAAGATGATGATGGTTGCTAAACTGGATGGCAGCAAGAAAAGAAGGTGGCCAATATTATAAGTGGATTGATTCAATCAAGGAAGCCACAACCCTGAGTTTGCAAAACCTGAGCAGGGTGTTGTAGGATGGGAGTTTTATCATTCATAGACAAATACCAACAACAACAAATAGGCCAATAGGATACCTAGAAAACCTAGATTTCAGAATGACATTTGAAATGGATTATGTGAAAGCAGACTAAGGGGAATCCATCTTTGGCTAGTGGTGTGGTGACTATTTGCTGCTACTTTTTTTTTAAAAAAAAAAATATCTGTATGAATCTGTACACAGAATGTAGATTACAAGCGGTTATTGCATGTTTTTTAATTGTCATTAAAAATAAAAAAAATAAACAATCTGTATGAAAATGGCCTTTATCATAGATGCATAAAACCTAGAAGGTTTTAGGATAGGTGCAAGGAGTGGGAACTGGTGATTCTTAAAACTAATCTAACTGTCTTGTACTAGATGGTGATGGTGTAGGTGATGACAATATTCTATTCTTAGATTGTTTGCCCCCATGTTACCCCATGAGAATTCCAGCATATTTCAGGCCATTGCAAGGTAAAATAAAGCACAATAAAATTACTTAACATAAAAAATAAATTGTACATTTCATATTCTATTGCATTATTTCCTGATTCCAATAGATTCATGTTGGTCCCATTGGACAGAATTTCAGTTTCCTCTACACGGGGTCAATGTCCTCAGTAGAGAGTGGAATGGTGTTACTGACAGACACGTATTAAACTATTAACTATACTGTTACAGTTTGCACAAAATCTCTCACTGGCGGTAGCCAAGCCCCAGGAGGAGCTGATATGGATATTAAATAGCTATGGAGCCATGAGAGAGGGATGAAAGGGGACAGCTGAACAACAGTAATGCTTCCCATCTCCTTAACAGTTCCCCAAAGAAAGAGGGGGAGAAATGGCCTCTCTTTCCCCATCCACAGCCATTTAAAATACTGTAACAGTGTCCCCTTGGGACTTTGGGAGTTATTGGAAAAGGGTGTGGAGGCATGGAGCAGGATCTCAACCACAGCCCATCATCTCTGGATAATTGGATCATGGATCATGTTTACTTTTGATGGATAAAAAGTGCCTGAATAGCAAAATGCAACAGACTTGTTCTCCCAGTTATTTTATGGGTGTGGGTGTGACTGAAAAACAACTTTAAATGGTAAGTGGATAAAATAAAAGGATATAATATTCAGCTGTGCAGGCAAAAATTGTATGAAATACAAAATGCCACTCTGAAAATGAAAGCGTCCCTAAAAATAAGGCAATTAAAATAAGGAACTATGGGGCTTTACAGACTGTCCCAAAAGGGCGGTCTGTGGGCACCCCTTTCAGCGCCAGATTGGGGCCAGGGCTGCCTCTCCCGCAACCCCACAGGCCCCAATCACCGCTTTTCCAGGCTGCGGAAAAGGGGCAAAATGTCCCTTTTCCATGGCCTGGAAAGGTCTGTCCTTGGGGCTTCATGCCCCAAGGACAGCCTGACTGCACCTTTTTCCCTGCCTTCGTTCCTGCGCCAATCTGGCTGGAAAGGAACTCCATTTGGAGCTCCTTTCTTCTCTGCGGAAAGGGAGACCTAGGCACTCTCCAGTGGCGAGATGACGTCAGGTGCATGTTGGTCCTACTTACCTCCTCAGCCCTACTTATGGCACAGAGACGGCCCTCTTGGGCAATCTATATAGGGCCAATGTTGCTGGGGAACCATATCTCATCTATTGATGGCCATGCCTATCTATAGTTCTGAAAGAAAATTAGTACTACTGAAAGGAAAGAAGTAATAGGTTTTAGGGGGCCTTTACAGACTGCCCAAAAGGGATGGTCCATAGGCGGCCAGGGAATTGCCAGACTGGGGCCTGGGCTGCCTCACAGGCAGACATTGCAGCCCCAATCAACCGCTTTCTCCAGGCCACAGAGAAGCAGCAAATTGCCACTTCTCCGTGGCCTGAAGTGGGGTGCAGTGGGTGCCCAGGGACACCATTTGTGGCACTCCCAAGGGGAGAAAGGGGCCACCGCTGAGGCACCTTACCCTTTGGCATGCTTGGGGTGGCTGTGTGAAGGCTGCCCTAAGGATGCGGAAGCCAAGAAGCAGCTCAATTTTGGAGCTCTTTCTTGCACCGCAGAAAAGGCGCCCATGACGCCCTTCTGCGGCACAAAGGTGTAAGGCATGCACCAGTCCGTGTGGATGCGGCATGCACCTTACATCCCCGGCATGCCGCATGTGTGGACGGCACCATCCAAAGTGGTGCTGTCCATACGTGCTAGGGTTAGCCTGCTGTGTGGATGCACCACACCAAGGCAACTCTAGCATGTAACGAGGGCGCCTCTTCCTGCCCGTCTGTTTCGGGCCACAGTTTAAAAGAGACAAATATTTTAGCCTCCCCCCCCCCCACACCTTTTATTGTTTTTCACTGGATTTCTTAGAGGCAGATCACAGTAGTGACTTATCTACTTTGTGTTTTGAAGGACAGAAGCCATCAAGATGTACACTGTTCATAAACCATCATTATAAACAGAATATGGAACATTTTTTCAGAATTAGTACTGGCTAGATTGTAGTATAGCAAAACAGAATGTTAAATTCAATATATTCAGCATTCAAAAGCTATTCTGATTCATGGGCTTTCATTTCTTATATATTTCTCTATCTGTTCTGAAATGCCTAAATAAATCATATCATCATCATCACTACTCCCCCCCCCCATCAGCAACCATTTTCTTCTCCCACAAGGACTTCTGGAAAACTCTTAGGTGTGATATTAATAGCTGGCAGAGAAAAGGCTGCATCTGATTATCAAGATTGATTGATAACATTATCAGGCTGTCAGAAAATGTTCAAGCCCCTAACAGATCTGTAATGCTATACATTTTTTACTCTTAGCAGAATTTCCCATTACATGTGTTTGTCACCATCATGAGACCTAAATTAACTAATTAGTTATATTCTCTCTCTCTCTCTCTCTCTCTCTCTCTCTTTTTCTCTCTCCCTTCAAGTCACCCATTGACTTATATTGACCCAATGAATTTCACAGGGTTTTCTTGGGAAGGAATACTCATGAGGGGCTTTGCCAGTTCCTCCCTCTGAAATACAACCTACTGGTATATTTTTGTCTGACAGGGACCCAAAGGGTAATCTTGTCCAACCTCATGATTGTAGAGGAATATTTTGACTCTGAAGAAGATAAAGCTGCTGCTGCTACTACTGCTTCTTCTTCTTTTGGTTGCCCCAGTAAACAGGCTCATTTCCATACAAAAACAATAACTCTCTGAGATTTATTCTGCATTGTTTCCTACCCAGTTCACAACAGTGTAACTTGCAAGTTTTAGATTATAACTTATCTGATATTTTCAGTTTAAACTCCATCATTCCTTTCTCTATGTGTGTATTTTGTGCCTTCAAGTCATTTCTGACTTATGCTGACCCTAAGGCAAACATTTCATGGAATTTTCTTGGCCAGATTTGTTCAGAGGAGGTTTGTCATTGCCTTCCCTTGAGGCTGAGATCATGTGAATTGCCCAAGGTCACCAGTAGGCTTATGGCCAAGCAGAAATTGAACCCTAGTCTCCAGAGTCATAGTGCAACACTCAAAGCACTGTGTCATGTTGGCTCATTCTTCTTTGCTCTAGTTGTCCTGCTCAGAATCCCTGCATCAAAAGCCATGTCAGGTCTAGTGCTTGTAAATAAGTTTATACAATTTCCTATTGCAATTCTATACAAACCTTTATTTGGCAAAGGTTCACTTTTTATGGATTTTAGAAAATCTGTTAGTGTGGACATTGCCACAGACTGGGCACATTGGACCCCTAGAATATTTAGTTCAATAAACTTTTGCTTTTTACTTGGGAGAAAGACACAATTTTCATTCCTTTCAGTTCATGTACCTACCATGTGTAGCATCATCTGTCTTATGGTTCATTTTCCTTCTTCAGGTGATGTGCAATTTCTTGGTCTTCCTAAGTTGCTATAATTAAGTCATCAACATGTTAGAATAAAAATTGAATTACCATATTTGTTTCTGGTGTATAAGCATTGGTCAGCTTCACCTTGCTTAAAGACTTATTGCTTTAGCATAGTGTCTGGCAATCATTTGGAATTTGTTTCTCATTCCAGACCCTATCAGTCTTTAAATACCCTTTTAAGCTTGCAAACAAGATCTGGTTCTTCCTGGTTTACAAAGTATGGGGTTATTGTATGTATAATCCTTTAATTATTCTCCATTTTTCACATCACGGTGTCCAACATCCATTTGTTTGGAGGCAACTGAAGCAGTCTTAGAATGCTGTGTTTCACAAGTGTAAATATTTAACTAAAATCTATTCTAAGCTTCTGTGTGAATGATGCCTTGAACAATTAGTCTTATGTTATATTGATCTACTTTTCCTTCTGGATCTTGTTTCACTTCAAACTATCTCTGCATCCTAAGGCTTCCCCCCCCCCCCTGGTGGGAGCTCTGTAAGTGTCCATGTTCTGTTGTTATTTAGTGCCTTTATTTCTCATTGGGCAACTTTACTGTCCTGAAGTCTCAGCTATTGGCATATGTTCAGCTTCTAAAACTGAGGGCTCAATTCATTGCTAGGAGGGACAGGGTTGAGCTGGTACCCTTTGTTGGGGTGCATTGAGTATCTAGGGACTGGCTGTGAATCCTAGCTTGTATCTGCAGCAAGGTACAGACACCTCATTCCTTTGTTTTGAAGCCTATTCAACTACTTGTTGGTTCCCAAACATGGGCATTATTTGCACCTCTATGACAACGTCAACATTTTGTTATTTCTCTCCCCCCCCCCCCCCCCGGATTCTTATGTAACAGTAAATTCCTCTCTTGTCACCTCTGTTTCCACACGTCTAGTAGAAATGTCATACTCTTTATATTTATCAATCTATAACACTTTCTTCCAGGAACATAGCAAATTGGAATAGTCTGTTCTGTTCTGAAATCTAGCTTACATCATTTTTGGGTTTGCGTGTATGAATATGGAATGCTGCCAAAAGTTCTAATGTGTTTCATGAATAGTACTTTGCCATGTCAGAATTGAAATGATGTTTGTGTAGAACTTCTGGCTTGCAATCTATTCTGCAGATATGCTGCACTCACAATGGTGTTACTGTAGAGCCTTCTAGGAAGATGTACACTTAGCACTTTGGATATTCTCCTTTAAGTCTTTGACTGAAATGAGCGCTTAACTGCCTTTTCTTCAACACAAGTTATGTACTGGCTCGTGCTGATATCATCTTCTGAATTTTCCTTGATAGCTGTACTATAGAATCCTTACTATCCTAAGGAACAGCCTCTAGTGCTCCCAGATTGCCCGTCTCAAGGCACATGTAAACATTTTTTTTTCTTTTAATGCAATTTGAATCCTGTCTCTCCATTGCTAGAAATTATGCCAAGGAGGTCTCCTAGGTTCCCTTACAATCAACTTCTCATTTGGGGGACTTCCGGCGGGACGGCAGGGCGACCGGTCGCAAAAGACAGGGCTCCGTCTCTGCGATTGCCTTCGCGGACGAGTAGAACGTGAGTCTACCACCCAAACCCCGGAGAAGGGGTACGGAAGCGGGGGTTCGTATAGGGTCGATCCGGGGGGAGCAAAGAAGGGCCATACAAGCCTCTCATTGTGGTCCTCCGAGATCAGCCGAAGAACAACCGCGTCCGCAAATGGCTGCCATTCGGCACTGAGCCCTGCCACCGTTTTTTTTTAGCTTTTTAGAGGACTTACTTTTTTTTTGTTACTAGCTCCCAGCTTGTGGGTCCGGCAACTGCACCCTTTTGGCTTCGAAAGATTTTCTCCCCCATCCTTTTACAGCTATGGGGACTTGAAACCTCTTGCAGGAAGCGGCTGGGCTCCCCAGAACGAGGAGCCGTTTACATGGTGAGTCCGCAAGAGAGTTGGAACTAAGGCAGGAAGGACCCATTTTGCAATACATTAGGGATGAGAAGCCCCGATCCACTCTTCGATAGAGGAAGAGGTGTAAATATTTTTGGAGTTTTGGGAAGAGGAACGGGACGTGAGAAATGAAAGGGCCATAATGGCGGATGGAATGCTATAAGACACCAGAGGAGTTCTGCGGAAAGAGGAACTGAGTGTTGGATGGATTTTCTTTTCTTTTTTTTCTTTTTTTTTAATTAAAACGGACTTATAAGGGGCGAATAGAGTTTGTAATTACAAGATCAAGAAAGAGGGCGGCGGAAAGAGGACTGGGGACGAGACATAGGGACTCTTCTTTTTTAGTTTTTCTATCTTTTTTTCTGCTTTTCTCTTTTTGGCTGTTTCGGCCTCTTACTTCCCCCTGTTAACTCCCATTACCGGTTGGAGAAGAGCGGACCAAGAGAGGACAGTATTTTAAGGAGTTTTGCGGAGGGGAAGAAAAAGGAAAGGATTTATGTTATAAGAGAATCATCGATGCCCTGCTGACAAGAGGATTATAAAAAGTAATTAATAATTGTTCAAGAAAGAGTGCGCCGGAAAGAGGACAGGGGAGGAGACATCGGATTAACGGTTCAATTTACTTAGAGGAATTAGCTTGAAGTATTGAGGGGACGAAGCAGACTTAATTTGTTTAGATTGCTTTGATACAAAGAACTATAGAGAAACATTGGAACTGATACACTGAACTGATATCAAATAAGTTTGTAACGAATTTGGGGTGTCTTTGACTAATTTAATTCATTCTGAGGATACTGAATACTATTTCTATTAAATACATTAATTAATTAATTTGAGATCAAACATGTAATTAATTTAATTTAGGGATTGAATAAGTTAAGCCGTAAACTATAAAGATAGATTTAATTTTAGTGAAAATTGATTGTTATATATATTGCTGAATTAATTGGGGGTATTGACTAATGGATTGATTATTAATTGGGGTATTGATTACTTTAATTGCAACTTGATCTTTTTTTTATCAATATTGTTGATAAAATAACACAATATGGTAATGAATTGTTAAGCTTGAACTCTGAGTTAGAACTGCATAGCATAGCTTCTTTGGGAATTGATTTGTTATATATTTAGTGGAATTAATTGGGGGTACTGATTAATTAACTGATTATCAATTGGGGTATTGATTACTTTAATTGTGATTTGATTTCTTAATCAATATTGTTGCTTAATAAGGTAACGAACTGTTAAGCTGGGACTCTGAGTTATAACTGTATAGCTTGGTAGAAAAGCACCATCAGACAACTTCATAAATTGTGCAACAATATTTATATGAACAATACCTATAGAGACCTGGATCATTAATTATGGCTTCAGGTTATAAAAAACCATCCCAAGCCCCAATGGCACCTGGGAGTTCCAATCAGCGGAGAGGCTCAGATGCTTCTACAAAACCTACCGAACTCAGTCAGTTTTTTATGGAAGAGTTTAAGAAATTCAAAGAGGAGATGCGGGAAGAGTTTAAATCATCACGAAGAGAGACTAAAGAAGATTTACACCAAGAACTGGACATTTTTGGGAAGAAATTGGAGAAGATTACAATGGAACTAGATAACTTGAAAGTAGAAACCAAAGAGCTACATAAAAAGACAGAAGAGCTTGAAGATTCGTCGAGAGAAATAAGACAAACACAAAAGATTCATACTGATAAGATTTTGACGCAAGAATTACGTCATAGGGAAAAATGTCTTAAATTTCGCGGGATCCCCGAGGATTTAAATGAAGATTTATATGGAAACGTGTTACAAGAGTTGGCTACGTTTTTGGAGATTACGGAGGAAGAACTAGAATTCTCTGTTGATAGGATCTTTAGGATCAATTCAGCAATTGCTAGAGAAAAGAAATTACCTAGAGACGTTGTGGTTGTTTTCACTAAATCTAAATATAGGGATCTGATTTTGCACAAAAGCTATACTTCAGAATTGTCAATAGGTGGAAACTCAATTAAGATTTTCAAAGACATCCCAGTGGAAATACTTCGAAGAAGACAAGACTACAAATTTTTAACTATGGAACTGATGAAAAAGGGGATCCCGTACTCCTGGGAGAGAATGGAAGGAGTATCTATTCTATATAAACAGAGACGTTATCGAGTTACCACGATAGAGAAAGCAAAAGAATTCCTGAAGAAAATGAAGAAAGAAGAAGAGAAGTTACCCCAGGATGGGACCCGAATGAGAACCCGGAGTATTGAGCTTAAAGAGGAAGAAGAAAGAAGAAGGAAGAAGTTACAAGAAGGTCAAGAGCAAGGTGTTTCATTACCAGTTAAAGACACGAAAATAACTGTTCCAGAAGATAGAGATTTAATAAATGACGAAGATTAATAATTCAGAAACACCCCATATGAATGTCAAAATTGGATCATGGAACGTAAAAGGAATTAACTCCAAATATAAACGCAGTAAAATTTTTCATTACATCTATAAAAAGAAGTTCGATATAATCTGTCTCCAAGAATTGAAGATAAAGAAAAAGGATATAAAACATTTGGAAAATCATAAATTAGGCCAACTTTTTATTTCGGCCAATGAGAAAAGAAAGAGTGGAATAGCCATATATATAAATAGTAAATATACTGCAAAAGAAATTAGAAAAGATGATGATGGACACTTTTTAGCCTTAGAAGTTAGATTAGAAGATGTTAAATATTTATTAGTCGGCCTTTACTCACCCAATGAGAACAAATACGTCTTTTTCAAAAAAATTAAAGACTTTTTGAGCGATTCAGAATACGAAAATATTTTGATATTAGGTGATATGAACGGAGTAATTAACCCTACCCTAGATCGATCACGGATTAGAAACAAAGACAAAGTGCGGGGGAAGTTACCAGCTACATTTTTTGAGATGAAAGAAGAATTTGATTTAAGTGACGTCTGGAGAAAACTATATCCGAACAGTCAAGGGCATACCTTCTACTCAGAAGCACACAAGACTACTTCTAGGATTGATATGTTCCTGATATCTAAAACATCACAAAGCAAGATCAAGGAGATGGAGATCCTACCAAAATTTGTTTCAGATCATAATTTAATATACCTGGTCATGGAAATAGGACAGAAACAATTTAATTGGAGATTGAATGACACTCTACTTTGTAATGAGGACTTCTTGGGGAAAGCAAAGAAAGAACTCCAAAACTTTTTTATTATAAACTATAACGGAGAAACTTCGGCCAGGTCAGTTTGGGACGCAAGTAAAGCGGTGATGCAAGGAATCTTGATACAGCGAGGATCAGAAGTGAAAAATAAGGCTAAAAAGGAACTTCAGAAGTTAGAGAAAGAGATTCGAGCAGCAGAGATAAACCTGGCTATAGATCCAACTTCAGATAAGAAGAATAAACATTTAAAATATTTGAAAAAACCTCTTGACAACCTGATTACAATAGACATAGCTAAGAAAATGAAATATGTGAGGCAAAAACATTTCGAACAGGCAAACAAAACCGGTAGATGGCTGGCGTATAGATTAAAGAAAGAAAAAGAAAAGAAGCTAATTTTGGAGATAATACATGAAGGAGAGAGGACTTTGAACCAAGAAAAAATATGAGAGGTATTCCAAAACTACTACGAGAATCTGTATAAAAAAGAAGACATAGCACTCCAAGATGTCAAAGATTACTTAAAACAGCAAAATATACCAAAAATCACAACACAACAACAAATACTTTTGAATGCAGCCTTCACTGTAGAGGAAATTTCAGAGGCGATAGACAGATTGAAAGTAAACAAGTCACCAGGACCGGACGGGTTCACGGCGGGATATTATAAAAAATTCAAAGAAGAATTAAAGTTACCTCTCCAAAAGATGTTAAATGAAATTAAGGAAAAAGGTATACCGGATTCCTGGAAAACAGCTAACATTGTCTTAATTCCCAAGGATAATAAGGATCCTAAGTATACCACCAACTACAGACCTATATCGCTACTCAATACGGACTACAAAATCTTCACTTCAATATTGGCGGAAAGATATAAAAAGGTACTACAAGAACACATAAAGGAAGATCAAGTAGGATTTCTACCGCGAAGGCAACTGAAGGACAACGTGAGAACTATATTGAACTTGTTGGAATACTACGAGAAGAACAACGACAAGGAGGTCGCATTGATTTTTGCAGATGCCGAAAAAGCGTTCGATAACGTCAACTGGGATTGCTTGATGGAAATTTTAAATAAGATGGGAGTGGGAGAGAACTTTTCGAGTTGGATAAGGCGAATATATGAGAAACAAGAGGCACAATTGATAATAAATGGGAAAAGATCCAACATCTTGCATATTGAAAAAGGAACGAGACAGGGTTGTCCCCTTTCCCCACTGCTTTTTATTACTGTTATGGAGGTGTTAAATAACAAAATTCGAGAAGAAAATGACCTTAAGGGCGCCACTATTAAAGGAAGAGAACATAAGGTGAAGGCGTTCGCAGACGACCTTGTAGTAATACTAGAAAATCCCACTCAGCAAATACAAACACTTTTTAAAGTAATTGAAGACTTTGGTAAAATATCTGGATTTAAAGTAAATAAAGATAAAACTATGATCTTGACCAAGAATTTAAAGGAATCAGGAGAAAAAATACTTTCGGATTTAACAGGATGCCAGATTGCGAAGAAAATTAAATATTTAGGTATTTGGTTAACAGCTAAAAATATAGATCTGTACGAAAACAACTACATTCCCAAGTGGAAAGAAATTAAAAATGATTTAAAGAAATGGAGCAAATTAACATTATCCTTCTCCGGCCGGATTGATTCAATTAAAATGATGGTACTTCCCAAAATGAATTTTCTCTTCCAAACAATTCCAATTATAACTAATGACCCCCCTTTTAAAACATGGCAAAAAGATATCAGTGAATTTATATGGGACAGTAAGAAACCGCGAATTAAATGGAACACTTTAACAAAATCACCGGACCAAGGCGGAATGGGACTTCCAGACTTGAAGCTCTACTATCAAGCTAATGCTCTGAATTGGCTGTCGGAATGGATAAGACTTGATAATGAGACACTTCTGAACTTAGAGGGCCATGATAACAGATATGGTTGGCACGCTTACATATGGTACAATAAAGCGCGGGTGCATAATGATTTCAAATCTCACATAATAAGACGGGCATTGCTTCAAACATGGAATAAGATCAAAAAGAAAGTATACAGGAAGATTCCTTTATGGGTCTCCCCACAAGAAGTGACATTGGGTAGATGGAGGGGTCTACATGGTTGGCTTACATATAAAGATCTACTGAAGAAAAACGCTGAGAATCAGTACGAGATAAAACCAATAGAGGAACTAGCAACGTTAGACCCAACGATGCATTGGTTACTATATATGCAACTAAAAGAAAAATTCAAGATGGATGCTAATCTAGAAGGTATCATGGATGAAATAACGGACTTTGACAAAATATTAAGTGAAGAAGGTCATAAAAAAACCGCAAAAATATATGCAATGTTAAGAAGTCTAGAACAGGAGAAGGAGCCAATTACAGAGGAGATGATAAAATGGGCAACGGATTGTGGCAGAACTATTGATCTGGAAAGCTGGAATTATGCAAGAACTAAAACAAGGAAATTCACCAAGTCACAAAATCTTAAAGAGAATTTTTTTAAAATGGAGCATAGATGGTACCTTACTCCATCGAAAATGGCAAAAATTTATAATTTAACATCGAATAAATGCTGGAAGTGCAAATCTGCCATTGGTTCTTGGATACATGTTTGGTGGAAATGTGAGAAAATTCAAAAATTTTGGAAAGAGGTTCACAGATTTTTAAATCTTACTTTACAAATACAAATAGAATTTAAACCAGAAATCTATCTTTTGAACATGTTAAACAAGATTTCAGTTGATAGTGAAAAGAGATTTTGGCGTATATTGTTATACATGATAACAGTAGCGAGATTGACAATCGCTCAAACATGGAAAAGCGAACAGACTCCCAAAATAGACGATTGGCTTGTAAAGACCACCGAGATGATAGAAATGGACAAACTGACAGCCTTATTGAACAATAAGGACGCGCAATCAATAGAGACCCAGTGGTCCCCTATTATTTCAGCTTGCAGACAGAGATGGTCCTAAAATCTCCAATAGCACAGCAAATTTTAAGGACGTTTGGTGGGATGGTGTGGAAGCAATATCGCGTAGAGTATACATTATGCATTTATTTTTGATTTACGATTTTCTTATAGATACCTTTGAAAATGTAGAGATATGTAGGCAATTTGGGAATTGTATTGGGAAGCCAGATAGATTGAAGAAATACGGCCTCACTCGCTGGGATGACGTTAGGAAGTTATATAGATCAAGAAAATTCAAAAGAACTGACTAATAGTTCGAAACATTTGGAGAAATGTGTAACTAAAGTTCAATATGTTTTTCTTTCTCAGTTTTTATTGTAATGTTTAATGGAAAAAAAAAAAACAATCAACTTCTCATTTGGAAGGGACATTTACCTTGAATAGTAATTCAGAAAATCTTAGTAGTCTGAAAAGGGAGAGGGTCTTTAGCTAATAATCTGTGTTTCAGACACTATTAAAAATACACAAAAGGAGGTAAAGACTAAACAAGTCACTTAACTGTTCATGTCTGATCCCAATAACCGGTTGGGAATGTGAGAGATAGTACTGGAGCTCTCAAGCACAGAAATTAAGTTAGCAAGGGAGATAGATCGTGAACAATAACCAGTCCAGGGCTGCAGCTACACTCCAGCACTAATGCAATTCAAAACTGCTTTAACTGCCATGGCTCAATACTAAGGAATCATGTGATTTGCAGTTTTAAAGATGTGATTTGCCCTCCCTCCATACCAACTGCCATCCTCCGTCTTGGGAGGGAGAGAAGAGGCAGGCCCAGCTCCATCAGGGCTTGCCTGAAGGATATTATTTAGATATTTAATTTATTGCTTATGTAAATCATTTATTTATTTTGTGCATTTGTTTATGCACTTTTGTAAACCGCTTTGATCTTTTTTGGAAAGGCGGTATATAAATAATAATAATAATAATAATAATAATAATAATAATAAGTATATAGCTTTGGTTCTGGTACCACAACAAACTACAAATGCCAGAAGTAACTCACTAATTCCAGTTTACTTTCTAGTTTAGGTACACCATATGTTTCTGATAACTACCCTACCTCCCTTCTCCTGATGCATTCTCTTCCTCCATTATTCTAACCTGTAGCATTTTCTCCCCTTTTTTCCTTCTTCTTCCACCAATACACCCTGTGTTTGTCTATGCACAAGTATGGTAAGCTACTTTTATATGTTTTAGAAAGAGGGTTATGCTTATTTGCCTCGCAGGTCAGGCGCCAAATAAAGCAAGGACACATATGTTGGAGGAACATGGCCACAACTTTATTTCCCAAACACATAACAAACAAATGTGCAAATAAATCTATAGGGTTGGCCCAAAGCATAAGGTCTGGATCTGGACATCAGCCACACCACGGTTGGCTAATGTATGGTTGCTTGGGAACCAAGCATCGGGATGACGTAGGTGCCAAGCGCCGCCCAATTACGCAGTCACATGACTGCGTAAGTACAAATCGATTTGCAAGGCACTCTAGTCACCAGGTGTTAAAGACTGTGGCCCCCGCACTGGCCACAGTAGCTCGCTCCTACCACCTGGGTCACGAGGACTCCCGATCCAGTGCCATAGAGCCCTGGAAACCCCTCACCCCAGATCCAGGCCTATGCTGCCGCCAAACAGGCGGTGAGGCGCAAACCGCCTGCCGCCAACCCTATAGAAAAAACTTGATGCAAACAACCAGAGCACCCATCTAAGGAGAAGGAGCAGGTGGGAGAATTAGGCCCGGACGCACATAACCAGCAAAAGCATTGGAACTCCAACGACCCAGCTTTTTTATGGAATCCGCAGGCAGACCCAATTGCGCTGCGGATGTAGCAGCCCCGATCCTGAAGGAATGGCTCCCAAACTCCTTGGCAGGAAGACCCAGGGTAACTAAAGCCATCCTGAGGATGGCTACCAACTGGTACCGGGTGAGAGGAGAACCATTCTGATGGCAAAAAAGGGGGCCAGAACCTATTGGATGTACTTCCAGGAACTTGCTTAAAGTACGAACAGGACAAATGGGTGAACCCTTAAACTGGTGCAGCACAATGGGAGTCCCTTTGCCCATTTGGTCACATTTTGACCTACGTAAAAACAGGCAAACAGCATCAACAGAGAATGAAACATCGCCCACTTGAAGGGATCTCCCAGAACAGTCGGAAACAGCATTTTGCACTAACTCTCCCACCCTAAGGGCTCCGTAGAAGGCAGTGATGAAGGCAGCTCGCAAAAGGTGAGCCTCAAATGGGGAGGAGCAAATCCATGGGAGGACGGAGACAAGTTGTTCCAAGAGGGCAAAAGTAATGGGCCGTCTGGTATCAGGGGAAGGGACATGCAAGCGCTTCCAACCTTCCAATGTCTTCCTAACCTGAAAGGAGGAGCAGGGGTCAACGGAACCAGAGGCCTTTGCAAAAAAGGAAATGCCTGCAAGAGAAACAGAGATGGCCCGAGGGGAAGCCCCTAAGGACTTCAACCAAGCCATGAAACTGAGAACCATGGCAGAGTCAACTGGCCAGTGTGCGGGGATGCTGGAAGCCTCAAAGAAGGCACGTAACTTTGAAAAAAACCTTTTGTAAGCCCTGAGAGTGCTGGGGGCCAAGGAGGAGAGAATGCCATCCATTATAGAAGAGGTCCAATGTCCCAAAGGTCCTCCGGAAACAACACTGGGGAGAGGTCCGCCTCCGGGGCCAGCCAACGGAACCTGTCCTCCTGAAATCGGGAGAGAGCATCGGCAATGTTATTCTGTAAGCCCGGCACAAAACGAGCTGTGAATGAAATGTTATTAGATAAACAGAACAAAACCAGACGACGCACCAGGAACATAACCCTCTTAGAGGTGGAGGACAGGCAATTAACCACATTGACCACAGCCTGGCTGTCACACCAGAACGTAACCCTCTTATTAGCAAAATCAGTTCTCCAAATAAACACGGATGCAACAATGGGAAACAATTCAAGGAAGGTCAAATCTCTAAGAATGTTACCTTGAGCCCACTCAGGCGGCCACTTTTTGGCACACCAGTGACCCTGGAAGTACAGTCCAAAGCCCATGCTTCCTGCTGCATCGGAATGTACTTGGAAGCAATCCCCGAGGTGCCAAGACCTCTGCCAAATGGAGACGCCATTGTAATTAGTCAAAAAGGTGTCCCAAACCTTGAGGTCATCACGAATCTCATTCGTGATACGAACTCTGTGATGGAGGAGTCTGACTCCAGCAGTTGCCCTGGCCAACCTGAAACAAAAGGCCATACCAGGAGCAACCACCCGACAAGCAAAGTTAAGGTGGCCTAACAAAGATTGCATTTGCTTTAATGTGACTTTTTTAGCCTCCAGGAATTCAGAAATACTTGCCCTGAGGGCCAAGAGCTTCTCCTGAGGCAAGCAAGAAATACCCAGGATGGAATCCAATCGGATACCTAGGAATGTAAGGGCCGTGGCCGGGCCTTCAGTTTTGTCGTCTGCTAACGGGACACCAATATCAGAAGTCATGGCTTGGAAGGTAGAAAGGAGATTAAGGCAGTCCTCTGAGCCAGCCTTACCCACCAACAAAAAATCATCTAGGTAATGGGTAACTAGAGGTGAGCCAGCTCGCCGCTTTACCTCCCATTCAAGGAAGGTACTAAAAGTTTCAAAAGCCGCACAGCTGATGGAACAACCCATGGGCATAGCTTTGTCAAAGTACCAAAATTCCCCTACTTTAAAACCCAGGAGGTGGAAATCATCGGGATGCACAGGGAGGAGGCGGAAAGCGGACTGGATGTCACACTTGGCCATCAAAGCCCCTTTACCACATGACCTGATCCGGCGGACAGCGTGATCAAAGGAAGCATATTTTACAGAACACAACTCATGTGGGATGGCGTCATTAACAGAAGCTCCCGGAGGGTGGGAAAGGTGATGAATGAGCCTAAACTCCCCTGGCGCCTTTTTTGGAACAACACCGAGAGGGGAAACATGCAAATTGGAAAAAGGAGGGGAAGAAAACGGCCCTTCAATACGCCCGGCTGCGATCTCTTTTCCAATTTTTTGGAGGAGAATGCCAGGCATATCCCTGGCGGATTTTAAGTTCTTGGCAAAGGAGGGCGGGGGAGAGGCCAAAACAGGAATCCTAAACCCAGAAGAGAACCTGGCAGCCAGAAGCTGCGCAGCATCCCTCTTTGGGTAATTTTTTAGCAAAGGAAGGAGGGCCTCAACCCTAACAGGGGTACGGGCAAGGGGAAAAGAAGCAGAAGGAGGAGGCAAAAAACTACTTGGGGCCCCCTGACCCGCCGGCATAAAGAGAGGGTGCTCCCTCCTTCTTGCTGGCTGCCCCGAGGGCAGGGCGCCCTTGATGAAAGGGCTGCGAGGACTGTCGAGCACAGGAGGACTTAGGGTGAGGGCCACGGCACAGCTCGCAGCAATGCTCGTACCTACAATGGGACCGTGAGCATTTGCCAGCATTAAAACTCCAACAGACTAGCTTCAGGTCCCTCCTACCCACCAACTTAAAAGACCTTCTTTGCTTGGTAAGCGGGCCAACTTCTAAAAGCCAAATCTCGCTGTGTAACAGATCCCACCTTTCCCTGGAGCTTTGGGAGGCGAGCTGCCTGAAAGCAGTATCATAGGCGATAGCCGCCGCCTCCCCAGCAACTGTTTTAGCCTTAAGAACATGTAACATATGACAATCAAGGTGCCAGGCCCATTCAGGGAAGGCCATAGACACCACAGCCTTATAAACAAGATATCCTTCCAACCAATTAGCAAAAGTCGGCTCCGCCAGGGAAGCCTTAGAGTGCTTTTTAGTCCTGCGAGGAGAAGTGACAGCCAAAGCCTCCTGGCCCTTAGGCTGGAGCAGGGAAAAGACATCAACGTAGCACCCCCATAGAATTCACTTCCCGATCTTCTTGGACAGGTGCGATCCGGGGGGGGCGCTCGCCAGGAGCAGACACAGGAATGTTAGCTGCTTGCGCGTCGACCCATACACCCTGCAGACCAGGCTTCCAGGCACGACAACGGATGGCCCAGGATGGCAAGCCTGGGACCATGGCATGCTCCACCCAGTAGCTGTCACGGCCCACCGGCGCAACAGCAGACGTACCGGCTTGACTAGCTTGAGCAACGTGGGAGCTGGATGCAGACCGCCGAGCCTTGCTCTTCTTCTTCTTCCTGTGCCTCCTCTTCTTGCTCGTAGACCCCGAAGAAGAACCCGGAACAGGCAATTCATCATCTGAACTGGTGGATGAAGATGAAGAAGATGAGCTGGAAGACGAACTGGAACTGGATTCGACGAGACTCACACTAGATGCAACCGGAGCTGTCACCGAAGGCGAGGCTGCTTCCGCATTCCCACAAGCAGCGCCAACTACAGGCACCGAAGGCTGACCGCTGCCTGCAACCGTGGGATTGCCATCCCGCGCGTGGGGAGTGCAGTTAGCGCCCATTGCCCTAGCGATAATGTCCGAAAAGGAACGGGTTAATTCCGCCGCAACCTCCTGACTGATGATGGACGGTGGCTGGGAAGAAACTGGTGACGAGACTGGAACCGAGGACGACAAGGCCTGTAGGGAGCGAGCAACTGCAGCAGAGTTAGGGGCCTGCCTCGCTCTCGCACCCATCTCCTTGCGTGAAGAGGTTGGAGCAGGTCCACCGACAGCTGAAGCCGTGCGCTTCCCGCCAGATGACCTCGTGGATTTTGAAGCCATCTCATGAAGGCAAGGGTGGGCTCAGCAGGGCCAAAGCCGCGATCACCACCCAAAAGCAAAAAACGTTCAGGATATCGAAAAATGAGTCACCCAATGACAGTCCAAGGACAACACTTGAAAGCAAGCAAGCAAGCGAGGCCTTATCGAAGAGCGAAGGAACCTCAGAGAGCTTTCCCAACGAGGGCAGAAGCCTGAGTTGGCCAAATCCAAGAAAATATCCTGGCAAGCCAGGCACCCTCTGAGGAAAATTACGCAGGGGGGGGGAAGGGAAGGACGAAAAAATAGCCTACAGGCTTTTGCTGGTGGACTCCCACCCAAGTACTGTCCAGGGCTGACCCTCCTTAGCTTCTAAGAGTAGAAGGGTCTTTACAGTATTGAGCCTGAGAAGGCTTTATGTATTAAAGCACCACCTCCCCAGTTATCCCAAGCCCAAAAATGGGCCCGAATGCTGACGGCCGAGAAACCAGCCAGGCCTCCTCTGAGGAAAGAGCAGGGGGGGAAGGGGGTGCGCCCCCGCCTGGCTAAAGGCTTGCCAGTCCAGGTGGCCCCCCCTTCCAAGAGACCCAAGGCCTCGGAAGGCCTACCTCAGCCGCAATGCCTGATACTGACGGAAGGGCTCCGTAGCCAGGAGCTCCCTCATTCCCGCTCTGCACCCGAGCAAAGCAAAAATCGCAATGGTGCCGATGGGCGCATTG
The DNA here is from genome assembly GCA_034509955.1 of Urosaurus nigricauda. Taxonomy (NCBI): domain Eukaryota; kingdom Metazoa; phylum Chordata; class Lepidosauria; order Squamata; family Phrynosomatidae; genus Urosaurus; species Urosaurus nigricauda. The sequence goes on from JAOEGL010000003.1 coordinate 134,689,862, forward strand.
CACGGCCTAATATAGGCCCATCAACCAATAGGAAGCCAGTGAGGGCCAAGGCCACACCCCCCCTTGGCCCTGGGCCAATCCCGGGAGGAGGCGGGCCCCAACCAGCCAATCGGGCCGCCCGGCTCCTCCCCCAAAGCATTCTGGGACATGTAGTCCCTGGCAAAAATGGCGGGCGGTTTTCCCGCCCAAGGAACCCGGCGGCCAATAAGGAGGGTTCCCGCCCTCGCTTTGGCCGCCGGGATCCCTAACCGCCGCGGGAGCGTGGCCTGGCGCTTCCCGCAGCGGCAACTGCGCCGGCCCGCTGAGTCGGGTGGCGCCATTTCTTCTTCCTCCTAGGACCTGTGTGTGCGGATGGGGTTATGCTGCCACCACACTGCAGTTTAAATTAATGCAGCATGATACCTATTTCATTTTCATGGCTCCATCCTATAGAATCCTGGGAACTATAGTTTGTTAGAGATCTCTGGCTAAATGTTTCACAGTGCTACAGTTCCAACAATTCCATAGCACTGAGCCATGGCAGTTAAAGTGGTATCAAACTGGATTACTTATGCATTGCAGAAGGGAGAGAATTAGGAAAAATACCTCTGAATAGCCCTTGCCTAAGAAAATCTTATGAAATTCATGGGGTTGCTATGAGTCAACAGGCAACCTAAAGGCACACTCACTTGTGTGCACACACAAACACACACACACAGTGAGAATCATAATCTAATAAACATTGGGAAAAGGCCCTACTGATCTGTATTTTATGTTTTTGTTCAGTTCTATTTTAAATAAGAAAACTTGGGCATAACAGCACATAAAATGACAGAAAATAAAAAGAAATCACGACAAGACAACAGCTGATAATATAATTTGAAAGTATAATCATTTTTTCAACAGGGAAAGTGAGGATATAAAAACAAACTATCATATCTGGAGGAAATCTCTTGAGCATAATGGAATATAAAGCCAAACTGCACATGCAGCTATTTAGTATGTGCCACTGAGCTGGTTTTAAAAGGTCCACTGGCAACTGCCTGTTAAATTAGGCATACTGTGTTGCACAAAACAAATTCACTGCATGGAATGCCTACTTGTTCTAGCAGCTTAAATTGATCCCTGAAACAGCATTTCCATTTATTTCCATTTAAGCAATTGTACCTTGGTGTATGATTAAAAAGCATTCTTTGGAATTTAGCACAGTGTTATCTCAAAGGCAGGGCAGACTTATGAAGAAAAGGTTTCCAAGATTTCCAAACATTTACTTGAATCTTAAAGCTGCTTTAAAACATCATCCCATTTAAACCAATACTTTCTAAGGTCTTGGGCAGAAATTCTGAGGCTGCTGTCTGAGGTTTTGTTTTGTTTGATTTTTTTTTTTTAATTTAAGACCTTCAAAATTTGAGGTATGTACTTTACTCAAGATCTGGCTCCTATGTGTACCATAACTGTCAGTATGCATATGAATACCATAAACAAAAATACCCTCACGATTCCCCACCTTATATTTGGACTGACAAATGGGACTGAACCATCTCAACAAACTTCTTCTGGAGGAAGAATGTTTTTTTTTTCAATAGTTTATAAAAGTTTTGGTTCACCATTAACAATGTCAATTGTATGGATCTTTCTCTTGCCCTTTTCACTTTATATACTTTCTTCTATTTAGTTATTGTTTATTCTGTTGTGTTACCATTCATCATTACAATAGCACCAATGCAGTGGTAGTTATTCCACCATTTTACTCTCCAGTACTGTAGACCATTTCATGTTCTGCTCTCTTCAACCTTGTCATCTCTTGTTGACTTCACACAAGTTTCTGTTTCATCATGCATCAAATAACTACAAGGACACTTTTAGTATTACAAGACAATATTGTATCCATTGTATCCTACAACAAGTGGTACATTATATACATAAATCTAACTGAGTTCAGTGGGACACATTTGCAGGTGACAGTTATAGGACTGAAGTTCATAAATCAATTTATATAAAATATAATATTAATTGCAGCTCACAAATTACAGGTTTGAACAGATGTTTGATATAACTCATTTTTGCTCTTGAGTTTCCATGTCTCTGTAGCATGATTATTATAATTGTGAATGATATTTCAAGTGGCTGGATGAAAACTCAAATAGCTGTGTAGGTCGGATTATTTTGAACAGATGCTTCCATTGTTACTACTAAATACACCAATTAGGGATATTTATAGATTCAACCCCAATTGAAATTAGATGTAACTAATTTTTTGTGGTTTCTTTTAAGTACAGCATGGAGGGGGGAGTATATGGATTTATTTTAAACAGTTTTGAACAACAAAAAAGTAATCTATCTTTGGAAAGAGAAGAAACTATTTTGGGGAGAGAAAATGAGTATATCCTGGTGCGAAAATTTAGCTTACAGGGAAGAATTAGTCTTGAGATGCTGTAAATTTATGTATTTTTTTGCTCCAAATGTTACATAGAGATATTGTTAATGGCAACATACTTGAGAATATGATGATTCACTGGGTATGTTTGTGAGGAAGGAAATGATGGGATAGACAAGTGTTTGAAATATGTTGAATCAGTGTTATAAAGGCTTTTTGAAGCCATCATACAATATATCATTCAAACAAATGTTCACTGAACTGAACCTGCATGATGAACATTGCATATCCAGTTTATAGGTAATTATTTCACACCTATATGGACAACACATTGTGGGACAGAACTATCTGCAGAATAGAGAGGAATATCTGCATGTTGCCACACATGCCTAACTTTTAATTTTTCAGATAAAATTAAATATAATTATTTAAATAAACACATGAGAAAATGTAAAAGGTACAAGGAAGCTCAGAATAAAGTCACTTAGAATTATCTCTATATTAGTATGTGGGATGGTTTCAAAATGTGGAAGGGAGAAGGTCAGCATCACTTCCACCACCCCAGGAAAAAAATCTGCTCCCTTGCTGATAGCTTCCCATTCTGCATTTCTCCTGGTGGACTGCTGCCTTTTCCATACACCTGCACTCTCCTCTTCATTCTTCTGGACCTCTCAGTGATTTCAGTACCATCAACCATGGTATCCTTCTGAGGCACCTCTCTGGAATTGGTGTTGGGGGCACTGCTATGCAGAGCTACCACTCTTTTCTGGAGGTGCTGAGGGACTCCTGATGCCCTGGACATCAGCCTGTAGAGTCCCACAGAATTCTGTGTTTGTCCCCATGCTGTTTAACATCTACATGAAACTGCTAGGAGAGGTCATCTGGAGTTTTGGGGTCTAGTATCACCAGTATGCTGATGACCCCCAACTCTATTTCTCCTTCCCATTTGATTCCAAGGCAGCTTTGTACTGAACCAATGTCTGAACCAAAGTAATGAACTGTAGAAAGGGAAACAAATGGAAACTTTATCCAGACAGTACAGAAATGCTCCGGGTCATCTGAAAGACAAATCAAGGAATAGGGGTTCTGCCTGCACTGGATGGGGTTACATTCCCCCTGAAACCTTGGGCTTGCAATGCTCTCCTGAAGTCAACTCTAAATCTGGATGCCCAGTCTCAGAAGTGACCAGGAGTGCATTTGCACAGTTAAAATTAGTGTGCCAGCTGCATCCATTCCTTGAGATGTCAGATCTGGTTATGGTGACAAATGTCTTGAGTATATCATCTATGGACTACAGCTTTACACTCTGCATGGGACTACCTTTGAAAAATGTTTAAGAAACTTCAACAGCACAATTAAGTGTTTTTCATGACTTTAAAAACCCTGTATGGCTTAGATTCAGACTATCTGAAAGACTGTAGGTCCCAATATGAACCTGCCAGAGTTCTAAAATCTACAGGGAAGGCTTTCTCTCAGCCCCCATCACAGGCTTGCTTGCTGAAGACATAAGAGAGAGCCTTCTCAGTGGCTGTTCCCATCTTCTTGAACTCCCTTTCATGGGAGGCTAGATTGGACCCCTCTCTGCTTTCATTTCACTGACAGGCAAAGACCTTTTGGTAAGCAGGCTGTTAATGTGCCAGTAGGGGAACTTCTTATCGGATGTTTTATTTATCTTTCTTAACTTTTGTATCTTTTTAAAATGATTCGATACTGCTTTATGTGGAAATGTTAATTGTTTTACATTTTTTGTGTGAAGGTTTTTTAATTGGCACTCTCTGGGATCTGCCATGGGAGAAAGGTGGAATATAAATTGAGAAATAGTAATCATCATCATCATCATCATCTAAGAAACTCATTTACAATCTTTTACCTGAAAACAAATGTTCTGATTCAAAGAAATTAGTATGAAGAAAATAATTCTTAATTTAGCACCTATATAAAATTAAATACTAGTATAATGTTTTCTTGTATGATATGTATTTGCATTATGGTTAGACAGAGGTGCATAAGCATCTGTACTTGCTTTTCTTTTATTGAATTATACCAAACAAGAAGACAAAACCTTCATGTTTCTTGGTAACAGATGGTGATAGCAGAGTACCACCTTTTGGAGTGGGGGAAATAATTACCCTAGGCTTCACATCTGGAGAGGGCCATATTTATGTTGACAAGTAATACATTCTGAATATGAAGAGGTGGGTAGAAGCAGCCTCAGAGGAACATTCACCTTCTGAGTTTTTAATTTTTTTAAAAAATCTCATATAGATATAATTCTTATGTGGTTCCTTTCCTGGGAGAAAGGCAGGTTATAAAACAAACAAACAAAATAAATAAGGAACTATCATCAAGCATGTTTACCTAAAGAAAAACTCTGCTATTCACAAAGGATAAAACAACCATGCCCTACTAATTTGGGCACACCCATTCCATGATACAATCTGAAACTCAAGGAAAGTTGAGAGGTGAGTGGAAAATATATGCTTCTGCTCATGGTTGCTTTTGGCCAACAATGCAAATCTTTTATGAAAACTCAGGGGAAAACCCGAGATCAATTATCCCAGTTTAAGTGGCATTTGTTTTGGCATCCTCCTCAACTTTCTCGGGTGTATTCGAAATGCATGAGAACAACAAAGATTCAACCCACATTCTACCAGGACTATTTTCAGCATCTGAATAACCCTTCACTTGCCTATACTGCTTGGATTCAGGATGTCTTTGTAGATGTGAGAAAACTATGGTCATTCAATTCCTACACCAAATTAATTTAGGTTGTAAAACTGTTTGGGTTACATTTTGGTAGCTTTTAAATGGGAATGAGAATGGTGCATAGGGTTGCTGGCTGAAAATAGGAAAGGACTCCAGTACCTTTAATGGTTGTGTAAAAGAGGAAATTTCAGTATGTTTCCTTGTCTCACAATCAAGTAGCATGCAATGCCTGGGCCATTAAAGACACTGTAGTCCTCTCCACTCTGGCAATCCTAAGTACATTAGTGTACTTAGTGTAATTTTCCTTACTCACATAAATATAAGAAGTTGGGTGTTTAAGTGAAAAAAAAAATACGGGCAGCAAACTCCTTATCTACCAATAATTAACTGAAATGGAATGTAAAATTTTCTCTGCAATTTCTTCCTACCCAGTTTTCAAATTTTACAATGGCATTACTAAAATTATTTTCACTGCTACAAATGAGAAAAGATGTAGAGATAATAATATACCATAAAATATACATATAGGAATGATGGAGAATATGCTTACTGTCTGTATTAATGAGTTTCATAGTATTGCGAGAATGCTTAATCTGCCATGCTTGGAATCATATGAATAGCATAATTTCCCAGACAGGAAAAAAAAATTGAGTTGGTTTCATGTAATTTAACTTTATGGGACTTCTGCAAATTAAGTGTAAAATATTGCTAGCAAATTAGAGTTGTGGGTTTAAATAGGTTTGCTGCTGCTCAACAGCATAAGATATTCTATCTCTGGTGTTTCATTAGTAAGTGAAAATTCAGTGCTGCATTAGAAAGCAGGGGAGTAAGTGCCTATATAATGGGATCTCTGTATGATTCACAGTATAAAGTAGCACGTTATTCTCCTCCTCTAAAAAAGAATTGTGCTAATAGGATCATGGTCTGTCTCTCTAGCACACAGTGGCACAGAATGGACCAAAAGTTTTCTCCTTTTCTCACAATATTGAAAGCAGTCCCCTTTCCCTTTGTCATAGTCTTACTTTGTTAGCAGAATCATATGGTTGCATCGGGATGAGGGTTCAAATCCTATGAAAGTGGCCCTCAGAGAAATTGTACTCAGGGTCAGTGGAAGCTAGTGGCTCAGATTTCAGCAAGGTCAGTGTATCTGTTTTGCGTTATAGTTACAGTCAAACGAGATATCCAGTGTTATGAACCTTATGCCCCAGATAGGATCGGTAACTTGGATAATAGATTTGAAGCTTGCACTAAACTAAAACCGTGACTAGATTCACTCTCTACCTGTCATAGAAACCAGCAGCAGCAGCTGATGCTAAGGGTTAGCAAAAGCTTACCCAAGGAATAATGGAAATTATTGCAGTCAATGCAGTTACTGAGGACTAGTAACCTAATGTTCAAAACCTATTTGTATCCAGCTAATTCCCTTTTATCCTCTAGTTTCTTACTGCTCAGCAGATATGATTCTCACCAGCACCTTAACTGGGAGTCCATGCAAGTTCACTTGGCCACTTGCAACAACTGGCTCCACCTCTTATTCAAATATCAGACCCCAACCCTTAGAAAAACTACTTGACAGTTTCTTTAAAATTTTTGTAGGTCTGGCACTTTGTTCCTTTAAAAGTAACCCACACATAAAAAAAACAATAATTGCCTCTTAAATCCCACATTATTGAAGGTTTACTGTACGAGAAAATGAGAGCGAGAGAAAAACCTTCTTCACGCTATCCTAGGTCAGGTTTTCATTTTATCGCACCTCTCCCTCAGGATTGAGGCGGTGTACAAACAATAAAATACAGTATAAAAATACATCATACATTGTTTCCTTTCCCCCCTAAAAACAATACCATTTTAAAATACCATTAAAACAATCAAACAACCAAGACAATCAAGAATCAAACAAAACCAAAACAGTCTGCGATAAGAAGATGTTCAATTTGGAGTGTTCTGTATAATCATATCCCTGGAAGACCAGGTGGGTTATTCAGGGATGTCCTGATATTCAGGGAATATTATCTGCGGGCTCAGAGATTCTAGGAGTTCAAATCTATCTATCAATTTATCTATCTGTCTGATAAATAAAAAGAAACAATCTTTGTTCTATGCTCTCTCCAACTGCAGTCCCTCTTACCTTGACATTACATCCTTCTAGCAACACCACTCCTTTTTCTGGTCCAGAAACCTTCCTTCTTACTTTGAATGTCTTTGCTGAATAAAGCCATATTCTGAATGCTTCTGGAATTCAGTGTGTTGTCAACTTGTAAGTAAGATTTCACACATGGATCACACACCATATTGTATATTTATAATGTCATTGCGCAGTAGCAGGTAAATTGGCAGATGAGAACCAGAGCAGTGAAGATTTAAGTTTATGCTTGCCATGAAACTCAAGGTCAAACAAGAAATTAAGGGGAATGTGTATTCCTTGTAAGTAATCCATTTGCTCTCCTGCAGTGGGGTTTCCTCAGAGATACCTGACTCTGTAACCAGACCTACAAATTAACTTTTACTTTCCAGACACTCATAAAGCAAAGCTTGATAAATGAAAGACAAATAAGTAAGAAAACTCACAAGTGGGAAAAAATAGATAAATTTCACCACCTAGGGAAAGAAAAAACCCACTGGTTCATGTATACTTTGCCCTGAATTTTCCTGATGAAGGCTGGAATATAAATCAGATTAATAAACAATTCAGCTCTTTATGACTTCAAATATTGGATCGCCTCACTAGAGCTCTTCTCTTTCCCATCTCTGTCTTTAGCAATCCTGTTTCTTAATGCAGTCTTCTGTCCTTATCTCAGATCCATCTAGTTTATACACTTGAAGAAAAATGCATGTTGGACATTAAGGAAGACACTACATACCACCTAAAAAGAAGATGTACATTGCAAAACAAAACAAAAAAAAAGAGGATAATTACTTGCATAAAAATTAATATGCTAACTAACCCGTGCAAATACAAAATTGGGGATAATGGCTATAATTTAAATATTCATACTATAATGCTGGGGACTGTGATCTGTGTAGCTGCTAAACTGTTGATAAGCAGATTCAAATCCCTGGATCTCTCCTCTTCTGGTTCTTATCTTTAAGCTGGCCTTGACCTTGACAACTCTTGAAAGTGAGGATGCTTGCCAAGGAAGTCCTGCACATTCCATCAAACAGAGGCCTCTTCTCTGTATGGTAACTCATGGGACCCTCCTACTGAGGCATGTTGTAAAGAAAGAGATTATCACACAGCTTTTTCCTTTGATCTGGGCACAGGCTGAGACCATGTATAAATGGATGTTATCGCACAGCTCCATGCACAGATTGGAGGCATCCATACCCGATCGGGACTTCTCCCATCCTTTGCAATGAATGGAAAAAATACTGGATTTTGCTAAGTATGGGATAAGTCTCCAATCTGGGCACAGAGCTGTGCAATAATATTTATTTATACACAATCTCAGCCCATGCCCAGATTGGAAGTAAACAGCCGGCACAATAATCTCCCGAGATAGGAGAAACAAAAAGTGTTTTGCTTGCCTCTTGATTCTGTACTGGCTGATGTCATGTGGCCCTCCCTCAAGTTCATTGAGGATAGAGATGGTTGGACTCCACTGGTCCCATATAGTTTCTTCAGTCTGTTGCATTTGTCCTGTGAAGATAGATAACCATCAGAGAAATGGACACCACTGCAAACTTTGACAGCACCAATTAAGAATGAGAGTTTTCAACTAACTTGAGACCCCTTTCCTTTTCTCCTCTTGCTCCAATGCAAAAGATCCTTGAATCTCATCAAGTTAATTACTTTTATGAACTTCTTTTTGCATTCAGCAATGAAAATTTCACATTAATCAATGTGTGTGTGTGTGCATGCACACACGCATGGTAATCAGTGGTTGACATTCCCAGACGCTGGAATCTAATATATCTTTCTTAACTACTTTCCAATGAAGTAATGACCAGAATATTTTATTTTATATCCATTAATAATTGGTTTCACTTAATTGCAGTCATCAAGAATTATTTGCTGCTAAATATAATGAATGCATCAGAATATGGAGTTTTTCAAATTAGCAGAGTGTGAACAAAATCTATATCTAAAACTAGTATATTAGACCAGCTTGAGGGTGGTGGAGTCTCCTTCTTTGGAGGTCTTTAAGCAGAGGCTGGATGGCCATCTGTCAGGGGTGCTTTGATTGTGAGTTCTTGCATGGAAAGGGTTGGACTGGATGGCTCTTGGGGTCTCTTCCAGCTCTGTGACTCTATTATTCTATTGTTCCAACTATTCTGAAAATAAATTAATAAGTGATCTAACGTTTATAATGTTCTCTTTTAATTTCCTGGATTCAGACAATATAAACTACCTGGTGTATTTCATTTCTTGCTTCTCTAGACTCATGGGGAAAACATATCAGAGTTACTACACTTTTCCATTAACTGCTCAATTATTCCCAAGTTACTCCTCAAATTAATCAGCTTAGTGGCCATTATTACCACACAGATACTAAATGGAGTGCCAAAGCTATGATTGGAACTCCCGCACACCACCCCAGCAGATTTAAATGTTAAGGCTACCAATCACCACATTATTAGAAAAAGGGGAGTCATTTAAAGCCCAAAACAGCAAATAGTTTGGAATTCATGAATAAATGTGTAGTTTATAAAGAACCTCACAGTGTACATTAGTGTGAATTAGCCTTTCCATATACATTTTATTATGAAGCTGCTCCTTGGCATCTTGAGGGCTCAAAGAAAATCAGGATTGGTTTTATGTTATCATATTCCTGTGAGTCAAACTGTTAAAGCTCTTCTCATATTTCTGGTGTCCTCCCTTGCCTCATTAATAAGTGGCTATTCCTCTGTATATGATATTCTATGCAGGCTAACTTGTTTCTAAGGGGTATTTGTCATACTTGAGGATGTGTGTGTTACTTGACTGGAAAATTTTACTGTTCTTATTGGCATCATTTGTTGAAATTTCTCAGATACATCTCTCAATAAGGAACTTCTTTGATATTCCATTTTAAGTAGATTTAGATGGCCAGATCCTGGTCTTACATACTTTGTACAATAGGAATTTCCTTCATCAGTCACAGACTCCAAGTAGTGTATTTGATAAGAGTGAGACACAGATAGTCATAACAGTGCCATTGCTAGCATCTAATCTAATATTAGCATCACTGTTTCCTGAAGGACTCAGTAGGGTAGAAGCTAGACCAAAGAAGATAGACCAAAGAAATGCATTTCAGGTGGGCAACTTGTTGCCCTTCAGATTTTGTTTGTTTATTTATTTATTTATTTATTTCATTTTTATGCCACCTTTTTCCCAAAAAGGGACTTCATGAGATAAAAATACTTGAAAACATTTTAAATCAATATTTTAACCAAATTTTTGACAATCCATTGAAGTACAAATAAAGCTCCATTTTAACACAAACACTGTCTACTATATGAAAAAGAGTTGTTTTTCTTTGTCTCCTCCTCCTCCTCCTCCTCCTCCTCCTCTTCTTCTTCTTCTTCTTCTTCTTCTTCTTCTTCTTCTTCCTCCCAAAGGGTGGGAGCAGTCACTGAGAAGGCTCTCTGTCATGTTCTCACCAAGCGAACCTGCTATGGTGGTGGGACCGAGAGAAAGCCTTCTCTTGAAGATCTTAAGGCTCTAGCAGGTTTGTAGGGAGAGAGAGGTCTCTTGAATTATCTGGATCTAAGCCATGTAGGGTTTTATAGGTCATGACCAGCAATTTGAATTATGCCTAGAAATGAATCGATAGCCAGTGAAGCTATTTCAACAAGGGAATTATATGCTCCCTATAATTGGTCCCAGTCAGCATTCTGGCTGTTGTGTTTTGAGCCCACTGAAATTTCTGAATAGTTTCCAAAGACAGCCCCACAAAGACTGCATTACAGTAGTTCAAACAAGATATAATCAAGGCACGTGTAACCATGGCCAAATCTGATATCTCAAGGAATGGTTTCAGCTGGCACACTAGTTTCAACTGTGTAAATGCACTCCTGGCCACTGCTGAAACCTGGGCATCCAGGTTCAAAGCTGAGTCCAGGAGACACTTAAGTGACAAGTCTGAGATTTCAGTGGAAGTGTATCTCCTGCATAGGTGGAGCCCCTGTTCCCTAATCTGTCCAGGAGCACCTCTGTCTTGTCTGTATTAAGTTTCAATTTGTTTGCCCTCATCCAGTCCATTACTGACAGCAGACACTGGCTTGGTACAGAGACAGCTTCCTTGGAATCAAATGGAAAGGAGAGATAGAGTTGGGTGCCATCAGCATATTAATGATATCACACCCCAAAGCTTCAGATGCTCTCTCCCAGCAGTTTCGTACAGATTTAAAATAATATTGCTGATATTGTTGGATCACATCTCCCATCATCACTCACCTTTCTTTATTGTAATTAGGGCTGATAGGAGTTGAAGTCCAACAATATCTGGAGGTCAGTGTGCTTCCCACCCTAGTACAGATAATGTGTATGGTCTCTGCATTCCTTCCCCAATCCAACCAGCTTGATAGACATCATTGTGAAAAAGGAAGCAGGGGGGAAAACTGTCAGTGACAGGTCAACATTATCAGACTGAAACATAGTAAAATGCAATCAGCAACCATGATTACATTAAGTTATGTTATCACTGTTTACCATGATAACAAAGCAAACTGTATCGTTGATTTGGGTAACAGATTGAATTGGGAAATATTCTGTTTGTGTTGCCGAATAGTATGGGAACACATAGGGGCTTATGTTCTGGTCAGCTGAACAATTTAAACTTTCTGTTCTACTAGGCTTAACAACTTTACAATGTGGATCTTTACAGCATTTGTATTTTTTGCTACATATACCTCTCCCTCTCTGTCTCTTTTTCACTTTCCTTTACCCACCTCCCCAACCTCTCTCAAAAAAGAACTTGCCTTCATTTTTGATTGGTGTAATTTTGGTTTCTTGAAATTATAGGAATTTCTAACTACCTCTCCTAGGAGTTGTATCGATGTTGCCTTTATGTGTGTTTCAATGAACTGCAATATAAGAACTACAACTTTTTGATTAAAAAGACATTGTCTTCCATGCCTAAAGACATCAGTGATAGGAACGCAGACCATTCACATTTGTTTAACCTTACAACACACACACACACACACATTTTTTTTTCTTGTATCATTTTGTCTGTAATTTGCAGGGGCTGAAAGTTAAAATAAATTCTTTTTCAGAAAATTTTGGTCAACAAGACATATACAAGGCATGGCAAATCTCTCTATATTAATTGAACAATTGTGAATCTCACTGGATGAATTTGTTTGAACAATTTCAGTTATTTTCTCCAACTTTGGACACAAATACTATCTGTTTATTTCCAGCGCATTGTGAAGCATGGTTGAAGTAAGAGTAGATAGAGCATTGGGTAAAGATCAGAATGTGTATCATGGTCAAGTGGAGAGGTGAACCAAGGAGTACAGTACAGCTAGACAATATATTGAATTCAGGCAGGCAGAATGCTGTTTTTCAGTTTTTGGCAGCTCTAGCATAGCCAATAGTGAGGAATTCAGAGGGTTGCAGACCAACACACGTCAGCCACACTTTCCCCATTCTGGCTTAAATGGTCTAAATCCAACAGTCTGTTTATATTCCTGGTGCATTTCAAACCTGGCATTCAAGGTTCTTTTATACAACCGGAATGTGCATTAGTGTTTTCAGACTGCCAAGTCAACAGCAGCCCATAGGTGGGTTTTTCTTCTAAGCCCTATGTTGCTTCTCGGGTTTATGGTAGACTCCCCTCAAGTAGTTTTTTCCTAGGCTAATATTTACGCAACACAAGCCATAGGTTATGATGTAAATGTTTCATTATTTTTTTCTTGCATGTAGGCATGATTTTTTCCCCTACTTGGATTCGGGGGGGGGGGGGGCTGATTTACATTAGTCCCCAGTATCTAAACATCTTGATATGTTGCATAAGAAGTATTCTATGTGGAAAAAGTTTTTTTTAAAAAAAAACAAACAAGCAAACCATAAACATGTTTTCTGCACAGAAAAAAAAATGTTTTTGCACAAACCCCCCCCCCCCATGTGTTTTTCTATGTGGAATAATTTGTCCCCAGCACTTCCAGATTTTAGATTTTGGAATAAAATTCTGTAAGATCCTGCTGAGCTATTCTTCTCCTCAATGTGGTTTCCCAGAATCCTGTTTTTTTCTACCTGGCAATGAATAATTATGAATACTCTTTCAATCCCTGGTTGTGATGCTAGCATTCCACTCCTTGTCCTGCTACAGATGGCACCACAGACTCATCTCTCCTCTTGTTCTCCTTTATTCATTCTTGTTTTTTTGGTATGCCAGTTTTGCATAGCTGCAGCAAACATCTTTGTATTGATCCCAAAAGCCTTGATGCTAGCTAGTAATTGATGAAGATGGGCACCAAGGCTGTAAAGACACTGGATAATCAAACTTTCTCCTTCAGTGCTCTTGCTCTGAGCTTTGTCTTTGCTGAGCTTTACTTGGAGATCCTGGGAAACACAGCAATTGTCCGAGACTTCAGCCAGCTCCTTTAGATCTGACAACCCTAGGCTGGAGCAATAGGGAAGACAGCTACCTAGAAACAATTAGTGCTTTAGACTTGTCTAAAGTAGAGTATATTCACTGAATCAATGAGATTTACATAACTGTTGATTTATCATAACTCAGTGGCTTTACTCTTGTTTGAAGAAGCAATTGGGTATAAGTTGAAGTTTTCTTACACCAGGCTATTTAACAATCTGCTACACCATCCCTCCTGATTTCTTTCTGTCTGATATTATTCCAAGTCATTTCCTAGCAGGTGATACTTTAAACTATGAACTGTATGTCCTTGATTCACTGTCCTCTGTTTCTTTCTTTCCTCTTTTACTTAGCTTCACATACATTGATAAAGTGTTTAAGTGCATTCAGATTTCCAGACATTCTTATCTATGAGTTTGCAAAGCCTTTGCAGTCACAGTGGGCTTTACTTTGAAAATAAATTAATCAATTACAAGTGATGTTGGGAAAGATACAGGGTTGTCTTTTAAACAAACAAAAATGGGGCCTCTCCCTGTGCCTTTAAGAGCAACATGAGATAAAGGTATGGATCAAACTAAACAAATTTAGCACATTATTAGAAGAGGTGTTACCTCAAGTCATCTAGGCTAGAATTCACTTTCACAGTTATGAATGGGTAAACTAGAGCCACACATTTGTAACGGATTTGTATGCATGATCCTTACAATAGGAGCATAGTTAAGTATACTTAACTAAAAAGATTATCACTTCAGGCAGAAACATCTGGTCAATTGTCTCTCAAACATTGAGGAAGCATGTGTGTGTGAAAGCCTGGTGCACTTCCTCAATGTCAGGTTCACAGATGAACTCAGGGAGATGAAGCGGGGTGGATGACGACTAGAGCGCAAGTGGCGGAAAACTTGCCTCATATCCGACAGAACTTGCCATAGGCAGCACCTTCGCACCTATCGGGAGGCTTTACTTGCAGCACGGAGATCCTTCTGCTCTGCACGTATTGCGTCTGCAGAGTCCCGTTCAGCAGAGCTGTTTAGGGTAGTGGGGGAACTGACGCAGGTTCCCCCTGCGCCGAATCCCTTACTTGACCTGACAACAGCCTGCTGTGATGCGTTTAACATCTACTTTGCAGATAAAATCTCTCGGATAAGAAACGACTTGGATGCCAATGTTTTGTCAGAATCCATTGGCGAGGTGTCCAGCAACTCCATTGCTTTCAGTTTACTGGATGAGTTTCAATCGGTGAGTACTGATGATGTGGACAAGCTCCTTGGCAGTACCCGGAAGACGACATGCTCCCTCGATCCATGTCCATCTTGGCTGGTCATTCAGGGAGGGGGCACATTGAGGACATTCCTTCGGGATGTGATCAATGTGTCCCTCAGGGAAGGCACTGTTCCATCATGTCTGAAGGAGGTGGCTGTTAAGCCTCTCATGAAGAAACCTTCCCTTGATCCCCTGGACAGGAACAACTACAGACCAGTATCCTTGCTCCCATTTTTGAGCAAGGTGATCGAGAGAGCAGTTGCCTTCCAACTCCAAGCCATCTTGGACGAAACTGATTATCTCAATCCATTTCAAACCGGCTTCAGGGCAGGTCATGGAGTTGAGATTGCCATGGTCGCACTGGCTGATGACCTCCGCTTGAGCATTGACAGGGGCAGTGTGACCCTGCTGGTGCTCTTGGATCTCTCTGCGGCCTTTGATACTATAGACCACTCCATCCTTTTGGATCGGCTGAGGGAGGTAGGGATCGGAGGCAGCGTTCTTCGATGGTTCCGGTCCTTCCTCTCCAGCAGATCCCAAAGGGTGAGGCTCGGGGACAGTTGCTCTTCCAAAATCGAGCTTAATTGTGGTGTCCCTCAGGGTGCCATCCTGTCCCCGATGCTATTTAACATTTATATGAAGCCGCTGGGTGAGGTCATTCGGAGGCATGGAGCTCAGTGTCTTCAGTACGCTGATGACACTCAGATATATCTCTCCATGACCAGATGATCAGCACAGACTTCAGATGGCGTCTCTCCTCTTAATGTCTGTCTTGCGGCGGTAATGGATTGGATGAGGGAAAACAAATTGAAACTGAATCCAGACAAAACAGAGGAACTAACAGTCACAGGCCCGAAACCAGGCTTGGGAGTACAGTCTCCAGTCCTGGACGGAGTCACACTCTCCTCTAAGGACTGTGTTCGCAGCCTGGGGGTACTTCTAGATTCGTCGCTTCACATGACTTGTCAGGTGAATGCGACAGTCAGGAGTGCATGTTATCAGCTTCGGCTGATACGCCAGCTGTGCCCTTTCCTGGACATGAGGGACCTGGAGTCAGTGGTACATGCTCTGGTAACCTCACGCCTGGACTTCTGTAATGCGCTCTACATGGGGCTACCTTTGTGCTTAACTCGGAAACTTCAACTGGTCCAAAATATGGCAGCCAGACTTGTAACCGGAACATCAAGGAGAGAGCACACTGGCTGCCGATTAATTTCCGGGCACAGTACAAGGTATTGGTCCTAACTTTTAAAGCCCTACATGGCTTGGGTCCATCTTATCATAGGGACCGCCTCTCCCTGTATAAACCCCCCCGCACACTCCGATCCTCTGGGAGGAACCTGCTACAGCCTGTGAAAACTCGGCTGTCGCAGACCTCCCAGAGGACTTTTTCAGCTACCGCACCCAAGCTTTGGAATGGACTGCCGGATGAGATGCGTCTTATAACATCTCTTGACTACTTTAAAAAAGCTCTGAAGACGCATCTCTTCCGGCATGCCTTCCCTGAAACCTCCTAGTTCCCGACTCCGAAACGGCACCTATTTTGACCCCTTGCTTGGTGCTATTTTTACCCTCATTTAAGATCTATGAGGATGTATTATGTTTTTGATGTTGTTATGGTTTTAAATTATTGCTAATTTAATTTATTTTTAAAGATGGCTGGTTGCGAATGGGTTGATGATGTATTTTAATCTGTATGTTTTAATTTTAATTTACTGTATCCTGCTCCGATTGTGCTCTACAGAGGAGAGGGCTAGAAATAAAGATTTATTATTATTTTATTATTATTGGCTCCCTCTATTATTATTAACCTTTATTTATATAGTGCTGCAAATTTACACAGCACTGTATATACAATCATTTAATTAGATGATTCCCTTCCTTCATACTTACAATCTAAAGAGACACAACACAGAAGGAGAAGGGATTGGTGGTGGGGAAGGGGATCAAATCCAGCAGTTCCTCACTCCCTCTGAGGCCTGGACCAAGGCAGATGGACTGGAGGGAGGGCTTGGCTCCTCTCGCGTCATTGAATCATTCAGGGAAAGGGAATTTCTTCTGAATGAAAACTTTGCATTCAGAAGAAATTCCCTCTCCCTGAATGATTCAGTGATGCTAGAGGGAGTCAACAATTCCCTGACATTGAGGAAGTGTGCCAAGCTTTCAGACATGCATGCTTCCTGAATATTTGAAAGATGATTTACCAGCGCTTCTGCCTGGTGTGACAATCTTTTAAGTAGCTGGTCTAGAATCATAGTGTTTGTCATAGCACATGATTGTTCTCAGCTACATATTTGGCATTTAGTATGCTTTCTTTTGTGAGTTGTCATTAGAAGGTAAATATGAGCTTAATTTGTAAGACTATTCCTCTAGCAATTTCTTGTGGGAAGATAAATGAGTTTATCACAGGGAGTACATATTCCACTTAATATGTAGCTTAAATCTAAGGATCTCATTGCCTTCTAAATCTCATTCTGTTCAAAGAGAGAAATGTAAATAAGTTGATGGCCTTATTTTTATATCTCACCATATGAGGAGCCAGATTTGGAATGAACACATTTAGTTGACTGGATTATCTTGGGAAAATAGCAAGTAAATTGGAATTTTTCAAGAAGCAAATATATTATTGACAAGAAAAACTATGGAGAAAACATTACTTTGAAATCACAAACCAGCTTTCCATTTAGCTCTTCAATTAAAACAAGGTTCCTTTAATGAATAGAAAAATTAACAGCAACAAAGCCACCCATTGTTTTCAAGAAATAGGAATTAAGAAATAATTGCTATGGCTAGCTATCCACCTTTCTGAAAAGTCTATTTCCATGACAATGAGCCATGTGCTCTTCTACATTCTTCTGCTGTTCTTATCAAACCAGGGTGGGGTGCCTCTTATTATGAAATTTTACAATAGTTAATGAATTGGAATGTGATTTAGGAAACTGTTTAGTGAACTCAGTATGAGTTTCAATAGCATTCAAAGGCTACTGGATTCTTGAAAGTAACTCTATTTATTCAGAGCAAGTGAATATTTGATGGGTATATAAAAAATATTCCATTTCCTAGCCTTTCCTAATTTTTTTTTTCTGTTCAAACAAGTATGAGCTTGAAGATATGAGCAAGTGCTGGCTTCTCTCAAAACCTGAAAAGTTACTTTTGCAAGAACAACTGTGAGAATTCCCCAGCCAATTGATGCAGCTGTCTTGATGAGCTGGAGAGTTGCCCTAAAAATATTCAAATGATTTCCCAAGTATTCCTTTCTTTGGGTTGATCTGGGCATAATGACTCTTTCAAAGAAATCCTGACAGTCTATAAACATTTTAATAATTGAAGTGGGGAGGTTATTTTCAAATTCAATATTTTCTCAAAATCTTGATCAATGTCTCCAATCCTTTTCATTTTCATCTCAAAAATAAAGCTCTCTCGTAACTGGCAGTATGCAAACCAATTGCAATTATAACCTTCTTGTAGTAATTGCTCTTGTGTCTTCATTTTTGATCCACTACTATTAATTATTATTAAATCCTTATGTATCACCCACTTTTTATCTGCCACTTCTTTTTTTTAAAGAATGCTTCATTATTGATACCCAGTTGCAAATGATATCACATCATTTAGTTTTTACCTTCATTCATACCCTTAAAAGAGAACATTTGACAAAATGGTTATTAAAATCTTTATGGACTTTAACTTCATCATAAAATAAGTAATCAAGCCAAATTATCTTATTCTTTTTGTTGTATGCTATGCTCAAATTTGAAGGACCTGGGCATGGATGCATAAATCTGTCAATTTCTTCTATATGTACTTTTTTGGGGGGTGGGGGGGGGGGTGAAGTATTTTTTTCTAAAAGCAAACAACATTATCAGCCATCCCTATGAAAGACAAGTTATTGATAAATTGCTTCATCTATCAGATGTATTGTGCAACAGCTGTTGATATAACTATTGTCCATGATTTCATCGGACTTGCTTTTTACAACCAATGAGGTCAGTGCACATTAGCACAGAGACAGTGTATTCCATATGTTAATCATGTTATCCTATGCAGAAAGTACTTTCAAGTGTCTTGAATCTATTTCCAGACAATTTGGACAAAACTGCTATTGACTTCAATGTAGCCAAGATGCTGTCTTGATGTTCTATGTGCCAATGCTATAATTAAAATATGTACTCTACCCTTTATAATGATGTAAACATAGAGGATTTGAGGAAATCGTTTAAAAAAAACTTTAAAAGAAAGTTCATGTAAATGATCTTGTATTACGGAACATCTAATGCATTAGTGCATTTAGTACATTACAAAAACTAAGAAATCAACCTTTCTCAAAGAATCACATTTTGATACCCAGCTATGAAATAAAGAGACCAGACATGAATATTGGATGAATAAAAGGCCATTTATTTGACCTATATCCTATTTTTCCCCTGGTCTATCCCATCACCTTTTCAAGCTTGTTTGGTGGGAATGCAAGAGAAGCCCTTCTCTGTGGCTTCTCGTATGCTCATTAAGTCCCTTCCTTGAGGAGGATTGGGCTGGTTCCCTCCCTTCTGTGTTTCTTTCATGAAGTGAAGATTTCTCTGCTCTGGCAGGTATGTGTAAACTCATTTTTTATATAATAGCATTTTCTGATTTTAATCTATGTTCTAATCGATAACTGAAATCTTGTATCACTCATCCTGGCCTGATATCTCTCCCCTCCAAAAAGAAAAAAAACTGATGCTCCAATCACTGGCAGAAAGGATTTCTTTCTCTCTGTGCAACTAATGCCTGGTAAAATAGGTGGCAGTGGAGTCATGATAGTAGCAATATTGTCACAATCATGACATCCCTAACATTAACTGTGAAGAATGGGTAAATCTAAGCTGATACAGTGCTGTGGCAAATATTTTTGAATTATTGTTTTATATGGTTTTAATTCTATAGACAGTTATATATTATTCTGATTTTAACTTTTTGTATGCTTTAATAGAAACCATGTATCTGTAGTTTTACTTGTATCTCTTTTTATTCTGCCCTCTCACTTGAGTTTCATTGTCGAGGAGAAGGTGGAATTATATATATCTTGATTGACTGATACCAAAATGATTCAAGAAGACTTAAAAGAAGAGTGTATTCCTATCCTCCTTTCTTCTCCAATGCAAAGCTCTGCCATGCTTTAGACAATGTCAAATTTCTTGAATACCTCTAACAATCAAATCAATACTTGTGTGTAAATGTATTTATATACATTCTATGCCCCTATGGTGAGAAATTGTCATCATCATATCTGGCTCAACCCTGATGAATACCAAAAAAACTTTAATAATGATTGTAGTAATGTGGAGGAAAGGGAAGACATTACTCACAGTACCTCACCAGATCAGGCACTAAAGTAGTTATTAATATGAGGTGGTTGTGGGACAGTAATAACAGAAATCAGATATTTAATAAAAGTATAATTATAGTCCATGCATCACTATGGTTTTGTAACCAAGAGGATATCAATGCAAATTTATTATCAGGCAGCTACCATTTAGATGCTTGCTGTAATCCTCAGTCTCTATGGAGATGTTTAAAGAATAGTTTTAAGTAAGAGTTGCAAGCTCTTGCTCGGTTTCTTATTAAGTATCATAGTGTAGGAAATGTATTTTAACTGTTCTCTTGGTGGTAGAGCTATCAGATTATCACTTCATAACTGTTCGTAATTTTCTGAGCAAGCCCCAGGAAAACTTCCTCAATTTATATGTGGGATAATCTATGACTTCTGTCTTTAGGTGTTTAGAGAACTCACATTGATTAGTAGCTTTAAAGTAAACCTTTGTAAACAGTAATGTCACACACTGAGATGTTCTAGAGGCAACACTATCTGTGTTTGGATTCCTTTTGAAGGAGACTGGAATCCTGTGCTGATTTTTCAATATATTTAAGAAGAATTTAGAAAAGCCAACAAACTTCCTTCTACACTACACCAGATAAACTATCCATTGATTCAGTTTAACCCTCCCTCCCACTCTCCCTCCCTCCCTCCCTCCCTCTTATTTATAGGAGGAGGGAAACCACACAAATTGGGCCTTCACTAAGAAAAGCTTCCATGTGAAAAAAACCCATCCAACCTGTAATATTACATGCATTGGGACATGGATGTTTCATGATTCCTCCTTCCCACAAGTCTGAGCAACGGATGGATTTATGAACTATATTTGTGTACCTCACCTGAGACAATAGTTACACAGCCTACCTCAGGGGTACCCAACCTTTTTGACATGTAGAGCCCTACTCACCCTTTGGTGTTGATCTCAAAATTTTCTCTTGTTTGCCTACTTTCTCTATTTCTACTTCCTCTTTTCTTTTCTTTTTTAGCATAGATAATCTGTTAATGAGAAAAAAGATGGAATAGCTCTCCAGTGCTTTTTAATTGTTAGATTCAAGAGATCTCCGTCTAGTAACTCCTAAGGTTTAACTTCATCTCACCTAATGGTAGCAATGGTGCAGTAAAAACAACCCCCTTGGGCCATCCCTGCATTGTGATTAGGGTTGGGGAGTGCACAGCACCCGCACACTCCCCAATGATAACACGTATGGGTGGCACCATTTTAAAATGGTGCCGTCCATACAGGCGCGCTGCCATGACATACAAAACAGAACTAGTTTTCAGGCAGAGCATCGTTCCCACAGCAACCAGATTGCCATGGGAATGAAGGCAGGGAGAAAGGGGCCAGGTGGCACCATTCTCCCTTGCCTCCACCAGTCGGGCTGTCCTTTGGGCATTAAGCCCCAAGGACAGCCCTTTCCAGGCCGAGGGGAAGGGGCATTTTGCCCCTTTTCCATGGCCTGGATAAGCAGTGGATTGAGGCCTCTGGGTCAGCCGGTAAGGCTGCCCTGCTGCCAATCCACCGCCCTTTTGTGGTGGTCTGTAAAGCCCCATAGATACACTAGTAAGTCAGCTCTGATAAAATCAGGCCATATGAATAATTCTCTGTTTTCCCCTCTGTTGTCACTTTCTCATTCTTTTATGTTGCAAGTCACAGTTTTCTGGCTTTGCCAGGCACAGAAGTCCTACCTCCATCCCCTGGAAATGCTTCGCTAAGCCCATCTCTAAATTTTCCTCCAAATCAAATGTTATTGCTTTAAATAGATTTTAAGAGAGTAATGAGTGTGAAACAACACCCAAGTTGAATAAACTTATTTGACTGCCTTCTTTTCTTTTCTTTTCTTTTTTGGCTTTTTCATATTTTTCTCAATTTTCTTTTCTCTTTTGCACTTCAGTCTTGTTCTTGTAATCCATAATGTTAATTTTACTTAAAACACATGCAAAAAGGCTAAACAAGAAGAAGTGACAAAGATTCCCATGTATTGGTTTACATTCTATCTATAACTGTAGTGTAATTTTCCTTTAATACAGGTGGCCAAAGTGTGGTAACATACATGTAGTAAGTGAAGTAAGTTACATGTAGTAAGTGCAGTAACAACTCAATATTCTGTTGAGTTACTAAGATATGTATTTTCTCCACACAGTGCACCTTCCCATGTACAGGACCTATAGACTGTGTTTGCCCCACCTCCTTGTTGAAATCCTAGCATAAACATAACTCTGGTTATGTTATGTTAATTTAACTATAGAGCTCTATTTACACATGATTACATGATGGTTTGACAGCAATTATTTGCCAATATGTAACTCTATAGAGCTCTAGTTACACATGATGTTTACATGGGTTTGACAGCAATTATTTGCCACTATGTAACTCTAAAAATCTATATAAAGTGGCATCTCTGCATGAGGATCTCTTTAGAAATGACCCTTGGTTAAAAGAAAAATAGTTCACATACAAAGACTTACTACATAGACAGAATAATACAATAAGATTAAAAACAATTTAAGAGCTCAAAAATTAAAATGTACAATGTAACTTGTTACTGCATTGACAATTGCAAGAAAGATATTTAATGGATATCAGACAAGAAGGTATAGATAAATGTTTCAGATTTAGAAAATTTATGAATTTCAAGTTAAAAAAAACTTATATTGTCCAGTTTATATAAGATTCTTTTAAAATCGTCTATGGAAACTGAAATAGTTAAAGAAAACATGATAAAATGGGCACAAAATCTTGACTACTCAATTGATTTAGTACAATGGGAAACAACGTGGGGGGTGGGGGGTTTAAAACATACTGTATGCCAAGATTTAAAAGAAAACTATTACAAGATGTATTTCAGATGGTATGTGGCAATGGAAAACCTATTGTCATGGCCATCCAAGAGGTGGAATCAGAGGAGAGGAGGAGGATATGGCTCCTCAGGTGCAAGAGGAGTTGGAGGCTAGACCAGGTCCCAGTTCTGCCCTGCCAGACCCCAGCCCTGCAATTTTAGCCCCAGGAGTGGAGGCTCAGCCAGGCTCTAGCACTGTGGAGCTCCCTTCAGAGGCTCAGCAGCTGAGTGTGGCCCCTCAGGGAGAACCAAGCTTGAAGGTCCCTTCCTTTAAGGAAAGGAAAGCTGAGAGTGCTTGCCTACGTCGATCCTGCAGGCTTGCAGAAAAGCAATCTGCAGATAAGTCACAGCTGGCAACAGGGAGGGTGTCTCCTATTTAACCATGTGTGGAATACCATCCCTTTGCCAGAACTTATTGCAAGATCCTTTGGTGTGATTGCTTGCCAGCACTGGCTCCGTACTTCTTGAACTCTTGTTTGCCTTGACCCTACGACTTTGGAACAAACTGTACTACTGTTGCCTTCTCCTTACCCTGACCTTGGGCCGAACTAATTTCTGTTACTTCTCCAATCCTGACTGGCTTTGGCTTCTGGTTTACCCTTTCAGACAATACTAAGGTCTGTAGACTTTCTCCCAGCTGCAGAGCTAGTTCCTTGCTGAGCCCTTCTTATCGGTGTGTGTCCAGGACAACTATGTAAAATTTAACAGCAATAAATTTTGGAAATGTGGTGAGGAAAGGGGGACTTTATTTCATATGTGGTGATTGTGTCTTAAAGTGAAAAAAATTCTGGATAAAAGTGCATCACATTATATTTTTTGTTACATATTATGATTGAGAAATTGGAAAACAAAATGGGACAATATTGTTATATATGTTCTAAGCTTCCAGAATAGTGTTTGCTAGGTTATGGAAATCAAATAAATAAACGTTAATAGAAGATTGTTTTATAAAATTAAAACAAACAAACAAACAGCTTCATTTATATACCACTTCATACTGCCTAAGGAGTGTCTAAGTGGTTTACAACTGTAAGCTTCTTGCCCCCACCAATCTAGGTACTCATTTTAGTGACCTCGGAAGGATACAAGCCTGAATTGAGCTTGAGCCCTTTTGCTGGTCTTGAAGTTGCAACCTTGTGGTTTTGAGTGAGTGGCTGCAGAAGAGGCATTTAACCACTGCACCACCAGGGCTCCTTATTTATTAGATTATTAGATGTAATGAAAATGGACAAACTATCAAGATATTTAAAGAATCGAGATATAAATAATTTTGATGAAGATTGGAATTGAGTTATGAAATACTTAAAGAAAGAGTGGGGAAATATTATGATCTGGAGTGAATAGAAAATAAATACTAGACAGAAAGACAATTACATAAAATGTATAGTTTAAACCATTTGAGTAAGCGAATAACAATTTAAGTAAAATTTAAGTAACAATAATGAATAGCATAGTGAAACATCATACATGAAATACATGATAGCACAACACAGGGAAAATTGGCATAAAATTCAGTAGACCGTAGTGAAGGAAGTAATGAATATAAGAATGAAAGGAAGTAAAGATGATAAATATGTTATGGAAACTGATATGAGAGATTTCACAGAAGCAATATTTAACTGGAAAATGAATATTAAATTGAATGTTTGATTTGATCTGATTTGCAAACTGTGTCCTATAATGACTGGAAATGGATGATGTAATTAAGTGTATGTGTATTTTAAAAATGACTATTTTTTTTTTTTAAAAAAAAACAACTATACAAAATGGTGAATTCCTCTTTCCCAAAGAAAGTCATCACTTCAAAGGAAGTAAAAAGAACAGAGATTCTGATATGCTATTGTAGGAATTTAAATTATTTACCTAAAAATACCATACATCATAGTGCAAAAGAATATAACAAGGAGACCTTATTCATTCTGCTGTCTAGATGCTAGTTGTTAATAAACAGCTTAAAGTTTCTGCTATCCATAGGCTGTACCAGCTGAGATAGCTAGTGATGGGCAAAGCAGAATGACTACATTTTAATAAATAGTATTTGTTTTAGATAAGCTCTTGTATCTTTTCAAGTTGCATGCTCAAAAAGCCATAGCTAAGATGTTCCTAAGATGGAGCTGCTACTATTGATTACTCTACGCTTTAAGGCACCAATTGGTAGCCCCACAGTAAATTCCCTTTCAGGTTCTACTCCATTGAAGATTGTGAAGAATAAAAACTCTGCTATTATCATATATATTGGTTAGCAGTTGCTAAGGAGTCCAAAGGTCATTTGAAATAGCTGGTGTGCTAAGGAGTATGTATGCTTTTGTCTGAGGAGCAATGCTGCTCTTTTGTTCTGTATCTTCACTCTGCATAACAATGAATATATGAAGTGCATGCACTGCATGTGAGAAACATGGGTCTGAATAAAGACATTTAGGAGATCAGCACACTCTCTGTTAATGTGCCTTATCCCTGACAGCATAAAGGTGCAGTGAATTTTAAAACAGGTTTTATCACATTCATCCAAGGGTGCACAAATGCATCCTGTTTACAGTCTGGATGCCAGCTGGGCTTATCTTGTGCCTTTTCAAAAATGGGAAAATCTCACTCTTGAAAAGCCACAGAAGAAGCCTGGCTGGCATCTGGACTGCATCCGGGCTGCATTCACCCTGCCATGGGCAAATGTGATAAAATCTGTTTTAAAAATAAATGTGTCTTTATCCTGTGGGGGACAAGGCGCGTTAAAAGACAGTGTGCTAATCTCCTTATACAATGTATCAACTCCCCCACCCATTTTACAGATCTTATATCTTCTTTTTTCTTTTGACTTCAAATTGTTTCCAGAATTGCTCAAAACATTTCAAATCCTAGTCATTAACCAAATATACAACGGGAACTATAGTGAATGTCTTATGCACTTAATTAACTGCTTTTTGCTGAAGGTCTTAGTGTAGTTTTTGAGGCAATACATTTCATGATAGGGAAAAATGTTGGCTATTATACAAATTGTTTTTATTTAGTAGCAGAAGTAAGAATGGTATTTACAGGCTGCCCCTTAAATTATGTTCATATTTCATTTCCCAGCTTTACATGTCATTGCCTAATGAGGGGAAAGCTTTCAGAATATCAATGAGTGAAAGTGGGAAATACTGGATCCATTTTTCTGTTCTTTCATCAGCACTACAAAACATGTATCCCAGCTCCAAATTTTGCAGTAAGCTAATGTTCTGGGGAAATTACTTCAGGATTGTTTTATCCATCTGTACAGCAGACATGTCTTATCAATACAATATACTTTTAGAATTTAAATTGTAACCTCTTCAGAAATTAATTTGTAACTAGAATATTTGGAAGAGAAGACAAATAACCTATACCTCATCTTCATCTGTCTCCCCATCACCCCCAAGTCAAGTAGAATGCCACAAGTATAATGCCACATTAGAAGCATAGAATTTTGGTTTGGGGCTTTTCTTATGATTTTTTTTTCTCGATATTGGATTTCAAGCCCTTCCCATCCTAGATATAAAGAACTTCTTAAATTTTATAGCTCATTTTCAAAAAACACAAACCAAAATGAAATTTCACTTCTTTTGTCCAGGCCAAACCCAACAGCTATGGTTATTCTCAACAAGGCAAAGATCTTTTCATATCTGTCTGCCATGTATTTATTAAAGATAAGGAACCTCTCAGAAGAGGGAGCTACTTTAATTTTCATCACCATAAACTTGCAGCATGAGTACACAGTGACTCAAATGTAAACTACTTAAAGCTACATGCTCAATGCTCTCTGCTTGGATGACAAATTCATTCAGTCTCAGTTACGTAAAAAAAGTGAGGTTGTTTCCCATTTCCTTCATTATTTTCAAAATATAACTTTGTTATGATCTCACTAAAATAATAATAATAAATGAGTTGCTGGTAACAGCATTATTTATAATTTGTAATCTCTAATCTCTGAGCTGTGCAACTGCCCTGCTTCATTCACAGAAATTTTCTGGAAGTTCAGATGCCAGTGTCTCCAAAGTATAGTTTTCCTGGGCTTTCTCTCCACTTGCTACCGAAGGAGGAAAAACTATTGGACTAGGGAATAAGCTAGAATCACTACAAAATGGTTTTATTTATTTATTTATTTATTTATTAGTGATAATGCTAAGATAGTTGGTCTTGTTCAGCCTAGCAAAGAGCAGGCTGAGGGGTCGTAATTGTACTCTAAATATCCAAAGGGCTGTCATGGAGAAGAGGATGCAGACTTGTTCTCTGCTGCCCCAGAGGGTACGACCAAATCTCATGATTTTCAGTGATAGCAAAATAGAATTTGATTGAACATTAGAAGAACATCTTGGCAGTAAGAGTGATTTGTTGACTGACCATCAAATACTGAGACAACACACATGAATTGGGTTGAAGATGGACCACTTTATTTAAACTATCAATCTATTTAACTTTGAACCTTGAGATGAGCAAAATCTCATTTCAAAGGGGGGAGGAATCTAGTTTGGGAGCAGCTGAGACAGGTGGTTTCTCTCAAACCTCCTCCCCAGCTTCCCCTGGGCAAAACACCTGAGCACTGCGGAGAGCTCAAATGCTGGGCTGCCCCATGGCTGGCCTGCTACCGGAATGCCATTATGAGAGTACAACCCCCATGGGGAACCCTCCTTCCCCATCCCCAACCCAGGTTTCATTCTATATATTTCTCCTTCACCAAACAGGTGTCATAGATGTTCACTGAACTCCTACTTTCTCCCCTTCATTACCTGCCAGGTGACCATCTATTTAAAACACCATCATAATAAACCAGTTGTTATTCTCAGTTATTCTCCAAGGAAGCAAGACATAATTTTAGCTCTTTCCTTCTTGATTAAAAATAATAATAATGGGACCTCAGTATCTGTGGACTTGTCATCCATGGATTCAGGCATCTGAGTATGGCCTGTTGTCCCCAGTGATGACCTGTGCATGCAGTCACAATGTCATTAAGGACAGCCCATTGTCTCCAGTGGTGCCACATGCACATGGATGCACCACCATTAGGGACAGCCTCTGTTGACACCAATGGTGGTGTGTGCACATAGCTGTGCCACCATTAGGGACAATGAATGCTTACCTGAAGTCCCATTGTCTTGGAGGCAATGGAAGTGTGTCCACATGCATGCACCACCATTAGGGACAAGAGGACTTGAGCATCCATGGATTTTGGTATCCATGGAGGGAGGTCCAGAATGGATCCCCCACAGATACCAAGGTCCATATGAAAATATATATATATATATATATATATATATTCAAAAACTGGACAGTTATCAAAGACCATTTGCTGACAGAGACTTAATCACATGTGAGTTTTTGTGTAGAAAAGTCTATTCCTTACACAGAAAATGTAGTTTTCTTTGCAGAATGAATCAGAACTAAACCACCTGTATATATTGTGTAAATAAATTCAGAATAGGAAAGATTTTCATCAGTCCAGTATTCTCCTTAGAATTTCCTGACATTCGAGAAATATGTTCTTTGAACTTTTTGAAGCCTGTTTTGAATATTATTTCCATCCCCATCACTGAGAAGGGTCTTTCTGTGAGTAGTAGGACTGAGAATAGAGGCTCTCCCAAAAATCTCAAAGCACACCTGGGTTCACATGGGACAATATGGTGCCCTAGACCCAAGCCAAAGAAGAAAGAAAAGAGATAGGGGAGAGGAGAAGTGAAGTTGGTGTTGTATAGAGTGGGGTGACTGGTAGCTGAAGTTAATCAGTACATTCATGGCAGGGGTGCTATTTGAACCTATCTATTCTATACTGTGTGTACATCTTGTGAAAACTAACAAAACACCTTTGATATGAATGGCACATAAGATGAGCAAAGGGAAAAAAAGTTTGAAATCTTACTTCAAGTAACAATGAGAACATTGATTTTCATCTTTCTCCAGATTGTTTATGTCTGAAAATATTCAGCTCAAGCCTTTCTCCAATTGCCATCTCTCTCAGAATTTTTAAGCCACAAAGATGAGATATATTTCAACATTAGCACCCTTGTTTTGGAATGTTTTGGAATGCCTAAAGTGGCTGGACATAAAGTCTTTTGCATTCAATGATTCTTAATGACCTAGACCTTGTTGATTCTCTAATATTTGTCATACACAATCCTTTTAATTGCTACCTTTCAGTGTATGAACATATTGGATAGAACCAGCGTGGCATAGTATTTAGAGTGTAGGAGTACCACTCTGGAAACCAGGGTTCAAATCTCTGCTTAGCTGTGGAAACCCACTGTATAATCTTGGGCAGGTTGCATCATCTCAGCCTCAGAGGAAGGCAAAGATAAACCACCAGTGAATTAATCTTACATTAAAAAAAAAATAAAACCTGCTGTATTCTCTCCCAACCAGAATGATCAGATGAACCCAAAACAAGTTTTCTGCAGGGTGTAATAGGGAAAAAATGATCAACTGCAATTCCTAGAGGGTGTGATTGGGCACCCCTCCCCCATAGGACATGGGGATGCAGAGGAGTCACAAAGGACCAGTGTTGGGAGATACAGGGAGGTGGGTCCTTGGGTGTGCATGTAGTCACACTTTGATCAGACCTGCAATATGTGCATCAAAACACTTGTATAGTTTGATAGTCACATTCCTTTTTAAAAAGGATGCACTTTTTCAATAAAATAAATTAATATAGTACAGTGGGGCCTTGCTATCTGCTGGGGTTTGGTTACAGGACCCTCTGTGGATAACAAAATCTGTGGATGCTCAAGTCCCATTAAATATAATGGCACAAACAAAATGGTGTCCCATATATAAAATGGAAAATCAAGGTTTGCTATTTGGAATTTATACTTTTGGAGAATATTTTCAAGCTGTATATGCTCAAATCCATGGGGGGAAAAATCCGTGGATAAGGAGGGCCAACTGTAGAATCAAAATGCTTGTATTATATTAAAGTCTTCTTCCAATTGTACATCAGGAAAGCAGCAATGCAAATACATTGTTTATACTAGCTGAATGCTAGTATGCAAAAGATGTATACTAGAAAACCTGTGGAATTGTGTACTGTTTCATGCGGACTTCCACAAACTAATGCAGAAATTGGATGGAACTGAGCTAAGCTGAAATTGACAAATATTCCCATCTGTGTTGCTGAAGTAACTGACTGCACAATACAGGAGATTGCTCCACCTCTCCCAAACACATGGGAAGAAAGCACATGCACATTCTAGGATAAGCAAATAGTAGAGACATTAGGGATCATTGCAAACATAAGGTGGATAATAGAGTGCACTAAGGAATTTCGGAAGAAAATTTGGATGTTCTTTATTAAATACAGCAAAGCCTTTGACTGTATAGATTACAAAAAGCTATAGGAATGGGAGTACCACAGTAACCTGTACTCAGAACAAAAAGCTGCAATCAGAACAAAAAATGGAGAAACAGAATAGATCCCAATCAGCAAAGGGGACAGACGAGGCTGCATACAATCACACTATTTATTCAACCTGTGTACAGAAAATATTGTACACACAGCAGGCTTAAATTCAGAGGAAGTTGGAGTGAAGATCTGGGAAGGAACATTAAAAACCTAAGATATGCCGATGACACAATACTACTAGCAGAAACCAGGACCTGGAGCAATTCTGAAAAAGTCTAAGGAGGAAAGGGCCAAGGTGGGCTTAATAATGAACATTAAGAAAACAAAAATAATGAAAATGGAAGATCTGCAAGAATTCATCCTAGATAATGAGAAAATTGAAATAGACAAAGAGTTCCCATGCCTTGGATGAAATACAGAATGGAGACTGCAGTCCAGAAATAAGAACACCAGGAATGGAAAGGACAGCTATGAAAGAAATAGACCAAATGCTTAAGGGTAAAGATCCCCTTGTGGGAGAAAGGCAGGATCCTGGAAATAAAATAAAATAAAATAAAGATATAACTCTGAATGCTAAAGTGAGAACAGTCCAGCCCATTGTTTTCCCCATCATCATATACTCATGTGAGATATGGACAGGGAAGGAAGCTGATAGAAAGAAAAAACAATTCATTTGAGGTGCTGGAGAAGAGAGCTGAGGATGCCATGAATGGCCAAAAAGGCAAACAAATAGGTCCAAGAACTGTTACCCTAAATGTGTGGGGCTAGTAGAGCCATCTCTACCATCAGCAATCTATCTTTTATTATTTTGGGGAACCCACCATTTGATACGTAAGGGGAGGGCAACATGATTTGCAGGATCCAGTACCAGCTATACCAGTAATAACTGATAGATACCCCAGGCATGTGAAACTACACAAACTTTTATTAAAGAAATATAAAAAGCAAACACACACAGATAAATCATCCAAACAACCAACACAGTGAAATACAGTAACTACATAAGGGAGTGAAATTAAATAGCACACTTAGGGCCCATTCCCAGTGAGGGAATAACCTGCACCCTAAATCATTTCTGTCCTGCTATTTTAATCGATTCCAAAAGGCCCCTCATTCCCACTATGAAAAAGGGGCCTGTCTGGAATCGATTTTTAGGGAGGGCACACTTGTCATTTCCACTGGAGCTGGGAAAGACAAGTGGCCCTCCTCCCCTTCACCCGGTGCCCCTGGACCCCTTCGGAAGGTCCCGAGTGGACCTTTTCTTTCCCTCCCTTCCTCTCTATTCCTTCCTTCCTTTCTTCCTTCCACCTCCCTTCCTTCCTCCTCCTCCTCCCTTCCTCCTCCTCCTCCTCCTCCTCCTCCTCCTCCTTCTTCTTTTCTTCCTCTGCTGCTGTTGCTTCTCCCAGGGCCAATGGGACTCTGGTGCTGCTGCTGTGCCACTTGGAATGGGGCGAGCGGCGGCAGCACAGCAGCAGTAGAAGCGCCAGAAGTGCTGCCGGCCTCAGAGAAGCAGCGGAGGGACAGGTGAAGCTTTCCTGGGGCTGGTAAGGCCTCCGGCGCTGTTGGTGGCCCTCCGCTGCTTCTCTGAAGCCGGCGGCGCTTCTGCCGCTGCTGTGCTGCCACCGCTCACCCCATTCCAAGCAGCACGGTGGCAGCGCCAGAGGCCCATTGGCCCTGGGAGAAGCAGCAGCAGCAGAGAAAGAAAGGAGGAGGAGGAGGAGGAGGAGGAAGAAGGAGGAGGAGGAGGAGGAGGAGGAGGAAGAAGGTGGGAAGGGAGGGAGGGAGGGAGGGAGGGAGGGGGAAGGAAGGAACCCAGGGAGGAATGAGGGAAGGCCTGGAGGAATGAGGGAAGGCCTCCAGGACCAGGAGGGTGTGTGTGTGTGTGTGTGTGTGTGTGTGTGTGTGCTTCAAATTGATTGCAAATGTACTCTTTTCCTTTTGTAAAAGAGTGCATTTGCGATCAATACAACCTCTAAACAAAAACAAAAAGACATGATTCTGGCCAGTGTTCCCACTTACAGGAAACACTTCAGAATTGTGTTATCTAAAAAACATCACTTTTAAACTAGTGTCAGGAAAGCCTGGGTTATTTGTGTTTAACCCGGTTCTTTCCTCCGCTGATTGATTGAATGAGGATTGCAAGTCGATTCAAGTGTGCACGGGGATCATATAGCCTGCCTCACACTTTGAATCAGAATGTAGTGGGAATGGGGCCTTAGAGGCTTAGGAGGGATGGTGCAGTTACTGATCCTGAAGGAAGAATAAATGGAAAGCCAGAAAACATAAGGACTCAGCCTGCAAGGCTTGAGTGTGTAGTTTGAGACAGGTCGGGCTAATAAAGGAACTCAAAGCCTGAGGACAACAGTCATGGTGCAAGCTGGAACAAGTTGACTGCAACAACTGTCTCAAAAGGGTTCATTTTTGAGGTAAACTTTATACCCTTAATCCGTAAAGGTTCTCTGGAAAACACAAAGTTTGATTACCTCTGACAGAACCTGAAAATGTTTCTAAAGTGAAGAGTTTGTTTAGGTATTTGAGAAATGAGAAGGTTGCTTGCAATCAGTGATGCTTCATAGACTTTGCAACACCTAGATCTGGATCCCTCAAAATGTGAAGAAATGAAGGGGGTGTTGGGGAATACGTAAAACATTTTTTTTTTAAAAAAAAAAAAAGTTTTTGGTCTTGTTTGATCTAGCAGAATTCATCCCTTGGCTGTTAGTGTGTGCGCGCGCGCTCTATCTCATAAGCTGCCTCCTCCAATGCCTTTCTACATGGTTGCAGCTACATGCCATTCACACCCTCTATGTCCAGTGGCATGGGTGTCATCATATACTACATTCGCTCATACTGTCTCTTTAATCTTGTATCAAACTGTATCTGTATTGATAACTTTATCGGGGGATGTTCAGAATATTACAGAACAGATCAAGTCTGAACTCTCCCTGGAAGTCAGGATGACTAAACTGAGGCTGTCATATTTTGGCTACATCATGAGAAGGCATGACTCATTAGAAAAGACAATGATGGTTGGAAAAGTAGAGGGCAGTAGAAAGAGAATAAATCTGAATGCAAGATGGTTGGGTCCAGTCAGGGAGATCACGGGCCTCAGCCTGCAGGACATGAGCAGGGCAGTTAAAGATAGGGGGTATTGGAGAGATCTCATCCACAGAGTCGCCATTAGTCGAGATTGACTTAAGGGCAGTTAACAACAAGGTGATAAATGACTGCAGTGGTAACTGTTGGTCTGTCTGGGGCAAAATTTAAGGGAGCTCTCCAAGGTTATGAATGAAAATGGGGTTACCTTGAACAGCTCCTTTAATGTTTGGAGTAAACCCAGAGGACATTTACTATTCTACTAACATGGGTAATTTTCACACTGTGCAGTTATAGTGCTATGATTCCACATTAACCACTATGACAGCAACTTATAAAATTCTGATATTTCTAGCTGTGGGGGATTGAGGTGTCATATAGAGTTCTTTAATGGCTATTAAAGTGGAAGCATGGCACTATAACCGTGGAGCACAGAAGGGCCCGTGGTGCTATCAGCCATCACTAGGAAATAGTCAAGGAGCAAGATGGTTTCCCTGATTCTTCCCAGCTATTTGAGATGGTTGCCAGGAAGAGATGCAAAGGGACTACTTCAACAATTCAACAATTAATGTGCTTAATTTGCATAATTTGAAAACAATTAGCATTCTAATTAGGTCATCCATTTGGGGAATATGGCAACCTAATGTGAGTTACTCTATTTTACACCACCAGATGTATTGGAAAGCTGAGG
Source organism: Urosaurus nigricauda (assembly GCA_034509955.1). Taxonomy (NCBI): domain Eukaryota; kingdom Metazoa; phylum Chordata; class Lepidosauria; order Squamata; family Phrynosomatidae; genus Urosaurus; species Urosaurus nigricauda. The sequence goes on from JAOEGL010000003.1 coordinate 134,724,016, forward strand.
TGATTTTGTCAAAATCAGTTTAGCTGGCATCTGTTATGGAATGTGTTTGCTCCAAATTAAAACAAGAAATTGTTGTTGAATGCCTGAAATCCAAATTATGGTGAGAATCTAAATATCAGAAGAGACACAAAGCCTTTCTGGATGGAATGAGAATAAAAATGAAGTCTCTTTCACAAGGACTAGCAAGATTAGACAAATAAAATGAGAGCCACTGGGCAACCAGACAAGTAAACACCATTAATCTTTAAGCAGTATTTCTCAAAGGGAGCCAACAATTTAAAAAGAGAAGAGAGGCACATAGTTTTCTTTTTTAAAGATCCTGCAGATGGCACTCTTACACTGTACTTTATTTGAAAGAGCAGAAATATATATTCTGTAACAGTACATGCTCAGCCATCAGTTTGTTCAAACTGGTTCAGTTTGTTTGCTTAAAGGGTGATTTGTCTAGACAATGAGTTGGAATATAGTTATTTCCCATCAATTTAAAATAATTTTATAATGAGGTAAAGAATTCATTCATCTGATGGACCTGAGAATTATACATAAATTAAAAATTAGGTAAGTCTACTATACAACATCATCAAGACTCAGACCAAATGTCACACAATAAATGATGCTAAATTACACATATGAAAGAGTTGTGCTATGCAAGTATCTTCATGCCATTGTAGTAGATTATTGGCATACCTTTTTTTGTCACCAGTTTTCTTTCTTGTTAAAAGAAGATAGGTATTATAAATAACAAAGGAAATGTGTTCTCTGTTTTTTTTAAAAAAAAACAAGCAAGTTTATTAAAGGTAAAAGTGAGAAGAAGTGCTTTATATCTTTTTTTATTGTTGACACCACAGTGACTCAATGGGTGTTCTGTAGTGTGTTGCCATCTGTAAATGATATACAAATAATCACATTTTTGTAGAATGTGAAATATTTTACAGGTGAGATGTTTAAAAGAAATAAATCACAACACTGCACAGTCCCTTGAACATAGATTCTCTTGCTGGAAAAATATAACAAGGCAACAGAGAGAATAGGCATGCATTCTGTTCAGTTTTTAACCAGCACACACACACAATCTTTCACACACAGAGAGAAAATCAATCTAGTAAAGACATCTTGCTCAAAATCTATGCCAGTTAACTCTATAGATGTTGAGCCTATTAACGCATTACATTCTCAATCACTGCCCTACATTATCACAGCCAATTAGAGTTATGGGCTAAATTTGGGTCACTGTGGTGTGGTTCAGATTTTGCACAGTTATTCCCAGACCCCTTGCAGTGGGTATATAAGCAGCAGTGAAATGACTTCTTCTGCTGTCCAATAATAGCATTATCCTCTACAAATGATTTACAGATCTCTGGCAAATGATGCAGTGGAGGGGAACCCTGGCTCCAATTATGAAACAAGATAAATTTCCCATTCCAGTGACCCACATAGGTTTGTCTCCAGTCTCAATAGCTCTTTATCTCTGGACTTTCTCCTACAATTTCCTTCATTTCATCTATAAATCCCTCCAAAATGTGAAAGAATTTGTTTCTGTTTCAGATTTCAAAAGACAGGCCAGCTCCAATTATTATCATGTATATATTTTATTCCTCTCTGTGCTTTGTAGCCTCTTTTTTAAGACATATGGCAAGAACACCTTGATGATGTCTATTCTCATACTCAGATTATAGATTTCTTTCTCCACTTTTCTGTGTGATATTTTAATCAAGGAACACAGAAGGCCAGATATTAACAGCATCTTCTACAGTCTTCTAGGTAGCTTGCAAGAAAGTAAGCCATTCTTTTATATTCCTTTTGAACAATATGTAGTGAATAGATCCACTCTTTGGGCATAAGTGCACCTGTTAGCAACAGACCTGTACAACTCGTGAGTGTTAAAGTGTATTACAAGGCTAATGGTGCCAATGTATGTGTGATTATGTATTGAGAAGAAAGTTCCACTGTGTCCAGGGAAGGGGTACCCCCCCTAGTATATATGCACAGCAGAAGGGGCAGATGTACAAATTTTAATGAAAAGCTTGCAGTCCATCAAACAAGCCTCAACAAAAAGTAGGATCCAGACATATAATGAAATAATGAGGTATCTTTGAGTCCTTCCTTATCACAAAAAATTGTTTCCAGTAGCAGAACTGAACTCACAGGTCTTACATTCACAAACTCATGTCAAACATCCCGTCATTTCAGCAGCCTAATTTGAGCTAGAAGAGCCTATTTTACTTGGTATTCTTAAATAAATGGGAGTCATGTATCCTTGGGAATCTATGGCAATCACATAGAGATACAGCAGTAGCTCCTGGCCTGATATCGGTCATTCAGTGTATGGAGTTTATCACATGATGGGAAGTGGAAGTATAATCCAATGGCAATCTGAATGCAATTATGGGGTTTTGTGTTATTGAGTGAAAGCTGATCACACACATTTTCGGTTAATGGGAAGTCCTTCTGAATGCAATCGTGGGGTTTCACTTTATTATGTGCGAAACTATCACATGCAATTTCAGGCACTGGGAGGCAATTTTGGGCAGTTCCAAATGCAGTGCAGTGTCAATATGCAATCACGTAAATTTGCTGAACTAGTGAATTCACTCAGTTCCAAACTGGCCCCATTTTCATTTCTTTCAAAACTGAGAGAAATTCCTTCCATATGATAATGTCCTATGAAATTGACATGAAAGCTAGTCTTGAGTAAAGTAGATTAGTGAAATGAATGGAACTTACATAAGTGTTTTGATTTACCAAATTCCATTTGGTACTTGTTTATGGATGTATGCCTCTAGATTGTCTCCAAATTGTCGCAACTCCAAGGCAAACCTATCACAGATTTTCTTTGCCAAGATTTATTCAACAAAGGCTTGCTATTGCCTTCTTCTTCAGCTGAGAGTGGCTTCCCCAAAGTCCATGGCTGAGTGATGATTTGGCCCTAGTATTCCAGAGTCCTCTTCCACTACATTATGCTGGGTCTCAGGTGGGAGTAACAATTAGACTTAGACCCAAACCTGAATCTGTGACAGGCCACAATTAGATTTAGACCCAAATCTGAATCTATGACAGGCTGAATACTGATCCAAAGGCCCCAAAATATGCATATTCCATATTTAAACAAAACAAAACAAAAACATGGAAAATATCCAACAGAGCAAGATTGGCTAGGTATAACTTGCCTATTTTTAAAGTGTAGAAATGTTTATCTTTGCAAGTGCTTCCATTAGCCTCTTCATATTTAGAAGCCTATCTAGAAGCATATTTAGAAGCCATCCTGTTCTGCTTCCCACCCACTATGACTCTTCTGATAACAGGTCTTAGCCAGTTAGCAGAGCAGGTCTGCTGACAGATTGCTATGTTGGCAAGTGTCTGAAATCAGCCATCAGAAGAGGGCTCTGCCACCTACAGAAACTTTATCTTGGCAGAACAAGCTTATACTTTATCTGGTGCAACTTTGAATTAGTATTTCACTGTTTGTCACTTAAATATACGTCCCAATTGTGTTTAATTTACATAACACATCACATCCCCAGAATCCTTAAAATGGTTCACAAATGAATATGTACACTCACAAAATGAAATGCAGTCTATACTGAAGACCAAAAGGTGGTATATCTTAGAACATGCTTTGCAAAAAATTAAATTAAATTAAAAACCCTAAAAACTAGAAATAAAAAGGAGGGAGAAGGAAGACAAAAAGCAGAAGTATTTAAGAAGTATTTATATGATATAGTACATATTCATATTTGTATGAATATGCCTGTGTGCTGTGATCAAGATGACTCAGTTCATTTCTTCTGATTACAGTAAGCCCTTGGTATCAACTGTGGTTTGGTTCCAGGATCCACCATGGATACCAAATCCATGGATGCTCAAGTCCTATTAAATACAGTGGCATCATAAAATGGTGTCCCTTATATAAAATGGAAAATCAAAGTTTACTATTTGGAATTTATACTTTTTTAAAAATATTTTCAAGCCATGGATATTTGAATCCTTGGATAAAAAAATCTGTGGATAAGGAGGGCCAATTGTATTATGAATCTCTGAATGGTTGTTGAAAGGTCTGATATAAAGTAGATGAAAAGTAACTATTTTGGCAACAATAATAATAATAATGAGAAGAAGAAGTTGTTTAATTTATATCTCACCTCTCCAAAAGGATCAAGGTGGGTTACAACATCAGATGCATATATAAAATAGATAAATACATACACAAATCAATACATAAATCCCCTTATCCCCCATCCTTAAACTAATCCACATAATTGCAACAAGAAAAAAATAACATTATAAAACAGTTAAAATGAGATTAAAATACACAACTGGAGCAAGACCTCTTGGGGCAGACGTTGGGCAATCCTAATAATAATAATAATAATAATAATAATAATTTTATTTTATTAATAACCCACCCCTCTGAACGAACAATCAAGTGGGGTACAACAAGATAAAAAGTGATTACAATTAAAATATTACAATCCAATCCCTACTTCCCACCCCTTAAAATAAAATAAAATTAGCACAAATTAAAGCAAGATAACAATAAAACAATACAATGTCTAAAACAAGTTATTTTGGGGCAACCTAGAGGTGGCATCTCATGTGTGGCTGGGAAAAGCTGGGAAGATATTGTTGGAGGCCGAGAAAGATTAGGCACTATCCGGGAAGGCCTGACAGAAAATATCCATGGAGCTGGATTGATCTAATCATGGAAGGCCTACAAGAAGAGATCTGTCTCGACGACTTTTTTTGAAGCCATCAAGATTGGTAATATGTCGGATCTCTTCTGGAAGGCCATTCCATAATTTTGGAGCAGCAGAAAAGGTCCTCTGGGTAACTGCAGCCAGACTGGTCTTCATTGGCTGCAGTAAATTCTTCCCAGAGGACCTAAGTGTGCGGGGTGGATTGTATGAAACGAGGCGTTCTTGCAAGTAAGCTGGACCCAAGCCATGAAGGGCTTTGAAGGTTATTATCAATACCTTGTATTGTGCACCAAAACTAATAGGCAGCCAGTGCAGAGATTTTAAGACCAGTGTTATGTGGTTGCCTCTAGATTTTCCGGTGACCAACCTGGCTGCCATATTTTGAACTAATTGAAGTTACCGAACTAGGCACAACTAGTACTATCCTGTGAGAAAGACAATCCATGAAGATTCGGGATATTTATTCCCAGATCTTTCAATTAGTATTGTGCAACACAGGCCAAAATCATTTGGCCTCTCTGAACCTCCCTTAATTTCTCCACTGGGCAATGGTGAGAAAAACAACACAAGAGTAATAACTCATGCCTGTATAGTATTTGCAGGGCTGCAATGTTTAATCAGACAGATTGATAGAAAATCAACTGGGGCTGGGATTTAAGGGAATACTTCTTGTATCTTGTCAATATCAGTATTGGCCTGACCTATCTTAGTGCCTAACAGATGTTTGCAGTTCCCCTAGGCTGCTGTTAATATGACCAATGATAAGGCATCTTGAGAGCTGAAATCAGCACACTTGGAGGACAACAGGTTGGAAAGAACTGAACCAAATTATGAGTCTGTGAGAAAGGACCCATAAAAAACCAAATCTCAGTGAAATTTATTTCAAAGGCAATATGTTTTGGTTTTGGTTTTTTGTTTTGGTTTTTCGGTATTCTAGTCTCTATTTTTCTGTCTGTCTATCTATATATCTATTATATAGGCCATAAAATAAGCTTTACTGACTTTTTTTTACACTAGGGGCTTACATTCCCTAAAGACGCCATATCCTGTCTGATCTTGAAAGTGAAGTAGAGTCGGCTCTGGTTAGTACTTGGATGGGAAACTGTTAGTAAATATCAGGGGCTGTAGGCTATATTTTGGACAAATGAACCACAGCTGTGCATCCTTGCCTTAGGGTAAAAACTATGAAATGCATGTGGTCACCATGTACAAGTGACTTGAATGCACATACACCTATTAAAAGGTAAAGGTAGTCCCTTGACATGAATGTCTAGTTGTAACTGACTGTAGGGGGCAGTGCTCATCTCTGTTTCTAAACCAAAGAGCCAGTATTGTTCAAGGTCTGCTCTGGTGATCGTGTGGCCAGCATGACCGCACCAAATGCAGTCCAACTGAGAAGTGGTATCTGTTTATCTACTTGCATTTTCATGCTTTCAGACTGCTAGGTTGGCAGAAGCTGGGACTAGTTAGAGGAGCTCACCCCATTATGCAGTACTCAGACCTCGAACTGCCAACTTTCTGATCTTCTGATCATCAGAATTAGCATCTTAACCACTAAGCCACCACATCCTACATGTACACCCATACATCCCACATTATCTCATACAAAATAGGTGCCATCCTATAATAAAATCAACTTAAGCAATTTAAATAAAAAAACAAAACAAAAATAGCTTAAAGATTCTAAAATCATATTAAACAACAGAATAGTTTAAAAATTGAATGGTTAAAAAAGTATAAACCTTTGTATGGATAAAAATTAATATGAATCATTAGGCTCCAAAGACCTTTTTTAAAAAGCAACATTTTAACTTGAAATGAAATCAATGTCAGTACGAGATGGGCTGCCAAGGGAAAGGCATTCTACAACGAAGATGTTACATGAGAAGGACCTCTCCCATATCCTTACACAATGTATTGGTGGAACAACAGAGAAGGGCATCTCCAGCAGATCTCAGTCCTCAGGTAGATATATAAGGAGAGAAACTTCCTCAAATGTCAAGATTCCAAGCTGTTTAGGGATTTAAATGTAATTATCATTACCTTGAATTTGCATGGCAACTCTACCGACACCCTGTGTGATTCTTTTAAATTCTTATATGTTTTTATAAGCTATTCAAGTCTGCAATCTAACTGCTGTATTTTACACTAGCTGCAGCTTCCAAGTTGTCTTTAAGGGCAGCACCACACAAAATGCTTTGGAGTTGTCTAACCAGAAGATTACCACCACATGAACCTCCCTGGACAAGTATTTCCCATCCAGGTTAAAAATGCAGATGGTAAATATATAGAGGGATACACGATTTCCACCTCTGCTCTAGGATTTCAGACAGAGATTGTGCTCAGTCTCCACTGAAAGAGATGGATCTAAAAGTCCTCCCATACTAAGTACCTGGTCCATCTCGAACAGATCACTTACCTGGTTCCCAGATATAGGAACCACCAATCCACATAGTCTCCATCTTATCCTGTTGTACTGGCCTTCATTTATGCCATCATATCATTTAAACACTGGTCTAACCCATCTAACCCATCTGACAAGAAAGAAGGAGAGCACAAGGTCATCCCCATATTAATGGCATTCAACTCCAAACTCCTGAAACTTTACCTAGCGGCTTCATATAGATATTGAAGAGTATATTGCCACAGATACATTCCATCTTATGAACAAGAACAGATACATTTTCCTGTACTAAAATATAACACTAGTTCATCTAGTACAAGTGACCAGATCTCTCTAAAGCAGGAATGGGAATCAGAGAAATCTCCATATCTCTTGGATTACACAACAGAATGTCCGTAACCAAATAGTAATGAGGCAGGCCTAGAGTCCAACAACATCTAAGAAGCCATATGATTCCCACCTTCACTCAGGATTTAAGGAAAAGGTTTTTCACAGCCTTCTGACTTTCTTTTTAAATTGGTATGCTAGTGATTGGAACTGGGAGCCTTCTGCATATAAAACACATTGTAGAAATGTGCATTACCAACACAAAGAATTATCATTGCCCATAAGGGAAAACACTGGAAGCCTGCAGAAGCTGTAATGAGCTTTACAAAGGAGGATAAAGTCTACATAACTTTATATCTATTCTCCATCTCTCTCTGTCTCCATCTCTCTCTGTCTCTCTGTCATCTCTCTCTCTCTCTCTCTCTCTCTCTCACACACACACCTTCATTTTGGGATGAAAGCAATATGACTTTTCTTCATTCTTTAAGAACCACAGGCCCAACAAGATTTAGTTAGTAATAGTATATGCATTCTCATTTGACCCATCAAGTCTATTTCTTCTGGTTTGGGGAAGATAGAATAGTATGGTACAACTGTCAGGTTTTCCAGTTAATGATGAGGAAGAAAAGCCTAGATATTTGACGTAACTTTGAAATGTTCCCCTTTTGCTGAACTAAAATTCAGCTGAAACACTGAGGAATTAGCATCCATCAAGATGCAAGATAGGTTCAAGCATTATCCATTAATTTCTTCTATAAAGAAAGACATGGAGTCATGGGCCAGCTCTAATTTCTTGCTTCTGAGATAGATCAATACATCCATTCTGCCAGTTTCAGACATTGCCTCTCTCTTTCACTCACTAACCTGGATAAATAGCACTGAATAATGGATAGACAATTAATGTGGATAATGTGGACCAATGAAAATTAAATAATAATAATAATAATAATAATAATAATAATATTGCTAGGAATAAATTAAGAATGGCATTGTTAAAGCTGGGGGGGGGACTTTGCATGTAAATGCTGAATTATTGTTGTGGGAATGTGTATTTAAAGTAATCAGCAATTTTATGAGAGTAATGGAATCACCAAGGATATGCACACACATTTTGCATGGACATCTGAAAATGTTTGTGTATACTTACCAACTTATTATTTCTGAGAAAATGAATTTGTCTACTTACAGATTTTGCCCACTGAATTTAGGAAATATTCTACAAGAAATGTAGAAAATTGTGGGTGCCCTGATTCAAAAGACATTCTGACATTTTCTAAACATATAACAGAAAATGAATGATATTTGATAGAGAACTATGTATTATGCCTTTGTTTAATTGTTGTAGTCTGTTTGAAATATGACTTGGTTAGATTCTGTATTACTCTAGACTTTATTTTGTCCCATGTTTCTTTTCCTCCTTTTAATACAGATTAAATGTATTAAAAAAAAGTTCTAACAAAAATTAAAAGAAATCAGGGTAGTGGTAGAGATAATAGAGCAAAACAAATGGGCAGGGAAAAGTGGCTTGAAGCTGCCTTTTCTGAAGCCACATTGAAATCCCACCAACCACACCACGGGCTCCCAAGGCAACTGGAGTGCTCATGTCATGACCACATGACATGGCTTCAAGCCAGAAACAAGCAGAAAAAAGCTGCTTCTTTTTGAAATGGCTTTTCTCTGTGTAAGGACACTTTCCTGCTGGCTTCAAGGCATGTGTTATATAAACACCACATCTTCAAGCCAGCCTGAAAGTGCCTCTTTTTGCCTGTCTGTTTAGTCCCATTGTGTTCCTACTCTTAAACTGCACATGGCACATCTAGCTATCGGAGTGTAGCATTTAGATTGTATGCAGAATTATTGTCTTCCCACCTAAGCCCACCCTTCAATACTCCTTTATTTCATTTTTTATTCTTCTCTGTCATTTATTCCCCAGATCCAGGCCACCACCAAAGCCTGTAGATTCTCTCTTTACAACATTCATCTCAGCCCCTACTGCCAAGACTCTGCCAAGACCCCAGTGGTTTCGCGACTAGATTACTGTAACCTTCTTCTGACAGGGTTTCCTCTCTCACACCTCCATCCTTTAGTCTCTGTCCAGAAGTCAGCTGCACACATTATCATATGACCATGTTCCTCTGCTTTTATCCTTCCTTCATTGGCTCCCCTTCCCCTTCCGCTCCAGTACAAACTTTTGTTGTTGACCTTCAAAGCCCTCCATGGACTTGCTCCTCTTTATTTATCTGAACTTCTTTCTCCTTACATTCCTACTCGTACCCTCCGTTTTGATAGTCAAGGTCTCCTGTCCCAGCCTAGGATTTCCATGGCTCCATCCCTGATATGTCCCTTCTCACTTGCTGCCCCTCACTCCTGGAACCCCACAAGCATGGCTCATTATTTCTCTAACTAGTTAAAACTGAGTTAAAGACCACTTTGTTCAGGGAAGCATTCCCAGAACTGGGACTCAGAGCAGCTTCACAACATTAAAATACCTAGCCTTAAGAAAAAGGCCCTCTCCCCATGCCATCTGCCATTGTCCAGCATCAGAGGGAGTGTAAAGATAGGCTCAATGCCATCAGGCCTATCCAGTGTAAGCAGCAGGGCCCTCCCTCCAGTCCATCTGCCATGGTCCAGGCCTCAGAGGGAGAGAAGATCCACTGAACCTGGTCCCTTTCCCCAGCATCTTTCTCTTCTCCTTCTGTTTCTTGTCTTTTTAGATTGTAAGCCTGAGGGCAGGGAACCATCTATTCCAATTGACTGTATGCACAGTGCTGTGTAAGTTTACAGTGCTATATAAATAAAGCCTAATAATAATAATAATAATAATAATAGGTCTAAGGTCTAGTCTCTGGCAACTTCATCCAGAAGAATCTCTACAGAAGGGTGTACGTATGTCTGAAACTCAGATAACCTGTCTACAACCCTCATTAAATTAGCAAGAAGTTATTTTGGGCAGATTACACAGGCTTATTTTCCTCATTAGGAGAAAATATTGAAAGATGTGAAATGTTTTTGGAGCTAAACAGACAGGCAAAAAGAGATGCTTCCAGGCTGGCCTGAAGGTGTGGCATTTAAATGATACATGCCTTGAAGCCAGCAGGAAAGTGTCCTCTAGGCACTTTATGCTATTTCAAAAGGAAGCAGCTTTTTTCCAGTTCTTCCCAGCTTGAAGCTGTGTCATGTGGTCAGGACATGAGCACTCCAGCTGCCTTGGGAGCTGGTGGTGCAGTTGGTGGGGTTTCAATGTGGCTTTAGAAAAGGCAGCTTCATGCCACTTTTTCCTGCTCATCTGTTTCGCCCCATTGTAATATCTGTTAAACATCTAAATATATAGTTGTTGGCTGACATACATGTTCATCTTTAAGCAGCATCACTTCCAAGAAACAAACATGTCCATCTTCCACCCCCTTCTTGCCTGCCAGCTGCAAAATCCAGACTTTACTTCTTCACTGTAAAATTGTTTTTTTCTTCTGCCATGCCTATAACCAAGAACATTGATCTTAGAAGTTTATCATACTAGCAAGATCCCACAGGCAAATGGGATTTAATCGTGTTATTACATGAAGGAAACCCAGAAATAACCAAAGTTTTTTACACGATGTTGCAGTTAACATGACATAATGTGAAGTTAATCCATAGTTAAAGTGGAGGAAACCAGCAGGTTTTAAAATTCAGAACAAACCAAATTTTAAAAGCTGCTGGTTTCCTCCACTTTAACTGCGGATTAACTTCTCATTATTGCACTTTGTGTTATTTCGCTATAAAAAAGCTGAACTGAATTTACAAGTCTTCTTTAAATTCGAATGTAGCTTAACTCCCACTTAACTCTTGGTTATCCATGGAAACTTGCTAGTGTGATAAACTCCTAAGTCCCTGTCTCGAATATAAATGTGATCTGCATCTCTGCCTCTTAAACATCAACTGGTCATCAGACATTCTGTGGCCTAATGCATAGTGCTAAAGGGATATCATGCCTTACAACAATTTAGGGCAACCAGATAGCCTTGGGGGCAGAAAACTGTCATAAGGTACATACACAATTCTATCATTCAGATCTTTTTTTTCACTCTCTGCCCAAAGGGCCTGTTGCCTGGTCAACAATTCCCATTGTGCCAGTGCCAGCTCACCAATAAAACAATCTGATGCAAAGACTATAATAGTGACTGTTCTTTTTAGTAAAAGAGGTCTTTGGAGCTTTAATTTGAAATGAATGTGGTGAAATGAGAATTTCCATTTTGCATTTCCATTTCCCCCCCTCACACCCTTTCTTTTAAAAAAATCTAGCTGTGTGAGCTGGAAACAAAAGCTTTCAGATGTGCTAACTTCAAAAGCCATTACTCCCCAGGGTTTATAGCTCTGTCAGATGGTGAAAGGTACTCCTCTCAAAGAACTTAAGCTGTGAAGGTCTGAGAGACTCCAGAGTCTCTTTAAAATGAAAATGATGCTTTATTAAAGACATTGTCAGGTCTTCTTTTAACAAGATTCTCTCTCTCTATCTCTCTCTCATACACATGCAATGATAATCCACACTAACACAAATGAGAATAATAGATAACAGGTATATATATATATATATATATATATATAAAACATAGGATCTTTCAGCTTGTGCCTTCCTCAGTCATGCCAATTGGAATGGGAATACTAAACACCACCTGGTGGCACTCATAGCATCCCCAGGGTCTAGGCATAGAATGTTCTCCAATCCCACCTTGGCACATATGCCAAAGGAAGGAGTTATGCAGTACAAGCAAGCTGGTTCAGCTCCTTCCTACTGGCAAGTGATGATGCAATGAGGAGTTGCGACAGAAATGTCAGGGGTCCCTGCTTCTGTTTCACTGCTGCTCACTGGCAGGACAGGGTTTGATGCCCTGCTTGCCAGTGCTGCAGGTCTCCATCTCTTGGTAAAGCTGCCTGGATTTTAAGGTGTGCTTCATGGTTTAGATCAGGAGATGGAGTGTGGGCACAACATGGAGCCTACATGTTCAATACAGATCTTGCCCTTAATCTACTTTATAAGATATATAAAGGTAGTTTTACTAATGAATATTGTGCATAATATCACAGATCCATCTTCTTGAAGAAAGGAGGAAAAAGAAAAAATACACCATGAGATAAAGAAAACTGGAGCAACTGAAACAGAAAGGCTCTTGTCAGAAATGTTTTCATGAAGGATGAAGAGAGAGAGAGAGACAGGGAGAGAGAGACAGAGAGACATACAGAGAGAAGAGTAGATGAGTTTCCAGAAAATAAAGGAAGGCTATGTGAAGCAGGAACAGAATGCAGACAGGAAGTTACCCTAAATATGTTGTACCTAAGCTCCTACAGAGTGACATGTATTCTAGCTACTAATGAAGACGGATGGCTCTTTGTATCCATGGATGCTGCATCTATAGATTCCACCATCCATGAATTGAAAATGTATTTTAAAAAAAAATCCAAAAAATTAAACCTTGATTTTGCCATATTATTTATATAAGGAACACCATCTTACTATGCCATTGTATATAATGGGACATCAGCATCCGTGGGTTTTGGAATCTATGGTGGGTCCTGGATTCAAAACCCAGTGGATACCAACGAACTATTATATAGGTGTACCAAAGTTGGTAACTGTAGCAGGATTATGGAACTAAAGGTAAAAGTAAAGATATTCCATTGACATGAAAGTCTACTCATAACCAACTGTAGGGGGCAGTGCTCATCTCAGTTACCAAGCCAAAGAGCCAGCATTGTCCGAGGACTACTCTGGTGGTTATGTGGCCAGCATGACTGTGCCAAACACTGTTACCTTCCCACTGAAGTGGTACCTATTTATCTACTTGCATTTTCATGTTTTCAAACTTCTAAGTTGGCAGAAGCTGGGAATAGTGACAGGAGCTCACCCTATAATGCAGCATTCAGGACTCAAACTGTCAACCTTCTGATATTCTGATCATCAGAATTGGTGTCTTAACCACTGCTTGATTGTAAATACAACCATGTTGGAAAGATTGTGTTCCTCAGAAGTGACATGCTTTCCAACAGGTTGCTCCTTCTATGTTGGAGGTGATTGCTATTTATGTTCTTGAATTTTGGATCAGTGGTGGGTTTCCCCTCATATTTTATGTTGCACTCAGGGTATTCTAAATCCAAGAACAAAATTTTATAGCCATGAATGTAATCAGACTAACAACCACACCATATTTCAAAGTACACTTGCAACAAGTTGATGTAGAAGTTCTTTCTTGGGGGGTGGGGGGGCCTGAACATCCATTTTTAAGTATAAAATGCAAGGTCTGTTTGGAAGGCACAAACAAAAGGGGTTTCCCATTGAAAATCAGAACAAACAACACAAGGTCAGAATAGTATTTTTATATGGCTTCTGCTCATTTCAACATAGGACGTTATCACATGGGAGGAATTCTCTCTCAGTTTCGAAAGAAATGAAAGTGGGGCCAGTTCAGAATTGAGTGAATTCGTTAGTTCAGCGAATTTACATGATTGCGTATTGACATTGCATCATGTTTAGAACTGCCCAAAATTGCCTTCCAGTGCTCGAAATTGCATGTGATAGTTTCTCACGCAATAACGTGAAACCCCAAGATTGTGTTCGGAAGGACTTCCCTTTGCCCGAAAATGTGTATGTTCGGTTTTTCACGCAATATTGTGAAACCCCATGATTGCGTTCAGATTGCCTTTGGATTATACTTCCAATTCCCATCATGTGATAAACTCCATAGTTAAATCAGGGAACTTTCCAGATAAAGCAGAAGGACTATTTGTAGTTGCCCAGAGTAGGAAGTCAACCCTATTGTACTTCTCCGAAGGATCACATATAAGAATTCTCTTTGGTTCAGTATTGCTCCTTATGGCACCTTATGGTCACTTGACTGATGTAACTAGGAATCCTTGTGTCCAGGTACATATAGAGAAATAAGATTTGCATATGCTTATCCAGTCTAGGTTGACTGCAAAGAAGTCTATGTCTGTTTATTCGCATGTGCATTTTACTCACAGCCACATCAGTTTGATTTGAATGGGTAATCATGTCATCTACCGAGTAATCAAGTAATGAGAGGTCAAGTGATCTGTGTATGAACATGTATGGACATTCTGAATTCTAGCTCAACACACTGTTGTCCTATCATTTCTTCTTATTCCTTCTTCAGCCAAAGGGAGAAATAATTTTAGTTACCGGTGTATTGACATGTCCTCACCACCTTAGAACTGTTATTGAAATAAGCAAACATTCAAAATTATGCAGTCAATTAAAATGTGCTATCAACAACCCATATCTAACATTTCTAAATCTTATAACATTTGTTTCCAGTAAAAGTTTCCAGTAAAAGAAAAACATGGATTTTGTGCAAAATGACTCAAAAACACATATTGGACAAAAGACCCACAGGTATTTCTGCAAGAATAATATTCCCCATTTTTTCAGGATGTGTGAATGCCACCCCAAAACAGAACAATTCCCCCCCCCACTTTGTTGTGGGGAAAACTGTGGAACTAATTCACCTTTACTCCAAGGCCAAACCAGTCATAGACATATCCGTGCCGGGAGCCATGTACCACATCTTCCCATCACATGTGTCCATAGTTTTGTCAATCTAGTTCTGAATCATAGTGTCATGATAAAGGAGGCACATTCCGTTGTCAGGCTTTACATACTTCAAATGCTGGGTTGTGATTGACTCCTGAACTGGCGCTGGATTGTTTGTTTGTTTGTTTGTTTGTTTTTGGTCTGAAGTTCCCAGAATCCCGAGCCAGTATGTCAACTGGCCTTGCTATCTTTAGCATTTTGGGAGTCTTAATCTATAAGCAGTACTTTTTAAAGCTTTGCTCCCGAACTAATCAGAAGCTTGCCCTCTTCTATAGCTTGAGGCAACTATGGGAGGAATTAAAGGACTTTTCATCGATGCCAATAATAGTGTTTTTATTTGTCTCACTTTCTTTATAAAGCTTTGTTACAAGTAAGACTGACCTTACTATGTTCCTCTCCTGCCATGCCTCCAACTCTGCCCGCTTTTTGTTTTTTGGTGTCCCACTGGCAGAAGGGTTATCAGGCCAGAGTAAAGGTATTCCTACATCAGCTTAAATCCACTATGTTTGTGTTAAGGTTTTGTTCCACTGGTGCAAGTGTATTAGTAGCCTGTTGTCATCCTGCTGGCATAACCTGAGGATATGATTGCATTGTATCTGGCTCATTCTTATAGGAGCTGAAACATATTGCATTTAAAAGAATGTATCTTTGGGGAGATGAAATCCTGAAGAGATTTAAGGGGAGAAAAAGCCAACTAGATTGCTCCTGGGGTTGATGTGGCGATTATATATTGTGACAATGGCATTATACCCTTCACTTCTGTGGGACCTCCTGCCATCACAAATCTCCCCAGAAGATGTCAATACAAGTCTGCAACAGAGCACATTACAATGTCAGAACTGCACTAAATCAGTCTGTGGAGATGTCAAGGGGATGGTTACAAAATCAAGACAAAATGAAATGGTGTCAGTGAGAGTCTGCTGAGACTACATTATCATGTCAAAACAAATGGAAATAATGTGGAAGTTGCTTTCCTGCTAATAAAGATGAAACTATTTAAAATGCAGGGGATGTTGTAGAAGAAGTTTCCTTTCCTCCTCCCCTCAATTAAACAGTGGGGATTCTGGGATTGGAGGCTATATTTATTAATGTGCATCTGGTGTTGTTTGGGCCAGAGGGTTGGATTGTGCTGCTGGCTGAAGACCTGACTGTCACCTTTGCTCATGCTGACACATTCACATAGCCTATCCAGCATGAAGCCTCATTAATTCCAGAGAGACTAGTCATGAGATGAGACACTCATCAGTGTAAAAATGGCACAATGTTGTCAGAAGTGGGGGAAATTTGGATTCTCCCCTCTTCAAACTGACCCCATCTAATTTTAAACAGACATTTAGATTTTCTAAAGCCAAGGAAATAACAATGGCCATTTTGTAGAGTCTTTATTAGCAGAAGGTAAGATGTATGCCTGCTGAGTTGCAATTTTAACTATCCCAGTTTCAATAGAATAGTGAAAGCAAAGGCATAATTAGGTACACTAATGTGGATGTCTGGCATGCAAGATAATCAGCAATTAACTTGATCTTACACTTTCATATTGAGAACACAGTTTCATGACCAATTTACTCATGATAGCTGTATGATGGCATGCACAAAATTCTGTATACATTATCAAATACTGAAAGTTGTGGTATGCTGAGTTAGACCATTAGTCTATATAGTCCACTACTGTCAATTCTACTTTGCAGTGGCTTTCTAGGTTTCTTTGCTAGTCCTGCCTGAATTCCTCATTTTACCTGGTGTTGTCCCATCCAGAGTTCATACATCTAGCATGCAATCTTCCTTTCTTTCTACATCTCTCCATCTTTTCTAGCATTATTGTCTTTTGCAATGAGACATTTCTTCTCATGATGTGACCAAAGTAAGACAGCCTCAATTTTATCATTGTGGTTTCCAGGGGAATTTCTGGCTTATTCTATTCTAGGACCCATTTGTTTGTCTTTTTGGCTCTCCGTGGTATCCACAGGACTCTTCTCCAGCACCATATTTCAAATGAATTTATTTTTCTCTTATCCTCTTTCCTCTTTGTCCCTGTCCAGCTCTTGCATCTGCAGGTGTGATAGGGAAAAGAATGGCTTCAACAATTCTAACTTTTGAGCTCAGTTATATATCTTTACATTTTAGGAAAAAGCAAACACACACTTTCAGTGTGTGAAAGAGAAGTAACAGTGGATGACAGATCAAAACACTTCAAGCAGTAATAGAAAGAAGAAAAGCAAAACAAAAGGGAGATAAAAAAATTCAATATCATGAATACAATTGTACAACAACTAGTGTGAAATATAAAGACACCTTTAGTTGGGTTTTTTTGTGTGTGTGTGTGGATTTTTTGGGCTACATAGCTGTGTTCTGGAATAATTTATTCCTGATGTTTCTGCTGCATCTGTGGCTAGCATCTCCAGAGAATGGTGTCATGGAGATGTGTGGGGTATATATAGTGTGTGACTCTTGACTCCAAGGGTCACACAGTGTATATACCCCACACACCTCCATGCCACCATTCTCTGAAGGTGCTAGCCACAGGTGCAGGCAAAACATCAGGAATAATTCTTCCAGAACACAGCCACATAGTTTAAAAACAAACAAACAGAAAACTATGGATACTGGCCGTGAAAGCCTTCAACTTCATAAAGACAATCCGTCTAACTATAAGATTGTATGTACAGCACTGTGCAAATTTACAGATCTATATAAATAATAATAATAATAATAATAATAATAATGTGATCAATTCAGAATAATAGAAGACAACATTTAAAAAAAAAGGAAAATTAGAGACCTCTTCCACAAAATATGAGAAATCAAAGGGAACTTCAAACCAATGTCTGGGATGCTCTATGACAAAAAAGAAAAAGAAAAAAGAAAAAAGAAAGAACATAATTAAAGACCAGGAAGAAATTAAAAAAAAAAAACATTGGAGGGAATACACAGAAGTTATATAAAAGACATGGGGAAATGAAAGATACATGAAAGGAGAACCATTGGAAGACGAGCACTGAATTCTAAAAGGCAAAGTGGAAGCTGCAATAACAGTACTTGAAAAAAAATAAGTCATCAGGAACAGATGATATTCCAATCAAACTGCTAGAATCCTCACTGATAGAATCAACTCTAGTTCTAACCAACAAAAGTCAACAAATATGGAAAACAAAATAGTGGCCAACAGCCTGGAAACAGTCAATATACATCCCCATCCACAAAAAAGGAAACACAAAAGAATACAGCAACTATGAGACCATAGTATTAATTTTCCATGCAATTAAAATCAAGATTCTGCAAGACAGGATCCAATCATATATGGAGAGAGAATTCCCAGAAGTATAAGAAGGGTTCAGAAAAAGAAGAGGCAATTGCAAAACCATGATGGCACAGTAGTAGTAGTAGTAGTGGTAGTAGTAGCAGTAGCAGCAGCAGTAGTATTTTATTTGCTTATATCCCTCCTTCCTCCCAATATAGCGAGTCAAAGCACCTAACAAAATTTAAAACAGTAAATGTTAAAACAATACAAAACAGTGTAAATAAAAAAAAATAAAAATGAATTAACTTTAAAAAGTTTAAAATATTACATTTAAAATTTTAAAATTTAAAATATAACAACTTTATGTAAAATTCTCATATACAGCACCCATGTCAGTATGAGAAAGCCTGGAAGCATAAAAATGATTTCTCTGCTGTCCAAAGGAAAGCATGGATAGAGGCAGCCTGGCTTCTCTAGGGTTGGAGTTCCAAAGCTTGTTCCCACTAAACATGCCTGAGAGGGTGGTGGAACAGAGAGAAGAACCTCTTCGGATGATCTCAGTATTATAGTGGGCTCGCAAAGGGAGAGAAGATTGGCTTTTATAGACTATAGCAAAGCCTTTGATTTCATATATCATGAAAAGCTATGGAATGCTCTCAAAGAGGTGGGAGTGTCACCATATCTGATAGCCCTGCTGTTGTTAGAACAGAATATGGATAAACAGAATGGTTTCCAATTGGCAAAGGGGTCAGGCAAAGTTGTATCCTTTCACTGTATCTGTTCATGTTGTGTGCACAAAATATGATACAAAGAGCAGGCTTAGACATAGAAGAAGGAGGAGTAAGACAGGAGGAAGGGATATCAATAATCTAAGATATGTGGATAGTACCATACTACTAGCAGAAGATACTGCAGACCTGGAACAACTACTAAGAAAGAACAAAGAAGAAAGTGAAAAGGCAGGCTTATTGCTGAAAATAAATAAATAAATAAATCAGAGAATCTACACAAATTCAAACTAGACGATGAGGAAATTGAAATAGTAAAGGAGTTCCCATACTAATTTTGCACAATGCCCCAAAATGGCACTAGTTTAGCTTTAGCTATAATTAGAGAGCAAAACTAGAGTTCTTTTTAAAGATCACAATGGGGCCTATAGTTACCTTGTGCTATTTCCATGTACCTATTCTATAATTTCAAAATGTAATGCAGAATAGAATTTCAATAAAGTTTTGGAGGAATTCTATGTTATTTTTTTTTAAAAAATCATGCTCACATACCATATTTGCAATTACCAGGGGATGCTGGAGATGCTTTAAATGGAAATGCTGCACTGAGCAGGGTGTTGGACTCAATAGCCCATAAGGCCACTTCCAACATTATAGTGCTATGATTTTATGATCACAGATGGCTAGGTGGGAAGACTGACAGTACTGTCAATCTATGGCATATGCAATGCAAAGTTATCCATAAAAAAGAAGCAAAAGAGAAACTACAAGCTAATACCCTGAGACTGAACCCTGATTGAGAAGTGAACTCATATTTCTGAAGCACCTTCTTTATTATTCTATATGGTCCTGGAAACATCAGCTTAATTTGCCTAAATTTGGCAGATTGTCTTTTGTTTATTTTCTTACTTTCTATATGTGCACAGTTGATTTGGGTTTTATAGTATATTTCTAATTTGCTTGGTTCTGGTTATGTTTTACTCAAAGGATGCTGGGATGACTAAGTTGTTTTGTGGCAAGTGTGTTAACATTTTGTTGTTTTCTACAGACAGTTCTTTTATTGATATTGTGTAATAGAATCTATTCTACTACTAACAGTATAATTACTACTATTACTACTACTACTAATTTTAGTTACAGGATCCAGTGGTGGACTTCTGCTGAGAAGACATCAGACATATGTTGTTGTTGTATATGTACACAATCCCACATTATATGGAGTGTTGGATTCCATTATTTCACATTATTATTGGCTTTTATTACTAGGTATTGTATTTTTACCATCTTGTTATGATGCAATCATTTTAACATCACCAGCTTCCACATGGCATACAGTCCTTTCCATGGATGTAGAAATCAAGTGCTTCCTGCTTTTCTATTTTTGGAAAATAGAAAGAAAAGAATACTTATTTTCACAATTTGGTTGCAATTAGACTGGAAAAAAGTGAAAACTTCCTGGACAAACCTTGACAATGTTTGACAGAGAAGACTTCTTGGCAGAGAAGGTCCCTTTAAAAAGTAACCTTAATTTATTTAACCCCACAGAAACTCCCACTTCAATAGCCACTTCCCAGCAGTTGATGTGTCACCTTGTCGATCCCTTGTTAACTTTCTTGTTTTCAGAGTCTTTCAAAATGAACTTTAAAACAGCCTCAACACCTGTAAAAAGAGAGAGATTCTTCTAATAGAACACAGATATATAAAAAGGTGCATTTAAGTGCACCAGGGGTCAAATGTATAGATAGAAAAGGAAGGTAATCACAACCCAGCTTTTTACAAGCACATATCCTCCTGTCCATTCTCGGTGTGCCTGTGGCTTGCTCGGAATGAACTTGGTTGTAACATAAAAAGAATCCATTTAAATCTTAGTCGCGTAGACCATTTAAAAATGATGGCACTAGCAAACAGACTTCTTGCACCGCTCTGCATTTGTACATATTTTATTATCATAATATTGATTTCATTTTCTCTAGGGATATTTATGGGGTAAGCATAAAAGTATAAAATGAAGGCTTCCTATTGCCAAAAAAGAAAAGTTCTAAAAGTACAACAGTAGCTGTATGTATATATGCTTTTCTGGGTGCTGGAACAATTTCCTTTAACTGAAGTGGACTATACAGTCATTAGATAGTTTTGTCCAAAAGTATGGTAAAATGCACCTTGGGAACTTAAGTACACACACAAGGTGGGGTGGAGGTGACCCCATCATGTCAAACTAT
Organism: Urosaurus nigricauda; assembly: GCA_034509955.1. NCBI lineage: Eukaryota > Metazoa > Chordata > Lepidosauria > Squamata > Phrynosomatidae > Urosaurus > Urosaurus nigricauda. Next base: position 134,745,211 of record JAOEGL010000003.1, read on the forward strand.
ATCTAATGCAACTTACAAGATAGGCTTAGGGGTTTTCCACATAGGGTGGTTTAGGGTGGTATATTGCTGGGACAGTCACAATCCATACTTGGGGCTATCATACGCCAATCCTTTGCACCACTCTGGCTTATCTCCTGGTTAAAACTCACCTCTTTTCTCTTCAGAAATAATCCATTAATTGTCTATATGTTATAGTTCTGCACCCTCACTAGCTGGTTTATCATACTAGAGGGCAAACAGGATTTAAACAAGAGTTAAACAAAAGTTAAACAGGAAATGTCCTATGATAAACATAGGGCATTTCCTGTTTAACTCTCATTTAACTCTCATTTAAATCCAGTTTGCCCCCTAGTGTGATAAAGCAATATCTCTATTGCCCTGATGCACATGATCTGGATTCAGCTTCTACTCACTTACTATTTCTTAGTCTAAACTACCTCACACCACTGTGAGGTTACTCCACAATAGATTACTTTATGTTGTACAATATTTGGAAGATGTGTGGGATATCAAGACTGATAATCAATGTGGCCAAGATTCTACAATCAGATTGCATAGAGTCCTGTTCATCTATTTACATAAAATGGTGTGTGTATGAGTCTGTGCTTATGTAAGTTCCACATATCTTCACTCTGCTGACACCATTTTACACGTTAAGCCAAAAGACCTAGTGACTTCTCTAGACATGTGTTCATCTCAGTGAGATTACAGAAACTTCTTCAGATCTGTGTGTTCAATCTGTGAGGCTCTACAATACTGCTGGATGCACGGGGATATTTAAATACAGGACTCACCTCCACATTACCCCTTTAACAACTGCTGCTGCTGTTGTTGCTGTTGTTGTCTTCGTTGTGTGCCTATCTGACTTATGGAGACCCTGATCTCATGGCATTTTCTGAGGCTGGGTGTGTGTGGCTTGCCTAAAGCCACCCAGTGGGTTTCCATAACTGAGTGGGGATTTGAGCACTAATCTCCAGAGTCATAGTCCAATGTTCAATCCACTATGCCATGCTGGTTCCTCCATTTCAACCTATATGTGGTCAGATAAATACCTGAATATGTTTCTAGCTTAAAATTTCCCATCAACCCTGGCAAGTCATCATCATTTATTCTAACTTAACCTTCCAAGTTTTTTTGGGGGGGGAAACGAAATGGGACAATCCCTAGAGATGAGGAAAATACCAATAACAGCAACAACTGACAATGAAATTACCAGAGACTAAAACATGGATAAATGGATTCAAAGTAAAGGAAAAGAGATTATATATAAACATTAAAGAGCTTTATGACAGTAAGAGCCATTCAACAGTGAAATAGGCTGGCTCAGAATGTGGTGGTCTCCTTCTTTGGAGGTTTTTTAACAGAGGTTGGATGGTCATCTGTAAGAGGTATTTTGATTGTATATTCCATTTCCAACTCCATGATTCTATGAGTCTATAAATTTTTTAGAAAGCTTGTGTATGTCCAAATGCATGTCTTATATTTAATTACACTCACATCACAATATAATAGAGTTCTTATTCATATGGAACATATTTACAAATATGAGAAGGCCTAACACTGATGGTAGCCTAAGAAGCAGCAGTATCCTTTGAAGTTGGAAGATAAATCCCTTAAGGAGGTGGATTAAGCCCTTTACATGCTAATTCATCCAGTTAGTAAATTCTAAAAACATATTTCATTTTAGTAGAGGAATTCTCTATGCATTTTATGTGTGTAAGTTATAGCCCTGAAGTATAATTCATAAAGTGTGGTCTAACTGTCTAGCATAGTAACAATATGGTATGGGCTGTGGCAAAAATACTGAATAGAATTTAGCCACATGACCAGGGTGGCAGTGGAGTCATTTTTGCTCTATATATTTATCTCTATATTTACATATTTTGAGAAAAATGGGATGTGTGAAATGATAGTTTCCAATCTCCTGTGTTCTGTAAGTAGTAATCACTCCTGTTGAGGCCCAAGGTTTTCATAAACAGACTTAGATCTGAAGGAATTAGAATTGGACACTTGCATAACATTCATGTCCAGTAGCAAGCTGCTGTTACATTATTATGTAGCAGATTTGGCAAAGTTCCTGATGCACATTGATGCACAATGCATATAGACAGGTTTCAGCGGTGGCCAGGGGAGCTTTTGCACAGTTAAGACTTGTGTGACTGCTGTGCCCGTACCTTGGGAAGTCTGATCTAGCGACGGTGGTCCACACTCTGGTCACATCTCGAATAGATTACTGCAACGCACTCTACGCCTTTGAAAACGGTTCGGAAACTTCAACTAGTCCAACGGACGGCAGCCAGACTAATAACTGGAGCTTCATACAGGGAGCATACTACTCCCCTGTTATGTCAGCTCCAGTGGCTATCGGTCCATTTCTGAGCTCAAGTCAAAGTGCTGGTTTTGACCTTTAAAGCTCTATACGGTTCTGGCCCAGCTTACTTGTCCGAACGCATCTGCCCCTATGTCCTGCCTTGTAACTTAAGATCTTCCGGGGAGGCCCTGCTCTCGTTCCCGCCAGCCTCCCAATTGTGGCTGGCGGGGATGAGAAACAGGACCTTCTCGGCAGTGGCCCCCTGCCTGTGGAATGCACTTCTGAGTGAGATACAATCAACCCCATCCCTCCTGGCCTTTAGGAAGAAAGTAAAATCATGGTTGTGGGACCAGGCTTTTGTGCATTAATGTAATGCAGCACTTCACGGGGACTGGCTAATGTTGATGGTCATTAGAACACAGATTACTGCTTTGAGATATGGAAGGATCACATAATGAGATCTTAAACTGTTTGTTAATTATTGTTGATTGTGCTTGTTTTAACTTGCTGTATTTATGTTTTAAATTGTATACTGACAGCATCTAATGATTGCCTTGTAAGCCGCTTTGAGTCCCCCCTAGGAGGTTGAGAAGAGCGGGTTAGAAATACTGTAAATAAATAAATAGACATTCATTGTGCACCAATGTGCACAACACAGTGATGTGCCCTCTGCCTTGATGTGGTTTGTGCATCAATGTGCATTACACACCAATGGACATTGGTCCTGGTGTGCATAGGGTGCTCTTACCAGTGTCATGTTACACATCTTCACAGTTCAGTAAAGGGGTTTCTTAGTACCTCTGCTAATCAGCTAGGTATACGTAAAGTTACATAATATTAAAAGTTCATACCAGGGATATATATAGAAAGAGAGAGAGAATTGCAAATCTACTCTAGGGACCAGGGCAGAGAGTGTCTACTACATTTGCCAATTAAGTAATATTAAAAGATGTGCCTGTGTTAGTCTGTATCTTACCCACGAGTATTTAAACAGACTGCTTCTGGCAAAAACCCAGAGAAATGGCATTCTCTGATCTCATCTCAATACAGAAAAGTAACCCCACATCCAGAATTATTCACCACATATGTATGGTAGTTTGCATTCTAAACATATATACATAATGGGGTCTGAATAGAATATTGGGAATAGTCTGGACAACTCACTGAAAAAAAGTGATTCATTGTCAAGATGCAGTGAAGGCAAATTCACTATTATGAATTTGGAGACAACTCATTCAAGGTGGAATATTCTTGGTGTCATATGTGTGTTTAACCTTGGATTATGTGCATCTAGTAATCCCTTGTGCAGTGAACTCTCACGAGAGCTTCCTTTAAAGGGCACTTTTTTGAACTGTGACTTTTATGGAAATGTAGTATGAGTGTAAATGGTGGATTGTTTTCTAATTTTTTTAAACATTTAATGAAACCACATTTTAAATATGTTTAAGTGTTTTAACTGTTTTCTAGCATATTTTTTTAAGTTTTATACATTAGTATTTTAGCTGTATATTTTCAAATTATTGTAAGATACTTTAAATCCCATTGGGGAGAAAAGTGGGATAGAAATTCAATAAATAAATAAATAAATAATCACAATCTTTTTTTAAAAAAAACCAGGATTAATATTACAAAACATTACAAAAACTAGCATAAAAGCAGACACAGGAAGCAATTGATAATATTAAATAGATACTCATTTACAGTATCAATAAATATAATTTTGATGCTTGGAGCCCTCAAAAGAGTTTACAACAAAATAAAACAGATATAGTTGCTGAAAATTACCAAAACACCCATATTTAATTACTCTTTTTAATTATTAACAATAATTAGGTTTATATTGGTTTTGTTTGCATTTACAGTCTTGGGTGCTGATCAGTACATACCTCCTGTGAGAGAGCTCTTGAGACAGAATCCACAGGATGGCAGGATGGGAAAGGTGACGAAGAAATCCTGCAACATCAACAGCAGAATTTGCCCATTCAACAAGTACAGAATAATAATAATAATAATAATAATAATAATAATAATAACAACAACAACTACTACTACTACTACTACTACTACTACTATGCCTGCAGTAAGTTACAAATATTTAACCTGCCAAAGCCAAAACACTTGGGATTTAAAATTAAAATAGGACTTCCAGTTTGTCCTGAATATCACAGCAGCAGCATCCCAAGACATTCTGCTGCCTGAGGCAAAACAGGACACCTTGTCCTGTTTGCCAGCCATCTGGGTTATGTTTGCCCCTGAATCAGAACCCACCCACAACTACCTTCCCTACCTCTGTCAGGATAAATACAGTAGTGGCAAATTATATAGCTATCTAATTGCTGACATTTAATAAATCTCAAAGTCTCCTTTCTGAAATAGCTGACTCAGGTAGGGCCAATGAGATATGTATGTAGAAGTTCAGAAGCCCCGTAACTGTATTCTATACTCTACTTAAAAGACCCCATCCCAGGGTTACTATCCTTGGAAAAAATTAGAGAACAGTAATAGATTTAAGACGTGAGAAAATTAACTCTTTTGTCTGTTATATAAACACAGCACAGAGACAGAAATGCAAAACTATATAGAATCATAGAATCATAGAGTTGGAAGAGACCACAAGGGCCATACAGTCCAACCTCCTGCCATGCAGGAACTCACAGTCAAAGGATCCCTGACAGATGGCCATCCAACCTCTGTTTAAAGGCCTCCAAGAAAGGAGACTTCACCACTCTCTAGGGGAGTGTGTTGAACATCTCTTGGTAAGTATTAGCTAAGAAAATTCCATACCCTGAGGCCGTACCTTTCTAAATAGCAGATACTGGGGATAAATGACAAAGAAGGTATGTACCCTCCATGCCATTGTTATAAACAGAATGGATGTTTTATTTTATCCAGTCCTCCTCTTGTATTTTTGTTTTTACAGGCTATGGGTTGGATACACTGGAAGCTGTGAACACTACTGTTGTCCACCATATACTCTCAGGAAAGACCTTGCGCCAATGTTTTCCCCATATTTCAGGCTTCCATTCACCAGTATGAATCCCAAACAATTAAATTATTGGTGTTGAAGGTCAATAGATGCAAGCAGTTTCCCTTTGGTGCTAAACCTGGAACAGAAATTTGACAAAGATTCAGCTCTGGAATGAGACGTTTTGCTGCCTCACTGAACTCTGATATTGTACAACAGAGATAGGAAAGAAAGCAGAAGTAGGGAGTTGAATTTCATCTGTGTTGTCCTCTGCCATTGCTTTGTTCAAGAAACAAAAAAAGTAATTGGAAGAGAAACATGCACGCTTGATGTTGACAAAGAGTCTGTTTGCGCCTTGTAGATTGGAGAAATTGTTTGAGGAGTGTTTATTCTCATGGAAAGATTGCCCTGTTTCATACTGCCAAGGTCAGTTTCAGCTTGGGTAACTGCCTGTGCAAGTGCTGTACTGTAAGTCACAGCAACTTTATTTTAAAAGTCAAATCAGATACAGGAGGACTCACAGGCCCTGTATGCTGTTGTGGTGCATGCTGGGTGCACTGGCTACAAAACATGATGGATTAGGGAATCCACAACAGAAAAACAAGAGAAGTCAATGGCTTCTTACTACTTTTCGATCACTGGGTAGATGACTGGCCTAACTGATAAGGGTAAGTTTCTCAGCCAAGGTCCAACAGATCTGATCATTTTTATTCAGGAGTTTGTTTGCTTTTATTGGGGAAGGTTGTCAGGAAGGAAGTGGTGTAATATGTTCCTGAGGGAGACAAAATATAATGGTAACAATTATTTAAACCAAATGTGTTTTAACAATCCCTGGAGTATTTTCATGATGTCACAATTGTGAATGAGGCTCCACATGACGAGGTAATACTAAGTCATTCTTGCAGAGAAGACTGCAATAGCTGAAACTGTTGTTTAAAAACCTTCTATTCTTCTCATACAATTGCCATCCCTTTTGACCCACCTCTACTAGTGGACCTTGTTCTTGGACTTGAGCACAGAGAAAACAGTGGGTTTTATCCAATGGTTCAATTCCACATGCAACTCGAGTTCTGCTTATGAATTGCTTCCATCTCTAATATTTTGTTGAACTTCCTTCTTTTTATACATTTGCCCCACTCTGGAGGTTGCCACAAGCCTAAAAAGAAGATCTGGGGAGATCTGAGGGATGCCATAGAAATAAAGGGGGTTGGATTTTACCCATAGCAGATTCCCTTCCATCAGTATAAAGACATATCAAATAGATATCAAATTCAGAGAGACAGCCCATTGTAGGTTTAGGACTAAGACTCTGGGGACAGCTGTTTGATTCCCCATTCATCCAAGAAAAACCATTGGGTGGCTTTGGGTGAGCTGCACCCTCTCAATTCCATCTGATATGTTCACCTTAGGGTCATTGGGCTTTACAGACTGCCCAGAAAGGGCAGTCTGTAGCCACCTTCTTTTGTAGTACAACTGCACCGCAGCAGCTAGATGCTGCTGCGCAGTTGCATCACAAAAAAGCAGTGGGTAAACCACACTTCTTTTTTTCTGGCACAGTTGGGGCACAACATGGGGAAAAGGTGCTATTATGCACCTTTGCGCTGCCACAACTGCACAGCTCCATCTGGAAGATGTGCAGTCATGGCAGCATATGCCGTGTTACGTAATGGAGGTGGCACCATTACATGTTAGGGTTTGGGAGCATGTAAATGATGCGCGCTTCCGAACCCTAATTGTGCAGCAGCGGCACTTCTTCATGTCCATCTGTTTTGGGCCTATGAGTTGCAAACTAAGGCACACAACAACATCAAATCAAATTCAGAATCATACATGGCATAGCATTTCACATTTCTCTTTCTCAGTGTGAAAGGAAGACAGTGAAGAAAGATGTCAGGGGGCAAAATCAACACATTTGAAATGTTGTTTTGGAAGAGAGTCCTACGGATATGTGGACTGCTAAAAAGATAAATAAATGGGACCAATTGCAAATCAGACATGAACAGTCATTAGAAGTCCAGATATCTGAGGCTGTTGTACTTTTGACATATGGTTGAATGACAAGACTCACTAGAAAATATAATAATGTTCAGCAAATTGGAAAGCAGTAGGAAAAGAGAAAGAACACATTATAGGCAGATAATCTCAAACAAGGAAGCCATAGCCCTGGTTTCTAAGATCTGAGCAGGGCAGTTGATTTTTGGGGCTCTGGGAGGTCTCTCATCCTTAGGCTCACTATAACTGGAAGTCTACTTTATGACAAACAGCTAAAAAAACAAATGGTAATGAACACAACCCAAAGAATTTCCATAGTATTGCCTTTTTTATTTCTTTTTGGTAGAGATTTAAAGTAGATTTTTCTCCACACAGGGCAGGATTATATCCCCACCACCACTTTTTCCAGTGATTTTTTTCAAATGTTAGAATTGTTTTGCCAAAAATGCAGGGAGGGAAGGAGGGAAGGAAGAAGGAGGGAAGACATAAATGGGACCGGCTGATAGTCGGATACTCCCTCTGGATTATCCAACATTTTCAGTTATCCGACTATCAGCTGGTCCCGTTTATATTGGATAATCAAGCCTCTACTGTATTGCATTTTGCCTTAAACGTGGAGTGCAATTGCACAAAAGCGTTGCATTTTGCACAAATGCAGCATATTTTTGTGTGAAACATTGTATTTGGGGGGTAATTAAAAAAAAACACACCTGGAAATGGGGAAAAAATAAATGGAAAATGTTTTTTAAAAAATCTTACAATGTGTTGAGACACACATTATGAATTATCTAATTATGAACAAAGAAATCTAGGTAAATTTTTGACATCCATAGTCTCTACTCTATTTTCGCAACAACCAGTGCCAGAGGAAAGATAGGTTGTAAGACAATGCATTTGAGAAGATAGGAGAAAAGGTTTTGGGAAATTACCTATTAAAATCACATGAATTTCTCTCCACCCAGATTCTCATTCATGAGATCCCAGTGAATCAGATTGGTGCATCTATTTGACTTTCCACATCCCATTCTCTCTCTATATGTCCTGAATGTCTCAGCCATGCTCTATGGCACATCTAATTATCTAGAAAAAGTTGAAGCATTGTTTTGGAGAGCCACGTCTTAATCATTTCCAAGGTCAATGACAAAAAAGAAACCAAAATACAAACATCTGAATCCAGGCATCCAAAATTCTATACAGGAAATATTAAAAATTGAATGCTTGTGGCTTTCTTATTTGATTATACGTTTCAATGGATATATCAGTGATTCCCAGTTTAGAAAGAAAGCTGGGATGTTGGTGAATTAAATAAATGCAAATACATTTCAAAAAAAACCAGCCAGGTCACTTGATGTTTTGGGATGAAAGATGACTAATGACTGGATCAGACTGAATTTACTGGTATTTACATTTGTCAGTCAGAACAGAATAGCTCAAGGTGTACTTCATTGGAAGCTTTTAAACAAAGGCTGGATGGCCATCTGTCAGTGAAGCTTTAGCTATGGATTAGTGCATTGGCAGGGGGTTGCATTAGATCACCTCTGGGGTATTTTCCAATTCTGAAATTTATGTAGGAAATTTATGATACTAATCACATTATGAGTTGGGGGGAGGTATAAAGTCAAGTGTAACCCACAGGGGAAAATCTGCTATGATTATAAAGATTTAAATACAGTCTTATTAATATGTTGCTGCTTTGTTGTTCATTTACTCAATGAATGCAGAGAGGCTCTCTCATATTAGAGAAAATGGAATGGATCCCAAATGAGCCAGACTAGACAAACTAGAATGGAGTGAAAGTCAGCTCTCAGTGAATTCACTGAGTTGGGTTTAAACCAAGAAAATTCTCCACTCTATGAGTTACAGTCCCAAATTCATTATTGGCCTTTTTAGAGAATCCAGTGAAAAAGACTTTTTTAAATGAATGAGAGAGCCAGCGTGGTATAGTGGTTTGAGTGTTGGACTATGGTTCTGGAGACCAGGGTTCATTTCCTCACTTGGCCATGGAAACACAGTGGGTACTCTTGGGCAAGTTATACACTCTTAGCCTCAGAAAACCCTGTCATAGATTTGCCATAAGACAGAAAAGACTTGAAGGCACACAACAGTAACAAGCCCTATTTAGCATCTACCTGCTTACATATAGCACTTAATGAGTAATGGGGATAGGGATATGCAGAATACCCCCGTACAGTCAGTAGCAAATAAGAGTTTTTCCACACTGAGGGAGATGGTCAATATATTGGTCTGTAATTCTGTTTGATTGAGTGGTTACAAAGATCCTATAATCAGGAATCTAGTATTATCAGGATTCCAAACCAAAGAAGCTCTGTAACTGTGCTCAGCTGACCATGATTTTAAAAGCTTTATATTCAATGGGCAAATGTGCGGGACACTCCTGGGTGCAAGGAGACAATCAAGAACTACATGTGCATGCACACTTTGGTCTCCAGTACCCATTTCACCTGACATATAAGCATAGAAGATGACCAGAGTTCTTAGAATTTATCTGTAACTTGGGGCTATCATCCAGGTGAACAATGGGGCTTTACAGACTGCCCAAAAAGGGTGATCCGTGGGCACCCCTTTCAGTGATGGAATGGGGCCAGGGTAGCCTCATCAGCAGCCCCAGAGGCCCCAATCCACCACTTTTCCAGGTCACGGAGAAGCAGTAAAAAGCCCCTTCTTCGTGGCCTGGAAAGGGCTGTCCTTGGGGCTTCATGCCACAAGAACACCCCCACCAGCAGAGCCATGGGAGAAAGGGTCTGCCTGGCCCCTTTCTCCCTTGCTTTGTTCTCTCCAGCAACACCCCTCCAGCAGCACCCTCCAACGGCGCGGTGATGTCAGGCGCGTGAAGCTCTGTGTGGACGAGGCATGCACTGTGACTCCATCATTGCACGCACGTATGGATGGTACAATTTTACAATGGTGCCATCCATATGTGCTAGGGCTGGGGAGTGTGTAGGTTGCCCCGTGCTGAAAATCCTACTTTTAGCACAGGGATGGCTTTTTTGGGCTGTCTGTAAAGGGCCAATGTTTAATCCTCTCTAGACTCAATTGACTTCTAATTGTCAGCAACTGACTATGTGTCCTCTAAGCAGCCAACATTCTATTGGCTGCCATCAGCTAACTCCTGATGGGCTGTTGCTAGCCTGGCATAATTCTGCACATATGGTAATATAATATATAATAACTTTATTACAGCCATTTGGCCAGCACAGTGCACATATGGTGTCATCTGCATATCTTAAATTGTTGATGAGACTGCTGAAGTAACTTTTAGCCACCATGACCGTAAGCTTCTGCATTAAAAAGAGATGATACATAATTTAGTCCTTTGTCTTATGGATGGATGCAAGAATGTCTTGAGTGAATCCTGTAACTTTCCAGGATGTTGTGTGGTGCCACACAAATGAACTGGCAACTCTGAGAAGGTAATGCACATATACCTTGTCTGATTCCCATGAACAAGGCAGGTTCAGAATTTATGACAAATGTACAAATATGCTGGCATTGCAGCTGAAGCACAGGTTCCTGGGGAAGCTGCCCTTTTGCAGTTTCCCTAATTCTAAAGTCATTGGTTTAAAATTCAGGTCAAGGTTAGAAAAGAACAAAAACACAATTCTTTAAGTTCTTTGTTGGCAATGACCTTTTCTCCCCTCAAGCATTTTATTTCGTCACTCTGATCCATGATACAATTTCAAGACTGAAGGCATGTTAGTTAGAGTCTGTTTGTGCAGTGCTTGGTGTCCTCAATCATCTTTTGCAGCAGCTTGAAATAGACAGCACAATGATTGTATCATGGCTTGGACATTATCTTATGAACAGTTGTAAAGACTTGCTATTTTCTGCCAAAAGGCAAATCTGAAAACAGAAAATACTTTACCTTGTTGCCATGTCTCAGTATTTGCCATGTACAAAAAGCTATTTCTACCTGCTAGAATATCTGTTTGCAGTGTGGACGAAAATCTTATGGGTTGCATTGCAGAAGGCAGGAGAGGTTAAAGGGAGAAACATTTATTTCCATCTGAGTTCTTAATAATGTGAAAAAATATTAACTCTGCTGCCAGGTTCCTCTGGTAATGAATTATTATGGTTCTCCTTTAGGGAATCTGAAGAAAATCCTTCCTAACATTAATTAAGCTTCTCTCCACTGCCACTTCTTCATCTAGTATTATATTTGGCTGAGATGTATTTCCTCATATGAGACCAAGTTTAGGGGCAGCTAAGAGCTAATCCTCATCACTTGTTGACTGTAGCATTCAGCAATATCTTTCAAAGATTAGTCACTGCAAATAGAACGTGTGTATCACCTAATATTCATTCATACACAGTACCTTTCAGGTGAAGTGAATTCATCATTTCATATCAGTCAGTTTTGCAGATAAAATTATTGTTTTGCTCTATGGCTGAAAACTATAAAAAAAACTATTTTAAAAAAACTTGAAAGCAAATAAATAGGGAACAATTGCAAATTCATTGCTAAAGGTTTTCACTACATCTTTCACATTACTTTTCCTACCAAGTGGGAAGCTATGGACATCAACAAAAGGAGAATATCAGCATACTTCCAAAATTGTAGCAATGCCATTTAATCCAACAGGAGTTTGCTATGCCATCCTTCAACATAATCTCATGAAGATCAACAGTACTCACAATTAAAAATAGCACTGAAGATAAATACTAATATTCTATTGCATTGAATTATGTTTCAGGAAGATCTACCAAGGCCACAAGAAGGGATGATGATGATGATGATGATGATGATGATGTTGATGATTGCACATCAACCAGTGAAACAGTATAGGAGGGGAAAGAGGAATTCAGGGTGTCCTGTGGAAGGAAGATGACCTTGAAAAGTAATCACAGATGACTCTCTGATCCATGGATTGTGCATCCCAGATTCAGTCTTCCATGGCTGGTGATTGCCAAGTCCCCCCCCCCCCCCATGTTTTGCTTATACATTTAGGGGGCAATGATTTGGGTTTGGATTTAGACCCCCACTTATGTCTTGTGAGTTAAGTGAGTGAATCTTGGGTTGACCTTCCAGATGAGGGCCAGTCAGCGGGCCTTTAAGAGGGTGTCGAGGTGAACTTCTGTGTCCACCCACCTACACCAGAGATATAGGGGAAGCATCTGCTTAAACCCTCCCCCCACCAAGGTTGGCTAAACAAGGTGAAAATGCAGTCCTGATTTAAAACAGTTTGAAAGGTTTCAAAACATAACTATGGGGCTTTCTAGATTGGCAGGAAAGTGTGACATGAAGTTGCCTTTTCCTTAATGCTTAGCAGCTGCACCACAGCCTTTAGATGGAGCTGCGCTGTTCCACAGTTTTTAAAAAAGAAGCTGGGAAAACCAGCACCTTTTTAAAGGCGCTTCTTCTCCCCTAAAACGCAAAAAAAAAAAAAAAAAAGCGTTTTCATGGCACACTTTCCCTTTTTCTCATCTAAAGTTTCATGCAGCCATGAACATACTTCTTTTTGCCAATCTAGAGCAGGCCAATGAGAATAAAACTACAACACAGAAACACCTAGTTAATTGTCAAAACCCTGTCTAAATAAAAAATTGCTTAAATAAAACATGTTTAAAATAAATATATTTTCCCTGCCAGTGGAAGAAGAGCAAAGAGAGGGCCAATATAGCAACCCAGTTATAGACTGCCCTTGGGGCTCAGGTGGTTCACCCAGGGAAGGCTGCCCATTTTATTACAAACAGTCCCAAACAGTTGATTCATCTAAAGTCCTGGAAGTTTTTTTTATCTTCAGTATAAAACAGCATACACACACACACTCCTTTCAATCAACTTCAACGTCTGTTTCACAGCTACAAACTAAAACATAGTAACTCACGGTAATAAACTGATGCTCCAACAATAGGTCACAACCAATTATAAAATCCAATTGTCAGTTCTCAACTGTCATTTGACATGTGACTAGTCTTCTGGTCCACTAATAAAGAGTACTGGCTGTGAGTCATCATTCAGTCAATCAAAATATTTTTTTCCTGTTGTTTAAAGGCATATTACACCAACAGTATCTCCCTATACAAGCATTCAGAGCATTCTGATCTTTGAGAGAGGGCTTTCTCTTTATACCAGCACCAACACAGGTGTAGTCATTGTAGGCAGTGAAGACAGCTTTCATGGCAGATGCTCACACATTGTGGAACACCTTCCCATGGGAAGTCAATTGGATTCCCTTTTACATCTCTTTTCACCATCAGTCAAAGTCATTTTCATTTAAATAGAATGGGTGCAGTATAGGGTGTAGTAGAAGGGTGTAGGGTATAGTAGAAGGATTTTTTAGTGGGCTATACTGTATCTTTATCATATATTTATATGTATTTTAAATAGTTTAATAAAATTGTCTCTTTAATTTTTTTTAATAAAAACTTTGTACCATATATTGTTTAAACTATATTAATGTTTTGATTCTACACTGTAAGCCACATTGATTGATATTGGGAGAAAAGGGCAATGGAATAAAACAAAACAAAACAAAACAGCTAAAGTGATCCTATGAACCTTCCTATAAAAACTGAAACATTTATTGCCACAGGGTTTTTTTTGGGGGGGGGGGCAGCATTTTGGAAGAAGTATATTTAGCTCGTCTTACCATCTAATCTTTATTGCAGCTTCAAGAATATTCTTAAAAGAGGTTCCTTTTTCCCACGTCCTCTGTCACCTCAGAAGACCCGTTGACAAATGAGATTGTGCTTACATAATGGAAAAGAAGTCACGCTGGTTAGTAGAAGCAAATAGAATCACCTTCCTTGGAAGGTTATTGCTATCATTTAAAGCATTTAAACTGAGATTCAACAGTGTACTAAAAGGGTAACTGGGGTTTTGTAGTGCAGTTCAATTTTATTCAGCAACAATCACACAACTGGAGCTTAACATTCAGCACTTTTGTACAACAAAAATATTTTCATTAAAACATAGAACTAAGACCTAAAAATCATGTATTTCATCAAGACACATTTCCAGGTATCCTATTTTTAACTCTGTCAATCGGAAAGCTCTCTTTTTTCCTCCATTTCTCAACCCATCTAATTTTAAGCAATCAAAATGACAGGGTCCTAAACACATATTTCCTAAATAATTGGGAAAAAAATTGTATGTTTACAAAGTGAAAACTATCAACCAAGTGTGGGATTTGTTTAATTTTGTTTCTAAAAACAAACCTCTATTGCATTTTCTGGAAATGACAAATAAAGTGTATAAATGAAAAAGAAAAAATAGACCAATGGTTGTGGCCATCTCTTTACTGTTTGTTGAAAAGATGTTCTATCATGACATAGCATCATTTCCATTGGGACATTTTATACGACAGACTGCTTACTGGAGTTCTGCTACTATGTGAAGTACAGTAGTGGTAAAGGCTTTTGGATTGTAACTAACTCTAGCTGAACCTTAGGCAGCACACCCAAATTTTACATGTTTTCCTACATCAGTCCTCTGTGTCTTACCTCATTCCATGCCCTCTCCCCAAAAACACCTTGAAAAATAGTTTCTGGGGAAATACTACTGATAGGGAGATACTACTGATATTTTGATGCCCAAATTTAACATTTTTCATCAAAGTTAGATAAATTGTAAAGGTACACCATAGCTCTTTGTAAAATAGAGGAATAAAGCAAGCAAAGGAAAAAAGAGGAAAACATTAAATTCTGTGTTGCCTCATCCTGATAATAAATGTTGCTTACTTCCAAAAAATTACAATGATTTTGCCCTTGACAAAAAGTGAGGGCAATCTCTTCTTGCCCTATCCCACAATTGTTATCAAAGGAGAATAAATGTGAATAATTCAAATCTGCCAAGTTGGTAATAGAATTTGCATCTCTGATCAGTATATTCTTGGCTTAAAACAGAAAGTTGTTAAAGAACAGGCTGGTGTGTGTGCGCTGTTATGTTTTAACAGCTGTTTTTAAGAGCTTTTATCTTTTAAATGACATTTTAGTCTCTTATTATATGCTTTGTTATAAGATTATAATACTTTAATTCTATTTTAATGCTCACTTTTTGTATATTTTAAATTGTATTTTTCTTTTAGCTGCTTTGAATTCTAATCTTTTTTGGGGGGGAAGTGGGGTAATAATAATAATTGGCTGCCTCCACTGTAAGACTCTCCATCTCAATCTTTAAAAAAATGGTTAAAGTATAGGAATATGGCAGCATGGCATGAATGGATTCCTAGTGCCCATGCCCATCCCTCATCTGAAAACAATGAATTTGTGTGAGCATGGAGAAGAAGAAAAACAGAAGGTATCCCCTTGCATCATTAGGAAACCATGGAAAACTTATCCCAAATAATATCAATTGTTCATTGGAGAATTTCACACTGCTTACAGTTTTAGCTGCCCCTTTCTTTAGGGACAGAATCTTAAAACAAAAGCCCTATGAATATAATTGTATTTTTTGGGAGAAAAATAAAAACAACTCTTACACACAATTCTCATTTTTTGCATGATTCATGGCTGAATGCTTCAAGAAAACCTATTAAAAATAAGGATTAACAGGAACAAAAGAGCTGCATATTCAGACTGACCACTTCATAAAAATATAATACTTACAGATCGACTCTTGGGAATTCCATGTAGACACTTCAAAAATGCATGATAAAAATAGCTGTTAATAAACACACCAATTTATGCTGGATTTTCAAAAATGCATTAAATGAAGATTCCATGTGGTAAAAATAGGCAGCCCCACTTTTCTTGGGGAGGAGGGGAATTATATTTTTCAGATCTTAGTCTATGAACTAAATACAAACTTGCTTCCTCTAGGATACTTGTGAGTGCTCACACTGAATGCATCTCATTAGAAAACAGCAATGAAAAATATTCTAAAATATCTGGGAAATGATTGATAAAACCTATTTTTTCAAGTATTGAGAAACCCCAGTTCAAAGTATCTTGGACTAATGGGAATCTTTACATGTGGTTGTTTTGCACAGAAAACACCATTTTCTGCACAGGAAACCATATTTCTTTGCAAACATTCTATTTCTTTTTCACAGAAAACATTTTTTATTTAAATGTGGACCTGGTTGATTTACAAGAAATAGCTTAAGAGCACAGAAAAAGAGATTGCACTTAAACATTAGGAATACTCCCCACCCCCCTTAGGAACTGTTCAACCATGGAATAGCGAATGACACTCTATCTTTAGAGGTCTTTAAATGGAGGTGGATGGGTAGCTTTCAGAATAGCTTTAGTTGAATATTCCTGCATGACAGGAGGTTGAACTAGATGGTGTTTGAGGCCTCTTCCAAATCCAAGATTCTTTGAAAGAAAAATAGACAGCAATATTTAGCAAGCAGTCCAGACAGCTGCTTTCAAACTGACTTGAAGATTTTCTTCAGAGCCTTTCGCCTCCCACCCCACACTTCTTGTTTTTCTGTATCACCAGATGCCTTTGCAATTCCCATGAAGAATGGGTGGATATGTGTCTTGATTTTAAGAAGGAATTCCCAAACACTGCTGAGCTAATGGAGCCAAGCTGTGTTGGGGATGAGAATGAAGAGGAACAAAAATTGAATGCTTTCTGCCAACAGTAGCTAGCTATCTGTAATGATCAGTGGAGACAGGAAAGGCATGCTGGTTGCTTGGTTTAAACTTGCTGGATAAACAGTAAGTCATAGAACTGACAAGGAATTAATGAAGAACAGTCTTCAGAGAGGTTTGCCTGTTCTGGCCCCACAGAAATGAGTGAATTAATGATCACGATACAATTCATGTTGGAAATGAAACAATATTCTGTAAAAGTTAAAACATCTTAAAGCAGTGTATCTCAATCTTTGGCTTTCCAGATATTTTGAATTTCAGCTCCCAGAAAATCAAGCATGATCAAGGGTCAGGAATTCTGGGATATAATGTCCAAAATATAATGAAGACCAAAGTTCAGAGCCACTGTCTCAGAGGCCTTGGCCCCACATCTGCCCCATTTCCTTTTTACTTCTGTCCCCATACCATGGCAGTTCTCTGCATGGGAGCCCTGCTGGGTTGCCCTGTGTGCTGGCCACCACCATAAGTTCCTACGTCAGAATTAGGTCACATGCTGGAGGCCTCATTCTAACCTTAGAATAAGTGACCCACAGCATCAGCAGATCTGTAGGATGGTCCAGTAGCATGCCCATGGAGAGATGTCTCATGGAGATCCCCTGGATCTTTCTGAAGGTTCTGGAGCAACAGGTTCCAGGTACTCTGTTATAATCTTTCAATGCCCCAGTTGTGGTGTAGAATATGTTGGATGTGGTCTGGACTGCTCACACCAGAACAGGGGTTTGGACCATGCATTGTCCTAACAGGATAACATAAAAAATTGGGGGGAGGCAACTTTTTGGCCCATGAAAAGAAAAGCAGTTGTGATAGGCCAGAGAAAAGCAGCTGTGATAGGTTTAAGTATTTTTATTGACCTATGGTCATAGCTAAACCTTCAGAAAAACAGATGATCTCTTTGTGAGGTCTACTGTACTAAAAATTGGATGTAGACTCTGGATACCTCAGCAACATTTGCTTCTTTTATCAATGTACAAGTAGAGTGTAACGGAAGTGAAACAGCACATCAATATATGGCATCAGGTTATTGTTGATATAGAACTGCATCCGCACAGCAGAAACCACCCAGTTAGACACTATATTACCTGCCATGGCTCAATGCTATGGAATTCTGGAAACTGCAGTTTTGTGAGATATTTCACTTTCTTTGTCAGAGAGTTCTGGTGCCACAACATACTACAGCTCCCAGCATTTCAGAGCATGGAGCCATGCCAGTTTAAAGTGTCATCAAACTGGATTATTTTTCCAGTGTGGGTGCAATCTAAGATAGCACAACACCCACAGTTCTAGTTGGAAACTCCCATGTCTTTTTTCCAGTTCCAACTGCATTCCTCCCCTCAGAGGAAATGGAAGGATATTCTCCAAGTTTTATTAGGTTTTATCAACTGATTATGCACCTTTATTGCTGGAATGGGAAGGAAGATCTAATTTCCGGGAGCAAAACTGGGCTAACAGGCTACAACAGGCCTCCTAATCTAGTTTTGGTCTTGTAAAATGCTGGGTACCTTTAGCTTATTGTCCATGCCAACAATATGGAACTAAAAGCCGCTTCTCGTCCCCCCAGGGGTGGTGGACCCATTAGAATGGTCCACCCTCGAAGGCTAATGGAACCAATTGGTTTCCAAAAGGCCTTAGAGGGTTTAATGGTAGGCAACACTGGTGATTCCATCGAAGCGTTGGTGAATACCTGGAACATCAATCTTCCCAAGGCTATCTACACAATCGCCCCCGAAGGTCCTTTCCAGCCTGCTTCTAATCGAAAACCTTGGTTCACTGAGGAACTCAGTAGATGAAGCGGACTGGACAATGACTAAAGCACAAGTGGAGGAAGACTTAGCTCTTGTCCGACAGAACTCACAATAGGCTGCATCTTCGCAGCTATTGGAAGGCTTTGCGTGCAGCACAGAGATCTTTCTGTTCTGCACACATTGTGTCTGCAGAGTCCCATCCAGCAGAGCTGTTTAGGGTGATGGGGGAGCTAACGCAGGTCCCCCCTATGCCAAACCCCCTACTTGACCCAACAACGGCCTGCTGTGTTGCGTTTAACACCTACTTTACAGATAAAATCTCTTGGATAAGGACCGATTTGGATGCCAACGTTTCATCAGTATCCGCAGATGAAGTGTCCAGCAACACCACTACTGTCAATTTACTGAATGAGTTTCAATCTGTGAGTACCAAGGATGTGGACAAGCTCCTTGGAAGTGTAAGGAGGACAATTTGCCCTCTCGGTCCTTGTCCATCTTGGCTGGTCATCCAGCGGGGTGACACATTGAAGGTATTCCTTCGGGATACAATCTGTGTGTCCCTTAGGGAAGGTACTGTACCATCCTGTCTGAAGGAGGCAGTGAAGCTCCTCCTGAAGAAACCTTCCCTTGAACCCCTGGACAGGAACAACTATAGACCAGTTTCCTTGCTGCTGTTTCTAAGCAAGGTGATTGAGAGAGATGTCGCCTCCCAACTTCAAGCCGTCTTGGATAAAACCGATTATCTCGATCCATTTCAAACTGGCTTCAGGACAGGATATGGATTTGAGACTGCCATGGTTGCTCTGGCTGACGACCTCTGCTTTAGCATTGATAGGGGCAGTGTGACTCTGCTGGTGCTCTTGGATCTATCAGCGGCTTTTGACACAATAGATAATTGCATCCTTTTGGGTCAGCTGAGGGAGATGGGAATTGGAGGCACCGCACTGCGGTGGTTCCATTCCTTTCTCTCTGGTAGATCCCAAAGAGTGAGGCTTGGGGACAGTTGCTCATCTAAAATCGAGCTTAATTGTGGCGTCCCTCAGGGCGCCATCCTGTCCCCGATGCTATTCAATATCTACATGAAGCCGCTGGGTGAGATCATTCGGAGACATGGAGCACAGTGTCATCAGTATGCTGATGACACTCAAATATACTTTTCCATGACCAGACCATCTGTTCAGACTTCAGATGGCGTCTCCCCTCTCAATGACTGTCTTGCGGTGGTAATGGATTGGATGAAGAAAAACAGATTGAAGCTAAATCCAGACAAAACGGAGGTACTAACAGTCACAGGCC
Organism: Urosaurus nigricauda; assembly: GCA_034509955.1. Lineage (NCBI taxonomy): Eukaryota > Metazoa > Chordata > Lepidosauria > Squamata > Phrynosomatidae > Urosaurus > Urosaurus nigricauda. The sequence continues at coordinate 134,765,078 of JAOEGL010000003.1, forward strand.
CGAAACCAAGCTTGGGAATACAATCCCCAGTCCTAGACGGAATCACACTTTCCTTGAAGGACCCTGTTTGCAGTTTGGGAGTACTGTTAGATTCATCACTTCACATGACTAGTCAGGTGAATGTGATGGTCAGGAGTGCCTGCTATCAGCTTCGGCTGATATGCCAGCTGCACCCGTTCCTGGACATGAGGGATCTGGAAACTGTGGTACACACTCTGGTAACCTCACACCTTGGACTACTGTAACACGCTTTACATGGGGCTACTCTTGTGCCTAACCCAGAAACTTCAATTGGTCCAAAATATGGCAGCCAGGCTTGTTGCCTGAACATCTTGGAGAGAGCACATAACACCAGTGCTTAAGTCTCTCCACTGGCTGCCGATTAGTTTCTGGGCACAGTACAAGGTGTTGGTTTTAACCTTTAAAGCCCTACGTGGCTTGGGTCCATCTTATCTTAGGGATCGCCTCTTCGCATATGAGCCTCTCCCCCCCCCGCACATGCTCCGGTCCTCTGGGAGGAACTTGCTACAGCCTATAAAGACCAGGGTGTTGCAGGCCTCCCAGAGGGCCTTCTCAGCCACCACTTCCAGGCTATGGAATGGCCTGCTGGATGAGATACGTTTTATTACGACTCTTGTAGGCTTTAAAAAAGCTATCAAGATGTATCTCTTCCGGCAGGCCTTCTCGGATAGTAGTTAAATCTCCCCGGCTCCAATGCTACACCCACGCTATACCATGTCACCAAAGAACGGCTGACTGGACATACAGGGTCAACTGTATTGTTTTTATCATTGTGTATTATTACTCTGCTTTTAACTTGTACTAATTTAATCCTATTTTAGGGGTGGGAGGCAGGGATTAGGGTGTAAGAATTTTTTAACTGTACTTGTTTTAATTTTGCTGAACCTTCCCCAATTGCTTGCTCAGAGGGGCGGGTTATAAATAAAATTATTATTATTATTATTATTATTATTATTATTATTATTTGGTATCCAGGCTGGTCACCAGAACATCTAGGAGAGACCATATAACTCCAGTGTTGAAGTCACTCCACTGGCTGCCGATCAGTTTCCAGTCACAGTACAAGGTGTTGGTTTTAACCTTTAAAGCCCTACATGACTTGGGTCCATCTTATCTCAGGGACTGCATCTCTCCTTATGATCCTCACCACCACATCCCCCCCCCCTGGACACTCCAGTCCTCTAGGAGGAACCTATTACATCCCATGAAGACCAGGCTGTCTCAGACCTCTCAGAGGGCCTTTTCCACCACCACTCCCAGGCTGTGGAATGACCTGCCGGATGAGATGTGTCTTATTACATCTCTCAATTGCTTTAAAAAAGCCATAAAGACGCATCTCTTCCAGCAGGCCTTCCCAGATAATGCCTAATCTCCCCTCTGGCTCCAAAGTTTTTGCCCAATGTTCTTGGCTGGAGTTTCCCAGCTCCTCCCCTGCTGACATAATGAGATGCTACCACCCTAGTTGTTCAATGAGAAACTGGTTAGTTTATTGTTATTTTGTCTGCTTGTTTTAATTATGCCTGAATTTAATCCTTTTTTAAGGGGTGGGAGGTTGGGATTGGGTCACAATAATTTTAACTGTACTTTGTTTTTATATTTTATTGTACCCCGCCCCAATTCCTTGTTTGGGGGGCGGGTTATAAATAACATTTATTACTGTTGTTATTGTTGTTGTTGTTGTTGTTGAACAGAACCAATGAGATGGGAACAGTTAAAACCCCAATTCAGCTTTCCTCGTACAGATGGAGGAGAGACTTTCGCTTTCTTCCTATTCCAGCAATCTTGAGAACAATCGGTGAGCCAAGAAGGAGGTTTAAAACATTGGCTTCTAACCCAATGTTTCTACTGCAGGTTGTGGGATGGGAAAAGAGGGGCGAGGGTGAGTTTTCAAACCTGCCTGCTAACCCATCTTTCTTCCATCAGATCAAGAGGTGGATGGGAACCTCTAGCTTTCTTCCCACTCCAGGATTATTGAGAAGAAAAACATTGTGGTAGGGAAACTCTTGCAGATTATGAAGTGGAACAGGAAATTAAGGTTTCTCCAAATCTAAACAAGTCAGTTTCTAACCCAACTTTGCATCTTTGCAATGACTTTGCATCTTTAGGTTTCTATGTGTCAGTTGCTTAAAACATTTCTAACCAAGATTTGCTCCTGGCAGAGGACCTTTTGCTTCCTCCTAGTGCCAGAAAGTGTGTTAGTGGGGAGAAGGTTTAAAATCTGTCCACTCACCAAGTTTTGCTTCCAGAGATTCTTAACTCTTCTTTTATACACTGATTTGCGTTCATTGTGACTTGGCTGGAAGAGGAAAACTCCACCATTCCCTCTCTAAAGCAGGCTCCCCAGTGTGAATCAACTGAGTGCCAAGTATTTTGTACTTTGAACTCAGTGTTTGTACAATATCTTGAATCAATGGAGCAACCAGGAGTAGAGAAAAAGTGGGACTTTTAGAAACAGTTGAGAAAATGATATGTAAAGCAACTAAGCATGGCTGTTCTACTAAAATCAAGAAATTGAAGAGGTTAAGAGAACTGGTACACACTAGTTCATGGATGATGCTAGCCAAACCAGCTAGGCCTTGATTCTCTCACCATATAATTATATCATCATTATCATCAATGTTTTTCCTCTTCTTCAGAGACACTTTCTAGTCATAAATAATTTGCTTCTTAAAGCAGTGATGGGATGATTTAAAACTTATGGAATCTACAAATTTTGTTTTATGCTTTTCTTATTTTCACTAGGACTGATATTTACCAGCCGAACATGTCTCCCTCAGAACTGGAGCTCTTAGGTTTATCCAAGTCTCCAACAATGACAGGAGCAAGGAAGTAGATTTAGATTTCCACCTTGTATCTTCAACACACTTAGGAATCTGCCTCCCACATAAAGTTGGAAAACTGTGCAGCGTTTCTATCAAAGCTGTGTAGGTTCCCCCCAAAACTGTATAGTTTTCCAGAAGCTATGCAGCTCCTCCAGAGAACAGTGCAGCTTATGGTATAGAAATTTATCAGACGGGAGGAATTTCTCTCTATTTCGAATGGAGCCAATTCTAATTCATGTAAATTTGCTAGTTTAGTGAATTTACGTGAATTCTAATTGTGTTCGGAATGCATTCAGAATGACTTCCCATTACCCGAATTGCATGAGATACTCTAATACACAATAACATAAAACCTATTATTGCGTTCGGAATGACTTCCCTTTTGCCCATAATTGCATGAGATACACTCATACACAATAACGTGAAACCCCACGATTTTGTTCAGATTGCCATTGGATTATACTTCCAATTTCCATCGTCTGATAAACTCCATAGAAAGAGGTGCTTTTAGGTAAACACATGTATGTTTTGTACAAGCTTACTTTTTTAATGTAGTAACTGGCAATATTGTACAACAAAATGCCATAGCTATTTGTTGTGCAACACTGCTGATTTCTATGTTAAAAAAAAAAAACCAGCAGTGTTTTACAACAAAAATGTTGCACAAAATCAGCAATGTTGCACTACAAAACTGTGTGACATTGCTCATTTTGCAGAACACTTTTGGTTTGGTACATTGCTGTTTTTTACATAAAAAGCAATGTTGCACAAGAAAAAGACTACACAACAAAACTGTTGTGCAATATCAGTGAAACTGCACAACAAAACCATGTGTGGCTGCAAATTTAGTTGGTCTGAGTTTTGTTTCCTCCTGTCTAACACCTGGCTTGTGCAGTTTTCAAGCTAGCAAAACTACTACAGCCACAACATGGAATGCCTCACCACATTGTCTGTATAGGGGTACAGTGTACAATTTCATTTTGTGTTTTCTGCTGTTTCCCTAAATATATAGTGGAAAAAAATGTAAGTGGAAAGCTATGCAGTTTACAGTGTTTAGTAAAAAAAAGGAAAAAAAAAAGACTGTGAATGTAAAGTTTTGATTGCAAAGTTGCATAGTTTCTCATATGTCTGTGCAGTTCTCAGAAAATGTGCAGTTTATATTGTGCTAGGAACAACAACAACAACAACAACAACAACACACACACACACACACACACACAAAGCAAAGTTCTTGACATTTGTGAGCTTTGATATCCCATTTGTCTTTCTGCTGAAGTTTCTCAAGGGGCCAGGAACTCCAAATTCAACCCCAACCAGGAAATTTATGAATTTCCATTCCATTCCTCCTATGAACAAATTTTCAGTTCTGAACATAAGAACTGAGTCCCATCTTTTCACGCTGAAAAACAAAAACAAAAAGGAAACTCCCCCCCCCCTTAAAACTGATTTCCCGCTAAACATTATTTTTCAGCAATCTACTATTGTGGGTGAGTGGGAGAGTTTTGTAGTTGTTCCTATGACAGACAATGGGGATTAAAACCTTTGTTGATTTACCTCCTAATTTTATCTTCAGTGGTAGATCTATCTTCATGAATCAAACTTTCATATCTACTCCTGCATTAAAGGAGCCCATTCCCATTTTAGAGACCTTAGCTTTCCAGAACATAATATAAAACCCGTGGCTTAAATTATCAATGATCAAGGTTATTCTTGATATTATTTTAATGCAGTCAGGGACTGGATATTTTCTTAATTTTTTTTTTTTTTTTGTATTGTGATCAAGAACTTTTTGAGAATATGAGAGAAAAGAGATGTAGATTTAAAACTATGTTTTCTTTGACACTGTTGTTCTGACAACTAACAAAATGGAATTGGGCATGATTGGACTTGCTCAGCATGGTTACTTTGACCCCCCCCCCAAGAAAAATCCCCAGCAACCTGGAGATACTGAAATAAGCATATTAGACAGGAGCATATGCTCTTCTATCACAATGGTATGATTCATTTAGATTACTTTCTAGCAGATTGACAGTTATCTTCTGAGCAGCTGGTTAACTACCATATTAAACTTCTCCATAATATTTCAGAGTATTGTTGTTATGTTGGCCCAGCAGACTAAGAGGAACTTCAACATGCAAAGCATTGACTGGTTTGGCTACATTTTTCTTTCTCTCCCCCTCACCCACCCCCTTTCTACATTTTCAAACTGTAAATGTATTCTGTAAGAGCAAAAACTAAATATACTGACTTCTGAGTTCTTATATATTTCTTCCTGTAAATATGTACATACATACATACCCTGGACGTGTTTGGATCCATTGGCCTGGGTTATTTGGAGCCAGATTATGTTACAGGCAAAATCTTTACCATATTTCCAATAATCCTTTTCCATTCGTGTCCCCAAAGCTTCATTGGTTCCAGCCAATGTCCAAATGTTGCCCAATGGCATCGCAATATAGAATGCTCACAACAGAATCCTACAAAGGTTTTCCAGAAGTGACTTCAATTGTACTCACTTGATAGGGGCTTCTCCCAAGGAAATATGCATAGGGTTTTAGAGTGATTCAGTGGGGTTTACTCTGATTACTATAATATTCAGAGTAATTATAAATACTCAGTTTATGGAGGAAGAAAAATGCACCATGCATCATAAAAAGACAATAAAATAAATATTTTTTTTTAAAAAAAGCTCTTAACAAAGCTCAGTTTCACATTCTCCCAAGGCATTCTAGGTCTCAGCCCTGCAAACATTGTTATTTCTTATAAGCAAGCACTGAATTTATGCAACCAAGCCGAATGGATAGTACTAGAAGAATATAGGCACTCAGTCTGTTATTCCTTAAAGAATTTTTTTCCATGGAGCCATCCAAGACCAGTTGCATAAATTCAGTTGCATTCATAGTACCATAGAATTAAAAATGTAATAGTTATGGCACAACAATTTTCAGTACTGCCTAACATTGGCAGATTCCTAATGACTGCAAAAGGTTGAGGAAGTTCGTGTCTTCATGGAGATTTTGAAATCCTCTTCTGAAATATTTTTTTTAAATTGTGTTTGTCCTTTAAAGATGCATAACAAGCTTACTATTCTCTCTATCCTGCCAGCAAGGGCCCATATAATGTACTCTCTGTCTCTCTTAAATGCAACATGCTGAGTGCTAGAGAGTTTTTAAAAAAGAGAAATATTCATTAGAGCAACCTTAATAAAACATATCATGTACAGTTTTCACCAAACACGCTCTGCTACTTAATGCAAAATAAAATAAAATAAATAAAAATTGACAATGCAGAAAGGTAGTGATCTTTTATCAGCTTATTTTTACAGCATTAGAATAACATGAATTCCAAATAGCCTCAGACAAAGAAAGAGCACTGTTTCAATTATCTTGTAGGCATCAGAATCAGAAAAGAAGCAAACATATGGACAAACTGATAGGGGCTTCCCACAGCCTGATCCTTTATGGATGAACCAGTCCTATTCCAGCCTGATTACTCTGTCATTCACCAAAGCCTATCTTGTCTTCAGTTGTCATGCTTGGTCTTCGACATTAACAATAAAGATTAGCACAACCGCTGACTGTCAAAAATCTAGCTAGTGCCCTAAAGTTACCACTGAGCTTGTTTTTTGGGTTTTTTTTTTTTGTTACAATTACATTTAAAGGCAGACTGTTAAATTGTTATATACCTTGAAGCAATGTGCACTGATGCAGACTTGAGAAGGATATTGAATTCTAATGGGTATGCTGAGCCCTAGCTATTGTAGACAGTGAGACTGCAATACAAGCTCTTTAATATTTAAAGACAAAATATACCATGTTACCTAATTCCCTATAATCAGGGGTATATGCATTTTTTAAAAAATAAAAAAGGTTGGATGTGTGACTGAATGCACATAATTTCCATTATCTGACATATATCTGAAGAGCTTCAGTCTCAGATGCCAAAGAGCTGGCTTAACAAGATTTTCCATTATTAGGATGATGTCCATCTCCTTGTATAATAAAATCAGCAGAAAATTTGCATTATATATACATATATATATATATATATATATATATAGAGAGAGAGAGAGAGAGAGAGCATTTTGTTCTAGCCACCCACTTCTTTACATCATTTAGACAAGTGGCAGAATTCAGCTTTTCTAAATGAAAATCAAGCCTCAAACCAAGTCAAAAGGTGTATCAGCACTGCAGAAATTACGCAATTTGACATTCTTTGACACACTTTAACTGCCATGGCTCCGTCCTATGGAATCCTGGGATTTGTAGTTTGTTGTGGCACCAAGGCTCTCTGACAGAGAAGATTAAACATCTCAAGAAACTACAAATCCCAGGATTGCATAGGGTGGAGCCATGACAGTTAAAACTGTGCCAAACTGCACAATTTCTGCAATGCAGATGCGCTCCAATTCCCCAGCATAACTAGAAGGTAGAAGGGTAGAAAATCCCACAGCTTTGTAGCTGTGATTGTGGCAGTGAGTGATAAGAGGCATAAATCCTATTTGCTGGTTTAACTAAGCCAATGGAAGACAGAGGTGGTGGGATGATGGCAGAGGGCAACAAGGGACATGAATACTGTTGTGATAGGGGTTCAAAACACACTGCAGAAATAATCCAGTTCGAGACTTCTTTAATGGCCTGGTTCAGTGATAGGGAATTCTGAGGATTGTAGTCTATTGTGACACCAGAGCTCCACAGAGAAAACTAAATGTCTCACAAAACTACAGTTCCCAGAATTGAGCATGGAGCAAAGACAGTTAAATTGGTATCAAATCAGATTATTTCTGCTGTGTCAATGCATCCCAACAGACTGCAACAAAAGCCTTCCCAATCTAGAGATAAAGATATTCAAAAATATTCAAAAATGTGATTGAAAATTGTGTTTCTTGAGTGCCGAGAGTTCTTTATAGGGAAAAACCTAGACTAATGAGAATCTTAATAGTAAAACACTTTCGGGGGGGGGGGGGGGGGCTCACATTTTTTTTCACCCACAGAAAAGCATCTTCTGTGCAGGAAATACATTTGCTTTCCAGAAAATATTTATATGCAGGAATATTGTTTCCTGCAAAGAATGCTGTAAATTTCCCAAATAAAAAGTTTCCAACTATAGCATTTTCTGTAGGATTTTTTTTTTTTTTTTTTTTTTGGCAAAAAATTGTTTCGTGCACAGAAAATGCTGGGTGCACCAAAAAAAAAAAAAAAGTTATTTTTGCACACAAAAATCCCAAACTGCATAATAGACTTCAAAATATGCAGTTTTTAAAGACTTTTATGGTTGGAAGAAAACTGCTAAGAATATTGGTTACTTCCTTTGAGAATGAAATTATCAAGAAATCACATATCTAGTAAATATGACACAATGACATATTACGGGTAGAAACTATAATGCTAGAATTCAAAGATATCATTGTGTTAGGCTGTAAAATCAGTATGTAGATCTTGTAGGTTGATCTTGAGACTAGCTAAAGAAAAAGTTGGCAGCATGAGTTTTCCTAGACTTAAGTCTACTTCCTCAAATACATCTGAGGAAGTAGACTGAAGTCTAAGAAAGCTCATGCTGCCAACTTTTTTTCTTTAGTTATTCTCCAAGGTGTTACAAGATCTCTGTATATAATGCTAGAAAACACTTATAAGCATGATGTTCTAAAAGAATTAAAAGTGTATTAAAAACAAAAACAAAATAGAGAATGAAAACATTTTGGGAAACTTCAAATATGACATAGAATCACATCATATGCCTTTTTTTTCTTAGATAAAATCTCATCACATACTGTGCTATTTACTTACAGGAAAGGTTGTACAACATTGCACTCTGAAAACTGCGCGTAAAATTTGTTTTTTAAAAAGCCTACTTATTTTCACATTGCTTGGAGCACTGAAGAAAAAAAATCAGTTAAGTAATATTTTGTTCTCATTAAAAAAGTATATTGCTCTCATTTATAAGGAAAATATTAAGATTTGCTTACAGATGGGCACTTGAACTTAACATAGTATGGCATACTAAACCATTAGAGGCTACAAGTATTTAATTCCCACAAGTGCTAATATCTCATTTACAAGCTGGTGTTTCCTAATTACAGCATATCTTGTTTCAAGGAATCTAACCTCCTTAATTCAAAGCAACTCACACTTCAAAGAGAAAAAGTAAAAGCAAGTTGTCCAACTCATAAAATCAAAAGTGAAGACCTTTTAAGGGGGAAGAAATCAGACAGGATAGACAGTGATAGTACTAGGATCAGACTGCGTTTTGTACTCTTAAATCCATTTTAAAACTGGAGATTCTCATCCCCACCCTCAAACAGTCATATAAGATTGGTGTATAAAGGAAGTTGTTTGTTTTTTACACAATTAGAGAGGAACTATTTGACTGGTTTAGCTCACGATACACTAGTTTTCTGAGAGAGATAAAAATAATGAGACACATAGCCCAGGATAATTTATTAGAGTCTTTCTCTTCTAGAAAAATTTAGCAATGTCACTGAAACTGTGCTTATAGATATAAACATCAAGCTTTACGGGTTTGTTACAAGATTTAAAAAAGAGCATTATAGCCTCTAAATTATTTTCCATCTTAGAAAATCTAGAGAATCAACAGATTCACCAACAGATTTTCCTGCCAAATTGTTCATTTTCACCATCTCCCACTACATTTATTCAGCTGGTGCTCCACTAGCAACAACATTCTGTGTTATGTAGAGAGAGAGAGAGAGAGAAAATAATGTGGATCCAGATCCGTGTGAGATGTTACAAGGGAGGAACCACCAGTGAAGGAGAGGCCAGCAATGATTAAATCATTCACAGAGTGCCATGATGCCAGGTTGGGGCAGAGTGTAGCTAGAGGATTCATAAGATCTGTCTAATTGCCAACCATTTGCTCCCTCTTTGAACAACACTTTACTTGAAGAGGAAGGTGGAGTAAAATGCACAGCAGTTTGAATAGCAGCTTTCCTTGTTATTCTTGTGATATGAGCAGGGTGGAGGGCTGAATTGGGCAGCAGAATACCGGATTGCCATTATAGCTGCACAATCCGACTGTGGGAATTTAAACCAAGGGGTGTTGAGAAGTAGAGATTTTCAGCAGAGAGCTTGCTAATATCTCGCTTTGTCCCCTCCATCTGTCTTGTTAGGCCCAGTTTGGCCTTGCAACCTTCCAGCAAGCCCAGCTTGAGAGGACTGGTAAAGCCCTATTAATCTTGAGGCTTGATAGACCCTTTGTAGGCAGTGGTGTGAATTGATATTCCCTGGAAGGCCTATAAAAGTCCCACAAAGCCTCTTTGCAGGTCAGGTAGGCCCCTTAACGGGTATTGTAAGCCTACTTGAACCCACTACATTCCTTGATGAGCGAGGTAGTGCATGGAAAGGGTCTGGTAAGCTGCGCTTGTAGGACACTTAGTTCTGTATTAGCCCCTTTGCCACAGTTAGGCCTGTTCATGGCCCAATAGGCCCAATTAGGCCCCTGTAAGGCCTGAGAGCCCCAGTCAGTCTTGATAACCCTGTAGGGCTTAAAATGCCCAGTTGAAGTTTGATAGGTCAAGTTAGGACCCAGTTATTATTCATATTCAGGCCCCTTGCAGGCCTGGCAGGGCTAGTGAGCCTATTGCAGGACCCATCACCCAGTCAGGCCCCTGTTTGAGCTGGCAGACCCAGTTAGACTATTGCGGGCACGGACAGAATTATTTAGGCCACTTACAGGTTGGATTGGTCCAACTTGGCCCCATTGCAGGACAGACAAGCAAAATGAAGCCTTGTACTGAATGGTGGAATCCTCTGAAGGCTTGTTCTGCATTGTCTGGACTTCTTGGTTGTATGACCAGTGATTAGTTCCACTTACTAACCATGGTTTCCAAGAAAGGCAGTGGAGGAGGGAAAGGCACAGTTAAGGAACAACCAGCTGTATCCCCCTCCAACATTGTCTGATTCTTCAGATGATGAAGGGGAAAGGGGTGAATTGCCTGTTTCCCCCTTCTTAATCTGAGGAATCAGATAATGTTGGAAGGGGACACTTAGGTGGTTGCCCCTTAAATGGGACCTTCTCTCCTCTACTATCTAGCCAGACCTGAAGCTTGCATATCTGAGACTAGGGCAACTTTTACTGAACATATTTTGGCTTGTTTAGATGTCATGGAAAAGTGTAGCCAGTATGGAAATGGTGCTTTACCTGGAGAATTGGAGGAGATTCCTGTGATACTGGTGGCTGGTGCTGAGGGAGATGTTTTTGAATCTCCATAGGTGGAACATATTTCAGATAAGCCTTTTGATACAAACAATTCGAAGACATAGCCAATGTTAATTAGGATCAGTATGCAAAAAGATCTTGTAGCACATTTGAGACTAACAGAGACAAAGATGTTGGTAGCATAAGTTTCCACAGACTTAATTATATGCTGTTTGGTATCATGTGCCGTGTTTGAAAAATTCACTAGCTTTCTTGATTAGCCACTTAAGCTTAGATCTGTGCCACGTTTGAAAAAGTCACTAGCTTTCTTAATTGGCCGCTTAAGCTTAGATCTGGGCACTTAGATGAGTGTCATGGTGTCCACCAGAGTCCCCATAATGGACACCATGACACTCATCTGAAATTTTTTTCCAGAAGACATCACAGCCCTGTTCAAACATTGCCTCACCACAAGCTATTTCCAGTGGGACAATGGATTCTACGAACAGAGAGATGGGGTAGCAATGGGGAGCCCTCTGAGCCCTGTGATAGCAAACTTTTACATGGAGCACTTTGAAAAACTAGCCCCAGAAACAGCACCGAAAAAGCCCACAACATGGTTCCGATATGTGGATGACACTTTCATCATTTGGAGCCATGGAGAAGAAGATCTGGCTTCTGAACCATTTGAACAACATCCATCTCAACATCCAATTCACAATCGAAAAAGAAAAGGATGGAACACTACCATTCTTGGATGTCCTAGTCATTTGCAAACCAAACCAACATTTGGGCCACACATTATACAGAAAACCTACGCATAAGGACAGATACCTGCTCAAGAACGCCAACCATCACCCAGGACAAAAAAGAAGCACTATAAAAACACTAGTAGACCGGGAAAAACGTATCTGTGAACCCCACTTCTTGGAAGATGAACTGAAACACCTGGACTGGGCTCTACAGACAAATGGTTACTCCAGTGCAGACATCAGAAGGGCTGCCAGGCCCAGAAAAACCCAGAAGACTCCAGACGAGCAACCACCTAAAGGGACGATATTTTTACCATACATCAGAGGAGTCACTGACAGAATAGGGAAAGAGGTGAAGAAACACAACCTTCAAATGGTTTACAAACTGACGAAGAAGATCCAGCAAATGTTTCGCTCAGCCAAGGACAAGAGAGACCCGCTCACAGCCGCAGGAGTCTACCGCATTCCATGCAGCTGCGGACAGGTCTACATAGGGACCACCAAACGCAGTGTGCAGACAAGAATCAAGGAACATGAGAGACACTGCAGACTGGGTCAAGAGGAAAAATCAGCAGTAGAAGAACATGCTATAAACCATCCTGGGCATAAAATGCTGTTTGAAAGCACTGAAATTCTGGACCATGCCAACAACTACCATGTCAGAATGCACAGGGAGGCCATTGAAATCCATAAACACCTGGACAATTTCAACAGGAAAGAGGAAACTCTGAGAGTAAACAAGGTTTGGCTCCCAGTCTTGAAGGACTCAACCTATGCAAAAGAGAAACAGCCTAAGGCCAGGGGATTCCCAGCAGACAATGAGCACCAGTTATCAGACATTAATTCTTGTTTACATATCCTTCCACCCTGAGGACTGCCATTAGCAACAGAGCAATACATTTGCAAATTACTCCTTCCTTCCCACGGTCACAGAGGATATACATCTCCATCCTTTTACAGGCTCTCGTTCTCTGAAGATGCCAGCCACAGATGCTGGCGAAACGTCAGAAAGGAACTCTTCCAGAACATGGCTACATGGCCTGAAAGCTCCACAAAAAACTAATTTCAGGAGCTCATTGTGGTGCATGATTTTTAAAGTTGTCTCCATGATGCTAAATGCAGAATACATAAAACCCATAATAGGATTATTATTACTTAAGGGATTAGGGAGGACTTGAGGGTCTCGTAGGAATTTCATGCTCATTTTAATAGGATCAATTTTTGGAGTTATGAGGTGAAGATCCAGGAGGCCTTAAAGGTATCTTCAGATGCACTGGGTTCCACTGGATTTGTGGTATATTTTCATGGATGTTACTTCGCTATCAATTAGTGCAACTTTGGTGTGGGGCTCCTTAAGTCTGCCTTCCAGTAAATGGCCAGATGAGAAGCAACCCTGTTATTTGGTTGCCCTCTGAGCTCAGATGTTTCACCTCGAGAAAATCCTGTTTTAGTTGATATTGCACTTGGTGATTCCTCCCTCTTGTTCTTTTCCAGGCTCAACAAGTTTAAATAGGTTGCAGGTTAAATAAAGTGTCCCTCATTAAACACATTTCTCTTTGTTTGGCCTCATTATTCTACTGTTGGTCAGCAAAGTGGTCCATCCCTCTCCTCTTAGTGCTTAAGGTATTGCTACACTAAATGCCAACCACAAGTCACCTCTAGGAAATTTCTCCAGGGATTACAGCAATGTCAGTAGGCCTTAAGAAAACTACATGTCCCAGAAGCTATCTATAGTGTGGAGAAAGAAGGTAAAGATCTTTCTGTTGCTCACTTTCTCATACCAGTGTTAATGCCACCAGGAAGACCTTTCTTCCTTCTTGTTCCATGCTTGTTACAGTTTGGTGATGATATCAGAGAAACATCACTGTGGTGCCCTGTAAAAGAAACAGACATACCATAGGAGTCAGTGGGAGGATGGAACGAGGAAGAGGCTAAATAGGTGTGTCAGGAGAAAGAGAGTTTGGGTGTGCTATTTCTGCATTGGATTACTTAATTGTTTAGGACATCATTCAGACTATTTTCAACCCAAAGAAACTAAAGAGTACTTGCCCATCCATCATGATTAGTACACCAAAAGGAGGCATCATTCTGAACCCTAAAATTCAGCTAGAATCCTACCCATTTTCAAGGGACATTGTGAATAACAATGCCTGTCCCTGGGCACACGGGTCCATTGCACAAGACAGAAAAGCACTCAAAAGTTCATTTGCCGAGTACAGACTTTATTGGAACTGTGGAATTTATTGTGCCCTTGCTAAGTCCACCCAGCAGAAATTATTTGTGAAATAGTACACCTTTCTACAATGCAGAATCATCTGGGTGGCTCATTACAAATATGGGATTTAGGAACAGAAGTTCAAGGAGAACATATGCTCCCATGAACAAAAGCTGCTTGTATGAACTGTGAAACAGTTTTTTTTTTTATGATATAGAAAATTGCATCAATTTCTCATGAAAACATTTTAAGTGGGAGACGTACATGTAAATGTAATTGACTGAGAGAATGTAAAGAAGGAAAATGCAATCATTGGCTTTCATAACTCTGTGCTTGTTGCTAGAATTTACAATTATTTTTGAAGATGAAAAGAAAGTAATGAGAAAAATCAGTGGTTTACCTGTGCAAAGCTATTCCAGTGTTGTCACCATCTAAAACTAATAGAGACATGGAGATGTGCTTCTGCTTTTTAAAACTCCATACAAGAAAGCCGGAGATGCTGTGGTTCACAATAATTGTTCTTGAATTGTTCTTCTGCACTCAGAGTAGACAAACTCTGACCTGTTATTAGACTGCTTCCTGTGTGCATGTGGGCAGGATTAGCAAGAAAGTTGAAATTGGTTTATAAAGATGTGATAAGCATTAGTGCTGGGTAGTGAAGGAGAAGAAGTAGGCTTCCAACTGTTACTGAGCTGCCATCATTTGTGCCCTGTACTTCCACTGGGAAAAGCTGATGGGAGTTGAGGTCAGCATAGTCCAACAGCATAGTGAGAGCTACATATTAGGCAGTATGATGGAGGTATATAAATGAAGCTGTTTGTTTTGTTTTGTTTGAACTAGAGGTTCTCTATAATGGCAGATTTTTTTTTAAATATGCCAATGTTATCTTAAAGACATAGGAGAAGGGATAATAGGAAGGGGATAGTTCACAACTTAAAGAATAAGGAAAAAACAGCTTCTGAGTTTAACTGAAAATGGGAGCCCCGGTGCCCATGTCAGTTGACTCAGGACATCTAGTCCATTGTGAAATGAATTATTCTAAGTAGCCATTCAAAGCCAGTCATTGATCTGGGAGGCTGTTCTTCCAAACCAGAGAGCAGGGTTTCCTTTTACTCAAGGACTCACAGGAGTCAAATTGTTAGAATTGGAAAGAGTGGGACACTGAAAATCATTCGTACCCAGAACTCTCATATCTGGCAGTGTTTGCATTTCTTTTGGTAAGCTTCCCTGCCTCCTTGCTTTGGACTGTATTTGCAAACATCCAGCTGAAGTGTTACAGTACTAAAATACTAGACATGTGATGTCTGAGGAAAAAAGTCATGGCCGGGGGGGGGGGGAGAGAATTCTCACTGGATCAAGTTTAGCCTTGTGAATTTCAGGACTTCTGTTCCAAATGCATTTGCTGATCTTATTTACTGTTAATGGGATAGTTTTGTTTCTGGCTTGCTTTTCTGTCTGTTTCTCTTAGTGGTAGAACAAAGTGCAGCTGAAAATAATTCCGCAGATCTGCATTTAGAAGTTTTGGAGGGGGGCAAAGTAGTAAAAAAGAGCACCAGAATGGATTCCATCCAGGCATCAGAATAATTACTTTTAAAAGATGAAGCCACGTTCCTCCTGCTCCTCCTGATGTCAGTGGCTCAAGGCCTCCTGAGTTCAGTGGGAGCAGAATTGGACTTTAATTGCATAATTGCATTAGAAGCTGAGCTCATTTGTTCTTAAGAATTTAAGGGGACTTTGGATGGTTTTCAAGTGCTCATGGTGACTTACTGAAAGTTTAAAGTCCAAGTTACACTATTGCTATTGTTGTTGTTGTTGTTGTTATATAAATGATATGTTCATTGCTTTAAATCCTTCTCCAAAGTAGGAGACTCCACCACACTCTGAGGGAGCACATTCCACTGTCGAACAGCCCTTACTGTCAAGAAATTCTTCCTAATATTTAGGTGGAATCTCTTTTCCTGTAGCATGCATCCATTGTTCTGTGTCCTATTCTTTGGAGCAGCAGAGAGCTTGCTCCATTCTCAATAGGACACCCCTTCACATACTTAAACAGGGCTATCATATC
Organism: Urosaurus nigricauda; assembly: GCA_034509955.1. Lineage (NCBI taxonomy): Eukaryota > Metazoa > Chordata > Lepidosauria > Squamata > Phrynosomatidae > Urosaurus > Urosaurus nigricauda. Next base: position 134,781,107 of record JAOEGL010000003.1, read on the forward strand.
ACCTCTTAAACATCTCTTCTCCAAGCTAAACATACCCAGATCCCTAAGTCTCTATTCATAGGGCATGGTTTCCAGACCCTTCACTATTGTGTTCAGAACTACCCGAAATTGCCTCCCAGTGCCCAAAATTGTGTGTGATAGTTTCTCACGCAATCATGAGAAACCCCACGATTGCATTCGGAAGGACTGCCCGAAAATGTGTGTGATCAGCTTTCACACAATCACGGGAAACCCCATGATTGCATTCAGATTGCTATTGGATTATACTTCCAATTCCCTTTGTGTGATAAACTCATAAGTCATTTCCAACTTATGGGCCCAGAGCACTCTCCCTCCCTTCTGAGTGCCTGTTCCTGGTGACCCTAAAGAGTAACTATCATGGGATAAGCTTTATCAGAGAGGGATTTCCATTGCCATCCGCTGAAGCTGAGAGAGCCTAACTTGTACATGTGGTATCTTCAAGTTGTTTCCAACTTATGGTGATCCTAAGGTGAAACTATCATAAAGTTTTCTTGGCATGTTTTGTCACAGGGGCCTGGCAGCCCTTCTGATGTCTGCACTGGAGTAACCATTAGCCTGTAGAGCTTGGTCCAGGTTCTTCAGTTCATCTTCCAAGAAGTGGGGTTCACAGATGCATTTTGCCTGATCTACCACTGTTGTTGTTTTTATCTTGTGTGATGGTTGGAGTTCTTGTGCAGGTATCTGTCTGTAAGTGTAAGTTTTCTTTATACTGTGTGACCCAAACTTTGGTTTAGTTTGTGAATGACTAAGATATCCAAGAATGGCAGTGTTCCTTCCTTTTTCCATAGTGAATTGGATGTTTGCGTAGATGTTGTTCAGATGGTTCAGGAACACAGCCATTCTTCTTCTCCATGGCTCCAAATGGTGAACGTGTCCTCCGTGTATCGGAATCAAGTTGTGGGCTTTCTCTGTGCTGTTTCCAGGGCTTGCTTGTCAAAGTGGTCCATGTAAACTTTTGCTATCACAGGACTTAGAGGGCTTCCTATTGCTACTTCTGATGTCTTTGCAATTACCCCAGTGCAGACATCAGAAGGACTGCCAGGCTCAGAAAAAAACAGAGGAGAGAAGACAAACAATCACCCAAAGGGAAGGTATTTCTACCATACATCAAAGGAGTTATTTTTTCTGGCTGACCCAGTCTGCAGTGTCTATCGTGTTCCTTGATTCTCGCTTGCACACAATACACATGCAAATCACTCCTCCCTTCCCAAGGTCACACATGATATATATACCCAATCCTTTCCCAGGCAAACATTCTCTGAAGATGCCATCCACAAATACTGGCAAAATGTCAGAAAGGAACTCTTCTAGAACATGGCCACATAGCCCGAAAACCCCACAAAAACAAAACAAAAAAACTATGGATGCTGGCCATGAAAGCCTTCAACTTCACATTGCTAACCTTTTCTTCTCTTAATACTCCATTTTTAAAAAATCCATCTATTTCAAAATAGCTCCACTGACTTCCTTATCTTCCAATTTGATAGCAAATAGGTATATGCTTATTACACTAAATGAAAATTAGAATAAATGATTTATTTGTTATTCAAAAGAAATACACAAAAGTTGAAAGCCACTAAACATTCAGACACACACACATATATATGGATCATCTCAGCACTGTACCTTTAATGTTGCAGCTTCTGGTTTAGGAGATCAGACCTACCAACCAACCAACAATGCATCTATCCAAATTCAAAGTAGACTTCTGTTGTGTTTTGGCATCTCCATGTGTGTAAAAATTTACTTAGGCAGTAAAATTAAATATTGTACAAATGTATTTGTACAATAAAATAAAGTTGGCACCACTTACTCTGCTAAATTCCATTTAGTTTCAGCTACATCTTATTTGCATAGATTATTTTTATCATGTGTAAACAGGAGCCAAGTGGCAGACTCTGCGAGTCAATCCAAGAGCCTTTTATTCAATTATAATTTTGTTCCCTCTTTATTGTACTTGCTTAATTTTGTTTTTGAACAAAAGTGTCAGTTATTTTCACAACTGACCTGAGTTTTGCATTTTTAATCATCTGTGAGAAAACAGAGAACATCCATTGCTTGTAACACGATATTAACTTTGTGCAAAACATAATTATATTCTAATATTGCTACCTTTTTATGTTAATTGTGTAAAATGTAAGACTAAGGGAAAACAGCAAATAATATATACAGCTAGAAAATACAAATTGGAGAAACACACACCCAATTATTGTAGTTTATTATATAATCCTAGAAACCTAAGCATGCATATATTGAATAGCATTGACAGAATACATAGATTGTTGTTTTGACTGGCAAAATGTCCATGGTTAGGTGAGGATCAGCAGAAGGTGAGGGTCAGCAGAAGGAAGGCTTGTATACTGCAAAGCTTTGAAGAGTTTGGAGATACATTGGGATTTGTCTTGTCAAGAGGTGAGTCACACAATGGCATGGGTAGAGAACATGCTTTGCCCACATTGGAAAAGTGTCCTTTACTATGAGTACTATAAGGGTTGCATTTGGCAACATTCTAGGATGAATGTCCAGGTCATTGAAAGATGTCCCAGCCACTAATAAATATCTAGTGGTGGAACGAACTTTCTAGAGTCCTCTTCGAGTCCTCTCTATAAACATGGAAACATGGTTCACAGTGGAGATGAAAAAAAAAATATTCATAATTGTTCAAACCAGTTTAAAAAAACAGATTTACTGATAGTCAGAAAATTCATTGGGGTTTGTGCAATAATTTTGCTCAACTGGCTGCCAGTATCTGATACTCTAAAATGTCTCATATTAATTATTCTTCAGAGAAAAAACATGTGTGTGTGTGCATGCGTGTTTGTGTGTTAATGAGACAAACACTGAAGCACACACAATGGAATCCATAAGAAAAGAACTGAGGAGCACACAACTGAATCCACAAGAAATAGCTGTTAATCTGTCAAACAAGACACTCACCCCATTGCAAAATCAAGTTTTAAATAAAGGTTTAGTTTTGTTCCCACTCTTCACCATGATCCCATTCAAGTGAGATTGGATTTATTTCAGTTTTCAGGAATAACAAATTACACCATAATTTTGGAGGGATTGCACGTATATACTCAGATACAAAAAATGAACCGTAGAACCTCTTCATGATTTATGCCCCCTCCCTAACATCCAGCTATAACAGTTTTTGAGAAGTTGATTTCTCAGGAATTGGAAAGTCTGGAAAACACATGAATTATAGAAAACAACATGAATTATAGGGAACAGCAAGCTTTATGGGAGCTATCTTTAGGTTTTCCCATTGCTAGCAAGGAAGCAAAGAAAGGAGGGGGCATTATATTTCAAAACAGTGTCATTTATATAAAGGAGACACTTTGGCAGTTTTCAGATGGGGAAGCATACAGCTTGTTGAAGGATGATCCCATAGAGGCTATTAGTAGAATTATTAAAATCACTGTGGACGAGGGTCCCAGTTTGGGTTATTTATCAGAAAAAAAGTTTTTTTGTTTGGTACATTCTACACTTATATTCTATATATTCTCAACAATACACAAATAATAATAATAATAATAATAATAATAATAATAATAATGTTTTATTTATACCCCGCTCTTCAGCCAAGACTATCAGAGCGGCTTACAATTTGTTGAACAAACAGCTTCATTTACAATTGTAAGCTATTTGCCCCCAACAATCTGGGTACTCATTTTAGCGACCTCGGAAGGATGCAAGCCTGAGCCAAGCTTCAGCCCTTTGCTGGTCTTGAACTCGCCACCTTCTGGTTTTGAGTGAGTGGCTGCAGTACAGGCATTTAACCACTGCGCCACAAAGACTTAATTCCTCCAAGATCAGGCTGCAGCTCAATCTTGGAACAACTGGACTATATTCTAAAACCTTTTGTATCAAAAATTCCATCATATATATGGGACTCTATATATTTCATTATAAAAGGGAGGAGATTTGCTAGTCACTATGGACTGATACAGACTGCCCAAAAGGGTCGTCTGTGGGGTGGGATTAGGGTTAGGGAGCACGCAGCAAGATGGAGGTACTCACAGTAGTGGCCCCAAAACCAAGGATTGGGATGCAACCTCCAGTCCTGGACAGGGTCACACTCTCCTCCATCCACTGTGTTCACAGTCTGGGGCTGCTCCTTGACTCGTCACTCCTGATGACGAATCAGGTAAATGTGACAGTCAAGAGCGCCTTTTATCAGCTTCAGCTGATACGCCAGCTGTGCCCTTTTCTGGAAGTAAGTGATCTCAAAACTGTTGTTCACGCTCTGGTAACCTCACGTCTGGACTTCTGTAACATGCTCTACATGGGGCTACCCTTATGCTTGGTCCGGAAACTGCAGTTGGCACGGAATATGGCAGCCAGAATAGTATTGGGAACATCCAGGAGAGATTATATTACTCCGATACTAAGATCCCTACATTAGCTGCTATTAGTTTCCGGGCCCAGTACAAGGTGTTGGTTATCACCTTTAAAGTCCTAAATGGCTTAGGTCCAAGCTATCTCTGGGACCACCTTCTCCCATATAATCCTCCCCACGCCCTCCAGTCCTCTGGAAGGAACTTGCTGCATTCACAAAAATCTAGACCTTAAGGTACCTCCCAGAGGGATTTTTCAGTCATGACCCCTAGATTATGGAACATCCTGCCAGACGAGATCCGTCAATTGACATCTTTAGACAGCTTTAAAAAGGCTGTCAAGATGGATCTCTTCTGGCAGCCTTTTCCAGATTAAACTGCCCCAGCCTCAGAAATTACAGTCCCTTCTCAGATGGATACAACGTTGCTGCACTCTTAAAAATTAGGTGACCAAAGTGGGAGAAATGACATCTATGTATGTGATTCTTGTTCTTGTTGTTTTAATCTGTCTGTTTTTAATATGTATTGATTTAATATTTTTTAAGGGGGGGGGAGAGAAATAGGAACTGGATATAATGCATTTTAATATTGTTAGCTGCCCTGATTGGTTTCAGAGGGGCGGGATATAAACTATTATTATTATTATTATTATTATTATTATTATTATATTTAGATGGAGCTGCACAGTTGCAGCAGTGGAAAGGTGCCCAATGGCGCCTTTTTCCTTAATTGTGCTGCAACTGCGGCACTAATAAGGAGTGGGGTTTCCTCACTCCTTTTTTGCTGTGCAGCTTCACCACTGCATCTAGCTGCTGTGGCAAAGTTCCGCAGCAAAAAGAGGTGGCGCCAGACCACCCTTTTTGGGTGGTCTGTATGGCCCCAAAGGATGTTAGATCTCTGTTAATCTATATATTTCACAAGCAGCCTGAACAAACAGGCCAGTATAGCATGAGCTGAGCCCATGCTATCCTGGCTCCATTAATCCTTATGGGAAACCAGGGCTAAATTGTCCCCAAGGTAGTAGTTCTTTATGCTGGGATCAGGGTGGATCCTCTGCATTTGGATGTGCAAATGAACAGGCAGGGTTGGGAAGGTTCAAGGAGGAAAGGCTGTATATTTACTAAACAATTAACTGGCAGAGGGTATCCACAGGATGTGGCAGCTTATAGAAGACGTGTTCTGAAATACTAAAAACCTGGATAGGCCAAAATCCAAACGTCTCAGTTGCACTCACACCTTTAATCATATCACCAATATCTTACAGGTTTTTATTTAAAACAAAACAAAAACACCCCCTCAAAACAAACAAACAAACACCCACATTGGTACTTTATTCACAGAGAACCAGCATAGTGTAGTGGTTTGAGTGAGAGTTTCTAAACACACTGCAGACATAATCCAGTTTGAGAACGTCAGGGAATCCTAAGGAATTGCAGTTTATTGTGGCACCAGAGCTCTCTGACAGAGAGGGCTAAATGTCTCACAAAACTAGAGTTCCAGTATTTCCTAGCATTGAACCAGGACAGTTAAAAGGCTCTCAAACTGGATTTCTGCAGTGTTTATGACTCTGGAAACCAAGGTTTTATTGACCATGAAACCCACTAGGTGACATTGGTCAAGTCACACTCTCTCAGCCTTAGGGTAAGGCAGTGACAAACTTCCTCTGCACACACTTTGCCAAGAAAACCCAATGAGAGGTTCACCTTATGGTCTCCATAAGTCAGAAACAATTGAAAGCACATGATAACAATAACAAAGTTTATTCACAGCATACCAGGTTGCCAAGAAAAAAAAACCCCAGGTTTCAGTTAAGAAAACCAAGAATATCAGAGATATCTTGGTGAATAACAAAAAAATTCTCAAAGACCCATAGAACACACCCTGATGGTCATTGTGCCTGTTTCAAATATACTCCCCAAATTACTGAATTTACACACCACAATAGCAAACACAAGTATACTTTAGCTCACTTCACCACTTGCAATAGCAGTTGTTTTATCTATGCTATACAACATAATAGTCCAAAGTTTTATGTAGGAAAGACAGCAAGACATCTGGAAAAAACACATAGGATACAGTAACTCTTTTCAAATATAAAAATCAAGAAAATAGGTGAACCCTTTACAGGTCATTTTTTAAAAAAATACAACCATTCTGTATCAGATATCAATTTTTGAGTTACAGAAAAAATAAATAATAACAATAAGATACAATTGAACAAAAGATAAAAGGGGGTGTAAAAAGAGAGGGTGCTCAAATCCACTTTATCCATCAAAAGTATCACAAAAGCTTGGTGGGGTTGAGGGGGAAAGCCTCTATCATAAGACAATGCAGAAATATGTTGTTTATGATCAATGTGATTTCATATATTCTTACACAGAAGTAAGTCCAATTGAGTTCAATGGGACTTACTCCCAGGTAGGAGAGCAGAGGATTACAGCCTTATTGGAAAATGAATTCCTTTGGACCCAGCAGGGAATAGAGTCAAAGAAATGTGGGGAGGATTGGGCAGTGATATTTGGTAGACTGGGGAGGATAGCTTAAGAAATTAGCTGTTCCACACATGCACAGAGAGCGGGGGGAGTTGTTGTGGTTGTTATGCCAAGTCAAGGGGGGGGGGGGATAGACACCATTGTATGAGTTATAAAGATGGCCAGAGATTTAATGCATAATACAGTGATCATAATTCAATCATAACAAGCAATAAATATGTCATCATAGAGTAATAAATCACTCATAATATACACATAATTCAATCATAATGCTCACATAGATCATGCATGCCAACATAAATCAATCACTGTCAAAGATAATATGAACAATTATGACAAATGCATATACAGTCCATCAGAGGGGATATGGAGCCCTATAGTTTGATACTTAGCCAATTGCAGAGCAGGGGTTTCCCCATACCACCCCATTAAATCCTATCATAGGGCTGTCAGTGTGATTAAGTCTATCTGGGCAGATGACGGGCATGTCTACATCAGCTTTGACTGCATATCACCCTCTTTTTCCAGCTCTGGTTTCCCCTGTTTAGGTTCCACTTCCTCTGTTTTTCTTGAGCCCAATGTCTTCTCTTTCTTCCAATGACCACTAGTTGTGACAAAACAACATGCACTATGTAGACAAATATGCATTCCTCTTCTATGTAGACATATGTCAAAGTAGTAACCAACTACAAAGCCTAAGGAAATGCCAAATATATACCACATCTAAGCAGCAGCAATAACTAATGCATAGCATACAAAACAACATCACATGTTAAAAATCCCAATACCCCCAGTCCCAGAAGGCAACCAGCCACAACCTGAGGCTATGGCATCAGCAGTGACATAAAAAGAGGATGCATGGGTGACTTATGTGCAAGCCTGGCCTGGAATGACTGTTCACCACATGGTTGGGCCAATATAGGCCCCACCAATCTTGCATCTAATCTAGCAAGATCCAGCAGTCCCTCAAAATCTAGCCAATTCCTGGTGTGAGATCTCATCAGATTTTGCCCCTACATCTCATGATGGCCATTGCCATCATGAGGCCACCCAATACCCACACCAAGCTGCCACTCAGATTGTGCAGAGAGCCCCAGCACTGGACCCCATGGAGGCCTGAAACAAACAAGACCTCCCCCCAAGGTGTCAGGGTAAGTCTTATTGACTTCTCTGCAGTAAGATTTATAAAATTCATTAGAGTTACTTGTTAGGTTTTTATTTGTTTACCTAACAACTTTCTAGGTTGTTACTTGTTCATGTTAGGTGTTCATATCTTCACAGAGTATACCCCATTGGATTAATCTCTGATGTTCCTTGTTATATATTCTACTATGGATTTATACAATAATTCTATCACACATAGAGCTAGGACACATGTTTCTAAAATGTAGAAATATAGGAAATTAAGAAAAAATATGTTTAATTTTTCATTATCTACACCATAAGTTATATAAAATGATTTGTTTATTTCATATTTTATATAAAAATGTTTATTTTATATATTAGTGGTTTGTTTTCAGGAGATTGTATTTCTTTAATTTTTGAGGTGAAAGAAGGATTTAAGGACAACATTGGCCTGGTTTGAGTTTAGCTCCCTTTCCTTCTGCATGCATGACACCTGTAGAAATGAACAGTTTCCTTTCCCCCCACAAATCATTTGACGTTTTTCTTTCCTACAGCATTTGGAAATTGGTCCCCATTGAAGGATTCTCTCAGGGAACTCTGATTCTTTGCTGGGGGGAGGGGGGGAGGGCAGGGAATGAGAATACAAATCCAGGGTAATGCAAAGGAAGGCCAAGAGTGAATCAAGAATAGTTGTCTAACTAATTCCTCTAGAGAGTTTAAATATAGATGATGTGTCTACGATGCTAGAGATAATTGATTTGATGGTTGAATGACTTTCCCTCTAAGGTTTCCTAGGAGCAAAGGCCATCAGACTGTAATTCTCAAAGACTCAAGTGGCCCAAAAAAAGATTAATATACCCGTAGCTCAGGGTGTCCACACTGTTTTAACATTTATCCCAGCAGATATGTCTTGAGATAAAAGGGGAAATAAGAGGAAACATTTCTCCCATTTTGCATTCTCTGTTAATGTGTTTCCAACAAGAACTTGGGGGTATCTGATTTAGGGCTCAGTTTGGCTGCCCCATTATATTTGCCACACAGTTGAATTTTGATTTACATAAATGTTCACTACTATTTTAATTGCATTTCTACTTCATGTTATATTTTACAGCTACAATCTATGACTGTAATTGAAAGGGACTTAATTTTTAATCAGGAAGGGTTTTATGTGTAAAAATATGTATCATTTTAATGTGACAAAAAATTACTGCGCTCGATAGAGCCAATGACATGAAAATGCAATGATAGTAAGTGTAAGATATTAGCCTCAAGAAAATATATTTTAAAAAGTAATGGTTTTCTTGGCCTTATAAAAAGTTATTTGCCCAAAGACTTTTAACTCCAGATACTGCTCTATCATGGCAACATCTCAAGATGAATTTGCTAAGAAGATGTGGGAAGATAGGTAGTTCTACATTTTTCTTCAGAATTTGCATAATACCAAGGATTGTCATCTGTAGGCGATAAATTCAAAAACAGGTAAGAGTTGTTCTACAAAACTGACAGTGTGCTGTAAGTTGAAGCTCAAATAAATTGTTTTACCTCTCATTAATGCCAGGGCCTAATAAGTTATCCCATTCTTGAAATCAGTAGGTACATATTCATGACCTTCTGTGGATTAGGAGAAAAAGGATACAGGACTGAAACACAAAGAGGCTTCCAGCCATTTTGGGCACATGGAATTTAGATGACATATGTCCCCAAAGTGGCAAGAAGCTGCACTGAGGCTGCAAAAAGAAGCCAAACACCAAGGCAAAAAGGAATCATTTTAAACTGACTCCTGGGACCTTATCATACGGGAAGGATTCCCCACAATTTCACATGAAAAGATAGCGAGGTCAATTCACAAATGAACACAATTGTGTGAAAGGTTATTATATGAGAGGGGTTCCATTCAACTTGGCAAGAGAATATAGCCTGGAAAAAGAATAGGATTTTCAAATCCAGTAGATCACCGAAATTGCTTGAAGGTGGATTGCATTCAGACTGTATTCGGACTGCGTCCCCATTATGCACAATTGCATGTGATGAACTATCACTCAATTGCATGAAACCCCATGATTGCGTTCAGACTGCGTCCCCACTGCCAGCAATTGCGTGAGATAACCTTTCACGAAATAACGTGAAACCCCCATGATTGTGTTCGGAATGCCACTTGAATACAGCCGTGTAATAAGGTCCCTGGTGGCATGACATGGGACCTGCAGTGGTGGCCCACTTTGGGAACAGGCCATAAGGTTGATTCAGTCGTTCCTCCATCCTGGCCATCTGCTCAGCCCCAAAGAAAATTCTGCAAAATTTAATTTTAAAATGTAAGAGATGCCTTTGTCTTCTCGGTGTGTCATAATCATCATTCAACCGCCACATTTATTTTGTCAAAAATGAATAATTTAATCAGACAATCAATCCATACACCCACCCAGGTTCAACAAAATAACTCAAACACAATGAAAAATAAGAAGGAAAGAAAGAATAACAGCATGCAAACTGAAGATATCTAAACAAAATACAGTCAGTCTTCCACATTTGTGGTTTTGACTTTTGCAGATTTGATTAATTGTGGATTTGAATAATAGGTTCTTTCTAGCAATCTCTAGGTCCTCCAATATGATTCTATGGCCAACATTTGCCAGAAGTTGCACTGGGGGACCTAGAGATTCCCAGAGAAAACAGTTCTCTAAGCATTTGTACGTCTTTCAGCACAATTCTATGGTCAACTTCCATTGGTTGTGCTGGAGAACCTTGAGATTCCTAGAAAGGTATTATTATTATTATTATTATTATTATTATTATTATTATTATTATTATATTTGTATCCCACCTCTCCCTATATTGGATCTCTATAGTGTTCTCTCAGTTTAAAAAATGTATTATTATTATTATTATTATTATTATTATTATTATTATTTGCAGTTTTTACACTGTTATTTTTAATAAGCGTATAAAGGCACTTGGAGATACATGCTCCAGCCCAATGCTGTCCACTCATATCCTGTCTGTACTTAGAGTAGGGCAAGAAAGAATATTAAAAAAAATTTTTTTTTAATGTTTTGCAAAATCATGACACTGGGACCTTGTTAAGAAAAAGCTGCCTGTTTTATGTCACAGTCTAACAATGTCCATTTGAACCATTATGGCATTTTTGTAAAAATAGTTTAGTACCATGGTATGAACTTTTTAGTGACTGTGATGAACTCTGAAGGACTGGAATTCTGTTGTTTGTCCATCAAGCTTTTTCAAAACAGGTTCAGTGCTTTTTCTGTGGATGTTTGTTTCTCTAGATTGTTTGTTTCATGTTTCTAAATATATTTGAAAAATTATCTAAGGGCTGGAACAGAGGGGCAAAATACAGCAGCTTCCCAGTAGCTTGGCTGTGTGGCATGACACATGTCCTCAAGCCAGCAGGAAGCAGCCGTGAAGTCACCTGGCTATATATAAGGTGGCAGCTTTTTTGTGCTCTGGCGGCACTGTGTTTACATGCCGCACACCACAGGAGTGCTGAAAACCCATGGTGGTGGTGGAAAGGGTGCCTTTTTTCTGGCACAATAAGAAGCAGCATTTTGCCACTTCTTTTTGCATCAGAAAAAAACCAGATCAGGGCTGTAGCATGCAGTTTCCATAGCCCCAATGTGGTGCTCAAAGGCCTCTTTGGGCTAGTCTGCATCAGCCTTTCGTTTGCGCGCACACACACACACAAACACATTTTGATTTTACTTTGTGTAAATTTCTCCAAATGTATGGTTTCATCAAGATGTATACATGTTTGCAAGTTTCTTTTTCATAACAAAATGCTATTGTGCAAATATTTCTGCTTTATCCATATTTTGTATGTTTTTTTTTAAAATGTGTGAAGTCTGAGCATAAGTTTGGGAAATGTTTAAATGTTGGATTAAATGTGTGTCTATTTCAAGCACTGTGCATTTGAAAAGTGTACATGAAACCATGAATCTGTCAAATTTATTGTCCTCCCTAAAATCTCTTGTCAAAGTGAGACTCACCCACCCAACTTTTTTTCACAATAGGTCTTTTTGATCTCACCACTGCCACCAATTATGTGAAGGTAATGGCCACTATCCCAGCAATTCTTCACAGTGAGACTTGAACCCAGGACTTTCTTAATTGTCTCCTTCACTATAACTCTCTTTTCATCCCAGCCCTCTAGATTTCAAATCCTCCCCCCCCCCCCACCTTGGCACCAACTATTATTTGACAGCCACACACCACATAGATAATGTGTCCCAAAGATAAAATATTTTTCCCAATGAGATTATCAGATGGGAAAAGGGCATCCTTGTCACATCCTTCTCATGTAATTGCAGGAAGGACTTTCACATGATGTTGTATTTATCTGGACATTGTCCCATCTGGGAAGCACGAGTGACAACGATTGCACGAAAGACATTCATATGATGTTGTGCGAATCCTGTCATTTTTCTGTCATTGAAGTGGAATTGTCCTGACATTTTATATTAACAACAGGTTTTTTTTTTAAATAGAATTCTACTTCAATAACAGGATAATGACAGGATCTGTGCTATGTGTATGAAAGGCTTTCATGTGATTGCAGTTATGGACAGGATAAGAATGAGAGAGCGATTCCAACCCTATCCTGTCTTCATATCATAATCTCCAATGTTGGTAGTGTTTTTAATGTGTTTCTGAATTCACTGCAGACAGCTGCTTGTTGAAACAAAATTATAAAGTTATTTACAAGTCAGGCTGATTACAGTATCTCTTTTAGTGGATGGTGTACACAACAGATATGGTGTATAAATACTTTATTAGTTACATAGTTTTAAAAGTTTCTTTAAGTTGTTTTTTGTAATTGTTTCTTTATAGCTTTATTTATGTTTCCTTACAGACTAAGGGGCTTGACAGACTGCCCCAAAGGGGCGTCAGAATGCTGGCCCTTTCCTGGCTGCATCAGGGCCATGGCAACCACATGCCATGGCCCCGATCCAGCCTTTCCAGGCTACAAAAAGGAGCTGTAAAAAGCGGCTTCTTTTTTCACCCCGGAAAGGGCGCCATCACTGCACTGCCATAGCTTGGCGGTACTCCTTCGACACTGCATGGTATGGGCACAGCTCCAGAAGAGTGGCATGATGCATCATCTGGATACAACATCCCGACTCTGCCTCCAGGTTAGCCTTAATGGCCGATCTGAAGAGGGCCTTTGTTCTCACTCAACCTTTATTAAACTTTCATATCTTATAATCCTTCTGGTTACCTGTGACTCCACTACTCACCAAACAATATGTTTCCCACAGGATACTACAACAATATAGTTAAGGACACTCTTTATCCCTTTCATGGGTACCTAAAAACCCTTTCTAACTGCTCTTCACAGCAGCCTAATGTAGCCTCAATGGCCCTTAATCCCTCAGGGCACAATAAACATCCACCTGTTTCAAACCTGCTCCTCCCTCTTATATACTCACTCCTGGAGTAGTCTCACCTTTTCCTGGCTTTACTCCTATTGGCTGGTGCCAAGGTTCTAATATGCCTGTTGTCTCCACACCTCTGTATTATTCAACCCTTAGTGTTGGTAACCTAGATCACAGAGGGGTCTATCTATTGGCTGAAAAACATCACTCAAGGACTAAGAGCATAATACGGAATATAGATAATGTTTTAGACCTAAATAATGAAATTTGTTAACCCTCCTGAGCATTGCTAAAAAGAGAATGTTGTGTGAATTATTGTGTATTTCTGGGGTCTATGAGATTTTGCAATATTTGGACAGCAATACCCATATGCAAAATAGTATTTGTGCAGAATCAAGTGTGTTTCATCCCAACAAAAGAGTTAATGATTTAAATAAGAAATCAGAGAACATAAAACATAGGGACATTTCCAGACCAAGAGGAATTCCAGTGACTCTGAAATGTTAGAAATTTTAATTTCTCCCAAAGGGGCCAATTTACTGAAATTATACTGATATATCTTTTGGCCCATCACAACAATTGATATAAATATATAACCCAAAGCATTAGGTTTGTTAGTCTATTTTTATTATTACCTGCAATTCCTCTTATTAGCAAAATAATAAAAATAAAACTACAGTGGTCCCCCGGGTTACGAATCCCCCGGGGTAAGAAAGAGCCGGGGCCGGAAAAACAGCCCCGGCTTGTGAAAAAAAAAACCCGGGTTACGAAAGGAAGGCGGCACGAAATTTAAATCGTGCCAACTGCTTTCCTATACCTACAGCGGTCCCCCGGGTTACGAAGGTTTTCGGGTTACGAAAGGGATCCTGGAACAGATTACTTTTGTAACCCGGGGGACCACTGTAGTAGGTGGTCAAAATTTGGGAACTTTATTTAAAATAGTATAGGAGGAATGCCATAATTTTTTTTTAACTTTGGAAGTCTAGTTCTATGTGGATTTGGAACAGAATGAGATCCTCAGTACTATAATGTTCCACTACCACACAAGAAGGATCAGCTGATTATTTTGAATTAATTTGAGTAAGCTTTGTGGGGTGGAGGGTGGAGAGAATGGGAGGGTATGCTTCAAAGATCACAGGCAAAATCTAAATGCACAAAAAATGTAAAGGTCTCTTGCTTATTTAACCATTCCTGGATCTCAGAAAACTTGCTGAAGCTAGCAATTTTTCCCTTTGATATCCCATTTTTCCACTTAAGACTCATGTGGCAGGACATTCAAACCTGCAATCTTCCACTGTTCTCTGAAATGGTATAATCAAAAGATGATTCTACCATGCAATTCTTAAACAGAAACAAATAAGTAAAAATCATCATCATAATCAACAACAACAAACTAATCAGGCATAAGTGTAATCTATGTACTCTAATTTCAAAAGTGAATATAAATAAAAGCATCATATTTTAATAAGTGTATCTCAACTAGCATAACACAATGCATCTTAAATAGCCTCATATCTCTTGGCAAATAATTTGGCTTCTTTTGGGTCACTCGATGGAATACATGGGCTTTAAAGAATATACCAAGCTTACTTATGGAACATTATTATTACACATAAAGGAAGTTCTTATAGTGTTAAGCACACATGAGCCTGATATAAGGGAAGGCATTGAGTACTTAATGTGTCTCAGAATTCAGTTACCACCAAAAGGCATTTCAGATACTTTATATTATTAATTAGTGACAGAATAGTTTTTTTCCCCTGCTTCAAGTGCATCTTTAATCATTATGGCCTAAATTCAATTATTTATCCTAGCTAGGGTAGGTATACTGAACAATGAGAACTGGAAAATATGAGGTTTAGTTAATACCCAATGATACAATGAATCTCCTCTGGCTGAAGTTGACAATTGGGTTGGGGCCTATGCCTTTTTCTTAATAAGTACCTTATTATATCACAAATAATTATTTTGACATAACATCATCCAGTATTATGTCTTAGCTCCAGTTGATTTATTGTTGAGGTGGCTCCAAAAAGAACTGATTGACCTTTTTGCTATCTGAACTCCATATGCATCTGGGAACTGAAAAATATACGTCCCTGTTCTATAAAAAGAAATAAGCATTCTACTTTTCTGCAAAGCCGAGTTGCAAAGGTTCATACAGTGACAATGTGTCCTTCCTTGAACTCCAGAGTGAAATATTATTGAAGTTTTTTTTTAAATATGCACAGTAGATGTGTAATGCAACTATGACTATTTCTATTCCTTGCTTTGAGTAGTCAGAGTACTCAGAAATGGACAGTTTCAGGGGAAGGTGAGAGGCTGCAATAAGTAATACCAGGACACACCAGTTGGCAGGAGGGGCCACAACTTTATTGAATACAACTGACAAATAGGGTTGGTCCAAATGCATGGGCATAGATCTGTCATCGACCAACCCACCTGTATGATGAAGCCAATGGCCTGGTCACAGCAAGGCTTTGGGATGACAGAAAGGGTGATCATTGGTGTGTGTTTGCCTCTTTGCCCTTAGTCACCAGGGCCATTGCTGTTCCAGAGTTGCCTCCACAATGGCAACACCTCATTGCTCCCAGCACCCTTGGTTCCCCTTGGGACTCCCAATCCTGTGCTCCACAGTACAGGAAACCATGCCCACCTCATCCACTGCCTATGCTACAACCCTAAAAGTTGAGACAGTACACGGGGGAAAAAAACCCATGACCCACCAGGAGGGAAGGAAGGTGGGAAGACTCCAGCTGGAATGGCGATGATTTGCCCAGAAATGTGGCCCTATATAGGGCTGGCATCCAATCAGGGGCAACATCAGGGGGAAGTTCCACCCCTTCCCAGCCTCCCAACCAATCAGGGAGACCCATCAGGCACCAAGGGGGTGGGACTTATCACCACAAAGGCCACTGGGACTTGTAGTCTGGGGCAGCTGTCGGAAGTCCCACCCCCAACAGACCCAGGCAACCAATCCAGGCCCAGGAAATGGCTCCCAGTGTATCCTGAGAGCCAGCTGGGGCCCAGGTGGGTTGGGAGGGCATCCTGGTGGTTCTCCTTCTCCTCCTCAGCAGCAAGGCGTGCCAAGGTGAATCGGGCGGCCTCATTTACAGAGCAAAATATAACAGTACAGTACCATTTCCCTCCCTCCCTATCAACTCATTTACAGGTAATGGGATACTAAAATCATTTTCATTTATGACCTTAGATAATCAAAGGAAAATATACCTCTGATCAGCATGCTTCCCTCTTTGTTCATGCCTCTGTGAACTGTTTTGCCCTTATGTCACAGAGATCTTTCAATGAATATTAAGACACAACTTCATTTCAATTTCCACCCCTGTTTGAGACATGCGTCATATAGATAGATGCCCTATATGAAAGCAACTGGAAGGCATTTTATTTTGCCCATCTGTTTCACCCCTTACATTGGTTGGGAGCAGCTCCCATGCCATTTCTCAACTCTTTTACTTTGAGAGACAACTTACATCCTGTTGTTTTCTACTGCTATCTTTCTCTGTATTTTAAAGAAACCATTGTTCTTGCTCCAAAATCACCTTGACCGCTTTTCTTCTACCTCATTCTCATTTAGAACTACTATGGTTAATTATCCATTTTTAAAAACTTCAGTTTGTAAGATCCTACAGTGAGTTAGTGTTTGGAGGATGTTCAAATCAGTAAAACAATGCACTGCTTTTAACAAAGGAGTAAACTCCATTTACATATGTGAATGCTTTGGAAAGCTTGCTTCTGCGGTATGTTTAAAATACCGTTCAGTACCAAGTCACCCCCACATTATCTAATTATCTAAGGTGTTACGCTTCATTATTTAATATACTGGATCAAAACCTGAGTCTCTGCTCTTAGTTTTTTTTTGCATTGATTGATTGATTGGAGTGTCAGGCAGTCGGATCAACATGCCAGTGAAACTGAAGCTGACTCTAAACTGATTAAGTTCCATTAACTTTATTGGCATTAAATAGGCTTAAATTTATGAACTTTGGTTTAATGGGACTATAAGTCCCTTTAGGACAACTATTTTCATTCCATGATGGGTATCTGCCAGTTCACAAGACAGAACTGCACCCCAGAATTAACTGTAGCTTTAATCAATTTTAACCCAGTTATGGCTAAAAGAAATTCCACTGTTTTACTTAAAAACAGTGTTGGCTTACACTGAAAAGGGAAACAGGTGATGAACAAAGAAACTTTATCTGAATGGTACATAAGCTTTTTCACTTATTGGCCCCAGTAAGTTGGGTGGCCGTGCATTGCTTGAGGGTTTGTTTTAGTCATCATAAGCTACCACTGTTGTTGTTTTTTTTAAAAAAACCTGGAGGTTATTTTCTAATGCTTTAAGATTTTCTAATACTTTAAAAGTATTGTCTCAGAATTTTACATGAGAGAAGCAAATTTGAAATACCCTGTTTAGGTGAGATATTGGAGAAATTGCTTCCTCCAACAACTTTCCTTCAGTTGGTGAACTGCTTTTACAAAATTGCTCAGAGACCAATAAGATTTTGAGAATTTCAGGATCAAGGATCCATTTCAGGATTGATACATAAAACTGCTTTTCAGTTTTTCCAAAAACTGAAATTTAATGCAAAATTTGAATTTTCCCTTTTAGGCTTCTAAGAAATATAAAAGAAAGGGAATGAATTAAACATACTTTTGATTAACATAATGCAAAAGGACCACATTCACAAACAATAAACAAAATTTCAACAAACACTAAAATATAATATTTATTTATATTATTACATTTCATTTTCACCTTAGCATCTTTGAGATTTCTCTTTTTAGCCATTATCTTTGCATTCTGAATTTACATAAATTTTGTTTCAGATCTTATTTATATTATATTTGTGTTCTTATGTATTCTCTGTTCTTTCTAAATCTTTTTGATTTTTGCAGTATTCCGATTTGTTTGTCAATTAATCTACATTTTTACATTGTATCTTCAATTCTAATTTTTTAAAAAAAGGAGAAAAGAAAAAGGAAAATAATAATTCATAACTTTTTCATACATTTTCATCACCAATTCATTTATTACATGTCTTTTTCTTCCATCACATATTTTATCTCATATCTTTCCATTTCTTTTTCCAATATTCCCTAATTGCATTCCAGTCGTTTTCTAAATCACTTTCTTCTACTATTATATCTCAGTTGATTCTTCTTGGAAGTTTATCTCTGGGCCAAAGCAGACAACCCAGAAGAAGGACCAGATGTTACCTGGCCCCAATTAGCCTGGAATCATGGCAACTGGACAGCCCACTGCCTAAGTGAGCTACCACCACAGTCCCGAATCGGCTTTCAGCAGGAGCAGATTAAATCTGATCCTGAAAAGTCTGGCTCCTGCTGCCTCAGTGTGAATTTGGAGTGGCTTCCAACTGCTTTGGGTGAGTGCATCATCTGAATGGCACACCCCTCAAGTGGCTGGAAGCCGTTACTTTTGGTCCATTTGTTTCAGGCCTAAATCTCATTTCTAGCATCTTAGCAAACCATTCTCTAATTCAGGTGTTTTTTCAAGTTTCTATTTTTTGTACAAATGATATTCTGGTAGTAATTCTCATGTATAATATCATTTTTTGGGCCTTTTTTTCCTTATCTCTGTCTGCAGTCTCTCCCACTTTATGGAATGGCCTGTCTGACGAGATCCATCAAATTACCAACCTGGATGGTTTTTTAAAAGCCATCAAGATGGATCTCTTTCAGCAGACCTTCCCGGAATAAATCACTCGGCCACAAATATCCCCCCACATAGGCACACAGGGCAATGACTCTGCCACTGTTATTGATGGGAACTGTTGTAATGTTATTTTTAATTGTTATGAAAATTTTAATTGTAATTTGTTTAATTCCCTTTTAAGAGAGGTATTTATATATATTGTTGTATCATTTTAAATTTTGTAAGCCGCTTTGATTGCTGCAGAAGAAGCGGGGTATAAATAAAAGTTTTATTATTTATTATTATTATAAGCATATGGGTTATATTCAACAAATATAATTCTGGGCCAATGGTTGGTCTAATTTCAAAGATGTCTTCTATAATTATTTGTGTTCTTTTCCAATATTTCTTCATAGAAAACATTTTGATAAAACTATAAATTCTTCAATAATATGTGATCAAGAGAGTATTCTTATTAATTCTACCCCATGTTTGTGGTTTCTTAAATATAGCAGATGCACATCTAACACAGATGCACACATGGATATGTGATGTTGTAAAGCAACATGTGAGGTCAACAATTATTCTCTAATGGCAATCGACTTACCACAGGGACAACACCTCATGTGTGCATTTGTGTGTGTATCTCTTTGTGGAACACAAAGCATCTCTGCTATGTTGGTCCCTGAAAACACAGAAATTTGCAAAATTTGGAGGATGATACTGTTGTTAGACACCAATCAGTTTGAATTTTTTTATAAAATGAAAATAGCAGCTATTGGCATATAAGGGGAGTTAGGGGAATTAATACAAAACCCTGCATATGAAAGTTTTTCATTTACCTTAGTTCATCAGCTGTAAAATGTGTAAAAATGAGTAAATTTGCTAAAGACTTAATAGCTGTAGTTTCTGACAGCTGGTCCCTCGGCAATTTCTGTAAACAGGGACAGGAACAAAACCATCCATTCTCTTTGAAAAGGGGTGCTTTTTGGTGCTTTATGCAAATGTCTTGACCCTGTAGATGCCGTGCATTCTTCAAACAGACACCTACCTTCAAAAGTGACAGCAAGCAATAATGTGACAAATGAGCATCGCGTTTGCACATGTGCAACACCCATTGCCTGGAATATTTGGTGTGATTGAATTAAAATGACCTTTTTCTGACAAGGACGATGTAATCAAACTATCCAGGATGTTGAAGGTGTGTGTGTGCGCGCACATATACATGTGGAGGAGGGAAGTAGGAAAAGCCATAGACATGAGTTAGGTGCTATATTCTAATTTAGTGGTCATTTAAGCCGAGCCATCTCTTAATGATCCTATCCAGTCTGTTTTCTGCCATTCACATTTTGAACAGCTCCATTGTCTTGACTGAAGGAACATTGAATATTTTATATGAGGTTTAACCGGGGGGGGGGGGGGAAGAGGGGCCCAAAAAAAGTGAGGGGAGGGGATAAAAAAAAAATCTAATCTTCCTGGATGATTAGTTTGTAGGTATTCTGTGTAAAACTTTAATGAATATTGATACTGGAATTAAAGCCGCAGTGCTTACTGTTTGCTTTACCATGCCATCAAATTTTGCTTTCCTTAGTAATTGATTTCCTCCTCTTTTTAAAATGAAGAAGATAAATTGTGCATCTCTTCTCTTTTTATTGATGAGAGAATTATGCAGGAAAGGTATAATCAGATACTTCCAATTGTCTTTTGAGTATCAGGTAGTGTTGAAATGAATTCTCCACTACACACTGCCATCTAAAAATGTGATGAACATTTGGAAAGGGCTTTATCGTTTCTTCACTGAGCCAGACAGATTTTAAGAAAACATATTCGGAAATTTCATTTAGTCTACCATGACAGGTTCCAGGCCAAGTATAGTTGAACAATAACAACAAATCAACAGCAATGACATAAAATATTGTTCTCCTAAAGACATATCTGCATTACTTATAAAGCAGTGTTCCATCTGTTGTGTGTGTATATATGCCTTCAGGTCACTTGTTAAGGTATGGTGACCCCATGCATTTCATGGGGTTTTCTTAGGCAAAGGATACTCAGTTCTTTCCTCACAAATATAGTCTAAGGCACCTGGTATTCAATGGTGATCTCTCATTCAGGTAATAACCAGGTCTGAACCTGCTTAGCTTCCAAGATCAGACAGGATCTGTTGCCTTTAGGGTATTTATGCCCTACATCTATTACTTCTCCCAAAATGTATATTAAAACATATGCTTAAGAATGATGCAGTTATGAAAAACACTTGTTGATTTCTTCAAGATGCCTGTCTATACTAGAAACTTCAACATTTTGCTTTGTACAGATGGTGCCCTCCCATCCCAGCTTCTAGGCCGTTTGCCTTGGTCTAGAAGATGTTTGAAAGCCAGCATGGTATGGTGATTTGGTAGTTGGACTAGGATGCTAAGAGATCAGGAATTTAGAATGATTTTATTTTATTTTGTATTTTTGATGAATGGCCAACACAGCAACCCCTGAATATAATTCCTTCCTCACAGGTTGTTTTAACCCTATAAGTGGCAACCAATGAAGTAGACTAGGAGGAGGACCAGGAAAAGATATGGTAAATCTTGTTGGTGGAAGATGTATTTGTAGCTGCTCTTAGAACATTAAAAAAGAAGAAGAAAAGGGGGAAAAAAACCAGATGATATGTCAGTTGTCCCAAACCATTCAGTGGCAGTTTTTACCACCAACATGAATATTTTATTCCCTTCTAGAGGGTACTCCTTTTCTCATTTTTGGGATACATAGAAACAAAAACAAAAGTAATATGGGGTTATTCAGCCGCCTCTGTTTCAGCCAGATCAGGGCTGTGGCAACTGCACACTGTGGCCCCAATTTGGCTTTTGCAAGGTGCAAAAAGAAGCCACAAAAAGGGTCTTCTTTTTGTGCCCTACAAAGGTCACAAAGCAGCATTGCTGTGGCTTAGCGGCACTCCTTTGGTGCTGCATCATCTCTATGTAGTGCTGGAGGAGTGCCATGATGTCATATGCCATGTGGTATGGCATGTGGCATCATGTCGCCCTGAGGGTGGAGCCGGGGCATGGTTGTGGAGACACTACACCCAGACTCCACCCTCAAGCCGGCCCGAATGGCCAGTCTGAACAGCCCCTATGGGACTTCAGTGTTACAATATGCGCAATTCATGATGGGTTCCTTGGCCCTAAGTCCTCCTGAATGCTACTGTGAAACAGAAGTTTCCTTGCTATTTGCATAAAGAATGCTAGGCCACAGTTCTTTTCAAAAGGAAGACATGCCTATACCATGTCTCCCAACATCCAGAGATAAAAACGAGTTTAAGAACAGAAGAAATCTGATTGGTGGTTGGCTGAGTTATCCATAAAGTTAGGAGATTATCACACTGCCAATTCCCACCAGGATAGATGTGAATGTGAAGAGAAGGCAGAATAGGGTGAGCCTTAGCTACAGCCAATAGAATGTGAGCTGGTGACAGCCAATCAAATAAAAGGCTGGAGAGGATAAATAGTCAGTTAGTGACAGTTGGAATTTAGATATGGTTTCAGTTAAGTCCAGAGAAGGACAGTTGTAGTGAGGTTTTCAGAGAGGAACACGGTTAAAGTTCAGAAGTGAGAGACTTAAAACATATACAGAACTCCAAGTGAGGAAGTCGTATAGACAAATTTCCTGCAGGATAGAGATAGCCGGAGAGGCTTGTTTATTAATAGGGTTTTAAGAAAAATAACCCAAAAGAAGGACCGTGTGTGAGTCCTGAGTAACAGCAAACATTGTTCTCTGAGGAGAGTGGAGTAAGAGGAACTGTAACTGAAACAAAATAAAGACTAAGAAAGTAAAAATAAACAGTGAAACAAGTAACACCATTACATGAAGTAACAATTGTCTAATCCATCATCTACTAGTGAAATATCGTTTAAGTCATCTTGTAAAATAAAGCTTGTCTGCAGTTTGAGTCGATATCCGCACTACTAATATAAAGCATCTTAAAACAAAGGCTAGAGAAATTTTTAAAAAGGTCAGTAACAAATTGGTGGCAGTAAGGGGATAGAAAAAATGCTTTGGGTTGCCACAATAGGATGGGTGACTGGGACGTATCTTGAGAGTGGGTTGTAACCATAACAGATGGATCTTATCAGACAGCCCTGTAGCCAGGAAGTAGGCAGCCCATTTCCAATCTGAGCTTCTCCTGAAGCTTTTCAAGAAAGGGATTTTCCCATTCTTAAAAAGCTGTAGGAGACACCCAGATTGGATACATGCTGCCTACTACCCAGCCATGGGCAGATGATAAGATCCATCTGTTACATATAAAACTGGTATCTTTCCTGGCAGAAACTGGCAGTGTGATAATCTCCTATACATATTCCTTCAGCTTTCTCCCATCACACCCATTAGCTTTTACAGTGACTAAAAAGGCCTGGAGCCAGGAGACCTTGAAACTGTAGTACACACATTGGTAACCTCAAGATTTGAGTTTTGCAATATGCTCTACATGGGGCTACCTTTGTGCCTAGTCTGGAAACTCCAACATTAGGAGGAACTTCCTGACAGTAAAGGCTGTTCGACAGTGGAACACACTCCTTCGAGTGTAGTGGAGTCTCCTTCCTTAGAGGTCTTTAAGCAGAGACTGGATGGCCATCTGTCGGGGATGCTTTGATTGAGAGTTCCTGCATGGCAGAGGGTTGGACTGGATGGCCCTTGTGGTCTCTTCCAACTCTATGATTCTGTGATTCTATGATTCTAACTGGTGCAGAATATGGCAGTCAGGTTGATTACAGGAACAACTAGGAGTGACCATATTACACCAATACTGAAGTCACTTCATTGGCTGCCTATTAGTTTCTGGGCACAGTACAAGGTGTTGGTTATTACCTTTAAAGCCCTACATGGCTTGGAACCAATTTATCTAAGGGATTGCCTTTTTCCATATAATCTGCCCTGTACACTCAGGTCCTCTGGGAGGAATTTTTACAGCCCTTAAAGACCAGACTGACTATGACCTTACAGAGGAAATTTTCTGCAAATGCTCCCAGCCTACGGGATATCCTTCTGAACGAGATCCTTCAAATTACCAACTTAGAGAGTTTCAAGAAAACTGTCAAGACGTATCTCTTCTGGCAGGCCTTCCTGGAATAGTACTAGGCCAAAATTATCTCTCCCATTTTTTTTTTAATTTATGATTTTTCCCACCGCTTTTGATTTAAATGTTTATGTAATTTTAATCCATAACTGTTTCTTTTGGGGGGGGAGGGATACTGTGCATATATTATTGTACTATTTGAATGATGTACTCTGCTTTGATTGCTATAACAAAAAGTGGAATATAAATAGAAGTTTTATTATTTATTATTTATTTAGAGAGATTGTAAGTGGATGTGGAACCAGCACCAACGAACAACAAGGAAGAAATTCTGTTGTGAGAGCACCATTAAAGTGGTGTCAAACTACATTATTTCTGCAGTGCAGATTAGACCTCTGATACTGTCATGGCTCTATCCTATGTAATCTTGGGATTATTATTTTAAAAACATACTTCAAATTCTCTAATGCATGGACCTAGTGTTGAAGTTAAAGTAAGTCTACTGATTCTCCCTTGCAAAGAATTATGTCCATAACATGGTGCCATGACAGGTAAAGTGATCTCAAGCAACTGTAACTCAGTAGCTGTTTGGGACGATCGGCCAAGTAGATGCTGTTTCCACCATCAGCCCTGTGGTTCTTGCCATTCAACTCTAGCAAACTTTCTCAAAGGATTTCCACCCATTTGTAAGTCATTTGTTGAAAATGCAATGCACAAAATGACTGTGCATAGCTCAAGAACAAATGTGACATCTCCTTTCAGATTCATGACAAGGAAAAATGGATGTAACAAACGGTCTGCCTTTGAATGACCTATTATTTGCTATTTCTCATTACCTTCTTCTTTTTTTTCAAGTGCTTGCAGTGTACAAATGAAATTTAGCAAAATTTTCATTTAACGGCTAATAGATTCTTCATCTGTTTCTAAAGACCACTAATATTGCCTGCATAAATTGATGTTTTTCTTAGCCACTAAGCAGAAGGGAATTATGAAATTGAATGGACAAAAAATCTAGTGTGATTGTTGGGGCAGGGAGTGATTTAATATCTTTGCATGCTCTGCCCTCTCAGCCTTCTAACCTCTACCCTCCTTTTAGGTAAATAAATGACTGTTAATTAAGAATGTTGAGAAAATGTAGTCCTCTATCTTGTTTATGGAGTTGTATGGATAATCCAATTTTCAGCAGCTTATTACTTCAAAGAATATCCTTCAGTATACATATAATCTCTTTATGAAACACTGAATAACTTTGCTCTTGAAGGCCATAAATTGACATGATTGGAAGCTGCAATGTGCAGCATCTGTTACATAAGGTGTAAAGCTGCTGTCATGATCAAGGACTTTTTTCCTTTCACATGAAGTCATTTGTAAAGTTGATGCAGAGTGAGGGGGATGTAAAGGCGTACTTCTCAAGTCATTCCCTGCATAGTCCTGTGATAAATGTTAGCCATGTAGGCATGCCTAGTTTGCACTTTTAAAAGATGGCAACTCCATTTGGAAGAGGCAGTCAGCAGCTTGGAGTGACATTTCTATTAATAATCATATAAATTACTCAGGAGCAGTCAGTTTTGTATATGTTGTTTCCATCTGGTGTGAGCAAAGCTTTGAACTGTGGAACTCATAGGCATGCCTCTTGTCTTCTTCTGAAGTGCTCCTGACAAGAGATGTAGCTATTTATTGCGGGCAGTTTAATGTTGCCAACATAGCAAATTATCCCTGGAGGTTTGATATGATTCAGAAAAGTGTGAATGTATTCTAATACGCCCTTCAGTCCAAGAAGTGCATGTTAGATCTACTATTATCCATGGAGCCCTCTTTATAAGGGATGGGTCTAACATGATCACCATCCTTATATATTTAGCTTACCAGAATGTTGGTCATTAGCCACATTACATCTTGAGCATAGCTTGAAACCTCAATTTTGCTAATTAATTCAATAAAATTAAATATTGGAAATTGGGACATCTGATAATGACTACAAACACTAGTAATGAGAAACATTTAATTTACTAAATTGCCATTAATTAACTTGTTTCAGAACAGACTGTGGAGTTCACACAGAAGAGCATGGACTTTATCACCATTTACCCTGGGAATACATTTTATTGTGGACACCTATTAAAGCACTCTTTTTATTGTTTTGAAGTTTCCTTTCCTGAATGTGAACTTTCTACCATCCAGATGGACTAGAAAGTCCACAAGGCAACTGTTTCTGGAGATAGTGGGTGTTTAACACATCTAAAGACTGCCAAGACTGAGAAATGACATAACATATGGAATCTTATCTTATAACCTATTCATTTAAGTTTTGTCACCAATATTCATGCCCCATTACTTTTTTTTTACCCTTTCTACTCTAACTAATATGTTCACTGTTCACTTCCTTTGAAATGTCTTGTTTATGAATGGTTGATAAGAAGTGGTACTAAAGATTAATCAGCAATGATGTGTTAATATCATCTCCTGAATTGCATCTGTTGCAACTGGACTAAGTGACTTGTTATAGTAGTGAGTCAGTGCAGTAAGGCTGGAAAATTCTTATTTAGAAATGTGTTGAGAGACTCTTAGCCTATGCAGACATTTTCTGCAGAAATGAATCACTATGTCTTCCTTGTCTCCCACTCGCATCAAGAAATGTGATCTCAAATGTCAGTGGGAGAGGACATGCTTTTCTTGTTTAATTCAAAGATATAGCCATATTAGTCTGGAAAATCAGACTGCAACGGGATCTTGTAGCACATTTGAGACTAACTGAAAGACAGAGGAAGTAGGCTGAAGTCTACAAAAGCTCATGCTAAAACTTCTTTCTTTCAGTTAGTCTCAAAGATGCTACAAGATCCATTTGCATATTATTTAACAGTTTTGCTTACCTCTTCTTAACCACCTACCACAAAGACATACAGCGTAATAGATGGTGGTGATAGGAACACCAGCCTTTGGGATTCCCAAAGGCTGACATTCTGTAAAGGATGACATTCCACTCCTTTCCATTCCATCCCACCCCATGACTCACTCCCCTACTTTCCATTCTTTTTAAATTGTTCATCAATTAAATTTCTTCAATTACTTCCCAACAGTCCCTCTGATGAATTTTCAGAATCTTCTCCAACACATCCCCATATTCCTGATACAACAATGTTAACAGCAAGCACATTGGCCTGTCATACAAAACCACAGGGCCATACAGTGAATTACCTCCTCTCTAATCCCTTTGGACCTTCTTGTTTTGTTGTCTTATTGAATTTTCCAGAGAAAGAGCCACCCACTCTAGCAAATTCTAACATTATAAGCCCATTAAAGCAGAGGATCACCTTCATTGTTAATGAGGAAAACTAGTGAACTGAGTTGTGCTAACATCTCATGATTTAATAAAATAATGAGCCAATCAATTAGTTATTTCCAGGCTATGATCATGAGAAATAAATGCCCATACGAATGCCCTATATAGTGGGAACATTTTTTTCCAACAAGACTAATTCTTTCTCCCAGTCCCACCACCATCATAGGTTCACTTGGTGAGGATATAAGAGAGAACCTTCTCAGTGACTGCTCCACTCTCTGGAATGCCCTTCTATGAGAGGCTAGGCTGGCCTGCTCCTGCTTTCCTTTCACTAGCAGGCACAAACGTTTCTGTTTAAGCAGACTTTTAATACAGAATCACTCTCAGGGAGGCTTCTAACTGGGATGCATGCTCTATTTATTTATGTTTTTAACTTTTGTATTTTAATGTAGTTTTATACTGTTTAAATGAAATATTTTTTAATTGTTTCGAAAACTGCATTGGCATGTCTTAAGCCAGTTTTATCTGTGAGCCACTTTGGTTCCCTCTCTGTAAGAAATGTGGCATGTAAATATAATGCAACAAAATAAATCAAATAATATCATATTTTTTAAAAATAAATAGCAAATAAAATATACATCAAAAGGCTTTTTGTATTGTATGTGTGTGTGGTTTTTTTAATAGATTTAAAAGAGCAATAAAAGTGGCATTTCCCTACCAAACCAATAGTGATTTCCAAGATGAGTGTTTATATTACAGTAGGAAGCATAATTAGTTTATAGTCCCATGGTCAATCCTGCTTAGCTAGGCAGATGTTGTGCTTTCATAGAGACAGTCATATTTCCAGTACTAAATGGGGGAAAACAAAGTTCATGTGAAATACAAACTAGTGTCTTACAGAAACTTAGAGATACTTTTAGTCTGATGTGGTAGGTGCTTTACAAGTGGAATTTAATTTTCATATGCTAGCATTTTCAACTCCCATCTAAAAATTGTTTGAAAACTGAGGTGCTCAT
Source organism: Urosaurus nigricauda (assembly GCA_034509955.1). Taxonomy (NCBI): domain Eukaryota; kingdom Metazoa; phylum Chordata; class Lepidosauria; order Squamata; family Phrynosomatidae; genus Urosaurus; species Urosaurus nigricauda. The sequence continues at coordinate 134,809,504 of JAOEGL010000003.1, forward strand.
GTGAGATGTTCATTGCCTCACTCCAGTACATTGGTGGTGTTAAATTCACCTACTGCTGCCAACAGTTTTCAAAGTGCTCAACTATGGCTAGGACACACCTAAACACAAATAATCTGAAAGGGATATATTTACCATCTGGAAAGTTTCCAGAGAGTTTCAAGTAGCCAATGTGTAATGAGCTAATATATTCACAGCCATATGTACATAAATGTTATATTTAGGCAAGCTTACACTCTTATGGACAGTAGTCTTCTTGTTACTGCAAGTGCTCTTCAAAGTCCCATGCACAATGATGACTGCAATGCAGGCAGGATTTTATATACTTCTACTTTTACATTAGACCAAAACAGAAATGCTTTCTCTGTAATAATATTCACACTAGTCCATGATAATATTCATATGAATTTCAATCAAAACAAAAATCAAAAAGAAAAAAAGAAAAGAAAAAACAAACAAGCAAGCAAACAAACACACACACACACAGAATATTGGGAATTGCCCTAATTCAATGTAATATAGTTAGGTCTCAGTACTACAGAACTTAGGGTTCAGTCCACAGTACAGTGCGCCCTTCCCTTAATCAGGGATCTGTTCCAGACCACTACTACCACCCTGCATAAGGGAAAAAAAACCTGTAAGCTCAAGCCTCATTAGATGTAATGGGGCTCGTATTCGCGTGCGCACCTGGTGCACCACGGAGCACACACCATGGGCACACAGCACATTGCTTCTTCTGGGGTGCAGAAGTCTTCCAGCATATGGCGTGGGTGTGCTGTATAGAGTATAGAATTATGTCATTAGTTTTAAAGAGCCTCATATTTAATTATGCCAATTGAGACCCCACCATGAAATAAAGAGAACAGATATGTAATCTAAATTCTCCCAGAGTTTTCTTTGGGAAAATCCTCACAGATGAAACTCTAAAATTGGGAAGTGGGGGAACAGAATTATTTATTATTATTTATGGTATTTATACCCCAACCTTCAGCTCTAAAGGCTCTCAGAGCAATTTACAATTATTATTATTTTTAATTAGATGGGTCTCTGCCCTCAGGCATGCAATCTAAAAAGACATGATACAAAAGGAAAAGGGAATGGTGGTGGGGAAGGGGATCATGTCCAGCAGTTCTTCTCCCCTTTTGAGGTCTGGACAAAGGCAGATGGACTGGAGGAAGGGCTCTGCTTCTTAATCTAGTCCAGGGCTGATGGAGCTGAACCTGCATTTCTCCCTCTGTGGATGGATGACACCAGATGGACTGGAGGGAGGGCTCTTTTTCTTAGTTCAGGCCCAGCCCAATGGAGCACCCGGACATCGTCCACTTCCTTTTGAATTTTTGTCCACCCAGTATCTTCTGAACTATGAACAGAACACAAGTTTTTTTTAAAAGTAGGGTGTTTGTTGTCCCTGAAAAGGGATATGAAAACCATCCTTCAAACCATCAAACAAGTAAGATGCTGCCTTTCTGTTAGTGCAAATAAACAACAGTTTAGTCAAACAGTCACATTTAATGAAGCTGGGTCCCTTTTACAGGAGTAGTGGGAGGTCATGTTCCCTTTTTGTTGGTGGAGTCCCTAAAACAGCTGAGATTCTGGCCTTCTGGCAATGGCAAAATTAATGTGACCCTTTGCAAATAGAGCACTCATGGCAAAATTTACACAGGTGTCTGTTGCAGGTCCCTTGAACACCAAAATCTAAACAAATGTTAGACTGGTCTGTAGCAGCCGACTGGCTCTTTGATGTTGACAGTGACAGGGATTTCTGTACCATGTGTCCACTATGAGACCTTTCACCTGGAAGAAGCTGGGTGGAGTCATAAAGTTCATCCACAGCTGACAGTGTTCTTGGTCCCAACAAAGGGATGGGGTCCTAGCAAGCCTGAACCCTTGCAATGAAGGTGGCTTGTGGAGGGTTGGTTCCAAGTAGAGCCCCGAATGCCCCATGGATAAGCCTGGCCCCCAGTTACCATAATAAGCCTGTGGGGAGGAATAATATGAGGAGAATCACGTACTGGAAGGCCCTGCTACAGCTGGTGGCACTGAAGCAGCTGTGGTCATAGAGGATGGTGAAGGTTCTGTGTTCACAGGTGACTGAGTGGCCTCTCCTCTACTACCACCTCTCTGGATCAATCATTATATGCTCTATCCAGGGCCTCTAGATGACAGAGAACCATAGAGTTAAACATATTATCATCTATCTTATTAACCTTGCTATGCTTAGATTTCTGTAAACCAGCATATAGTTTTTCAAGTTTGTCGAGTTTCGACAGAATGACAGCCTTGGCCATCATGTTGCTTTTGCGGCTGGATGAATCTGAGGGCACTGGCAACAGTCTCTTCATGGTTGTCTTCTTAGCCAGGGCCTTTCCTTTGGACCTTACAAGCCCCCTTTTTAGATGACATTGTCCTGTGACTAAAGAAGAAGAAAAAAGCCTAGTTTATATAATGCCACATGAGTATAGAAACAAAGGGAATGTTATTATTGTTGTTGCTGCTGCTGTTATATGTCAACCTTTATATATGTACCTGTGTATACATACACACAGACACAGACAGACAGACAGATACAGATATATACACACACACACATACATATCTATATTGAGCTTTTGTTATCTGCTGGTGATTTTGGTGCCTTTGCTTTTCACAGTTGGGTGCATTTTTGTTTAAATTTAGATTGGCAGGCAGCCGCTAGGTGGCATTTTAGGTTGCATTTTCACTACAGCCTCCATTTTTGTGTCCTCTAGCAATAAGCTACAAGGATGTTTTGGAAGCTAATCAGGGTTGGCCTGGGTTTGGGATTGGTTGGGGGACAACCAATGGGGAATTTTAACTTTTATTATTTTATTTTTAAGTTCTCTCCCTTCACCTCACCTGATTTTGACTGAACTGACAATGTGATATTGTTTAAGAATAGTACTAATTTTTATTATCATATAAATCCTAAATAACAAGTTCATGTTGTTATTTATATAAGGCACACATTTTGCTCTGCTATTGTTTTGGGCTGGGGCATCAATGTATTTTGTTCTCCTTAAGTAATTAAACACCCTGGCCTCAATTCATGGGGGGCCTCAAAGACACACCCTCCATTAAAATGGCAAACCACTTTGGGTGTGGATAATATCCTTAGTTTCCTGCTCCCAAAACAACAACACTCACTCAACTGCTGTTGAGGGTAATTGCCTCAGAAAGGTGATTGTCAAATATTCTTGACATGCCAGCATTTCACACAACGGCATGTGACCATCCAATTTCTGCACACGATTCAAGTTTAGAAACATGTCTTCCTATTTTCCCCAAAGTAGAGAAGCACTATGGTTCTACAGGCATTTCTGGATTCAGTTTGGAGCCCAAGCTAGCATTTCAGATTTGAATCAAAGCCAATCTGAATCAAACTGGGCCCAACCTGATCTGATCTTGACCCCATATCTAATTGAGATTTGGGAAACTAATCCATGTGACAATCAACAAGTGTCTCCCTCTTGTGACTCTTTCACATTTTATTTCTAACACAGCTAAATTTAGCAAACAAATAAAAAGATGTCAGAAGAGACAACTTACTATATCACTTCAATAACCACACATACTTCCACCCATCAGAGAGTGATTTTTTTTCCCTGTCTATTACACACTCCCCCATTTTTCTGCTGCTTCCTTGGCTTGTTTTTAACTTCCTCATTAGAAAAAAAGTCTCATGGGAAGAGAATGGCTGGAAGCCACAGGGCAGATTGCCTGTAAAATGAGTGTACAGTGAAAGACAAGGAGAATCACTCTTCCTTTAGTGTCTTCCCACCATAACTAAGATAAGTGTGTGAAGCCCACATCCTATCCACGTGAATTTCACCAAAATTTTCTTCTCCCATGTACTTGTTTGTGAAAGCAATTTATTTTCTATCAAATGGAATGAGAAAGAGGTATAAGAAATGTTTGGCACAGCATTAGTGAGAATCATGTAATTCAAAATATCCAATACAGTGCATTCAAAATATGGTGTGGCTCAGAAAAAAGAGCAATCCCTGTGAAAAATACAAAGTTTTCTAGCATTAGTATATGTAAATGCAAGCCACAATCTAGAAAGTTGCATTTGGTGTCCATGTGTCACCCGAATAAGATGGCTACTTCTTTCACAGACCGTATCTTGAACTCAGCTGTTTTTAGTTTCAGGAGTCCTTATGGTGTTACTGTCAAAAAAAAAAATAATAATAAACCCCACAGAAGTTTCATTTATAGATCTAATTGCCTCTGGATTAAGGTCTTACTCCCCAGGGTTGCTTGATTTTGGTTTATAACAATGCAAACTGCATATTAAGTTATGTTGTCTGATGTCAGCAAGTATCCAATCTAGAAAATAAACAATTCAGACATGTCTCCTACCCGCCCCCTGCAAAATAACAACAAACAAATAAACAATCCCAAGAGTAAAACTGTTGTTCTCATATAGCAAAAGAAACCTCAGAGGAACTGTGCAATCAAGCAGACACTGTGTGATATGTTATCTCTGCAGGGTAGAAATTCTTGGGCATGTTTTCTTTATCTTCCAGCTCCTAGGCTGAATTTTGTAATGTTTTGCAAGCTTCAGAAATCCATGCAAACCTCTCTAATGCTCATCCTTCTGTTGAAATTTCCTCAGCATATTATTTCCATCTTGCCAACTCAGAAAAGAGAGCATATCCTAATATTGCTAGTTAAGCTCTTTCCTATTTTACCATGTTCACAAAGTTTCCAATGCGCTGCCTGCCTTTGAGTGTTGAACTGTGACTGATAGTCTGATAAAAATATATGCACAGCCAAATCCATGAGACTTATGCTGTAATAATTTGAAATAAATCACAGTTTGGGCTGTGTATCTTAAATCTGACTGCCTGATTGCATTTGAATCTGTAAATGCACTCTTCAGCAACTTCTGATTCCTCATTAGTATATTAAAATTCTGGAGACCTTTTTCTCCTTTGCTGGGCATCCCTGCAATTTATTTAACATTAGATCATAAATTTGAGGAAATTAGATTCTATTCTCATTAAATATGAGCCCTATATTTCTAATATATGCCACATTTTTGACATTAAATGGAGCATAAACTACAAAATCAACAAGAGAAGCTGTTGATGAAACTCTTTTGGTATTATGAATGTTTTGAAGGAATTTATTAAAATGTGTTAAATGGTTTTTACATAAGTTAAGAGGAAATGGTGATTCCAGTAGTCATCAGAGAAGGTAATTTCTTCTGCATCCACAGCATTTGTGGCACAACTACAAAGACTAGCTCTTCTTTTGTCACTGATCTTCACAGAGTTTATTGGGCACATAAGAATGGAATTAGAGGCCATAGAATATGCATAGCTACCACAGCAGCCCTGTGTTTCCTCTCTGGGAAGGTTTCAGGAGAGAATGAAGTTATCTGAGCACTAGTTTTAGAAGTTTATTTCTCTCCACTATTTACAGCAGAACTTTCAGACATTAAAAGAAGGAAGGTTGCACTAATATTCATCCACCCAAATAGATGTTACAACTCCAGTTGCTAGAATTTAGCAATCCATCCATCGATGGCGGTGGGGGACTCCTTTATCTTTGGGAAAGTCCATTCAGCAATCAAAGAAGGCTTATAGAGAGTCTGAGCCTTGTTTGGTATCCTATTAGTACTTCCAGAAGGGTTCTAAGAGTACTAGTTGAGTTCTAGACAAGGTGTACCCCACTTCCACCAATTCTCTTTGTCCAAATACAGAAATAACTTTTCAAAAGATAAAAATGAGACTTTTTTTTTTACTCTTGTTCAACTGCACCTCAAAATATTGGTGGTGTGGCAATGGGAAATAATTCTGGCAAGGTGAGACATGTAAAAATGTCAAGAAGAAGTATGCATCCTGATGCCCTTGTCCTTCTTACCCTTGTTCTACAGTAGTGATTCCCAAACTTTGGTCCTCTAGGTGTTTTGGGCTTCATCTTGCAGAAGCCCTAGGTACCTTGACCAAAAGTCAGGAATTCAGGAAGATGAAGTCCAGAAATATCTGGTGTACCAACATTTGGGAACCACTGCTCTATGAGGAACCTAAAAGTCTTAGACTGCTTGGGGTGCAAGCTTCTATAAGAAGCAGGAGACTAAAAGTGATCTTGTCTTGTGTCTTTTCCTCTGGAGTGAGACTGACTCATGTGGAGGGAATCAGGACATAGTAGAGAGGGCACCAAGAGCTTATGTCAGCATATTGTAATGTAAAATTAAGATCTATAGAACTGTACAGTCATATTGTGTGTATGTTAAGTGTGATAAGGTTGTCACTGTCCTTGAGGTGGCCAGACTCCTAAATGTGTATTGATCACTTTACCTACCACTAAGTATGACTCAGTACTATGATGCAATACATTATGCCATGTTCTGGAGAGTAATATCAGCCAAGTGTATATATGGCTGTGTCTAATGTAAAGTATTGTGGGTTATCATTGTGTATGTTGAGAAGGGTGTTTAGAGTTGTGGACAGTGCAGTTGCAGTTTGTGAGTGAATATCAAATAGTTTAGTTTAGCTCTGTGTGTTTGTGAACTACTCGGGAGGAAGAGAGTGTGTCCTTTCATCCAAGAACTTTGCTCTGTTCCTGCTTCTGTAAATAACATCTCCTTATCACTTGTAAATAAATATCTTCACCATGAGCAGTCTGGCTTCACTTCCTCATTTCAGCAAAGGTATCACAAATCCGGCTGTGATAATGAAATCACATCCACATCAGTTTGCAGCATGACAACCTTAAAAGATGTGGGTATGTGGGGGTCCTCACCAGCAGGGTGGGAAAATTACAGCTCAAAAGGAGGTCTGTAAGAGGAGGGTAATTTTGGAGATCTTTTCAACTGTGTATATCAGAACTAACTGCAGAGAGACACTGGTTTCAGTAAGTAGAAGGGTATTATTTAGAACTGTGCAAAGGTTCATGCAAATATACCAAAATAATGCAGTTTTAAGAATCATACAATGCTAACAGAAAGAAAGGCTTAGAAGGCAGGACATTGAAAGAGCAGAAATTAAATGTAGTGATAATTACCAGTCTGAAAAGAGGTCCATGGAAAATGGTGGGTGGCTCAGACAGAGAGGGACTGTCTGTACACACATGAAGCTAGGCCTGGGGCTGCTTACTATATCTTATTTCATACTTTCGAGGGGTGCTTGGTGTTAATATGTGGTATAACAAAGGCTTTGATGGCTTTCCAATGGAATTGACAAAAGAGATTTGTATTGTCTGATGGCTTTAACTTCAGCATAATAAAACATTGGTTGAATATGAAACAATCCCTGGATAGTCAGACAAGAATGATGAATAGGAACACAGCCTGGGGTGAGGTGGAGATATTATGTTTGATTGGTTTTGTGATGGGACCCACTTTGTCTCCATTGAAAGAGGAAATGTGAAGAGCTGGCACGGGGGGGGGGGGGGAGCAACAGCGAACCCATTTAGTATTTATTTAGTCCTATCTAGTTCTCTCACATACCTCTAGGTCAGTGCAAGTCTTTACATAGGAAACTTCCTTGTCTCCACCAGCCATCATGATCTCTCGAAACAGGCCTGACGCTAGATGTTAATTATGAAACCGCGTATCCAGCAAGAGGGATGTAGGGTATGCTAGCAGAGGCAAGTATTATTTCAGAACTGTGGGAGCAACTCAGGGCTGAAAAAGATGTTTAGACATGACAATCCCCCTCCCCCCAAGCCACTTGGAAGCCATGCCATTGATTACAAGCCAGTCGGCTTCTGGGTAACTCTAGGTTGTGGTGCTCAGATGCAACTCACCCCAGAGCCGATGAAAAGCTGGCTCTAGAGGTGAAGGGATGACCTTTTCCCACCCCAAATAGGTCCAGACTTTTTCCACTTCTATTTGGGGTAGAAGCTGACCAGATTGCTGTGTGTGGTTGCTGCAGCCCCAATCCAGCTCTCTCAGGGGTGGTGTTATGCTGCCCGTTTGGGGCCACCTATATCACCCATCAACTGATCAGAGCCCTTGCTTTCTACCTGGCAACATCTAAGACATCCTGGCTTTGAAAAAATACTGTATATCCGGAGTAGCTGTGTTGGGCATACAGAAAACTTCCAAAATCCACAATACAGTGATATCTTTATTGAGACAACCAAAATGCACAATGCAATCTTTCAAAGCCCCACTGGCTTCTTCATCAGGCAAAGGTGTTAAAAACATACAGGAGAAAGGAAAAAAAATGATTATGTTGTGGTTACTGGCCTACAATTTGTGAATATATTATTGTTCTCAGTGAAGGTGGTACGGAGTGATATCTATCTCAGAAGAGACTAATCTTTCCTTTTGGCTATATGTGAGACAAACAGTGAGGGCTGCTGCAGCTTCCTTGTCAACAGCCCATAACTCCTTGCATGCTGGTCAGGACAGCTGAAGGTAGTCAGATTACTTTCGTTATTCAGACAGCCCTGGTTCCACACTTGGCCATATCTGGTTAGGAGCTTCTGGATTCATAATATTTTCTCTCACATATCAAAATGAATACTGAAAAATAACAATATGCAATTAAATTGGGCTATGTCATTATTAACTAAAACTGCAATGAGTGCTCTTGTGCAATTTGCAAGCGTAAACACGCCTCCAAAAGCTTCATTGGTTGGTGGTGAAGTGTTTTTTCATAGGGAACTTTTTTTTCTATTTCTGGGCTTTCTGTCTGCCAACTTTAAACCTTTCTATCTAGTGTGGGCCACCTAAAACAAGCTGGAACATCTGATGGTGTATTCACCATCTCACTGCCCAACACTCTACCCACCAGAGCTCAAAACCATGGTCTCAGATTGGACATTGGGGACTCCAAGGTTGATCATTTTGAGAAGCCTCAGTATTCATAACAGGTCAGTGAAGTGTGATGCAGCTCAGGACTTCAATAAGGCCAATAGACTTGATATGCCCTTACCTGGACAGAGCTGACTGGGCAATGATTGTCTATGCAGTGGTAACCTGGATAGATTACTGCAAAGCATTATGCATCAGGCTACCTTTGAAAATTGTTTGGAAAAATCCATTATTTCAAAGTAGAGCTTCCAGATTACTAACAGAAAGGTTGATAAGCTTATACAATGCCATTACTTTTCCAGTGCATTGGCAGCCAGACAATATCCAAACTAAAATATTGATGCTGACCCACAGTGCCTAAACAGCTTGAAAACAGAGTATCAAAAGGAACGTCTATATCTTGCTTGGGCACACAGGTATTTTTTTAAAGATCTTCTTCTGAGTGTCTCTGTTCAATGATTTTAGGCAAATAGCTGTGAAAGCCTACCAGATTTTGTGCCTTTTTGATTTCCAGAAGGAGAGTCACCTATTCTTTTTGAGCAACAGATTAAAAAAAATGCCTATTCTCACTGTAGCAGTAGAAGTTGTTGTTGTTGTTGTTGTTTCTTATTCTTCTTTTTTGTTTTAAATTATTTTATTCCACAAGTGACCACATACAAAAAACACAGGACATGATATATATTTAAAAAAAACCTTCAAAAAGTAGTTACTAACTTACATATTTTGCATACTTACTTAACAATAACAAGGATGTTTCCTTAGATATATTTATTTCCAAAAAGTCTGATTTATTTTATTTGTACACACACACACACACACACACACACACACTTTCTGCAAACAAGGAAACAGTTTCCAGAATCATACTTTTCTGAGGTGGAGAAAACTACACCATGATTTTCATGCAATAAATAAAATAAAATAAAAAATCAAATGTGTTTTCATGCAGGATAATTTCTTAAAACATGATGGCATTTGTGACTTCCAGGTGAAAAACTGAACAAATTCTCAGCCTGGTGTTATTCTCCCTGGTTAGGTTTCCTGGCAGACACACCTTTTTTTAATGGGAAACAAGTAATAGGAGATATTCTTTCCATCCCTAGTGCCAATATATTTTAAAGATTAAATATAGATCTGTGACATCAGCACTGGGAATTCACAATGTGGACACCCCTCCCTGCCTGCCTTGTGATGTGCATGGAAATGCATATTTCTGTATGTAGCCACTTTATATCTCAATATGTAGACCATTGAACAAAATAGTCAAATCTGCAACCATGTTTCTCAGGACAAATGTCTTTCACCCATTCTGCTCAAGATCATTTTAAATGGAAATGCTCATTTAACTGAACTTTGGGCATTCTACATTCTACATACATTATATTGCCAAATAGGGATTACACATACACACGTGAAGAGAGGAACAGGTTGCATGAAAACAAGTAAGCTTTAAGAAGGTCAGGCAATAGAGACAGCTGCTGAAAGCAGGGTGGGAATTTTGTTTGGCTCGGTAGCCTATATTAATCTTTAATGAAGTGGGCCAACATGAAGGTTAAGCTCAGAGCTCTTTTCAATGCCAGCCTGTTTGATTTAGTCAAATTCCATAAAAGTTGTGCATATTTCTGTAAAACAAAATCATGAATTGCTTGCTTGCTTGTTTGCTTTAAAAAAAATTCCCGTAATCTTTTTCAAGAACCACATTGTTGAGAAAGCCTATAGGTAGCAGATGTTAGGAAGCAGATGTTATCTTAAGGGGGTTGCTGTCCATTGCTAGAGATTAAATTTCTCCACATATGCACACACCAGTGCAGGACAGGGTGGAGATGTGAAGCTGTGATTCACTAATTGATTCTGGGCACCCATATTCCTATCATAACCAGCCAGCTTATCTAATGATGGGGGGTGATAACAGCAGTAGTTTACCAAAACTTGATAACAGCAGTAGTTTACCAAAACTGAAGGACCACAGGTTTTCATCCATTTTATCTTAGCTGAATCTTACCTTAATACTTCTCTCTCTCTCTCCCTCTCTCTCCATATATACAGGAACCAATTTTGAAACCTTTACAATCAAAAGGTAAGATTGCCCTTAAGAAGTAGTCAGAATAGCAAATAGGAAATGTCAGTTTCCTTAAGCATTCATTGGTGCCCCCACTAGGCCTTTTAATGGCACCATTTAGCACTAAAGCATCTTTTCCTCCCAGCACTTACTAATAACATGCTGAGATTGTTGCACTCTTTTCTACCAGATTTTTATTGAAAAGGGGAGGGGGGAATGCCTGGGGATTATTTATACTCTCCACACATTGGAGAACACACTTCAGATACACATTTCTGGGTGGGTAAAAGGGTGTGTGTGTAAAAGAAAGGTTAGTGATGGAGGCTGAGGATGAAGGAGAGAAACAAGGAGAAAAGCTAATGAAGGGAATTAAATGAATTGAGAATTACTTTGTGGAACAAGAATTGGAGGATAATAAATCTTTGAGTTGCAGCTGTACAAAGGATGAACAATAAAACAGTGAGGTGAAAGAACTGTCACATTGTATTTATAGTAAATATACAATTTGATCAACAAAGTGGAATGCTGGACTGCTTCTCTTATCAAGCCAAATGTCTAAACTATGGTTTCCTCTGTTTTCTTTCTGTTGGACTTCCCTAGCTGTCAAGTCTTACAAACAGATTTATATCATCTGCATTTGCATTCATTCAACATCATTATCTCTGTTTATTTATTTTCATATACTCACAGGCTGACATGTAACAGAGTTCTCAGATTGCCTTTTGAGATTTTTTTTTAAAACAATAATGTCAAAATACTACATCAAAACAGTGTAAGACAAGAACATAGAATCCTGAAACATCTAAACAGCATACAACATATGACTGAGATCAAATAGATGAGAACTGAAAGAACTGGAAAGGTCTAGGGAAATAAAAACAGATTCCTGTGTTGTTGAAGCAATAGGAAGGTCAGGCCAGGCAAGCCTTTCTTGGGAGGACATTCTACAGTCAAAGTGCCACCAGTGAAAAAGTTCATTTTTTTATGGTCACACATTGCAGCTTGACTAACAGGATATTCAGACAATGATGTAAGTTGTAAAGATCTTTAATTTCAAAAACAGCAGTTTGATTTGGTCCAGGAAATGGACCAATGACATGTCTTCAGTGGAGCATTATATTTTCCTAGGTGGAGATGTTTTCCGATGTTCCTTATGACATTGTTGTAATGAAGAGCTATGGTTCCAGTAAATAACGATATTCCCAGAATGTCAGACAGCTTCCAAATCTTAAACAATGACTAATTCTCAACAGTATACATAACATGGATGGTAACACAGGGACAAGACCCTGATACAAACTCAAATGTGAACTCTGTCCCCACATCTTCTCTGGGAGCAATAAATATTATAACAGAGGTGCATTTACATGGTTTTCCTGCAATATCATATATGACATCGCATGCCAGGAACGTCCCTCTAAACTCTGCACTGGAAAAACAGTCTCTAGGCAAGAGGATTAACGGACACAAATATGACATTAGAAATGGCAATACCTCAAAAGCTGTTGCAGAACATTTCAACATTCTTGGATATACAATAAAAGATTTACAAGCCAAAGTCTTCAAAAACAAGAAAATTACAAAGGAAGACTAGAAAGAGAAACAATTGAATTGAATGAATTAAACAGAGGTCATTCCACACTTATGAGTTAAGATTCTGTGCACTGTTTGCCACCACCGTTGCCCTACACAATGTTTAACAGTGGCTTTGATAACAGTGCTGTCGTTGGGAAGAAATCAAACTGGCAAGTGGATGGGCCTGGTCATACACATGTTCCCTCACTCATTTATGTAGGTGGGAGGAAGGGAATCGGATGTGGAAACACAACAAGGGATGGCAAGTGTGTTCCCTTTCTCACTCATTTACTTCTTAAGCAGACATCACCTTTCTCCCTCCTCCCACTCCCCATCTCATCTCATCCTCCAAACACCTGTGCAAGTGAGTGGGCAAATGAGAGGAAGCACACATCCAACCTCAGCCATCCCTCTAGCACAGGTACTTTGTTTAGTGTTAAATATGATTTGTGGGGGGCAGCTAGAGATATCCACATATTTTTTTTCATTTTTGTGTGTGTGTGTGTGGCTGCACCCACATCCCCTGTGAAAACTGAAAGCTTATTGTATTCACACATTCCAGTCCATTAGCAGAGATATGAAGAAAGCCAGGTGCTTCATGGCACACAGCACATTTCAATGGAAGAGTCCTCACCACTGCACATATAACCAAAGGAATTGTCGCAGAAAGTTTTGAACAGTTTTTGAGCAAAATTTTGTGCCCTGCTGGAAATGGTAGTTTACATCAGATAATCCTAACAGAGATGCAGTTCTTCACTATTTTTTTCTCAACGAAAGCAATGTAAGCAATTTTGTTTTTCTTCTGCAATAATATCTTCCAAAAACATGCAAAAGCCTATTACAATTCAGATCTTATGCTCTACAAAATTAATACATGGTTGTTTTGCAGAGAAGTCAGTGTTTTCTGTGAAGGAAAAAGAATTTTGTGAATAAAAAATAATATTTCTGTGTAATATTACTTTCTGCATAGGAAGTGCTATTTTCTGTGCAAAGCAACTATGTGTAAATTTTGTAATAAATAAATAAATAAATAAAGGCACAAACTGCAAAAATTCTCATCAGTCTGGAATGCTTTTTTATCAGGGTTGCCAATTCTAAAACAAAGCAACAGAAAACAAAACACGTTTTTGATTACTTTGAAATCAGTGGCACATGAAGAATCCTGATCATCATATCCAATACTGTTTTAAGATAAGAGCCTACCCCTTGTAGCCTAGAGCAGGTGTTGCTTTGGGAAGGATGAACCATAGTCTCTATGTGTCAGATCTGAACATTTTGTGGTCTGGCATAGACCTACAGATTGAAGTCCACCTCCCATACACACAAAAAAAGAAAAAGTGTTGTTTTATTCGTGTTAAAAAACAGAAGCATACAGAGTTGTTTTATGAGAAGAGAATGTTTAATATAAAGTTTAGGCCCATGGTTGTGAATCTATGGCATGATTGCCAGAAATGTGGAGGGCAGGGAACAGGTGCACACCCATTCTTTCTCTTCCCTCACTCTCCCAGGCATTCAGCTGTCTCCACGTCTGTCTCCCCTCTTCCCAGCCATCCAGGCCATCAGCTGCCTTTTCAGATGCATTTGAAGGCAAGAGGAGGAACAGGCCTGTACCTGTTCTTCCTCTTCCCCCCTGCCCCCCTGGGCTTTTAACTGTCTCTGGGGAAGTCCTGCCCCTGGAAGTCACAGAACGCAGAAGTCTCACCCCTGGATGTCCCATCCCCCCAGACGTCCTGCCCACCTGCACTGTGTGACATCCGGTGCAGGGGCATCTTTGAGTTTGGGTGCTCGGTCACTATAAGGTTCACCATCACTGGTTTAGGCAATAAAAAAGAATGTTCTAGTTACATACCCTGGTTAAGAGAACACAATTTCTATATAATATGGTATTAGGGAAAGGTAAAGGTATCACCTTGACATGAATGTCTAGTCGTGACCGACTGTAGGGGGTGGTGCTCATTTCTGTTACTAAGCCAAAGAGCCAGTATTGTTTGAGGACTACTCTGGTGATCATGGGGCCAGTATGACTGCAGTGGGTACCTCCCCACTGAAGTAGTACTTGTTTATGTACTTGCATTTGCATACTTTCAAATTGCCACTGTTTCTATTGCGACATCAACCAAGTCACTTGCTGTGGAAATATTCTTGTTTGCACTCTGCTTGTGTACTTATTGTATCTACTATAACTATGGAACTCTCTCCTGAGAGTCCATTATCTTTTACCTGAGCAATATGTTTCATTTATTTTGTGGAACAGTGCATTTTCTGTTTTGAAATTTGCTTTTCCCTATGGTCAAGAAGGTTTTTTATTACTTAGGGAATAAGTGTGGCTTAAATAAGGAATAAACACATTCTTGTTTGTTAGATGTTGTTTATATGTTATTCTCAGTATGAGTTTTATAACAATAATATCCTCCTGCCTTTAGCCATTTGCCATGTTAGATGAAAATTGCAGAATCCCTGCTGCAACTGAATTTTTATGAAAACAATAGTCTAAATCCAGTTGTTGGTAAATAAACAGTAGAGCATGTTTCTTTGGTCTGAAAGAAGTTTCATTGATTGATGTTCCCATAGATTTAAAAAAAGCTGTTGTAGTGGAGCGTCACAATTATATTTAGGCCAATGGGGCTAAAATTAAGCATATGCCATTTAGTCACAACAAACTTTCAGTTCTTTGTATACCTATAGCTGAATCACCTTGAATTTTGACAGCAGAAAAGATGCTGGAAAACCTCTGAGGCAGTTTCAGTTCCTCTGTTCAGTTTAAAATATTTCTTCTATACTGTTGGCAATGAAAATTCTGTTTTTATTTAAATAAATCAATAGAATTCCTCTGAGAGTTAATTAAAATGAGAAACAAGATTCCATTTTGCTTGGGACAACACGATGTGTTAGAATATCAACAGGTAATCCCTTGTTGGAGTCAAGCATTGAATATTTCTAGTACTGTAGTCAGATTGGCAGTAATGACAATAATATGTGGGAAAAAAGTGGTCATTCTCTGTCTAATGATTACTGGGATGCCTTGGAAGATAGTGGATTCTCCATTATTAGAGATTTTGAAGCAGAGGCTGGATGGCCACTTATTGTGGATGCTTCATTAGCAGATTTCTTGCAGCAGGAACAGAGTCTTCCCCTGCCTTTTGATATTTCTCTTTCCAATGACTCAGTCTTTCAACATTTGCAAATTGCAAACAAGTTACATTAATTTGACTGGGGTTTCATTCTTTTGTTAGTTCTTCTTGCCTACAAAGCATGCTTGAGATCACTCACAGACAGATGATAGATAGATAGATAGATAGATAGAGTGTGAATTTAGCTTTTGCACACATTCAAAAGTCTTATATAGTGTGTTATTTATATTTTCAAAGACCAAATCCATTTGCAAGCAAGCAAGAAAGCAAACAAACAAAAACTAGGTTTTACTTTTCAACCAATTTCACTTTCTGACAGTCCTCTGGTCCCTATAACCAGACTATACTTTCCAGCCCTGAACTCTAAACAAATATATCACATGATTTCCTTGCTCCTATAGTTATATGTGCATCCTTCCCACATTTTCCCTTGATTTTATTGAAATATTTGGCTTTCCTTCTATATTTAGGGGCTTGACAGACCACCCCTAAGGAGCAGCGTCCAGCCACCCCTTCCCTAGAGGATCAGGGCTGCATCAATATCACTCCACATACCTGATCCTGCCTTTTGAGGGCACAAAAAGGAACTGCAAAAAGCAGATCCTTTTTGCCCCCTTGACAGGGCACCGTAGTTGTGGCGGCACAGCTATAAGAAGCTCCTTTGGTGCTGCATCATCTGGACACAGTGCTGGAGGCATGTCCTGATGCTGTGTGCCATCTGGAACAGCTTGCAGCATCAGGGCACCCTGGGGGGGGGGGTGGATGCTGTCATGAGGATGTGGTGCCCTGACTCTGCTCCCAGGCCAGCTTTTGAGGCCAGTCTGTACAGGCCTTTGTCTTAGAAACACCCTCCTAGTTAGTTTGCTAACCTGTTTGCTTTAAGTGAGATCCAGAGACCAATGAATATGCATAAAAAGGTGACTGGAATGGCCAGGGTGAACTTGAGTGATATGGTTCTTTTCCTCCATACTTCACAACTATATGAGCTAAGACAATTTCAGACAGAATGTAAGACTAAAGGTTTTCCAGTGAACTTCATAGTTAAAAAAGAAAGATTTTATCTCCCAAATCACAGTACAACCCACAAATCATTACACAACACTGACTCTCCTGCCCAAACACAAGGATTATCCTCATCAGGGAAATGTTACTTAGAACTGTCTGAGCTCCCCTTGAAGTTCTCAAGATGATTCATTTATGGAGAAACTGTCATACTAATTTCAAAGTTTAGTACAGGCAACATTTTCAACTCTCATTGTTTTCAACTCTCATTGTTTCCATTTCAGAATTACAGAAATCCATGAAAGTTCTAGAGTCATACATGGCATTTTTTGTTTTGTCTTGTTTTTTCGTCAATTTGACTTCAGGGTAGTTGTATAGTTGTATATTTTTACAATAACTGCTGGAGTGGGGAGACAAGGAGAAAGATGGAAAGGAAAGGAGAAGAGAAAAAGGGAGAGGGTGGCTTAAAATGACTTATGAAAACTCATAGTCAAACAGGGATTTGAATCCAGTATCCTTATGCAGACTAAAACCATTTATCTTTTCTACCACAATGATTAGTTTAGTGTTTTTAAATCCCCAAATAAGAGTGTTTACATTAAAGGTTTGTCTTTTTCTCATCATTGATAGACATATGCTAGTTGATAATCATATGTTGCTGATTTGTAGGTCAGGTTTGATACTGCCTCAAATGGATTTAATGTTAAATCCAGGAACAAATGGACTTCTACCAAGAGGGACTGCACCAGTGAAGCAACCTGTGTAACTGTTGTTATTGCTGTTATTGTAGTGTTTTTTGTTATTGAATTGTTTTTATTTTATTATGTATTGCTATGTTATATTTGCTTATTATTTCATGTTTATTGTTAATGCCTGTGTTATTCCCACTATTGTAAGCCGCCTGGATTCCCAGTTGATTGGGTGGGGTATAAATAAATCGTATTACCATATTATTATTAAGCTTACTGATACCTTTCTCTGGTGTGTTGTTTTGGCTACATAGATTTGGCAAATAATGCCTTTGCTATTAGTATATAGGAGGGATGAAGAATTTGGTAGAATTAAGTAGAACTGATCTTAATATGATAGCATTTAGGACTGAATACCAAGTTTTGTGTCTAGTTTGTGTTTATGTATGTATGTGTTTGTGTTTGTGTGTTAACTATTCTCAAGTCAACCTTGACTTGTGATGATCCTATGAATGAGACATCTCCACAACATCCTCAGCAGTGCTGCTAAGGTCTTTCAGACTCATGGCTATGACTTCCTGATATGGCCCAAGTTTGACGGTTTCAGTTTACCCATTTTGGCTTCTAGAGAGAGTTCTGGGTTGATGTAAGAATCGTTTGTTTGTTTGTTTGTTTGTTTTTAGCATGGATCTCATCTCCAGCATAACAGCTCAAATGAATTAATTTCATCCAGCCAGCTTTCTTCACTTCCCAGCCCTTACAACCATATATAATGAGCAGAAATACAATGGCATAGATGACCCTAACTTCAGTATTTTTTAGTGATATGTTTTTACATTTCAGGATCTTGTCTAGTTCTTTCACAGTCCCCCTTCCAAGTCTAGTCTTTGATTTCTTGACTGCAGTCTCCATCCTGATCAATGAACCAAGGTACTGGAAAACTTTAATTCTTTCAATTTCTTCATCATTTGCTTTAAAGTTATATAAATCATTCATGGTCCTTATTTTTGTGTTCTTAGTGTTCAACATTAAGAACATTTAGCACTTTCACCCTTGATTTTCTTTGGTAATTGTTCCAGATTTTGCTATTTTCAGCAAGGAGCATGATATAATTTGTTGTCAGAACCAAGAAAACACTGGGGCTAAACAGATAGACAAAAAGAGGTGCTTTTAGGCTGGCTTGAAGGCGTAGCATTTAGATGACACATGCCTTGGAGACATACGAAAAGTGCCCTTATGTAGAGAAAAGCAGTTTCTATAAGAACCAGCTTTTTCCCACTTCTTCCTGGCTTGAAGCCATGTCATGCGGTCATGACATGAGCACTCCAGCTGCCTTGGGAACCGGCGGGGTAGTTGGTGGAGTTTCAATGTGGCTTCAGAAAAGGCAGCTTCAAGCCACTTTTTCCTGCCCATCTGTTTCATTCCTCAGTTTTCAAAGGACAGAAAAGCATCTTATTGTGATAGAAAACAAAAGAGTTTCATTTTGGATATTGGAACAGAAGTTCCCAGTAGAGTGTCTTTGCTGAAACTGAGGGTCTCTTTCCTCTACTGTAATAGTAGAGTTCAAACTATCCAGCCCCCTTTCTGGCTATTGATGCCCAACCTTTGATCCTCATCATAGCAATCTTTCATGTCCCCTTTTATCCCTCCTGTGTTTATCATTCATTTGCCCTTAAGAGAGGAAAAGAAGCACCCCTCATTTTCAAACTAAATCCTCTTGCAGGAAAGGCAAGGTCATAAAACTATAAATCTTCAGCCTGTCCCCCTTTTTCCCTTTAATTATTCCCATGCCCAGAGAATCCACTTGATTAATATACAATACCCTTCAATATTCTCTAGATCTATCATCCCAATAATTCATCAGGTTATCACATTGGTATATCATTGTATTAGCAGGCCACCATATCATCATGTCAAAATAATACACATGGGTCTGACATCTGCATATCTTAAATTATTGATGTTCTTTCCTTTGATTTTCACATCTCCTTCCTCCATGTCTAATCCTGAACTTTGGATGATATTTTCAGCATGCACATGGAACAGTTAGGGTGAAAGGATGCAGACTTGTCAAAACTGAAATCCACTTGCTAGTCTCAATTAGAGTAGACCCATGGAATACACTGCCAGATGAAAATCAACAAATATGTAAATATCACAGATCCAATGGTTTGTTTGTTTTTCCCTAGTTGGGACTAAACAATTGCATTTAGGGTTATGAGGCTAGAAGACTGAGTTGATTCAGAAATAAATTATCATAAAAGAGACTGATTTGATTCAGAAAAAATCAATAGGGACCTATATGATTTAAACTGGTTGCACTGTGTTATTTTAACTTTGGGCTCAACATGTTTTGCAGTACTTTTGATGGCGTCTGTTTAAACAACACAGGAAATGGAAGACCTTGTATGTTGTCAATTTGAAGTAAACTTATTTTGCATACACAACTTATTTTGCATACACAATGAAAACAAACTGATCAGCACCTTTTAAAACTTATTTTAATAATGTGTTTGACATGGCTTCAGATATTTTATACCACTTTGTATTGAAAATTAAGCTGTCATCTATGCATAATTTCAAAATGATATTGAATTGAGTTGGCATAATACAGAATACTTATACTATAATAAAATAAATGCCCTCAGAGGGCAACATCCAGGGAAAGCCAGTTCACTGTGGAGTACTTTAACACAACCCCATAATAACATTATTAAGTAGAATTATCTGAGTTTTGTTCCTTCTCTGATGTTACACACAGTGACAATAGTCTGTACATGGGGTTATTAATTTTAGTGTACTGGTACCTTGGTCCTGCATTAGGGACACATAGATCCACATACTGCACTTTTCGTAGTGTTTGCAGAGTGTGTTTCTTGTAAGAACAAATCATCAAAGTACTTCTATACCCTGCACTAACCTACATAGAGTCCCCTGCCTCGGTGTCCTATTCCAAGGTCCCTAGATCCATTCACATTTGTTTATTCTAAGAGAGTGGCATTGCTTGACACAAAATGTTTTGATCTGTAGAGGAGATAAATATACAGTTACTTCCTTCAGTTTTTCACCAAGACTTGAAAATCTTGGAAGGTTCCATTTTCTGCTGTACCAAGCACATAAATTCGAAGCAAGCAATCTGACAGTGCTTTCTTGTAACACGAGTTCTGATTACACTCAAACCCAATTCCTGTCTGGTTACATTTAGCTCAACATATTTTGATATTATCTTGGGCCTCCTGATGTAAGCTGAATTGCCTTTAGATGGAAATGAAATCTCCAAGAGGAAGCATATTTTTCATATCTTCAAGTCAAAAAGTTCAATCATCATTCCAGTCTGGCCACAGTATTGTGAATATGAAACAAGCACTGAGACAGAAAACATAAAATTATATGGTGGAGTTAATTGAAAATTATATAGTGGATTTAATTGAAAACTCTGGAGGGGAAAAATGACCTGTGCCTTGTGCATTAATTACTAGACACAGATTCTTTGCAGAAAAAAGAGAAATAAAATGAAATAGTGTACTGTTAAAAATAAAATAAAACTTTTATTTGTGAGAGACTCAAACTGAAGACAATGTGGGACAGTTCCTCAGAATACAGACATATGTCCTGAGAATATATGCACATACATTCATTGTTTTATAATTCATTATTAGTACATTAATAAAAATTATATTGAACACAGAAACAAGCTGTTTAAACATATACAAGCTAATATAAACTAGACATAATAAACCATTAACTTCCCACCTCCCAGTTGTTGGTTATAACTGTCATATTGTCTATCTTTTATTAACAGTATTTTCTATGGTCTCCTAATATAAATAGAATTCTGCCATTTCAATCTTCTGTTCTTCTACTCTTCTGTTAACATTATAATAATCTAATATTTTTAATCTTCAGACCCCCAAACTGAAAGATTCCCATGCTATTTTCTCAGATATATTATCAGTACAGTCTAGTCTTTCCTGGAGTTTCCTAGCAAGCTGCTTTTAACCAACATGCTCACCTTATCCATTTCTGCCAGGCTGTATAGTTTCAACAGCCAGTCCCCTTGTAATGGAATTGCATTTTCTTTCTAATCCTGTGCGTAAAAAAGTCTAGCAGCAGCCATCATATACGGTAGGATTCTTCCATACCTCTTTTCTAGATGTTCTTACAGTATATTCAACAGAAAAAAATGGTGTAATTTGAATTTTAACTTTCAAAATATCTACTAACAGCTTCTGAATCTGGACCAGCATTATTTTGCTTTCTTGAAAGACCACCACATGTGATAAAAGGTTCCTCTTTTACCTGAACTTTTCCAGCAGTTATTACTCATTCCTTTATTACTTTTTGACATTCTCTTAGGTGTTAAACACCATATGTATAACACTGTATAATAATTTTATTTGAGGTCATAGTTTAATGTAAATTTTAGTCCTTTAATCCACATAAGTTCCAGTGATCTAATTGTTAGGGGTGGCCAATATTTCAGGTTTACTACATCATGCAGTCTTTTACTACTACTTCTTGCACTTCTAATTTTAGTAATATTTTATACAGCTTTGCAATTTTGTGGGCATATATTCACAGATATGGTCTGTGAATGACAAACCATACACTTGCTCTATTTGACCAAAAATTCAGGAAGTTGAACAAACCATTTTGGAGATGAGTAAACTGTGTGTAGGTATGAACATATATACATTAACTCATAACTGGATTTCCTTTTTAACATCCCAGAGGACTAGACAGAGAGAAGAAATTGATAATGGACATCAGTTCAATCTATCTAAATGAATGTGGGATTGTTGGTTGTTATATAAATTACTCTGTTCCCCCTGTTGTCCTTTGGTGTTTCATAACAATGTTTTTTTTTCAAGAAAAGAAAAGAGAAAGTAATATAGCTTTTATTTTGTTTTGTTTTTTTCTAGAAAAATATCCATCTACACATGTCAAGAAATCTGGCAAGAAAAACATAAAACACTACTTTGGGACTTAAATAATCGATGCATCCAATTTAGGTCTTGTACTGTTTGGTTAACTGATTGATGTCAAAGAAAATTTGAGCAACTGACACTGCAAAACAATAAGGACTTTATTGTTCCCATTAATGTTTTGCTCCTGGACATCTGTGCAATTCTTCATTGTCTCCTGTGATGTAGCACTAATTCTTCTGGTCTGGGAAAATGTAATATACTGAATGTAAACTGTGTACATGTTTGTTCAGATGTTTATGAAAACCTTGCTCTAAACAGGCAATCTGAAAATCTCAACATGAAAGATAGATGTAAGGGGTGCTGTCCTATATCTTCCATCTCTGACCATGCTGTGTTTATGGGAAAGGTCTGAATTGTAATTGCAAATACATTTGCCAAATGCCATGACAGGCATGTCATGGATTTAGAAACTGAATAGGCTGCAAATTTGTCAGAGAGATTATTATAAAATGGCAGAACTTACATTCCTCGGTGACCTATCTACTAAGGTCACTCTAGTAAGGCACATGCTAGAATTCTGCATGCTACCCAAGAAAATTCACCAAGCTGTGGTAAAAAAACACAGACCTTTCCATCCACCGGAAGGAAGATATCAGACTAGTATATGATCAAGTAAATGCCATAGCTTTATTGCTCCAACACAAGAACTGCAAGGCAGAAGCACATAATAAATCCAGGTAGACAACCAAGCATAGAGAAAAGCCATCTTGCAACCCTAACCTGGCTCAGAGTCAGGATATGCCAGGGAATTAACTACAAAAAATTGATTATAATTATCAACATGAACAGATTAGATCATCTTTCTCACTTCCTCTTTAAAAGCAAAGACAACCTATGCCTTCAGCATCCATATGTATTGCTGCAGTCCATTTAATGATAGTATCTTTAACACTCCATGTTTAACAACAGCAGCTGCTCCAGCTCTGCTTATGTTCCAGGGAAAACAGCAGAACCCTGTTTCACCTTAAAAATGAACATTTAATCGTGCTATAAACGTTGTCTGATGAAGTGGACTACTGTCCATAGAAGGTCATGAGACAATTAATTCATTTGCCTTTAAGATATCTCTACCTATTGTTTTTACTGCTACAGGATATCATAGCTACTCAACTTTAATCTGTTTCCCAAGACCTGTTTTAATTTAATTGTAAAAGACTGCTCCCATTCATCTTAATGAACTGTTTTTGGGGAAATGTGTATAGTATATACATACACAAGAGGTCTTGTTTATTTTATTTTATTTTAATGTTTTAATTGGTTTTATTGTTTGTATTGCCTGCTTTTATGTTGTTCACCGCCCTGATCACAGGAAGGGCGGTATACAAATAAAATATTATTATTATTATTATTATTATTATTTTATTTTATTTATGAGATTTATATCCCACTTTGGGATCCAAGGCAGCTTACAATAATTTAAAAAGATAAAATTAAAACATTAATTACAAAAGTTAAAATAATTGAATAATACTAATATTAAAAAACAAGTTAAAAACAGTATAGATAAAATCATTTTAAAAGTAAAAACCATTAAAGCATTAAAACAGAATGCCACACTACATAAGTAAAATTCAACCAAATGCCTGCCTAATTAAAAACATCTTCAGCTGCCAGTGAAAAGAGAACAAGGTGGGGGCTGTCCTGACCTCCTATGGAAGAAAATTCTATAATCTAGGAGCAGCCATGGAGAAAGCTTTCTCCCAAGTGTGAAATCAAATTGAAGTGTGAATGTCTCCCAAGCCCTCACCAATCACATTTGCAAAAGTGGCTGCCAATCTTAACACGTGGGCTGTTTTGAATAGGGAGATATGGGCCTTCAGATAGCCTGGACCCAAGCTATGTAGGGCTTTAAAAGTCAAAAATCACATCTTGAATTCTGTCTGGAAATGGACTGATAGCCAGTGCAACTATTTCAGCAGGGGAGTCACATGATCCCTGTAGTCAGCCCCAGTCTGGCAGCAGTATTTTGGACCCACTAAAGTTTTTAAACAGTTTCCAAAGGCAGCCCCACATAGAGCACATTATAGTAGTCCAAACAACATATAATCAAGGCATGTATCACCATAGCTAGGTCTGACTACTCAAGGAATGGGTGCAGCTGCTGCACTGGTTTTAACTATGCAAATGTACTCCTGACCACAGCTGAAACCTGGACAACCAGACTCAGACCCAAATCCAGGAGCACACCCCAGCTGCAAACCTAAGATTTCAGGGGGGATGTAACCCCATCCAACACTGACTGGATCCCTATACCCCGATCTGCCTTCTGACTGAGTAGAAGCACCTCTGTCTTATCTGGATTAAGTTTCAATTTGTTCACCTTCATCCAGTCCGTTATTGACAGCAGACACTAGTTTAGTACTGAAACATCTTCCTGGAGTCAGATAGAAAGGAAAGAGTTGGATGCCATCAGCATACTGTTGACACTGAACTCCAAAACTCCACATGACCCATCCCAGTGGTTTAATGTAGATATTAAACAGCATGGGGAAGAGCCCTGAGCAATACCACAAGCAAGTAGCCAGAGTGTTAAACAGGCATTTCCCCTGAACAACCTTATGGGTCCAACCCTCCCCCTCCCCAAGAAGGACTCAAGCCACTGTAAAACAGTAACCACAAGCCCCATCCCAGAGAGGAGACACAGAAGGGCAGCATGTTTGATGGTTTTCAAAGCCATTGAGAGGTCCAGCAGAATCAACAGGGACACACTCCTTCTCTCTAGTTCCCTGCACAGGTCATCCACCAAGAAGATAAAGCTGTTTCTCTCTTACAACCAGGCCTGAAACCAGACTGAAATGGCTCTAGATAAACTGTTCCATCCAGAACTCTCTGGAACTGAAATGCCACCTCACACTCCAATACCTTGCTCAAAAAGGGAAAATTTGAGATTGGCTGATAGTTCCCCAATTTGGTGGAATCTAGGGCAGGTTTTTCAGTAGTGGCCTCACTTCAGCCTCTTTTAGACAAGCTGAAAATCTGCCTTGCTGTAGTGAAGCATCTATTACTCCCATTACCCAATTGGCTGCCCCCCCCCCCAGCTGTTTTCTACAGCCAAGATGGGCATGGGTCTAGGATGCACATAGTGGCTCTCACATCTCCAAGG
The DNA here is from genome assembly GCA_034509955.1 of Urosaurus nigricauda. Classification (NCBI taxonomy): domain Eukaryota; kingdom Metazoa; phylum Chordata; class Lepidosauria; order Squamata; family Phrynosomatidae; genus Urosaurus; species Urosaurus nigricauda. The sequence goes on from JAOEGL010000003.1 coordinate 134,834,836, forward strand.
ATTCCATCTACATCCTCAGGCCCCACTTGCTTTCAAGCTCTTTGTGAGTTGTATTCCCTTGTTGAACATCTGAGATAACTCATTTATTCGAATGATATTGGACCAGTCAGACTTTCTCTTGTCCATTTCCTTGGTCTTAAGAAATTCAATGTAAAAGTGGGAATGGGGTGTACTTTGGTTCTAGTGCCCCAGCATGCCAATGCATGCACACAGATATATTCCCTACAGTTATGATTTTTCCATAGGCCTTGTAAATATTTCCAAAGTGCAACAAGCCTGATGTGTGATTAAATATTTTATTACATATTCTCAAAGAGTTGTCAGGTTTTTAAAAGCAACAGTTATCCGTTTATTAACACATGCTGCTTCAGAAGAGGGCAGGCTATTGGAGAGTAAGTGAACAGAACACATGTCAGCTAGAGAAGAACTTTCCAATATTTAATATAGGGGTGTTCAAGCAATGCTTCTTGCTGGGAGAAAACAAAAGTGTTGTGCATAAACAAAAGTGTTCCTATTGTTATAAATAAAATATTAGATGATGCACTAGCATCATTCAATAGGTAGTACAGATGAGCTGCCAAGAAAAAAAAAAAGGACTTCTTAAGCAATTGTTGTTGTTAATTGGCTTTGTGTCAATCTCAACCCATGGTGACCCTGTGGATGAGACATCTCCAAGACTCCCTGTCCTCCACTGCTCTGCTTAAATTCTTGAAAATTCATACCCATGATCCCCTTAACAGATTCCATCCATCTAGCATGTGGTCTTCCTCTCTTCCTACTTCCCTCCACCTTTCCCAGCATTATTGTTTTTCCCAATGAGTCCTCTCTTCCCATGATGTGTCCAAAGTATGACAGCCTAAGTTTGGCATTTTGGCTTCCAGGGGATTTATGACTTGATTTGTTTGTCTTTTTGGCTGTCCACAGAATCCTCAGCACTCTTTTCTAGCAACACAACTCCCATGAATTGATTTTCTTCCTATCTTGTTTCTTAATTGTCTAGCTCTCACATCCATAATGGTAATAGGAAATACAATGGCATGAGTCTAACTTTTGTGCTAGGTTGTATATCTTTGCTTTTTAGATTTTTCTCTAGTTCTTTCATAGCCATCCTCCCCATTATTAATCTTCTTCAGATTTCCTGGCTACAGTCTCTGTTCCTGTCAATGTTTGATCCTAGGTATGAGAATTCCTTTCTATGTCTTTTTTTTTTCCTCGTTGTCTAGGTTGAAATTGTGTAGATTTTCCATGGTCATCATTTTTGTCATTATGTTCAACAGTAAGCCTGTCTTTGCACTTTCTTCTTTGGTCTCCCTTAGTAGGTGTTCCAGGTCTGTGAGGTTTTCTGTGGGCACTATGGTGTCATCTGCATATCTTAGATTGTTGATATTCCTTCCTCCTATTTTCACTCCTCCATCTTCTGTGCCCAAGCCTGCTTTTTGTATAATATGTTCTGCATATACGTTGAAAAGGTAGGGTGATAAGATGCAATCTTGGCTGACTCCTTTGCCAATTGGGAATAATTCTGTTTCTCCATGTCCTGTCCTGACAGTAGCCTCTTGTCCTGGGTACAAATCCCTCATCAAGACTATCAGAAGTATTGCTATTCCCATGTCTTTAAGGAAATTCAACAGCTTTTCATGATCTATGCAGTCAAAGGCTTTGCTATAGTCTATAAAGCACATGCTGTTTTTCTCCTGGAATTCCTTGGTGTGCTCCATTAGCTGTCACATCTTTGCAATGTGGTCCCAGTGCCTCTTCTTTTTCTGAATCCTGCTTGGACCTATGGAGTTTCTCTCTAGATGTATGGCCAGAGTCTAGGTTGCAGAGTTTTGAGCATTATTTTGCTTGCATGGAAGATTAATGCTATGGTTCTATAGTTTCTGCAGTCTTTTGTGTCTCCTTTTTTGTGGATGAGGATATATTTTGATTGTTTCCAGTCAATTGGAATATCATTGGCTCTGGGTGATTTGTTTTTTGCTTTTTCTCTTATTGCAGATTCCACCTCTTAAACAATAGTCACCTGTTATCATGGGAGTTGAAATGTGGTAGCATAATAATTATGCAATCTTCTGTAGATGACATATTTTCAGTCATGGAACAACTGATGATGTTCCCGTGAACCATAAAAAAAGAAGACATGATTATATATGCTACCTATTCTCCTGTCAAGAACTCAACTGCTTTGATTAATAACAGCACCAGTGGTTTATTGCATGACAATTTACTAACTGTAGTTTCCCTAAATCTAAATTGAATATGTCTCCTAAGTCTAAACGGTCTTACTAGCTCCTACTGACAAGAAGGCAGGAGAAAAAAAAGATCAGACTAGGGATGTGATTCTTTGTTTCAATTAGTTCTTGGGGGGGGGGGGGGAAAGGAGTAGTTTTAGCAGTGTTCTTCCTAATGTCAGAAAGTCATAAAAAACTGTGTGGTTTTCAAAGATTATTCTCATTTGGGATTTATTTGCACAAAATTCATATGTGAATTTTTTTTTTTATAGGAGAAAAAACATTTTCTGCACAGGGAATGGTATTGTCTTCACAGCAATAATATTGCAATGTTATCTGCACATACACAAACCATATGGAAATTTTGCACTCAATACATGCTGAACTGTGAGTGTTTTTGTTAGTCTAGTATTCTTCTCATCAATGTTTCCAGCCACTTAAGAAAATACATTTTAAGCATTTTAAAAATATTTTCAAAAATTTTTTTCATCCCTGATTTTATCAGACACTTAGCATAATGTTCACTATTATATTTGAACAATTGACACCAGTTGTACTGTTGTTGCAAGAAATATGCTTAGATGTAGTATGGTCCTCAGAAAAGTCTGCCTTGCAAAACAGAAACTAAAAACATTAATAAGAGAGTGTGTTTAAGATTTGAATAACATGAGATGAACAACTCTCACCTACTTTTGAGGTCTTTGTGAGTTATATTGCCTTATCGAACTTCTGTGATAACTTGCATTCACTCAGGGCTGGATCAGACCACCACAAAAGGGTTGATTTCCAGCCCAAATCCTCCCTGGAGTTGGCCCAAATAGGAACAGAAAAGATCCACTCCCCCTTGGGCTGGTAAATGCCACATCACCAGAGTAGATAGAAGCCGCCCATGTCTGGTAGGCAAGGGTGTTCCAGAGTTCATATCTAGCAACTGGAATGATAACTTTGCAAGCAGAAGGAAATGTCTGTACCCACAATATCCTTTTGGTGACAGTTGAAGACCTTTTTATTCAAACAAGGTTTTGAGGACTGATTGGGATACCAAAAAAAAAAAAAAAAAAAAAGGTTTTTCCTACTATGCTATTACATAGATGAATTTTAAATGGCTTTGATGCTATATGCATTTGAAACATAACCTTTTGTTTGCTTTAAATCTGTATGTATTTTTACTTAAACAAACAATGACATTTTTAAGCCACTTGGAGTCCCAGCTTTGGCATATAAATAAACCAATACAATATGACACAATGCCCTACAGTTGATGCAGCATTAGCTGTACCAACCAGTCAGGTAAATGTAAGGAGCTTATTTTAACTAGCTGTCCTGCTTATGCTCACTGGTGTCATCTGACCCAAAATATATTCCCCAACCCTTGGGTAAAAATGAATGCAATATTTAGAAACTTGGTTTCATTTGGGTCAATTAGAACCCTCTTGCACATGTGATAATAGCACACATTTATTATTATGGAGCTGAGCTTAAGAGGTAAAAATATAGCAAGAACTGGCTCAGTGCAGGACTGAATCTAGAATTAAAGCAAGCTATTTGCTCATTTCTACACAAATGACATTGTCAATAGTATAGCATTTGGGATTTTGCAGCCATTCCCAGTTGTCCACCAAAATGTCCTTGTTGTTGATTGACATTAGACTCTCCTCCTCCCCATTATTCTTATTTGCTGCTTCTTTCAATTGAGGCAAATGTGCCTTCTTTATCAAGACAGTAATTTTAAGTAATGCTGCACATAAAAACATTGTGAAAATCACTAGAATGCATTATGCTAAATCTAGTTTTTGATGAATAAGCTTTAGGGGAATCAGCCTATTCCTTATGAAATTCTCTCCAGAGCACTATCTCCCTGCAACATGCTCTCTTCTTCTTGTCTGAAGTGAAAGAGATGGATATAGAGAAAGTATTCATTTAAACCTTTCAGTTTCCAGCTTGACACTTTCAGTCCATTTTTGGGGTATGTTTAATGATAACGTTTGTTAAATGAAATAGCACTTCTTGTTAATCTGTGTCTTATGATTGGATTAATAATAACTGATACTTTCTCTGGAGCCTGAGAATAATAATATAATAATGTATGTCACTATAAGCAGCAGATGTTTAAAACCTTCAGCTCATATCACTGAAACATTACCTTTGTGTAAGCATGATATGTCAGTACAGAAACAATATGAATAATAATTTAGTTTGTAGACTAATGGCAAGGAAGAATCACTAATGGCAGCTTTTTATCAATCTGAATGACTTACAGAACACAAGAAGCTCTTTAAATGGTCATTCAGGACAAAATTATAAACACTGGGATGAGGGAAGGAGGGAATATGTTGTCTGTGGTACCTAACATGTAAATTATCTCCTACTATGGCAAAGTTTGACTCCAGTAAATGGAGAATGCTTGACTCCAGTGCATCCTAATCTTGGACAATAATACTGATCATTCCTGATCATTAGCTATACTGCCTGTGGTCATTGTAGTCTCTAGATGGACATTTCCAAGCCCTGGATAAGAATAACTGCGGCCCAAAACACACAGGTCAAATAAAGCACCTGCTGAGCACTTTGAGGGTGTGGTGTTCAAATGACGCATGCCCCCAAACTGACTAGAAGTTGTTGCAAGGCTGTCTAAGGCAGCCTGAAACTGGCCTGAAATGGAGCAACAAAAAGCCGGTCCTGCTGGTGACCCATTCAGAACTGTGACAGTGGCCAGGTTTGGGACTGTGGCATCCAGTCACCATGGTCCTCTGACCACTCCTTTTGACCTGTCTGCTTCACCCCCAAATCAAAGTGGCCAAGTTGTAGTAAACCTTGGGAATCATGGCAGGTTTAATGGCTACATGGGAAAATGGGGAAAAGTGTGGAAACGGAAATGCTGTTTCACATTGGAAATCAACTCCCATATTGTCTTCACCTTTTATCCAATGGACATTGAGTGACCAGCAGCAAGCTTTAAATGACAAATACAGTTTTAGATCCTGAACCAATTTCTGTTTTCATCTTTGTTCAGAAGTATTTGAGGGATTACACTTGAAATAATGAATTTATTTTGCAACAGAACCCTTTGCATCCCTAATGAGAGGCTGTAGGACTGCTGTGAAAGGACGTTCTTGTTGATCATTGCCAGCCTCTGGAGCTCCATACCAAAGGAAATGAGGCTGGATCCTTTCATATTGTCCTTCTGCTGTTAGAAAAATATATTTATAATAATCATCATCATTGATTGAAGTATTTATCTTTTTCCTGAGAAACATGTTTATAAATACTTTTATGCTTTAAAACATAAAAGTATTAATATATAATTAAATATAATATAATTTAAATTATATTATTTGGTTTACTAGTACTATTAATACACCTTATGTCCCCTTTGCAGAAGAAAGATGAGTTACAAAACCAATGAATGAACAATATTTATGTGAACCTGTCTGGAAGGGATTCCACTGAACTCTGTAGTTGGATTGCTGCTAAGTTAAGGGCTAAAATTATGCTGAAGCTTTATCCTTGCATCACTGACAGTTGCTCAAGTGTTTCCTTATGTGATATAACAACCTGTGATCCTCCCAGAAAGGCAGGTGAGCACAGCACTGCCTATTTCTAACAGTTTATCTACTTTATTTCTATCTGTAGTTCTGTAGATTTACACCAGCATACATTATGCTATGTCATTTCTTACTAGAATCTCAGCCAAGAACTGACCCTAATGATTGTTTGATCTGAAGCATCATGTATGCATCATTTAAACACAAGATTTTACTGAAATTCCTTTGGATGTAATTTTAAGCACCTTATGGATATACTTACGACACAGAGATTAGATATGAAAAAAAGTTTAACATATCATTCGTAGGTGTTCCACACAGTCCTACATAAAAACAGCATAATATAAATAGATAATCTTGATTAATAGTCTCACACATTTTTAATGATTTTGCTATTAAAGGGATCTCTCTCCCAAAGACAAAATTGTGGGGAAAACCAAATCATTTTTCCTTCTGTACATTTCTCAAAATAATTAACTATTTGCAGAGACATAGCCATGTTAGTCTGGAAAATCAGTACACAAAGGGATTTTGCAGGACTTTTGATACTAACTGAATGAAAGAAGTTATAGCATAAGCTTTCATAGACATTATAGCTTTCATAAGCTTACATAGACCTGGTCTTTCAGATTCTGATGTAGTGAACCAAGTCTATGAAAGTTTATGCTACAACTTCTTTTGCTCAGCTATCTCAGAGATATTGTAGTTTATTTTAACTGTATCATGATCCACTCACAGCTAAACTTGTGGGGGGAGGCAAGGATTTAAATAAGAATGAGTAGAGATATGCCTACAGTTTTGCTGAAAGTGAATAACTTCTACTGTCTTGTGTCCCCATTTTAAAATTTGCTGTTTTGTTCTTCAGTAAGATTGTTAACACAAAATAACAGTAATAGTAACAATAACATCAACAACACTCTTCAAACTAATCCTTAGTTCCATTTCCAGGAAGCCGGACTTCTCTCTTGTAATATAAATTTCAATCTGAGAAAATGACATCTCAGCAGAATGAAAACAAATGACAGTGCTATCACCAATGAGACAATGTATTATTTTAAAATGTATGAAATGGCCCATGCTTTACCCTATGAGAGTTAAGTGTTCAAAATGAGACAGCCAAAAAGAAAAAGAAAAAAGAAAAAGAAAAAAAAGTAGTTAACTCATTCAAGGAGACATGAAAGTGAGGGTCCTTTATTATTTGTTGCCCTCCTGTGTAGAGAGACAAAGAAGGATAAAGAAGAGAAAACTCTGGATTGAAATTAATGTTCTCAGCACAGAAAATGGAATGAAGGCAGAAAGGTTTATGTCAGAAAAGACAAGTACTCTCTCTATATATTCTGCTTATTTCAATGTCATTTAATGGGGGAAAAGCCATGTGATAACATGCAATCAATTAAAAATATTAACAGATGGAGAGAGAACAGTTGGAAGAGATCTGAGAAGAAGCACTTCTAAGAATAGTTGTGCCTGTTGGCCTACAGGCTTCATATTTATTGAAGTTTTACTAATGTTTATGATAACTCAGGAGCCGTCCATAGAAGTATGTTATTGTTCCAAAGCCCTTTTGATCTTCACATCCCTCCACCAGCACTTTGTCACTTTATTGTAGACCTTTCACATACTCCATTGGAAAGAGATCTTTGTGATTGACCTTTTAAAGGGTTGCAGTTTTGACCCTTAAACCATGAAATATTTTATTACCTAAATAATTACACTTTAGATTAGATACATGTTTCTTCTCTTGTATGACCTGATATGCACTGGCCATCACTAAAGGAACCTTCTGTCATTTGAGCCTTAGAAGGTGGGGATTGGTGACAGGGACTTCTCACTGATCTACAAATTCCTCATTACTCATTAATACTAGACTAACTTATATTTGTACATAAAGCTAAGTCAATAGACTTTGCATGTGTCTTCTTTTGAGGTGCACTGCTATGTACTTTAAGCTTTAATCAACTGCCTTCTGATTGAGCATTTTCCTGTGCAATTCTGGTTGTCATTTTAAGCATCCTATCTGGAATGGAAGTCTGGGATATACAGCCAAGCCACTATACTCATGGATATCTGTGGATGCAGTCACCAATGGGTTTAAAATAGTCTATCATCATCATCATCATCATCATCATCATCTAAACACAAAAAGCAAACCTTGAACTGGCCCTATCGTATAAGGGATACTATTTTACTGTGCCATTGTATGTAATTGAACTTGAACATTCATGTATTTTGGTATACACAGGGGGGCCTGAAACCAAACCCCAGTAGATACCAAGGCCCCACCTTATATGTTTTCACTAATAAAGACAATCAAGCTTATCTCACAGGTTGAAATCTGATTGGATATTAGAGTCTCAATCCTATTGCTAGTCCCAACTATAGTAAACTCACTGAATCAATGGAACAAATATAATTACATTCCACTCATATAGCACTTACATAGACTCCCATAGATTCAATGGGAAAACAACAGGATTTAGGCCATACTTTCTTGCCTAAGAATACATATCAAAAGGACAGAGACAGAGATCTCTTAGCCAGCATGATTTTTGTATGGCATCATATCTTAATCAATTATTCATTCTTGAATTCCTTATCACAAATTGTCACAACTTTGCCAGTGCCATTCCCCTTGATGTATCATATACCTTGGGGATAATTCCCCATTTATTTTGACTGGGAATATTTTCCTTCTGATGCTGAGTCTGAAAACACTCTGAACAGAAAAGATTTAAAATCAACATGCTGTGTTTCTGTGAAGGTGACAGACAGCTAGTTTCTATGTACCCAGTGGTACAGATCTTCATAAAATCTGGAGGAAGTACTGTGGTTAAATGTCCTCTCAAATTCTCCACATTGTTTGTGGGCAGAGAAACTGAGAGACTGGGAAGCAAGATTTTCCACCATTTCCCCCAAGGAAGGTGGAAAAAGAATCTTCAAAACTTTTTTAAAAATACACATATTTTTGAGTTGTTCAGGCACTCAAGACAATCCCCATAAATATGCTGTTTCCAAAGATAAGATAAAAAATCAGGGACCTGTACAGAATCATATCAAAAAACCAGTTCTGCCACTTCTAGCATCCAACAGGAGTAAGATTTCTATGAAGTTAGCAGAACTTCATTGCTCATTCAAGACCAATACATTCTGAAATGTTTTGCAAAAGGTAGGCATACAGCAGTATATCATTACAGGTTGTGTCTCCCTTATTCAAAATGCTTTGGACCAGAGGTTTCAGGATTTTGGATATTTTCTTGGGGGGGGGGGGGGTTGCAGTAGGAATATTTGCATATGCATAATGAGATATCTTGGAGATGGGATCCAAGTCTAAACATGATATTCATTTGTGTTTCCTATATATCATATACACAGAGCCTGAAGGTAATTTCAAACACAATATTTTTTAAAAAAATAATTTTGTGTATGAAATAAATTTTGTGTAAACTGAACCAGCAGAAAGCAAGGGTGTCACTGTCTCACTCACCCATGTGAACAATTTTGGATTTTGGAGTATTTTGGATTTCTGAATTCCAGATATAGGAGATTCAATCTGTACCAGGAAAATTCACCCCACCCACACAGTTTAAGTTACAATAGCAGCTAAATTTGGGAGGGGGCATTGGAGCCTGAGAGGTGTGGCAGATGATATTATTATTCCTAACAAAAACAATTACTGGAGTGACCCACAGTTCTACTACACAACTAGTTATCATAACAACCATTGGAAAATTGAAGCCAAGTAGCACTTCATTGGAAATCCGTGTTCTGTTCACACCCATATTCCCAGCACTAAAACCTACATGTGCATCCCCCAATATGACTACTAGGCATTGTTCTTTACTATTATTAGGCATTGCCACCAGCAGCAGTACTCTGTAATATAATGAAAATGAAATGTGTCCATTAAAATTAGCAACGACTGTGCTCTGGGCAAAAAGTGTAGGTAATTTCAGACCTTGATGGCAAGTGAAGGATGAATAAATCCTTTCTGTATCTTAAGTTTTTTTGTCAGCCATGTAATAGCAGTGGAGCATAGTAATAAAAGAGTTGCAGGTAATGGGTAATTTCCCTTTAAGTAATTTCCTGCTTACATCCATATGAATCGTGCAGAAACGGACTGCTGACAGCAATCAAGCATTATGTTACATCAGCTGCTGCAGAGAATAATGATAAGCTTCCTTACAACTTAATCGGGATTCCATTAGTTCTCCAGCACTCTCCAAAATACAGGCAACATTTCTATTAGCTATGCAAGAATTAATGGTATAGAATTGTAAGGCATCAGATATGTCGTTAATGTGCTAAGATTTTCACTGTGGATCATAAGATCATAAATAAGTACTTAAGAAAAAGAAAAAAAATACTTAAGATAGATGAATTAAAAATAAATGCAGGCAAAATAGTTGAGAACCATTTCTTACATTCACTTGGCTCCATAATATCCTATATCCTGCTCCATAATATCCTATATCCCACTCTGAATAATGTTACCTTGATATTCAAATTTCCTTGATTTCAGTAGAACGTTCTTCCACATGTTGATACAATGCAATGTTTAGTGGAATAGAAGACTTTTTTTATTTGAGGTTTTTAAACAGAGGCTCAATGGCTACCTGTTGAGAATAAAGATGGAAATAATATTCCTGAAGTTTGTTATACAGTGGAAAGGGGAAGCCAAGTAGAGTCAGACATGCATTTTAGACTTCAAGGGGCAAAACAGATGGGCAGGAAAAAGTGGCTTGAAGCTGCCTTTTTTAAAGCCACATTGAAACCACACTGCCAGCTCCCAAGGCAGCTGGAGTGCTCATGTCATGACCACATGATATGGCTTCAAGCCAAGAAGAAGTGGAAAAAAGCTCTTTCTTTTTGAAACAGCTTTTCTCTGCATAAGGCGCCTAGAGGGCACTTTCCTGCTGGCTTTAAGGCATGTGTCATCTAAACACCATGTGTTCAAGCCACTCTGAAGGCACCTCTTTTTACCTGTCTGTTTAGCCCCTGAGAGAGCTGATTTCAGTAAAGTTAGGGAAATACTGGGGACAATCCCATAGTCAGGAATATTAAGATCTAAAAGGCATGTGGACAAGAATATGACAGAGAAGGATGACCAAAGAGAAATTCAAACAAACAGCCAGCACAGGTAGGGAGAAAGCCAGAAAAGCTAAAGTGTAGAATGAACTCAGGCTTGTTAGAGAGGTTAAAACCAACAAAAAGGATCCTACAAAAGGAAGAGCAAATAAAATATAATAAAATAAAAGGTAGGACTGCTCAGTGGAGAAGATGCCAAAATGTTAACAGGGAGCAGAGAAAAGGGAGAACTACTCAACTTCTCCTTTGCCTTGGTCTGTGATCAGTGCTGAACCTGGGGGAAAATGGAGCAGATGATGCAGTAGGGGAAATACAGCACAGAATAGGTAAAGAAACAGTAGCTAGGCTACTCTAAATGAATCTCAGGTCAAATGAACTACATCTAAGGGTATTAAAAGAACTAGCAGAAATAATCTCTACGCTACTGTCAACAATCTTTGAAAACTCCTGGAGAACATGTGGATGCAGTGCCGCAGGTGAATCAAGATGGTTCATGCTGTGTGGACTGATGCACACAGTCATTTATGGAATGCAGCCGGGAGTTATCACATGAAAAATGCCACCAGGCAACTGCATCCCAGCTGCATCCAGGCTCTCAGACGCGCTCAGCTGGCTGATTTGAAAACATGGGAGCTTCCTCATATACTGCTGCTATTCTGCTTTTACTGCTCTGGCTGCTTCCTGTTGCATTCTGAGGCTTGTAGTTCAGTAAGGCCTATGAATTATCTCTGGCTGATAATTCTATATATCCCTCCCTTAACTGCAAATCCCAGAATGCAACAGGAGGAAGCCAGAGCAGTTAAAGTGGAATAGCAGAGTGTAGTGAGGTAATCAGGAAACAAGCTTATTCCATCTTCAATATGACATCTCCTCAAATATTTAAACAGGGCTATCATATCACTTCTTAATGTGCTCTTCTCCAGGCTAAACATATCCACCTCATAATGCCCTATTAGGGAATGGTTTCTAGACCTTTTACCGTTTTGGGCATCCTTCTCTGAACACGTTCATACTTTTGTCAATATCTTTTTTGAATTGTGGAGCCCAAAAATGAATGCAGTATTCTAGATGAGACCTGACCAAAGCAGAATAGAGGGGCATTATTACTTCCCTCTATCTAAACACTATACTTCTATTGATGCAGCCTAGTATTGCATTGGCTGTTTTAGCTGCTGCATCCCACTTTTGACTTATGTTCAAATTGTTGTCTACTTGGAGATCCTTTACACATATACTGTTTTTAAGCCAGGTGTCCCCCATCCTATATCTGTGATTTTTATTCCCCCCCCCCCCCCCCACTAAGTGCAGTACCATACATTTCTCCTTGCTGAAGTTATTTTGTTAGTTTTGGCCCAACTTTCTAATCTATTAAGGTCATTTTGAATGTTGATCCTCCTTTTTGGGGTATTAACAACTCTTCCTAATTTGGTGTCATTTGCAAATTTCATAAGCATGTCCTCTATTCTTTCATCCAAGTCATTGATAAAAATGTTGAATAGCAATGGGCCCAGGACAGGACCCTGATGCATCCCACTAGTCACTTCTCTCCATGATGAAGAGGAGACATTGCTGAACACCTTTTGGGTTTGGCCAGTCAAACAATTACATTGTCTAGCCAATACTGTACTGGCTTCTTTGCAAGAATATCATCAGGAACCTTCTCAAAGGCCTTACTAAAATCAAGATATGCTATATTCATATCAGAGAGAGAGAGAGAGAGAGAGAGAGAGAGGAATCAGATTAGTCTGCCATTACTTGTTTTTGAAAAACCCATGTTGACTTTTTGTGATTATGGCATTCCCTTCTAAATGGTTAATAATCTGCTGTAGAATCTTTCCTGACATTGATGTCAGACTAACTGGGTGATAATTATTGGAGTCCCCTTTTTTTCACTTTTTGAAGATGGGGGACAACATTTGCCCTCCTTCAGTCTGCTAGGACTACTCCTGTTCTCTGGGAGTTCTCAAAGTTTATTGCCAAAGACTTTAAGATTACATTTGCCAGTTCTTTTAATATGCTTGCATGTAGTTCATCTGGTTCTGGGGACTCCAGGTGTGAGGACAAACAACTCCCTAAAGGGAAGGTATTTTTACCATGCATTAAAAGAGTCATGGACAGAATAAGCAACTGATGAGGAAACACAACCTCCAAATGATCTACAGACCGAGCAGGAAAATCCAGCAAATGCTATGCTCAGTGAATGACAGGAGAGACCCTCTCATGGCCACAGGGGTTTACCACATGCCATGCATCTGTAGACAAGTGTACATTGGGACCATCAAACCAAGCATTCAGACACAAATCAAGGAACATGAGAAACACTGCAGATTGCATCAGTCACAAAAATCAGCAGTAGCAGAACATGTTTTAAACCAACCAGGGAACAGAATGCCATTTGAAAACACCAAAATTCTGGACCATGCCAGCTACTAATGGGTCAGAACGCACAGGGGGAGGGACATTGAAATCCACAAAACACCTGGACAACTTCAAGAGGAAAGAAGAAACCCTGAAAATAAACAAAGTTGGACTAGCAGTCCTAAAAAATACCAAAATCAAGACTCAAGACAAACAAACACACCCAAGCTCATGGGGTTTCTCTGCAAACAATGGATTACCAATTAAATACACACAACCCTCCTTTCATATTCCCCCATGCACACAACACACTTCCAGTCTGTGCCATTCAACACATTACAACACACAAACTAACTCCACCATTAACATGTAAATCACGTCTCCCCAAACAAGGGTCCCACATGTATATGTACTCCATACACTACCATGCCACCAGTCTCTGAAGATGCCGGCCACAGATGCAGGTGAAAGATCAGGAATAAATTATTCTAAAATGCAGCCACATAGCCTGAAAAACCCACAGAAAACTATGGATGCCAATTGTGAAAGCCTTCAACTTCACACTCAACCAAGTTTGGAAAAAAAACTTCTCAAGTCAAAGATGGCCTCCCAGACACAGAAATCCTTATGCTCGTTGCCAGGGACTCCCCAAAAAACTCTGGATTCACAGAATCCTTGATCCTCCTCTGGTAAAGATTTAAAGTAGTTAGTTTACAACAGAAATAACATATGTGACATGTAATACTGGAATGTGCATCTCTTCAAGAGGTGACTGTGAAAAATGATTCTCGGTGCTGTGGATGACTTTTCTCATGCAAGCCGACCTTGAGCATATTTCTGTCAAGTAAAGTTTGAAAAGCAAGAAGCCTGTTAAAAGTTTGACTCAAGTGGGGAGGAAAATGAATGATCACATTAGCTATTATATTGGGGACAACTTTGCTGGGAATGTTTGAAAACCCAGTAATAAACATGAATGCTTTTCATCCTAATCAAACCATACTCTCTTAACAGAAATTATGTTATCTTCATATCATAAAATGGTAGCACAAGTATGGGATAACAATATAGAGTATGTTATTATGATAGAGGTTGGATTTACTGCTAATGAAAGGCTGCATGTACACTGGAGAATTAATGCCGTTTGACACCACTTTACCTGCCATGGTTCAGTGCTATGGAATTCTAGGATTTGTAGTTTTGTGAGACATTTAGCCTTCTCTGTCAGAGAGCTTTGGTGCCACAAAACAAACTGCACATCTCAGGCTTCTATAGGATGGAGTCATGACAGATGAAGTGGTGTCAAACTGCATTAATTCTGCAGTGTGACAGCAGCCTCAATCCTAGCATGACTCTCCCAAAATGAGGAGCAAACAGGAAGTTGCAAGGGCTGGGAGCAAAGGTAGGGAAACATGGATATCAAAGGAAACAGAACAATAGGCAAAAGGAAATAGAAAAGATATGCCACATAAAGGCAAGTGGTTTTCAAACTATCAGCAAGAAAATCCTCAGATGCAGTAACTCTCATCGGAAAAAGAAATGAGCTACTTCTTTAAGTATTATTACTAAAGTGAATACCAAAGCACTATGTGCCACATCCTTCAAGCTCCGTGCGTCTGCAACAGTATCAACACACATATTTCAGACATATAGCCTTCGACGTTGCCTTTGATTATAGGGGCATCTCCACGGTAATAATTTCATTGCAAATAAAGATTATGAAGAGAAGTGAAGCCCCATGCGTGTATAGGAGTATCGGTAGAGCTTTGAAGGAGGATATTTGCCTAATGAATTGGAGCCCAATTAATCTTGGTACTAATCAAATGTCCATTAGGAAAAGTATTGTGTGCGTGCGTATGAAAGAGACAATCCGGGAAATCTTTTTTCCCCATAATCTAATATTTTATATTATTATGAGTGCAGCATTTCCCAGATAGCTTTAATGAATTATCCTGCCTATAGGCTAGGCAATATTACACCAGCTGGCTGAAGGTAAATTGATTATACTCTCTCCCTTTTTAAAACATATAGTGTTATTTTAATGAGCTACTAGTATGTCAAAATCATTAGCATATTATAAGAAGCTTTGCACAAAAATGTCAAAAATATGGAAGATAAATTTAGCAAAATATAGATTTTCTCTTCTATGTTTTATTTTATTTTATCACATCCATTGGCAATTTCAGTGTGGAATAGTATAGATTAAACTGTGGGAAGGGCGGGAGGAAGGAAAGAAAGAAAGAAAAGGAAGGAAGGAAGGAAGGAAGGAGAAAGAAAATTAAAGAAAGACTCATAGTCTGATTCAAACGCAATAAGATGAGTCATTTAAGATGGTGTTGTACTCTGGAAAGGATAACATGAATGAGCTTGACAGAAATCCCAACACTGCTTCCATTTATTTATGGCTTTAATGGAAGATTAGCTTGGGATGAAATTATCTATCTATATTTACCCGGATCCAGTTTCAGAGAACTGGAGATGCTATGGACTGGAAACCACAAGAATGGGACAATTTGGAGTAATGGCTTTTGAAAATGTTTTTTGTGGAGCTTTCGGGCTATGTGGCCATGTTCTGGAAGAGTTCCTTTCTGACGTTTCGCCTGCATCTGTGGCTGGCATCTTCAGAGAATGAGAGCCTGGAAAAGGATGGAGATATATATCCTGTGTGACCCTGGGAAGGAAGGAGTAATTTGCAAATGTATTGTTCTGTTGCTAATGGCAGTCCTCAGGGTGGAAGGATATGCAAACAAGCATATCCTATATTGTTCAAAAAGACCCATAATGGCAGATAAACTCCTCCGAAGGATGCATACCATTTCCAAGCTTGCTCTAGAATACATAGGCACACAAATGCATTATGGCTGAAAATGTGACCCAAAATGATTTAGAACTAGAAATATATATTTAGAAATTAGATTGTTTAATATTGGTACTAGAAAGTTTTTAGATTTGTCATGTCTGCGAGCATGTACTGTGTTTGTTATAACTGCAAAGGCCACAGGCTTGATGCTAATACAAGTTTTATTTATTTGATTTCTCTCTCACCTTTCTCCCTGAAGGGGACCCAAGGCAGCTCACAAATAAAAATTCTAAAAACATATTACAATAGAACAGTTAAAATTAAATCTAAAAACAATACAAAACTACAAACGTTAAAATCACACTACAACCATGATATCCATGATAAACTGATTAGGGATCACTTCTGTTTGTTTTTATTTTTTCCCCATGGGTTTTGGGCCACTTTGGGGCTTTTTAAGTATGTTCTGGAGATTGGGGGCATGTTTTAATGCACAATGCTGCTCCCGGCAGCATACTGAGAAACTTTAGGGGCATTTGGTTAATCCTAAAACTATTTTTTGATAGATCTGATGGCTTCAAGGGAATTGAAGAAGAAGTGCTAAAATGGGTTGGTGCCCCACCCAGCTTGTAAAATATGCTTTCTATTGCAGAATGGTGGACTAGACAGACATCCAGTCTGATTCATCAGGGGTCTAATATTCTTATACCCTTATGAGGTTATACCTTGTAGATAAAGCAGTAAGAGACTAGATATTGATCAATAATAATAATAATAATAATAATAATAATAATTGAATTGTCTATTCTTTGTTTCAAATTTTATGAGATAGGAATGCAAATATAGAAGACTTTTTCTTCTTCAGTAAGAAAATGTGTCCTGACAGATCAAGGCACTCCAACTGGTAGCATGCAAGCCTATTACTGTAATAAGCCAAGGGGAAAAAAAGGAAGGACACCAATATTTATATTTAATTTCAATCATGTGGAAAAATACAAGGTATTGAAAAATGCCAAATAGTGGTGCCTTCTTTGAAATGGGTTTGGATCACTTTGAAGTCAGTTTTCTGAGATGGTAGCATTGTGGTGTGAATGTGCGTGATGGGCACACATTTTGGAGGCAAGCGGGGTTAATGTACAGGGCTACCTGAGTCATTGACTCTTCTATCCAGTGCTAACAACTGCAGAAATAATGCAATTACACACTGCCATGGCTCAGTACTGTGGAATTCTGGGATCTGTAGTTTTATGACATATTTAGTCCTTTTCTGTCAGAAAGGTCTGATGCCAAAATTAGCTACAAATCCCAGGAGTTCCATATCATTGAGCCATGACAGTTACAGTGGCGTCAAATTACATTATTTCTGCAGTGCAGATTAGACCAAAGATTTTCTGTATTCCTTTGAAAATGAAGTTAGCAAAGAATTACATCCCTAGGCAGAAGATAGTGCTGGAGGGTTAGATTCACTGGAGCAATAGCATGGGGTCAGATAATACAAGAGATATACTGGAGAGATCACAGTGAATAAAATGGAAAATTAGAGATGGAGACAGTAATACATGGGGAGAGAGATACCGAGAAAAGATGTGGAATACTGTAGGTATTAAATCCAGGTTCTTGGGTTATGATTCCACAATGGACTGCTGGGAGTGAACAAATCCTTTGAACAGTCCTTTAACCATTGCATGTTACGTAGCTGTTGTTGTTGTTGTTGTTGTTGTTGCTGGAAAGCCTGGAAGGGAAGCATAGTGCTGTACTGATCAGATTGATAATAAAAATGTGACTAAAAAGAAAGAGAGCTAGATAAAGAGAGCAGAAGGGAAGAAGAGCAATTGTGACTAAGGGTAGAAGGTTGAGAAAACTTGCCCTCCTTCCCTAGAAATTTAGCTTGATTTAAAAACCTGGGACAACAAAGGTTATAGAGGTGGAATTTGTCCTAGAGGGGAGAGATTTTAAAAGATTAGAAATCACAAAATGTAAAGAATACTTTTTTTTCTTTGACTGGTTTAGCGCATAGGGTAAGATACGCTCCTTTTAATGTATAATGCCATTCATTTGCTTGGGAGTGGAATGAGTAACATTTACTATTTGCTGGATGCTATTCATACAGAGAAAGAGTCAGGCCAACAAGTCTAACCGTGTACTTTCCATGAAGTGTGCACTATATTGCACCAGAACTGGGGTATTTAAACTACATTTAAAATCTTACCTGTGACTCTGGATCTTCTGGGAAGATTCATTCTTCCTATGCCATAGTGGCTGTCTGCATAGGTGTCCTGCTGAGCAACCCAGCATGTCCACCATTGCTGCAGATTGCTTCAATCTGAGGTCAAAACAAGACTCCCAACCATATGTCCATTTCTGGGTGCCTAGTTCTAACTCAGAAGAAAGTGACTAACATTGGCAGCAGACATGCCGAGTGGCTCAGCAGTCACCGTGGCACAGGATCGGAGGGCCAGTAAATTGGGGGGATAACAAGGCAGCTTGGGCCAGGATACTCTGAGTTTCCCCTGGAGTTTTTCATGGTCTAACACTTGGAAGAGGTCTATGAAAGAATGAGATAAGATTCTCAAGTGCAAAGGTATATCAATGAATACCAAATTCAAGAAGATGTATATGTGGTATTTCTTCTTTCTATGTACAGGTGAAGAGGAAGAAATAAAGATAATAAGGAAAGCTGATGGTGTGTGTGTGTGGAATCAACTCATTTAGTGCTGGAGGACAGTTTTATAGATATATTGGATGACCAAAAAGAAAGAGAAAGATAAGCAGATTCTAGAGCAAACCAACTCAGAGCTCTCAGAAGAAGACAAAATAACTAAATTGAGGATAGTATACTTTTGTCAGATCATAAGAAAAGACGACAATTAAAAACAAAAAGTCAAAACGCTTTAGTACAGAATGCTTTTTGTCAATGATTTAATTTAAAAAAAAAAAAAACTATGGCTCTCTGTCATTATAACTATCTGTATCACTTTCAGACAGATGGATAGATAGTGTACATATTAATATAGATAAAGATATAGATGGATAAACTTGATGGAGGACAAGGTTGAATACTGTGCTTTAAATTAAGCATGACTTTACATAAGTGGATATATTTGCACACATTATAAATTTCAGTCTAGGGATAATTGAAAAGTCTCTGTCCTACATGCACAGTGGGGTTTTCTGTGTGTGTGTGTGTGTGTGTGTGTGTGTTTTTGGATAAATTTATTGGCTAGGAGTCAAATCCAGTGTCTTAGAACTGAAACAATTATATTTTTAAAATATGCTGAATTTCCCTTTGACTTCTGAATTCTGGTCTTTCAGAAAGCCTCTTTGAAGAGTTGGTCTGATGGGGAAATGGTACATTAGATGAAGCTATTAATAAGCAGATGGCTCAGCAAACGGAATAATAAGAAATAGTGGAAGAGTTATAGAGAAAAAAAGTGATGTGTCATTTCTTTATATCAATCCATTTGAGAAGTGTGATTTAGGGGTCAAAAAATAGGTCAAAAAAGCCTATGTTTCCCCTGGCCTCTCATTGTCCTATTTAGACAATGCAGGTGAAAACCCTGGGACCAGGATCAGGTCAGATCCTAACAGACCAGACATGAATCTAGTGGATCTGACCCAGTCCCTGAGCAAACAGCCCTTAACATAGGGCAATTTGACCCCTAGTTTCCCATGGAGTTTCCCTGAAACCCTGGATGCTTAGATGCCCGCATACTTCCTACTTTCCTCCATGTCTCCACTAGTGGCCAGACCCCCATTGCCATGTCTGACACCCCATTTCCACATCAGATGTAGTGATGGTTCTTCTCACTAGCAGAGAGGGAAGGGAAGAAGACCATGGTGGTAGAAGATCTCCAGGCAATTGTAGGGGCAGGCATGTAAACCCCACCCATCCACAAGCCAACTTAGGAACAGACCTGGGTTAGCACCCAGACCTGAAAACCATGGGCTGTCTGCTCACGGTCCTTTCCTTGTTACTACAATCACAAATTAAGGTTTTTCATTAGGAGGGGGCCTTGCAGCCTAGGAACACCTACTGAAAGTCTGTTTCCTATGTCCTTACCATATGAACCTGTGAGGGTGGTGGGACAGAGGGAACTAATGACAGCTGTCTTCAATGAACACGTTGGGGCTTTCTAGATTGACAGGAAAGGGAGACATAAAGTTGCCTTTTCCTTAATGCTTGGCAGCTACACTGCAAGCCCCAGATGTGTAATAAAAAGGCATAGGGCAGCTACACTGAGGGGGTGTGGGGACGACTTATCTGAAGTCTTTTCTGTTGCTCAGCAACTACATTGGAAGCTGTCAGGATGCTAGAAATACAGGCAGAGCAGTTGCACGGGTGGCAATGAACGGGGCTTTTGGCCGCACTGAACCTTTAATTTTTATTTTATTTTATTTTATTTTATTTTATTGTTGCTGGCTGCGAACTGAGCAGTTGCACCTCTACATCATACAGGCAATTGTATTGCCAGCTGCGAACTGCGCAGTTGTGCAGGTACATCACACATGAACTGTGCAGTTATGAAGATCTGTTAAATTACCATTGTGGTTTCGGTTCCCTTTTTTAAGTATGCAGTTGCATTGATGCACCATGAATGAACCCCTTTATTTTATAATAATAGTTGTTGTTGTTGTTGTTGTTGTTGTTGTTACCCCACCTCTTTGAGATCAATTAAGGTGGCTTACATATTAAAATACTATTACATCAATAAAACAAACTACATCCCTGCCCCCCTTAAAAAGATATTAAATCTGTTACAATTTAAGTTTATGAATAAACTTCTTTATTTTATGAATGAATTGACATTTTATGCACAGTTGCATAAACAGTTACAGCATCCCAGAATCCCTACTGTGCATGTCTAGGGTTCGGATTAGAGCTGGAGCTAGGGTTTGGGAGCTTTAAAAAACTGCACAGTTGCACTGCAGCATTTAAACGCAGCTGCACTGTTACACCCTTTTTAAAAAGAAGCTGGGAAAAGCAGGTCCTTTTTAAAGCTGCTTTTTCCCCACTAAAATGCAAAAGAAGTGCGTTCATGCCAAACTTTCAGTGTGGGTCATCTAAAGGCTACACTTTCATGCAGGCATGAACACACCCCTTTTTGCCAGTCTAGATCAGCCCAGATTTATCAGCGTCTACTCAAACACAGATCAACATAAGACTGTAAAGAAAACATAAGTTAACAGGTACCATACCCACCCTAACAAGAAAATTCACCGTATACTTTTGACTTCTGGAGCTGCGTGGAGGATGAACTATCCACACAATCAGCACCCACAAGATGCTGATACTGGCAGCATTGTCCACATACACCCTCTTATCCTGGCCCTAGTTCCATTAAAAAGCAGTATGTGATGGAGGACCAATGTGAACTTGAAAATGACAGCGCTATAGCATGAGCTGGAATTTCTGGGCGGGAAGAGGTTAGCAGTTGACGTGGCCCAGGAAGCCTCCCCCTGACCTATTCTGTCTGCCCACTGATGCTTCTCCCCCATTCTTGCACCAGAGTCCGCACATACAGGGGATAATCTGAATTTTTTGACTTGATTCGGAGCACATGGGGACATTTCTGCTCAGGAGAATCACTCTGGAGGATGGATTAGAACTATGTTTCACCTATTTTGGTCACATGAATCATCTAAACAGGTCACTGCAGGAATATTTCCTTTCCTGAGAATCATGAGCAGACAACCCATGCTTTCCAGGTCTGGGTTCTAAGCCATGTCAGTTCCCAGGCCGGCTTGCTAGCACATCTGCTTGAGGTACTAAGGCATGCTACAACTGCACCTACTAACTTCTGTCCCCAGACTGAAATCAATTTCTGCAACTCCTGTAGATGACCTAGCCTGTTAGTGCCAACACCTTCCGGTCTTGTTGAGGTAATACGGAACAGTTCTATATGTTAAAAAATTAATGTAAATCACCTTTCTGCTCAAAAGGTCCTGCTAGGTGATATACAACTCTAGAACACTTTCATAGAATATTCCAGATTCTTTCATAGAATATTCCAGATTCCAAATAAAACAATATGAAAAAGCAAAATTAAATGACAGTTAATTGATTTAAAAGCACTTCTAATTAAATAAAGTTTAATCAGATCTGGATTAAATCAAAGCAATACATTTATCAAGCCAAAAAGAAATACTTATTAGACAGTTGTGGATGTGAACAGAATATATAAAAAAGCAAACAAATTACAATACTGTATACAAATAAGAAATGTAAAGAGTACTTACACATTTGGCCATTCTCAATAAGAATAATTATGTCAACAGATTGAAGCATTGTCTGCCTCAACATTGTCCTGCTTGGATCACACATACCCCAAGCCCTGTTTCTGGTGTGAGCAGTCAGGAGCTAAAACCACATTTTAAAAATGTACTTGGATCTTCTGGGAAGACCTGGAAATTTCCATTCTGATGCCATGATGGCTGTCTGCATATGTTTCTGAGCTGCCAGGTGTACCCTCTGCCATCAAGGGTAGCTCATTCTGACCTCAGAAGTGAGCATCCCATGGAGGTGATGAATGTGATGCTCAACAGGATACCCATGCAGGAATGGAGAACCAGGTAACTGAGGGAGATTGGGGCAACTGTGGTGCTGTATCCTGGCCAGTGCAGACAAGGTCTAAGACCACTCAATCAGGTTTTAAAAAATGGTCAAGTGTTTGAGAAATAATAATTTTTAGAAACACACACACATACTGCTGTTGTGTATGAGGCTAACCAATTATCTCATCTCATCTTACATGCTAATAGTTCTTACATTAGCAGAGAAGAGGCATTCTGAGTGACACTAGTCACACTCAAATTCTAAGATAGTGACTTCTCCAGCACATTTATTTATCACCTCACAATAATAAGACAGAAAAAAGCATTCCCTGTTGTTTATTATGGCATACTTCAGATGGAATCTACTGGAAATACATGATAATGCAGAACATCATCATTGTGAGGACAGACATCAGATTTTGAAGACAGCATGAAGTGAGTTGACTTGCCCTTAAAAAAAAAAAAAAACCCAAAACCATGGATTCTAATATTGTGGGATATGATCACTTTTCAACAGACATTTATTTACCAGACTGAATGTTCTCACCCTTAGAATTTGGAAGGCTCTCAGAACCTGGAGAGACTTCACAGTAATCTGAGTATAAACAGTTAATTCACTAAATCTCACATGGTAATTCACCTGAGCTTTCCATAATCAAGTGGCTGCTCTAAATTCAAGGGATATAAACACACAGTTTCATAGTGAAATGGCAAAGAACCTGTTCCATCAAAGACTTGGGTAGCACACATTTATAAATTAAGATGCCCATTGCATCTCTGCTTTCACAAATTTTCTTTGATTAGACAGCTCTTTCTAGTTATGTTTCTACAAGCCCATTATTGATGTCAAAGCTAACGATGAATGCTAATGTTTCGGCCTTTGATTTGTGGATGGAATCAGTTTAGGACATTGAATTTGGTACCCAATTTGTAAATGTTTCTGACTTATTCTTTATGATAGTGCTAATACTATGGAAGCAGCATTGCCTACTATTGGGCCCACATATGTTCCAGTATATCTCTGTATCGTGCACTGCTACT
Organism: Urosaurus nigricauda; assembly: GCA_034509955.1. Taxonomy (NCBI): domain Eukaryota; kingdom Metazoa; phylum Chordata; class Lepidosauria; order Squamata; family Phrynosomatidae; genus Urosaurus; species Urosaurus nigricauda. The sequence continues at coordinate 134,858,442 of JAOEGL010000003.1, forward strand.
GTATCCAGGCACCACTATTAAAATCTCAACTGAATTATCTTCCTTCACAAACCATTTTTTTTTTACAAATATGTACTTTGAGTTTATTAAATGTCTTTTGCATTAAAAACAAAAACCTTTGTAATGCTAGAGGGAAACTGGTTACTATAGAAGCAAAGATCTGGAAGAGACCACAAGGGCCATCAAGTCCAACCCCCTGCCATGCAGACTTGAAGCACCCCTGACAGATGGCCATCCAGCCTCTGTTTAAAAATCTCCAAAGAAGGATACTCCACCACACTCCGAGGGAGTATGTTCCACTAGATATGCTAATGAATGTATATCTCCATGACAAATAATTCACAGCTGTTCTTTGATATCTAGCTATAGTGAATCAGTTGTATCACAACTCCAGCAGGTGACAGAACAGATCTGTAGAGCTTTGAAAGGCTGTGCTTCATAGCTTGTGGTATAGCAGCTTGTTTGGACACTGTCATGGCCAGCCAAGAGATGGAGTCAGAGGATGAGGAAAAGGACATGGTTCCTCAGGAGCAAGAGGAGTTGGAGGCTAGACCAGGTCCCAGTTCTGCCATGCCAGACCCTAGTCCTGACATTTCAGCCCCAGGAGTGGGAGCCCAGCCAGGCTCTAGCACTGTGGAGCTCCCTTCAGAGGCTAAGCAGTTGAGTGAGGTTTCAAATAAAGAATTCAGTTTGGTGGTTCCCTCCTTTAAGAAAAGGAGGGCTGAGAGTGCTTGTGTACGTCGGTCCCGCAGGCTTGCTGAAAAGCAAGCTGGTAATAAAGCACAGCTGCCAACAGGGAGGGTGTCTCCTACTTAAGCACCTGTGGGACGCCATCCCTTTGCCAGAACTTATTGTAAGTCTCTTGGTGTGACTGTGTGCTGGCTTCGTGTCTTTGGAACTCTGGTTTGCCTTGACCTTGGAACGACTTGGACTTTTGCTGCTTTCTCCTTGCCCTGACCTCGGACTGGACTGACTTCTGTGATTTCCCCAACCCTGACCTCGGCTCTGGCTTTTGGACTATTCTTAGGATCAACATTTAGGTTTGTGGAACTGCCTTATCAACTTTTGTTGGTGTGTGCTGGCTGCAGTCCGGGACAAACACAGGTTGTGCATGACTATTACTAATGCTGGGAATGCAGAAACTGTACCTTTGGAATATCCAGCCCTTTCTATTGCATAGAGTAGACTAGATAGAACATGTGTTTTATTCAGTGTCCTTGCACTAGATCCATCTCGCCACCCATATGCCTTCTGATAGGCTAGAAGAAAGAGAGGAAAACATCTGTTGCATCATGTATCACATGCCCGATTATTTCATCCCATTCCAAACTTGTGACAAGTTCTCTTCTCCTTGATCATGGCCTGATATATGCATCTTAGGCTCCCAATCTAAGTTAGTTCCCAAATATATGGTCAGGATAAGGAAGAGTACACGGAGAGGCCTTTTTGAGAGCATCCCTTTTATGACACAATGTGTATTCTAAGAGTTTATCACACAGAGGGTTTCCACTATGATCCCATTGCCCAAACATCACCAAAGAGTGACGGGAGCCCTCTAGTCAGATCGCACCTCACACTATTGAGAAGTGTAACACTTCCGTTTTCATCATGGAAGTGTTATAGTAATTGCAAGTAAAAGGGCCATTTTTTTATTAACGCTTTAATCCATTAATAAAAAAGGGCCCTTTTCTTTGCAATTATGATAATGCTTCCATGATGAAAACGGAAGTGTTACACTTCTCAATAGCGTAAGGCACAATCCCACCAGAGAGCTCCTTTTGCTCTTTGGTGACGTTTGGGTGATAAGAGCATAGCGGAAACCCTCTGGTGTAATAAACTCCCTACTTTTGCAAGAGTGTTGCATAAAATACCCACTCTGTGCAATCTAAATACTGAGGGAGGATTCAGCACTATATCTTTTCATGGTATAACCTGAAATGGATCTTTGGAACAGTTCATCTTTCATTTAGTTTATTATCCTTCAATGATTTTTTTTTAAAAAAAGAATGTTGAATATGAAAGATTTGTATGAAAGCCAAATAAAAATATTTCCTTCTGTAAAACAGAAGAGTACAAATCAAATTATGACTTCTTCTTTTTTTACTTCAGCCAGGCAGACTTTTTGTCATAGCTCCCTTATTCATCATACTTTTTTTAAAAAAAAATCTACAAACCAGACTAGAAGTTATATGGGGGAATGCCCTTCACCATTTTCTTTAAATGAAAAATGGTAGGAGGTTGGCTTTAAAAAAATAGAATGGGTAAGACTGCTTACAACCAAAGGTGTTTTTACATACAATTAACCATCAAGTCCTTGCTGCATTTTCACCCATGAGGAGAAAGCTCTTGGTATCTTTGGAATTTTGAGTGGCAACATGGCTGAGGAGAACGGGCAAAATGCACAGATTATCACACAGGAGAACACCGCAGAATGCCACAGATGCCTGTTCAGAACCGTTCTCGAAAATTGGCTGCTGTGGGAAGGATGCGGAACAGATTGGGCACTTCCCGCAGCATCTGCAGCATTCTCCCATGCAATAATCTGTGTGATTTGCCTTTTCCACCCCGTTTCTGTTCCCCAGGGCCCGTGTGATAAACTTAAGATTCTGCCACACCATCCCTTTGCTGAGAAAGTCACTCCCTTTAGGTTTTTTCATCTTCAAAAAGGGTGATGAGTGGCAACAACTACACATTTCTTACAAATAAGTCTAATTTGACACTATGTACTTCATAATGTTAATAGACAATTTAATAACTCTTACCTTTTACATGTGCATCTTGTCTATGTGCAGGATACTAGGCCTTCCAAGCCTTCATTTCCATAGAGATTACAAACAGAAATGTCTCAAGGAGTGGGAGTAGATATGTCATCCAAGGTTGCCAGCTCCCTTCATTGGAAAAATAGGTTACAAAAGGCAGAAAGCAAAGCAGAATGGTGGTTGGGACATATAATAATGTCATATTAATATTGGATTGGGGTGTTGGGGAAAAAGGTCTTCCGATTCTCACCTGGGCTCATCAGGGACTGGATTTCACCTTGAATGGCCTCCTGCCTTGCTGTACACAGGATAAGCAACACAAATAAATAAGTATTGATTTTCCATTTTGGAAAATACCACTGCCCAGTTCAAAACTGATTTTACCTATACTATGTTCCTAGACTCTTTTGTAGACAGAGAACAGAAAATATCTATGTAGCCCTTGTGTAGTTTTCAGACTTTTCCTTTTATAATCTCTGTATACAACATGAAGATGAAATGACTAACATTTTTAATACTCCCTCCCTCTGCATCCCTCTCCCTTCCTGCCTTTTTAAATGTCTTCATTTGGTAAAGTGAGTTAAAAATCACAGACAGAGTTTTGTGCCGCTTTGATTAAACTAAAGAAAGCTCAATAATTTGGATCTGGAAATTTTATTTATTGCTAACACAGCTCCCCCTGTGTTTTGTGTTGGTGGGTGTTCCATAGCATACAATATACCTGCACATTGTTTCTAAGAAAGTGTCACTTCCTGAAGGCCAGCTTCAAAGCCAATCTGTCTCAACGGAATAGGAGACTATGAAGGCCAAACTGCATGTTTTATTCTTAATGCATCTTCTTCATTAAGAAAATTATATATGTGTGTGTGTGTATCCTGTTTCTCTTTGGTGACGTTTGGGTGTGTATACACACACACACACACACACACACACACATATATATATAGTACAAGCCACGGAAGGCCCCAAAGTGGTGAATAACATCAAAATTGCAACTACAGTTTCTGCAATGGAAATTTGAACCTCCAAAAGTCCATTAGTCTTGGATACAATATAATTCAGTCCAGGAAATGTTGTAGATGCTAATTTGAATTAGTCTCTAATTGTATATTAGAGACGCAAGAACTGTTAAACTGGAAGGGGACCAGAAATTGCTCTGTTTCTGGTCATAGCAATTTCAAAGGCCTCAGAGAGGTTGAAAAGTTTTGATTCAGTATATACCCATCTGAGAAAAACTGTAGGTTCTACACAATTTTTTTTTTATGAACAGAGCTTGAAACTACCACATTACAAATTATTTGTTACACTTTGTTACATTTTATCTTTTCAGTAACAACAATTTTCAGGAATAACCATGTTGGCCATGCAACAAAATACAATAAAATCCAAAATACACAAATCACTGATACATTTATCAGGCAACCAACATGTACAAAATAAATTATGCAAGTTTCTGAACCTCCATAGGCTTCTTCATCAGACAAACATGTTAAAAATCTCATATAGGAAATGAAAAGTGATAGTGTTGAATGACATAACAATGTACTTTTAATAAAATAATGTTATGGCTAGATTATTATTATTATTATTATTATTATTATTATTATTATTATTAATTTCCATGTAGGAAATAAGATTTTATCTTTAATTTATCTCATTATCTTTTGTATGGGGTATTTGGAGTAGCACTATGCTACCCATATGTGTGAGAGTTTTCTCACATTTTAGACCTTTTAAAAAAGAAATGGAATTGATTGGAATAGTTAATAAACAATGTAACAAACACTATGATGAGTTACACAATTGTAACATAATGAGTTACTTACATAAGTTTCATAACAAGTGGATTTTTACACAATGGATTTTTAAAAATGATTTTTCCAATTTCTTTTTAAGAATGATCCGAGAATGAAAACTTGAAACAAGTTGTTACAGATTAAAAATTTAAGAGTCAGACTTGTGAATAAGGCCCTGTTGAGAATAATAAATATAGTGCATATATGCATATAGGGATAATAGTAAGGAAGTGCATTTTCTTTCTCTAAAAGTATAGAAACTATCACTGGAAAAAGCAATCCACACAAACTAAGCAACAGAAAAATATATATGTTCTGGAAACTAACACAATTTTATGTCAGACAACTGTGAGTGTAATGTGGTCCACAGAACTTTCATCCATAGCAGGGATTTCTTGTTGGTGGCAGCAGGAATATAGAACTCCCTTCCATTACATAAATGTCTTCTTCTTTTTTCCCCCCTCAGGTTTGACATATTTCTACAAACTTTGGGGAAATGAGAAAATGTTTGCTTTATCTTTTACAGTTGCATGTTTGCAGATGTTTGTTATTTATTATTTAAAATATTGGAGATTTATACTCTTTTGTTTTCAAGTTTGTAAGTGGGATAAGACATTAGCTTTTCTATAGAAAGTTTGATTATTCAATGTGTGCAGTCAAGTCCTTTGTAGGGAAGTCCTGCTGAATTTGCTAGGACTTATTTCTAAGTATGTTTTAAGTGTTAAGTATGTTCTAAGTAATGTTTTAAGTATGGACTATGTTTTTTTTCCCATTCATGGGGCAGAGCCTGAAACCTTGCAGATGTGAAGGGCCAATGGTATATGTTGAGTTTTGTAGCTTGGGTCATATAGCTGGCATTCAGAAAATGAAAACTATGAAGTTGCTCAGTTCTAAAATACACAGCACTAAGATGTGTTTTCATGTTCCAAAGTCTAGTGAACACTCTGTATAAGATGGGCAATCTGCCTTAGTCTTCTTTAGGCATACTCAGGTTATTTCACCTACCTTCATTAGATTTATTAAACCTTGTCACTGTGCTGAAGATGTTTTTCATACCATTTGTCTGCACCTGGTGTATTTGTATGAAGGATAGTGCTGACAATAGCAGGTTAGATTGGATGACCTCTGAATGACTTCCAGATAGGCAATTCTGTGATTAATGGCTGATAGTGTCTTTGTGTTAAAGACAGGGTGATTCCTTTTGCAACCAATGAGAGTATTGATTTATAAAGAGCTGACCTATTGATTTAGAGCTGTATCTTGACATATTTACCGAGAATAAATTATTTGATGTGAGTATAGGAATGAATGAGGACGACACAATAATTGACTGAAAATGCATTAGAGCCAGTTGGAAGATGCCACTTGCCTTTGATTATTCAGACTGACATTCATTGGAAGTTTGGTCTTTTTTTAAAACTGTACTGAGCTAAAAGAGACCACAAGGCTTTTGATGAAATAAGTAACATGTTATTGTTGTTGTTGTTGTGTGCCTTCAAGTCATTTTAGATTTATGGCAACCCTAAGGCAAATCTACCATGGGGTTTTCTTGGCAAGATTTGTGTGTGTGTGTGGGGGGGGGGGGTTGTCATTGACTTCCTTTGAGGCTGAGAGAATGTGCCTTGCCAAAGGTCAGCCAGTAGGTTCAGGCTGAGTGGGGAATTGAACTCTGGTCTCCATGTCTAGAATATCCGTACTTTTGAACTTTTTTCCTGTCAAATTCATTTCAGTTTATTAAAGTTCAGAAGACACATATTCAAGTCAGAAATAACCTGAGATTTAAAATATTTGAAGGCAGGAAAAAAAAACTGCAGTGATAAAACCACAACTTGCATCAATTTTGCCCACTTCCTAGTTTTACATCTGTCACCTTTCTAACTGCACTTTTTTTCTAACTGCACATTTATCTCTAAGTGCATGACAAACACAACCACCAAAACCTTACAGGAAATAATACCTGAAAATTGTTTGTTTTTTTGTTTGTTTGGGGGGGGGGGGTTCCTGGCTTTTGCTACTAGCATCGACAATTATGTCAGGCCAGATAAGAGAAACTTGCTTAGCTGCTGATCTCCGCGAGAGATCTTCTGAGCTACCTATAAGTGAAGTGAAGCCTGAAAACACATAAATATCCATGGTTAGCAAAATAAAATATAAATGTTTAGCAGTCAAATTTAATAGGATCCCCCTTTAATAGATAAAGACAAGCAGGTGTGTCTTACCAGCAAAAGTAATGATCAGAGTGAATCTTGAGTTTGAACTTTGATTTCTATGTTATATATCAATTTTTTTAAAAGGAGATTTGGTTGCAAATGTACCTGTAGGAAGAATCCCCTCTGGGTTTAAATATTGTATTATTTTTAAATACTTGTCAAAACCTGATGCGTGCTAAAGTAATTTTATATTTGCATAATTCTACAGACAGGATTTAGTTTCTTTAATCATTTTTTGCAGCTTTTTCAATTTCCCCCCTTTGAACTGATTTGATTTCACATTCATTTAATACCAGCTTTTTTAAAAAATAAGTTTCATGTACACACCAAAATTTTGAACTCCTAGTTGCTGAGGGATGGAACTTGAAAAGAAAGACTGCCACTGTTAATAATAATAAATAATAATAAAGTTTATTTATAGCCCGCTGCTCTAATAGAATACTCGGAGCGGGGTACAACAGATTAAAAGGATACAGAATAAAAATGACAATCATATCCCTCCCCAACCGCTCCCCTTAAAACTAAATTAAACCAAGACAAATTAAAATTGGCACAGATTAAAATTGGTCAACAAGTATTAAACAAAGTGCAATCTCATGAACTATTCACGTGCAAGTCCGCGTTAAGTAAACTCAGCTGGATTAGACAAGGGCAGCTGAGATAATTCCCATTTCTATCTATGTTTTCGGAGCAGGGAGTGGATATTCCATTTACTTCCTGTTTCAAGGAAAGGCCTGCCAGAAAAGATGCGTCTTTAAAGCCGTTTTGAAACTAGCCAGTGATGTAATGAGATGTATCTCGTCCGGCAGGTCGTTCCAAAGCTTAGGGGCGGTAGCTGAAAAGGCCCTCTGGGAGGTCTGGGACAGCCTAGTTTTCATCGGCTGCAGTAGGTTCCTCCCAGAGGACCGAAGTGTGCGGGGCGGTTCATATGGGAAGAGGCAGTCCTTAAGGTAGGATGGGCTGGGCCATGCAGGGCTTTAAAGGTTAGTACCAACACCTTGTACTGTGCCCGGAAACTAATGGGCAGCCAATGGAGAGCTTTGAGCACTGGTGTTATGTGCTCTCTCTCCTTGATGTTCCAGCGATAAGCCTGGCTGCCATATTTTGAACTAATTGAAGTTTCCGGGTTAGGCACAAGGGTAGCCCCATGTAGAGCGCATTGCAGAAATCCAGACGTAAGATTACTAGAGCGTGTACCACAGATTCCAGGTCTTTCGTGTCCAGGAAAGGGCGCAGCTGGCATATCAGCTGAAGCTGATAGCAAGCACTCCTGACTGTCGCATTCACCTGACTAGTCATGTGAAGAGAAGAGTCGAGGAGTACCCCCATACTGCGAACACAGTCCTTGGAGGAGATTGTGACCCCATCTAGGACTGGAGACTGTATTCCCAAACCTGGTTTCGGACCGGTAACTGTTAGTACCTCCGTTTTCTCTTTGGTTGCTCTCAAATTGTAGAGGTCTAGGTGTTTATATCTGTCTCTGTGGTTTTCTACTGACATAATTTCCATTTGGTCCTTGATAAAGTATATACTGCTGAGGAAAAACTATTACTGGCTTATGGGTATAATGCTAGTCCTCAAGTATGAGTATTAGTCTAAAAAAATATTTACAAGCATCTATTCCTTAGTATCATGGTTATTAGCCCAGTCTGCTCACACACAGTGGTAGAAATTCTAGGTATTTTGAATTGGCCTTTTCCAATATAAAATATTGCACTATAAGGTCATGGAATGAATAATCACACATTTTGTAAAGGCCAAAATTCCTATACAGTATATTCAGTTTTTAGTATTTCTATTTCTTCAAGGAATATTTCCAGATATGAAACTCCTACACATTCACATTCATTCTTTGGTTGATAGAGAAGCACCTGGTTTGTTGGTATTGATTATTTTGTGGTTGCATTTTACAGTCATTCCTCTATCATACGTCCTTGAGACTGCCTGCTGAAATCCAATTGCCCTACCTTACCCTTTCCCCCTACTTGCTGATCTTAGTTATTGGAGTATGAGACCTCTGAAATATCAGATTCCTCATGGGAATGCTGATAATAGAAATTAAACAAACATTGCTACTGAAACAAGCTTCCAATGTCAGCAATTGTGAATTGTATGCAGCTCCAATGGTCTATAAAACTTGCATCTTCACTCCAATCTTAATATAAATTTGGCCTTCACTGTATTAGAAACAGTGTTATCTATTTGTCCTTTAAAAAAAAAGGCCCTCAACAGTTTCAGTCCCAATATTCTATGAAAAATGCCTATCAATGTGATAATTTGCTAACTTCTTCCACTACTTTTTCCATTCATGTTCCTGAATTTTTACACACTCTAGAAAGATAACAGTTACCAATCTATAGTGGTTAGTGTCTTTAACAGACACAGGTAGAAGTGCTAATGTAAGATAATGGCTACATATAAGAAGAAAACCTGAGCTGTGAACCAAAAAGTGCACATTCTAATTGCTGCCTCTGCCCAAAGGCTCACTAGCTGGACTTAGGCAGAACAACTGCTCAAATATCTCACTCCTCTGATCTGCAAGAGTGAAATAAAGAGGCAGATCTGGCTTTCAGTGTTGTTTTAAGGCCTGTTTTTAAGTGGATAAGAAACACTTGGTCCGTTTTACATTGGCAAAAAGAGGTGTGTTGAAGGCTGCATGAAAGCCCAGCCTTTAGATGAGAAAAAGGGAAAGTGTGCCATGAAAACACTATTTTGGAGTTTTAAGGGAGAAGAAGTGCTTTAAAAAGGAGCTGGCCCATTTTACATTGGCAAAAAGAGGTGTGTTGAAGGCTGCATGAAAGCCCAGCCTTTAGATGAGAAAAATGGAAAGTGTGCCATGAAAACACTATTTTGGAGTTTTAAGGGAGAAGAAGTGCCTTTAAAAAGTAGTTTGATTTCCCCACTACTTTTTTTAAAAGGGTGCAGCATTGCTGGCCCGTTTTACACGGGCAAAAAAAGGCGCTTTTAGGGCTAAAAAGCCCGCATTTAGGGTTAGGGAGGATGTAGCCTTTACACCCTCCCTAAGCCTAAAACGCATGGACGCCGCCATTTAAAGATGGCGGCGTCTACACGGTGGCGCCGTACAAGCGTCATCACGTGCGCAGCGTTTTGACGCGCTGTGCACGTTTTGGCGCTCTGGCGGCGCGGGAGGGCACCAATCGTGCCCTTCCCACGCCGCAAAAAAAGAGCTCGATCCCGGAGCTCTTTTTTGCGGCGGGTCGTTGCGGCGGGATGAGGCCTCTGGGGCTGCCCGTGTGGCAGCCTAGGCCTCATCTCGCCGCTAGAAGGGGCGAGTTTGGACCGCCCCTTTTAGCCAATGTAAAAAGCACCCCTATTGCATCTAAAGGCTAAGGTGTAGTTGAACGGTTAAATGGGGCTCTGTATCTTTAAAGTGCCCATTTAAAGGCAGCGATACAAGTGCGGAGGGAGGGAAGGTGCCAAGACAAGAAGAGACCTTCAGAGCCCGGCCAGAGTGCGCCTGCACCTTCCTTCACCTCCTCCCTTTGGTTGAGAGAGTGTGACTTCTAGGGAGACAGCAGGGCACTGGAGGCGCTCAGCCAGGCCAGGGAAAGCTGGCAAGAGGAGGAGGAGAAGGGGAGGGACCTGGAGCACCTCCGCTGCCCTGCTTCCCTGCAAGTCACACTCTCTCAGCCGAAGGGGGGAGGAGAAGGCAGGCCCAGGCACACTCTGGCCAGGCTCCATGGCTCTCTCCTGGCTGCCTTCCTCCTCCCTTTGGCTGAGAGAGTGTGACTTGCAGGGAGGCAGGGCAGCAGAGGGGCCCCATGTCCCTCTCCTCCTCCTCCTGTTTCCAGCTTGCCCTGGCCCAGCATCAGGAGGACCTGGAGCACCACCGCTGCCCTTCCTCCCTGCAAGTCACACTCTCTCAGCCAAAGGGAGGAGGAAGGCAGCGAGGAAGGAGGGAGGGAGGGAAGGAGCCAGGAAGAGATCCCCAGAGCCTGGCCAGAGCATGCCTGGCCCTCCTTCTTCCTCTTCAAAAAGAAGGCTGGAAAAGTAGGACGTGTCCTGGCAAAGGAGGACGTGCCTGGTCAACTTGGAAAAGGGGGGCTTCTGCTCAAGAATGGAGAACATATGGGAATCCCTCCTGGACAGAGGGCTGAAACCTCAAGACAACTCAATATAATGCTCTGACAGAACACAGACTACAACTCCCATGAGCCTTTGCTACCATTTCCCAAGATGCCTTAATTTGCAACAGAAAGCCGACCAGTATGTTCACATGTGATGAATTCTTTCGTATTGACTCTGCATTTTCTTTTTGTGTAGATGCTCTCTTGTTTTGTGTGTGATGAGCTTGTGCGTAATCATGTGCATTTCTGAACTGACCTCACTTTCTCCCTCTTTCGGAATGGTCCTGTACTCCCCCATGTGATAAGCTCCGACTGTATGATGTACCTGCGCAATTGCGCAATTCGCAGCCAGCAAGGGAAAAAAATGTTTAAAGCGCGGCTAAAAGCCACGTTCCTTGCCGCCCATGTAGCTGCTCCACCTGTGTTTGTAGCGTTTTGACAGCTTCCCATGTAGTTGCTGAGCCACAGAAAAAACCTCAGTCTAGCTGCCCTGTACTTTTTAAATGCACACCTGGGGCTTGCTGTCTAGCTGCTAAGCATTAAGGAAAGTGCAACTTCATGTCACACTTTCTTGCCAATGTAAAAAGCCCCACTTGTTCCTCTAGATATATTGGACTGATCAGCCTTTGTCTCCTGACATTCTTAAAGGTTTGAGATCTCTTTGGTATTTGATATTTGCTTTATTGTTCCATTCTGCATCGTTGACTGCATTTTTTTGGCATGCTAAGAATTAGTGAGCTGGTTTTGGCTGCTAGACTTCTTCTTTTTTTTTTTTGGCTGCTAGATATGACTAGTCTGATAAAGCATTATGCTATAGTGATCTTAAGTTGAAAGTGGTGTCAAACTGCATTATTTCTACAGTTTAAATGCATTCTTAGTCATGACAATAGCTATAGTAAAAAGGAAAGGGTGCATTTCCCCAGAGGAGGAGATTTCTATAAATCTCATTCAAACTGATAAATTATGCCTTAGTATTTTAATATTTCCCTCTTACTCTGATACATTTCAAACTTCCTTGCCTATGAATTTTCCCATGCTCTTAAATGTGTGAGTGATTTGTGAGTGTCAGGGATGCATTTCTCTCCCTCACATCAAATAGTCTTGCCTGGTGTGCTGAAACAGAACTGCTGATTCCTACTTTCAAGGCTGAAGAAAACAATGAAGCTCAAGGAAACTTGAGTTGTTTATTGTATTGAAGTGTTTCCATGCCATTTACTCATTATATAAGCCTTCCTCATTTGTAAGACTTTGGACGAATGTCATTGTCAATCAGATGGCTGCATTCAGTGAAAGTCTCATGGCTCAAACATAAATGAAAGCTATAAGGGAGGAAGTAATGAAAAATGTCTGTTTTCAGAAACTAAGAACATGGGGGGGGGGGGGGGAATATCCTCAAAGCTATGCAAGCAAACAAAACTTTCCAATGAACTGAAAATTAGAATTATATAATCACAGAGATGGAAGAGACCACAAGGGCCATTCAAACCAACTACCTGCCACAGAGGAATACAGAATCAAAACATTCATGACAGAGGGCCATTTTGCCTCTGTTTAAAAACCTCTGAAAAAGAAGACTCTACCACACTCCAACTGAGTGTGTTCCATTCTTGAACAGCTTTTACTGTCAGGATGTTCTTCCTAATGTTGAGGAAAAATCTATTTTCTTATATTTTGAATCCATTACTCTAGACCTAAGTCTCTAGAACTGCAGAAAGTAAGATCTTCAGCATGACATCCCTTCAAATACTTAAAAGTGTCTCCTTCTTAACATAGCTTTCATCCTCCTTCTTAGCATAGCTTTCTCCATGATAAACATACCCAACTCCTTAAGCTGCTTCTCACAGGGCATGGTATCCAGGCTTTTCACCATTTTGGTCACCTTCCTCTGGACATACTGCTTGTCGACTGCCTTCTTGAATTGTCATGCTCATAAACTGGACACAGTATTCAAGGTGAGATCTGATCAAAGCATAATAGAATGGCACTATTGGTTTCTTCAGTCTTCTAGACACTATAAACAGAATGATGCAGCCTTGGATCACATTGGCTTTACTAGCTGCCACATCACATTTCTGACTCATGTTCAAAATGACTCCCAGATCTAAAAACAGACTCAATGGTATTATCAGAGTATGCCTTTAGAAGGCCTCACTCAGGAGAATCAGAGGGATGGTGCAGATATACATCAAAACTGCCTTGCTACATTTTGAAGTAAGTAGAATCAATGTGTGTTACCATCTAAAGACCTCCAAACCCCCCCCCCCACATTAAATTCTGCTCTCAAAAATTGTGTAACAACATCACTGCAGATAACAACTATCTATCTATCTATCTATCTATCTATCTAAATCACAATGAGCAAAGATTGTATGTCTAGAGCCTATGACAAAAAGTGAATGTCATTGTGTTTATTTTTAGACAGCTGGATCAGGTGTGTTTCATTGTACCAGGAAGCAATTTTATATTTCCTTGTTGCATTAGATTTCTACATTTCTACAGCCCCCTTCAATTTTTAAGAAGCAGATAGGTTTAAATATTAATATTAAAAATAAAGGACATTGTCATATCTGTGACCTTTGCACACGTCTTCTAATTTAATTGATTTTTTAAAAAATAAAATAAAATGATCATAACGAAAATAATTCTGGCAACTTTTATTCAGATCTATTTCTATTAAACTTTTACCTTAGATTTTAAAATTACATGTTTGGGATCAAGGGTGTGTTTTTTTCACATTACTGTTGATTTCCTGCCTTTTGAACAGTCAACAAAATTCTGCAACATAATCAATGTGCTTATTGGTAGGTTGGTTTTTGCAATATGAGGCATCATTGCTTCAGCCTGACATTCATCTTCTATTTTTAGGGTTCTTCTGGACTAGTGCAAAGAAAAGAGAGCTCTTGCAACAGACAGCCCTAATTATTCACAGCTGGAGCCTCTTGATGGGTTTTTGCACCCACTTTTAACTTCTCCAGACACTGTAGAAGCTGACTGGGAATGGGGAGGATGACATTGTAGGCAAGTTGGCCAATCATTGCTTAGCTCTCATGATACTATAGGCAATTTGGTTCAATCCATTGTCCACATTGCAAGAACCGTACCCTTCCCAATACTGAGCAGCATGAGGAAAGAGTATGGTCTATTTTCAAAGCTGCCTCTGCCAATTTTTCACAGGAAGGAATTCCATGTAAAAGCTGTTTGGCACACCATTGTTTCTTCTAAAGACATATGATCAACAAGGGCTGCAGGGCTGCAAACTCCTGCTTGTGAGGAAGCAGTGGTGACAGCTCCTAAAACAGGCTGCCCGTATAGGAGCACCCTGGAAGAGTCTGCCTGGTATCTGTTGCTTCTTCTGAGATACGGTTGGGGTGCCCCTGTGATCAACAAGGAGTTGGAAAAGCCCCAAACTGACATCATCTGCAGTGATCATGACCAGCCACTGAAGCTGGAGAGCAAGACAATAATGGCCCAATGCATCTTTTACCACTGTGAAATAAGTTACATAGCAAACTATTTTAAAAGTAGCTTTTAAGTTCTGAACCAAGCTTATATTGCCATTGAACCTGTAAGCAAGATTTAAACCTAGTTTGTCTTTGTTTTTTTGTTTTTTACAGAAAGTTGCCAAGTTGAATCCATTCCTTCCTTCCTCTGCCTAATAATTTCTTGCTTGCTTTCCAGCTTTCGTGACAATCTCAATAAACCTTTCCTGTCACAATCAATATTGGCTTTTGTGCTCTAAACTTGGGTTGAAAACTTTCTCTTTGTTTTGGGATTTAGAGGTTAGTACTCAATCTCATCAACAGTTGAAATAACAGATCAACAGGTCAACAGTGATTGAAGCATTTCCTTTTGCTTTTGTTACTGAGGTTATGTATGCCTTCCTTTATATGAACAATAGTTGCTGTCTCTTTACAACTGTCACAATTATGTTATGATTGCTAAAGTATGGAATCCATTCAAAAGTTTTTTTATCAGAACATAATAGATCAAAGCACAGAACAAGAGAGAAAAATTCAAAGGCTTCTAAACAGAATGAGCTGTGAAGCAGGTTGAGTAGTTTTCTCTTTTCTCCATCTTCCAAATAGTTGGAAATCTCATTTGGAATGGAGTGATTTTACATTCTTTGTTTAAAAACCTTTTATTGAAAGAATATAACATTGAAAAATTCAACGGAACAAAATAAAATTTACAGATTTTCCGCATGCCTATACGTTCAGCTGTCACTCCAAAAACTGACATGAAAATATCCTCTTGATGAACAGCAACACTACTGAGGCAGCAAATACCTGTGATTTCTATTTCCACAGTGGAAAAATCACTCCCAAGGAAGTTTTCTCAGAGCTAATAATTTTTCTGTAGATAACCCTTTTAAGAAGCTATCAGATTTGAATTCTCTTTCAATATGAACATTTATTTAATGGAGGCCTTTAAAGTGATTTTTGTTGTGTTCTGTTTTAATCTATGTTGTAAGCCACCTTGGATTGTGCACTGGAAGAAGGGCAAGACACTAGTCAATCAAATCAAATCTGCACATTCACATCTGAGGACAACTGCCTCAAATGTTTCTAAACAGTTTATGCAAGTATATGGAAAAAAAACCCCAAGACACAGTGTATTTAGGACAAATGTACAAGAAAAAAGAAGAATGTGCAGTAACAGAAGAGGAAGCAAGTGGGGAATAGCAATGAGAGATAGACAATTATGAAGCAGTAATCTTTTCAAAAATTGAGTAGAAAACCTTTTTGTGATCCCAATGGACAAACAAGAATGGCCTCAGATTTAACTGTGTGACACCCAAATGACTGTGCATAATATTGCACTTGAACGTATGGAACTTAGGGGTTGCTCACACTACGTTTGCAAACCAGTTTAAAAAGGGGTCGTTCACACTTGGGACGGTTTTTCCCGATGTGAATGGTGTGTGTGTGTGTGTGTGCAAATCCCCTTAACCTGGTTCCTATGCAAGGTGTTTCATCATGAGATTCTTCTAGAATGTTCAGTGTCTAAGTGTTCCAATGTTCAGTGTCTAAGGGCTGCATGCCAATGATGCCCTAAAGCAGGAGTATTTGGGTTGTCTGTTCTGGCCCACAGACTCCCAAATGTTTCTTTTTTTTTTAATGAACATTTTTCTCTTTTGAAGACATAATCATTAGTAATAGAAAAGGAAAAGCAAAAAAAAAAAAAAGATAATTCAAAGCTGACATTTTGTTCTAATAAGTGAACACACTTCAATATCTTGAAGAAGACATCCAGGTTGGGATGTTATTACATGCAGGCCTATTTATAATTAATAGACTAATCAATTGAGAAAGTTAAAAAACTTAAAAAATCATCAGCCAAAAAGTTTGGTATTGAAATATGGTAAGAAAATCAGGATCAGACCAAAAGTAATGCTGAGCTCCAGAGACAAGCACTGAAAAGATTAAATGTTCTGTAGAATAAACTAATACTTTTGGAGTAAATTGCAGTTTGGTGCAAGTTAAGAAGAAAGTCTCAGGGTAATAAACATCTGTTTTATCGAACCCTTTTTTTAAAACCATTCTTTAGTAGTTCAACCACAACTTAATTGTTACACAGAGATCTCTCTTGTATGTAACACTGCTTATATTTTTGTTTATTTCTCTGGCTTATTTCTTTGAGATTTTGCTCAAACCTCATCCTTTAATTTATCACCAGATTCATTATGTAAAAAAAGGCACTCATTAAAAATGTATAGTGCATAATATTACTAGGAAAATATTGCTTAAAATGAAATGTAGCCTGTTGTCCAAACTCCACAAAACAGTGATCCAAAAAACCATAATAGCTTTATTGGGCTAACCAAAAGTGCACAAAATACATCATGCAAATTTTTGGGTTCACCCAATAAAGCTATCACTGTTTAGTGGATTTGAAATGTTATTGTATTTTCTGTATGGCCAACATGGCTACCCCGATACTGTATGTAGTCTGTCCTGTATTTGCTTTCCTAGATACACCCTATTGGAGTCAATGAGTTACTGATGTTTTCAGTAAACATCCAAGAGCCAGAGCTCTCTTGGTCTATCAGAGGAGTTTCCAGAGAAGCTGGTAGTGTTCTTATGATAAAGCTTGCAACATTTCCTTAAGATTTTTTATTTAAAATTCTGTAATGTACAGCAGTGATTTCAGCACTGACTTTCCTGCTCCATTTATCTTTCTTTGTTTAGTACTTATACCTTAGTAAAATTTACTTCCCACATAAGAACAGCACTATCAGTATGCAGAGTGGGGCAGCCCACTGAGGCTTAACATTGTGGATACCACTAAAGGGCAGCAAATTATGTGTTACTTAATTAGGTTGTATTGTATTTTTACTGTCAGGAAGTGGAAAGAGATGTTTTTGACATTTTTTTGCCTCAGACACCTAGGCAGGTTACTATGTGTTAGCTTGGATACTAAGAATTATAATATATGGATACAGTCAGGGGGTCAGGAAGAGAAGTACTTAGGATTTCTAAATCTCAAGACATTAACTAAATATTCATGGAGCTTATGTATCCTCTGTGCATGAGTGGAGACTCTGGACCGACAGTGCTAGAGGAGAACATTTGGATTTTGTATGTGAGGTAGCTTTAAAGTCTGGCTATGTGTCTATGCCTATGCCTTGCTGATACAAACAAATGAACAAAAAACAAACAAAGACAAACAAAAACTCTCAGACTCAGTACAAAGGTGTTTGAATGTTTGTGGTTCATATGCAATACCAAAAAATTAGCACTGCGAAGAAACAGTCAATGGAGGACTGGAGGGTGAGCTTTTCTACAAGTTCTAACAGTAGTCTGAGAACATGCTTGGGAGCAATTTTTACCTAATTAAATATTTAACAATGTCACTTGGCCAGGATACTCTGGGGAACAGCCCAGAGCATCCTGGCCCCATGGCTGACCTGAATTGTCCCCATTCCTGGACTGCTTACTTGACTGCCTGATGGACCCACTGTTACTCTGTGCTACTTGCTTCTGAGGTATGGATGTTAATGACAATGGATGCAAACTGCAGGAAAAAAGATTCCACCTCAACATTGGGAGTGTGGTGGAGTCTCCTTCCTTGGAGGTCTTTAAGCAGAGGCTGGATGGCCATCTGTCGGGGATGCTTTGATTTGGAGTTCCTGCATGGCAGGGGGTTGGACTGGATGGCCCTTGTGGTCTCTTCCAACTCTAGGATTCTATGATTCTATAAGCAGAAGGCTAGGCACCCTGTCCTGACCATAGAATAAGCAACCTGCAGTGGCAGATTCACTGGGTATGCTTATATGTACAGAGCATGGACAGCTCTGGATCTTTCAGAAGATCCAGAACAACACTTAAATTATTTTAATGTGTTTTAAGGCTATTATACCCTGGTGTTGGTATGGAACATGTCAGAAGTCATCTGGATTGGTTGCACCAGAACTGGGGGCTGGGACATGTATTATCTAAACAGTGTAGGACACTTTTTCACCTGTGCAGGCAAGGCCTTGGTTTCAAAAGGGAAGGGCATGACTGAATCATTTACAGGCAACCCCTACCAATGTGAAGCTGCATCACAGAAAAGAGACTATAGGGCTTTCTAGATTGGCAGGAAAGTGTGACATCAAGTTGCCTTTTCCTTAATGCTTAGCAGCTGCACCACAGCCTTTAGATGGAGCTGCGCTGTTCTGCAGTTTTTAAAAAAGAAGCCGGGAAAACCAGCACCTTTTTAAAGGCACTTCTTCTCCCCTTTTTCATGGCACACTTTCCCTTTTTCTCATCTAAAGGCTAGAGTTTCATGCAGCCATGAACACACTTCTTTTTGCCAATCTAGAAAGCCCCAATATGTCTGGCAGCTGAATGAAGCCCTCTGTCTCATAGATTTCCATCAACAATATGTCTAGAATTGCACCCTAAGGTGAGCTAACACATGAATGAACAGAACTGGATTTTTTTTTTAAATCATTTGGTTATCCAACATACAGCCCATTTGCACATGCCTATTTTTTGACTTGAGGACAACAATATGAACTTGGATGTCTGCAAGATGTCACCTCAAATAACAATCCTTTTCAAAACAGCAAGTTCACTTATATTCAGCTTTGAGTAATTAAGTGCTGATAATCAAGCTGTGAGGAGACATCAAATAAAGTTTGCACAAGCTTGAAAAGTGCCCTACTTGACTGGCAATTGCATGTGAGAACTGACTTTACTGAAATGTAGCACATTTGAAGTGGCATCTTGCAGTGTGAAAGTTGTATCTGCAATGTTAGATCTCAGATGTTTTGTTTTATGTATGCAAGATATCACTTGATGCTCAAAGTTACCAATGAGCATGTATGTACCAGCACCAAACTGCCCTCAGTACATTCCACTGAAGATATGTTTTCCAGCTGACTGCCACAAATGAATTTATGAGCAGAATGCCACCTCTGCAATCAACTGCCTTTTGATGGTGAAAGGTTCTGTTCTGAGGTTGCTCTTTCTTTGCTCTAATAGTTTTATTGGCTACAAAAGTCATAGTCAATAGTTATACATAGTAAGCAAAGGTCTTCTTGAGATCACCTTCAATAAGTTCTAGATTGCACCCTAATATTAGCAATGCAGCCACCAAAGTTAATTCTAAATGCATTTGAGGAAGTAGGCTCAGGTCTACAAAAGCTCATGCTACCAACTTCTTTCTTTCAATTACTCTCAAAGGTGCTACAAAATCTCTCTAAACCAATCTAGGAATTGTTTTATATGCTCAAAAATATTTTTATCATGTTAAGTTTTATTAATAGTAACACTATTATATAATAAAAGCAAAGGACAAATTCAATAATATCTTTCCAGATTGCCTTTAATCAGAGTAAAGAATGAACCACCCCCCCATTTCTGGGTGGGGTGTGTTGAGAGATTAATGCTCTGTTCATGAAAGAATGCAGAAAATAACAAGATGAAAATCAAAACCAAAGACAAAACTTCCATCACAGAAAAGAAAATTAAAAGCTGCATATTTATAGAACCTCTTCCAATGACCAAATTAAAGAAAGCTCATCATTACAAAAACTGATGTGCAACCTAGGAATACCTGAACTACTACTACTACTATTGAAATACACAATAAATGACAACCAAACAACACAAAAGTTTTCAGCTATATTTATATTATTTTGTACTTAACAGATACCATATGGGTTTAAACACCTATATGAAAGCACTTGGACAGGGCATGTAGAGGTTTGGGCTGAGTTGTCACCAATATTCAGAAATCACATGTCTCTAATTCTCCTACAATTAACTGAAACCATAAATGGGTATGGACAAACAATTGTGAAATGCGTGACAGAAAGGAAACTGAAATTTAGATAAGATGGAAGTCTTCCAGGCTAAGAAGTATGCTGACCTGAGGAGAGGTTTATAACTAGTTTTTTTTTTTTCTGAGGTTACATTCTGCTTGAAAAACCACATATGCATGGCATTACTACAGGGTTATTCCTGGACCTGGTGAAATCTGTGGAAATGAAGAAGACAAGTGGCTAGAAAGGCCATAAAATCTTAGACTGGTTCACTAACTTCTTGAGAAAGCAAATAAAGCTTCAGTTGCACATCCTCCAGCTATTTCCACACTAGACTGCTGCAAGACTGTCTAAATAGTTCTGCCTTTAAAACCAGCCTGGATGCTCCTGAAAGGGTAAACTTTGGTAGCCAGAGTGCTCATGGGACTACTGAGCCTTATCATATATAACACCAAATGTGTTTCACTGATCATACTTTCATTTGTTTGTTTTGTTTTATTTAAAAAAAAAAAACACATGAAAGCTCCAGTTGCTGCAGAATTAGGTTGTCTGAAGGGCTACCACAGCATACAATTAGCCAAGCCGTGGGTCTGGCTTCAGAAATGTTCCTACTCTCCAGTAAGACACTAAATATGGTGGCAGGCCCCCACTTCCAAAATTACCCTTCCTCCCCCCACATGATCTCCAATTGGTACACTTTTCTAATAATTAACAACATTTTTATTCCATCAAGCCTTTTATTGATCTTGCTTGTGGCCACACACATAATCCCCCCCCCAAGACAGGTTTTTTTTTTTTTTTTTTTTTTTTTTACTGATTGTTGGTTTTGCTTTTAACTTTTTAAATGGGCAGATGGCTTGTGAAGATTTATGCTGATCTGTGGGATGTATTGCTGGGGAGCAACACAGAGATATAGTGGGAGTTTGTGAGTAACTCCATGTCCTATATAACATGTAGCTTCACCTTGACATGCTGCAGTTTTGAACAATACAGACTAAAGATAGATTAAGGGGACAAATAAGAAGTTGAACAATTTCATCTGACTCCATTGTCACAAACTGTGCTGACAGATAGAAGGAGAAAAGAAATAATAAAGTCTGCTTGAATTCTTTTAAAACCTCTTCTTGCTCACACACTGAAGTCTTAAGCTCTAGCCACTAACAAGAGAAGACAGCCAAGACGATGTTACTTTGAGGAGCTTAGAATCATAACCAGAAATGAACCCATAGTTACTGACTACAATATTTTTTTTTTTTAAAAAAATATCTTCATCTTTAATCTGCCATTTTCAATGTTCACTGTGGTATTTTCTCCTCTGAATACTGTCATTATCTTTCCATTGTAAATAAAAACATATATGCAACTTTATCACCTGTCTTGAACTAACAAAGCAATAGCTGTTCTTTCATTTAGTCTGTATACATTTCTTTTCAATATAGCCCAGTAATTAAAAATTGTATTGTGTTTCAACCAAAAAGACAACTTTATAATTACATATTTTGACATGAAAAAGCTTTATCCGTATTACAGATAAAACTAACTAAAACTAAATCTATCATAAATTTATTATGATTTCGCAAAATCTGCAAATTTCTTCAATTTAATGAGAGATCTAGAAAGCCAGTAATGTCAGAGAGGGCTGCTCAGCATTTTGGGATTTGTTGTTCTGCAACAACAAAATTGTCTGGGCTGAGCTAATTTGTAGCCGACAATTATTTAGCCAGCTATCCTCATTAGCTCAGCATCCTGTATTTAAAACAGAGTAGAGCATTATCATCTGTTTTACTTTCTGAGCTTTAATTTACATTGCTTCAGAGGGTGAGGTACACCGCCTCCTCTTGATCTGTAACTTTTGCTAGTCCCATAGCAGAACTTCTAGCCTCCTCTGGCTCCAAATCAGGCCAATCATCCTGGATCTACTCTTCCCTTTCTTCCTCCAAGGAGGTGTCCACAGGTAGGGCATGACAAGAGAGCTTTCAGCACATGTATCTTAAAAGTATAAACTTTGATTCTTCTTTCTTTGGCACTGAATTAGGTTTGCTGGCTTTTTTTAAAAAAAATCTCTTCATCTTTACTATTTATATGGCAGAATAATACAATTGGGGATAGATTGAAACTTCTTTCTAGTTTCACATTCTCCACATTCTTAAATCAAAATTGTACCTCCAAAGACTTATGAGTAAATATGCACCTTGCCCCTAGCATCTGCAACTTTGCAAGGCTTACACAGCATTTCTGAAACATAAAGTTCCGAGAAAACTTTCAGAGATTTGCTAAAATATTTGGGAAAAATGCAGAAGCATGCTCTAGTCAATGAAGAAAGTAGCATATCAGGGAAAATGCATTAAAATTTTATGAATTGCAATGTAGGAAGAAAAGAAATTGAAGCCTCACTATGCTTTCAATGCGAGACAAAGATGTGAAGAAAATGTATGTGAGATTTGGGGGGAAAATAACAAAAGTGAGACTGAGAGATCATTACTTATTTAGGTATGATCTAATCCTCTCTGTACTGAAAATAGCATCACTTGTTGTATTTGGTTGCTAAGATGGTTGAACATTCTGTTTGATTCATTATACAAGAATTTACCAAAATTTGGATATTTCCTCATAGATCTTATAGAAAGAAATTGATATTTAAAATATGAGAACAATCAAAGTAGTAAGATCTATCCATCTTTAGTTGGGAATAATCTGTGCTTATTGTGAGTTTGTTCTATCAACCTTCCCCCATGCCTCAATGCATGACAATATTTTACATTATATTAACACAAGAGTCTTGATAGTAGTTTATGCCACAACTTGGAAATGTTACTTTTGAATCTGTAACACACAGAAACCAAACATCCATTTGTTAATCTTGGAAGCTGGGGAATTCTGAGACCTGTAAGTCACAGAATATTATTTCCATATTTAGGTGTATACAGCTTGATTGTGTGTGTGTGTGTGTGTGTGTGTGTGAGAGAGAGAGAGAGAGAGAGAGAGAGAGAGAGAGAGAGAAATGTATCTCATTTATATACAAAAGAACTGTCCAATCATTTTAATTCCTTGGAGTAAAAGATCTTTAATGCATATAAAGCCTCTCTGATAGCCTTTAGGGCTGAAGAGTGGGGAATAAATAAATAAATAAAATAATAAAATAAGCATATAATTAGTATAATAAACACTAACCGCCCTTCTAATGGCCCTGCCAGAAAAGTCGTGTGTGCCTGTCATCAGAGCAGCAGGGGAAAAGACATGGAAAAGGCTGATATTTTGGTGTGATACGTGGAAAGCCATTAAATAAATCTTGTGAGAGAACAGAAATGACAAAAGTCCCCATAGTCTAATATTAAGCAGACCAGTGTAATCACTCAGGCAGAATAAGCAACTTCAAAACAACTTCCCTTTTCTTGCTCAGTATATGCTTGGATGAAAAGTACAAAGGAAAGTAATATGACTTCAGTTACATAATTTCAGTCCCAAGGACCAAACAGATTGTCCCTCTGTTGTGGGTCAACCTGAAGCTTTTGAAATCAAGAGTGACCCTGAGGAGCTTTCTGTGACTGGGTCACTTCCCTGTGCTTGGGGAATGAGCCTGGACCAATATCCGATGTCGACTGTAATTGCTTTTGATAGGGCTGGAGACAATTTCAAAGCTTTCCATGCATGCATTTTATTGTTGTTGTTTTTTTAATGGCTGAAGAGGACAACAGGATTTGCATTGCCTCTTCCATTTTGTTTTTCACAGAGAAAATTGTGGCAGGTGGTGGAGACTCCAGTTGGTCAAAAATCCTAGTAATGGGTTGTAATAGCAGATGAAACAGCAACAGAGTGCTGCTTGTTCCAAACTTGTCCCCAATCAAAAAAGAACCTGGATAGCCTTGACAACTATCTCCCTGGGTTAGAAAATGTTCCTGGTGAATGGCAGTTTAGTGAGTAATAACCCAACTGGCATTCAGAGTTTAATATTGGGTGTCCATGCTGTCCTGGCCTGTAGCACAATGAGCTGGCTGAACAAGGTAGGTAGGAAGACATTTGTCTCTCTCCACTTTGTCTACCATCTTTTTCTGTGCAGCAGCAGCCAGACCCGGGGAGTGGGGTGGGAGACATACAGCAGTCTATCAGCATTGCGTCTCCCTGACCTGATCCCTCATGCCAGAGTCTGTTGGGGTGGAGTGTGGAACTGGGAAATGGTCAAGGCAGTGAACATGGTCACTTTTGAGTGTTCCTTCTCATTAAGTAGAAAGAAGCTAGCACCCTGGTTTTCCAAGGAACTGAAAGAAATGAATGAAATGACAATTAGAATGATATTGACACAAAACTCAGAGAAGGCCTAACTGAAAAGTCTTTCTGACAATCTACTCCAACCAATGTTGTTGTTGTTGTTGTTGTTGTTGTTGTTTTTAAATCTTATCCAACATTCCAAATCAGTAGAGCTGTTTTGAGTGGTCAAGATTCTTTTGTACACTGACCCACAAGAGGAGCCGACAGAGCACCTGATGCCCACAGTTAACAGTTTATCTAGGATTTCGAAGATAAAATATTTCAATTCACTCTTACTTGGATGACACACTATATAGAACCAGTGGACATAATTTTGGCACTGGCCTAAATGTTTTTTTGATTTGTACAGCAATTCATCTTAGTATTGCTATAAGAAAAAAAAAAAAGACTTGAAGGCACACAACAACAAAGGATCTGCACATGATTCTTGGAGAAATAAGAGCGACCACATGTGTGTTAGTCTCCTGAACTTCTTGGCTTATTTTTTAAAAGTCAGAGAGGAAATGGCTCTGTGAGTAGATGGAGGAGTCAGTCATTTGCTAAAACAAGGCAGAGGTCCAAAATGTTTAAAGGAGGCATTTATAGGATCAAGGAAAAAAAGAAAACACCCCCCCCAAACAACAACAACAACAACAAAACACTGGACCTCACCATACTGGAAAGCTACTGGACAGTTTTCAACATCTCATTTCTTGGCAAGGTCCTGATGCAGATGATGGCCATACAATTCCAGGGGTCCCGGATCAAGTGGATTATCTATATATATTTCAATCTGGCTTCAGGATGGGGTATAGGACAGAGAGAGCTTTGACTATCTTGATGGACATCCTATGCTGGAAATTCAAATTGGAGTGTCTCCCTGTTGGATCTCTGGGACCTAGGCAATGTTTGATAACATAGATCATGATATCCTTCTGGGTTGCCTTGCTAGAACTGGACTTGTTGGTACTGTTTTATAGTGGCTCTCTTCCTGGAAGAGAGAACATTCTTGGTGACAAAGTAGGATTCTTGTTTGACCCATGGTCTTTGGACAATGGAATCTCTCAGGGTTCTTGTCTACCTCCCATGCTATTTAAAATATACATTAAAGCAATGGGAGACATTGGCAAGAATTTCAAGGTCCAGTGTGATGAGTACGCACTTGGCAATTAACTCTTTTACACATTCCCCATAACTCTAAAGAAGCTGTTTCAATTCTAGATGTATGTGTCTCATCAGTAATAGAACAGACAAACTGAAATTTAGTCTTGATAGGACAGAGATACTCCAGTTCAGTAAAAAAGCAAAGCAGAAAATAAAAATTGTTCCTGAGCATGAGGGGTTTATACTTCCCTGAAGGAGTTTAGGTATTCAACTTGGGTATACTCTTACATTCCTCTCAGAGTCTGGAAGCCCAGCTTTCTTTTATGGCCAGGAGAACATTTGCACAGTTAAGGCGAGCTGTGCCCATTTGTAGAGACATCTGATCTGTCCATAGTGACATATGCTTTAGTGCATTATCATACGTTGCCCAAAACTTTGCTCAAACATCATCAAAACGGGGCAGAAGTGTCAGGGTGTGGTCATGCCTAGTGCTTCTGAACTGGAAGGGAGTCATTATTGCCATGGATTCATCGTGGAATCATTAGTGAAGCAGAAAAAGGCTGCTTCTCTAATGATTCCATGACAAATCCATGGCATAAGCTCCAGGTATGATCACACCCTGATGCTTCTGCCCCGTTTTGATGACATTTGTGCAACGATTGGGCTGCGTATGATAATGTCCTAAGTCATATCCTGTATGAAGAAACATATCCTGAATTTGGAGAGTATTTGGAAGCTTTAGCTTATCCAAAAAGCTGAAGTCAGTTAATGAGCTGGATTAGTTATAGGGACCATACTTCTCCCTTGTTATGACAGCTCCACTGACAACCAGTCTCCTTCCAGGTACAATTCACATTTTGGGTTGTAACCTGTCCAGTTCATCCATATTATCATACTCCTGTGTCCAAGAACTTCATTTTCTGATATGAAACTGCCCATCTTGAGATGTTCAGGGGAGATCCTTTTCATCCCACCACCCTCAGAGTTATGTCTGGTAAGAAGGATCTTCCTGATGGCTGCTCCCAGGCTTTGGAATTCCCTTCCTACAAAGCTAGCATGGCACCCTCCATAGTGTCCTTCTAACACCAAATACTTCCTTGTTTTCAGCACAGCTTTGAGAAGTAACTGCTCATGGACAGATCCTTTTTAAATATTTTGTAGTGTCTTTATTTCTGGTGCTTTTGTTTTTAATCAATATGCTTTTCAATTGCTTTTAACTCTATCTGTAGTTTAATTATATATTAGCTTTTATAGGCTTTAATGATGCAAACTTTTATATTTAACTTTTTTTTAACTGGAAAAGGCAGGTAAAAATAGCAACAACAATGATGATAGTACCAATAAGTATAACAGGTGAAACAGGAAAAGAAAGTGACAGAAATAAAAATACAACAACTTTATCTGTTTTCAAAACAATAAATCTAATGACCAATATTTAATAACCCTTTAACTGTAGCCAAACTGAGGAGCTTATTGCACTTCTTTAAAAAGCAACTTACTACTCCCGAATTGAATTCTAATTCAGCTTGCATCCTGGTGCTATCACATGGCTTTTGGCTCCAAAACTGTCATCCGAGTACAGCCCGGTTGCAGCCCACATGCCTTAACATGCTTTGGTGGCCATTTTTCAAAGTCAGGATCTTTCTGACTTTGAAAAATGGCTGCCAAAGCATGTTAAGGGACACAGGCTGCAGCTAGGCTGTACTCAAATGGCAGTTTTGGAGACAAAAGCCATGCAATGGGATCAGAATGCAGTCTGAATTAGAATTGAATTTGGGAGTAGTAAGTCACTTTTTAAAGTGGTGCAATAAGATCCTAAGTTACCTAACCCAGCTGCCCTATTTTATCTTGTTATTAGGATTATCTATTGTTCATTTTATATGCTGTAGTTTGAATTTGATCCTCCTGTTTGTACAAGAGCCAATGATTACTGTGCACTCAGTGATTTTTTTGTGCAAATCTGTCCACAGTTAAGTCAGTAGTCAAGAATAAGACGCATTCAGACAAATCCATAGGCCACTTGTAGAGCTTTTTTAAATGTTTCTGTGATTACCTTTCAAATTACTTCAGCATCTCAGAAGCCTCAAAAACCAAGCACCTTTGAAACAGGGAAGTAGTTCAGAATTAAGGACATCAACATACAGACAGACTTGTCAGGGAGGAAAAATTATTTCTAAGGGATTACAGTTAAACCAAAATAACTTTGCTGTTAATGGTAAGCACTGAAGTAGGTTTTATTTATAGCAATTTAATGGTCCTTCTGTGATGAGCTAGCTGAAACTATTTCAGCACAGAATATTAAGTCCATACTTAAACTTCAAATTATAACAGAAAATGAACAGAAGGGAAAAAAATTCTGCTACTAACTATTAAAATGTTTCAGCAAGCAAAACTGACCATTTATAGTGAATATGAAGTAGATCAGCATATATAACTTTGGAGACAAGTGTCAGACATGTTTAGAGCCAGCTTCCTTTTCCTGCTGGTAATTTTTGAAGTTTTTCATGTTTATAAATGAAACATTGTTGGAATTAGCATTTCCTAGGGTGTTTGCCATTTTTGAGAACAATATAAAAGCCAGAACTGTTAGAGGTCAGCCTTCTTTTAGCAAAGTGACAGAGTAAAGTATGACTCAATCTCACATTGCTTCTCTAAACTGAAACTTATTCAAAATAAATAAGACAGGGAATTTCAGGTTGCAAACTTAGAAAAAGTTTACTAATCACATTTACATCTATATATGCATAAAAAATCTACATCCTAGCTAGCTAATGAAGAGATTAGTTAAAGGGCCGGGGGCTACATTCTTATAACTAACTATTTTGTTGAGGGAGAAAGTGAAACATAGTTGATTGAGAGGAGAAGAAGTAGAATAGGAAAAGAAAAGACAGTAGAGACTTGGGAGAGGGAGCCCTTATATGACTAATGGCCCTGGTAAGTTTCCTGTGTCACATGGTTTAGTTACATAGATAAAGTAAAAGTACAGTATTTAGGACCAAACATTTCAATGGACAGGAAGAGCAAATGGGCAAACTTTAGATGAGGAAGGAGGAGGAGGAGGAGGAGGGGGCGGCAGCTTTCAAATGCAGGAAAGTCTAGTCTCTCTAAGCCCCAATTGCTCTCACCGGAAGAAAAATGGATGAGAATGTCTTGGAATTTTCCAACAACCATTCCTTAACACATTCCTTAATGCATATTCAAGATATAACTTGAGAAGGTAGCAAAATCTCTACTTAAAGTTTCTTTAATCAGTCTCAGAATGAAAATCAACAATTATGATATTTGGTTTAGGCCTCCTTCCCTTTCTTACCTTTCTTCCCATCACATTAAAAACATCTTTCCCAAGGAATGACAATTGAGACACTCAGAGTCAGAAGTGATGGACACATTTCATCTAGTGAAACACTTTATCCCAACTAAATTTATTTATTGATTTGATTTCATGTATATCCTGCCTTAGTCCTAGTATGGGATCCAAAGTAGCTTTACATAAAAGATAAAACAAAATATTAATTTAAAACTGCTAACACATTGGATACTAACAAATATTAAAAACACAGAACATCCATTGGAAATCCTTCTAACCCAACCAGTTAAAAGGTTGAAAATCTGTTTAAAGCGGAAAGGGGGGGGATTTTTGTTTGCTAGGGGAAAAAAAGAAAAGAAAAAAAAAAGAAAAGGGGCCCAACTGAGTTTCCCTTGGCATGGAGTGCAATATAGGAAGAGCCACTGAGAAGGCTCTCTCCCATGTTCTCACTAGATTATCCATTGAAGGTGGTGGTGGGATGCTGAGAATGCCCCCTTCCAAAGATTGTAAGAATAGGAAAGGAGATACAGGGATTTCCGGTCATTAGACTTTATGGTCATAATCAGTATGAGACTAAGTCATTGTCTGCATGGGCCAAAAGGCCTGTTTGTCCCCCACCCACCACCCACCCCCAGTCCCCTTCTGGAATCATCATATTTGGACAACATGGGGCCCAAATTCTGGTTCTGATGTGAGCAGTCTGGACAACATCCATCATGTTCAGCACCACCACTGGGGTATAATAACCTTGACATGATTTAATATATATATATATATATATATATATATATCCAGAAGATCTGAAGCCCTCTGTTTTCATGCTACACAGACATCCCACTGAACAGACCAGTGTATCTGTTGGGATTACTAGTCACTTGTTCTAGGTCAGAATGGGGTGCCCAGCCATGTGATTGCCACTGAGCACCTCATTCTGAACTCAGAAGCAAACTACTGGTAGCAGTGGCAGACACGCCAGGCAGCTCAGTGGGACACAAGTGCAGACAGCTGCTTCTGCACAGAAATGGAAGGTCAGGTAAGGGTAGAGGTCAGGGCAGCTCCAATGCCAGGATATTCTGGGCTGCCCCTGGGATATTCTAGGAAATGCAGACAAGACATAAAAAGGAAGGAAGGAAGGAAGGAAGGAAGGAAGGAAGGATTCTGATACCTAGAGGTACTAATTTTGAGAGTGAGTTATAACCCTCCTCCCAGTGTTGTAGACTGCGAATTCTCCTAGACCTTGGTCTGCTGTTGCAGAGTCAGATGGCAACTGTGCCCAAGTATGCTTTTTCTGAAGGTGGTAAACACTGTCCTATAGAAGGGACTTGTCAATCATTCTGCATGCCTTATTTAAATCACCCCATTGAAATTCTGCCTGTGTTGTTCTCAGGCTAATTACTGAGGTTTACTCAGAACATTGGTTAAGGTTTGGGCCTTGAGAACAGATTTCTTAGGTGGCTGTTTTCATTTTAGTCATGTTGCCCATCTACTGAGATCTTTGGGGAGGATATGGTCCCTTATTAGAGAGACTCAGGCCTGAAACAGATGGACCAAAGGTGCCACCTTTGGACTGATCTGGGGGCGTGACATTTGGGTGATTTGTGCCCCTGGATTGGGCTGAAGCTGCACCTCAGCTGGCTAAGGTGGCCCAAGCCTGGCCACAAAAGGTGGTCTGTTGTGGTGGCTGTGGTCCCATGCCAGAGGCCACTCCAAGCCACCCATCTGCTTGAGGCCTGCATTGTCAAGATGTCCTCCCACATTTAACTGTATCCACAAAAGATAAATGGATTGGCAAAGTAATCTTATTTTAACCAAGTCTTGGGACAGCATCTTCTACACTTGAAGGCATCGAACTAACTTAGGTGTTATGGGGCAAGCTATCTAGGACATGAAGATCTATCCTCTAACAGAGAGGAACCAGTAAGGAGCTACCACTGCTAACCCAACCATACTACATACCTGCTACCTGAGGTAAATGTGTGCCTCTCTCTTCCTAACAGTATTGCAGTCCTGATAAGAATCACTGTCAAACCCAGGATGTAGAACTCTCTCCTTCATGGCATCATATTATTACCTTCTCAAAAGACTGTAGGCCAGATTAACTTTGACCAGCCCTTCTACATTTTGTGAATTGCTTTTAAATTCCACTTGTAAGGAAAAGTTTGGGTGTAAAATACAAACAATTAAGCAACAAAAACAGTTTCAGTATTATTATTCATTTATTTTTATTTATTTAATTTTTATAACACCATTCTCCCAAAAAGGGACCCAAGGTGGCTCATTTAAAATACATAGGAATAGATTTAGGCTTGATGTTTTCAAGAGTAGCTTTTCATTATCTTGATGGGGCTAGGATATCTGTTATGAAATCCAGACATATGTTTTCTAACTTTATGTATGTACCTGATGAAGTGATGTGCCTGAGATAAAAAGCAAGTGATAGATGAGCAGACATTTTATGTTGAAAAAAAGTATTAAAATATTAGAATCACAATAAACAATCTGTTTATTTAATATGGAGGAGACATATTGAGGATATTTGGAAGAGAGATTAAGACTTCCCATGCTTTTGGGACATATTACCTGTTACCTCTCTGCAGTCTGGCTGCTGCAAAACCAGCTATCCCGTTAGTTTATCCCATTAATGGGCCTGAACCTAATTTGTCAGAAGACATGGTCCTTTGGTAGCTGAAGCCAGCTGGTTCTGTTTCATCCTTGAACAATAAATACTCCAATTATCCGGTGATATTAGCCATCATTGTGTTTGCATCAGGAGACTGGAAAAACCTAAGTGAGTAATTGCTTTGGATTTTCAACATCTGGTCCTTTCCTGGTATCACTATAACATATGTCATGGAACAAGTTGTGGAATAAACTGTGATCCAGGGATAGCCTGTGCTCCCTGGAGCATGTTCATGTGATCCCCCTGACTACTCTGAAAATAATAGAAGAAAATCCTAGAGGCACAACATGAGTTCCTGCTTCTCCCAACTGCTGAAGAGGCAATTTACTATTAATTGCTAGACTATAAACTATATAGAAGCTTGTTTTATCCCCAACTGTAGAAGAAGAAACAGTCAATGCTTCATTAATCTCCCCCTGCCACTCCACTACTGTCTCATCAGAGCTGAATTTAGATATGCCTAGTCAATATGCAATGGCAAGTTTTAACAGATCCAAAACATGGGGATCCTCCATATGTTTAGAAATCCCTCATGCGCTGAGACAAGGAATACTCAGAGGTGGATTTACTAGTTACTTCCTCTAAAATGTAGCGCCTGGTATCTTTTGTGGTCTCCCATCTAACTACTAACCAGGGCTCAGTCTTCTTAGCTTTCAATATCATAAGGGGTCCGTGTCTTTTAGAGTATTTAGGTAGCTTAAGAATGATGTAAAAGAGTTTAAGAACCGCTTGTCTAGGCTTTTATGTTGGAAATTTCGAACAATCAGATATAAAAGGATAGCCAAGTTAACAGGGGGTGGGGGTGGAGAAAATGGAAGGGAGGGAATAAATAGAAAATGACCCTTCCATCATAGAAAATGGAAGGGAGGGAATAAAACCCTTTCAAGCAAATTAGCTTACTCCATATTGGATCCCATCCTTGAGGAAAGAGAGGAAATTAAACAAACAAATTAAATGTTGTAGATTTTCAGATGGCAAATTGTTTGAAACGTGGCCATATGTGTAAGAGCACATCTTACACCAATTTTGTACCAGCTGCACTGTGCATCAGTTTGTTTGGGGACTTAGCCTACAGTTGACTACAGTAATGGAGCAGTCTATTTGAAGGGCTACGTATACATACATGAACTTAAAAGGCTTCCCAACATGTAGACATAAGGCAAAACCCTACTATTCATCTTGAGTAATTACAATTATGAGAAGATACCTGATAAAAGCTTATTTCTGACATGTTAATAGCATTGATGCTTTTAAACAGGATCACTTGAGTGTCATCAAAACTGACCAAATAGCACATGGGGAAAGGGGAATCAGGAAAAAGCAGCTGAGGGGGCAGGGAAGAGACCCTGAACAGGATCAGAGTGGTCTGAATATTTGGGGTAAATTAGCTTGACTGAATTGAGAAACCAATGTCACCAAAAGTAATGGGAATTTAGTACAGGTCCAGTGTAAACTGACTCTCTGACATAAGAGATCATGACCTAAGGGGTTTGGAAAGATACTGACTCACAAGCCATAAGCCATTTTTGTGTGCATTTCCTTCTATCCAAAAAAACCTCAGCAACATACTCTGAGTTTATTCTTGAATAAAAACAAAACCCCACAGCTTGTTACTTAATACAGAGGAAGAGAAGTGAGTTTTATAACCTTTTTCTTTTGGTCTTCTCTATTTTACTTTCAAAAGAACAGTCTTAAAGTCATTCAGGTTTTTTTTTCCTTCACTGTTGCTTAGCAATAATAAATAGCAACATTCTAATGACCATGAACAACTTTGGCTACTGCAGTGTGGAGTGCATCAGTTCCATAACAAATGTTGTATGAATTTTTGTAATGCAGTTTAACACAGCATGAGAGCTTCTTGTGCTTGATGCCAAACCAATTTGATCAGCACAGCTCCCTAGAAACTTGACCTTGTAGAAGAAAATGTAACTTTATATCCGTAAAAGAAATAAAATGTCGTACGGCTGAGCAGGTTTTGTGTGGGGGCTAATGGTAGGAGCCGAAATGAAGGATCAAGTTATCAAGCAAACACTTCTGATTGGAAGTTAATTAGTGTTCTTCACTGTCCATGCGTCAAAGACAGTTTAGAGAGCTTGAGAAGACATTGTTGCTTGGTTGGGCATATCACTAACATTACGAGGTGTCAGATACCACAGTTATAAATAGTGCTCTTGTACAAAATGGGGTTATTTAAGTGCCAAAGATGCTAGGTGATTGTATCTTCTTCCAGGGTATTTTGAGGCCTGGGAGAAACTGTTGATGTTGAATGGTGTGGTCCAAGGTATTTGAAGTGGCACTCTCAACATATTGCCTGTATTCTGTGCTTAACATTGGCTGCCCAACTTATATAACCCCCTATAAGAGCAATGAATATAGTGGACACAGATTATTGTTGGTAGTATCTTCCCACTCAGTGAACTCTGTTCCAGATCATGTGTGCTTGGCTCCATCATTGCGACTTTCCAATGTGAGCTAAAAATGTACCACTTGACTGGTGTCACCTTTTCTATAATACAGACAGATTTAATTTTCTAAGTATCATGATTTTCCTTATTGATATTTGTGGTTTTAAGTTCTAGTGCGTGCTGTCTTGGGAGGGTTTACCCCAAAATTGGTTTTTAGATAACCCTTTTAAAAATAAGTGCAACAAACTTCTCAGGGACACCATTAAGAAAAGGCTGCATAATCGTAGATGTTGGAGGTTAGGATTAGGAACAAATCTGTGAGAAGAAATCCTCTTCTCTTCTGGCAGAATCCTTTTCTGTTGCTAATATGCTGGCTAAAATCTGCTGTCAGTAGAGTCTTAATGTGGACCAGGGTGAAAAGGGGATGGGACAATGTAGGAACAAAGGTGTATCCATTCCCAAACTCCTCCAGTTCAAATATAATAGCCAAAATGTAGATACATTCTCTATGTGTATGTGGATTCAGCACGGCTTCAGATGGCCTAGTGTCAGCTCACCTGGTCTTTGACCATTTTTGGTTAGTTAGAATTGTGCTCTAAGTCAACTGCCCCCCACTAGTACTTCAGCCATCATCTAATAGGCCTGTGCATTTTGAATACTTACCTTATGCCAATATCCTGCTGTACCAATAAATGAACCTCTATTGGTTTTGCATACCAAGCATACAAATCTTTTTTCTTTAAAGGGATACTATTTTGATTTCTGCAATGCTATCACTGTAATTGTATGATGCATTTAAAAACTGTAACCATAGCTAATGTTCTTAAAATATATTGCTTTCCTTGTCTTGCATCTTGAATATGGCCTTGATGCTCATTGCAAATCATGCTGGTAATCCTCAAGATCTCTTGCTTGCTTGCTGAAATCAGAAAAACCAAGAGAACGCTGATGATGCCAGTTTAGTGGAAAAGAACAATGTAGTTACATTGGTGAATGATAATAATTCTCTGTAAAGCATGAAGTAGCCATTGTTGCAAACTGGGATTTGCCACTGAAGAGGCCCTTATTCTGCTCAGTAAAAACCACCAACTCCACATTTCTTCATACAGTTATTTACTTTCATTGCTGTATTATGGGGGGAAGTCATCTTTAGGCTAACAGGAATACAGATCACTTTACACTATTAAAATTTTCTGCATATGTCAATGTTCAGAATGAGACACTTCATATTATTATGAAAATGGTAAGCCAGAGATAAAAAATAAAAAAATAAAAAAATCCCATAGACAACATTTTTATTTCAGTGTGTCAGTTTTAAATGTTTGCTAAAATGTATTTTCACTGATTGGTTGCATTTATGAGTTGCCTCTCTGCTCAACAGATATGAAACAATGTGCAGTTTGTAAAACACAAAATAATTCCTTTTTATATTAAATGACTACTATCAACCTAAAATAAAGCAAAAACTATTATTAGACAATAAGTAATAGTGCTCAAAGTTTATTTTTTAAACTTTTATGTTATAGAAAAGTCTTGTGGGACAACACTGACCAATTCCTCAGTATGGTCTTTCTGCACTGCTAAATCCTGATCTGTACCTAGCTGGAAGTAAACCAACACAGTGGTCTCCAAGAATTCAAAGACATAGCCATCTTAGTTTGGATCAGGTTGCAAAGCGTTGTTGTAGCAGCTATGAGACTAACAGAGAGAAAGATGTTAATAGCATATGTTTTTGTAGGCTTATGTCCAGTCCCTGAGCTACAATATTGTCTTCCCCATTACAAATCTACAGTGCTCATCCCCAGAGTAAAACAGATCATCAGGGGATTTAATATCTCTTTGCCAAATCACACATGAAGGTTTAGCACTGTGGTAGCATATTAAGTCATAACAAAAACCATGAGTTTAAAAGATGAATGGGAAGTTCAGAAAACACTGGAATACACATAGTTTGGGCCACTTCATCTGAGACAATCTGATTTGGAGACCAGCATCCCCCCCCCTCAATATATATATATATATATATATATATTCTAGAGACTATTACAATATCTGTGTCCATTGGCTACAACTGTTTCTTTCTTTTCTGCAAACTCCCCATGGAATGGTAGCTGATGGCTAGGTAACCAGCATGGGTCCATGGACAACCACTTTGTGTAGAACTGCTTCAGGCGACAACATTCTTGGGATTTTCCAGAAGAATCTGACTGATTGAATGCCTCATTTGGATGCGCTCCAACTGAAATAAGAAAGACCCAAAGAGATATACTGCCATACAGTTCATTTATTCATGTAGACAGCACTTTTGTTTTCTGTCTCCCCTGCAATTTTTAAGGTACAAAAGTTGTTCTGCTTTATCAGTGGGATAGAATTTGCTGCCTTTGTTGTGATCCTTTGTGTGCATTTTCACATATGAGAATGCCTACTTTAATACCCAGTTGACAGAACTACAGCAAGATTATTATAACATATCAGAACAGATTCCAGATCACATTTTGGGATCAGCAAAATGCTATGAAGCCACTTGTGTAATGAGATAGCATTCAGTTCATTGATTAAATTTAACTGAGTTATAGATACACAATCTTACACCAGGTTTGTGTGGCACCTACATTGGAGAGAGCTATCAACAGAAAGATGCCAGATGCCATGTCATTATGGAGGTCTACCCTGGAATGTATATGCATAGAGATGGAGATGGGGGTGTATATATCCATGCCATTGCCACCCCCTGCATATCTCTCTTCTGATATTCACACTCAAAAGAATAGGGGTGAATATTGGACCAGAACTGGCAGGTAACTTGGGGGTTTTGTATACAATATTGCCTTAGGTTTGGTGGTGGGACACGTGTTTAGGGAGATGCAGTAATGACAGGCTGTTGTTGGCATTTGGTGGTTCTCTGTTAGCACAAAGGTCACTTTCCAAGCACACTGGGGCAGTGGTTTTAGTTGGAAGAATGGGAAAGACTTTGGGGCAGGTTACCTCACCTATATTATCACAGGAAGGATCTCTGGGTACCGGGGGTGATGATGTTTGAGGCACTTGGGCAATTGCCCTTCAGCAAACTAGCAAGGCCTAAAGTCCTGGCATGATATGTTGAGTTGGGTCTTATGTCACAGAATGATATTGTGGTGGTTTGCTACTGGACTAGGGATCCCTAATCCTGTATTCACAAGACCTGTCTGAAAGACAAGACTCCAGCTAGGAGGCCCACCGTTAAGCACCTTCTTCTTGCTGTTTCTTCTTCATTAGAGGGAGATGATTGTCTGGCAGTAATCCTGACAATGAATGAGGCTTTGGAACATGATGGAGGGCAGCAACACTTGCTAGTTCATATCCAGGTTGAACAAAGAGAAACTAGAGGAGGTTGCAAAGGCTAAAATAACCAGCAATATTCTTGTTTCAGAGCTGTTGTCCAAAAGCAACAAAAAGTGTAAAATTGACTAGTGTGTCCTTGATGTTTATAACAAAAGAGGTGAAATAAGGCTGAAGTGGATGTCCCTGTAGTATGACCACTGGAGTAATATGTGTTCTGTTGTCTCTGTTTGGTCAGATGAGGGGGGGACATAATCTGTCTGAGAAGGGGGATCTTCTTGTATCAGCCAGTATCTGTTGCAGTCATTAACAGCAAAAGTCGGGGCACTAGCTAAGTCTAGCTGTCGCTTTACATCTATCACTTGTTGTTTGAGGGTTGCTTTAGCCCAATGGTCCCTAAGGTGTGCCCTTTGAGAGATTTTGGACTTCAGCTCCCATGTTGGCCAATAGTCGGGGATTCTGGAAACTGAAGTCCAACATCCCTTAAAGATCACAGTTTGGGGACCACTGTTTTAGACTTTTCATGTCTCATACGGAGCAAAATATCTGGAGAGAAGCCCAGTGAAGAAATTTTAGTTATTGCCATCTGTTTCCAGGTAGACTGAAATTAATCAGTCAGGGTAAGTGGAGCAAGTGAAAGAAGGATGATGTCATGCCCAGCCTGGAGGATGACTCAGAGGACTCAGGTTCAGCAGCCCAGTCTGCCTGTGGCCAAGTCTGTGGACATAGAGGAGGATCAGGGAAGTGTGCCTACCTTCAGAGAGCATCAAGCTGAAAAAGAGATCCTTTGCAGGTTGCAGAGGCTTTATCAGAAATGAATTGCTAATCAGACACACCTGAATGCCTGCTGCCTGCCTATTTAGGCAGCTGGAGCATGTGTGTCTAGTTGCCAGTGATTATCTGACCTTCTTTAGGAAAGACCCTGTCTCTGGCTGCTTAACCCTTCCTTCTTGGACTGCTGACTCCTCTTGATTATCTGGAACACTTGACCTTGGACTGCCTTATTGACCTTGACAATTCTTTTGGTATTACCTCTTGTGATACTGCACTTAGACTCAAAGATTTTGTTATTTAGCTCTAGCTCTGCCAGTCAGAGGGTTGTTTGTTTGGAACTGAGCTGGCCTTATCAGCCATTTTGCCGCTTTCCCAGACAGATAGTCTGAGCCAGTAGCTGAGCATGGTCACTGACACTCTGGCCTCCATTTTCATAAAGCCTGACTCCAGCCTCAGTTTTGCATTAGAAACAGATCTTGGTGCTTGAAATTCTGATCTTAGAAATTTGGATATCACAAGTTCTAATGGTGCAGAAATGGAGAGAGGTCTCAGCTGGGATCCATAAAACAGTTATACAACACATTTGACTTAAAAAGTTGGTGTGCCACCAGTATAAAGTGTCCTCCTCTTGTCTTAAGAAATTTGAGGATGGCTGTTGAGCTCCTCTGCACATTACTGGAAGTATAGTCCCCATGCACTTTCTTGCTACCAGTAGCATGAAAGATTACTCTCAGATATTTGAAGCAGGAGATCTGTTTGATTTTGTGGCCATCCATATTACAGTTATGGTTCTTGGACCTTTTAGCAAATGCCATGATTTTAGTTTTTTCATAGTTGAGTTCTAGTTGATCCTCTCTGCAGTACTGTGTTAGTGTTCTTAGTGCTATTTTAGGCCAATTGGGGTTTTTGAAATTACCACTGCATCATCTACATAAAGCCGGGCTGAGAAATGACTTCCCTCTAGTTTTAGAGGATGGAAATTTGTGTTGTTGAGATGACCCACCATGTCATTTATGTAAGAGTTGAAAGAGTGGACCTAGAATGCAGCCTTGCTTGACACCCTTTTCAGTGGCAATGGGATTGTTGAGATGACACTGGAGGTTGCTTCCTACTTTGAGTGAGGTCCCTTCATACAACATACAATTAGGTATAATACATGGGGACAATGATAGCAAGCCACCAGTCCTTTGGTGCTCAACCATATTTGTCAATGCAGGTGAAAAGAGATGCCAGAATAGGGTCCCAGAATTCCAAATTATTTTTAATGGTTTCTGAGGGTATTAAGTCTTCCCTTAGAACCTTCCCCCATTCTCAGTTGAGCTAAAGTTTCTTTATCTCTGTCTCAGTCACTGGTGCCCACCTTGGGAGATTCTCTGTATTTTTGCTTGTAGATCCACTTTCAACATAAGTGTCCTAATAAAGTGCTTGGAAATGTCCTCCCAAATTCTTGGGGGGATGTGACAATCCACTGTAGCTGGTGCATTGCTTTGGTAACTTGATGTTATATCTCCAAATAAAGTTGAGTTGTTGGTTTTGACAGCCTGAATAAGTTGTGCCCAATTATTTTTCATGGCTTCTTCTTTCTTGTATCCCAGCAATTTTTTTGTAGCCTCTCTTCTGCTGGAGCTGTTTTGTTGCCACTTCTGGCATAGGATTGGATAGATAGCCCTGGTAGGTGGTCATGAGAGCTTTTTTAGTATCAATACATTCCTTATCAAACCACATCTTTGAGGGATGGTGTTGTGGTTGTTGCCTCCAGTGTGCACTATTTTGCTAGTTTAGATATTGGAACAGCACTTGGGTAAGATTTTTGTAATTTTCCAGAAATTCATCAGAGGACTCAGTTGATATCAGATTGGACATTGAAGATGGTCTGAGGCCAATGCCTTACTTAATGTTTGATTTAGCTGGGGGTGGGGTCCATTAGCTCACTGATTAAGTCTTTCCTGATGGCATTAAAGATAGTTGGTAACAGTCCTTGGTGTGTGTTTCCTGGGTGGAGTTGCTTAGTTGTAGCAAAATTGGAAGATGATCACTTTCAAACCTAGGCATCTTCTAAGTCCTTGTAGTCATTAGTGCTCATTCTGGACCCAGAGAGAAAAGTGATGGACAGTCCTTCTCTGTGTGAGAAAATTCAGCTGCCTTTTTAATTCCCTGTTTGCCATGAGAGTTTTGCATTTGAAAGACTTGCTGAAATTTCTCCATCTTGTTTACAATACCATTTGTTCTCTGCAGAATAAGAATCAGTCCTACTGAGCCCTTGGTTTCTTCTTTGACTTTGTACTGAAGAGTTAACAAATTCCTCAGTTTATTTTTGGTGTAACAATTTAGCTACATTTCAGGTCATGAATCCATTATCTTCCAGGTCTCCTATGGTGAGGCATTTGGTAATAGACTTTGCATTAAGGTATCTCCAATTTAATATTCTTCTTACTGTTCTCTGTATGGCTGGAATGCACAATGGTATTGCCAATGATCTCTCTAGTAAATCAATGGAATCCTTAGATAGTAATGCCAGATGCCTATAAACCTGGGGAAGCCTGGAGGGGTGAGGTATCAAGGGCCATTCACCTTTCCATAGCGTCAGGCATGAAACAGTTATTACAGCATTACCAAGTTGAAATGGGTCCCAGGGAACCTAAGGTCCAATCCCTGGCTCAGTACATTGTTTCCAGCTAGAGTATTCCCAGCAAGTAGCTGTCCAGCATCTTATGGAAGGCTTCCAGAGAATGACATCTCCCTCTCATCACCTCTCTAGGCAATTGGTCCCATAGTTGAATCATTCTCACTGTCCAGAAATCCCTTCTAATGTTCAATTGGAATCTCTCCTCCTTGGAGCCATTAGCCTTAGGTCTTCCCTCTGAGGCAGAAGAACAATCCTGCACCCTTCCTCTTTGAGGTAGCCCTTGAGTTATTTAAAGAGTGGATCATTTTACCCCCTTAGTCTTTGTTTCACCAAGCTGAAAATGCACAGCCCTTCAATCCACTACAACAGGCCCACCGTATGCACACATTCTGCATCCATGGTTTCAGCCATCCATGGCTTGAATTTTTCTTTTTAATCCAAAAAGCAAACTTGGATTCTGTTATTTTATATAAGGGCACCATTTTACTATCACATTGTATATAATAAGACTCAGGCATCCGTGAATTTTGGTATCCACAAGGGTCCTGGAATCAACCCCTAGGGTCCACTGTACAAGATGACCTGTTTCTGATTGCTTAAACATGAAAAACCAATTTTGTGAAACAGGAAGCTCAGAAATAAATATATAGAAAAGAATATGCACCAAGTGATTGGCAACATTCTGAGTCAAACACAATGGCTTGTAATTACATTCAGGCTATGTTGTTGCCTTTGGCAAATAGCCCGTGGTTGTAAACAGAGCAATTGGCTGAAGGTGATTTAGGGGTATATATCTTAGGAAGAGTCCCAGAAGAGACCCTGGTGTATGAAGCAATAAATGTCACCTATAGATCTGATAAATAAGGCATTTTGCTGAGCATGACACAACAACTCAGTCCTCACCTCTAATATCAGAAAGTTTTAACAGAAGCTTTAAAAACAAAATTGTTTTCCAGCTTCAGAAATGTTTGTTTTAAAGCCAATAAATCCTGTCATTTAAATTTCAGAAAATGTCTTCAAGATTACTACACTTTTTAAAAAAGCATGTATTACAAAGTTTGACTACATTAGCTTACAGGTGTTTCAGTAGATTAAGGTTGCAATTCTGAGAAACAGGATCTGTTTCCATTTTGTCTTATAGTAAGATGGTACAACCTTGGACTCCTTATGTTAAATCTGGCTCATCAGCTGTGTACTGCGATTGGAAATAGTTAGGCAATCTCCATGGTTTCACAGTCCTAGGCAGGCAGTTAATACTTGAAATTTCCTAACACCCTCATGGACACCCTCATGGACAGTCATGTGCTATCATCATAATGGTGAATTGCAAAGCACCATGTGATATGAAAGCAGGAGCTCAGACTTTATAACTATATGTGCTCATGCTAATGAATTAAATAATCTGTTTTTCTCTCCTCTCTTCCTTCATGTGTTCTTCTCCCACCCCATTTATTTTAAAAAAGTTAAGTGGCAATGTGCATTTTCAGAATTCGTGAGTTACTTGAAAATGATTCATTCACCCAGTAACAAAGATATAATTAAGTTACATTATAGTTGTAACAATGTAGGATAACCATTGCTCTGAAGGTGTAACTATAACCTTGTGGTTGTATCTGGAATACAGAAATAGTCCAGGCTGATGCCACATTAATTGCCATGGTTCAGTGCTATGGGATTCTGGGAATTGTAGTTTGTTGTGGCACCAGAGCTCTCTGGCAAAGAAGGCTAAATGTCTTGCAAAACTACAGTTCCCAGAATCCCTTAGCATTGAGCCATGATAGTTAAAAAGGTGTCAAACTGAATTATTTCTGCAGTGCAGATGAAGCCTGGATTGCTTTGTCAAAAGTGTTCATACATTTGCACAAACCTAGTCAACTGACTTACTTTCCTGAGGGGTGACATAAATGAACTCTTCACAAATACCTCAAGGGCTGACACAAAGAGAATAGGCAGGCCTGCTATCTGCTCCCCTAAAGGGCAGGACCAGATGTAATGGTTTTAAGTTATAGGAGGGTAGATTTTGATTGAACTTTAGAAGGAGCTTCTTGAAAGTAAAAATGGTTTGGCAATGAAACAATGCCTAGAGAAGTGATGGAGTCTCCTTATTTGGATATCTTCAAAAATAGGCTGGACAGCTACCTGCTAGGGATGCTTTAGCTGGAGATCCTGCAAAGATCAGGGGGCTGGACTTAATGCCCCACCAGGCCCCTTCCAGCTCTATGATTTTATGACATTATAAATCTAAGTACCTTTTCCAAAGTTGCACTGTGACCATATGCTCTGTAAATATAGTATCTCTTTTCACCGTGAGAACAGTAAATAATTGCAGAGTGCTGGAGCATCTCATACTGTTTCAATATCAGCTGGTTTGAAGTTTGCAACCCCATCTTTAAAAACAGAGTGGAAGGAGGGAGACAATTTTCATGCTACAGATCATTCTGTAAAAACACATGCAACCAGTGAACTAGACATTGTCTCTGCTGTTTTTCTCAGTGTTAAGAAAATTAGCCTAGATTTCTCAGAGCCCTACTCTTCCACAATAATTTGATTTCTAATATTTGCAGATAGGAATGTGTTTCAATTACTGAAGGATGAATTATGATATGGAGAAACTGATTAATATGTTCGTCATTCCCATTACCTGCCGGGCTCTTCCCTTGAGAAGGAAGTCTTTTTATTATAACATGCACACTCAATTTCAAGATCCATTTTTGTGCTTCAGGCAGAATAATTATATAATTTCTAGCCAACTCAAATGAGTAAAAGTAGGTCAGTGTCCTTACCAAATGTTATCACTCTCTTTTAGCTAAATTGATACACCTGGGAATATGAGATGTGTAATCTGGGATCTAGCAATCTGCAAGGGAAGGACTGCATAGGCAGTAATCATAGCAACTTAAATGTATTCCATAAATACATTTCAAGGTGGAACAAGTATAATAACTTTGTTAAACTGTTCAGCAGAATGTGCAAAAATGTGTTTGATCCCCTCCAGAAGCTCTCAATTTTCCAATTGGAAGTTGTTACTCCTACTCTATTTAACATCTCATTACCTTGTCACTAAACTTCTTATTTGCCCTTCAAGTGCCCTAGGCATTCCCCAAGAGCTTCTTGTGTCTCACTCCAGCTTCCTCCCAAATTGGACAGGTGGATGTGATCTATGGATGTTTCTGCCTTGTTGAACCAGTATTTGCACAAGATGACCTTAAGGTACCTGGAAGCCCTAACATTCCTTGATCTTGTCTGTTCATAGTTACTTTCAGGTTTCTGACTCAGCTGCAACAATAGACACCAATAGACTTTTGTGGTTTTTTCGGGCTATATGGCCATGTTCTAGAAGAGATGATTCCTGACATTTTACCAGCATCTGTGACTGGCATCTTCAGAGAATGTTGGTCTGGAAGAGAGTTGGGTATACACACACACACACACACTACAGACTCTACAGGCTAATGGTTACTCCAGCTCAGATATCAGAAGGCCTGCCAGACCCAGAAAAACCCAGAGGAGGGAAGACAAGCAACCACCCAAACGAAGGTATTTTTACCAAACATCAAAGGAGTCACAGAGAGAATAGGGAAACTGGTGAGGAAACACAACCTCCAAATGGTTTACAAACCAATCAAGAAAATCCAGCAAATGCTTCGCTCAACCAAGGACAAGAGACACCCTCTAACAGCAGCAGGAGTTTACCATAGGGACCACCAAACACAGTGTGCAAACAAGAATCAAGAAACATGAGAGATACTGCAGACTGGGTCAGTCGGAAAAATCAGCAGTA
Organism: Urosaurus nigricauda; assembly: GCA_034509955.1. NCBI lineage: Eukaryota > Metazoa > Chordata > Lepidosauria > Squamata > Phrynosomatidae > Urosaurus > Urosaurus nigricauda. The sequence continues at coordinate 134,902,785 of JAOEGL010000003.1, forward strand.
GCAGAACATGTTATAAACCATCCTGGTCATAAAATGCTGTTTGAAGACACTGAAATTCTGGACTATGACAACAACTATCAGGTCAGAATGCACAGGGAAGCCACTGAAATCCACAAACACCTGGAGAACTTCAACAGGAAAGAAGAAACCCTGAAAGTAAACAAAGATTGGCCACCAGTCCTGAAAAACAGCAAGATTAAGACTCAGCAAATGCAAATGAGAAACCACCTAGAGTTGGGAGTTTCCCAGCAGAAAATGAACACCAGTCAAGCAGACACTAATCCTCTTTCCATATCCTCCGACCCTGAGGGCTGCCATTAGCAACAGAACAATACACAGATTAACATGCCAATCATTTCTTCCTACCCAGGGTCACACAGTATCTGTCTATCTATCATCTATCTATCTATCTATCTATCTATCTATCTATCTATCATCTATCTATCCATCCATCCAACTTTCTTCCAGATCAACATTCTCTGAAGATGCCAGCCACAGATACTGGTGAAATGTCAGGAATCATCTCTTCCAGAACATGGCCATATAGCCTGAAAACCCCACAAAAATCTATGGATGCCAGCCATGAAAGCCTTCAACTTCACAATAGATTCAAATGTACACTGATAGCCTGTGCTGCTATAACTTCAAACCTCTCTTAACATCTATGAGAGCTGACCTTCAAGTTGCTGCCTCAATATCTTAACCACAGTACTTCTCAATGTAGACTGTTCTTCTTTTTTAAAAACCCACAATTCTCATTGTTAGAAAAGTTAGTTTTGTCCAGTGAAGCAGCAAAAACAATGAAGCAGCTTCCTTGGATTGTGCTGAAAAACAGCACTAGAGTTGGGTGTCAACTACATACCAGCAGAACTGAGCTGTGAGGGACTTCACAGAGCAATGCAAAGGGGTTACAGAGTGTACCAACACCACCATTTGGGTTTGGCCATCCTGAAAAGAACTGCAAATTAGTGCTCTCAAGTCCCGTCCAAGGAAACCTGAGAAACCATGGTTGATGGTATCAAAACCTGTTGAGAAGTTCATCAGAAAAACAAAACAAAAACAAAAACAAAAAAGGGACACTCCCTCTATCCTAATGTGGGTTATCTGTCAAGGTGACCCAAGCTGTATAACAGCCGGAAATCAAACTGAAATAGAGCTAAATAACCCATCTCATCCAGAAAATCTTTGACTTGAGAGGCTACTACATGCTTCAGAACCTTGCCCAGAATTTTAGAGACTGGCTGATAATTATCCAGAATGTTGGGATCCAGAAGGGGGCTCTTTTTTCTCTTTTCTTCTTCTTCTTTTAGTAATGATTTTATAGCTGTCTCTTTCAGGAAAGCTGGAACTATGCCTTATTTTAGCAAGAAATTGACTCCCTCTACCCACTTAGCCATTTTCCCTCTGGCTTTTTCAACAAGACAGGAAAGGCAAGAATATAACACACATGTGGTGGCTGTCATCTCTCCAAGAATTCTGTATGTACCCCATTTGCACAGACTGAACAGTATCTATTAACACTAGACAAGCAGGGCACAAGGTTACAGATCCAGTTGATCTGTATTAATTACAATATCCAAGTCAGAGCAGATCCAAGTGATTTTTAACTGCAAAGTGTGCACAGTGGTCTGTTTAATGGCCTGTGTCATGGGCAGCAAGTGGTTCTTTTTAGGATCAGGGAAGTGTAAAGGACGTTTGGACAGAGGACAAGCAAAAAGACACAGACCGCCCAAAAAGGGTGGTCCATGGGTGCCCTTTTCAGCAACACATTGGGGCCAGGCCAGCCTCACTGGCAGCCCCAGAGGCCCCAATCCATCACTTTTCCAGGCCATGGAGAAGTGACAAAATGCCCCTTCTCCATGGCCTGGAAAGGGGTGTCCTTGGGGCTCCTGGCCCCTTTCTCCCTCACTTCATTAACGTAGCAATCTGGTGGCCATGGGAACGAAGTGCTCACATGAAAAGAGCTCCTTTTTGCACCGCTTGCATCCTGCAGCAGCACAGTGATGTCAGATGTGTGCCAGTCTGTGATGACACATTGCATGCCGTGATGCCATCATTACGTGCACATATGGATGGCATGATTTCACAATGGCACTGTCCATACAAACTAGGGCTGGGGAGTGTTTAGTTGCTGCGTGCTCCCCAGCGCTAGTTTTGGCCCGAGGACGGGGCTTTGTGCCTGTCTGTATAGGGCCTGAGAGACCAAATTTGGTTTTAGTCACTATGCATGTAACATTTATTAAGACACAACAACTTAAAAATCAATTAAGTATCAAGATTTCTTTTTCATTCACTCACACATTCACACACAGACATATGACCCTCCACTGGAGACATTGGCCAGAGCGTCACAGAGGCTGGGTGAAAACACCTGTCCATTTCCATTGTCCTAGTCACACTTGGTCAGTGGCTCATCTTTCTTGCCAAGGTTTTTGGTATTTCTTGCTTTGGGTTTCCAAGTTCCTCCTCTCAGCAATGGACTGCACAGGATCTATTTTATTTGACTCTGTGGCTTGCTTTTCTTAGTTTCAGACACCCATTCCCTCTGGTTCTTTATTTTGTTTAGCTTTAGGATTGTGCCTCAACAGGAATGAATTCATCCCTCACACCTGGATTTTTCTCTCTTGGGCCTGTGTGTGAAAAACATAATATCTGACTGCTTCAAACAGCTGCATTGGCCATTTCTTGACATATATGTGTGAGAGAGAGCACAATGAACTTTGCCTTCTCTGTCTGTATTGCAACAGAGTAGGCTCTCAGATAAGATTTACCTTGTACTTCTTTGGACCCACTATGAGTTTTCTGCCAACATCACTCTAGTCACCACCTCACTTTTTGTTTATTGTTGCAAGCCCCCTGGAAAATTGTGGGGGGAGGGAAAATTTAGTTTCACTTCTTTAGAAGAGATGGTCAGGAGCAATCATGTTCACTGCAGTAGCCCTTTCATCATTCTAGAGGTTGGCCAAGATTTTAAGGGAATTGTCTTCCAAGGCAGTAGGAAACTCCCCAAGAGCCACCAGGAATCCTTCCAGATTTATTACTCTCCATTTTAATGGATTCTGCACCCCTGCTGAGATTTTGAATCCCTTCAAGGTGGTGATCTGTCATAACAAAAGAACTATAAACATTTCTTCCACTTCTAGATTAGACTCATGCCACCCACTACAGAAAACAAGTTTAGAATGTGCACGAAGAGACTCAGATGCCATTTGAGCCAGACCCATAGTGTCATGGCAGACATAAAGTCCTGAGCTACTCTGACAGGGCAGTCTCAGCATGAATGCTAAAGTCACCCACAACTACAAGCCACATGACACTTTTTTTAAATGAATTCCCATAGATATCTGAATTTACCTCAGAATTTCTCTTGGCTATCTCTTTATATGAAATTTGATGACAATTCCAGCTGATGTATGTTCACTTTTATACAGTGTGCAAAACTTCTTTCACAATTGTGCACAATGAAGCCCCAATCCTGTGTTACTATCATAGCATGGAAGGAACCACAGTGCTACTTCTTTCTGCTCTAATGTGAGAAGCCTCAGGTTGATGAGCTCAATGATACTTGTCCCCATAGTAACTTAGAAAGTCAACTCTGTCATGGATAAGAATTTCAGCTTCCATACAATCAACAATTTTTATGTAATTTTCATGGTATAAAAAAGGAGTCATACTTGTAGCAGCTCCCTCATAAAATGGGGGGATACGAATTTGACCTCTAAGTGGAAGTTTCATTCTGGCTGTAGTAATATCAGGCTTTGGATGGATACTACCTTTTCAATGCTTCTTCAAATAAAAACCTCCCTCTCTGTAGAAAACAAACAAACCCTCTCCTGATGTGCTCATTTTATACTCATAGAGAGTTTGGTAACTAAAATGCAGATGAACATCAACTGGGCAGGTGGACACTCATACTTTACTATCTCATTCTTGATAACTCATACAGTGCTTTATTACACTAGGGGGCAAACAGGATTTAAATGAGAGTTAAACAGGAAATGCTCTGTGATAAACATAGGGCATTTCCTGTTTAACTCTTGTTTAAATCCTGTTTGCCCCTAGTGTGTTAAAGCAGATAGAATGGTTCTGATATTCACTCATGCCTAGTGGTTTAAAAGCAGCCAGGGGTTCTGCATGGAACCTACAGACTACATTTTCCCCATCCTTGATTTATGTGTATCATAGACCAAGAAAAACTGTATGTAGAATGTGTTGTACAGTTCAGAAAGATACAGAAGAATTTGAAGCATTGGTGATTTTTGTTCCATTTCTTTTTGATAGGAATTTACAGAAATTCACATTTTTTCCCCAAATGGAAATAATTTGTTGTTGCTGCTGTTGCTCAAGTAGGAAAAAATATATGAGAAACACATTTGTCTGCCACACACAAGATCTAGAGTGATTAACAGGTGAAAGGCTGAGTTGGAATCACTGTGTATTTTAATTCCCATGTATCACTACTATTTTAGTGAAGTGAAATCTCACACCATATATATGGCAGGCATAATATGGCCCTCTCCTAGCTGGTAATTGTTTCTCCTATTCTATCTGGCTAGTACAAACAGGAGATAATTTTGTTTCAGTTTGTTTTGATTTGCTTCACCAAAATCTGCATGTTTAGGATGGTAGGAACTTCAGGTTTATTTTTCTTTATATTGCCAGAGAAAGCATTGCTGAAAACATTTTTCCATCTCAAATAAATTCTATATATTTAACTCAACTAACTATCCTTTTTATTTGTGGTTCGGTAGGAATAAAATGGCAAAATGCACTGAACAAATTAAAATATTCCTCAAATTTAGCAGTAGTCTTCAGTGGGAAATAAGATCATACATATTGAATTTGAGACAGAGATTACCATTATTTCAACTGGGTAAATTAATAGCCCTTTATTAGCAAGCTAACATGAGGATATTTTACAGTTGAAGCTTTTTCCAGCATGAAGGTAAATAGTAGGAAAACCTTTGGTCAATTAATGTAATGCTTTCAGGCTGCTGCTGAGGTCAGGTTCAGTAAATAGCTGGACATTTCAATATGCCTAGGGAGGCTAATATTCAAAAACATGCACACTCTTTGTTGGGGGGATTATGCAGCTGGGTAAACTCAAAGTCTGCATCATACTAGATGAAATACTGGATTCTGCAAGCTGCATGCATTATGCAAGCTGGATCACTTCTCACATTTTCTCTTACTTTGCAAAATGGTTATTGTTTTTCAATTATACTCTTTTACAATTGCTTAGCATTATCTCTCAGATTTCGGAGAATTCAGCAGCACATTGAAACAAAACAAGGAAGGAGCTAATATTGTCAGAAGGCTGAATTCAATATGCAGAAACACCTCCTGTGTTTTGTCTCCATGCTTCTGGAATTGTATTGGGATACCGCCATGTCTGTGTCATAAAGAACTCTTGCTTTCAATGTACAAGTTTCTTCTTTGAGGCACAGCAGAGCAATTCACATAACATCACTCTCTTGTGGAATCTGCAGTCATCAACAGATAGTTCCTTTGTTCCCAAAATCTCAAAGCTATGGCATGTGACCCTTTGATCCATCTGGCACATGAGACAGGAAATCTTTCTGCCAAGTGTCAAGGAAAAGGAGACTTGACAGGGCACTTTCTGTAGCAATCTGGACCTAACAAATCCCTTGGCTTTCTTCTCAAACTTAACTGAATGCATTACATTGAAGAACTGCAGAGAATTAACTGAGGTGGTGTAGCTCTTATCTTTATTTTGGTCAGCTAACAAACAAATCAGACCTTCATTTACCATCTGACCCTTAGTTGCCATCTGCACCATTCTACTGAGGATCTGAAAATAAGTAAAATAACCATTTGACTTGTAAATCATTACCACAACATTGTGAAGTGATTGTCTGTAACAGTAGCATTTACAGATTGATGCTTATATATTACTCTCTCCAGTCCCTCCATGGGTGAAATACTGGTGAAAAACATTCTGTTTGAATGGCAGACCTATCTGAATCATTTAAAAAGCAAACAAAGAATGTAGTCTATTGTATCTAGATTTCTCCCTCCTGTAAAATTAATGTCATTTTAAGTCCCAATATAAATTCCAATGCCATGAATTGGAAGGGGGGGGACTATACCAGGATCAACCAAAGAGTAAAAAAAATGTAAGTTTATATCTTTTTGTATCATGGAACATTACTAAAAATGACATTTGTAAGTGACTCCAAGTGATGCAATTACTGCATTATATTGTCCACATTTTCTGTCCTGTAATGGAATTATATGAATATGGATACTTTGCTGACCAACCCAGTGAATAATGAGACCAGACACAGACAACTGGGTTATAAAATGGGCAATTTTATGTAACTCAACTTATTTAACTTTATTTCTTCAACATCTGCAAAAACTGGGGGGGGGGGGGACACCTCATGTGGGAACAGCTGGTGGAAGGTCTGCTCCCAGACCAATTCTTCAGCTTCCCCTGGGCGAAAATACATGAGCCCCAAGTGCAATACAGAAGTGGGTTGCTCCCTGGCTGGCCAGCATCCTAAAGGCCAATCCAAGACGCTCTCACTTAACTCCCAAGACTTAAGTAAGGTTTTAAATCTCAGGACAGCCCCAAAGCAAGTCTCTTTCCCTTCCTGTTCACAAGACCTAAAAGTCAGTTCCAGAGACTTACCTTCACCCTGTGCATGTGGTTTGCTCATTTACTTAAATTCTCTGCCATAGAGCTAAAATACCTCATCAGACTACAAATTTCAGATCCATAGAATGTAGCCATGGTAGTTAAAGGTGTATGACACTGCAGTAACTATGTACTGCAGATTATATATAGTAAATTATCTTAGGTCCAGTTCTTAAATTATATTTGTGTTGTGTTTACTGTCCTGCTGTTCTGCTAATATAGGAATGAAGCAACCATAACAACATAAGAAGGATATGGGATAATGGTTGCACTGGGATAGGGAAGATCCAGGTTCAGGTCCCTAAGGAGCCCCAAAACTCACTTGCTGATCTTGGGCCATTTAGCCCCTCTTAAATTGACTCACATCATGTTTAAGAAGATAAAATTGAGAGAAGTATAGTCATATCTGTATGATGCTTAAGATTCAAAGGTGCAAAACTGGGGAATAAATTAACTAATAAATAGCAGCGCCTTATCAGAGCATATTTGCAGGGATTCTAGAATCTGTACTTCCTGGTGCCCTTCCCCCAGCTGGAAACAATAACTTTTCACTATAGACCAGTTGCTAAGTAAGGAACATTTCATGGGTGTTCCATTTAAGGAACATTTAATGGATGGATGCTGTACTTTTATAATTTTTTAAATTAGTCTTAAAATGGTGTTTTAATATGACAAATTGTGTGTATTTTTTAAAAAAAAACACACACATCATAACATGTTTTTATTTGTATCTTTTCCTAGAAAAACAACAACAACAAAACCTTCTTGTTGGCTGATTTCCTGTTTTGGGAGAAAACTTGGCTCTAAGTCAACTAAGGTCCTCTGGTGTTATATACTGGCCTTGGGGCAGAGTAAGGGCATGGCATCCACATGCCGACTACCTTGACTCCGCCCCCATGCTGCCTCCACACTGCCTGCCTCACCACACAGTGGGTGGCATCACAGGGTTCCTTAGCTGCTGCATCCAAATGAAACAGCACCAGAGGAGTGCACGAAAGCCACAGCGCCGGTGGCTGTGGTGCCCGTTCCTCAGTGCAGAATGGAGCTCCTATTTTGCTGCTCCTTTTTGTGCCATGTAAAGGCCACATTGGGGCCACAGCGTGGAATTGCTGTGGCCACAATCTGGCAAAGAAAGAGGTGGCTGCAAGCCACCACTTAGGTGCAGTCTGTATAGCCCCTTAGAGACTGGAGAGGGTCACTAGACTGCCCCTTTGGAGCAGCCTGCAGCCACCCCTTTCCTAGCCAGATGGAGGCCACAACAGCTACATGCAGTGGCCCTGATCTAGCCTTTCTACAGAGCAAAAAGAAGCAGCAAAAAGGAACTTCTTTTTGTGTTGCAGAAAGTGTATTCTAGCTGTGGCGGAAGCAGCTTTTCGATGTTTCTTTGGCACAGTGTAAGCACTATGCTCAAGACACGGTATGATGCTGCCCACCATGTTGAGGTGGTCAGTGTGGAGGCAGCATATGTGGTGGAGTCAGGGTGGCCGGCATGTGGATGCCACAACCCCCTCTGTTCCAAAGCTGGCATATAATGCCAGTCTAAAGAGGGCCTTAGGGGCTTGACAGACCACCCCAAAGGGGTGGTGGGACACATCCCTTTCCTAGCTGGATTGGAGCCATGGCAACCTGACACCAGAGATGCAGAGAAAAAAAGGGAACTTCTTAGGACATAACTGGTAACTTGCTGGCTGGAACACAAACAAACACTCAACACGGCAACATCCTGTGGAAGATCTCATACATATTCCTTAAGTTTATAAAAAGAAACAAATATACATTTTGTAAAAGTACACTTGGGAAGTACTTTTTGTAGAACTACCAAGGACACAGCAAGTGAATCATTCCTGCCAATGAATTATGGATGTTAAACAAACAAACAAACAAACAAAACCCCACACACAGTTAATTTATTTAATGAAAATTATTGTGCTGATTTCATTTTTCTGTATTCCCCAGTGCAATGTTTCTAACAAGTGCTTTTTAAATCTTGGACTACAATGAGCACCTCAGAATATTTGCCTTCAGGATGAATATTTAGTATCTTGACTTGGCAATTTGAAATTATTCAAATAATTGGTGACTCGTTAGTAATAATTAGCCTTGATAATTGGTGACTAGTTTTTACTTTGCAGGTTTGCATCATACAATCTCAGATTTCACAATTATTGTGAAGTCAGGATTATGTCCAGGGGTGATTTTTGTAAAGGAAAAGTCCACTTTAGTTAACATGTCTATATGAACAAGACACATCTCTATTTAGAAAGGCAGTATATGGTACTGAAATGTGGTTTTAAAAACCAGTATTAGTAAATCCATAGATACATTTGCTTCAGCCTATTTTTGGAGGTTCTGTTGACTAATTGCCTAGACTTTCACATATGCAATTGCATTTGAGAACCCAAAGGGATTTCCTATAATTCCTGTCAACTTCCTTCCAGCAGTTGACCAATCAGGAAGAAACCCAGTTTTGAATTCAGTAATTTGAATTAATAAGGAGCCCTGGTGGCACAGTGGTTAAATGCTGGTCCTGCAGCTACAATGTAGTACGTTCGATCCTGGAGGGGTCTAAGGTTGATTGAGCCTTCCATCCTTTCGTAGGCCAGTGAAATGAAATTGTTGGGGGCAATTGGCTTACATATTGTAAACTGCTCAGTTCACTGATAAGTGTTATAGAAATGTACTTGATATTGCTATTGCTTTTGAATGCTCCCCAGGGCTCGGGTGTTTTGCCTAAGGGAAGCTATGGAAGTGATCTGGGTGAAACCAATTGCCTCAGCTGGTACTGCATTAGGCTGCTCCCCCTTTATTGAATTTCTCAAGAACCAAGTTTAATAGGTAACATTTTAAATAAAGATTAATTTCATCCCAGGTTGTATGTGTGATTATCAAATAAGGTGAAAAATTCCCTTTAAAACTTTATCAGAAATCACATTGGAATTATCTTGTTTGTGAATGCCTTAAAGTTGTTTCTGACAACTTTAAGGTGTTGTGATGATCCTAAGGCAGGCTTATCATAGGATTTTCTTGACAAGATTTGTTGAGAGGGAGATTGCAATTGTCTTCCTCTAAGGCTGAAAGGGTGTGCATTACCCAAGATCATCCATTGGATTTCCATGGCTGAGTGGGCATTTGAAATGGGGAATTTCAAAGACACATGGTGGCTCATTTGAAGTATGGTGTGGTACAGACTGGTGCTTTGCACCGGCCTGGGGTAGAAATTAGTGTTCTGTAGGGCTGGGCATCCACACATGCCCAGCCCTACTTTCAGTATGTGGCCACCATGATTGCATGCATATGGGGTGTGCAACGGTGACATTTGTGTGGCGTAATGCCTAAACAGCACCAGGCAGTGCAGACATCATTGTCATGCATGAGTGCGCAAATGGCATCCCACACAAATCATAGAAAGAACCCGCTGAGAGTGGGTTTGCAGAGGCTTTGCAGAAGCTGCAGCATTTTTCTGCTGCAGCCTCCATCTGGGGCAGAAAGGGGCGGCCTCTGGCCACGCCTTTCTGCCAATCTGTACAGGCCCTTTCTTAGGAAACTCTTAAGTAAGGATATAACAGTTATTAGGCCCTCCTTTTGGAATTCCTTAGAGATATTTACATTGAAGAACCTGAGGTCAACCCAGAGGTGATGTTGATTTCTCATAGTTTCTTTCAAAGCAAAATGAAATAGAGCCAGGTGTGACATATTAATCTTCTCCTCGTACCATTTTCCTGATCAAAATCTTTCTCTGACTTGCTATGCGGTAGAAAAATATACAGATGCTTTTACCTTAAGGTCTTTGTATACACTAGCATGGTAGACAGTTTCTTTGGGTTTATTATCTATATTGATCAGTCTGCAAGTTGGAATTGCTACTGTCTGTGCTTTCAGTATTTAATTTCTCTCTGACTTCATTGTCTACAACTCCCTTTTCCTTCAAGCCATGTGAACTGGCTATATCTGAAATCCTGAAAAACATCTCATGGTTATCCAGATGAAATGGGCTGTAATCCATACAGTAGAAGTTTGTGCAATAAAAATTTGTTAGCCTTTAAAAGTGCCACAGGATTCTTTGTTGCATAAGCTCTTAACGTAATTGTAAAACTGGTAAAATCCAAGTTTGATCCTAAGATGCTGAATCAAATAAATCCCACTAAGATGAAACTGAATTCACTCTCTGGTAAGTGACTTAGGAAAAGAGCCATACAGTATTAAAGTTTGAAGAGTGGTTTAAGTCATTAGATGAGTATTTTATTAATCTTAGATAGATATAAGTCCTTTTGTTTTGAAATATCTGTTATTTTAAATATATGAAAGTTTTGTTTTGTTTTTGTTTTAGAAATAATTAACATGGTTTATGATTGCAGTGCTGGATATTATGCTGGCATTAAGCTAAGGAAAAAGAAAGGCACAATTTTAAGGTGTTTTATAGCATTTCAATAATTTTAAGTTTTAAAAATAGGAAATTTCCCTTCCTGAAAACCAGCATTTATGTAAAATTGTGTGCTGGGGCTATTAATAAAAACAGACGGCAAAGCTTTTAATGGAAGCCCCGACCTTTACAGTGGATATAAAACTTGCCATAATGAAACAAAATTATTAAGAAAGCCCAAGAAGAATAGATAGTGAGGCGTGACATTTGCTATTTCATGAATTCATGTTGTGTTCTGATTAACAGTGTCTCACTTTGATATGTCATGAAAGCTATTTTATAAGTCCATATTCTTCTGCTGTACTGCACCATCATGTAGAGGTTTGTATGGGCTATTGATGACATATTGTTAAAATTGTAATACTAAAGGATTTTTCTTTTTTTAAAAAAATGGAATATGAAACAATGAGCTAAAAACTTTGCAAGTGTAGATCTAGATCTATATTTCAAAGAATCTAATCAGAGGCCTATAAACATAGGGCCAATACAGACCACCCATTTCAGGGCAGTCTTTAGGCACCCATTTTTGGTCCACAGCATAGCCGCAGCAACCAAACTGTGCAGCAATTCTGTGGACCAAAAAAGGAGCCGCCTAGAGCAGCTCCTTTTGAGGATGTGATAAGGGCTGTGTCACAGCCCTTATGATGTCTCTTCTAGTGATTGATGTGTGGGCACTGCAGTGCCCACATGTCATGCACATGCCCCGCGTCTTGGGTGGTGCAGTGCTGTAATGGCACTGCCTATAAGTAGTAAGGCTGGGGAGTGTCTGTTTGGTGCTCCCCAGCCCTACTTTCGCTGCTGCCATGCCCCTTTTTGCCAGTCTGTATTGGGCCTTAGATTTGTAAAACAGCCTGTTTCCTAAGCATTTCCTTTATATTTAAAAACAGCAGTACTGCTGAATTTTTTTATGCATATCCAGAACATAATGAAAGAATTTTTAAATTCTTCCTCTATTTCAATCATAATTGAAAAGAACTTTGACACTTTGATGGATATGTGTTATGGATCTACATTCAGGAATATAATTGAAGTGTGCACTTTTGGAATATATAATTGAAATCCTTTTCTGAAAGAGATACTTTGGGACAATGTCATTATTAAATATTTAAAGGGTTTTGTTTTGTTTTGTTTTTTGCAGGAAGGGGGGAATCTCACCAAGCATAGCTTGACTTTTTCCCTAATTTGATTTCTTTGTTGATATAAACAATTAATTTTTTAATGAAAATAAGCATGCCCTAATATAGCCCATAACACTTACCCTCATTAAGGTCCCCAATAGGTACAGGTAATGCTTACATATTATGTGTTATATATTTACATTTATAATCTCCTCTCTTATAAGTATACTTTTACCTTTTTATAATTATACTCTTACTTCTTTAAGAGAGTGGACATCATGATGCTGCTTCTCACAGCAGCCCCTTTGACACCAATGTCTGACCTTTAAGTATGGCTTTTCATAAAGCATGTATTACAATATTATTTCTCTCAACATAAAAAATGGCACTATGGGTTTAGCCAGACACTGTCTATGTTTCTCACAATTGGCTCACAGATAGACCTTTCATAATTTCCTACATACTGCTGTGATCTGGGGGATATAGGCCAGGCTAATTGATAAAAAGTATTAATTTAGTATGGCTGACAGTTTTAATTCAGATATTCAGCATCCCTGGTAAGCATCCTGACTTGGTTTTGAGGTGAAAGTGTATCCTTGGGAGGTCTTATCATATCTAAACATATCCAAGGAGGATGGCATGGATTACTGCCTTCTCAAGACACCTTTAAGCTGAGCAGATAAATGAGTCAATACACTGGTGAGGATGCCTATGCAAACCAGAAAGTGGGAGATGTACACCATACACCACATGTGATATTCAAGGGTCTGCACTAAGGTTTGGTTTGCAGTTGCAACCATTTTTTAATCATTTCATTTACCTTATCTCATATTTTCAATCTTGTTTTGTGCAGCTGGGACATGGCATGAATACTCCATACTTGTGTACTACCAAATTTTTTTGTTTACATTTTGAGTTATTACAGGTACTGTATTCTTTTTGGAATGACTACATGCATGTTCTGCTTGTTTTATTTCATAAAAATAAATGTGTTCTTCACAAAGAACATATACTTCACAAGTGATTTCACTTCACAATGTTAGAGATATGTTCTAAATTTAGAGACAGATGGGTCTTGTTTTACAGAAAACAATAATAGATTGAAAATCACTTGCAATATTGACTGCTGTCTTGATCTTAAAAATATGCTTTAATATGTTTATACTATTGACAGGCTAGCCATCTAGAAATTGGAGTTCCCATGGACTGTCCTGCCCCTTATTAGCCAATAGTGATACATGCCCATGGGCATGCTGATGTAGGCATGCATAAATCTGGTCCATTGACTGATATGGTATTGAGCTCCCACATTTTTTCCCAGAACCTAACTGTTGTGGATGGGAAGTAGCTACTGTAGTTTAATGTTGGTTTTAATTTTCCCATTTTGTATGCTTTTAACTGTAATTTTGATGTAACTCATCATGCAAAGGATTGAAGTCTTATGTTGTATTCTTAATACCAATTTGCAGATGATGATGTCATGATCCTTGAAAATCCACTGGAAAGCATTGATCAACTTATTTACAAGATGAAAGAATAGGAAAAGTTTTTTGGGATTTAAACTATTTTTAATTAAAAAAAAAAAAACCCACACAACTACACCAAAACCTGGGTCTGAACAATCAAAGTGCAAGAAGACAAATTAATATCCAATCAGAATATAGAATAGAACAGAAAAAAATCTTGGTATATGGTTAACAAAACACACACAGAGAAATTTCTATTATGATAACTACAGAATTGTTTGGAAAGATATACAATAAGACTTCCATCTTGGAAAGATATGCAAAAGACATTTAGTCTTGTCTATCAAAAAGCTCTGATGCCACAATAAACTACAGTTCCCAGGATTCCTTTGCACTGAGCCAGGACAGTTACAACAGTCTCAAATTGGATTATTTATGTAGTATGTTTTGGATCCAAGAGAGAGTATTATTTCTATACCTCCCAAAACTATGTCACAAAATGTGTACCTCATCTTGACTGTTAATACAGGAGAGTTCTAAGACATTAAGTGCACACAACATAGTGCACATATTTTAAAGTGAATGTCTAAGATGTGCATAATTAGGGGGAAATAAACAGAAAAACGCTTTAAGTTAGGGGAAATTATATAGGTTATCTAAAGTGTACAAATAAATGTGCAAATTAGAAAAACATGTAAATAAAGTGTGCTGACTCCAGTACAAGAAGAAAACACCTAATCTCACAATCCAGTACAAAACAAGGTCAGGAAGAAAATGTGGTGGGATTTTGAGTGAGAAGGTACTTACAGAAGTAAATATGGCCCAGGACACAATGCAATGCAGTTTTAGAGAGAGACAGGCAAACTTACCAAAGTTCTTCTTGGTTTGATTGATATTTCTCCAGGCTTCCAGTAAAAGGGATTTTTTTTTTTAAAAAAAAAATCATTTGTGTAACCATTGAGATAGAAATATATTGCCCTAACAATATAAATTTGGCTCACCTGTCCCATCAGATTCTAATGCACATCCCTCTTTCTTTTGCTTCTTTGGTATGATAGGAGCTATGGAAAAACCCACACTATGTGGGGATGTGGGGTGGGGTAGGAAAGTAGGAAAAGGTATTTGGGGCTTGTAAAAGCACCTTGTTCTTTCAAGATGCTTCAGTTCCAAACCCAGACCTGAAGAATTTCACTGATATGTCTGATCTTTGGGAAGGGAATATTTCACCTACATACAGTAGCTTTGCATGCAAGACATTGAGAGGGAACTTTTAAACATACTTGTCAAGTCAACTGTAAAACTATTGAAGGCTAACATTTCCCTTGTTCTCTTTTAGCACGTTGTGATGTCAACAACCAGTGCTGCTCAACAGGAAGGTGTTTTCTCAAAGCCTTTGGAGTGCTATAGGTTGGGGGGGGGGGTTGACCCCACTGGGACTTCTCTCTGATCTGGTGTAGGCTTTTGGATCACAGCAGGGAAGCGAATGCTTGAAACAGAATGCATGAATGAACAAACAAGGTTGAAAGAAAGCGGGCCTTTGTGCTTTAGTGCAACACAAATGACTTGTTCCAAAATTGCCCCTTGACATGAATTTCTTTTGTCATTTTTCTCAGCTCCAGGCCAAGGATCTTCAGAAGCAAAGCTTTATGTTGATAAATTACTGTGTTCAGTTCTTATAAGAAAATATATTTGTCTTCAGAACTTCATAATACCTCATGAAATCTACAGAGCCTTAACATTTCTACTTCAAGAGCCCCAAGAGGAATAGACTGTTATCAATAACTATTTTACTATATATATATATATATATATATATATATATTGGCTTGGGATAGATACTTGTTTGGTATTTCTCTTGTAGAGTTTGCATCTGGCCTATAAAAATGTCATTTATTGTTGTTCAGAAGTCAATGCCAATGAAGAGTCCAATCCTCATGAAACCAAAAATCCTATAAAATATCTCAGTAATAGATGACTTGAGAATTGGTGGGTCCCTTGTGGCTCTCATTTGAAGCCCTTTTCTAACCACTTAGACATAGTCAGATGGACTTTATGCAATCTCATCCACTAAATGGGCTGTGTTGGTGTTTCTCCATTATTGCCTCTATAGCTCACTGTTGCCAGCTACGTGAATAGAAACAAATTTGTATTCTAACAATAGAAATCATGAGAGCTTTGATGCCAAACACTGCAAAGAGGAACAGGCCATATATGTAAGTCTGAAACTGAATTATGGTCTATTAAATCAACTAAATTGATCAATGAAATGTTTGACTGTGTATAAAGGAAAAAAGAAAAATATGTCTGATTAAACAATGGCTGCCTTATATGAAACGTGTGTTCAGCAAATAACCTTTTAGCCAACACATACAATGAGAGACAACTGGATTTTCAAAATATTGTCATATTATCAAGTCAAGTTATTTTATAACCAAGGATCTTAGGCAATGGAATACATGTGTTCATATTGTGTCACATAATGCTCCTTTATCAATACTAGATGCTCCAAATATGTGTAGAAGCATACAAACAACCTTTGCAACTATATCCATGGGAGCAGGATGAGAGTCACTGTGCTACCCATGTATGCCTCAGTGAAGATGTTATCTCAACTGGGTTCTCAGGCTGTAGACAAGTAATTCTGGGGAAGGGGTGGTACACCAGGGAAGCAGGGAAACAGAGACTCTAGATCTGAAGGGTATTTTTTTTTTTAAAATACTCCTCTCTCATTGTCCTACAGGCGTTGACAACTACAGGAGTTCATGTGCTTCCGGCAACAGCGGCGTTCTGCTGTGCAGTAAAGTGTGCCCTATGCTGCCTTCAGTTTCCATCCCACCCCCTTCTGTAATGTGCCAGGCCCATTCCAGCTCCTGGGAAACTAATCTGGAATGGAATGGGAACTTCCGGCAACAGCGGCGTTCTGCTGTGCAGTAAAGTGTGCCCTATGCTGCCTTCAGTTTCCATCCCACCTCCTTCTGTAATGTGCCAGGCCCATTCCAGCTCCTGGGAAACCAATCTGGAATGGAATGGGAACTTCCGGCAACAGCGGCGTTCTGCTGTGCAGTAAAGTGTGCCCTATGCTGCCTTCAGTTTCCATCCCACCCCCTTCTGTAATGTGTCAGGCCCACTCCAGCTCCTGGGAAACTAATCTGGAATGGAATGGGAACTTCCGGCAACAGCGGCGTTCTGCTGTGCAGTAAAGTGTGCCCTATGCTGCCTTCAGTTTCCATCCCACCTCCTTCTGTAATGTGCCAGGCCCATTCCAGCTCCTGGGAAACTAATCTGGAATGGAATGGGAACTTCCGGCAACAGCGGCGTCCTGCTGTGCAGTAAAGTGTGTCCTATGCTGCCTTCAGTTTCCATCCCACCCCCTTCTGTAATGTGCCAGGCCCATTCCAGCAGCCTGTGTGATAAACACATCTGTTTCACTCCACACAAGGACTTCAGTTACTCTTCAACTGTGTTCTAGTTCTTTCCACACATCTTCCACTAAAGCTTACACAGCAGAAATAATAATCCTATGAATCTCTAGCTTTATTCATAAATTGCAATTCTACAGAATAATGTGGAGCTGAGCCTTCCCTTTTCTGGCTCTACATTGCTCAAAGAACGTATCCGTTTAAACTGATTTCACAGGAGTTCTTCTGTCCTTCCAAAATCCCTCATCTCTATATGGGAATCTGAATCCCCTCAAGGCTAAACTCTTAGTTCCACCTGCACTCTTGGCAGTTCTAAGACACACTCAGCTGCCTCTTATCAGCTCCTCCTCCTTTTATACCTGCTCCACAGGCAGGCTCCACCTTTTTGCCAGCCTGACTCCAATTGGCTGTTTTGAACATGCCAATCTGCCAGTGTCTCTCCACAGGGGCAGTGCCTTATTGGCTGGCCTGGTGGGGGAGTGAGACTAAGCAGACACTTGTGTCTTGCCCATGGAAGTTAATGGGGGGAAATCTAAGAATTTGGTGTATAACTTGATAGTCTTTTGGTGAAGGCTAGGAGTCTGGAACAGCCTCATTGGGTCTTGGGACTCAGAGGGTGGGGAAGAGGTCTATCCTTGATAATGACCTGGAGATATGCCCTCGCTTATTTAGTCCTGGAACTTGTGGGAGATTGTCCTGGGAGCAACCCAACATTTGGATTGCTCTTCGAATGTTTTGCCAAAGGGAAGGCTGAGGAAATAATCTATAATTGCCATTTGGTCTAATCTGAACCTACAATAGATTGCTACTCCCCATGTTCCTTTACAGGCTCAATTCCAAATTAAATATGTTCTAGGTCCAACAAAGTAGCTCTTATTTAACCCAACTTTCTGTGTCTGTTCTCATCATTTCACAATTGCTCATCAATCCGTCAAATCTGGCAACAGTTGAGTTAGAAGAGTGAACAGAAAATATTTTGCAATGCATAATTAACTTACAGAATTAACTACCACAAGTTATTATGGTGATAACTATCTTATACGAATACTCCCTATTGTATGACAATATGGACAACCTGTGTTGATTCATGTGTGGATATGGATGTCTGTCTCTAAGCATAGTTGGTCTTCCCAATTAGAATACACTCAGTGAAGCAATTTAATTTTTATAAGTGTTGACATACCATTCAAAAAATGATTTAGTGGATTTAATCTCCTTGGAATTAGCAACTGAATATAGGCCTAAGTGTATATACACACATACCCAGCATAGCATTATATTGTTGTTGGGAAAGTGCCCCCATGCTATAATGTAAATTGCTTACAAATTGATAGGAAGCAGCAGAGCTTGAGACAGGATATTAATAAACAAGTATTGGTAGAGAAGAATTGGCAAAGAAAGTTGCCACCACCACCACCACCATCATCTATGGCCTTCCTTTCCCCCAAAATAGAAAGGATAAAAAACAGTTAGAAACAGTTTGATAAAAAATAATACAGCATCCTTTTAAAAGACCTAAAACCTGTGAGTAGTAGTAACTGTAGCAGTAGTAATAGTAACAATTGCCTGCTGACTAACAAGGAGGGGGGCATTCTAGCATCTCAGAACGTGCAAAAGGTGCAGGCCAAGAAGGTCTTATCTCCTTTTCCCACCAGTAGTAGGATGTCAGAGCTTGTGAAGGCTTCTGCAGGGATAAGAAATCATCTTCCCATCTAATCAAAAGCCCTAATACCTTAAGCTCTGCCTCTGCTGCAGTTCTGCTGCAGATAATGCAATTAGTGATAGATCCATTTGCACTGCTTCTCTGTTTTGCTGATTCTGACTTTTTAAAAATGAATATTCCAAGCTTTTTCACCATAACCACAGTTATGAGAACATTGTCACAAACAGTCCAATAGGGCCTATTTACACTCAGATGTGTGTTCCTTGAATTATTGTCAGACTTCCATAGGTGCACAATTTCTAACAGAAATATGCCGTTTGTAAACGAAACTGAAATCCTTTGCTTTTACCTTTGCAAAGTACAAAGCCACTGTCAGTAATAGTGGATGGGACTGATTTTTGTTTTGTTTTGTTAATGAGTCGTCTAATCAGAGGCTGAACTTTGCCCAACTTTGATGTAGCAATTTTGGTCTTTTTGTGGTTTCACAGTTTGATTTTAATTGCAGTTTATCAAAAGGTTGAGATGAACTATTTGGAGTCCCCCAGATTAAATAATACCTTTTTAAAAAGTAAGGACTCCACTCTCTCACTCACATGCATACTAAAAATGAATAACGGGCCTATATTGTCTTTATGTGGTTTTACAATATTGATTTTAGTTGCAGTTTATCAAAATGTTGTAGTGGATATTTTTAGTCCCCCAGATTAAGTAATACCTTTTGGAAAACCAGATCTTCCACACAGGGTACGCATGCATACTACAAATGAATAATGGGTCCATATGGTTGTGTTCTATGCACACCCCTTTGATATGATTGCCCTGCAGATGAGGATTAATATATCTTACCATGGGGCAGCTCAGAAAATACTGACATAAGGTACTTCCTTATGACTCCATTTTAGCCACACAAATAATCAAATGCAAATGATATAATAAGCTGCCTCACAAAATAAGGTGGGATTGGTTGATCCTGAGGAATAGTGGAATTTGTATAAACAAGAAAGCAGGAATAATTTCTCATTTTTACCCTTGCAATCGCAAGCCTTAAGCAGTGTCTATTCACTTGAGTATAAAAGGCTGATTTTCTTTTTCTTTTTTTAGTCAGGACTATGTGTTCTTGTTTTATGGTTTTCAAAAGGAGCAGTGTGTACAATTAAAATACTGAACTTTGCTCTGGTAAGACTTCTTGACACACACATTTAGCGTAACTGTATTTAAAATGTGTCAAATTATAAGCAGATCAAAGACCAGGATGCAAATTATTGTATTTGAGTACTTGAAAGGTCATAGCATCAACACATTTTTGTATAATTAATGTATTAATTTTTCATATGCTACTTTTGCTAATTTTCACATCATTTTCCCCCTACCAATACTTGCATAATTTTAAATAAGGTCCATCCATCAGCCAAGGCAGGCTGTTAAGATAAAATCATAGAATCATAGAATTGGAAGAGACCACAAGGGCCATCCAGTCCAACCCCTGCCATGCAGGAACTCTCAATCAAAGCATCCCCGACAGATGGCCATCCAGCCTCTGCTTAAAGACCTCCAAGGAAGGAGACTCCACTACACTCCGAGGGAGTGTGTTCCACTGTCTAACAGCCCTTACTGTCAGGAAGTTCCTCCTAATGTTGAGGTGGAATCTTTTTTTATGGAACTTGCATCCATTGTTCCGCATTCTAGTCTCTGGAGCAGCAGAAAACAAACTCGCTCTCACCTCAATGTGACATCCCTTCAAATATTTAAACAGGGCTATCATATTACCTTTTAACCTTCTCTTCTCCAGGCTAAACATCCCCAGCTCCCTAAGTCGTTCCTCATAGGGCATGTTTTCTAGATCCTTCACCATTTTAGTTACCCTCCTTTGGACACACTCCAGTTTCTCAATGTCCTTTTTGAATTAATAATACCTATCATATCCCCAAGCCATTAAAAACTCTAACTTCACCATCCACAGACTCCTGCCCCTTAGATATGTGACTTTTTCTACCTGAATCTTCTTCTGTTCACAGCATGAGGGTGGTCTGCCCATGACTAGCAGCAATAACTACTCATTTAGGAACAACATACAAGAAAATCCAAAATCTGCAAAATGGTGGCACCTTTATTGGATCAACTGAAAGCAAAAATCCTTTGAAGCTTCACTGGTTCTTCATCAGGAAAAGATGTAAAAAGTCATACAAGTCATACAAGATGTAAAAAGTCATACAATGTTAAAATCTCAGGTCTATATTTTACTTCTGTTTTCAGTTCACATGGTCTGGAGGGATATTCATGTAGGAAAGGGTAAGTCCCCTTATTGATGTTGTGGCGGCTGGGGACAAGCAGCAGTAAAAGGCAGGCAATAAAATTTCAAATCCACTAGCAGCAAAAACAACTTCCAATGAGATGCAGACTATTTTTGTCCTGTGCGAGGGTAACTGCCCCATTGTAGAATTTCTTGAGTATATGTACTGTTGCATCTGTAAAACAGTTAGGCAGTGTATAGGTAAAACCTGCCAGTTGTACTCCAAATGAAAGAATGTTACCTTTGTTAGAACTAAAATCCTCAAAGAGTTAAGTTGCAGTCCATTAGCTCTCTCTTGCTAAAGTTTCTTCTGTTGAGACCAGTCAAACTTTGAAAGCTTGCAGGATGTATTTTGTGCTTTTTAGCTGGGCCAATAAAATATCTCCATTTTGTGGATTTTTGGTTTTGGGGTTTTCTACTGCATGGCTAACATGGCTACCCCTGGATATGTTGTTTAGAAAAATAGAGTGTATGTGTGTGGGAAGAAACTTCTTCTGTGTGGAAAACATGACTCTCTGATCTTGACCAGCCTGGTGGCACAGTGGTTAAATGCCTGTACTGCAGCCACTAACTCAAAACCAAAAGGTTGTGAGTTCAAGACCAGCAAAGGGCTGAAGCTCGACTCAGGCTTGCAGCCTTCCAAGGTCGCTAAAATGAGTACCCAGATTTTTGGGGAGCAAATAGCTTACAACTGTAAACCACTTAGACACTCCTTAAGGGTATGAAGTGGTATATAAATGAAGCTGTTTGTTTGTTTGTTTGTTTGTTGTAGCCAGTGGTGGCAGCCTTCTTTCATCCTGGAAATAACACTATGTGGTCACGTACCTTAGCTCTCAGGGCTTTTCTGTCCAATTATCACAATAAGGTACACTAATGGAAAATTTAAATCTTTGCCCAATGAGAACAAAATCACATGTGAATTTTCATTGAAGGAGGTAGAAGAATATCTGATAGAATTTGGAATGAGTCCTGTTACTTACTCACTTGGTGGAAGTCCTACAACAAACATTTCTTCTTGAATTGGCTTTGATCTATGTTGAACTTACCAATGAGAGATCCAAGAGACACTGCATTTAACAATCCTGTTCAGGGTGTTGCAAACTCAGGGTTATGATTTCCCGAATTTAATCCTTCAAGAATGTGACCTTCCTCTTTTTCTACTGCTTTTCACTTTACTAAGCATTATCTTTTCTAATGAATCATATTATTTTATTATATGTTCGAAGTACAATAGCCTCGTTTTTATCATTTTAGCTTCACAGATAAGAGAAAAGGTAGTTTGATTCACTCTCAGATCCATTTATTTGTCTTTTTTGGCAGTCATTGTTACCTGTAGAACACTCCTCCAGCAGCACATTTCAAATAAGTTGACTTCTTTTCTTGCCAACCTTCTTTAAAGATCTGTAAAGCACAAACTGATTTGCAGCTGAAACTCTTTCATGTCCTCCACTAAACAATGTATGTTTGAAATATGATCTCTAGTGCCTCTTCTTATCTGAATCTAGCTTGGAAATATAGGATTTCTTGCTCCATATATAGTAAAATCTTGGTTTTTATAATCTTGAATATCACTTTGTTGGCATGGAATATTAATGCAATGGTTCCATGGTTGCTACTTTCCCTTTTGTTCCCTTTCTTGGGGATCTCTTATATTGAAATACAGATACAGCATCCTCAATCCAGACATTAAAAAATAGATATTATAAAGAAATAAAGAGAATTGAAGGCAATGAACTAGTAAAGCTAAGCAATCCAGGATTAATGATTTTGTGTTATTGACTAAAAAATCTGTAGAGTTTGGGGCAGTGGTAGTGAGTTGATCACATGCAGCCCCCTCACCATGACACCTTCACTGTGTGAAGAAATAGTTGAGACATGTTAATTACTATGGTGAATCAAGAAATAGAAGAAAATTTAAGTCATACCTTCTGTGCAGGCATGACAGAATATGTGTGGAATATTTGGATGACCTCACCAGATAACAAGCCCACAAATTTCTCCAAGAGGTAGAAATGCATTTCTTTACTAGTTTTGTTCTCCAAAGAAGCAACAAGTAATGTTAGCACTTTTCTTCTCCCTGTGTGTGGAAGTTTGAAACTACAGTTTTTAAATTTTATTTTTAATTCAGGATTTATTCTATCAAAAATTCACATGATGTTTCAAACGTTTTCTATGCATATAAAAGAATTACAGGTGCAGAAATTTATATTTCTGCCAACAAAATATATTCTATACAAGAAAAGTCTGTTTTCTGTGGAAAACTATCATGTGCAATATGTTGTGCAGAATAAGTCCTGAATTGTGGAGATTCTTATCAGAATTCTTTTCACCAGAATTTCTCATCACCAGGTTTCTTCTAATCTCATCAACTTTACTCAACACTCGAAAACATGTTTCTGATCATTTTCCAACAGTTTTTGAATAATTCCATCCCTACCAAATATTGATGTGATTCCAGCATAAGATGATTGTATAAGCAGTAGATGACAAAGAGACCACTATGCAAACAAAATCATTGAGTTCTAGGATGAAAGGACAGAATTTAGTTAACATACTTGAGTAGAGAATTTGAGGATGTTCAGTAAGTGCTGTAATAAATTATCCAAGGTAAACATAAATATCTGCCACAACAAATTGCATAGAGAAGTTTTGTTTTTCTTTTGTGTTCAAAATTCTGCACAGACAAATGGAAGGAATGGTGGTTAGAAATCAAAAGGAAAAGGTGACTTTAGAATAATCCCTCATTATAACATTTCAGTGACTTCAAGATTTACATTGACTATGTGTAGTTTAATAGTTTTGCTTCAGTAACAATAATGTGTAGAAACTTTTAAGGAAAAAAAATGAATTTCTGTGTGCTTCCAGGATCAGCTGAATAAATGTATTTGAGTGCCTCTAACTTCACACACAAAAGTCTAGAAATCCTAAGGCCTGGATTGAATTTGGAATTCTGGTTCTTCTGATCTGTAGATGAGGAAGAAACTGAAGCCCTTATGGCAACTTTCCTCAGCAGAAGCAGGGAGAGATAAATAATTAATGTCTGGTATTGTAATCTCAAATCTTGTACCTAACAAATCAGCTGCATAAAAGCTACAAAGCCATGTTCCTTTGATAGACTTCAAGAGGGGTCTGTGTGAAATGTCTATGCTGGATTTTTGAGAAAATGAAGGAGAGTGCACATCCTTGGATCCCTCTTCAATGTCTTTTTTATCCAGACAACCATAGATGAGGTCCAATGTAAAGCACTAGTATTCATAAAGAAAGCACCTTTACAGGGTACCACAAATGCAGGATCTTTCATGCATTGATACAAATGACAACATACTGGATTAAATATATATGAATATGCTGCAGGTGTTGTCAGCTGCTAAAGAAAGGCAAGGGTATGAAAAACAAATCCTCCAGGGAAAACTGTAATCACCCTGGACGTATATAAAACAATAGGCATATATTTCAAATCCACTTGAGAGGATATAATTTATTTTTAATGAAAGAATGACAAGCAGACATCTCACACTTTGTCTTTCTTGCATGCCCAAAACAAAAGGAAAATGAAATGATTTCAAGGTAAGGAATAAATGCAGAAAAACAATTATTGTACATTTTATTACAAAACTAGACTTCTATGATTTTGGAAGCCATGTAAATGTTTCACAATTTGTTAAATCAAATGGGGGACAAAAATTTAAGCACTCACCATTTGAGTGTCCAAGATTGCATTTCAAAGATCCTGACTCATGAGTTCTGTACTAGTATGACCATTAAAACTCACAGTAGTTTAATCATTATCTTTATGAAGATGCCAGAATGAAATGTGCAGCCCTGAATGAAGAGAAATTTCATTTTTAGTACAAGATGCAGTTAATTAGGGCTACAATAAATTTCAATATAAAAAACAAATCTTTGGGACAAATGTATTTCAATAGCAATAACAATAGCAGCTTCATTTATATACCGTTTCATACCATGCTAAGCAATCTCTAAGTGGTTTACAACTGTAAGCTAATTGCCCCCATCAAGCACCTCTGAAGGATACAAGACTAAGTTGAGCCTGAGCCCTGGCTGGTATTGAACTCATAACCTTGTGAGTGAGTGACTGTCTTTGAAATATACCTACATTTTATTTTTAAAATATTGTTCAACACTGCTTTTTCTGTTAACTCTGTTGTTCTCAGCATTTCACGTTCTGAATGACTGGACCTTTGAATTCCAGAATTTCTTAGTATTCACCATAATGGCATCTGGAAAACGAAGATCAAAACATCTGGAAGGCCGAAGGTTGAGAACCATTCTCTTAGTTGGTGCTTCTTCCTCCTTTCTCAAGTCATATGTTTGATCCTGCCTACTTGGAGATCATGTAATCTATGCATATCTTTTTGCTAAATCTAAAATATAATTGGATGTCTTAAGTAAATACATGTCAATGCAATTATTCAATCAATTTGGGTGAACCCAAATAATTTGACTTGACCATATTAAGTCACCAAGAGCAAACAGGGTCAGGGATGAGTGATGGAAACTGAAACTTGAAATACAAATTACTATTTATACAGGCACTAGTGAAAGTCATTAGAAAATAGAAGTACTATTTTCGAGTACTGAAAGTGTCAGTGGAAAAAAAAAGTGAATTATTTTAGCCAACCACTGAAGGATATGCTGGCCCTTTTGCTGTGCTCCCTTTAACATCTCCCAAAAGGGAGAAAATGTTGAGATGTTTGATGCAGAAAAACAGAGCATTTCTCCAAAGAAGAGATCTACATTTAAACCAATGATTTAAATCAATGGGACTTGAAAGCGTTTCATTTTGTCTGGATCATGTCCAGTGTTTAGAAAACAGCATGTGGTTTCTGGGAATACAAAATCTGTTGAATCTGCTGTATATTTAATGAGACAATCTGGACTGATAATTTCCTGATGGCCTGAACCTAGCCAACAAATTTGTATTTGTTTTATGAAAAAATGTTAAACATTTATAATAATAAAAAATAACCTGTGAATGATAATGTTTACAGAATTATTTCCTACTGAAAAGCAAGGGAGTAATGAGGACTTGTCAGCTTGCTAACAGAGGCAAAAGGAGACTACTCTGGTCTTTATGGAGCAATTCTGAAATGATAATGAATTTCCAAAGGAGAAAGCATCCATAGAATGGAAATTCACAAAAGCAGGTTGGCCTGACATCATTGTTGGACCAGAGTATACAGAACTGGTGTGATAATAATGACAAACTCATTCTATTATATATATATATATATATATATATATATATGGTTTCTTTATGAGCTGTTTCCAGTGGCTGCAATGTAAAATTAGAATTTTTGAGTGTTCCTGAATGAGGTTTTCTTCAGTGTTTTAATTCAACCTTGTTACAAAACTGAATGCATATAAAAGCATGCATTCTGTACCTATACAGAAGGACATAGGGGACATTAATGTATTTGGACTCTGACAACTAAATGGAAAAGGAAACAGAGTGGCCCCTAGTTGATTGATTATTTATCAACCTGCCAATTGACAGCATTGGTTTTGCTCTTGGGTAAACTACTAATGCACAATAGATTTCAAAAGAAATGCACACACAAAGAAAGTTGGGAGGGATTAATTCCCATGGAATTCATTATAGTTCTCTAGCAATAAGTTTTTGTGCTGTGTTTCTTCAATGAAATAGCCATTTCTTCCCTCTTATTACTTCTGTAATCATATTTGGCCCTTGTGGTCTCTTCCAACTCTATGATTCTATGATTCTACTACTGTATTTTTACCTCTTGCCTATTGTGCTTAATTTTATGACAGGAGTGGCACAGTGTGAGCCTCCAAATGCTGAGCTCCAGGTGTTGTTGGATAACTATAAGCACCGGCCATCGTGGTCGATGGTAAAGAATTATGGGAGCTGTAGTCTAATAACATCTGGAGACCACAGGTTCCCTATACTTTTTCTACTGCAAGAGTGGAGAAAATTCTTCCAGCCTTTGTCCTGAATTCCATGTCTTCATCTTCTTGTGGATTCGGACAAATATGTAACCTGAAAAGTAGCTTTGTTTGCCCTAGCGGCCAAAAAAATAGGAAGAGGTATATAGCAGAGATAACTATAAGATGTAAAGGAGATTACCACATCTTATAAATCAAAATTGGATATAATTGTTATCTTAAGTATTAAATTTATAAACTTTGTATTAAAGATGGCATGCTTGTATTTTACATGTATTTTATATGTATTTTAAATGTTTCATTGTATTATGCTAAGACCATTAGTCAAATGCAATAAACTTGATTTATAAGAATTCCATGTCAGATAAATTCTCAAGGTCAGCATTTCAATGGCATGCAGGGCCAAAGGCTCTGCTGTTAATATAAAAACCACAGGAGAAACATTTCAGCCTCTTGGAACTAGGGTTGTCCTTTGTCTTTAAATTCATTCTCATTTATGGTAATCCAACCCTAGTGGGTTTTTGGATGAGAATTATATAGAAAAGGGCCTTTGCAGTGGAGGTCGTCACCCCAAGAAGATAAGACAGTATTGGCAAAACTTTATTTGTAACAACAATAAACAAGTAGGGTTGGCCTCAAGCATGAGGTCTGGATCTGCACATCAACAACACTGAGGCTGAATGATGTGAGGTTGCTTGATCTTTAAGGACTGAGATGACATCGAGACAATGGCACACAACACCACAATTTCGCAATTGCTTAACTATCTAAGCTGGGCCTCTAGTCACTGGGATAAATTGTTGTGATGATGGGATGTCCACAACGTGCCCTGTATGTTTCCTGGGTCTGAAGGACTCCCGATCCAGCACTACCGTGCACTGGAAACCAGCCCACAAGATCCAGGACCTGTGCTGCTGCCCTCCAAAATTGTGGCAGAAAAAAACACCCTAACCCAAGAGAGGGAGGGTGGGAATGCCGAGCAAGTAAGAAAAGGCACCGATGGGTGCCGCACGCTCACCTGTATAGGCCCCTCCACCAATGAGGGGCTCTGAAAAGGG
The DNA here is from genome assembly GCA_034509955.1 of Urosaurus nigricauda. Classification (NCBI taxonomy): domain Eukaryota; kingdom Metazoa; phylum Chordata; class Lepidosauria; order Squamata; family Phrynosomatidae; genus Urosaurus; species Urosaurus nigricauda. The sequence goes on from JAOEGL010000003.1 coordinate 134,930,808, forward strand.
TGTGAATTGTGCCCTCCCAGAGGCCTAGCCAATGGGAGGGCCTGCCTGGATACAAGCCCCAATGTGCAGTAGTTTTTCCTGCGCCGAGCCAGGCTCTTCCTTTCCGCCCAGCGCCAATGGCCTGACACGTTCAGTGCTCTTCATCTGGGTGGGAAAAAGCCCGCCAAGGTAGGTTTGGCGCGCTGGGTCCCCCAGCAATTGCGCCGGCCCGTTAAACCAGGCAGTGCCATTTTCTGTGGTGACACCTTGACTGTGGAATCCCCCAACACTCTGCAGGCCTGATTGGCAATAATGTTAGAATCATTTTGGCACGAAGTTAAAATCGGCTTTTTATTAAAGCCTTTGTATCAAACTGATTTTATTTAGGCTGTACATATTTTAGAATTATGTCATACAAAATGGTTTTAACTGGTTTCAAACTCTGTTTTTTTTTAAATTGGAAACATATATTGGAATATATTATTTTTAAAAATTCAAACGTTTTATTTTTAAGTCAATTTTATTGTAAGCCACCCTGAGATCTTTGGATAAAGGGTGAGATTTTTAAAAATAAAATGAAATAAGTAAGATTCATCATTTTGCCCCTCTAAAGCTGAGAGAATGAGATTTGCCCAAGGTCCCCTAATCAGGTTCTTTGGCTTATAAACCCAATCTCCCATCATTCTAGTCCAGCATTCAAGCCACTACACTACAATGGTTCTCCTAAAAATGATTATTCTCAACCTTTTAACTCCATTGTACAAAATGTTAATGTGTCATTATACTTCAAAGAAGTTGACTAGAAAGAGGAAAGCTCAGTAAACAGGTTTATTAAATATAGTGGTACTATTTCCAGGGTAAAATGATGCATTTAATGAGCCGAGGCATCTGTTCCATCACCGACAAAACTCCAGCCAGTTTCTGTCTGTGCTGAATTTGGCCCATTATCATTTAAATCTTTATCTTCATAAAATGATAATTTATTTACTTGTGCGAATTCATTAGAGTGGTAGATCAACCTTGTAAGCTGTGTGTCCTTTCTCAAGGTTAGCTAGAGCTGTTGATTTTTCAACCTAATGGATTCTTGCAAGCAATTAAAACACCCTTTTTATGAAGATCAAGATTTAAGAGAAAATTATTGGAGTAATTACTTTCTGATGAATGCAATCTGTGCTTTTTCAATGTTAGGAATGGACTGATTTGATAAGACTGTGACCCACATGATACCTAATATTTAGCATAAAAATCTGTATTATAAATAGTGGATATCATCCTGTTTCTCAGACATAATATTCCTTGTTCCACTTGAGTGTACAAAGTAGAGCAACATGGGCCAGGTCCATTTTTCTGAAAAACAGAAAAAATTTCTGAAAAACAGAAAGATAAGAAAGATGGTTATTACCACATCTGCTCTGATTACCTTTCATGAACTTATTGACAAGTATTTTCAGAGTACAGCATGAATGCTACCTAACTGCAGCACATGGATATTTTGCTTTTTACAAGTAATGTCCATTGACAGCATCACATGCATTTCTCTAAGAGGACATGTGAAAAATGTGTCTCTGAATATTCTGAATTGGATCTTTATCTCCATGTATCAAAATTATAACTCTGGGTATGATCAAAAGCTTGGAGGATTCAGTAGTACTTTGACATTTTGAAAAAACAAAAGAAATTATGTCACACCCCAGTGTCCTATCATAAAATTCAGATGAAAAGTTTATATTTTTAAAATCTATCAAGGTTCTTGTTTATCCTGTTCCAGGGATTTGGATGGCAAGGAAGTAATATGCTTATTCCACCTTCTCTTTTTCTAACGGTACACATTCAATGCCAGTTTAAGTGTTGTTATCAATCCATATATAATGTACCAGGATGGGTCAATTTAACCCTCATAGCCAAATTTGTTTCAGAATCCACACAACATTTCCTTTAATGTAGACATTCTGTGGCCTTGTTTCCTGTAAATCTGTAAACAGTCTCCCCACATTTCAACCACTTGTTATGCACGGTTTTTGATTACTTCTTTGTTAATACTTTTTTTAAAAAAAATATTCCAGGAAGAAAATATCTTAACAAATATATTGCTGACCTAATTAGAAGAAACGGACTAAAACACAAAAGTATAGGTAAATTAAAGTAAAGTAAAGTAAAGTAAATTTTAGCTATTCAAACTGATCTGCAGGAGGGCTGTATAGTGCAAGCCATGCTGAAGTAGGCACATTGAAATATGCCAGTATTTCAAGGGTAGCCCACTCCAACCAAATTAAATTTAGCTTGCCTCTGGATGGTCCATTTCTGGAAGCCTGAACATGCTAACCTCTTAAGCCCTGAGCTCTAAAGAAGAAAGTGTCAAGTCCAGCCCCAAAAGTTGTACAAATTCCCATTCCCAAGTTCCAAGACCCAAAGGACAAGTCAGAAGAAGAAGTCTTCCACAAAAATGTTCCTATGGGTGCTTACTGATAATTATCCAAAGTGCCACACATTCCATACAAACATGCCACAGAAATTATCAAACCTCTGCTTAGGTTCTTTACTCCATAAGACCAATCAATATGATCTGCAGGCCCTAATGCCAGTTCTCTAAGAATAATGTTTTGCTCTTTACAGGCTGATGAACATCATCTTCTTTTGGACCTACTGGATCTATTGATTGTAATAAATGGTGATGAATATCCAAATATCTTCATCCTTGAAGAATTCTCATAGAGTATAAGCCCTAAAATAACCCAATTCTTTCCCCATGGCATTACATATTTCTCTATCAACTTTATGTCTGCCATGATTGAGACAACTAGGATCTCCTTCTACCTTCTTTATATGGCTTGGCTTGTATATCTACTCATTCCATTCCCTCTTCTATCCTATGTTGTTGTGTATAGTGTCACTAAACTTTTTTTGCTTTTCTTCCCTCTTTTTGTGAAGAAAAATAGTGGCTCCCTAGTAATTGTTATGGGCAGGTAAGTGGATGAATTTTGCCAAATGTGTGATTTCCCCTCTGAGCCGGCATAGCCTATTTAGACAAAAAGTGTGATGCAGAAGTTGCATGTTTTTGGTCTCAGTACACTGAGTGCAGTAATTGCAAATCAAGATTTCTTACATGGGAGAACAACTAGAATTCCCAGTGGGGTAACCAGGATACAAGGAATGTATGTTTTACCCTAATCCCAACCCCAATCTTAGCTCTAACCCACAATATTATGAAATTATCTCTGGGGCCAGAAAATGTCCCACAACTCACACAATGGAATACAACCTGAAACACTTTAATTTGAAATTAATTCATTAATGATGATTAGTAGAAATGTGGAATCTATTCACTATTCTTAATGCTGAAAGGATCAGAGTATGATTTTTTATATATACAATAGATTAATTTATTAATCATATTGTTAGTTGAAGAAGAATTCATGAAATTTACAAAGAATGACATAGTAGGTTGCTACCCTAATTCCACTTTTTCATTTGGGTTCTTCAAAAGTAATATTTTTCTATTAATTTGACATTTTCAATATGGCTCTTAGAAGTTGTGTTTGTGTGCCAATCTCAAAAATTGATTGACAGCTAGGGATGGTGCAAATTGTACTCCAACAAATATGGAAACTGCTAGGTTAGAGAACCATGAAGAGGTCTAATAACCTCTTCAATTAAGTTTGATTGCTGATCTTTACTATATCTTGCCTCTTTTCCCACCTCCACCAACACAAATGCATTTCATTTACCCTACAAATGCCCTATATTGTTTAGATTAGTATAACTGAATAATGAATGATGTTAGAGGACATTCTGATTAGAGGACTCTGATCCAGTGTTTTCTTGTTCTGATCCAACAAGTGGCTACACAAATGAATTAGTAAATCAAGGACGGAATGCTGTCAATCAGAAATACTTTGAGAGTCTCTGAGTATGTGCATTTTTTTAAATTTAAATTTAAATTTTTTATTTTTTGCATTACTGCATAAATGCATTTTTCATCCCATCTCCCTTAGAATTAAGAAACATGATATGGAAATATCAGTGGGATAGGTTTTTTTTTCTTTTAATTTTTACTTTGGCATTGTTGTTGTTAGCGGCTCTTGAGTCAATTTCAACTCATGGTAACCCTGCGAATGAGACATCTCTAAGTCTCCCTGTCCTCCACTGCTCTATTCTTTCCTGTGGCCAAAGTACAACTTCAATTTAATAATCTTGGCCTCCAGGGGTATTTCTGGTCTGATTTGCTCAAGGAGCCATTTGTTTGTCTTTCTAGTTTTCCACAATATCCTCAGCACTCTTCTCCAACAATACATCCAGAAAAAACGGAGTTACTTGTGATAGGTTCCCCTAGCCCAGGGATGGAGATTTGTCAACCTGTCCTGGACAGGGTCACACTTCCCCTAAAGGACAAAGTTCACAGTTTGGGCGTACTCCTGGACTCGTCCCTCCAGCTGACTTTACAGGTGGAGGCTACTGCCAGGAGTGTGTGGTATCAACTTTGGCTGATATGCCAGCTGTACCCCTACCTGGGCAAAGAGGACCTTGAAACACTGATACATGCACTGGTAACTTCTTGATTAGATTTCTGTAACGCACTCTACATGGGGCTACCTTTGTACCAAGTCTGGAAGCTTCAGTTGATTCAGAACGTGGTAGCCAGGCTACTTACAGGGGCGTCCAGAACGGATCATATTATCCCCATATTAAAATCTCTACATTGGCTACCGATTAGCTTCCAGGCGCAATACAAAGTATTGGTCATTACCTTTAAAGCCCTATATGGTTTGGGCCTGAGTTGCTTGAAGGAACACCTCTCCCTAAACAATCTGCCCCACACTCTCACCGGGAAGAATTTATTAGGAATTTTACAACACGAGACTGATGACAACTTCCCACAGGACATTCTTGGCTGTGGCCCTGAGTCTTTGGAACAACTTGCCAAAAGAGATCCATCTTATTACTAACCTAGATTCCTTCAAGAAGGCACTTAAGACAGATCTCTTCCGGCAGGCCTACCCACCCGATCTATTATAAAGGATGGCTAAAGATCTATTGGAGAATGATAGCAACTGATTAGGTCTAAGGATTGCACTAATAATTTTTGAATAATGGTTTTAGTGATTGATTTAAGATAATTTTAAATTGCTGAATTTTAAACTGCTGAATTGTACTTGAATTGTATGACTGTATTTTAGCTATTGTTGGAATCCTGCCTCGATCCCACAGGAGAGGCAGGAAATATAAATAAAATTTTATTTTTTTATTATTAATATCTCAAATGAGTTGATTTTCTTTTTATCTGCTTTTTTTTTTCTCAATCCAGCTCTTGCATCTATACATAGTGGTTGGGAATACTATGGTCTGAATGATGCTCAGTTGTATATCTTTACTCTTTAGGATCTTCTCTAGTTCTTTCATGGCTGTCCTTTCCATTCCTAGTCTTCTTCTTATCTCTTGACTGCAGTTTCAATTCTGGGTGATGTCTGATCCCAGTACAAGAAATCTTTGATTCTTTCAATTTTCTCATTATATAATTTTAAGTTCTCCATTGTCATTATTTTTGTTTCTTTTATTTTCAGTAACAGGCTTGCCTTTGCACTTTCTCCCTTGACCTTCTTTAGTAATTGTTCCAAGTAATTTATGATTTCCACTATTAATATTGTGTCATCTGTATATCTTAGACTGTTGATTTTCCTTCCTCTTATCTTCACTCTTCCTAATTCTGAGACTAACCTTGCTTGTTGTATGATATTTTCTGTAAACAAGTTGAATAAGTATGGTGACAATATGCAGCCTCGCCTGACTGCTAAGCCTATTGGGAACAATTCTGTTTCTCCATATTCTGTTCCGTCACTTGCCTTTTGTTCTGAGCATATACTTTAGCATGTACTAGTTAGTTCAGATTTAGTCCCTGGAATTCCTGCTTTAAAGGATCAGATACCTGCATAATGATCCTCGAGATCTACAGTGTGACTGTCTTTCTTATTATTACATACATTTCTGTCTGTTTTCTGCTAAGTTCTGCCTGTTTTCTGATTCGAAATCCTCTACTGGTTTGGTCTTCAAAATCAGAGACATTTTACAGACTAGGAATACCTTTGCTGGATTATCTTGAAACATGTGCTTACAGGAAAGAGAGGCTGTGGTTTTATATCCACTTGTGTATATGTGTCTTCAGGTCACCTGTTGACTTATAATGACCCTAGGAATTTCACAGGTTTTCTTAGTCAAGAATACTCAGGAACTATCCATTAAAATATAGCCTAAAGTACCTGGTGGTTTCTCATCTACGTACTAACCAAGGCTTGTCCTGTTTAGCTTCCAAAATCAAATATGATAATGTGTGTACGCTGCACTTTCACAGTGGTTTTTCTTTTTCCCTTTAATGAAAGAAGTAAACAAGCATGTGTTGCATACTTCCCCCAAAATCATTATGTATCACTTTATAATCACTGGGCACTCCATTTAACAGAAATTATGAAGGACTAGCATTTTATTCAGCACTAAGTTTATGGAAAGAGTGTAATACCTTAAAATATAATATTAATAAAATATTACATGAATAAATTGGAAGTGTACGGAAACAAGAAGTAGCTGTTTCTAAATATGGCAATAGGTTTCCAAGAAATATATATGTGTATTTTATATATATATATATATATATATATATGAAACATTACGTCAGACCTGGTCTCCCCTCCCCCCTGCAATGGGCCAGCAACAATTGGACCCAATTGAGCAACTCCACTGAAAAAGCATTAAAAATTTGTGACCAGTGGCTTCCCCTGATACAAATTAATACAATTCAAGACTAGGTTATTTCAGCTAGTTAACCATACTGCAGTAACCCAACTAAAGTACAGTCCAAGGTGTTAAAACCCCATCTGGTGGTCACGGTTCAGAACCCAAGCACTGTTGGTACTAGTTCATAATGCTTAATGCTATCACAATGGGCCAGCTCTTGGTCTCAGGTTTTTCCTCAGAAATCTCAGGACTTGAGACAATTCTGAACTGGCAATCTTAATTCTCATCCAGTCTTTTACTGACTGCAAACATTTGTATTCCCACTCTTTTTCAATGTTTCAGTGAAAGAAGAGAAATAATATTGGCTGTCAACAGTATATAGCAATGTCATCTTCGTGGAGATAGTAATGTATTTCTTTAGGAACTGAGCGCATGTACAGACCAGCCTGGAAGGCCGGCCTGTGGGCAGAGTCAGGGTGTAAAGTCCTGATGACACTTGCCCTAACTCCACTCCCAGGTCACCATGATGGCATGCACTGCTCCAGACAGCACATGCCATCATGATGCACCTCTGGCATTGTGTCCAAATGACACAGTGCCAAAGGGGTGCCATAGAGCCATGCCACAGTAGCTATGGTGAGGGCACAAAAGGGAGCCACTTTTTATGGCTCTTTTTTGGCACCCTCCAAAGGCCAGATCAGGGCTACAGCATGTGGTTGCTGTGGCCCCAATCTGGCCAGGAAAGGGGGGCTGCAGACCACCCTCTTAGGGTGGTCTGTATAGTCCAATGACTAACAAATGTGCATGGGTGGGTGGGTGGGTGGGATTGAGTTATTTCTTTTACCTTTCTTTTGATCATATTCATATTTGAAAACGAGAGAAGGGGCAGGCCATATATGATAACAGTAATGCATTGTTGTGCCCTCCTGTATTTCCAATGAAAGAACATATGAGATCCCTTTTAAAAATATCTGATGTACAGATCAATGTGAAATGCAAAGTGTTTCTTTTCTGTGTGAAATAGTCAAGCACAGCACATTTTTATATCTGGCTACCTGTGGACAGAGACCTCCAACTCCTATTAAAAATATGCCCAAAAAGCATTTCTCTATTACATTGTAAAATTTTTCCAGCTCAGTTTCTTTCTTTCATTATTTTAAAAGAAAAACAAAATAAATGAACACAATTGCTCAGGCTTTTAAAAATGAAAAGGCCTATTTCAACACCACTTTCTGTCCCCTCTCCCCCTGAATCATTTGGCTTTAAATGTTCCTTCATTATTTTTTTCTTAATAATCCAGACATAGACTAGGAGACATTAACTAGTAGATTTCTTTCCACATTAGGAAAAAATGAGGGACACCTCAAGTAAGGGGAGGGAAGTGTTACATGAGGAATAATGAAATGCAAGAATAACAACATTTGAGTAAAGATACTGACATAGATTTAGACAGAAGAGGTCATGCTTGACTAAGCGGCTGGAGTTCTTTTAAGATATTACTGCCATGCCCAATAAAGAGAATTCAGTGGATGGTGGTATATTTAGGCTTTCAAAAAGTACTTAACAAGTTTCCATAGACAAGTCAAGGCAAAACTGTCAAAAATGCAAGTTGGGAGCACTTGTAAGTTATAACTTTTAAACTTGGAGAGAGATTTAAAGAAAAATAATTACTTCCTATATGCCATTTTTCTAGACTTCATGTTGCCTCCCATTTATTATGCACTTACCACAGATGATGATGCCCTAGAGAATGAAAAACTGTTGATTTAAAATTATATGGCTGAAGGGGCTCTGCTCTCCCCTGGGGTGGGTATGGTTGTACGCTTCTCCATATTCTTCAAAACAAACACATGTGCTGTGGTTGCAGCAGCAAACTTTAATCACCAACTCTTGGAATCCAGACATAAAGAGGGTCTTCCTTAAGACTTTTCCCATACATGAATAAACTTTTACTTTTGGACTGTCTCTTTACAAATGTTAATGGTCGTGTGGAAGCACTTCTCTGCTGCATCTCAGCAAGCCTTTTCTATTATGGCAGGGCCAGGGCCAGGGCCATGCTCCCACTGTTGACCCTTTTTGTCTCACCACATTTCCTCTAAGTTATCCTGCTCGTGGGCTTGCCTCTCGTTCTCTGATGCCTGCTGACACAGGCTCAGCTTTCCCTCCCACCTAGGATCTCTTAAATGAATGGGAAATGAGAATGAGGGCCCACTCTGAATCTTACTTGTCCTCTTTGAAGGGCTGCTGGCCAACCTTCTCTTCGAGGACTCCTTTAGACTTTCCTCTCCCTTTCCACAAACACCTCTTCATGCCCCTTTCTTCTGCGTCTCCTCATTTCTAACCTTTCAGGGTCCTTCTGACAACCTCCTTCCCTCTGAAGCTCCTCTTGTCTTCCAGCCTCATCCTTCCCACTGCTCTCTCCTTCCCTGGGCATCCAGGCTTCTCTTTCTCCACTGTCTTCCTCCCCTCCCACTTTATCACCCCAAGAACCCTGATCCTCCTGGTTACAATGGCACATAGAATCTTTCAGTTATGGATATGCTCCAGCCTAGGTTAAACATTATAGAAGTATTGCCAAATTCAGTGGAAGATGTAAGCAAATGAGGCCCAGTCCTGACATTAGACAGACTGAAGCTGCTTCCTCAAGGCAAAGATTTAGGATCATAGAATCAGAGAGATGGAATGGACTACAAGGGTTATCCAGTTCAAACTCTTGCCATTCAGGAATATACAATCAAATCACTTCAGACAGATGACAATCTAGCCTCTGTTTTTAAACCTCCAAAGAAGAAGAATCCAATAAACAAAACAGCTTCATTTATATACCGCTTCATACCAACTAAGGAGTGTCTAAGTGGTTTACAACTGTAAGCTACTTGCCCCCAACAATCTGGGTACTCATTTTAGCAACCTCGGAAGGATGGCAAGCCTGAGTCAAGCTTGAGCCCTTTTGCTGGTCTTGAACTCACAACCTTATGGTTTTGAGTGAGTGGCTGCAGGCATTTAACCACTGCACCACCATCAAAACAACATGTTCAACTGTCAAATAGCTCTTACTATCAGGAAGTTCTTCCCAATGTTTTAGTGGAATCTTATTTTCTGTAGCTTGAATTCATTGGTGCATGTCGTAATCTCTAGGACAGCAGAAAATCAATATGATACCTTTTCAAGATATTTAAAAATGGCTATCACGTTACCCCTTAACTTTCTGTTCTCCAGCTAAACATATCCAGCTCCCTAAGCCACACTTCATAGGGCATGATTTCCAGACCTCTCACTATTTCTCCTCTGGACACATTTCAGCTTGTCCATGTCCTTCTTCGATGCAATACTGTTTTGAGAAACCCATGTTTAACTTTAGTGATCATGGCAATCCTTTCTAATTACTTAGACTGTCTGTTTAATGATATGCTCTAGAATTTTTCCTGCTATTGATATTAGGTTGACTGGGAAGTAATTGTTTTGGTCCTCTTTCCCCCTTTCTGAAGATAAGGAAAACATTGGTCTGTTTGTCTTTTTTTTTTTTAACAGCCTCATTTATATACCGCTTCATACCCTTAAGGAGTGTCTAAGCGGTTTACAATTGTAAGCTATTTGCCCCCCAACAATCTGGGTACTCATTTTAGCGACCTTGGAAGGATGCAAGCCTGAGTCGAGCTTCAGCCCTTTGCTGGTCTTGAACTCGCCACCTTATGATTTTGAGTGAGTGCCTGCAGTACAGGCATTTAACCACTGCGCCACCAGGGCTGATGGCGCAGTGGTTAAATGTCTTCTCTGTTACGTGTGCTCTGAGCCTTAAAAGCCCTATATGGCTTGGACCCAGGTTATTTAAGGATTGCCTTCTACTATACAATCTACCTTGTACACTCAGGTCCTCTGGGAAATGTTTGCTCCAACTTGCCAGGATTAGACTAGCAAAGGTTTCCTAGAGGATCTTTTTGTCTTCTGCCCCCGGACTGTGGAATGACCTGCTGGAAAAGATTTGATAGCTGAATATGTAGGCTTCCAGAATTTAAAACAGCACAGAAGACACATTTCTTCCTGCAGGCCTACCCAGTCAATTTTTCATCATGACTTTTTAAATTAGTATATTTTAAAGCCTGTATTATATGCATGCATTTTAATGATTTTATAATATTGTATTTTAATTGTTGGTTTTATGTGATTTCTTTTTTGTTTGTTTGTTTGTTTGCATTTTATCGTGTTGTACCCTACCTCAAGCCTGGAGGTGAGGTGGAAAAGAAATACTACTAATAATAATAATAATAATAATAATTTTTATTCTGCCTCTCCCATGAGAACAAGGTGGCTTACAACTACAATAAAATTCATACAATACAAATAAATCCTGCTATTCCCTCCCTCCTTATACATATAACCTAATAATTCAACATATCATAATAAATTATAAATTAAATAATTAAGACAGTTAGTTTAAACAATCAGAGACAGAAAGAAATGGGATAGTGAGTAATCAGAAGAATGGTCTATATCAGCGGGGCAACTGAGCAGATTATTCCCGAAAGGCCTGTCAGAAAAGATCCGTCTTGATTACTTTTTTGAAGTCATCCAGTATAGTGGCAGATAAAAAGGTCCTCTGGGTAACCACAGCCAACCTAGTCTTGGCTGCAGTAAGTTTTTCCCAGAGGGCCTAAGTGTCAGGTTGGATTATATAGAGGAAGGTGCAGGTAAACTGGACCCAAGCCATGAAGGGCTTTAAAGGTCAACCCCTGTGATATATGTGGTGTGTTCCTTTAAGTCTTACATCTTCCCTTTTCATTCACCTGTCTTGTGGTATTGTGTTACTATAAATGATTATGTGGTCTTGGGAGTGGCTGGGTTGTCTGGGAAAGGAGACTGACGGTGTGTGTGAGTATTCTGAAGCTTCAGCTTTCCAGAAGACACTGACCTTTTCAATAAATGTATTTCTCTCTTTGAAGAAGCTAGACGGAGCACTCTTTATTACATTACAACAACAACACCTAATGGGCTGCCAGTGAAGAGATTTTAGAATTGGTGTTATATTGTCACCTCTGGCTTTCCTGGTGACCAATCTGGCTGCTATATTTTGAACTAATTGAAGTTTCTGGATTAGTAACAAGGGTACCCCGTGTACAATGTGTTACAGAAGTTGAGTCGTGAGGTTATGAGCATTTGCACTACAGTTTCCAAGTCCCCCGGCTTCAGGAAATGACACAGCTGGTGTATCAGCCAAAGCTGATAACAAACACTCCTGATCATCTCACTTATCTGATTTGGCATCTGAAGTGACGAGTCCAGGAGCACTCCCAAGCTGTGAACGTAGTCGTTTAAGAGAAGAGTGATGCTATCCAAGACTGGAGACAGAATGGTTCCTTGAGGGATGCCACATTTAAGCATTCTTTTTGAAGAGGATATGTCCCCAAACATCACCATTTGGAATCTGCCCAAAAGAAAGGATTGGAATGCCATGCCTCTGATCCCCAACTCTCCCAGGTGTTCCAGAAGGATGTCATGACTGATGGTATCAAAAGTCGCTGAGAGGTCCAGAAGCACTAAAAGGGTCACACTTCACCTGCCGATGCTCAGACAAAGATCATCCACTAAGGCAATCATGGTAGTCTCAACTCCATATCCTATCCAAAAGCCAGTTTGAAATGGATACAGATAATTGGTTTCATCCAAGACTACTTGGAGTTGAAGAGTAACAGCCCTCTCAATCACTTTGCTAAAAATGGGAGATGTTGTTCATGTCCAAGGGGTCTAAGGAAGGCTTTTTCAAAAGTGGTCTTACAACTGCTTCTTTTAAACAGGTTGGAAATTGGCCGTCTCTAAGAGATGTGTTGATAATATATGTGTGATGCTCAGCCACCACAATCCCTTCCTAAGGTGACAGACAACTGGGAGATCTTATCCCACCGCTGCCACCAAATTTTGTGGTGATCCACCCACGGTCCACCCACACCTTAGCACTGACTCAATGTTGCAATGAAGGTTTTTGTCTTATCACCCTCCACTCTATACACCAAAAGAATCCAAAATGTTGGTAGCATTGAGTGTTTTTAGAATCACCATAGGCCAAGTGATACAGTGCGCCCGCTACATACGCAGGCGCACCATATGCAGCTTCTGGTTTACGCAGAACCCACACTGTAATACTTTCAATGGCACCCGCACCACACCACCATGTGCACAAGCCCCATTCAGTATAATGGGATTCAAGCATAGGTGGAATTCGCCTTATGCGGAGGGGTCCGGAACAGATCCCTCACATAAGGCGAGGCTCCACTGTATTTAAAACAAAGAACAAAAGTTTATTAAGAAACAGAATGGAATGAATAAACTTGTTTTAAAGAAAATGGTTACTGTTGTCGTCCTTAGTTGCAAAACATTCAACGGATGGTTACATTTATCTACTGAAGCCCCACGGACTACCAATATCAGTCTAAGTATACACCACAGCCCTCTTTATTCTAGAGTCCCTTCCTTTGGACTCCTACAAAAAACAGATTACAGTTCCCTCAAGAACTCTTCTAACCCCAGCCCTCACAGTGGCTTGAGTAATATTCTATTAGAGGAGCGGGTTATAAATAAACCTTATTATTATTAGTATTAGTATTAGAATTGTTCCTCAAGATTCTAAAACCCCAACCGACTCACGGACTCCTAACTGTCAAAATCCAATTGTCTCAAAGGAATCTTTAAAACTCCCAGCCAGCGCCTTATTGGTTACTGCCCCCTGGCTCGTGACTGGCTAGCTGAAGGTTCTATTCATCACAATATGTTACATACATCACTATGGCAACTCCACCTTCGACTACCAGCCATGAAGGACAAGGATCAAGAGGGCATGTTGTCTTCTTCACACTACCTAGGAACTTGTCCACATCCTCGGTACTCACAGACTCAATCCAATCCAGTATAAACCTCTTCACGGAGTTGCTGGACACTTCATCTATAACTTCTGTTGGCTCTTATTTGAGAGATTTTGTCTGTAAAGTGGTTATTTAACACATCACAGCAAGCTATTGTGGGGTCTGATAAAATAATTGTAGTGAACAGGCCATGGAGACAACCAATCACTGAACACCAGGTGTCCAGCCAATGGGGACCTGGCTGGGTAGGGCTATATAAGAGCCTGAGCAGAGAGAGAAAGGGTTTTTTTTAATTGGGATTTTGGAAGGGAAGAGACACCACAGAGGGAGGGTGTGCTCTTAGGTTCCTGAGGGGACAGGTGTAGGTTCATTCTTAGACCAGGGAAGGATCTGGAGAGCCTGATAGGGGACTAGATAGACTTGAGGGAGTCTAGGAGAGAGACTCATAGCAAGTCAGTTGTGATACTGAAGATAAGGTTGCCTGAGTGGCTGTAGTGTTAATGTTTGAAGGAACTTGTGTAACTGAGAGATAAGACAAAGCCTTAAAGATATTTCATATTTTATTAGTTTATTTTATAAATAAACTTCATTCTTGTTTTGAAATACCACTTGGCCTCTGTGAACTATTGATACACACTACTAAAGTTATCAGTGCCTCATTGGAGATAGCTGGTGGTGAACAAGGACGAGTTCGTCACAATCATCATCATCATCATCATCACCACCACCACCACCACCACCACCACCATCATCATCAGGCTAGTTAATTCAGCTTGTTACATTTGTATTTTTCCTTCCAAGAATGGGGGAAGGACACCTGTGGGAGATAATAATAAATCTTTTTACAGTCCATTGGGTCTAGGAGACATCGTGAAGTATGAGTTGAATTAACTCTATCACTGAAATCAAGGAACACATGTCCTTTCTGCATTGCTATATGTATAGAGCTAATCAGGAGCATAACATTGTGGAACTGGCCCTAGAGAGACCACAATGGTGGTCACATGCACTTTTCCACACCCAATACAATGGTGCAGCATTGTTCACATTGGCTAGATGGGCTGACACTGCATCAGCATGGCTGCTCCTGCAGCTGCCACCACTTCAATACCTACATGATTTCCATTGACAGCAAGTTGTGCTTGCCTTGACTTAGTGTTGTGACAAACCAATTTTTTTTCTTCTCATCCAGAGAACTAGAGAAGTAGATGCAAATTTTTTAAAAAAAATATTATTTTCAAAAGACACACTTTCAAAAGGTTATTTCTTTTCTCCCTCTCAAGAAGTATTTTTTCACAGATTTCCTGAATGAAAATAAAAGATAAGGGAGGGGAACATTTACACTAACTACCTGGCATTCCAAACTCAATTAGCATGGCAAAAGAAAGTCTGGCAGAGGTTTAAAGAACATTGCTAGAAAAACCCAAAATGAATGGTAGCTTTGCTTATTTAAAATACTCAAATCCTGGCCATCAAATTAAAAACTAAAATTCTTACTCATTGATTGAGAAGTGCTCATAATTTCTTCTCTTTAAAAAGCTATCGAAATCGTGCTTAAGTGACTTGAACTGCATCTACACTGCAGAATTAATGCAGTTTGACATCACTTTAACAGCCATGATTCTATGCTGTGGGATTCTTGGATTTGTAGTTTTATAAGATATTTAGCCTTCTCTGTCAGAAAGGTCTGGTGCCACAACAAACTACAAATCCCAGGATTTTATAGGATGAAGTGGTGAAAGTGCAAGTGGTGTCAAACTGCATTAATGTCTTGGTTCAATTTGGGTACTTTGTCCTTTGACTTGGGCTATGTGTGCAGAGGTGATATTTGCTATTCTGTCTCAGACAGCAAAATAGCTGTCTATGGATGGCCCAGATAACAACATTATATAACAGATAGATAATATATAGTGATAGATAGATAGATAGATAGATAGATAGATAGGCTGTTTTATATATAGAGGAGGGGAGGGAGAGAGGGAGAGAGAGAAAGCTTTCATAGTCTGTTGTCTCTCTTCTTCCTATCCCTTTTGTTCTACTGATAATTTGGAAACTCAATATATTTTAAAATATTGCATATACATAGACAGAGAAAGAGAGAGATGTATGCCAAGTGTCAGAGTTATTCCAGTATTTGCAAGGTACTTTTCTGCTATTATATCAAGTCATGCCTGATACTGCTTTTTAACAGCAGGTGGTGCTAACAGTTTCTGGATTGGGTAAACTCTCTCAACAATGCAAAAAGTAATGTCAGAAGGCTGTATTGTTCATATCATGCTGTCTCTGTCAGAATAGTCTAAAGTATTTGCTAATAAATTTAGTTTAAAATAATGGAATATTCTATAACGATGGTCTCAAGTATTTACTAATAGGTTTAGTTTAAAATAATGGAATATTCTATAACATCTTTCCTGCCATGGGGCTTAAATGAAAACGTAAGATTAAATTAAAATAAGAGTTGGCTATATTATTCAGTTCAGTTCAGTTTATTGACTGATTAGCTTTTAGGCTGTCTCAAGATAGCAAGGATAAAAATAAGACACACTATAAAATCCTATAAGTATAGATGGCTATATTGATAATTATGCCAGTATAACGTTCAAATAATTTGAATTTAGAATTCAAAAATTGAAAACTGAGTTTCCAGATAATCTAGGTAACTATTCTGAAAGCTACTGAAAAACAATATATTTTGAGTGTGGTAAGTGTAAAAATGATATAAAAAATAAGAATGAAAAATTTCAGTATATTTAGAGATAGATGAAGCTATTGCTGGTTGATAGCAATTTTTTTACATTTAATAATTCATTCATTTTTATAATTTCTGTTCTGTCTCTGCATTGTCTTGCTTTTTTTAAAAAAAAATCATCCCAGAATGTGTATTTAAATAATAAATTAAAACATATATAATCCTAGAATGAATTTAAGTAACCCTTTCTCTTGAAATACTGCTATGGGTAGCTTTTTGTGGGTTTTGGGGGCTGGCATCTTCAGAGAATGCTGGCATGGAAGAGAGCGGGATATATATACTGTTAGTGGAGAGAAAGTGATTTGCATGTTAAGCTTTGTTTTGTTCTACTGTTGAAGAGCAACACCTCAATTTGTCTATTAATTAATGATCTATTGTCTGCTGGCAATCCCCTCCACTTTGGGTGGTTTTCATTTGCATTTGCTGGGTCTTGATTTTGGTGTTTTTCAGGACTGGCAGCCAAACTTTATTTACTTTAAGGGTTTCTTTTTTCC
The DNA here is from genome assembly GCA_034509955.1 of Urosaurus nigricauda. Lineage (NCBI taxonomy): Eukaryota > Metazoa > Chordata > Lepidosauria > Squamata > Phrynosomatidae > Urosaurus > Urosaurus nigricauda. The sequence continues at coordinate 134,947,607 of JAOEGL010000003.1, forward strand.
TGTTGAAAGTTGTCTAGGTGTTTATGGATTTCAATGGCTTCCCTATGCATTCTGACCTGATAGTTGTTGGCATGATCCAGAATCTCAGTATTTTCAAACAGCAATTTATGTCCAGGATGATTTATAACATATATCAGCTACTGCTCATTTTTTCTGGCTGACCCAGTCTACAGTGTCTCCCATGTTCTTTGATTCATGTTTGGATGCTGCATTTGGAGATTCCTATGTAGATTTGTCTGCAGCTGCACCATATGTGGTAAATTCCTGCAGCCGTGAGAAGGTCTCTCCTGTCCTTTGCTGAGTGCAGCATTTGCTGGATTTTCCTGGTCGGCTTGTAGACCATTTTGAGGTTGTGTTTCCTCCCCAGTTTTCCTGTTTTGTTTGTGATTCCTTTAATGTATGGTAAAAATTGTAATCAATGGCAACCAATTGTAAAGACGCTAGTTAAGAATACCTGTGCCAGGAACACGTTCTGAAATTATGCTAAAAGACAATTTACAAATTCTAAAAAAACATAACAAAACAAAAATGACTTTCTAGAATGCTAAAATTCTGTTAATTATTGACAGGTCTGTCTTCAATAAGAGGATACTGTCGTCCTCACAAGGTTGTCATAAGAATAATGTTAAAGAATTTGAGCATCCTGAAGGATATGAATCAGCTTCAGCAACAATAATGATGCTTTACTTGGCTAGTACAGACAACACCGGTATTCATTCTCATCATCAGCATCAGCATCGTCTGGTCCAGCAAAGCTCAATATTCAGCAGATGTATAAATGTACAAAGAAACCCACGTTTAACAAAACAACCAGCTGTGTGTGTTTTCTACAGATTCTCTTATTTGTGAACCTATAAACTATACTGGTCTAAAGATTTAAGGAAACTATTAACACAGAAAGAGTCCAGCTGGGTGACATTTTATCCCATTTTCACATTTCATAAATTTTTGTTTGGAACCCTTTCCCACTTCTGAATATGAGTAAAAAAGCCTATAAAGGATGATGATCCAGTTGTCTCAATAATTTATGTGGTGTCACAATAATATAAAGATGTCCTTTGGCACTTCTCTCATCATTTCATATATATGTGTGAGGCTACCCAAAACGCAGGAAGAAAACAAAGGGATTTCAGAATAAACTGTACCTTCCCATTTACTGTAATTATTAGTCTGAAAACACAAGCAATTGTAGCAGTAGCCAGTTGTCATCAGAAACTGAAAGGCTGCCTCTACCAATTCATTCTTTTGTGGCAAAGAAAAAATAGACATTTTAAGTGATATGAAAGTGATTTGAAAACAAATGTTCTGCTCTGAAAATAAAAGCTATGACTAAGCAATGAAACTATTTTTACTACATTTTACAGTGACTGGAGATTGTTGCATTCACCTTATCCCATTTTTTTCTTGACAGGATAGACCCACATAGAACTTTTGAAGATGGGACTTATCACATTCTGTTGGGACTGGACATATGCAGCCCAAATGCAGTCCGTATGCAACCTGGGCTTATTCTGCAGCTTTTCAAGGATGGGATTTTCCCATCCTTGAAAAGCAGCAGGATAAGTCTGGGTTGCATACAGGCTGCATATGGGCTGCGTACTCCCGGCCCCAGCTTGTGTCTATCCTATGATGAAAAAAACAGAATAAGGTGTGTGCCGTAATCTCCTTAGTCTCTTTTCACATGCATACATCCCCGCACTCTGAGAGTGTGTAAGAAGAATTTGGAATGTGACTTTTTGAAAGGAATTAATTACTATAACCATTACTCTGATCACCCAACAGATTATAATTATTACATTCTGGAAAAGAAGCATATTGGGTTACTGTTACCAACATGTTTTTCTTATCTTTCCTTTTCTGGTTCTCCCTAGTGGCTAATTCAGGGACTGTACCCTGGAGCCTGAAAAAAAAAATTTAAAGGACATCATAAAGAAATTATCCTTAGCTGCAGCACAAGGCATCCATCCATCTTCTGCTCAGCCACCCATTTCTCAAACTGGGTAAGCACCCCCCCCCATCCCAGTAATAAATAACAGAAGGGCAACCTGGTCACATTAACTAAAAAGTAAAAAAGTAAAGCCGTGTCCATTACCTGGGGGGGGGGTCCAGTGCATTTCTGCAAATAGTAACTATATCTCAGTAAGATGAGCAACTACCTAGCTCTGCATGTAACTGACATTATTCAGATATTCTGAATATCTGATGTTCCTTCTGATGTTTTTCATGGGTTATCTATCACTTGCCTGACAAGATGCTCCTAGAGAACTTACTCAAGTCCTATGGAGCTGCAATAGATGCAGCAAAGCATTCTTTCTATGCTACTCGTATTGCATCGGCGGAGTCTCGTCCAGCAGAGCTATTCGGGGTGATGAAAGAATTGATTCCTCCCCCCCTCCATCATTCTTTACTAGAATCAACAACTGCCTGCTGTGACACTTTCAACGATTTCTTTGCCGATAAGATCTCTTAGATAAGAGCTGATCTTGACATCGGCTTCAAGGCAGAACAGAGAACAGAGGCATCCAGTGACTCTGTGGACTGGGTTACACTGGATCATTTTGAGTTTGTTAGTACCGAGGACGTGGACAAGCTCCTTGGAAGCATTAGGAAGATGACTTTCCCACTCGATCCCTGCCCTTCATGGCTGGCCGTCACAGGAGGGGACAGATCAACACGTCCCTCAGGGAGGTCATATTTCCAGCGGCTCTAAAGCACGCTATAGTAAAACCTTTATTAAAAAAGCCCTCCCTGAACCCCTCGATTAGACAAAATTATAGGTCAGTCTCGTTATTACCATTTTTGGGCAAGGTGATCAAGAGGGCAGTCGCCTTCCAACTCCAAGCCACCTTGGATGAAGCTGATTATCTGGACCCATTTCAAACTGGCTTCAGGAGGGGATACGGGGTTGAGACGGCCATGGTCACCTTGGTCGATGATCTCCATCTGGGCATCGACAGGGGAAGTGTGACCCTGTTGGTGCTCTTGGACATCTCAGCGGCATTCGATACCGTAGACCACGGTATCCTTCTGGAACGCCTGAAGAGGATGGGAATCGGAGGCACTATACTCCAGTAGTTCCGTTCCTACCTTTCATGCAGATTCCAGATGGTGCAGCTGGGGGACAGTTGCTCTCGTAAAAGAGAGCTGACATCTGGCGTCCCCCAGGGCACCATTCTGTTCCCCTTGCTATTCAACATTTACATGAAGCCGCTGGGAGAGATCATCCGGAGTCATGGAACTTAGTGTCATCACACTGATGACACTCAAATATATCTCTCCATGTCTCCGGCTGTTGCAGCGACCAAGGATGGCATCTCTCCTCTGAATACCTGCTTGTAGTCGGTAATGGGCTGGATGAGAGAAAACAAACTTAGACTGAATCCAGAGAAAACGGAGGTACTTGCGATAGGCCCATCTCGCCCAGGGATAGAGATTTGTCAACCTGTCCTGGACGGGGTCACACTTCCCCTAAAGGACAATGTTCGCAGTCTGGGCGTACTTCTGGATTCGTCGCTCCAGCTGACTGCCCAGGTGGATGTGACAGCCAGAAGTGTGTGGTATCAGCTTAGGCTGATATGCCAGCTGTGCCCCTACCTGGGCAGAGAGGACCTTGAAACATTGTTACATGCACTGGTAACCTCTCAATTAGATTTCTGCAATGCACTTTACATGGGGCTACCTTTGTACCAGGTTCGGAAGCTTCAATTATGGGGGCACAAAGAACTGACCATATTACCCCCATATTAAAAGCTTTACATTGGTTGCTGATTAGCTTCTGAGCGCAATACAAAGTGTTGGTTATCACCTTTAAAGCCCTATATGGCTTGGGCCCGAGTTACCTGAAGGAACGCCTTCTCCTACACAATCCGCCCCGCACCCTCAGAATATCAGTAAAGAACACTTTAGAAACCTTGAGTACCAGGTTGATATCAACCTCCAATAAAACCTTTTCAGCAATGGCTCCGAAATTATGGAACAACCTTCAGGAAGAAATCCGTCTTATTACCACCTTAGATGCCTTTAAGAAAGCGCTAAAGACGGATCTCTTCCGGAGAGCTTTCCACCTGATCTACTGTGATTGCTCACTGATAGTGAGATCTAAGACGGACAGTGATAGCCGACGTATGGTGAATTAAGGATTAACTGTTTTATTGATTTTATGATGTAATGATTTTATGATTTTATTGGCTTAGGAATTGTATTGGACTTTGTAGATTTTAATTGTTGGAATCCCGCCTCGATCCTTGGAGAGAGGTGGGAAATATAAATAAATTTTATTATATTATTATTATTGCCTAGTTTCCTTGTGTTTCTGGAATGTTCCTGAAGTAACCTGCACTGTGACTGCAGAGCTCTGCATTAAAAGACCTTGTGTTTGCTCATGTTTATGTTTAAACACATTGATAGGAGCTACTACATGGCAAAATGTCACCATTCACTCATTAATTAATTTATATAAAGCAACTTACAAATTAAAAGACAATAATGCTAGGAAAGATAGAGGTAGAAAGAGAGAAAGACCACATGCTAGATGGATGGATTCCATTAAGGAGGGCATGGCTATGAATTTACATGACCTAAGCAGATCAGTGGAGGATAAGGAGTCTAGCTGTTTTATCACACTAGGGGGCAAACAGGATTTAAATGTTTATCATAGGACATTTCCTGTTTAATTCTTGTTTAACTCTTGTTTAAATCCTGTTTTTCCCCCTAGTGTGATAAAGCAGTTGGTAATATCTGATCCACAGGGTCGTCATGAAGTGATTAACAACAACAACTACAAACATGTTAATATGTTAAGAGAATATCTTAAAACTGGAATAATCTCAAATATAAACATTTTTAAAATTCTCTTTAAAGCATTTACTTTAGAACAGTTAAAACATATTTAAACCTCTTACATATAAAGAACCAGAATATCCATTTTACCACCCAAACCAGTTAAAAGCCAAAGGACTGAGTAAATTAGAAAAGTTATGCTTGCTGGTGAAAAGAGTGTTGGGGCGGGCAACCAATTCTGTTTTGAAAAAGATTTCCGTAGCCTGGAAGCAACTAGCAAGAAGGTACTTTCCTGAGTTCTCAGCAGATGATGGTGGAACCAAGTGAAAACCCTCCCTGTAGATCTTAAAATTCAGGTAGGTGCAAAAAAAGGAGGGGGGGGGAAGAAAGGTTATATTCAGATCTAAAATAGGGGTGTAGCATGAGAAATTTTGAATAACACATTTCATCAGCCCTGGTGTGATGGCCAATGGAAGGAGATTAGGGAAATTCATAGAATTCATAGACTTTCCCTAAATCTCTTTCCACTAGCCATCACATCAGGGCTGATGGAACTTGTTATTCAAAATTCATTATCCAACTACTTGTGGAAAACAGATTTAGGGGGGCATTTTAAGAAGAATAAATAGAATAAAATGGTGAAGCCATCGATAATTGAGTAGTGGGTCTCAAAGCATTCTGCTCCTTTTCAGCTATGGATGGCTGTAGCATGTCAATATATACATTTTTCAAAGTTACTTTCCAAGCTCTCCCAGAGTTACAGAAGGTACTTGGTTACCACCAAAAGAATAAAAAAAGCCTTAAGATTGCAGATTTATAAACCTCTGAGATACTCCACTCCATTTTATTGGCTCCACTTGTGAAGATGAGGACATGCATCATGCCACACACTTTCTATGACAAGACTCTATTGGGGATAGGGGAAGAGAAGGAAGTGACATGGTGCTGCTATTTGCAATTGCTGCCACACATGCTTCACAACATTTACTTCTTGTCTGTAGTTTCCACGAAGACAATCCTTGAATGTTATCAGAGCACTTGCAAAAGTATGTTATGAGCACTACAAGATGCATTTATTATAGACTGTATGATTTCAAATGTTTTTCTTCTCCTTTTTTTTATTTTACAAGATGGCCATTTTATGAAAACAGTACTGGTCTGCCAAACACAATTATATTTATATTCTCATGTTCAATTTCAGCTGCACCTGTTTCATTATTTACGGTTTAATGTTAAACATATGAATATGTGTGAATGGAAGGGTAAACAGGGTTAGAAATTCACTGAAAATAAGGTGAAAATGCTTATGTCAGACTTGGGATGTAAAAAGGAAATGCAGTGCAGGCAAACAAATGAGCATAAAACTAATTTTGTGCCAAAGTAATCCTGAAATATTATGTTCAGCTATTTGGATTTGTAATTCAGTATACATTCATATGTATAGCATATGAATGATTGATCCAGGAACTATTCTCCTGACAGATGTATCTTTTGATCCAGGAACTATTCTCCTGACAGATGTATCTTTCCCTCTGTTTCCAAAGTTATGTGGAATGGACTCTGTCTTTTGTCCCCAAAACAACATGATTAATGCACTAGTGGAAGTTTTTAACATGCTAGAAGAAACACCAAAGTTTGTAGATATAGAACGTATTTGGGAAACAAATGCCTGAGTGGATTGGATTAATTCAAACAGCCCCATGGACACTGACAATGCTAGACAACTCCCTGTGTGAAGTATGGTACAATTTCAGATATTTAGAAAATGTAATTTTAAAAATGAAAGTTTTTTTCCATGATGCATGAGAGTGCAGGTACTTCATGTGACAATTTAAGGATATGGAATCTCTTGGGCTTCATTTTCCTGCTATGATCTGAATTTCCTTCCCATCATTGTGTTACCAGAATTGAAATCTTCTGAATTTTGGTGTGTATACATTCTTCCTATGGCCCCAAATGGATTCCGCACTGTAGGAAGCCATGATCTCTGAGGCAAGTGGTCATGTCCACACTGCCCCATAAGCACATCAAACAGAAGAGTTTGGGAGTTGCAAATGAGAAACGTTGACACCTCAAGAATCAGAAAGTTAGGTGATTACAGGCAGGATATTCTGCCGGACAAGCCAGATAGGGTAATTTACAAGTCTGTTCTCACCCCAGACATCACCAGAATAAGTGATTGTTTACAGTGTAGATTTAATTTCCTTTGATGTTGGACAAACACCTTTTCCCCTAGGCTAGTTTTGGCTTATAAAAGATACTAAATTTTCTTTGTTAGAAGAAGAAGGAAGGAGCTATTATAGAGTGCAGGGGACCCCCGAAACATCCCTGGATTCTAAACTGGTTCCAACTTGGGCTGCTCTCCTAAACTCCAAGCAGCTGAGTCCCTATTCCAGCCATGAGATCACATAGAATCATAGAATCATAGAAATTTAGAGTTGGAAGAGACCACAAGGGCCATCCAGTCCAACCCCCTGCCATGCAGGAACTCCCTATCAAAGCATCTCCGACAGATGGCCATCCAGCCTCTGCTTAAAAACCTCCAAGGAAGAAGACTACACCACCCTCCAAGGGAGTGTGTTCCACTGTCGAACAGCCCTTACTGTCAGGAAGTTCCTCCTGATGTTGAGGTGGAATCTTTTTTCCTGCAGTTTGCATCCATTGTTCCGAGTCCTGTTCTCTGGGGCAGCAGAAAACAAGCTTGCTCCCTCCTCAATGTCACATCCCTTCAAATATTTAAACAGGGCAATCATCTCACCTCTTAACCTTTTCTTCTCCAGGCTAAACATCCCCAGCTCCCTACGGCGTTCTTCATAGGGCAAGGTTTCCAGACCCTTTAACATTTTAGTCACACTCCTTTGGACACGCTCCAGTTTCTCCACATGTTTTTGATTTGTGGTGCCCTGACCTAGACACAGTATTCCAGGTGGGGCCTGACCAAAGCAGAATAGAGTGGCACTATTACTTCCCTTGATCTAGACACTATACTTCTATTGATGCAACCTAAAATTGCATTGGCTTTTTTAGCTGCTGCATCACACTGTTGACTCATGTTCAACTTGTGGTCTACTTGGACTCCTAGATCCCTTTCACATATTGTCTCATTCAGCCAGGTGTCCCCCATCCTATATCTGTGCATTTCATTTTTCCGCCCTACATGTAGGACCTTACATTTCTCTGTGTTGAATTTCATTTTGTTAGCTTTGGCCCAGCTTTCTAGTTTATTCAGGTCATTTTGAATTTTGATCCTATCCTTTGGGGTATTAGCTACTCCTCCTAATTTTGGTGTCATCTGCAAATTTGATAACTAGGCTCTCAACACTGTCATCCAAGTCATTAATAAAGATGTTGAATAGCACTGGGCCCAGGACAGAACCCTGTGGCACCCCACTTGTCACTTCTTTCCAAGATGAAAAGGAGCCATTGTTGAGCACCCTTTGGGTTCAGTTAGTCAACCAGTTACAAATCCATGTAACGGTTACCTTGTCTAGTCCACATTTTACAAGCTTGTTTGCAAGAATGTCATGGGGAACCTTGTCAAAGGCCTTACTGAAGTCAAGATACAGTGGTCCCCCGGTTTACAAATCCACCGGGGAACGAAATCCCCGGGACCCGAAACCGCTGGGACCACAAAACATCCCCCGGGATCCGAAAAAAAACCCGGGATCCGAAGACGAAAAACCACGCAGCCCCTTTAAATTTGCCGCGTGGTCCGTCAGAGAATGCGGTCCCCCGGGAAATGAAGATTTCCGGGTTACGAAAGGTAATCCGTTCGTAACCTGGAGGACCACTGTATACTATATCCACAGCATTCCCTTCATCTACCAAGCTGGTAATTTTAACCCCCCCCCCAAAAAAAAAGAGATCAGATTTGTTTCTCTGAAACCCATGTTGGCTTTTTGTGATTATGGAATTATCTTCCAGATATTCACAGACTCTCTGTTTAATGATCTGCTCCAGAATCTTTCCTGGTATTGATGTCAGACTAACCGGATGATAATTTGTATGTTTTAATCTTGTTGTACCCCGCTCCGATTGTACTCACAGAGGAGCGGGCTAGAAATAAAGATGATGATGATGATGATGATGATTATTATTATTATTATTATTATTAATTGTTGGGATCCCCTTTTTTCCCCTTTTTGAAGATTGGGACAACATTTGCCCTCCTCCAGTCTGCTGGGAGTTCTCCTGTTCTCCAGGAGTTCTCAAAGATGATTGCCATTGGTTCCGATATTACATTTTCCAGTTCTTTTAATACCCTAGGATGTAGTTCATCTGGTCCTGGAGACTTATATTCATTTAGATTAACCAGGTATTCCTGTACTGTCTCTTTACTTATTCTGTACTGAAATTCCCCTATTCTGTCCTCTGCCCCTTTATCCTTAGGTTGGGCACCCTTTGCATTTCCTGAGAAGACTGAAGCAAAGAAGGTGTTGAGTTATTCTGCCTTTTCTCTGTCCCCTGTTAGCATTTTGCCATCTTCTGTACGCAGTGACCCAATCGTTTCCTTCTTCTTCCTTTTGCTGTGGACATATCCAAAAAAGTCCTTTTTATTGTTCTTAACCTCTCTAGCAAGCCTGAGTTCATTTTGTGCTTTAGATTTTCTGACTTTATCCCTATATGTGCTGGCTATTTGTTTGAATTCCTCTTTGGTGATTTCCCCATTTTTCCATTTTTTATACATGTTCCGTTTAAAACTTAGCTCAGTTGTAAGTTCCTTAGTCATCCATACCAGTTTCTTGAGACATCTCCCATTTTTCTTCCTCATTGGAACTGTCTGAAATTGTCCCTTTAGTATCTCCCTTTTGAGGCACTCCCATCCATCTTGAACTCCCTTCTCTTTTAGTATTCTTGACCATGGGATCACCCCCAGTGTTTCTCTAAGTTTATTGAAATCAGCTTTCCTAAAGTCTAGAATGTGTGTCTGACTATGCCTAGCTTCACCTTTCCATTGTATAACAAACTCCAGGAGGACATGGTCACTCCCACCTAAGGATCCCACCACTTGCACCCCATCAACTAGGTCTTCCCTGTTGGTTAAGATCAGATCCAAAATAGCTGATCCCCTTGTGGTCTCTTCCACCTTTTGGACAATGAAATTGTCTTTGAGGCAAGTGAGGAATTTTCTAGATCTTGAGGATATGGCTGAGTTTGACTTCCAGCAAATATCCGGGTAGTTGAAGTCCCCCATCATTACTACATCTCTCCTTCCTGATTGTGTGGTCTAGATTGTGTGGTCTTTCTGTTCTAGAAAGGCATCATCCATTTCCTCTGTCTGACTTGAGGGTCTGTAGTAGACTCCCACAGTAACATCCCTGTTGTTTCCCTCTCCTTTAATTTTTATCCAGATGCTCTCCACCTGGCTTCCAGTATTGATGTCCTGGATCTCTTCACTGGCGTAAATATCCCTGACATATAATGCTCCTCCTCCTCCTTTCTTGTTTGTCCTGTTTCTCTTAAAAAGGTTATACCCCTCTATTTCTATATTCCAATTGTGAGACTCATCCCACCAGGTTTCAGTGATGCCTATTATATCATATTTCCCTTGCTGTGCTAGGAGTGCAAGTTCATCTTGTTTATTTCCCATGCTCTGTGCATTAGTGTAGAGACATCTAAGACCATGTGTCCCCTTTACTTGATGCCTGTGCATATTTTTTTGCCTCCTATTGTTGGGTCCTTGCATTGTTTGCCTTGTTCCCTCTATGTCAGTTTGACTATTTTTTCTAGCTGTTTTGCCTTCCAGACTGCTGTCTCCCTTCCCCAGATCACTCAGTTTAAAGCCCTCCCGATCAGATTCTTCAGACTGTTGGCAAAAATGTTTCTTCCAACTGGCATGAGATGCAGCCCATCCGTTGCTAGAAGTCCCTCCTCATGGAACCGCAGCCCATGATCCAAGAATCCAAATTGTTCTCGGCGACACTATCTGCGGAGCCAGTTGTTGACATCTGCTATTTTCCTCTCTCTTCCTGGACCATGCCCTTCTACTGGCAAAAGAGACGAGATGACAGTCTGTGTATCCATTTCCTTCAGCTTCTTCCCCAGAGCCTCGTAATCTTGAAAGGAGCAACAACACCTTTGGTAATTATCCCTTAGTGAAGCTTGTCCTATCGTTTCAATAGCTCTTGTATGTGTGGGTGAGTGTTTGCTGTGTGATTTCACCTATTAATAAAATGCCATTCATTGAAAGAATATTGTCTCTACATCACTCTGTCTTAGGACCCTCTGTATAAATTTGGGAAAATCTCACAGGCTATTATGGCTGGACCATTAATCAATTGAGCTAATCAGAATCCCCCTAGAAAGACCCTTAGCTACACATGCTTCATTTTAGATTGGAAGATTTCTTTCTTTCTTTCTTTCACATTCATTCATTCATTCATTCGTCATTTCAATGTGTAAATCTATTTCTTCATTTTACCATTGACTATGTGTTTTTAAATTCTTTTTAATGTACAACCTTCCAGTGCTTCTGGATGATTTATCACAGTGGTTTTATGTAGATGTTAAAAAGTACTGGGGACAGAGTGAGCCCTTCTTGAGCAGCAGCTGTCCTCAGGCCCCACCATCTGGAACCCACCTGAAAGATAGGACTGGAACTACTGAAGAACATTCTTCCCGGACCTCTCTCAAACCTTGGGAGGGAAGGAAGGAAGGAAGGAAGGCACACCTGTCACTTCCTCCTTCAGTCCCAAGGCTTCAGGGAGCTCAATTATTTGCGAATTTGCTGTGTGCACACACCCTGTCTTTTCTGTCACTCACAGAGGGGCAGAGAGGGAGGAGTGCATGCACACATAGCTAGGGACTCGCAAATAATAGAATCTGAAAATCCCAAAGCCATGAATCCAGAGGGACGACTGTAGTATCAAATTCCACTATGTGGTCCAAAAGCAGTAGCAGGGTCACAGGACTCCTGTCAAAGCTCAGCCAAAGAATACCCTCTAAGGTGACTGTAACTGCTATGAAGTTACTTTGAAATGGATCTATAAAACCTGTATCATCCAAGATTGCCTGTAGCTGAAAGGCAATTGTCAATCACCTTGGCAAAAATGGAATATTTGAAATCGGTCAATAGGTGTTCAAGTCCAGGGGACTCAAGCATGCTTTTTAAAAGAAGCAGTCATAGAGGCTGGCTCCAGGCTCTAGAACTCACTTCCCAGAGGTTAGACAAGTACCCTCTCTGCTTTTGTTTTACACAAAGAGGAAAAAATGTCTTTCAACAGGCATTTGATGGATGGCTCTATAAGGCCTGTTTTATCTAAATACTGTGATGGATCCTTTAAATATTGGACTAGTTTATGCGTGTCTAATGACACACATTTTAACCTTGTTTTATTTTATTATTATTTAATATTGTTTTAATTTTTGTATCTTGTTAATAATAATAATAATAATAATAATAATGCTTATTCTTTTAAATGAGATGGAAAACTACCCTCCCTGAGAGACGCATTAATAATACTCTGCTAATGAGATCCAACTCATCTCCTTCCTGGACAATAAGCCAAGGGCAGGGATCAAGAGGACAAATTGTCATCCTTATTCATCCTACAAGCTTGTCCTACAGTGCTCTCCAACTGAAACTGATCCAGTGTAATCCAGTTTATAGAGTTACTGGAATTCCATTTTTAATTTCTGCTATAATGACAACATATTACTCAGCACTTATCTGAGATCTTTTATCTGTTAAATGATAGTTAAAAGCATTAAAGTGAACTTCAGAAGGTTCTAGAAATTGATTCAGAAGAGAAAGAGCCAGGGTTAGACCCCTTACCACCCTGAGTATTTCAGCTGGAAGTTAATTCACATATACAAAACATGCAGAGAAGAAAGCTTTCTACACTGCACATATTGCCACTTTATAGGAACAAATATTTTCTTTATATTGTGTCTGTCAGAAATAAGTTAGTCTTTGTCTGTATACTAGTAATTGCCCTTTGAATTACAGCTACCTCAGGTTTTCTGTGTACCAATGAACTCAGTTAGTAACAAGTGGGAAAGGATGTCTGAGAGCAATCATGTCAATAGAATCAGTCAGGTCTTGATTCCATCTACTAACCAGGTTTTTGATAGGATAATTGGTGATACCAGCCATAAAATGCTCTAAGGCTTACTGGAATTCTGAAGGACCTACTAGCCTTTGAGGGTGACAGACAGAAACTATGAGGCTAACTCTGACCAGAAAATTATTTATCCTTGACAGCTCCAAGGTATTAATCACCTTGGCCCACATATCCATCTGTTCAGAACTCAAAATACCATCAATGGTGTGACCTGTTGAGGGTATAGGCTCTGAGACCAGTTAGGATAGGCCCATGTTTGACATGGATGCCATTAATACCTAAACTATCCCTGACAGACTGGCCTCAAATGGGTTGGTCAATTTATCCAAGACTAAAAGTCTGAGTGACTCCAACACCATCTCTGAGTCCAGTTCTGTGAGTTCAGACAAATGTCTGATAGGCAGCAGGGTGGCTCGTGCACTAAAAGAATTCCCAGTTTATCCACAGTGTTCAGACTCAGGTAGATGTATTCCTAATATTGCAAAAAATTGCAATATTAAGAACAGGTTCTGAGTTATCTAGAAGTAAGGACTTTGGCTGAGGTTTTTGCAGTGCACATATTATTGGGGAGTGGGGTGGAAATGGAGTGGAGAGGGCCCAACTTGAGCACCTAATTTTATTTATATATGGAACCCCCTCAAAGTCTGTTTTAGAACAGTAGCTGCAGAGTTTAGCCAAACAAAGTAAGGGGCTGATACTGCTTTGTCTATTCTCCCAGAAATTTGAGCAATGTGAATTGGATTTTCCCATCTTCTCATGATTTTCAGGAAATATTGACACCTAGCTGTGCTGTCTTCAGTCACAAGATAAATTTACAAGTAAAACGGATCCCAGTTCAGTCCTGGGGAGATGTCACCTAAACATGTTCATTAATAGCTAGGCAAAAAAAAAAAAAGTCAAAGTTTTAGAATTTGCACAGAGCACTAAATTATTGTGATTCTGTTTTCTAGAAAATAATCTGATCATTTTAATATTATCTTTATAGACAATAGCAACTTCCCCCACCCCTTTCTCTCACCTGCTTACTAATACAGTACCCTGCTAGGAGATCCTGAGTTCACATTGGACCAGTAGCATCTCAAATCCAACTTTTTAAAAAGTATTCTAGTTGTGTTGAGATGGAGTTATATTGCAAGCTTGTACTGAGCCTGGAAAATTATAATTTGGGGCTGGAGTATGGCTATCTACTTCATCCTGCCAAGAGTTATGAAGGATTTTGCCAAATATTAGTTGTAGACCTCTCCCCCCCCCATGCGAGTGTGTGTGTATCTATTTCTACATCTATCCAGACAAGCGGTTAAGAAGTAGTTATTGTACATGGGTAACAAGGTAAGCTAAATTTGATAAATTCTTGTGTGCATTCAACTTAGGAGCAATCTTCCATGACACATTTCACATGCTGCAAGTTCAACCTACTTTTCAATGCCTTCAAGGCACTACTTAAGACTTTACAAGTACAACTGTTGACAGTATTCAAACATACAGCTAAGCAAGCAACACTATCATATGAGTTGCTTATAGAACCACCACAGAAACAGAGTAAGGCATAAATACAATCAGATTGGTACTTAAAGTGCTGTACTTTCAAAGATGCCCAGTTATAAAAATATATTTAGGTTATATATGAAAGAGAGTTGTACAAACCCATTCCATTTTTTTTTCTTCTACTTCACTCCCCATCCTCTGTAGAGGTCGTTGTTTTTCTTCTAAATTTGTCAAAAAGGGTTGTTAGGGCTTCATTTCCTGCTATATCTGTAAATGACTCTTCATAGAGCCAGAAATGCACAATTACTTCTTACCAGCAGACTCATTTAAGCATCAATATAAAGATATCTCCAGAATATATAATCAAATAATAGTATCAAATGTAGCTGTTACAGCTTCCGTATCAGTCATAAAGCAGAATCATGCCAAATACTTATAAGGGTTCACCAACAATCCATTTTTGTTTATAAATTTACAAATGACTTTTATGAGAAACAAAACTGAGCACTATGGGAAAGATGTCTCTCATATATATATATATATATATGCGCACAAATATTACTTATCTGTAGGAGCATTATAAAAAGCAGCTTTTAGTAAGAAAACACAGATTTCTTTCCTATCCCCTTTTGATTCCCTGAAATTCATAGGATACCCAAGAATGCAAAGAATTCATCATCTTCAAAACATAGTTTAATTTCCATTATCCAATTTATCTATGCCACTGTAGAAAGGAGAAATCTTACACTCACATCTAGGGATTTGCTTAACCAGGAAGAAAAAGCAGAATTATTAAAGATCCACATGACTCATTCCTCAACAAATCATTAAAGACAAATTTCCACTTCAAATATATTGTGCCCAAATGATGTTGTTCCCCTGCCCCACCCACAAAAAATTGCAATATTAGGAACAGATTTTGAGTTATCTTGAAGTAAGGACCTTTGGTTAAGATTTTTTCAATGCTCAAATTATTGGGGAGTGGGGTGGAGAGGGCCTATGATGAAATCCAGAAAGCTGGATTGAGAATTTTATTTATATATGAAACCTTCCAAAGTCTTTTTAGAACAGTAGCTGAAGAATTTAGCCCAATAAGGTAAGGGGCTGATACTGCTTTGTCTATTCTCCCAGAAATTTGAGCACTGTGAATTGGATTTTCTTACCTTCTCATGAATTGCAGGAAATATTGGCATCTAGTTGTTCTATCTTCAGTCAAAAGATAAATTTACAAGTAAAACTGATCCCTGTTCAGTCCTGTTGGAGAGAGCACTTAAACATGTTCATTAATAGTTTGGCAAATGACGTGGCAAAGTTTCAGAATTTACAGGGAACACTAAATTATTCAAGACAGTTAAGTGAGAAGCAGCCTTTAAGAGATTGCAGAAGGACATCATAACATCAAGAGTGTAGGCAGTAAAATGGCAAATAAATTTCAGTGTTTGAGAAAGACAAAATGATGTGTATTGGAAAGAGAATAACTATGCTCAGAAGATTTTGAATCCAAACTTGCTATAGATTTCAGTAAAGTAAGAGTTTATGGAATGATGGTCTTTAACCCTTTGAAAAATTAGCAAGTGGTGTAGCAGCAATCTTAAACTCAAAAAAGGACACTACAGATAACCAGGAAAGTGTTGGAATTAGGAAAATCTTTTCCTTTTCTGTTAAACACTGGTGCAGCAAAACATTCTGTCTAGGATAGACAAGAATAGAGAAGGAATTAATTTTGCTCAGATGTCAATGTCACCTTATCAAATGTGCACTTCTTGAGTGTGCCTGTGAATCAGATCACAGACCCTTTTGAAAATTGCAATTCAGATTGGGGGAAGACTTACCCCATGGCCAAGTTGCAATCTGGGATGATACTTCACCATACAACTCCTTGTAATGGCTGCCAGCAGGTTTCCCTTTTCCATGAGGCTATCAGGGCCTTCCTGGGAAGAGGCAGGAATTTCAGCCAATAGTCTGAGCTCACTGTTTGAACTCACTGGCTCGAAGAGTGAGCCACAATTTTCACTATTGGGCTGAGCAATAGTTAACCCCTTTCCTCCTTCCTCACAGGCAGTTAGTTCTTCTGTAAAGATCAGCTTACTGACCCTTCCTCTGTTTCCTTGTGGGGGCTCTTAACAGACATTGTTGTGTGCTTTTGTGTACTGCTGATTATTCTGTTATAACCTTGTCATAATGGGGGGGTGGGGGGGGGAAAGAGATTTGCATGGGACAAGGATCTGGGACCCTTTCTTGGGTGCCCTGGTAAAGGTTAATTGCCTGGGTCCCCTTAAGGGACTTGAGGAGGTGAGTGCAAACAGAGATGCCCAGTCATGAGAAGAGATATGTCCATCACATTCTTCCTTCCCACGGAGGCAGGGGGATAATGCTGGAAATGGCCCCAGCAGTAGTGACCTCCCTGGCTCACTTTTATTTCCAGCTTCAGATGGTGGGTTGACTCATTGGTTAACAGGAGGGTTGACTGATTCCCAGATCCACCTTATCTGCGACTGTAATCAATAAATGGATTGTGTTCCAAAATCCCAGTGTGTTTGCCTTCTAAAGTCCCAAGCATTTTCGCCCTTGGACTCACAATGTGTAATCACAAATGCATGTATTTTGATAGAATATAAAGAAAATTTCTTCATTTATGGGGAAATTACTTGTTAAAATGCATATTTAGAAAAGTGTAGACAAAAATATGTACCTTTGAAAATTGTGTGCAACAACAGTTTTTTTTAAAAAAAAACCCAACAAATGACATATTCTACAAAAATAAAATACAGATACATTTTTATATGAATTAATAAATGTTTTCAGTCCAAAGCAGAAGTGAGACAATGCAGTGGAAAATGAGAAAATGAGTGAAATCAAACTTGACAGATTCACCTGTTCCTAATTTCTGGTTATCTTCCCAAGCAAAGAGAAAGGTGAGTAAAAAATGATTTGGTATAAGGAAAGTTTCCATAATATAGCGTTTGCCTCAACACAGTACAGAGATGCCATGATAGCAGACATTTTTTGCTGGTAGCTACTGATGTAGATTATTATGAGCTGCTATATTTAAAGGTTAGGACAGTGGATTGAATTTGTTCTGTGATAGCTAATGATGTACACAGGCGTCTGTACATTCTAAGTTAGAGTGTATGTTGGCAAAAATCCCCAACTTCAGCTAGCAATAGTGTACTGGTATACTGAACTTCAGAGACATGGGATTGAATTATTGCCTCTGTTATGATGCACAAAGCTTGCAATCAGCACAAAGAGATGCTGGAAGTAGTCAGGAAAATGAGCCTTAAACAATGATAAGCAAGGACTTGTTAGCTAAATTTAGTATGAGTTGCTTTTTTTTCTTGAAAGCAAATACATAAAGTGAATTGTAAATCCATGCTGAAGTTTAACTTTGTCTTCCTTGTTTCTCATTTTGTAATTAGGAATGCAATGGGACCTAGAAGTCTTTTCATACCAGTTGTCCCACAGGAACCTGTAAACGGATAAAAAGTGAAACTCAAACTTCAGATGAATCTGCTTAAAACAAACTTGACTTGTTCTCAATAAGGGAGGGTAAATATCATTCCAGCTGAGAAGTTAGCATATGAGCATAAGTATGATAGAGATGGAGAGAATATTCAATACTATTTGCTTCCTGGCCAAAAGAATGGTCTTCTGAAATTTGAGCAACTGTCAAAGGAATAATATAGTGGCAAGAATTATGAACAGTTTTAATCAGTTTTCACACATTCCAAAGTGTTTCAAGAAATTATTCTACACAGAAATACGTTTAGTTTTTGCATGACAATTGTAGGATTTCATGCAAAAAACATTATTTCTAGACAGCCCCAAGTGTTTTTGTTGTTGCAAGATTGCCATTTTCTATGCAAAACCCAGCAAAACTGCACAACCAGAATTGCATCTTTTTATTTCTGCATATAATAATTTCCCAAAATGCTTCAGGATATGTGAATACAAGACAAACAACTGTGCAGAATTATTTATTTTGTCTTTAGCAACTTTGGAAACTATTCAACAGCATGTTGAGAATGAAATAGTTGAATATTAGCATCCCTATGTCAAGTTATCCTACTTCACTAAGTATTATCCTGTTTTTTGAAGGTGTCTTCTACTTGAATGGTAATCCCCTCCAAGTCCAGTTTATCGACACAAGACAATAAGAAAGATGAGCAAGAACCTTTATATTGCTTGTTGTGAACTCCCAGACATTTCTCTGAATAAGTACAAAGGCTATCTGAACAAACGTAAAGGCTATCTTAAACAGGATAGCATGGGCCAAGCCATGCCATGGACCTGCTATCACTGTGTGCCCCGTACCTTTCTCCACTGTCAGGTCTACTAAGAAGTGACCCCCCCCCCCCGGCATCGTGGCCTGTAAGTCATGAAAACCAAGTGTCTGGCTATGCCCATGTGGCCAGATGCCCCCATCCAACATCAAAGGCCATGGCAGGCACAATGAGCAGACACAATGGTGGTGGAAGGTATAGAGCATGTGGACTGTCTGGGCTGTCAACTGTCACCACAGAGTTTCCTAGAAACTCCATGGTAAACTGTCCATGTTTTTAGACCAAGTTAAGGCCCTGTAGGCTGGGATTGGGTCAGATCCATTAGATCCTCATCATCTGGACAAGATGACATAAGGCTGGGAGGAGACCCATGGTCAATGATGATAGTAATGCTATGCTTATTTAAATTATTATTTATAATTCTATATATACATTAAAATATCTGTCTGTTCCATCTGTCTTGTTGTTGACTGCCCTCAAGTCACTATCTACTCATGGCAACCCTATGGATGAGACATCTTCAAGGCCCTCTGTCCTCCACTGCTCTGCGTAATTCCTGCAACCCCATAACAGTGACTTCCTTAAAAGAGTCCATCTATCTAGCATGTGGCCTTTCTCTCTACCTTTCCCAGCATTATTGTCTTTTCCAGTGAGTCCTTCCTTCTCATGATGTGTCCAAAGTACAACAGCCTCAGTTTGGTCATCTTGGTTTCCAGGGAGGTTTCTAGCTTAATCTGCTCTAGGACCCATTTGTTTGTCCTTTTGACTGTTCATGGAATCCTTAGCACCCTTCTCCAGCACCACATTTCAAATGAATGGATTTTCTTCCTATCCTCTTTCTTAACTGTTCATCTCTCACATCCCTACGTGGTAATAGAGAATACAATGGCTTGGATGATTCTAACTTTTGTGCTCAGTTGTATGTCTTTGTATTTTAGAATCTTTTCTAGTTCTTTCATAGTTACCCTCTTCATTCTTAGTCTTTTGATTTTTTGACTGCAGTCCCCATGTCTATCAATGTTTGATCCCAAGTATGGGAAATCTTTTACTATTTCTATTTTTTTATCATCTGGGTTGAACTTGTGAAGGTCCTCGGAGGATATTTTTGTTTTATTTATGATCACCATTAAGCTTGCCTTTGCACTTTCTTCTTTGATCTTCCGTAGTAAGTGTTCCAGGTCTGTGAGGTTTTCTGCTAGTACTATGGTGTCATCTGCATATATCAGATAGTTGATATTCCTTCCTCCTATTTTCACTGCTCCTTCTTCTGTGTCCAGGCCTGCTTTTCTTATAATATGTTCTGCAAACAGGTTCAACAGATCGGGTGAAAGGATACACCTTGTCTGACCCCTTAGCTAGTTGAGAACCGTTCTGTTTCTCCACGTTCTGTTCTGACAGTAGCCTTTTGTCCTGAGTATAGATTCCTCATCAGTAAGCCATTTTTCATCAACTGTATGTTCTCCTTCCATCTCCTGGCTGTAGTGACATTGAGGCCACAGTGACGTATGATCTGACGGAATCAGAGATTCGCATTACCTGCTCCTGTGACTATAGAATCTAAAATCTCTGCCATAACACTTGCACAAACTACAGTATGAAGCTATATAGTCATATTGACTTACCTGCCACCTCTTCTGTGCAGCTCTGGACATAGGACAACAACTTGTAGAAGAATCCAGCAAGTATGCAATAGGGCTAAATAGCTGAGAGTAATTTGGTTTCAGGTCCTAATTCTATTTAAGATTTAAGCATGCTTCATGGATTCTCCAATTCAGGAATGTCATGGGGGGGGGGGGGTACCGGTGTATGGGCCACATCGGATGACACTCTAAGGGAGAGTAAAACTACTGCTCCCAGAAAACTGCCTTTTGTCAGAAACAGGCTATGTTTGCCTGTGTCCCTTTAAAATGCTGGAGTTCGGCAGAAGAGGCTCAGTGGGAGAAAGGAGAGCCCCAGGTGTGTGTGTGTGTGTGTGTGTGTTAATAATTTTAAATTTTTTAAATTTTTTTTAAATTGCTTTAAAAACATCACAATTTACCAAAGTGTCATTTTAACCACATGAAACTTATATGTAAATACATTTAGTTGGTGTGTGTAATATTGTAATTTAATGGTATAATTTAAATTTTGCTAGTTGTTTATGTCACAATTATTTGCTAGCCATTTATGTCACAACTATTGCCATTGCATCCAGTGATATATTGGAATTATGCTTTATGAGTAACTCTACTACAAAAAACTAGAGTTCTAAGGATTCTGTATGGTGTGGTATGGGAGAAGGTTAATGAGGGGATGAAACTATGAGTTAATACCTTGAGTGATGTCAACCCTAGTGATGCTACTGCTCCACTTCTGAACATTATTGCTCAGAATCAATTTATATAGAACATCTGCATTTTATATTGGTATATGACTGAAAATAAACTTTATTCATCACTCATTTAAGTCAATGACATTCATTTCCCTGTCAATATCTAAGGATGCAGAAGTATTAGCAGGATCAAAATTAACATTAATTTTTTTTTAATTTGAAAAAAAATCATTTTAATGATAGCTTTCATGGCTATCATTGGAAAAAAGGGAACATATTTTTGCTTTTGATGAACAACAAAGAAACCATATAATGCATTTAGAACATATCTGAAGATTATATGCATCAATGTGTTTTTGTTTTTGTTTTTAAAAAAAAATTAGTAAATAGGTTTTAGAAACCACTATTAGTATATGCATTTTAAAGTAAAGAAAATAGGTCTCAATAAACAGCCTTCCATGCTGTTTGCTTTTTGTGCTTTTTTTAATAACATAAAATACTTCCCTTTTAATATATCTGCTTAAATGATCATGTGACCCCTTCTGTTGAAATATGAGCTGGAGCAGTTAACAGTTCTAATGAAACTCCTCAAAAATATGATATGCACAGGAGCTTCCACAGCTTTTACTGCCTTCACAGCTTGCAGTCCAGTTTTAGTGTCAGTCTCAGTCAGATCAGTTTTGGGACAAATCTATAAATTCTTCAAAGTATTTGCCATTTGCCACTTACACTCTCCTTCACTTTGATATTAGTTTCCCTTCTGTTTCATACTGAAAGCCAGAGGTGACCTTCTCTGGCACTATTCTGTTTTGGACAATGCAAAGTCGTAAAATGAGAAAAGACAGGAATCAGACTGTAGCAATGAAAACCAATAAATCTTGCCTTCTGCAATGCCCAAAGCCTTAAAAAAGTGAAAAAGAAAAAAAGGTAGCAATATCTAAAACCAGGACCAAGGAAGAAGTTTGCATTTAGTTCCATTTAGTCTGACATCAATTCCAGGAAAGATTCTAGAGCAGATCATTAAGCAGAGAGTCTGTGAACATTTAGAAGCCAATGCCATAATCACAAAAAGCCAACATGGGTTTCAGAAAAAGAAGTCATGCCAAACGAACCTGATCTCTTTTTTTGATAAAATTACCAGCTTGGTAGATGAAGGGAATGCTGTGGATATAGTATACCTCGATTTCAGTAAGGCCTTTGACAAGGTTCCCCATGACATTCTTGCAAACAAGCTTGCAAAATGTGGGATAGACAAGTTAACTGTTACATGGATTTGTAATTGGTTGACTGGCCGAACTCAAAGGGTGCTCAACAATGGCTCCTTTTCATCCTGGAGAGAAGTGACCAGTGGGGTCCCACAGGGTTCTGTCCTGGGCCCAGTGCTATTCAACATCTTTATTAACGATTTGGATGACAGAATTGGGGGCATACTTATCAAATTTGCAGATGACACTAAACTGGGAGGAGTAGCTAATACCCCAGAGGACAGGATCAAAATTCAAAATGACCTGAATAGACTAGAAAGCTGGGCCAGCGCTAACAAAATGAAATTTAACACAGAGAAATGTAAGGTTCTGCACCTAGGGCGGAAAAATGAAATGCACAGATATAGGATGGGGGACACCTGGCTGAATGAGACCACATGTGAAAGGGATCTAGGAGTCCAAGTAGACCATAAGCTGAACATGAGTCAACAGTGTGATGCGGCAGCTAAAAAAGCCAATGCAATTTTAGGCTGCATCAATAGAAGTATAGTTTCTAGATCAAGGGAAGTTATAGTGCCACTCTATTCTGCTTTGGTCAGGCCCCACCTGGAATACTGTGTCCAGTTCTGGGCACCACATTTCAAAAAAGATGTGGAGAAACTGGAGCATGTCCAAAGGAGGGCAACTAAGATGGTGAAGGGTCTGGAAACCTTGCCCTATGAAGAACGCCTTAGGGAGCTGGGGATGTTTAGCCTGGAGAAGAGAAGGTTAAGAGGTGATATGATAGCCCTGTTTAAATATTTGAAGGGATGTCATATTGAGGAGGGAGCAAGCTTGTTTTCTGCTGCTGCAGAGACTAGAACGCGGAACAATGGATGCAAACTGCAGGAAAAGAGATTCCACCTCAACATTAGGAGGAACTTCCTGACAGTAAGGGCTGTTCGACAGTGGAACACACTCCCTCGGAGTGTAGTGGAGTCTCCTTCCTTAGGGGTCTTTAAGCAGAGGCTGGATGGCCATCTGTCAGGGATGCTTTGACTTGGAGTTCCTGCATGGCAGGGGGTTGGACTGGATGGCCCTTGTGGTCTCTTCCAACTCTATGATTCTATGATTCTATGATTCTATGATTCCATTGCTGACTAAATATGGAAAAATGAGACCAGATACAGATAATTGAGTTGAATAAAAGCCATTTTTAGAAAACTTAGAACCTATTTAAACTGCATTGAATATGGAAAGGAGCAAGAGGGGACAGCAACCTAATATGGAGGGCCTGTGCAGACCAGCCATTAAGGCCAGTATGGGGGGTGGAGTCAGGTCATTGTGTGTCCATATCATGCACACCTCAACTTTTTCCCTATGGTGACATGATGGTGCAAGATGCTCCACATGGCAAGCAGCATCATGGTGCCCCTTTGGTGCTGCATCCACATGATGCAGTGCCAAAGGAACACCTACCTTAAAGCCAAGTGCTGGTGACTATGGAACCCTTTCTTTTTGCACCCTGGAAAGGCCAGATTGGGTCTGTGGTGTACAATTGCTGCAGCCCCAATCTGATGAAGATGGGGCAGCCTGCACAGCCTGGGAATCAGTTGGGGCAGACATCACTCATTGACTTCTTCCCCAGCCTTCTTCTGGGTTAAACACCTTCTTCTGAGCCATGAGTGCAACTCAATAACTGGGGTGATTCCCATTTGGACATATACTGAAAGCAGATTTGAGGAACCCCCAGGCTTCAGTTGAAGGACTTAAGTGAGGGAGAAGTGTCCTGGCCAACCCCAAGGGTAGTTTCCTTCCCTATCCCTGGGTCCCAGGACTAAACAGACAGTTCCAGAGCCCTCTCTTTCACCAAAAAGGTACCATGGTGTTCAAAACTTGTAATTTCTTCACTTATTACCTGCCATGGACAAGGGACAAACATCTGATTAGTCTCTTTCCCTCACCAGGCTAGCCAATAAATTAAGCCATCACTGCCTATTTCAAATCCCCCAGGAACTTCACTTTATCTTTTTCTGATAAATGGATGCCATCATCTCTGTAGAACTTGGGCTGCTGAAAAAAATATAGCTGGATGTGGAAGAAAGTGACAAAATGGCAGTTCTGGGCCTGGCACACTGCCAAGTAAACCATATTATGGCTGCATATCAGGACCTACAACTCTGTCAAAGTGTAAAATTTGGAAGCAACAATATTTGTAAGCAGAATAATATCATTCAAAATATTAGGGATTGGACATATCTCTTCCATGCCAAGGATCTCCAGCACCCAATACACTGGACTGATCCCACACCCAAACCAGTAGAAGAGAACATAGAAGCAGCTGTAATCCAAAACAAATGCCCAAACCTAAGTTTAAGGGCCTGATCAAACCAATGGAAGTGACCATAAAAGCAGTTGTAATCCAAAACAAATGACTCCAAAATTTAACCCCTTGCTGACCCAAGTACTGCACGGCCTTGAAGGTAACAGTCCAAAACTGATATTTTGTAAGAGGCAAAAAGTCAGCATGACAAAATAAAGGACCTTACCTAGATCTCCTGACCTGCACATAATTGTAAAGCATGAACAGAACATAAATCCAGATGAAGACAAAGCCCTAATACTATCCTTTCCCCCATATTCCCCTCTGATCCATTTTAGAGACAGAGATCTGTAATACCACTTGTTGCTGAGAAATAATTAAATTCTTTAGCTCCAATGTGCTTTCCAATACAACCCCTCTAGACAATACAACCAGATTCCTAAGCCACAAGGCACCAAAATTACAGTCAAAGATGTTACATGAAAGAAAATGGCTTCATAATCTGAGGTGGAAATTGCTGAACAAGTGTTTCTAACCCTTAAAGACCTCAGAGGATAATAGTTCAGTCCAGTCAGGCATTCTGCATTGTTTCCAGTGCCTTGTGGATTCTGAAATCAATTGTATTGTCCTGTTATCTCTGAATGATAGAAGCAATGGTCAACACTGCCTACCTAGACTGGACTGTGAAGAAAAACCTCTACTCCTCAGATGAACACAGAATTGCAAAATACATGAAAGAATGGTCAAAGAGCCTAAAGTCCCTCTTGAGAACTAAATGATGATGATGATGATGATGATGATGATGATGATGTGTGGAAGGCAGAAGTGTCAAAAGAGCAGAGGTGAAATAGATGGTACAGAGTTAGCCTCTTGACTTCAGCTAGAAGAGGTTTGCCAGATACTGCAGTCAGGGAGAGAGAGGAGAGCCATGGAAGAGAGTTAGAAAGGAGCAGAGGACCATTACTAAGGACTTAAATGTAAGCATTTGCCTGAGGCCTTGCTTATATGATGGAATTAAGAGGCACCTTCTGGGGAAACATTAAGTTACTGACGAGTTTTGTAGGATAAGAGAGGTATTCAACCCCCCCAGAAAGAAGCTTAGAGGGAGCAGGGAGACAAGATCAAGAAAACTGATAAGTCTAAGAAAGGCCTAACGGTGGCTAATGGCGAAGCCATAATCCCATTTTTGCACTCACTTTGTCTTTGTTGGTCTATTTGACATATTTCTCTCACTTTCTTTCTCTCTCCTTATCTTTCTCAGCCTTGATTTATCTTCTCTTCCTCTTTTCATCCTGCAAAATAATTACCTGTTTCCGACCAAGCCACTCATGCTGCAACCACCAATAGAGTCACATCCTGCTACCATTTAAGCCTAGTAAATAATATCCATGTACTGGAGAAGCAAAAACATGGTTGTGCTCTCATAATAACATCCACATCGATGAAAAACCCAGGCAGCCAGTTTCCACAGGTTCTGTTTGTTGGGGCATGTAGACTCAAGAATCTAACATGCAAACATGCAGAAAACATGCATGTAGCCAGGAATGCCAGCAGAAGGTTTCGTTGTGAAGCTCAATTCCAGGTTGCAAGAAAATTCCTCCCACGCAGATGCTGCTGCTTCCTTGATAAAGAACTGCTGGATAGCTGGTTGCTCATGAAAAGGCTTTTAATCATCAGGTTCAGAATGGACCTGAAGGCCCTGATCTAAGTCCCAAGGGTGCTGCCACAAGGAGCCACCATAAAAATCTCTAAGGAATCCCTCCAACAAGCTAAGGTTCTGTTTGATGCCCTTGGTGAGGTGGATGTGATGATGTGCTACCATCACACCCACTGTGATTCTGGCCAACCGAGTGCAGAAAGCCCTGGCTGGGAAAACCACCATGCAAACAAAGTTGTGATGTCCCAATATGGCCTGGAGATCCTTGATAGGTCACCAGAAATGGTGGTACATGCGCTGATAACCTTTCATCTTGATTTCTGTAACCCTTGTGCCAAATTCAGAAGCTCCAACTAGTAAAAAACATGGCAGCCAATTTGTTTGCTGGTAAATCCAGGTTGGACCATATAACACCTATCTTAAAAGGTCTCCACTGGCTGCCAATTAGCTTCTGGGCATGGTACAAGGTGTTGGTCATTACCTTTATAGCCCTACATTGCTTGGGTCCAGCTTACTTGCAAGACCATCTCCTTCCATACAACCCATGCTGCACTCTCAGGTCCTCTGGGAAGAACCTTTTACAGCCAAAGAAGACCAGGTTGACCATGATTTCACAGAGGACCTTTTCATCAGCTGTTAAAAAATTGTGGAATGACCTGATGGAGGAGATCCATCAGATTACCACCCTTGACTCCTTCAAGAAGGCAGTCAAGATGGATCTCTTCTGGCAGGCCTTCCCTGACTGACCTCCAAGAATAGACTGCCCCTCTGCTCATAGCTACTCTAAATGCACCTATCCTTTTAACTTTTTTCGTTAATTTTAACTTGTAATTGTAATTTGAATGTCCTTTTACAATTTGCAATTAAGTATTTTATTTTATGTTGGTAGTGGGTTGGGGACTGTGGACTTTTATGATTTTTTGCACTATGTATTTGTATTTTTACTTTTTTGGAACCTGCCTCAATCCGTAGGGAGAGGGGGGATAAAAATAAATGTTGTTGTTGTTGTTGTTGTTGTTAACTGTATAATTATTAACTGAACATACAACCTTTTAATTAGATGGTTCCCTGCCCTCAGGCTTACAATCTAAAAAGACACAACACAAAAGGAGAAGGGAATGGTGGTGGGGAAGGGGATCAAGTCCAGCAGTTCTCTCCCTCTGAGGCCTGGACCAAGGACTGGAGGGAGGGCTCACCTTCTTAATACACAATTAAAATGAGGCATCCTGGGGCAGACAAGGGCACACATCTGGGAATGCTTCCCTAAACAATATAGTATTTAACTCAATTTTGAAACTGGTTAGAGAAGTGATGAGGTGTACATGTGGAGGAAGAAGGTTCCAGGAGCGAGGGGCAGCAAGTGAAAAGGGACGAATTCGGGATGGGGCAGTGGAAGTCCTAGGCTGGGACAGGAGACCTTGACTACCCGAATGGAGGGTATGAGTAGGAATGTAAGGAGAAAGAAGTTCAGATAAATAAAAAGGGGCTGGTCCATGGAGGGCTTTGAAAGTCAACAACAAAAGCTTGTACTGGATGTGGAAGGGGAAAGGGTGCCAATGAAGGGAGGAGAAAAGATGGAAAACATGGTTAAAGAGGCAAGCGGATGTGATAATATGTGCAGCTGAGTTCTGGACAGAGATTAAAAGATGAAGGTGAGAGAGAGGAAGCCCTGTCAGAAGAAGGTTACAATAATCTAGTCTCAAGACAACTAGGGCATGGACCAGAGTCTTGGCAGTAGAGGCTGAGAAGAGTCTTGTCAGTAGAGGCTGAGAGGAATGGAAAGGTTTTAGGAATGTTGTAAATAGAGAATCTACAGGCCTTGGCGGTGACCTGGATCTGGGGAATAAATGACAGAGAAGAATCAAAATTGAAACCTAGACTGTGGGCTTGCTGAACCGGTTGAATAGAAGTGTTGTCAACAGAAACAAAAAAGGAGTATTGAAGGGTGGGCTTAGGTGGGAAGACAAGAAACTCTGTCTTAGACATGTTGAACTTCAAGAGCAGATGCCACTTCTCACAGGGCCACAGGGAATCCTCAGACCTCCATATGTTGATGAACTACTTCATACATTACCGTTTGTCAGTCTGGTCTGTTCTAGTGGAAAATGATTCACCATGATTGCTGGAGAGTTACAGATTTCATAGCTTTAGTCTATACTTTAAGACAATGAGTGCATCTACTCCCAGGGGGATTTCATTGTGAGTTCCTGCATGATAGGGGGTTGGGCTGGATTGTCCTTGTGTTCTCTTCCAACTTTATGGTTCTATGATTGTGCATCATAAAATTAGACAACAGGTCCCTAAATCTAAATATTATTCACACAACTCTACAAGAGGAACATGGCTAAACTCCCTATCAAACAGGATTTTTTAATTTTATAATGGTGCAACTGACTCATCCTATTCTAGAGCTAGGATTCCTACACAGGAGGTTACTAACAAGAAACAACCCCCCATTAGAAATTACCTGTATATGAGCCATCAAGGGGAATACTGACTATCTGCTTACATCAATGAGCAAAGTAGACTTGCAATATTATCTTGGAACATTGCTGGTTAGAAATGACATGGAGGTGACAAGGCTTTTTATGAAACCGTGATGACATTAGATATCATATTTTTGCAAGAAAAATGGACCACAGATGGAGAAACACTTAATTTGACCATCTCAGGGTACCAAATGCAGAATTTCCTGCTTTCCATCCAAATATCAGAGGAGGACCAGCAGGTGGGTTAGCCATTTTTGCTTCCCTTAAATTATAATTGCAATATGAATCAGTAAATGTTATCAAATTTTTACCAGCTCTGGCCCTCCAAATTTTAGTTGGTCAAACAGTAAACATTATTGTGGTAAACATACACATTCGACCTAAGAACACTAGATATTATTCAGACTTAATATGAAAATCCTGTTATAGTCTGGTTGAGACCCTGGAAAAGCTTTACCCAAAGGCTATTATAATTATTCTTGGAGATTTTAATGCCACAGTGGGCAACAATGATGAACATATCTGGGTAAATGGCATTGACTCTGAGGATGATTTTTTTTTTCTTACTCCCTAGAAACTCCAGAGATCATGTTATCAATTCTAATGGTATCACATTTACCAGGCTTCTCTATAAATTATATTATACAATCATCAATGGGAGATACCTAGGTGATGCCAATGGAGATTTTACTTTTCTCTCCTTAAGCAGCATCAACATTATCAACTATGCCTGACTTGCAGCTGCTAATCTACATAAAGTTGTAGATTTTAAAATCCTCCCTTTTGGAGATAGCAATCATATACCAATCAGTCTAACCATGGACTTTACATCTACAATTAGTGGTAGCTTATCATCTGAAACCTTACCCCAGAATCAAAAATTTAAATGCAGTAGAGCATAGTGAAAGGAACATACTGCTCAAAGGATTACCTTCTTACTAGATTCTTATCCATGCACAGAATGGAAGCAGCAGATTCCATCTGTATCACCAGACTCTTAACAGATCCCAGAGATCTTCAGCTCTTTGCTAAATTTCATCTGAACTGAAATAGAGACACCAATTACTATAAGACCAAAATCCCTAAATGTAAATTCATGGTTTGACAAGGAATGCAAGGCTAAAAAACAACTATCGATCAATTAGCAAAACAACTGGAAATACTTCATACTAACCATTGCCTATGTGCATTGTTAAATGCCAAAAATGAATATAAAATACTCCTAAAAGGGGGGGGGGGAACCATGTTTTAGAAACAAATATGGACAGAGCTAGCTCATGCATTGGAAGTTAAAGATCAAAAATAATTTTGATACATTGTAAACACCTGCATGTGGAATTACTTCTAATTACTGTATATCATATGACACATGGCTGAACCATTTCTACACTAACTTTAATTTGTCCAAGAGTGAAAGTAAAGATCATACACTAAATTATGAACTAAACTCATTAGATCCTTGGTCATTAATTCATGTAGGTTAAATAATAGATACAATAGCATGGGGTAAAGCTACTGGCAAAGATGGAATTTGTGGAGAAGTGTCCAAGGAGAATATAAGCAAGCATGCACCTCTATTGTGCCAAATCTTCACTGAATGGGAACAGAAATATTATTTTGTCTACAGAAAATGTGGTTCTGTGTATCTTCTGCACAGAACATTTTGCAGAATTCTGTGCAAACAATTACTTGCAATTTTTTTCCCATAATAAGTCCCAAGCTGTAAAGGTCCTTGTAAATCCAGGATTCTTCCCATCATAGTTTCTCAACATTCAAAAACCACTTTTCCCCCAATATTTTTGGTGTGTGTGTGTGTATGTATGTATGTGGATATTATTTTGATCCCTAGAGCCAGCGTGGTGTAGCAATTTGAGCACTGTGTTGTAGTAATTTGAGCATTGACTTTGGATATCAATGTTTGGTTCCTTGCGCAGCCATGGAAACCTACTGGGTGACCTTGGATGAGTTACACACTCTCAGTCCCAGAAAGTTCTGTGATAGGTTCACTTTAGGATTGCCATAACTGAGAAATTATTTGATGGCACAACAACACTATCAAATTTATTGGAATTAAATCTCAGTGTCTTCAACTGCAAATATGTGTGTGTGTGTGTGTTTATGTGTGTGTGTGTGTGTGTGTGTATGTATGTATATATGTATAAGTATAGGATTGCCATAACTCAGAAATTATTTGATGACACAACAACAACAAATTTATTGGAATTAAATCACAATGTCTCCAACTGCAAATATATATATATATATGTGTGTGTGTGTGTGTGTGTGTGTGTATATGAAGAATGTTGAGAGGATGTATTTAAACTAGTTAACTTTAGATCTCCTGTCACCAGCCTAAATACATTGCTAGTATCTGTGACTTTAAAATATTTTGATTAGTTGTATTGTGATGTTTCATACAATGATTAATTTTATAGGCTTTTTGTAAAAATATTTTTGTATACATCTGTTTTCATTGAAGCTCAGACTTCCTTATATTCCAGTAAACAATCTTCAGCCTTAGATTTTACACAGCCTAGGCAAAAAAGTGAGTTTGACTGACAATATTTCCAAGGCACAATGACACTCTCACAGTCAGGACAGGCTAATTCCATTGATTAGTCCTGCAGGAGAACATCAGAAAGTCACTCCTGTTAGCAGGCACAATGAGCTAGGTCATTGCAAAGTTGCTGGGAAAATGTCTCCATATTCTGTACTGGAAGAAAGCCAGTCTGAAATTGATTATATAAATCATACCAGTAGTTTGCTGAGTAAAGTATAGCTGAGTGGAAGCCATTTTTCAATACCCTTTAATGCCAACAGCAGTTTTGGAAATTACACAACACTTTTCAGGGTCATCACTTGTCATACCTACTTTCTGGTGGATTACTGCTGCCCTTATTATTGTTACTGTCATTATTCATCAGCAAAGATGCAGTAAGTTGTGTAAATACCAAGAATTACTTAAAACAATGCCTTTCAAATATATCCAGACTATCAGAAATGTAACAGTTTCCTTTTGAAACCACTGGAGGTTCAAATAGCCATGAAATGTCAGTTAATTAACTGTGAGTAAACCACTGTGGTTAAGTTCAGACCATCCTAATTATCAGTGTTCACAGATTTTTAATGGGATCATTCACTGGGCCTGTCAACACACAATATGTTTTGACTGCTCCTTTTTGGTACAATCAATATGCACCTGTTACCCATTTCTTGAGCCCAAAGTACATTTATTTTCAGAATTGTGGTTATGTTTTATGAACACTGCTTTTCCCCATCACTTATGAGGGAGGAAAATATCAGAGCTTGGAAAAGTTACCTTTCTCAGACAACAGCTATAAGAATTGCTAAGTCCTTATGGCCACATTAAAATAACCCTAATTATTCTTAATCATTATTTTATGAAAGGTAGTTGTAATAATGTGACACATGTTTATAGGACATTTCCTGATCATGGCCAGAGTCTCTTAAATTAGGCTCAGATTTGAGACAGTCCCTGGGGAGTATCCACACCACACAATTTAGCACTCTGATACCACTTTACCACCATTGTTCTATCCAACTTAAACCTAAGAAATGTATTTTTCTAAGGTACTCAGAATTTTCTGCCAAACAGCTCTAGTACTGCAGGTCAGGGGAATAGACTAGAGACTTCTAAGTACTAAACTATATATATTAGGATTCCATGGAATAAACTGATGACATTTAGTAATATCCGATTATTATAATTGTCCAGTGTGTATAAACCCCCTGGTTCAGATGCAGTACATTTTCAATACTGTGGTTGTGATAGCACAGAGGAAGTTATGTATAATCTGAAAAGGGTCCATACAGTCATTCTCTTTTGCATGATAGCTTCTCATTGTTTACAAGGGATGTAAATCCCTACCTATTTCACCCTTACGTGCTAGGGCACATTGCCTTCCCTCCACTGTGGGAGAAAACCTCCCACCTTCCCCATAGCATCCTCCCTATAGTCCTTCCGTGTGCTGGAGGAATGTTGATGGAACAATATTCAGTCAGAACAGCTGGGGATACTTGTGGAGAATAGGCAGAATTATACCAGGTTAGCAAGAGCCAATCAAGAGAAAGGTAGCTACAGCCAATCAGAAGTCAGCTGGTAATAGCCAATAGAATTTTGGCTGGAAAGAGGAGAAGAATTCCATTGCTGACAGTTGGAGTCAAATAGGGTTTTGGTTACAGACAGTAAGGATCTAGTTGTGTGAAAATCCAGAGGTTAGGGAATGTGAGGGCTAAAGTTTGGAAGGAAAATACTCAGCTGTATGACAGGATCTGATAGGGAACAAGTTCTAAAGTGAGGGACTTGGTTCGAATACAGCACTCCAAGTGAGGGAGTTGCTGGTCTGATATCCTGAGGAACACGGTTAGCCTGAGAGCTAGTATAGAAATAAGGTCAAAAGGATAACAGTAAATGAGGATGGTTGTCCGGGAAAACTGCCAACACCCACTCACACAGCTGATAAGAGAGTCCTTGGCAAACGACATATAGCAAGATGCCGAGGTAGTACCTTTAGCAAACACAACCAAACATAGTCCAAAAGAGAGTCAGCTAAAAACAGTCCGAGGTTGGGGGTTACCAAGAGCAATGATATCTGTCCAGTGTGAGGTCAAAAAAAGCCAGAAGGGTGGTCAGCAGGTCCGATACAGGGTCTAGGAATCCAAAGAAGTCAAGGGTCTAGGAGTCAGTTACTAAGCAGCCTTCTCTTAGGAGAACTAATAGTCTCTGACAAGAGTCCTCAGCATTTGCCATCTGTTATGAATAACTCCCTGATCACAGTGTGGTGCGAACCGAACATGATAACCCTCTCTTGTTCGCCCACCCCCTATCTCCAATGAAGGCACTGATATCTTTGGTAGCGTGTTTCAAAAGCTCAACAGAGGCCAAGCAGTACTTCAAAACATTAACAAAGTTTATTTGTGAAATATAAAATAAATTATAAAATATAATTAAAGCTTTGTTTGTTTTGTTCCTTAGTTACAGAAGTTCCTCAAACCAATAACACTACAGCCACTCAGGCAACCTTATCACCAGTATTAAGGCCAAAATCTTCCTTAAAACCTCTGGCTTGTCCTGAGCCTCCCTTTCCTAGACTCCCTCAAGCCTATCTAGTCCCTACTGGACTTCTCAGACCCTTCCCTGGTCTATAAACTAACCTACAAATGTTCCTTCAGGAACCCTAAGAGAACATCCTCCCTCCAAGGCGTCTCTTCCCTTCAAAACTCCAACAAAATAAACCCACTTTCACTCCCTGTCGAGGCTCTTTTATAGCCCTGCCCAGCCAGCTTCTCATTGGCTGGACTCCTGGAGCTCTGTGATTGGCTGTTTCCTCAGCCTGCTCACTACACGCAGCTGCTGCCTGCCTGATGAAGCTCTCTCTGCAAGTCTCTGAGCTTCTCAAGCCCTGCTTTTCAGCTCTCCTTTGAGTAAAGGCAGGGACTTGAACATGTCCACTATATCTTCTGAGTCCTGCCCTACTACTGGGGCCAGACTATGCTGCTGAGCCCCAGATTCCACTGGGGCTGAGAGAGCAGAGCTGGGTCCTGGCCCTTGGGTCCTCGTCCTTGTCCTCCTCGTCCTCCTCCTCATGGCTGGCCATGACATCATTCCCCCTCCCATAATGCCCTCTCTCCATCTGCAGAGGGTGAGGCTAGTCAGGGAAGCAGTGATGGAAAGCCTGCACCAATCACAGAGTATGACATCAGAGGCATCCTCCCAGGGGCACTCCTCCAGCCCTTAGCTGACCCAGTTGACAAGGTACTGGAGGCAACCCAGATAGCGATGAGAGTCCAAGATCTGGGCCACCACAAACTCTGCTCCCCATCCACCAGGACCGGATCAGGCAGAGGCATCGAACCAGTGTCGGACTGAACCTCAGAGACAGGAAGCAGCAAGAAGCAGTGGAAGACTGGATGGATCTGCCAAGTCCATAGAAGTTGGAGCTGAAACGCCACAGGATTCACCTGGCCCACGATCTTATAGGGCCTCACAAACCGAGCATCCAACTTCCGAAAGAGCCACTGCAGAGGTAGATGGTTCATGGAGAGCCAGAGTATCCTACCTGTAATGGAGGACCTTCCTGATAGAGTCAATCTGCTCCCCACTTATATGCCTCCTTGGCCACCTCAAGCTGCTCTTGCAACAGGGACTGAGCAGCCTAGAGCTCCTGGAGCCACTGATCTGCCACAGGAACCTCGGAGACCAGGTTCAGAGCCAGAAACCCTTGGGGATGGAAACCCCATGTGGCAAAGAAGAGCATCTGCTGCACTGTGGCATGGACCGAGTTGATATAGGCAAACTCGGCTAATGGGAGCAGATCTAGACAATTGTCCTGGTGGGAAATGGCGTAGCAGCAGAGGTACTACTCCAGGTTCCCATTGGTCCTCTCTGTCTGGCTGTCAGACTCAGGATGGTGAGCCAAAGACAGGTGAGGTGTGACATCCAGGAGTCGGAGAAAACTGGTCCAACAACGGGCAGTGAACTGGGCACCATGATCCAAAACCACCCCGTCGGGAAAGCCATGGAGTTGGAAAATGTGCTACATGAACATTTGGGCTGTCTCTTTCGTTGTGGGAAGACTAGTGCAGGGCACAAAGTGGGCCATTTTAGAAAACAGATCCACCACCACCCAGATAGTGGTGCAGCCAGCCAAGAGGGACAGGTCTGTGATGAAATCCATGGACACAACCTTCCAAGGCCCCAACGGTGTTGGCAATGGCAGTAGCAACCCCGCAGCCTGACCCAGATGGTCTTTCGCCCGATGACACACTGGGCATGTGTCCACATACTGGGCCACCTCTGTCCAGATTTGAGGCCACCAAAATTCCCGGGTGATGATGCGCAGAGTCTTACAGAAGCCACATTACCCAGCTGGCTTGGAGTCATGGCACAGACACAAAACTGCATCCCAACATGGACCTGCTGTCACATACAGGAGTTCCCTGTGGTAAAGCAGGCTGTCCTGAAGAGCAAAGGGTGAGGCGTCCCCCTCCACCAAATGCTGCACCACAAACGGGTCCTGGCCCTTGAGTTCCTGAATCTGATCCACTAGTGTGGCCTCCCATGGAGCAGCAGCAAAAATCTTTGGGTGCAGAATTGTGGCCCAAAACTCTCCCTCTGGGTCCGTGGTGTACTCTGGCTTCCAGAAGAGAGTGTTGGCATGCCGATTCTGAGCTCGAGGAAAATAGTGGAGATTAAAATGAAGGCAAAAAAGGAAGTCCAGCACTGTTGCCTCTGAGACAGCTTCCTGCCCATCTGGAGGTGCTCCAAATTCCTGTGGTTGGTGTGGACCATGACCAGGTGAACTGCCCCCTCCAGGAGATGGCACCAGGTCTCAAAGGCTGCCTTAATGGCCAACAGCTTCTTCTCCCAGATGGTGTAATTCAGCTCAGGAAGAAAGAGCTGCCGGGAGTAAAAGGTACAGGGCAACCGATGTGCCTGAGGTCCCATGGCCTGAAGCAGTACAGCCCCGACGGCCGCATCTGATGCTTCGGCCTCCACAACAAAGGGCATGTGTTGGTCCGGGTGCTGTAGGAGTGGAGCCAACTTAAACCGCACCTTCAGGGCCTTGAGCTGCCATTGTCCACTGGAAGTGGCCCTTCTCTCGCAACAATTGGGAGATGGGTTACATAGTGTTCAATGAACATCTGGTAGAAATTCAAGAACCCCAGGAACTGCTGGACATCTTTCCTGTTGCAAGGGGGCTGCCAGGACAGCACCAACTCCACCTTGGACTGGTCCACGGCCACTCCCTGAGCCGAGACCCAGTAGCCCAAGAAGTACACTTCCTGGAAATTGAAGGCGCACTTCTCTAGCTTGGTGTACAGGCACTGCTTTTGAAGGCACTGGAGGACAGCATGGACATGGGTGTCATGGGCAGCCTGGCTCGGGGAGTAAATCAAGAAATCATCTGGGTAGATGATCACGAACTGGTCCAAATAGTCCCTGAAGATGTCATTGAAGAAGTGCTGGAAAATGGCCGGGGCGTTACTGATAATGGCCATACTGAGTCTGGAAGGCCATCTTCCATTCGTCCCTAGCTCGGATCCTCACCAAATTGTAGGCCCCCCTCAGGTCCAGCTTGGTGAAAACCTTGGTGTTGCAGAGCCACTCCAACAACTCCTGAATCAGTGGCAGGGGGTACCAGTTCCGGATGATGATCTTATTTAGGGCCCGGTAGTCATACAGAGGTGCAACTCCCACTCTTCTTGTGGACAAACAGCACCAAGGCACCTGCAGGATACTTGGAGGGATGGATATACCCTCGCTGGAGGTTCTTCACAAGAAAATCTCTCAGAACTGCCAGTTCAGGCTCTAAGAAGGAGTACAGACAACCCGCTGGAATACGGCCCCCCCGGCACCAGGTCGATGGCACAGTCATAGGGCTGGTGTGGGGGAAGCCAATCTGCCTCCTTCTTCTCAAAAATGTCCGTGAAGTCTTGCTCTTTCTCAGGCAGTGTCACCGAGCAGTCCCAGGCCTCAGTGGCCACAGCAGCTGAGATCCTCTCTGGTCAGCAGTGCTCCTGGCAATACTCTGACCCAAACAGGAGTTCCTACCAGGACCAGGAAATATGCCAAGAGAGCCAAGACATACCCAACACCAATGGGAAATGAGGGACTGCCACCAGCAAAAACTGAATGTCCTACACATGGCCTGGATCTCAAGGTGGAGCACTGGTGTGTCACCGGGCCAGACCGGAGGAGGCGACTGCCAATAGTCTCCACTGGCCTGGGCTTGGACAGAGCCTCCAGTGGGATGCCATGACGCCGGACAAAGTCCAAGTCCATAAAGCAGCTGGAGGCCCCTGAGTTGATCATAGCTCCCACAGGCAGGAGCTCTGTGACAGGGAGTCACAGGATGGCCACCATGATCAAAGGATCCCTCCGAGAAGACAAAGTAGAAGAGGCAGGTTCCAAAGACGCTCCCAGGTGGTGAATCTGCTGTACACCTGGGAGAAGCCCTGAAATGTGGGCCAATGTCCCTTGGAGGGGCACACCCTGGCAAAATGCCCCAAGAGTCCACAGTACAAACAGAGGCCCTCCCTTCTCCACCATTCCTTCTCACTCCTGGTGAACCGGGGCCACATTCCTCCCAGCTGCATATCCTGGGAGAAGCAGCCTCAAGGGAAGCTGCAGGAGGAGGTGGCGTAGGGTTGCAAAGGAAAATGAGCGGCTTTTAAGAGAAAAAGAAATAGAAAA
Source organism: Urosaurus nigricauda (assembly GCA_034509955.1). NCBI lineage: Eukaryota > Metazoa > Chordata > Lepidosauria > Squamata > Phrynosomatidae > Urosaurus > Urosaurus nigricauda. Next base: position 134,985,398 of record JAOEGL010000003.1, read on the forward strand.
AGAGACTGAAAAGGAAAGATTAAGACAAGCAGAAATGGAGAAGAAGAGAAGTCATATCAGAGAAATGCATGACACAAAAATGAAGACATAGAGTTAAGGAACAGTTTAGACTCTAGAGTTACCATATTGTCAAAAGTAACATTAATGGTTTTCCCCCTATATGATACTGTAATGACTAAGCCTCCAGTCATTTGAGAACTTCTTCAGGCAGTAAAGGGTTAAGCCGGGAAGGAGGTATATGCAAATAAAGAGTCACATCACAGCTTACGGAAGGCTCACTGACCAACCAGAGAGCAGAATCAATGGTTGTTTTAGAAGCTTCTGTAGGAAACATATGTAAGACATCTGCGTCCGAATGACAGTTGGACAGTTGGGAAGGAGGACAGTTGGAAGAGAATGGAAAGAAAAGAGTGCTGTTTAGAGCTGGATAGTGGCAGTAATGAGTGAGCCTGGAAGTTAATTATTTTTATAATATATCAGAATCGAACGTGTAGGTTATTTTATTAATTTTTCAATAGCTTATATGAAATGAATATTATTTATTTATAAAGAGTGTACCTACAAGATTCTTAAGATCTTGTATGAGTTGTATCTTTCTGGTTTTTATTTTGTGACTTCTAATAAAGATTTCCTAAGAAGTACCTACTACTCGACACTCCTTTACACGTGTCCTTGCTGGGCTGATGGTTGAGTAGATCAGCAAAAAGGAGAACTAAAGTCTTTAATCAGTCCCAGGGTATGTTAAGAGAAATGCATTATAAATTCACTGGGTAGTGGCAACATCATTATTATTATTATTATTATTATTATTATCCTTTATTTATATAGCACTGTAAATTAACAAATAATTTGAGGGAATCAGTTACCTAAGCAAAATATTGTTGATGCACCAAAGAAGTAAGAACACATAGAGAAGATGGAGAGGTTAATTCAAGAGAAAGACCTTTGAAATAAAGAACTGAGTGAAAAGCTTTTACAAACTGAACAAAAAGTTATTGGTACATTTGAGCAAAAAGTAGCTGAATTGGAGTCAGAAAACCAGTCTTTACAAGGCCCTATAATAATAATAATAATACATTTTATTTATACCCCGCTCTTCAGCCAAAGCTATCAGAGCGGCTTACAATTTGTTAATTAGACAATTAACTCCCCTCAAGATGGTGGTTGAAGGGAGGGCTCTTCTTGCTTCCAGCAGGAGGTGGCCTGCATCTCTCTCCCCTCAAGATGGTGGTTGAAGGGAGGGCTCTTCTTGCTTCCAGCAGGAGGTGGCCTGCCTTTCTCTCCCCTCAAGATGGTGGTTGAAGGGAGGGCTCTTCTTGCTTCCAGCAGGAGGTGGCCTGCATCTCTCTCCCCTCAAGATGGTGGTTGAAGGGAGGGCTCTTCTTGCTTCCAGCAGGAGGTGGCCTGCCTTTCTCTCCCCTCAAGATGGTGGTTGAAGGGAGGGCTCTTCTTGCTTCCAGCAGGAGGTGGCCTGCATCTCTCTCCCCTCAAGATGGTGGTTGAAGGGAGGGCTCTTCTTGCTTCCAGCAGGAGGTGGCCTGCATCTCTCTCCCCTCAAGATGGTGGTTGAAGGGAGGGCTCTTCTTGCTTCCAGCAGGAGGTGGCCTGCATCTCTCTCCCCTCAAGATGGTGGTTGAAGGGAGGGCTCTTCTTGCTTCCAGCAGGAGGTGGCCTGCATCTCTCTCCCCTCAAGATGGTGGTTGAAGGGAGGGCTCTTCTTGCTTCCAGCAGGAGGTGGCCTGCATCTCTCTCCCCTCAAGATGGTGGTTGAAGGGAGGGCTCTTCTTGCTTCCAGCAGGAGGTGGCCTGCATCTCTCTCCCCTCAAGATGGTGGTTGAAGGGAGGGCTCTTCTTGCTTCCAGCAGGAGGTGGCCTGCATCTCTCTCCCCTCAAGATGGTGGTTGAAGGGAGGGCTCTTCTTGCTTCCAGCAGGAGGTAGCCTGCATCTCTCTCCCCTCAAGATGGTGGTTGAAGGGAGGGCTCTTCTTGCTTCCAGCAGGAGGTGGCCTGCATCTCTCTCCCCTCAAGATGGTGGTTGAAGGGAGGGCTCTTCTTGCTTCCAGCAGGAGGTGGCCTGCCTTTCTCTCCCCTCAAGATGGTGGTTGAAGGGAGGGCTCTTCTTGCTTCCAGCAGGAGGTGGCCTGCCTTTCTCTCCCCTCAAGATGGTGGTTGAAAGGAGGGCTCTTCTTGCTTGCAGCAGGAGGTGGCCTGCATCTCTCTCCCCTCAAGATGGTGGTTGAAGGGAGGGCTCTTCTTGCTTGCAGCAGGAGGTGGCCTGCATCTCTCTCCCCTCAAGATGGTGGTTGAAGGGAGGGCTCTTCTTGCTTCCAGCAGGAGGTGGCCTGCCTTTCTCTCCCCTCAAGATGGTGGTTGAAGGGAGGGCTCTTCTTGCTTCCAGCAGGAGGTGGCCTGCATCTCTCTCCCCTCAAGATGGTGGTTGAAGGGAGGGCTCTTCTTGCTTCCAGCAGGAGGTGGCCTGCCTTTCTCTCCCCTCAAGGTGGTGGTTGAAGGGAGGGCTCTTCTTGCTTCCAGCAGGAGGTGGCCTGCCTTTCTCTCCCCTCAAGATGGTGGTTGAAGGGAGGGCTCTTCTTGCTTCCAGCAGGAGGTGGCCTGCATCTCTCTCCCCTCAAGATGGTGGTTGAAGGGAGGGCTCTTCTTGCTTCCAGCAGGAGGTGGCCTGCCTTTCTCTCCCCTCAAGATGGTGGTTGAAGGGAGGGCTCTTCTTGCTTCCAGCAGGAGGTGGCCTGCCTTTCTCTCCCCTCAAGATGGTGGTTGAAGGGAGGGCTCTTCTTGCTTCCAGCAGGAGGTGGCCTGCCTTTCTCTCCCCTCAAGATGGTGGTTGAAGGGAGGGCTCTTCTTGCTTCCAGCAGGAGGTGGCCTGCATCTCTCTCCCCTCAAGATGGTGGTTGAAGGGAGGGCTCTTCTTGCTTCCAGCAGGAGGTGGCCTGCATCTCTCTCCCCTCAAGATGGTGGTTGAAGGGAGGGCTCTTCTTGCTTCCAGCAGGAGGTGGCCTGCCTTTCTCTCCCCTCAAGATGGTGGTTGAAGGGAGGGCTCTTCTTGCTTCCAGCAGGAGGTGGCCTGCCTTTCTCTCCCCTCAAGATGGTGGTTGAAGGGAGGGCTCTTCTTGCTTGCAGCAGGAGGTGGCCTGCATCTCTCTCCCCTCAAGATGGTGGTTGAAGGGAGGGCTCTTCTTGCTTGCAGCAGGAGGTGGCCTGCATCTCTCTCCCCTCAAGATGGTGGTTGAAGGGAGGGCTCTTCTTGCTTCCAGCAGGAGGTGGCCTGCATCTCTCTCCCCTCAAGATGGTGGTGGAAGGGAGGGCTCTTCTTGCTTCCAGCAGGAGGTGGCCTGCATCTCTCTCCCCTCAAGATGGTGGTTGAAGGGAGGGCTCTTCTTGCTTCCAGCAGGAGGGGGCCTGCATCTCTCTCCCCTCAAGATGGTGGTTGAAGGGAGGGCTCTTCTTGCTTCCAGCAGGAGGTGGCCTGCATCTCTCTCCCCTCAAGATGGTGGTTGAAGGGAGGGCTCTTCTTGCTTGCAGCAGGAGGTGGCCTGCCTTTCTCTCCCCTCAAGATGGTGGTTGAAGGGAGGGCTCTTCTTGCTTGCAGCAGGAGGTGGCCTGCATCTCTCTCCCCTCAAGATGGTGGTTGAAGGGAGGGCTCTTCTTGCTTCCAGCAGGAGGTGGCCTGCCTTTCTCTCCCCTCAAGATGGTGGTTGAAGGGAGGGCTCTTCTTGCTTCCAGCAGGAGGTGGCCTGCATCTCTCTCCCCTCAAGATGGTGGTTGAAGGGAGGGCTCTTCTTGCTTCCAGCAGGAGGGGGCCTGCATCTCTCTCCCCTCAAGATGGTGGTTGAAGGGAGGGCTCTTCTTGCTTCCAGCAGGAGGTGGCCTGCATCTCTCTCCCCTCAAGATGGTGGTTGAAGGGAGGGCTCTTCTTGCTTCCAGCAGGAGGGGGCCTGCATCTCTCTCCCCTCAAGATGGTGGTTGAAGGGAGGGCTCTTCTTGCTTGCAGCAGGAGGTGGCCTGCCTTTCTCTCCCCTCAAGATGGTGGTTGAAGGGAGGGCTCTTCTTGCTTCCAGCAGGAGGTGGCCTGCCTTTCTCTCCCCTCAAGATGGTGGTTGAAGGGAGGGCTCTTCTTGCTTCCAGCAGGAGGTGGCCTGCATCTCTCTCCCCTCAAGATGGTGGTGGAAGGGAGGGCTCTTCTTGCTTCCAGCAGGAGGGGGCCTGCATCTCTCTCCCCTCAAGATGGTGGTTGAAGGGAGGGCTCTTCTTGCTTCCAGCAGGAGGTGGCCTGCATCTCTCTCCCCTCAAGATGGTGGTTGAAGGGAGGGCTCTTCTTGCTTCCAGCAGGAGGGGGCCTGCATCTCTCTCCCCTCAAGATGGTGGTTGAAGGGAGGGCTCTTCTTGCTTGCAGCAGGAGGTGGCCTGCATCTCTCTCCCCTCAAGATGGTGGTTGAAGGGAGGGCTCTTCTTGCTTCCAGCAGGAGGTGGCCTGCCTTTCTCTCCCCTCAAGATGGTGGTTGAAGGGAGGGCTCTTCTTGCTTCCAGCAGGAGGTGGCCTGCATCTCTCTCCCCTCAAGATGGTGGTTGAAGGGAGGGCTCTTCTTGCTTCCAGCAGGAGGTGGCCTGCATCTCTCTCCCCTCAAGATGGTGGTTGAAGGGAGGGCTCTTCTTGCTTCCAGCAGGAGGTGGCCTGCCTTTCTCTCCCCTCAAGATGGTGGTTGAAGGGAGGGCTCTTCTTGCTTGCAGCAGGAGGTGGCCTGCATCTCTCTCCCCTCAAGATGGTGGTTGAAGGGAGGGCTCTTCTTGCTTCCAGCAGGAGGTGGCCTGCCTTTCTCTCCCCTCAAGATGGTGGTTGAAGGGAGGGCTCTTCTTGCTTCCAGCAGGAGGTGGCCTGCATCTCTCTCCCCTCAAGATGGTGGTTGAAGGGAGGGCTCTTCTTGCTTCCAGCAGGAGGGGGCCTGCATCTCTCTCCCCTCAAGATGGTGGTTGAAGGGAGGGCTCTTCTTGGGGGGGCGGAGTTACTCTGAAAGAAAGTTTATATAATGAAGAATAGACTATTTCAGATATAGAGTGTATAATTTCTGAGATAAGACTGTCCTATAAATATTCTACTGAAACAATACACAAATACAATGGTCCCACGGTTTACGAATCCCCCGGGGAATGAAATCCCCGGGACCCAAAACCGGCAGGACCAAAAAATATCCCCCGGGATACGAAGGATCCCCCGGGATACGAAGGAGAAAAACTGCGCGGCCCCTTTAAATCGGCCGCGCGGTCCGTCTCCTAATGCGGTCCCCCAGGAAACGAAAACTTCCGGGTTACAAAAGGTGATCCGGAACGGATTACCTTCGTAACCCGGGGGACCACTATGAAAAAGATATTATTTATTTATTTACAGTATTTCTAACCCGCTCTTTTCAACCCCCGAGGGGGGACTCAGAGCGGCTTACAAGGCAATCATTAGATGCCAGCAGTATACAATTTAAAACATAAATACAGCAAAGTTAAAACAAGCACAATCAACAATAATTAACAATTAAACAGTTTAAAATCTCAATATATGATCCTTCCATATCCCAAAGCAGTAATCCGTGTTCTTATGACCACCAACGTCAGCCAGTCCCAGTGAAGTGCTGCATTACATTAATGTGCAAAAGCCTGGTCCCACAACCATGATTTTACTTTCTTCCTAAAGGCCAAGAGGGATGGGGTTGATCGTATCTCACTCAGAAGTGCATTCCACAGGCAGGGGGCCACTGCCGAGAAGGCCCTGTTTCTCCTCCCCATCAGCCACAATTGCAAGGCTGGTGGGAGCGAGAGCAAGGCCTCCCCAGAAGATCTTAAGTTACGAGGCAGGACGTAGGGGCAGATGCGTTCGGACAAGTAAGCCGGGCCAGAACCGTATAGAGCTTTAACGGTCAAAACCAGCACTTTGAATTGAGCTCGGAAATGGACCGGTAGCCAGTGGAGCTGACATAACAGGGGGGTAGTATGTTCCCTGTATGAAGCTCCAGTTATTAGTCTGGCTGCTGTCCATTGGACTAGTTGAAGTTTCCGAACCGTCTTCAAAGGCAGCCCTATGTAGAGTGTGTTGCAGAAATCTATTCGAGATGTGACCAGAACGTGGACCACCGTCGCCAGATCAGACTTCCCAAGGTACGGGCATCGCTGGCGCACGAGTCTTAACTGTGCAAAAGCTCCCCTGGCCACCGCCAAAACCTGGGGTTCCAGGCTCAGCAATGTGTCCAGGATCACTCCCAAGCTGTGAACCTGCGCCTTCAGGGGGAGTGTGACCCTGTCAAGCACAGGCTGTAACCCTATGCCCTGTTCGGTCTTTCGATTTACTAGGAGGGCTTCTGTCTTGTCTGGATTAAGTTTCAATTTGTTAGCCCTCATCCAGTTCGACACAGCGACCAAGCACCGATTCAAGGTCTGGACAGCCTCCTTAGTAATAGGTGGAAAGGAGTGACAGATCTGGACATCATCTGCATACAGATAACACCTTACTCTGAAACTCCGGATGATCTCCCCCAGCGGTTTCATGTAGATGTTAAATAACATCAGGGACAGACTAACTTCTCAATATAAAGTTTAAGAGTCACAGACAAAAAGAAAAAGCAGGGTCTCTTAAAACAGAGATTAAGCAACAAGAAAAGAAAAACTCACAAGAGCAAGCAGAACCAATACATAAGGAAGAAAAAGTGCCAGTGATAGACCATAAGGTTAATAGGTCTAATGAGCCTGATGGAGAATTGGCTGTGATAATAGGAGCCAAGAAGAGAAAATAATTTAGCCAGGAGAAAATGACTCCTAAAAGTTTAAAACCTTTGTTTAAATCAGCTGAGGGGAAAGCCTTGGTTTAAAGGAAAAAAAAACTCTGCATAAAGTCAAGAAGACACAAAAAGAGATTTAACAATTGAATGCAGAAAAAGCATATGAATCACAAAATTATACTTTAAGCCAATATCTTGGGGAAATGGAAGAAATATTTCATAAATCCCAGCTAGATAAAGTTTCTGTACTCTCAGATATGACATGTATTTGGAAGTTATATATTAAATGGGGCACTGATAAAGAATTATTAACCTGGCAATTAAAGAATAAAACCCAAGAAATCAAACTATTTCAAGAAGATTGAAAGAATCCTGAGAAAGTAGAACTGGAAAGAATGGGCATGTATGTAAAAGATATGCTAGCCTCTTTGAACTTTGCTGTCAAGCATACCGAGAAAACAGGTAATTGTTGGTGGGACAACAAAAGACATCAACCCACCAGAAAAAGAGATTCAGCAGGAAAAGAAAAACCAGAGATCATGATATATGGAAAACTTGCTGCCATCCGTAAGGGATGCTTTGCAGTGTGTGTGGGGGGGGGGGAAGGGGGGGAATGACTTAAAGGCTGCTCAAAACACTCAAAGAATCTGGTCCAGTGAGAAGAGAAACAATAGAGACTTTTTACCAGATGAAGTGTTAATTCTTCAGCTGGAGAAAAGAAATAAGTTGGTGGTTGGAAGAAATGATCCAGTGAAAATTGGGCTTAGAAGATTGAATATGTTTGCTAATAAATTTAAGAGGAGCATATAAAGGATCTGAATTTAGGTTGAAACGTTGTTAAAGAGTTCAAAACAAAAAAGTGATATGTGTATAGTTATAATATGAATAATAGGCTAAAGGCATAAGAAAAATATTGTAGCAAATTAAATATTGAAAATATATTGAAAAGAAAAATGTATGATTGCTGTTTGTTTACAGAGAAAGCCTTAAGATACATAACTCAATAATGCTTAGTTTTTTTGTGGAGCTTTCAGGCTATGTGGCCCTGTTCTAGAAGAGTTCCTTTCTGATGTTTTGCCAGCATCTGTGGCTGGCATCTTCAGAGAAATAGTGGTTATTGATAAAGCAAAAGTATCAGTCAAATAGATGAAATAGAAACTTGTGTAATATATTATATTTAAAAAAACAAACTATAGATTTAAAGAGGATCTTTAAATATTGCTTTAAGGATGGAGGAAAAAATGGCATATATATATATGATTAAGTATATATAAGGAATGTATAGAATGTTCTGATAAATGTTATGTGATGTTACAAATGATTTGTGGGCAATGGTAAGTATAGAGACTGGTGGGTTGTTTGGGAATGACATATGGTTCTCACTGACACACACATGTATGTATGTATGTGCCAATGAACTTTTTAAGGGGGAAGGTATATAAAGAACAGGCAGAAGTATGCCAGGCTGGCAGCAACCAATCAGGGTAAAGCTAGTGACAGTCAATAGAATGTTGGCTGGTAAGAGGAAAAGAATTCCGTTGCTGACAGTTGGAGTCATATATAGGGTTTTGGTTCCAGACAGTTAAGGTCTGGTTGTGTGAAAGTCCAGAGGTTAGGAACTGTGAGAGCTAAAGTTTGGAAGGAAACGACTCAGCTCTGTGACAGGGTCTGATAGAGAACAAGTTCAGAAATGAGGGACTTGGTTCTAATACAGCACTCCAAGTGAGGGAGTTGCTGATCTGATATCCTGAGGGATAGGGTTATCCTGAGAGATAGTATAGAAGTAATGTCAGAAGGATAACAGTAATTGAGGACGGTGTGAGGGTCCTAAGTGAAAGTAATTGGAGTTCTCTAGAAAGAGAGAGAGGGGAGTAACAAAGTGTAACTTTGGGCCGGTACAGATGGCCACTAAGTGTTGTCCTTGCAGAGATACTAGGGTTAGGGACCAAGTACCAATGACACGGTCCCTAACCCTAATTCATGCCGGCAGCAGCATCATGGTGGCATCTCGTCCACACGAACGCCACCATAATGATATCATGCACGCACTGTGTTGAAACAGCTGAGCATATGTGTGAGATGTCTCCATACTGTTGGAGGGCGCTTATCATGCCTTTCCAGCAGCGTGAAAAGGAGCTCCATTTTGGAGCTCCTTTTGGATGTGCACATTGTTGGCACGACAACCAAACAGCTGTACCAACGATGCAGAGGGGAAAGGGGCTGCCCCTTTCCCCTCTTGAGTGCCAGGCACCGCCAGGGTACAGTGACCCAAGGCACCGGGGCACCCCATTTCTGTTCCATGGAGAAGCAGCATTTTGCCGCTTCTCTGTGGCCCAGAAAAAACAGCGGATTGGGGCTGCAGGGCTGCCAGTGAGGCTGCCCTGGCACCAATCTGCTGTGGAAAAGGTTGGCACAGACCCATTCCTTTGCATCTGTCTGTACTGGCACTAAGTGCAACAAAATGGAACAATAACAAGTGAATACACCAACTGAACAAGTGAAACATCGTTAAACTGTTTTTTAAAGAAGATAGGTGATTTTTTATTGTTAATTACTTACAAGCTTGTTTGGGTCTGAAATAAGTAACCGCGCTACTAGGTACCATCTGAAAATGAAATCATTTTTTTTTATTGATTAAAAACATATTACATTCTATTCAACAATCTTTTAGCCACCATGCACAATATATAGGTACAATGAGGTTTGTTGAAGTTTATTAATCTTGATTGCTTTCTTCTTTCTTCTCATTTTCTCTTCTGTTTTCTTAATTCTTACTTGAACCTTCTCCTTATTCAACAACCAATCTGCTAATATCTTTCTACTCCTCCATCCATCATCTCCTTTAAACTATTCAGCAATTCATCTATTCCCCCACTCTTACCTTCTACATAACTTGCCTTATCCTTCATTCAAAACACCTCTCACACTAACTTCCTCCTCAACCCTTGACAGTTTCTTTTCCTATTTTTTTTTTTTTTTTGGATTTCCAATACAATATATTCTGTTTATCTAACTTGTTTTTATTTCCATATTTACTATACCTTAATTTACTTATATATCTTTGCTAATGGAACCGAAAATTACAATTGTTATTTATCCTACTAATTTATATAATTTTATTGTTTTATTTTATTTTTTCATCTAAGAATAGTTGATCCTATAAATAAATGAACAATACTAAAGAAAAATAAATCTAAAGGCTATGAGAAATGTAAAGAATACATAACGAAATAGATAAAAAAATAATAAGTAATAATAGTAATAATAAAAGTAGAAAAAAAGAAAGAAAAGAAAAAGAATTTTTTAAAATAAATTATATACTGAGATTATAGACTCTCTTTCTCACTCTCCACTCTTATTCTCCTCTGCTCATTTCATTGATTTTATGCTACTTCAATATTTGTACCCTATATAATCATAGTCTTTATTATTCAGTTATTTTTCTTTCTGGATTCCAGATATGATAAGACTGGTTCCAATTCGCACTGCACTTCTTCTAGGGGTTTTAAAGTCATTTTTTGTGGTAATATATCAATTTCTAATGCATCATATAATTTGGTTAACAAATTTCTTGTATCAGGTATCGTTTTTGATTTCCAATTTTGTGCAAGAGTTATAGTGCTGTTGTGGTCATGTAAAAGCATATTTTTTCTTGTTTCTTTTCTATTTCAGTGCCCCACATGTTTGATAAATAAAATTCAGGTTTAAACTGAATCTGTTTTACCCAATTTGTGTAGTTCATGCCTAGATTTAATTTGCCCAAAATTTTATACAAGAATTGCCAATTAACAGAATCAAATGATTTCTCAAAATCAATAAATATTAAACTTAATTTTTCATTACTATGGGTCTGAAAATATTCTAATATGTTCAAAATATATTTTAGATTATCTCTCATTTGTCTTTTTGGTATGAAGCCCCTTTGTTCCTCTCCTATCCAATCTTTCAAAAAAAAAATGATTTAACCTATTTGCTAATATTGATGTAAAATTCTTGTAATCTTGGTATAATCAATTTTTCCTGAAACATTTTGTAAAATAATGCTGTGAAACCATCTGGACCCGGATTTTTTCCTGTTTTGGCATTTTGGATGGCTTTTATTATTTCATCCTTTGTGATCATACTATTTAAATTTGAGAACTGTTCTTCAGTTAACTTTATTGCCTATAGATCATCTATATAACTCTTGATTTTATCTGTCCCAATCTTTTTTCTTCATACTGCATTCTTTAATTTTTCCTGTTGTGTGTGAATTATTCCACCCTCTCTGATCTAATTTATCATTTTTCTCTCTTCCTCTTTCCTAAGTTACATGGCCAGCCATTTCCCTGGTTTATTTGCATGTTCAAAATTATTTTGTTTGGCTTTCTTCAGTTTTCTTCCCATATCACTGATTAGTTCAATAGATATCATTTTCTGTAAAATTTTAATTTCTAGATTAAGTTCTTTATCTTTTGGGTTTGTTTCTAATTCTTTTTCTTTTTGTTCTAATACTTTATATAGATTTGATCATTTTCCTTTTTTTCTTTTGCGCAATGGAATTTTGTTGTATGAAAATACCTCTTATTACAGCTTTTCCTGAATCCCAAATAGTTGCCATATTTAGATTCCTGTCTATGTTTTCTTTAAAATAATTTTTAATCACCTTTTTGCTTTTACTGTAATTTCTTCACTTTGTTGTACTGTAGTTCTTCATTTATTCTCCAGCTATACTCTTTTTTCCCCCTAGGGTCATCACTACAGCGTTGTGATCTGTTAACATACGTGGTAAAGATTCCATGTGTATAATATTTTTTGCTAAGCTTTTTGAGATTCACATCATATCCAATCAGGAAAATGATTTGTGTCTCTTTGAGTAAAATGTTTATGTTGGTGTTTTATTATATATCTGTCTGCAGCTGTCATGTAATCCTAGTTCTTTGGTTAAAGTGAAAAAAGAAGTTGGTAGTTTCCCTAAATTCTGTTTCCTTTTGCTTAGAGTTTTCCTGTCTAGGTTTGGTTCTATTACTCCATTGTAGTCTCGTAATATTAATTTTTTTTTCATAGTCGAATTCCTGGATTTTTCCATGTAGTTTTTTGAAAAAATATTTCTTGTTTTCCTGCGGGCCATATACTCCAACAACTAGTATTTTATTTCCTTCCCAATTTATTTCAACCCCAATCAGATATCCCTCAGTGACACAAAATATCTCTCTAGATGTTCACATAAAGTATAATCCCTATTTTCTATTTTTAGTTGCAGCTGTGTACTCTTTTCTTAGCTTTTTGTTTTTCAAAATTCTAATATCTTTTAGTTTAATATGTTTCCTGTAAACATTTAATTTCATATTTGTTTTGATTCAGTATTTGGAAGACTTTTTTCCTCTTAATAGGAGAATTCATACCTTTTACATCCAGGTTATTATCCTCATTTTTGTTTATTTTTTATTTTGTTTTATATAGCTAGAATAAATAGTAAGAGGGTGGGAGAGAGAGTCTGAAAATTTAGAAATACTTTATCTTGTAGAGTACTAGTTGCTTTCAATTGATTCAGAACTATTTGTTTCTTTTCTAATCAAATCCTCCTCTTCCTCCAACGTTATCTCTTCTTTGTCAGAGAAATCTTCGTCTACTATTGTCATTAATTTTTTTCATCCTGTTGCTCCTTTTAGCTCCTCATCTTCATCTTCTTGTCTTGTTACCTCTTCTTCTTGTTCTCAATACAATCAATCAACTGATAATATTCCTTCTTTTGCCCTCGTCTCCGTGTCAATTTTAACTTCAGTCCTTAGTTCTTTTATATCTTGTTTCAAGTCGTTCCTTTATTGTATATTCTCTTCTCTTGATTTCTGAATTTCTCTAAGTATTTGAGCAATTTGGTCAGTTTCTCTATTGGGTGTCTCCATCGAGGGTCTTCTTTGATTTAAGTTCTGAGGTGGTTTTTTGGGTCCTGCCGTGCTTTACTCTACTTTCTCTTCTTCATCTTATCTCTCACGCCCGCTCTCTTCTATTCCCTTTTCTTCACTCCCTCTGATCCCAAACCCTCCTGAACCATATATTATTCTATTAACTTGTTTTCAGTAGTGAAAATGAATTCTAAACTGGGGGGGGGGGGGGGGCAGATTTGGTGGTTCTTGTCACATAATGTAATGGCAGTGGTGGGAAGACAAAACCCATGGGGCTGCCACAATAGGAAAATAGTTGGGTGAGTGGTGAGTGGGACTCATCATGACAATAGTCACCACCATGAAGAAGAGCACCTGAGCCTTTAATATGTCCCAAATTTTACATATCATACATTATGCAGCTGAATTCAGTCTTCCTCCTGTTCATCAAATGGTGATCCACAGCACACTTCCAGTATAAACTATAATAACTGCTTCGTCTTATTGGTTAGCAACCATAATAAGATTTGCATGGATCTGGGAGATTCTTGTGAGATTATAGTTCTCATGGGAACCTGAAAATCTAATGAGAGGCCCTTCTCTCACTAGACTTGAACCAATCTTATATAGATCAGTATTTCTGGCCAATTGCTGACTGAGTAAGATTGAGTTAGATTTTCTGTGGTGAATGTAGGTGAACAGGATTAGTAGGTCACATTTGCTACTGGGAAGGAACACTAATTGAACTGTCCTACTGGAACAGGAACTTTGGGAAACCCAAATATTAATGCAGAACCACAAATGGTCTGAATCAATTTCCTGAATGAGATTTCAGGATGGAAGGAAGCTTTTTTGCCCTGGAAACAAAAAACTGACTCTATCTATCTATCTCCCTATTGTTTACATAGACAAAGCTTTCATAGAAGGAGTCATAGAATCATAGAATCATAGGGTTGGAAGAGACCACAAGGGCCATCCAGTCCAACCCCCTGCCATGCAGGAACTCTCCATCAAAGCATCCCTGACAGATGGCCATCCGGCCTCTGTTTAAAAAGGAAGGAAGAAGACTTCACCACTCTCCGGGGAGCGTGTTCCACTGTCAAACAGCCCTTACTGTCAGGAAATTTCTCCTAATGTTGAGGTGAAAACTCTTTTCCTGGAGCTTGCATCCATTGTTCAGGGTCCTAGTCTCTGGAGCAGCAGAAAACAACTTTGCTCCCTCCTCGATATGACATCCCTTCAAATAGTTAAACAAGGCTATCATATCACCTATTAACCTTCTCTTCTCCAGGCTAAACATCCCCAGCTCCCTAAGTCATTCCTCACAGGGCATGTTTTCCAGACCCTTCACCATTTTAGTTGTCCTCCTTTGGACACGCTCCAGTTTCTCCGCATCCTATTTAAATTGTAGTGCCCAGAACTGGATGCAATATTCCAGGTGGGGCTTGACCAAAGCAGTATAGAGTGGCACTATTACTTCCCTTGATCTAGACACTATACCTCTATTGATGCAGCCTAAAATAGCATTGACCTTTTTAGCTGTGGCATCGCACTGTTGACCCATGTTCAACTTGTTGTCTACTTGGACTCCTAGATCCCTTTCGCATGTGGTCTCTTTCAGTCGGGTTTCCCCCATCTTATATCTGTGCATTTCATTTTTCCGTCCTAAATACAGTACCTTACATTTCTCTGTGTTGATTTTCATTTTGTTAGCTCTGTCCCAGCTTTCTAGTTTATTCAGGTCATTTTGAATTTTGATCCTGTCCTCTGGGATATTAGCTACTCCTCCTAATTTGGTGTCATGTGCAAATTTGATAACTATGCCCCCAATACTGTCATCCAAATCATTAATAAAGATATTGAATAGCACTGGGCCCAGGACAGAACCCTGTGGCACCCCACTTGTCACTTCCCTCCAGGATGAAAAGGAACCATTGTTGAGCACCTCTTGGGTGCGGGTAGTCAACCAATTACAAATCCATGTAACAGTTACCTTGTCTAGTCCACATTTTACAAACTTATTTGCAAGAATGTCATGGGAAACTTTGTCAAAGGCCTTACTGAAATCAAGATATACTATATCTACAGCATTCCCTTTATCTACCAAGCTGGTAATTTTATCCAAAGAAAGAGAGAGAGAGAGAGAGATCAGATTTGTCTGGCATGACTTGTTCCTCTGAAACCCATGTTGTCTTTTTGTGATTATGGAATTATCTTCTAGATATTCAAAGACTCAATTGATGTCAGACTAACTGGACGATAATTGCTGGGATCCTCTTTTTTCCCCTTTTTGAAGATGGGGACAATGTTTGCCCTCCTCCAGCCTCCTGGGACTTCTCCTGTTCTCTGGGAATTCTCAAAGATTATTGCCAATGGTTCCGAAATTACATTTGCCAGTTCTTTTAGTACCCTTTGATGTAGTTCATCTGCTCCTGGAGACTTATATTCATTTAGATTAACCAGGTATTCTTCTACTATCTCTTTACTTATTCTGTGCTGAAATCCACCTATTCTGTCCCCAGCTCCACTGTACTCAGGTTGAACACCTTTTGCCTTTTCTGAGAAGATCGAAGCAAAGAAGGTGTTGAGTAATTCTGTCTTTTCTCTGTCCCTTGTTAGCATTTTAAGGGGACTTAGTCTGTTACACTAAGCTGAAATCTTCCAAAATTTGGTGTGTGCATTCTCCCTATAGCCTTAAATGGACTCTATATTGTGGGCAACCATGATCCGTGAAACGAGAAGTCATGTCTGTATTATCCCATAAGCACATCAAACAGAAGAGTTTGGGAGTTGCAAATGAGAATCTTTAACATTGCCAAAGTCAAGAAGACAGGAGATTTAGGCAGGATGCTCTGCTGGACAGGCTGGATAAGGCTGATTTACAACTTCATTCTCACCCCAGACATTGCCAGACCAAGTGATCCTTGTACAATGTAAATCTGATTTCCTTTGATGTTGGACAAACGCCTTTGCCCCCAACCCAGTTTTGGGTTATAAAAGATCCCCAAAATCTATTGTTGGTGGGCTAGTTGGAAGGCAGGAGGACACTCTGGTACTGTGAATTCCAACCTGCTCTGGTACATCCATTCCCCCACCACTGCTCACTAGAATGGTCATATCTTACACCATCCCTATCTCATTGGACCCAGAGTTAAGCCTTGTCTTGTCTATGTATCAATGTTAGTTCAGCCTCCAACTATTCCCAGGTTAACTCCTGGTTTCCTTAATCCTTGTATGCATGTGTAAGTGAACTGGACTGGCATGTGATTTCCCTCTAAATAAAGGAAATATTTCCTTTGGAGAATTCTGCTTCTGTGATATTCTTTTGTTCTCTTTACTCTGAGTATGCAGATGGGAAATGGTTCCATAAGGGTTGCTTTTAGCTAATTAAAATTCCTCTAGAGAGACTGATTGATATAGTTCCCTAAAGGTCCCTGTAATGCAGTCTAAAAGATAGAGCCTAGACATCATGCAACAAAAGATACAAGTACCACAAAATTAGTTGTTACCAGTTTATTGCACCGCAAAATACCAACAGACTGCTTACACTGAGGCCATAAAAATTAATCTTTAAAACACGGTGGGGCTAAACAGACAGGCAAAAAAAGGTGCTTTCAGGCTGGCTTGAAGACATGGCGTTTAGATGACACATGCTTTGAAGCCAGCTGAAAAGTGCCCTTATGCAGAGAAAAGCCATTTCAAAAAGAAGCAGCTTTTTCCCACTTCTTCCTGGCTTGCAGCCATGTCATGTGGTCATGTCATGAGCACTCCAGCTGCCATGGGAGCTGGTGGTGCAGTTGGTGGGGTTTTAATGTGGCTTTAGAAAAGGCAGCTTCAAGCCACTTTTTCCTGCCCATCTGTTTTGCCGCAACTTTCCCTACTTTATCCTTTTATCAACTTTTTCCCTTTGGCCACCTTGGAATATACCAGATCTTCATGAGTCCTCAAATATAATATCTAGTATTATTGTAATTTATTTGGAAGGCCATTTCAGAGAACCTAAGATAAAGACCATCTTGCCCTGCTTACTTGGTTTAATTCGTGTTGTTTGAGAACATCTACTTGAAGATCCAAATGGTGATAAAAAAAAAAGGCAAACTCTTGGAACCTAGCTCTTCAAAATATTTGACTTTAAGAAAATTTCCATATTCATCTCTGCTACAAAAACAAACAAATGAAAATCTATTTTCTCCCCTGTCCCTATCCTCCAGTACATATTTCAGTACTGGTCTCTAAGAGGGGACATTTGATTAAATTAGTGACAAGTACATCTGAGACAAATTAGAGAGAAATGCTTCTTGCACAGCCTGTAGCTGGCTGATGGAATTCACTCCATAAGCAGAGGAAGAAGGTCATAGCTGGAGTCTGAACTTATTTTTATGAGGCGAATTGAAGATTGCATTACAGATAACAGCATTAGCAAGTGCCCAAGAAGGTAAAACTAATCAAATTCTTTGCTGCAGGGTGTGAACTCCTTGCCGCTGAGGCCATAATGAATTTGTTTCTTCTCATCTTGGTTGTTTATTTTTTAAATGGTCTGTTGTTGTTCAGGAGAAAAAGTGTGCATCTACAGGAATTCTAGGCAAAGGTGGTAGGAATGAGGCAGAAGCCACATATCTTTTATTTTCCTCACATTATATGGGAATAAGACTCAGACAGGATGCTGCGTGCAAAGGGTTTGAATTAAATTAATCAACTGGAAACTCTGTCTATACCTGATGTCCAAGGATAGCACTTTATTCATCTGATGAAGTGGATGCTAGTCAATAAAATCTTGAGTCCCAAGAAATATATAACTTTTCAAAGCTTCACAAGCCCCTTTCTTGTTTTATGTGGCAACTAATTTTCATGGGTTTCCCTCAGGAATGTGAAAACATTGTGTTTTTCTAGTGTTTAAATTCCAGGACAGTCCAAGACATTTTGGCTCCTGAGAATGATAAGCTGGCATGCACACACACACACCATGTCCAGAAGTCAACAAGGTTAACCAATAAATCTTCCTGCAACACAGATTATGGATCACCACATTTGAGGGCAGCAAGCTACTTTAGGGAATGCAGGCTGGTCCCAGTGGTACACAAAATTTGTCATCTAAGAAAGTGGAATGGTCAGGGAATCAATGAAAAGGCTCTCCACAATTGCCTAGACACTGTGATTAGATCTTCTTAATTGTAGGACTGGCCTTGTAAACTTAATGGATTAAACTTGAGAGATACTATGTTGTAATATAATGTAAGGCAGAACTCAAATTTTCAGTGGCAAAGAAAATCCCAATTGAATGGTTGCTTCCAGTGAACAAAGGACAAGTGAAGAAAGAAGCAGGTGGAATGTGTGTTTGCTGACCAACCCATGAATAAAGAGGCCAGACACAGATAATGGGTTTGAAATAAGGGCCACTTTATTAAGTTACCTATTTACTAATTTATTAGTTTTTTTAGGAAGTCTGCAACTAAGGGGGAGTAAGTTAGTGTAGGAGCAGCTGCAGCAGGTGGTCCCTACTCCTGACCTCCTCTGCAACTTCCTCAAGGTGATAACACCTGAGCCCCAGGGAGAACCTAAATGCTGGGTTACTCCCTGGCCAGCTGCATCAGGAAAGCCAACTAGAAGGTCTCTTTCCAGAGCCCTGAGTCTTAAAGAGATGGTTGATGCTTCAGGCTTGCCTCAAAGGAAGCCTCTTTTTCTACCTCCCAGTTCCAAAGCCTAAAGAGGCAATTCCAGAGACCTCCCTATCACCAAAACAGTGACCTAGGTGCTCACTATTTACTAGATGACAATCTATTTAGACACCACCCTTGGCCAATTGTCCAAGTCTGACTGTGACAGTGTGGGGTAGGCAAACAAAAGAAAACAAAACAAAAACAACCCTGTGGAAAGGGGAAAAAAATCCTATCTGGTGACTAAGAGACTTCAAGCTGTGTCAGTGGCAAGAGAGCAGGTTAAACGCAAAAGCAAAAGAGGCAGGAGCTGAGGGCAGAAGGGCATAGAAAGGCCACAATAATTAGAGTCTGATGGAGGGGCCAGAGCTTATCTCCTTTCTATTTGCTGCTTGGCTATGTGCTTTCACTTTCTTATTTATACAGATCCTCAGTCAGCCATGAAGCTATCCAGGTTGTTATTCTCTCAATGTGGCTACATCTATCACATGGCTGTTCTGACATTAAGAATGAGATACCATATATGTCGTCTTGATCATTTAGGAAGAGGGATAAACAAACTTCTATGGTTCACCACAGAGGTCATATGTCAAATCATGGTTGCAGTGGGAGGTTAGGTGAGTGGGCTGGGCTGGGCTGGATCATTTTTGCTTGACCAACTGTCTGTTGAAAATTGCAAACACATGCAATTAGTGAAGATGGAAGAAATCTACAGCCACTCTTGTTTCAGCACATATATGTCTTACCCTCCATTGCTAATGGGATCCCAGACACATATGGCACATAAAACTGCAGGGGGGGAGCTTTCATTTCTGGGACAAAGCACCAGGATGTCATATGCCTCCTTCTATGTAGCTTACAGCATGGAATCACTGTATCAAGCCAGCAAATGTTCAAGCTTCCTTCTCTCAAGTCCGTGACCCTAATCCATCTGTAGTTATTTTTCATGAAATAAAATGATTTTGGAGATCTAACCAAGGATTTCCTGGGCCACATGTCATTTTTGTCCCTTACATCCTTGACTTAATCCTTTGTGAGAAAGAATGGAAGGAAATAAATCCCTAATATCTATCTTGCATGAAGAAAAAGTTAAGAGCATAGCCTATTTTACTGTGGCAAAATGGAAAATAAGAGAAACAGGTGTTTAGATGTTCTCATCTTGCTTGGGAGGGACACAGTAGGATGAAAAGCTAATTCCCTCCTCCCCCTCAGTTTCATTATGGGCATCCATTAGTTATTTTAATATTTTCTGTCTCAGACAACCTGTGCCATCTATTAGATTGTCATTAAGAGTTTCCAAAACAGGTACTGCTGTGCTGAGCAATCACAGTCCTTGCTTGAAAGAGTTATTTGGGTTTTGGACTTCAAATTTGATTGTCCCAGCTCACCTAAGGTATAATAATGTAACATTGCCCATGGGTTCCTGTCTTTGGTGAATACTTTTGCATTTCACAATACAGAAACCATTAAGCTGCATAAATGTACAAAGCCAGTTAAAAACAAGGTAAAATCAGAGAAAGCAAAATGCATCCTCCAGGAGGTAAATAATTTCAACTGTGAAGGAAATGAGAAAAAGAAAAGTGAAAGCTGTTGAAAGCAGTTGAATACAGTTCAGATAATGCACAGATGGGAATTGTGGGTTTGTGTTCAATATGGCTCCCTTCAGGGCAAAAAAGGGAAATGGACAAAAGGAAGATACAAAATGTCATTACAAGAGAGGCACAACATTTCTAAGAGGGGTTTCCTGGAGGCATTAAAACACAGCGGCCTCTAAACTATTATAGCATCTGTTGGTTGTATGAGGAAGAGGATAGTTTAGGTGATCCATAGATTTCTGTACCACTATTTGATTTCAACAACTATCAGACAAACCAAATCATTGCTAATGGGTCTTGCCCCTCCTACCCAGTACTGTTTTTGGTAAGTTACTGAACTTATGTTTGTTATATATTCTGCACTCTTGAAGCATTGCTATTCCACTTTAATTGCTCTGGCTACCTTCTATTGCATTCTGGAGTCTGTAGTTCACTGTGGCCTAAGGCCTCTCTGGCTGAATATTCTAAATGCCACTCCCTAATCTGCAAATCCCAGGAGGCGAACAGAGCAGTTGAAGTGGAATAGCAACACTTTAAGAGTGTAGTGTGATAATCTCCACTTTACCTTTGGAAATGCCTTGTTAAAACTGTGCATCCAGGGCTCGTTTCTAAAGCATACATGATTGCTAGTTACAGTTCTAGTGATGATACATACATATATAAACAGAGAGAGAGAGAGAGTGCTAGTGATGATACATATGTATATCTGTTGCTTCTTAATGCAAGTGGAAGGATGCACCTCTTGTCCTCATGTTCTACTGGGAATACATACTTTCTGTATGTAATGGATGGGCCACTGTATGAATAAAATGGTACATAGGCATTTAGTAGCTGTTAGTCCATTCTCATATGTTCCACAGTACAGTAATGTCAGGGCCAGAGCGCCATCAATCTTGCTCTCCAGTCAGCATGCTTATTGCACATGTGAGGCAATCACTGACTATGAGCTAAACTGCATAATATCTAAGACCTGTACAAGTGGAGACTAATCACGCTGAACATAACTGAATATGATCATTCAGTTTCCAAGACAGAAGTGTAAATAATCTATGAAATTTCACAGCCTAGTCAAAAGCTTCAGTCTTTTATGATGAATGTTGATATTTTACAAATGTTTCAATTTTGGTATATCCTACTGTACCTTAGTCCTCTGGGATCATTAAAATAATTTCATTCTTTGCATAGCTCTGATTCCTGAGGCATTCAGTAGAGAACCCCAACTGGTACTCCTTAGTGACTTTAAGCACCCCTTCTCCTACATGAAATGACTTGACCTCTATGTCTAGCAAGTGTTTATCAACACAATACTTTCCCAGAGACCACCTTTGATTACACTAAAATCCTTACATCCTCATTTGATAGTCATATAGCAATGAGTTTAAAAATATCACTTATGACACTAACTTCCCAACAGTTGGACTAGTCCAAGATTCCTGTCATAGTAAAATTCATCTTTTTAAAAATATCTCATTCAATTCAGCTCCGTTCTGTGGCTACAATCAAAGAGCTGAAAAAGTTTTATTTTTATGGATGTACTTCCCAGAATTCTCAAGTAGTTGGACGGAAGATTTGGGGAACTGTAATGCTCCAGCAAACACCTCACTTTTCTGATCAAGGCCAAACGTTCACAGGTCACTCAATCAGCTAGTCTTGTGAGAAGCTTGATGATCACTTTCCATAGGATGAAGTTCTAGGATGAAGTGATTTCGACCAATACTTCTGGTTCCTACTTAGCATATGGAATTCTTCCTATGCAGAAAAAAAGTGGTAAAAGTATAGCAGAACTGGGGATGGTGTGTAAGTCTTAAAACAGTTGAGATTGGAAGTTGTCTTTCTTTCTTTCTTTCTTTCTTTCTTCTTTCTTTCTTTCTTTCTCTTTCTTTCTTTCTTTCTTTCTTTTTTGCAGCATTCCGAAATAACTGTATTTCTGCCCTCCAAAGTAGAAATACATTTGATCAGGATGACATTATTTTCAGGGTGAACTACTTTCTCTGTTTTTCTTTAGTCATGGACCATCTGCTTTAATCCAGCCATGGATGCAAGCAGCCCATTGGCAGTGCTGACATGCTCCATGTGTCCCGGTTGCTACTGTGTTTTTTTGTTTTGTTTTGTAGTAGTTGCAACCCCCTCCCAAAAAACAAAAACAAAACAACCCCACCTGCTTTTTTTTTTTTTAATTACCACTGCACTGCGAAAATTTGGGCCATGTTCACGATGAATCAAACACTTCCACTTTAAAACATAACATGAAAGGAGAGTGTTTCTTGCACTGAAGATCTCATAAGTTGGTACTCCTTTACTTTGCCCATTGAAGAAGTATCATCATGTCTTTTGAAAGCAAAATCAGATGAGTAAAGAGTGACAGACTTGGAACCCTACAGGCACACTGAGAAGCATGGTGAGAATATCAGCATGTTCAAGTGAAACCTGAGGCACAAAACTTAAAATAATTTGCTGGGGGTACTGGACAGACACTTTCTCAAATAACTCAGCACTGACCAGGCTCTCTGTACCCATAAACAATGGAAACTTGAATGTTTTTAAATACCATTTCTGTTTTGGGCAACAGGCAATTTTATTACTAAAAATATCATTATGTTTCTCCTGTATTACATGGCAGTAGGGCATTTCCATGTATTACATTTCTGCTGAAGCTGCACAGCTTCTTCTTGTGCTAAGTAGGTAGCAGCTTATATCTCAGAAAAGTATATGAGGTGGTAAAACATATATACCATTTCAGATTGCAGGTGAAAGTGATTCTCCATCTCCCTGAGAAATAAGATTCCTACCCACATAAAACAAGTATATTGTCATACCATTCTCCTCAAATTCTAGATTTCTACAGTTTTTTATTCTTTGCATTAAGTATCATTACTTGGTCTGAGGGGGAAGTTGCTAGCCACAGATATTCTAGGAAAACATAAGCTGTGGATGTAAATCTTTGTAAAGAATGTATAATTCCAAATGTTTTCTCCATATGGGTGAGATTAAGAGGGATTTTTTAAAGCATTCATACCAACTTTTCACATCTTGGAACTTTGTGGGAGGGAAATGTATTTGTGTTTTTGTTTTGTTTTTTTGTCTATTTATAAAAAAATAGACTGGTGATGTGGGGGGAAATGCACAACAAATGTTTATGTTGCAAATGATTCCCTCTTTTATGTCAACAGAACCAAAACAAAAACAAAAACCGGTCCTCCTGAAACATAAAAATCTCAATTGGATTTGTGATTCTGATAATGAAGCACCATTTCTTATTAAGGGCATAAAATTTGCCCTACATCACTACAGTAGGCCCATCCAACAGCATACATCAAAAGCTTGTGGGTGAATAACTTCATGGCACTGGAACTCTCCTTGCTGTGACATGTATCATTCAATCACAATCAGGTATGGTTGTATGCATATGAAAGTGTGTTTATGGAAAAATGCCAGTTCCAGACCCCTTTCAGCTCCTGCCAATCCGTCTCCTAGATTTCAACCTGCTTGGTTTTCCAGATTCCTGTTTAGTGTCCTATGAGACATTGACAAGACCACGTAGATAAATTGCTCACTCACCTTGATAGCCTTTGATGCCAGCAGAACCTTTAAGGAATGGGCAGCCAGTACTCTGTTGGAGCTTTCTGGTGTAAAGATTTGTGTTGTGTGTGTGTGTGTTTAATTTTGCTGAAAGGTTTTGATTAGCTATATTACCTTACAAATTTATGTTAAGCTGACAACATTGTAATAAGAATGATTATACCCCATTCAACATAAACGTTAACTTGTCGATCTGCTCACTGGAAAATTACAAGATTCTAGGATTTCTGTTGATAGGAGAACAATTAATTCAAAGATGATGCAAGAAAAGCAAAATCGGGGGGGGGGGGGGAATAGATAAAAGAGGATGTATTGGGATTGGTTGCTAGGTCAGCTCAAAACTAGAAATCTTAAATAAACATTAAAAAAAATGGCCAAGTGTTCTTAACCTAAGTGCATGCAATAAATGTGCTCCAGAATTATTATAGCCCTGGGGGGGGGGGGGACACCTAAACATAGATATCCGATATAAGAAATATCATCCATCTTGAAAAGGTGGGTACACATAAGGGGCCTTACTTAAACAAAGAAATCATTATTTCAGTTCTAGAATGATGATTTTGATTTTGATATGATTAATATGGTTACTGGAGGTATAGCTAGAAATCTTTAAAAACCATTGTACTGCAGCTTTTGGATATTATTTCTACAATACCATTTCTCTCAGACTTTTAAAACAACCAGGTATGATTTCAAGGCATGATTTGAAGGCATAGAACTCATTTATTTATTTATTCATTTATAATAATAATAATAATAACAACAACAACAACAACAACAACAATAGTATAGATTTAATTGTATCCCGCCCAATCACGGGGAATCCAGATAGCTAACAACAGTAAAAAATGATACAAAAAAAATTACAAAAATTTACAATAATATACAAATTAACCCCTTCCCAACCCCCTGACCAACCAATACAAAACAACAAAAACAATAAACAATATAAATAAGATAGCAATCAAACAAAAAAAATAAACATTACAATCAAATAGAGTTCATAAATAATCCCTTTCCCAGTCCAAATTCAAATCAAAATAATATTATACAAATTAAATGCAAAACATAGCATAATACCCAGGAAAAAAATAGGAATACAATATATCATAATCCAAATACCTTAGCAACAGTATAAAATACAATTTGTCCCAATTACATTTTAAAAAAACCCAACAACTATAACAAATTCAGAATTCATAAAAGGAACCCAGGGGGAATAGGGTGCAAAAACCCAGGTGGAACACACTGGTCTCCGAGCCTCCCAAAGGCAGTCTCTTTTATTTAAATCCTGCTTTTATTTAAATCCTGCTTTTCTCCCTATTGAACATCTAAGCTGGCCTTTAAAATTCTGTAATATTTTTTTTTTTTTAAAAAAAAACAAGGTATGATGAAGATGTTATTTATGCAAAAGTTAAAACTTATCCTTAGCAACACTATGTTAAGTATTTTTCATATACTGATGTGACTAGTTGTCTATTTATCTGTCTTCCTTTGTCCTGCTTTTGTTACTTTAATTGTAAATCACCTTACAAACATGACTTGATTTCTCCATGCTTCTGGTTTCTAATTAGTGGCAAAACATATATATCCTAGAAAATATGAAAAGGAAAAAAAAAATCCTTCTTCTTATCACCATTGGCATCCCTCCACCTGGTGTCACCTGGTGCAGGTGTGGGGCTTCTAGGAGGGGTGGGATTTCCAAGGAAGGGGCTTCCAGTGCAATGCTCATTCCCTTCCTGTGCTATCCCTAACTTATCCTGATGAGGAAAAGGACAGGATGGGATGGGGATGGAGAGCAGCATGTGAGAATGTAGAGTGGCACACAGGGGCAGAGAGTGGTGCACTGGGGTGGCATGGGGATAGGAAGCACATACAAGGAAGGTGAATGTATATGGGCACAGAAAGTGGTGTGCACCCCCTAATTACACCACTGCTTATCACTCCATGAGAGTCACTGAACTGAAATGCAAAAATTCTCACATCATCTAATTTTCTGTTGACAGGTTCTCCAAATGAGCATCTAGAATTTCTCTAGGAATCTCAGAACTTTATAAATTGGGGGCAGAAACTGATTGTTAGTCCAAACTAGAATAGGACTGTTGAATAAAGGTAATCTGGTCTCTCTCTCTCTCTCTCTCTCTCTCTCTCTCTCTCTCTCTCTCTGTGTTGATTCAATGGATCTACTCTAACTGGGAGTAACAATTTGATTTCGGTCTGAGCACCTCTTGTGGAAGCCTGTTGTGCATGATTGTCCAGAGGCATAGCTGACAATGTGTCTGTCCCAGTGATCACCAGAGAATAACACAGAGCACAGAGAAACTCAGGATATGGTATATCAATCTCCCCCAATTTTAATGTTTCCCCTCTCTTTGGCAAGGATAATCTTGGTTTAATATTGATTTTCAAGAAAATGGCCAGAGCAATGAATAGATCTGGGGATAGGGGGAAAAAATATCTAGACTCCCCATCTCTTCTTGTGATGATTCACTTCCTATGGGAAGAATTGAAGAGCAAAAAAGATTGTTTTCTGTTGAAATATATTTTCTGTAGTCCTGCTCTGATAAGGTAAGGTGGCTGGGGAGGAGCTTGTGTTGGTGCTTCTGTCTATAACAGATCTTCTCAGGAGTTGCAATGAATGTAGAAAGTGTTCTCTATAGCTTTCAGGTGGAGAAGTTCAGATCTTTCATACCTTACATGGATCAGTAGGCAGTTTTAAATCCCATCTACATGCCCACACATCTTTCATATCCAGTAAGAACTCAGTCCTTTTTGGAGTTTTCATCATTAAGATGGGGACTGGCACAATGGGTTGATCTAGACTGGCAAAAGGGGTGTGTTCATGCCTGCATGAAAATGTAGCCTTTAGATGACCCACACTGAAAGTTTGGCATGAACGCACTTCTTTTGCATTTTAGTGGGGAAAAAGCAGCTTTAAAAAGGACCTGCTTTTCCCAGCTTCTTTTTTAAAAGGGTGTAACAGTGCAGCTGTGCCTAAATACTGCAGTGCAACTGTGCAGTTTCTTAAAGCTCCCAAACCCTAGCTCCAGCTCTAATCCGAACCCTAGACATGTGCAGTAGGGACTCTGGGATGCTGTAACTGTTATTCAACTGTGCATAAAATGTCAATTCATTCATAAAATAAAGAAGTTTATTCATAAACTTAAATTGTAACAGATTTAATATCTTTTTAAGGGGGGGGAGGGATGCAGTTTGTATTATTGATGTAATAGTATTTTAATGTATAAGCCACCTCAATTGATCTCAAAGGGGTGGGGTAATAATAATAATAACTATTATGATAAAATGAAAGGGTTCATTCATGGTGTACCGATGCAACTGCACACTTAAAAAAGAGAAGCAAAACCACAATGGTAATTTGAAGGATCTTCAGAACTGCACGGTTCATGTGTGATGTACCTACACAACTGCGCAGTTCGCAGCTGGCAATATAATTGCCTGTATGATGTAGTGGTGCAACTGCGCAGTTCGCAGCCGGCAACAAAATAAATAAATAAATAAATAAATAAATAAAGGTTTAGTGTGGCCAAAAGCCCCATTCATTGCCACCCGTGCAGCTGCTCCGCCTGTGTTTCTAGCATCCTGACAGCTTCCAATGTAGTTGCTGAGCATCAGAAAAGACTTCAGATAAGTCGTCCCCACACCTCCTCAGTGTAGCTGCCCTACTCCTTTTTATTACACACCTGGGGCTTGCAGTGCAGCTGCTAAGCATTAAGGAAAAGGCAACTTCATGTCTCCCTTTCCTGCCAATCTAGAAAGCCCCAATGTCCACTATTGAGGCAGGGATCGTTCAGTTAACTGAACACCTTATGGAATAGTCCTCATACCCAGGACAATTACTGTCCATCTGGTTATCAGTCAGGCTCATAGAATCATAGAATTGGAAGAGACTACAAGGGCCATCTAATCCCACCCCCTGCCATGCAGGAAGACAGAGTCGAAGCACTCCTGACAGATGGCCATCCAGCATCTGTTTAAAAATTCCAAAGAAAGAGACTCCACCACACTCTGAGGGACTGTGTTCCACTGTCAAACAGCTCTTACTGTCAGGAAATTCTTCCTAATGTTAAGGTGGAATTTCTTTTCCTGTAGTTTGAATCCATTGCTCTGAGTCCTATTTTCTGGAGCAAGAGAAAACAAGCTTGTTCCATCCTCAATATGACATCCCTTCAAATATTTAAACAGGGCTATCATGTCACTTTTTAACCTTCTCTTCTCCAAAGTATTCTTCACAGATTCTTGGGCCCGATCTAGACAGGCAAAAAGAAGCGCTTTAAGGGCTAAAAAGCCCGTCTTTAGGGTTAGGGAGGGCGTAGCGTCTACACCCTCCCTAGGCCTAAAGTGCATGGACACTGCCATTTAAAGATGGTGGCGTCCATATGGACGTGCCGGAAGAGCGTCATCACGTGTACAGCGTTTAGTTACGCTGCACACGTTTTGACACTTTTGCGCCGTGGGGCAGCGCCAATCTGCCCTTCCCGCAGCGCAAAAAAAGAGCTCAAAAATGGGGAGGGGAGGCGACGGCCCCTTTCTCCCTTCAGCCCTTTTGAGGGAAGCGGGGTACAGCGGGCTCCCAGAGCGCCTGCTGCACCCCGCTTGGAGGCCGCGGAGAACCGGCAGTTTGTCGCTTCCCCGCGGTCTCCCAAAGTGGTGGGATGAGGCCTCTAGGGCTGCCCGTGCGGCAGCTTCGGCGTCATCCCACTTCTTAAAGGGGCGAGTACAGACCGCCCCTTTTGGGTGGTCTAGAAAGCCCCCATGATTCTAACAGCTCTTTCTGTGTTGGATTGTTTGACTAACATCTGAACCCAAACATACCATCAAATCAAAGTTAATGAGATCAGTCACATCTAGCTTGGCTGTCAAGTTTGAATTGGTTTTCTAGGATTTATGATGATTTCATTAACTATACCATTCTGTCTCAGCTTGTTTGGGATGTTGGCATTACCATCTTGGACCAAATACTCATTGGGAAATTTCGAATAATGAGACTTTGTTTTTTGTTTGTTTGTTTTTTTGTTTGTTTTTTTTACAAAGGTGGGATCTGCTTTCATATCCATTAGGCAAAAATGGTTCAAGCAGGGTGTGGGGCATTTACCCACCTAAGAGCTTTCTCAGTGCCTGCCTCTTTACCATTATGAGGTTTACAAAACTGTTAAGGTCCCTCAAGCTTAACAAATCTAGTCTCTTCCTCATACAACACACACACACAGAAGATTTTGCTCTTATCAAGTACAAACTTACTGTGGTCTTCAGTGCAATCATTTTATCCATGGTTCTCAGTGACAAATTGATAAATTAGAGACCTGCCACATTGAGGCCTATCATCCATACACATTGCAACAGTGAACAGGTGGTGGCCCTCTATCTGCAGGTCTTGTACTCAGCAATACTAGGTATTTAGACATAATTTTTATAATTAAAATCAATCATATTTAAACAAATGATTAACCATGGCATAGAGAGAACATGGTGTATAACGTTTTTGAATAAGAATGTTCTGGAAAAATAAAGAGTCCAGACTTTTTTGTATCATGAATGTGGGCACTGCCTGACTGCTTGAACAGTTCTCAGAACTGATGACTTGGTTTCTCACTGAGATTACAGTCCTATAGAGAAGTTTTATGAGACTGGGGACTATTAACCATATATTTTTAAGAATGAACAAGCAGGGAAGAAACCCACTGTAAATGGCAGGTAGCTTGTTTCAGAGTGGTGGGTGCTTGCAGGACGCAAGTGGAAACCAACCACTGTAGAAACCAAAACATAAGAGGGTCAATGGCAAAGGGTCCATCCGACAAGAAGCATGGCATGAGGAATCCAGACAGCTAGCAGGACAATTATCCAGTAATGGTATGAGGTAAGAATCAGGCCATGAGTGTGGGAAGATGTGACTGTATTAATTTACAGCCTGCTGTAATTCAGCACAGTTGGTTTAATTAGGTTTTTTTTTTTTTAAAAAAAAAGTACACCAAAGTACCTTCTTTGTTGTACTGTTTTAACCACCACTGTTCAGAAGTGTGCACTATCTCTGACTCCTTCTCTTCAGTGTCTTCATGGGATGGTCTAGGTTCTGCTTCCAAAGCAGGGCTTCCAGCCTCATCTGATTCCAAGGTAGGACTATCAGCTACCCCCGGCTCTGACCAGAGCTCATTATCTCAGCAGTCCTATTCTCTTTTCTCATCAGAGGAGGCTTTTTAAGGTAGGACCTGACAAGCATCTGATAAAGACTTTATGCATAGTGGGCTAAAAATTTCCAAGCCTATCTCAGAGGCTTTTATGGCTGCCTCACACTATAGTACTGGAAAATGTGCACAATTGGTACACACCTCAGAATGTTGTTAATAAGGATATAAAGCTTGTATTTGTGTCCTTTCATGATTTTCAGTATTGATGCAAATGTTGGATCAATAATTCTGAGCTTTGGATTTTCAGATGAGACCTTGAATAGACATTCAAACTATTGTTCTGCTATGTGGAACATTTTCAAAATAGGGAGGGGGAAAAACCATATAGAATTGAAAAACAATTAATATCCATTGAACACGTCACCTGTATACAACTTTCCTCATCCCAAGATATTCACACTTGAAACTACCTCTCATCATCAGTGTTAACTGAAAATATTTCTTTTCAAATATCTCACCAGTCTTTTCTTCACACAATTTTGAGTGTGATCTCCAGCTTTGCTTACCCTTATTCCTATGTTATCTTACTATTTTAACCTCATAGTTTGTAAACTTTTGGTTTCTATACTGACTTAGTTCTCCTTTCTAACAGGTGAACTGACTTCATGGAAACTCTCTTCTCTTTGAATTACAAAAGTAAATCTTTAGCATTTTTCCAGTGATTCAGATATAAAAATTGTCACTTGATCTTTTAGTTATTAGAATGAAAGATATAAACATGTGCCTCCCACTGACCCTGAGAATTACAGCATTTAGATCTTAAGTACATCCCAACAATGAAGAATGGCCTTGTGGAAAGAATGCCGATAGAACCCAAAATGGAGAAATACAGAAGCATCAGGACAGAAAAGCAGTAACAGGACACATATTTCAAGACCACATACAGTGTTTTGTTTATAAAACATGGAAGATGAGAGTTCAAGGATAAACTAGGTTAGTTGTTATAAGTAAAAGTACTGAAAATGAAGCATGGCTAAACAAGATACAGAAAGAGAAGCAAAACTGTAATAATAATTGAACAAAAGAGAGAAAATACAAAATACTGAAGAAATCTGAGAACACCTTGTTGTTCTTGTATTATGTGTGAATCTTTAAGAGGGGAACAGCCTTCTTTTCTTTACAGTGGTATGAAGGTCAGAACAATAAAATGGAAACTTCAGAACAAATAAGCGGCTGTGACAATTTTCAAGGCTGAATGGATGGGAAAGATGAAGTCAGTTCAATACATTACAATGAATGAGACT
Source organism: Urosaurus nigricauda (assembly GCA_034509955.1). NCBI lineage: Eukaryota > Metazoa > Chordata > Lepidosauria > Squamata > Phrynosomatidae > Urosaurus > Urosaurus nigricauda. Next base: position 135,016,313 of record JAOEGL010000003.1, read on the forward strand.
AAATGCAAGCAGAGATGGGAATCTAAAAACACCCAATGCGTTAATATATTCTGTATTTGTGTATGCACTTTAAAATTTTGTTTCTTTTCCTTTTTTTAAAAAAATATACATTAATACATCTACTGTTTGCAGGGTTGTTATAAGAATCCTGAATATTTTCTTTACCTAAGATACTTATGTTTACCGTCTCTTACCACAATAAACACAATTCCATTTTCTTTGTTATTTTAGGTTTACAGGTTTACAGATTTCACTTGTTTGATGTCACATTGTTTGTTTGGCTTGAATTCTTGACTTTCATTGGTGTGTTATTCACCAAAGCAATCACTTGTGTTTATGTTTACCTAAACCACCACCATCAAAATCAATAATTTACTTTGTTCTATCAATGTGCTTCATGCTATTTCCAGCAAAATGTGTTCTCTCTCTTTTGTTCTGATTTTTGTGTGTGCAATATTTACTTCACATTACACCTTTATATATGTGAGATTAATTTAGCTACTGTGTTTATTGGCATACTACTATGTTTTCAAGAAAGAATATGGAAAGTTTATCTTCTATTATGAATGCCATATTTGCCATGTTTAGTGAAGTCCCCCCCACCACCACCATGTTGACTCATCTGTTAAAGAACACAGTTCTTGCCTTGACAGTAGGAATGGGGGTGGGGTGGGGGACTGAACTCTGTTTGAAAATAAGAAGTTTTTAAAAAAGCAGATTTCTTGAAAGATGGCAAACACTAACAAGAGAAATACTGATGGGTGAGAATATTTGTGGTTTAGGCCCTATTCTGTGCAAAAATGCTCTGTGTGTGTGTGTGTGAGTGAGTGAATGAATAAGTAGACAAGGGCATATCTACACACACAAAACAAATGATGTTTCCTGCATAGGAAACTACTTTCCTATATAGAAAATGTGCAAAGAAAGAAAATATGTACTGAATAATAATAATAATAATAATAACAACAATGAAGAAGAAGAAGAAGAAGAAGAAGAAGAAGAAGAAGAAGGTGGTTTATTTGTATGTCCCATCTTTCTTTCAGATCAAGGCGGGATTACAACAAATGAAACATATACAATACAATCAATAGAATAAAAATATAAAAACCTAATATTTTAACATATAAACATAATACTGTATCAATAAAATTTCATGATATCACCTATGCATAGCATCAATTTAAACTCATACAATACAATACAATACAATATCAATAAAGCAATTCACAATACGAACATAATCAGTCAATTACGGTTACAATACAATTACAATAAGCATAGGTCAAATCCTCCGCTGGGCAGGAAAAGGTCTTCCAGCGCTGGCGCTGTTGGGGGGGGGGGAAAGCCGGCAGGTGTTGCTGGCACAGCCGCTGGGCTCAGGAGGGTCCAGCAGGCCGGCATTTCGAAGAGTGTGCCGCTCCCACCAGCGTCCCTTCTTTTAAAGTCCTCCGCGGGTGGCCCAGGTGTTGCTGGCACAGGCGCTGGCCTCAAGAGGGTCTGGCAGGCTGGCATTTCGAAGAGGGCACCGCTCCCACCGGCGTCTCTCCTTTTAAAGTCCTCCGCGGGTGGCCCAGGTGTTGCTGGTGCAGGCACTGGCCTCAAGAGGGTCCGGCAGGCCGGCATTTTTGTTTGTTTTGCTTTCTGCACACAGTCTCAAAATATAACAGTGTTAAAAGACTGTTATATTAAAGCATGTACACAATACCATGCAAAGTAGGAATGTAAACATTTGTAAAAAATGTTATCACAGGCAAGTATGGATAAGTTTAACATAACTCTCCTCTTTGCAAGAAGTTCTTGTAAAACTGCAGTTTTTAAACAATATTCACAATTGAAGACTTATTCTATGAACACACACGCAACACACACACAAACTCATGCATGTGTTTTCCACAGAAAATGATGCTTGCACTGTTTTCTGTATATGAAATTTTTGTGAGCAAAAATGTTTAACTGTGCAAAAATACTGTTTTGTGAAGAAAATGCCATTTTGGTGCTCTTTTCTGAATACTCACTATGAGGATTCTCACCTGTCTAGCACTCTCCCCATCAGGGTTTCCCAGCACTCAAGAAACCTGTTTGTTTTTAAAAAACCATTTTTGAACACTTTTAAAGTATCCTTTCCATTCATGAATTTTTAAAAAGGGGGCAGGACACAGAGGTGAAAATTTTAAAATGTTGTGTACAGACCACAGTCAGTGTCATCTTTCAGAGAACTATTTGAAGATCAATAATTAGTGTATGTTCAGACTGTATCATGGTGACATTATCAATTGCTATAAAATGTAGAAACTAGGCTGCTAACTGGTAGGTGGTATCAAGTTCATGTTGCCCAAATACTGAGAGGTCTACATTGTTTAGACCATGTGAGATAGAAGAAAAAAAATAACTCTATCTCTTAAGTCTGTCATAGTTCTAGTTTAAGCAGGCACATTCTCTCTATTTTTAGAGCAAGGCTTTAGGCTACAGCTGGGCAGAGATGTCCAGCAGTTCAGAATGCTGTTTTGAAATTGATTTAGCACAGCTTCTGATTGACTCCAGCAAATCTTAAAAGATCAGGAAAACAGATAAAAGGAAATAAGATTTTATCAGCCATGATACACAGTCCATACTCTTAATAAATTGGATTGCACCCTAAACTGGGTCTCTTTCGACTATTGAACCCCTACAATGTGTTCTCTCCCCCCTTCCATATAGCACCCCATTTGTGAGATCTTTTCTACTTTATCACCCAGAAGCTTTGGAATGATTTCCTTCCAGAGTTAAGATTGGTTGCTACTAGGGTTGTAAATCTTTACTTATTTCACTCTTACATGTAAGAATGAACAATCTGAGAATATTTCCTTTTGCTGGGTGTGTTTATGAGAAGTTTTACACGTTCACAATAATTTCCACATTTCCAGACTTTTCAATAAAACATTCATACAGTTTTTGCCACAATATTGTCCCCCTACACCCAGAGCAAAAATGGGCAAAATGTTTTGGCCAAGAACATGCATAAAGATCTAGGCCATTGTAGCTACATCTCTCAGGGCTACCCCACCAAGCCATATAGCCTCTCCCCATACAGATGAATTTTGTAGGTACTGCAGTGTTGTGTGACATATCCAACCCCAAATGAATGGCAGTCTTTTTTTTTTTTGTTTTCTGTGTGGTTGAGAAATACTGCAGTCATTAACTGGGGTGTGTGTGTAGAGAGAGAGAGAGAGAGAGAGAGAGAGAGAGAGAGAGAAGAGAGTCTCAAGCCCTAAACAGGTGGGCCAGGATAACTCAGGTTTAGTCTGCACTATCCTGGCCTGGGTCTCAAACTGGATTGGTCTCTTGGCTGGCACAGGGACTGGTGGGTGTTTACATGGCTGACCATCTCCGTGCCATGGTCCTGCTACTGCTGCTCACCCCTTACCTTACTCTGCCATTGCCACTAGTGAAAACACCCCCATTGCTGTGTCTGACATGGAAATGGGGACACCAGACTGAACCATGTGGCCAGGTGCCCCACTTCTACATTAGATGTGGTAATGGGGGCCTTATTAGAAGCAACATTGAAGTATGTTAAAGGACATGCAAGGCCATCTAATCTGCCAGGGCTTGTTGTGTATTTTCCTTGAAAATTCATGTCAAATGTTGGGTCATTTTGACCTGTGTTAAGGTCCTTTCAACCCAGGATTGGGCCAGATCCACTAGATCCACATCCAGTCTGTCCCAGTACTGGCTTGGCGCTAATGGCATGCATTGTTCAAAAAGAATGATATGAGGCCAGGGGGAACACAGACCTTTTGGCCCATACAGACAACTCAGATTGCTGAGTTGCCTTTAATCACTGAGAAGTTTAAAAGTTGTGGCACTGTTTTGATTTTGTTTGTTTGTTGTTGTTTTTTAATGCTGTGCTTCTTGCTTGATGATTCTGTGGAAAGCTAGTATAAATCAGCTCATCCACAAAATCTGAACTATCTGAAACATCTATGGTTTCTGTAGATAATATTAAAACAAACTATAAGGACAGTGATGAGGGAAATAAATTACATTTAATTTTCATAATAAACACTGACAGAAGTATGTGAGACTTGATTTTCTTTACCTCCATTATTAGTATATTAAAAAGGTGAGAGGATTAAGTACTGTGTGTAGCAGCAATAATTAGCAGTGATTCTTGAACCACAGAAAATGTTTGGAGCTAATGAAGTCTCTCATAGTGAAGTACCTTTTTTACAAAGTGTTTTATATACAACAAGCCCCCTTTTCTTACTCACCTTTATCTTTTTATCAGCATCAGCATTAGGGGTATGGTGAAGAATTTCTGGTGAAACAGATTGCAACAATTTGTCTGCAATAAACAATACTATAAGGCTTGAGTTGGGAAAGAACAGGATTTTTCTCTATCAAATTCTGCTCCGTCTGCTACCTACAACAAGCAATCTGCTACTGAGGATGAATGGAAAAACAGAGAAAAGAGAACAATAGATAAACATGCCTCACAATCTATCCCTGGTATATTACAAAACTGTAGATCTAGAAGTTTGGCCATCAAAATGAAATTTGGAAAAAATATTGAGGCTGATGAAATTGAAACTCATCTCAGGATGTGTTGTGGAAGAATTTTTTAAGTGGTCTGTAGAACATCCAAAATATTTCTTTTACTTATGTGGTACTTACATGGCCTGGTTGTTTTATCTTATGTGTGCATAGTTTTATTTGTGAATGAAAAAAAATATAATATATTTTGAATTAGTAATAATATTTATTTATTTATTTATATTCTGCCTTTTCCTGAAGGAATCAAGGTGGATTACAGAACAAAATTATATAAAACTCACAATTTTATATAATCCCATACCCCAACCTTCTCCCAGTCCTAAAAATAACAGCTAAAAAACCCCAATAACAATGAAAATTAAACAACAATGGAAATTTTTAAATTAAAAAATATTCAAAATTAGAGGTGGATTTGAGGTGAGACAAGTATCTTCTTCTTGAGGAGGATGGGTACCATCAATATTGGTGAGGGGAAGACAATACTGGAAAGGCCTGCCAGAAGAGATCCATCTTAACCGCCCTTTTAAAGGCTTCCATAGTGATAATATGACAGATCTTGTCTGGCAGGTTGTTCCATAACCTAGGAGAAGCAGTTGAAAAGTTCCTCTGGGTTACCGCTGCCAGTCTGGTCTTCTTAGGCTGCAACAAGTTCTTCCCAGAATACTTATGTGTGCAGGGCGAATTATGTGGAGGAAGGCGCTCCCGCAAGTAGTCTGGAACCAAACCATGGGTAAACGATGGGATAAGGCACGTGTCATAATCTCCTTATCCACATTCTTTCCATATTAATGATCTTCTGAGAACTAATTTTTTGTTAAAGAAGAATCTCCCAAAAATGCATCTACTATGTTAGCTGAGATACACCTATAGTGGAATCATTTCAAACTGCAACAGAAAAAATCACAGCTTCACTGATCGAAACAAGCTTTGTGTCTGTTTGAGACTTGTTCCATGCACCACTCAATAATAAATGATCAGCCTCCATCATTCGTAAGATAACAGCCAGTATTTTGCACTGAAGTATCAAAGGTTGACTTGAGAATTAGGCTTTAGTATCTTTTTAATATGGCAGAAGAGCCAAACAATTCTGGAAGTATAAATGTCTGTGTTCATGTGACATGTATGTAAAAGCCATAATTCTGTATAAGCGGATTTCATGTTGTAATGTAAAAATTGCTATTGTTGTTTCTTGATGGTCTGATGAGCATAGAAATCTTGGGTGATGACAAATAATGAGATGTTTTTTATAGGATTTGTCAATTTAACAGTCTGTTTAAATGAATTTGTTTCAAGGGCACTTTAAGCAAATCTAAATTGAGGTTACATTTTATTTAAATTACTTTATATGCTATTATTTTTGTTTTTGTAGTTTTTTGTTGTTGTGTAAATAAAAATAATTTAGAACTAGATTACCGGTCTTCTTTCCTTTTTAAAATTTTTAATTTCTCTCCTCACCTTTTTTGGGCCATGTTCACTATGCATAGATTGGTTAGACCCAGTTTGCACATATCAGTCTTAAGCATCATGCTGTGATGTGGTCTCTATAATCAATGTGAGTCTTGGCAGGAGTGCTTACGGATTTTCATGCTGGCAAGCAACATATATTGAAATTGTTCATCAATGTGCAACTTAAGTGAGCATTTATGAGTAGTCCCATAGAACCTGGGGAAGTGATGTATACTCTCATTGTTAAAAATGAATTATACATTCACTTTGATTTCCTTGGCCCCTTCAGTATTTTCTTTTTCTTTCTTTCTTTTTTCAATAATGTGTGAATATATAGCACCTTGTTAGAAGTCATACACTGCAATAAAGCAAACACAAGTTTATTACAGCATACAGTTCATTTCACATTGATATATCTCATTTGTTTAGAAACTGTATGATGTAGAAGACGTTAGAATATGTATGTGGTTTTATATCTCAGTACTTACTTCTTTATAAAAGGGGTTCATTCTAGCCTATTTCTGCTCTGATGTTTATAACATTCTCAGAACAAATCATCACATCAATGTCATTTCTAAATCTCTGTATAGTACTGAAACATTTACAGGCTTTCCTCACCTTTTGACAATCCACTTTCTGATGATCTGGTCTTTCAAACATTCTTAATTATACACAGAATCCGTATACTCTGTGTGTAATCCACTCATTTCATCGTGTGTTGAATTAATGGCTCTGATAATACAGTAATTTAATACAGCCATTGGTTGAAAGAGCAGAGGTTCATTCTTTGGTTCAAACAGATTGGAAAGGTTGGGTTTCAATTTTTGAGGGGGAGGTTAACACTTGTTTGGCTGAGGCAATTATTGACTGGGCAGGGAGGGCATTATTAATAGGTTTCTATTTTCTCTGAAAGAACACTTTGGTTACATCCGCACTGTAAAAACAATCCAGTGAGTCCCCACTTTGGCTGTCTTGGCTTAATGGTATGGAAATCTGGGAGCTGTTATGAGACATTTAACCTTCTCTGTCAGAAATTTCTGGTGCCACAACAAACTAGAGTTCCCAGAATACTATAGCATTGAGCCACGGCAGTAAGTTCTGTCAATGTGGATTCTTTCTGCAGTGCAGTTGTATCCTGCATCATAGAAATTATTGAACGAGAGAGGGATATCATTTCAAGTGTGTGCGTATGTGCATATGCATATGTATGTGTGTGAGAGTGTTTTGGTTAAACAGTGACATGAATTGGAGAGAAAAGTTGGGGGAAAGTGGGAGGGTATGTGCAAGCTTGTTGGGCATTCTTGGGCAGCCCTCCATTGACTGGATGACTTGGGAAGAAGCAGAGTCCAACACATCTCAGCCATTGCCATTGAGTGGCAGGTAGCACAATCCAGTCTGAGGCACTGGTGCTGCATGATGTCAGTGTCCAGGCTGACTATAGGCAGTCGGAGGAGGAGGAGGTGGTGGTGGTGGTGTCAGGGAAGTTTTGACTCAGCTCACTTCATTCACTGCTTTCCAGAGCCATTGCATGGTCACTGCAACTGTAACAGTTCCTTCTCTGATGATTTCCCACCCTTCCTGCTTTCCTAACAGCCAGAGGTAAAGAAAGCTTTTGCAGACCAGTTCAAAGTATAACCCAGAGTAGATTCCAGTGATTCCAGTGTCAGGGTTTTACAGGGTTTTCAGTATAAAACTCTTAACCCCTTCTGACAATAGTCGTCTTGTTACTAAAATTACATTTGGCCTCAAGGTCAGGTTTTTCTTGTAGAATTTTATGCATTATGCTAAACATAAGGGAGATTTGATAAATGCTGTTTGGAGTTTTATTTGTACTGGTGATACCTGATGGGTCATTGACTGGGATTTTAAGATGTTATCTATTGTAAAATATAATTTGTATCTAGCTGAATAATGGTTCTTTCTGTTCTTTCTGTTCTAGATGATATTGCCTCTGTATGTGAATCAGCTACCATTCTTCCATCTTTTTAAATACAAAATCTGCACTATCTTAAGGTCTGAGGTAACATGAGGATTGATAAAAAAAAATTATGATCAAATAAGTTACCACCTATCACAATATCTCCTTCTGCAAAGGTGTCTACATTTAACAATGCTTTAGTCAGACTATTTTTACTATTAGAATCATAGAATCATAGAATCATAGAGTTGGAAGAGACCACAAGGGCCATCCAGTCCAACCCCCTGCCATGCAGGAACTCCAAGTCAAATCATCCCTGACAGATGGCCATCCAGCCTCTGCTTAAAGACCCCTAAGGAAGGAGACTCCACTACACTCCGAGGGAGTGTGTTCCACTGTCGAACAGCCCTTACTGTCAGGAAGTTCCTCCTAATGTTGAGGTGGAATCTCTTTTCCTGCAGTTTGCATGTTTGAAGCATTGTACAATTTATATGTATGACTATCTCTCCCATGAATTTAACATTGAAAAGAACATGCCTACTAGATCTGTTATCATCACTTCCATCTCAAAGAGATGGTAGGATCTTGATATAAATATTGAAATTTCCCTTGATTTAGATGTAACTCCAGAAAGCAGTCAAAATTAAGATAATTTAGGACTTATAATTGTCCAAGTTTCTGAATTATCACAACAAAAACAAATTCAAGTCTCTTCAGATAGTCTGAGACACAAAATTTGTTGAGCTTTCCAATTACTGGGGGGGGGGGGAGGGAACGTAATTCCAAAAACATAATTCCAAAAGTGTGTCCCCACTTTGACTGACTTGGCTTAATGGTATGGAATTCTGGGAGTTGTTATGAGACACTTAGCCTTCTCTGCCAGAAATCTATGGAGCCACGACAGTGGTATGGAATTTGAAGACATCAAATTCCTCAAGATTTTGAAGCAGATCAGGAAAGAGTTTGCAATAAGCAAAGAGATAATTTCACGTATAAAATTGTTCAGACTTCTGAATTACAATACAAAGACAAATTAGACTCTAAGACAATTGCTTGAGCTTTCTGACAGCAAAAAGTAGCACAAATTAGGCTTCCGGATAAATGAAGACAGTACTAATATTTATTTGTTGGTTTAATTTGGGGCTGGGATTCATTTCATGATGAAGAATTTCATTATAAACCAAATATCCCATATCTGAACAACACCCTGATTGATACTAACATCTAGTTTGTCAATTTTGTTGTACTGAGAAAGGAAAGAATTCCAGAAACCTTTAGAATGTGTTGCCTGAATTGAATTTTTTTACTCACTGGATTACAAAAATCAGCTTTATGTCCCTATAAAATGCATGACAAATAATTATGATACTTGTAAATATGTAAAGAAACACTCGGGTCAAGGTCAAGTTTATCACAGAGTTTCTTTTTACATTAAAAAAAAAAACAGTGAAAATCTATTTAAGATTTTGGAAGGTTTTGCAGGAGCTGAGCTCACTTTTGGTGCAATGGGACATTTTTAGACCAACAACATTTTGTACTGCACTGGAGTGTAGGCTTTCACACTGGTAAAAGTTTCTAGAGAAAAGTATTTGTCAAGGTTGTGGCTCAGTTTCTATTTTAACCTGTTCCTCTGACAATGGTGTATCAAACCTAGAGTCAAATGGTTTATTGTCATTTGAACTTGAGACTATAACAGCATCTAGCCAGTTTAATAGTGAAGGGATGAGCTTCTCAATTTACATAGAGCTGTAAATCCAGAGCAAGGATGCAATTCTTTGTAAAATTCAATGCCACAGGAAGGAAGGAATAATTTTACTATTTCATGCTGGAGGAAAGATGTCAAAAACAGATTTTTTTGAAGACTATTCACAGTTAAGACTTGTTCTGTGGAAAAAGTGGTATTTTTAATGCAGAAAATTGCATTTTCTGCAAAGAAAACAAGCTTTCTGAGTAGAAAACAAATTTCCTATGCCTAAAACAACATTTTCTTCACAGAAATTTGTTTTCTGCACAAAAATGTGCAAATTTGCACACAAAATAAGCCCAAATTTGCACCTTTTTGTAGCATTTACATTATCAGGGTTTCCTGACACTTGAGAAATTTATTTTTCTATAATTAGTCAATATTTTAGATTTTCCCCATCCTTAATTCAGAGGCACATCCAAATTTGTATAAGCAGGTTTCAGTGAAAGTTATACATATGAATAAATATGAATGAATTCATCTTGACAAACTATAGTGAGTTGGAAGTACTAAAAATCTTTTTGCTTCAGCAATGTAACAAATATGTAAATCATGCCACATATGTGGGGCCAGAAAGTGGCATTGCATAATTTATGTATTCTGCTGATAGCAATGGAAGTGGAGTTACATTGACAACATGTTCTTCTGGGCCTTGTATTTTCAAGTTGTGCATTTTGCACTGTGGTTGTGCATCATATATATATATATATATATAGGCTGTACATCATGTATTATGCACTATGAAATGATACCCATTCACTGGCATGTTTTGTGTCACTTATACAATTGACACTGTTGCTGTTCTGTATGGAGGTTGGATGAACATATGTATGCTAGGCTAAGGAAATCATAGAATCATAGAATCACAGAGTTGGAAGAGACCACAGAGTTGTTGTTGTTAGACTTCACGTTATTTCCAAATTATAGCAACCCTGGGTCAAAATTACCATGGGATTTTCTTGGCAAGATTTGTTCAGAGGAGGTTTATCTTTCTCTCTCAGCTGAAGCTGAGAGAGTGTGACTTGCTCAAGGCCAACCATTGGGTTTCCATGGCCAAGCAGAATTTCAAACCCTGGTCTCTAGTGTCATAGTCCAATGCTCAAATCACTACACCATACAAGCTCACAAAAATTGTTTAGTAATTTAAAAAAATAACTAAATATTTGTGTTACCTTCAAGTCAAAGGGTAATGAAGAATGCACATATTGAGTTATTAGTTGCTTGAATGTACATCCAATAACGATTCTGATCATTCATGTCTACATAGAGCTGTGTCACATTTTATGAACCATTAAAAATATTTCAAGTCTATTTGTTGACTTTGTACAAGAAATATTAACCGCAGGAGATGATTTACTCTGTCTTCGATATTGAAACCATCCTATTTCTATCACACATCTTATCTGGTAAGAACAAAATACAATAAGTCTCACTGTTACATCTAAGATATTTCGGAAAGCCTTCAGGTGAGAACAGATTTGAATAGGATAATTAACCTTGAGAGTTGTTTCTTTTTTCACAACTTAGCCAAAAAAACAGCTGGAAAGATGAATTCACTTTTCACAGAATGCTAGGATCTCATGGGCTGGAAAAAGCCCATGATGTCTTTATGAAAAGAGTATTGTATCACCTCCTCAGCTCCAAAAAAAGAACAGTAAAAAATCTTTCAGCACAACTCTTATTAATCAACGGTCTAGAAATGAGAATACTTCTTACAGATAACAAAATTGGAAAGGAAACCTGATAGTATACAACTAAAGTTGTATTATAGCCTGAAGTTTAGTAAGGGTCAAACAGAATCTTTGAAGAAAGGGAAGAACACAGAAAACACCAAGAGGCTGTGAGGAGAAAGAGGTTACTGCACCTCTGCTTCCAAGTGGGACTCTTTGTGGAACCCTGTCCCAAAGTGCAACCAAAAAGTAAACCAAAGCTGATATATAAACACGCACAGACACATCAAGGGTCATGAAAACACCACCTCAAAACATAATATGACAAAGAAATGAATGACATCTAAAATGGTTTGCAGAAATGTGAAATGAATGACATCCAAAATGGTTTGCAGAAATGTGAAATCTAATCTTCTTGTAACAAACAATCCCCAGCTGTAAGTAAAACAGATTAGCTGCTTTAGGAATCCATATTCTGGTTTCTGTCAACAATCTCTGCCTTCTTGTAATCTTGTAAAAGAGTACTATTTTCAGCATTTGTAAAGCCATTTCATAGAAGGTCTTCTTTAGCAATTTCCCCCTCAACAGCTAATGTACTAGTATCTGCACACTATAACAAATACAATGAATGCAACAGATACAAAGAGAATGTGCATTAATTCAAACAAAATGCATTTTTAATAAAAACAACTTACTGTTAGAGTTCTCCTCAATGATATCACCCTCCAATTTGCAAGGAGCCATTTAGTGGAATGGTTTCAGGTTGTCAGAGGTTTATGCCAGGAACTAGTTGACCCCCCCCCCCTGCTGGTTCCGTAATTCAGACTTCTGTGCATGATCAACAAGCTATATTCTGAGATGAGGGAGAAGTACCTAGCAGGACATCTTGGACAGAACTTAAACCTAAGTGCACATACATCAAACATAAGCCTATCAAAAGCCTAGCTCCACCTCACAGGCAGGCTCAATCGTTACACTGTTCTCAAAATAGTTTGTTCTACTTTGGTTGTTTGTCCTTGTTTCCCAGGCCAGCTTTGCCTAGTTGTTCTAACCATTGCCGCAATTGATAATGGAGGCCTTCAGAAAACAGCCCTACACATTCCTTTACCAAACATTCAGTGAAACCCAATTACAGGTGTGCCTGCATCATATGCGACTTTCAGCTTACACTGAAAGCCACATGCTGGAAGAGGCAATAGCACATGAACCCATGGCGTTGTTACCAGAAGTGCCCTGTATAAAATCATGGCATAAATGATATCCATTTATATGACCCCTAAATGAACCCTGGTTGCTGGTTTAATCCTGTAAGGTGAAGCAAGAGGTCACACACTCACTGCCTCAAGGGGAAATCCCCTCTCAGCAAATATCGTGACCAGATAGTCTAGGAAGTCACAATGGGATCATCACCTAGCCATTAGGAGGTGTAATGTTTGTCCTCCTTAATCCGCTGACTCCCCTCTTCCTCAGAATTCTTGATATCCTGATACCATTCCTCAGGATATCACCACAATAGATTAATCCTCTTAAGAACATCAGACCCTATTGTCCAGGCATTTAGTCCACCTTTGCCAGAAGGGGTTTTTCCCCTATAAAAAGTCCCAGTTTTAGGCACTCAGTGTGCCAGATATGAGGTCTCCATATTCCACGTCAGTCTGATCTCTGAACTGGACACCGACAAGAGCTGCTCAAACCCATGTTGCGGAGTGGACTTGTCCCAGAAATCACTGTCTCATTCAATTTCCAGAGGAGATCTACACTTTGGTAAGCATCACCCTAGTCAAGCCTCAAACTATCCCCAATGCTAACTACTGACTTTCCTTAGCCTTGTATTTGTGTGTGTGTGTAAGTGCATTGTGTGAGTGTCTTTTTCCCCCTTTAATAAAGTAGATATTAATTAGACAAGCCTGTCTCTGCTCAATTTCTTGTAACCCCGGTCTTCTTGGTATACACAGCGGGAAGCGACCTCACAGGGTTGTTGTAGCTGACCCATCTCGCAATTTGAGCTAATAGTATAATTCCCCAACTAGGCTCTTGGCTACAGTGTGCACGCTGCACTGCATGCACAAGCCCCATTGTTTTCAATGGGCCTGGATCATACGCTGTATTTACCTTATGCATGGGGTAGGTGGGTTCTGGAACAAATCCCCTGCATAAAGGAAGGTCACACTGTATTATTCAAGCCCCCTCTCTGAGGCTAAGACTGTGCAGTTAACATATTTAAAATATATTTTAAAAAATTGCTATCTATATAATTATTATTCTAACCAACAACATATGTTTCCTGTTCGTTTAACACATGCAACAAATTTTTATTTACTCCTCCCAAGATAACACAAACAAGTTATCACACACCATACCAACTAGTAGGAAAAATACATCATTATCATCATGCATCTGTAGCTATGCACAACACTGTAAATCAAAGCATACGCATGACAACCAACCTAACAAGAGTCCCACACTAATCATCAGACTACTAGGTTTGTTTCAAATGCATATCATTTAGCACACATATCAGTTATAACAGATAACATATCACATATATATATCAGTTAACATACCTGATGTCAACCTTCTATTACATTCTTGTCACCCTACAGCATATTCATATAAAGCAAAACCTCTAAGTGAGGTGTCATGACAGAATATCATACATCACAGTTTGATCAAACACCAGATACATACCATGATTCCCCAGCACAATATCATGCTGGGATTAGCCCAGTCTTCACAGTCTATCACATTCTGGCCCTCAAGCAGAAAATGTAGAACATTCTACAGAACACTGTGAAGAATTTGTATGATAGTTGCAGATAAAATTGCTCAAAATCTAATTTGACTTGGATGGTATAGTGTATATAGTCATACTGGATGTAACTTTTGACTCTTCTTATCCAATAATAATAATAAATTCTTCTCAGTTTGTGCAAACAGATGATGTGGACATGATTCTTGAAAAAAATAAGAACCATCATGTGTGTGCAAAACTCTTGCCTCTTTTGACTTATTAAGCAAGGAAGAACAAGGCTGAGTGAAAATAGGTGAAGGGTAGTCAACACCTGCTTTACAACAAGGCAAAGTTCCATCCTGCCAGAGGAAGACAGTTGTATGACTTCTGCTGAAAAAAACTCCCTTTAGAAATGAAAATTATTAGCTAGTGCCCAATATTCCATTTTGGGGCAAGAGTTCAGTGCCCCCCCCATGCCCTGGGGTTCCTGGATGAAAGAGAACAACAACAATAATAATAATAATAATAATAATAATAATAATAATTTATTTGTATCCCGCCTCTCCCTGTGTTACCTCAAGGAAGGTATTAGCAAGTGGGGAACAGTTTACCATAATAATAATAATAATAATAATAATAATAATAATAATAATGCTACAGCATTAAAAACATAGATAATAATTTAAAAAACATTAAATTAGAATTCAGAATAAAATTGGAAAACATTCGATGGGGGCAGTGAGACAGATGGACTGTTAAAAAGTCTGAGGAGATCAGTTAGGAAAGGTCTGCTTGAAGAGATCTGTCTTTATTGCCTTCTTGAAGGCCTCCAACGATGTTATATGGGACAGTTCATGAGATAGAGGGGTGAAGCAAATGGGGTAGTAGGAGTGGCTCCCACCACAATCACTGCAGTACCAATGCAGGACCACAGCAACGAGATGCCATGGTCCTGAGGGCACCAGCTGCCACAGTCCTGAATATACTACAAAAAGGAACAGTAAGAAACTGCTCCTTTTGTGACTGGTTTTGGGCTGCATTCAGCAGCCTAGCGCAGCCGCCATGTGGCCTCTGAGTGATCTGGGGGCATGCATCATGTGCACACCCCACCCCCAGATCATCCCAATGGTGCCCTTTTGGGCTGTCTGTTAGAGGCCAGAGAGAGCTTTGGTTGCTTTGATGTCTGATCTATGGCAGAGACTGGCCAGGTTAATGTATCCCCATAGGTTCTGTTGGACCTCTCAATGGCTTCCGATATTATCAACCATAATATCCTTCTGGACTAGATTACTGGAGTGGGACTTGGAGGCACTGTTAGGTTACTTTACTTCCTGGAGGGGCAACACCAAAATGTTGTGTTGAGGTATTTCTGTTTTGGCTCCTTGGCTACTGACCCATGGAATTCCTTATCACTTTGGTCTGTCCCACTATGTTATTTAAAATCTACACAAAATCACTATTAGAGGTTTTCTGGAGCTTTGGGGATTGCAGCTCCATTCAGAATTAATAGGACTGTGCAACCTAGTTGGAAGAACAAGGGACCACTTTATTAACTATTCAATCAATTAAACTAGAAAGCTATAAGGGAAAGCAAACATGTGTGGGTTTAACTGAAGCAAAGAATTTCTGGTTGCAATAATGAACTAAAGCTTAATGAAAGCAAGAGAGAGGTGTTCCAGTTCCATCAAAAGACAGATCCAGGTATAGGCATTAAGCCTTTATTGGACAGTTACATTGCCCTTGAAGACACAGGTTCACAGTTTGGCCAAACTCTTGGATCTGGACCTAGAGATTCAGGTTACTGTAGAGGCTGAGAGTGCTTTGCACTCTTAAAACGTCTGTGGCAATGATACATATACCTTGAGATGGTTGATATGAACATGATGACTTATCCTTTAGTTACACCCAGTTTGGAGTACTATAGCTGCAACTAGAGTTTTTGCTAGGGTTGGAGTACAGGACCATACAATTCTCCTGTTTCCTCGTACAAATGCTCCATTGACTGCTAATCTCCTTCTGGGTAGTAACTGGCTATCTGATAGACTCTATTGCCCTGCATGAGCCTGTTTGAATTCCTGCTTTCCCATGGAATCCCCCTAGTAAGCTTGGACAAGTCACACCCTCTCAGCCACAGAGAAAGGCATGGCAAACCATCTCCGAACAAATATTGCCAAGAAGGCCCCATAATAGGGTTGCCTAAGGCTTGCCATATATCAGAAATGGTTTGAAGGCACACAATAACAACATACACACACACACACACACACACACAAATGTACCTTCTCTTCCAAGGTACAATTCAGCTCCAGCTTTATGAAATATATAAATAAATGTGTGTGCATTTCTTGAAATGCAAAGATACAACATTTATGTAGTATGATAAATCATTCCTCATGATACTTTTCAGATCTCTTACAAGATTTCTCAAAAGGCTTCATATTCACTTCTGTAGATGAAGAATTTGGAAATAATTAGTCAAAATGATTATATCTGTTCAGCTCACTAATGTGCAGGAACAATTTTCTACAGTGAGGCTTTCAAAAGTTAACATGATTTTCTTTGTCTGCTTTTCTCATGTGTTTCAGGTTTTAAACTATGCCATTGTCAAGCATAACTTCCTATTTTTTATAATGGTTTAATGACACTGGTGCCTTCGGCTTTAAAAAACAAAACAAAACAAAAAAAACAAGCAAACCTCAGAACCTAGGTAAAAATGGAAACAGAACAGGATAAAAGATTTATACAACCTGAAGAATAACCAGAGTATGTAATGAATACTAAGAAATATTAAATTTAAATACATCTTTGGAAATAATTATGCATCAACATGTGCCTCTTCACTGTATCATCCATCCTTATATCAACTAAATGACATGCTTTGATTTTTAAGCCCCTTGGAATTAGTTTAATTGCAACAAGGGGAAAAGACCATTTCATTCCATTCTTTTGTACAACCCCTTCCAGTGAAAGATTTATTTGGCCTAGGCTTTGATGGCCTTCCAAAAGGTGGTGAAATGTCCCATGTTTAGAAGGCATTCTTCAGCCGTATGGTTGGTTGGTTGGTTGGTTTTTTTTAAAAAAAAGCTGTGCTGTGTTTTATGATAGTTTTCGATATTTCATTATTTCACTGATATGGTATTGCACTTTATGTATTTGTAATTTCCCTGTCATACATATACAAAGCAAAGCAAAAATAAGAAATAATCCCAACACCAAAATTAATATATATTAGAAATAATATATTCCTATTATATTAGAATGTAATATGTATACAGCTGTTGATTACTCCACAGCTAGGCAAAATACAATTTCCCTTTTGAAACGCAGAAATGAGAACACAGAGTGTACTGGGGATGGTGTGGGTGGGTGGGTGGGGTGCCCATGAAGAGATACCAACTATTTAAAAACAACAACAATGGAAACAAGGATCTCCCTCCCTCTTTCCCTCCCTCTCTCACAGAAACACATACACACACACACACACACACACATGGTGTTAAGATATATATGGTAAATACAGATCAAGTGGAAGCAGTGAGCTGCAGAACAAAGAGAGACTATCCTGAGCTACTAGAAAGAAAGAAAAAATAATGCCAAGAAGAGCTTGGAAACCACCAGAATGAGCCCTACCTAGTCACATGATCACTACCTAGTCTTGGTGGCACAAGGAATAATAAATACAATGGCCTATTAGTGCATACTGAGAAAGCATACATTTATAAAACTGTAGAAACTACCAGAGAATTGGAGTACACATCACAAATTACTTATGTTAATCTCTGTGGCTATCACTAGACAGTGAAAATCTTTACTATGACATACACATGCACGCACACACACACACACATTTGATACTGTGGTTTTCTGAAACTTGATCACTGAAACCAAATCTGACTCCCATTTCATTCCAGGCAATAACTGCTGTGGATTCTGTCTAAGATGCAGTGAATAACCATGAAATTCACTGAGTTGTTTTGAGCAAATTCTCTCTTGATACACCCTACCTATGCCAGGTGGGATAAATAAAAAAGGAATGGTAAAGCACCCTGTGACCTTACATGCATCACATTGCTTTGCAAATGGCATAACAATAATGAATATGTCTTTTCCCCATTCATATAACCAATTTTTCTTGGACATTTGGAATCTTTACAAATCAATCATATCATTCATCCAAGAGGAAAAAAAAATATTCTGGTTTCAAATGTAAGGATGATAAGCTAGTCAATGTGTCCTATCATATATCTCACTCACCAAAATATGATTGCAAATAAAGATTAAAGATTAGTCCATGAGGAGGAGGAGGAGGAGGAGGAGGAGGAGGAGGAGGCATGGACAAATATCTAGATTTTTCCAGTGGAACAAAATGTAGTACAGTATAGCAAAGTTGCTTTGCTGAAGTGCATTTCTGGAAAAAGAAATCTCCCCTTGGTTAGTGCATTTTGCTTGAACTTAATGGAAAACAACAGCTGCAGTGCTATAATTATGAGTATTTCAGCCATAAATCTATCCTTGAAAATGTTTCTCCAGTCACATTCCATTTTTATTCTCTATTTACTAGCCTTTTTATCTTCCTTTTTTTCCTGCAGCCTAAGATGTAAAACACAAGAGACCAAGTGCATTAAGCTCATTAATGTCAACTAGGTTATAAACTAACAGATTCTAGGTTGATATGCTGACAGTGTAAGTTATGCAAAATACTTTGGTGTATTGAATGTATATGTTAAGTATTTCTTTCAGATGAAACTGCTCGGTGGTATTTATTGTTCTGCAGTTCACTTTTACTTTTTTCCTCCTCTGTTTATGGCATCATCAGTTTCAAAGCCTGGGTTATGCCAAAAAGCTTGTAGTTGTCATATTCTTTCAGATGGTTGATTGATTAAATTCTGAAGTCACTGAGCCCACTGACAAGGTCATTTTGAACTTGCTACTTCTCTTTCAACATGGTCATCAACCGTTTGTACTTCAGAACATAATAAAAAGCTAGACAAGTAGAATGAAATACAGCTCAAGAATTAAGAACTTAATGCTCTGGTAGCTTACCACTAACTTGGAAATATTCACCCAATATCATGACCTCTGTTTTGAAAATGAATGCCATGAATTCATCACATTGAATCTAATGAGTGAGATTAAAGCCAGCATCTCCCCTAGCTGTTGGAGGCAGATAGAAAATGAAGTGTGTTTGCTCATCTGTTTACCTTTATTCAGGCTTCCAAAGTTCATTAACAATACTTGTCCCTAATGTGATTAAAAAGCAAGCTAGTGATATATTGTGCATCCTGTCATCAACATGGCACCAGTAATTGACATATGACAGATGAGAGAGAAACAGCATAACTAATCTTACAATATTTAAACTGTATTTATAATCTGGTATAATGTCTGATGAATAGACCTCGGGGTTTGTGAGATATTTAATCTAAGAAGTTGTTTTTGAATGAGCCAGACTATTGGTCCATTTATTTATGATTTACATGCAATGGCAGTGACTTTTCAAAATTTCAAATAGAAGAACATTTTCTTGTGGGGAGGGAGACCCCAGTCCTATCTGGAGATGTTAAGAAATGAGCCCAGTGCTTTTTGTCTGTCATATTTTACTTCTGAACAATGCTCTTTTTATAAAGTAGGTCAATATAAGCAATACAAAGGGAAATTTTAACATCTTAATATTTCTTAATATTTCTAGAGCTGTTCCAAATATTCTTCAGGTTTGATTTGCAATGAGAACTAGCAATTTCACCCTGCAAAACTGTTAGGTTATGAAAATGTTCAAATCCTGTTCTATGCCCTCAACTGCTATACTTTCAGCACTATTGGTTTCCTTTGCATGCTATTTAATTTGTACCATCAATTATGGACATAGATGATACCACATTGAATTAGGAAATGAAACAAAACAAAACATGAATAAACAAACAAAAAATCCTAACTTTACAATTCTACATAGAGATATGATTTGTATATATACTGAAAGCTAGTGATGGTCAGGGAGGGCAATAGTTGGGGCTTTTTAGATTGGCAGGAAAGTGTGACATGAAGTTGCCTTTACCTTAATGCTCAGCAGCTAGACTGCAAGCCCCAGGTGTGCATTTAAAAGGTACAGGGCAGCTAGACTGAGGGGTGTGGGAACGACTTATCTGAGGTCTTTTCTGTGGCTCAGCAGCTACATGGGAAGCGGTCAGAACGCTACAAACACAGGCGGAACAGCTACATGGGCGGCAATGAACGCGGCTTTTAGCCGCGGTGAACCTTTAAATTTTTTTCCCTTGCTGGCTGCGAACTGCTCAATTCCTCAATGCCCTGCAGGTGTAAAAGCTGGGGTTTAACCGCGAAGTTTTTTAAAGCTCCCAAACCCTAGCTCCAACCCTAATCCGAACCCTAGACATGCGCAGTAGGGACTCTGGGATGCCGTTACTGTTATTCTACTGTGGATAACATGTCAATTCATTCACAAAATAAAGGGGTTCATTCATGATGCACCAGTGCAATGGCACAGTTTAAAAAGGCAGAGGAAACGCAATGATAATTTGATGGATCCTCATAAGTATACATTTGTCCTGCGCAACTGCGCAGGTTTGCGAACTGCACAAACGCAGTTACACCATACAGTCAAATTATCATTGCCGGCTGCAAACTGCGCAATTGCGCAGTTCGCAGCCGGCAGCCGGCAAACCTGCGCAGTTGCGCAGGACAAATGTATACTTATGAGGATCAGTCAAATTATCATTGCATGTCTAGGGTTTGATTAGGAGTGGAGCTAGGGTTTGGGAGCTTTAAAAAACTTTGCGGTTAAACCCCAGCTTTTACACCTGCAGGGCATTGAGCGTTTTAATTAGAAGTGAAGTCCACACCACGCATGCTCCCAACCCATGATCCATTATGATCCGCACCTGTATCGCTGCCTTTAAATGGGTGCTTTAAAAAGACAGAGCCCCATTTAACAGTGCAACTACACCTTAGCCTTTAGATGCAATAGCAATGTTGCGCCCTTTTTAAAAAAGTAGTGGGGAAATCAAGCTACTTTTTAAAGGCGCTTCTTCTCCCTTAAAACTCCAAAATAGTGTCTTCATGTCACACTTTCCCTTTTTCTCATCTAAAGGCTGGGCTTTCATGCAGCCATCAACACACCTCTTTTTGCCAATCTAAAATGGGCCAGCTCCTTTTTAAAGGCACTTCTTCTCCCTTAAAATGCCAAAATAGTGTTTTCATGGCACACTTTCCCTTTTTCTCATCTAAAGGCTGGGCTTTCATGCAGCCATCAACACACCTCTTTTTGCCAATCTAAAATGGGCCAGTATTTCATTTTTGTTGTTAATGGCATTCAAGTTGATTTCAACCAATGGTGACCCTATGAATGAGAGAGTTCCATGTCACTATATCCTCAACCATCCTGCTCAGCTTGTGAAGATTCATGGCCATGGCTTCTCTGATTGGATCTCTCCATCTGGTACACTGTCTTCCTTTTATTAATTATTCTAAACTTTACCAAGCATTTTTTTCCTAGTGAGTGCTTTATTCTCATGATATAGCCAAAATATGATAATCTCAGTTTAATCATTTTGGCTTCTAGGGACAGTTAGGGCCTGATTTGCTCTAGGGCCCATTAATTGGTCTTTTTAACAGCCCAGGGTATTCACAGAACTCTTCTCCAGTACTACATCTCAAATGAAAAGGTTAAGCTAGTGATACTGGGAATTATAGACTAATAAGCCTGCTGTCCATAATGGGAAAATTGTATGCCACATATCTCTCCTCCCAACTAATTCTTTTTCCAAATCAAAATAACATAATCTCTGAGGCTCAAGCAGCCTTTTCCGAATCACTGTATCAGTGGCCACTATCTAGTACTAGATCATCTTGCAGGGATGAGACCCATGACTCTATTCCTCATCTTATGTTTTGAGCCAAATTAGAGTCTAGAATTACTGATATTAGACTCCCTGCCCTAATTAAAACTCTTTATAGGAACAGTCAGCTAAGAACAAGGGGGTTGCCCAGGGGCATCTCTCTGAAACCATTCCTATGTCCAAAGGGATGAAGCAGGATTGTATCCTTGTTCCACTTCTGTTTAACCTTTATCTAAATGATCTTGAAATTAATGTGATTGACAACAATGGAGCAAGTCAAAAGCTTTAAATACCTAGGGCTAATATTTCACCATAGGGTTTTATGGAACCATCACACATCCTTGGTGCTGAAAGGATCTCTAGGTAGCAAATCTTGTATCATAATATTATTTCACCAAGGGTAATCAAGGGTAATCATCATCAACATCATCATCATCATCAACAACAACAACAACATCATCATCATCTTTACACTTCAGGATCTTCATATTTATAAGATAATTCATAGAAATGCATAGTAATTCATATTAATAAAGAATGATCAATGTAACTGAAACGGAGAGGTTGTCACATATTTTTCAGGAAGAAAACTGAGCAATTTTGCCTCAGCTTCATTTTTCTTATTGCTAGAGAGAAATAGGGGTGGTGCAATTACTCTTTGTATGAAGTTTATCTGAAAGGCAATTCCAATCCCACCATAATCTAATAAACATTTTTTAAATTTCAAATTAATGATTTATTTTTATATAAAAGGACAGACAATGCAATTATATACATGTCTAGTTAAAAACAAGTCCCTTTCAATTAACTGGGGCTTACTGTAAGTGATATACTTTAGTAAAGGTATGTTTCAGGAATAGAAACAAAATATTTTCCTTCCTATTCATTTCACACTTCCTGAAGCAGAATTAAGTACAATTTTGACTTGAAAATCTGTAAATTTCTGAAAGCTGCATTACATTTCACAAGACAAAAATATGTGCATATTTGAAAAACATGATTAACTGAAAATGAGCACATGGAATGCTTTTCCTCGATCCCATGATCAGGGGAGGAGCCTTTGCAAGTCTTTCAGTGGAGAGACCAGCAATTTAAAGATGAATGGAGTGCTTAGCAGGGCGTTAAGAGACGTGGGGGCAAGGCTCAGACTAGTTGATGGTTGTCTGCCGGTTCCCTCTCAGACTGGCTGCAATACTGGAGCAGGAAGGTCCTTCCCTGCTCCAGCACATTGTGCTCAGTCTCTAGGGGAGCTTCAACTGGGTCAGGAGGCGAGCTGGTGTTGCCAGCCAGCTGGCCTCATTGTGGGAAGCCAGCAGCAAGACAAGACAAGAGATCAGGCAGTGAGTGGATCTCTGGAGGCTAAGTTGTGCGGCTGGGGAGAGAGTCTTGGGTCCTTCCTCACAGCACCTGTCAGTTGGTCCTCTGTGGAACATTTGGGTCATGGAAGCCTCTGGGGGAGGAAGAGAGCATCCCCTTCATGTTCTGTGCTACCCTTGCCCCTTGCTAATAATTGCAGCAGCCATTTCATTTGAGGCTCGGCAGCCATTTTATATAGCTGCATTTTCAACCTTGTTGGGGAGAGGCCTGTGGCTTATTGAGGGGTGTCATACAACTACAGAGGGCTCAAGCTTGGCATACCAATCCACAATCAGTCATTTTGGAATAAAAATTTTCATGCTAAGCCAGGTTGGCCCAGATGGTTTTTGGAATGGGTGTCGATCAATAAACACAAGGGCACTTGGTGTTTAATTCACTCTATAACAGCATCCTGTGCTGGCTACCCTCACTTGCTGATAAGTGTGGCAGCCATTTTGTTGAAGCTCAGCAGCCATTCTGTGTTTCAGATATTTTGTATTGCTGCATTGTCAGCCTCGCTGAAAGGATGCCTGTGGTTTTTTTAAGGAGTGCCATACAACTTCAGGGGACCCCATCTTCACATATCAAGTGTTAATAAGCAATTTTCGAGTTACTTTTTTATGCTAAGTTGGGTTCAGTCCAGATGGTATTTGGATGGGAGTCCACCATTAAATACAGGTGTGGCTAGTGACACAAGCACATACATTCATTAGTGCTGGGGTGGGTGGTGCATTATACTATTTAAGTTGGTTTTGCTCAGCAAAGCCTTTGTTTTTCAGATTGCATCCTTATAGTAGGAGCCATCATTTGCTCAGTAAATGGAATGGTTAATGGATCCAAGGAAAGGAATGGGGGGGGGGGCAAGGATTCAGCCCCTAATGCCCCACCCCCAAAGCAGGTTCAATTGTTTGATGCTGAGGAGGATAGCAATGAAGAGGTTGCGGGTTTTGGAATTTGAGAGGATGGGATATGTTCCAACTGCACCTCCTGTGTGTAAATTAGCTAGGATGTCTGAGAATATTTAATTACATTTGCTCTTCTCTTACTGCCCTAGAGGAGTTATGAGCCCAAGATGAAGGTTCTCGGCAGTGAATGTTTCAGGAGGCATCCAGTTCAAAGCCCTCAGAGTGTCAATGAGCTGCAGTGGAAGATCATGTTCCAGACATTTCACCAGGTGAGGCTCTTGATCCACTCTTTCTTTCATCACCAGTCACTGGGCCATGGCATCCAGGTCAGCTGCAGGCTGCATCACAGCCTAACCTAATTCCCAGGACTCCTACAGCTACAGAGGTGGCCCATCTCACACACAACACCAGCTTTTGATTCATTGCCTCAATTGATGCAATGGCAAGGTATGGGTGGTCAGTACGTGGTTTATCCCACAGGATATGAGTTAGCCTCTCCATCTGTGATATCAGTTGGTGATATCAAACCTCCCCTAGGTGATCATTTATTACAAGCTACGCAGGATATGATATTAAGAGGTGAATATATTGATGTGTTTACACTGATGTATGGGGAGTTAGTTAAGAGGGAGAAGGAGGAGCTTGCCTGGAGGGTTGTGGCCCCAGGCAGGGACTTCTTAAGATGTCTCAGTGATACCATTGAGGGTATTTTGTACCCTCACCATAGGATAAAGTTGACACAAGGTATCCACCAGGATCTACATATTTGGTCTACATTATTGGATACATTCAAAGGTATAACCCTTTGGAAAGAGGTTAAGAAGCTAGATGCTGAGCTACAGATCTCTTCTGAGGCCACAGGCTTTGGAGTCTACTTTTAGGGTAGATTGTGTGCCCACAAGTGACCTGTGGAATAGGTAGAATCAGGCATTACTTGGAGTGTTCCTCCATTTTAATTGCAGTATGTTTATAGATAAGCAAGTTGGCCAACTCTGTGGTTCATTTCTGGTTTGACAACATGGCGGTTGTTCAAGTAGTAAATTCTTTGACTTCCTAATCACCCAAGGTTATGAGTTTAATCTGTGCATTCACTTTCCATTTTTTGATGCATAATGTTCTCTTCACAGCCTTTCACATTTGAGGAATTGAAAACAAGATACCTGATTCTCTTTCTTGTATGAAGATGGAGCAATTGAGACAGCTAGCTCCAAAGGTTTCAGATTCTCCAGACTGAATGCCAATGGACCTCTGGAACATTGGCAAGAGAAGTACTTTGGGCTATGGGATTGTCATTAGCAACTTCTGTGAAGAAAACCTATGTCAGGGCTGTTAACGAGCTTGTAAAATTCTGAAACTGGTTGGGATTGACTGACCAGCTTCCTATACCTGTAGCACAATTATTATTCTTTTGTTTGTGCCTGCATGATAAGGGTTTAGCAGTTTCTTCCATAGGGGGCAAGCTTTCAGCTCTAGCCTTTCAGCTGAGGGCTAGAGGCTTCTATGATACTTCTGGAGACTTCAAGATACATAAGGTCTTAGAGGGTTGGTTCAGAGAAGGTATAAGAGTTAAGTATCTATGCAAGCCTTTTTCACCTAATATTTTAAAGAGTGTCAGTTCTACTTGGCCAACTATTTGTACTTCTCCTTATGAGACTGTGCTTTTTCATGCAGCCTCATTAATCACCTTTTGGGGGGCATTGAGGATAAATGAGTCTCAAAGGGGGATTGATCCAACAAGGCTCTCTTATTACAGGATGTTTATTTGTCATCCCGTTCAGTTCTGCTATTTATCTGCTCCTCCAAGACAGACCAGTTAGAAAAGGGTAGAGAACTGCAGCTCCTATAGTGCAGTAAGAAATCACTTTGTCCAGTTGGGGCTTTAGATCAATTATTCTCAGCAAGAGGTAATATCCCTGGACTGCTGTTCTGCCTTTCCAATGGTTTTCCACTTACAAAGTTTCAGTTTTGGTCAGTCACATCAAGAGAACTAGACTGTTTGGGTCTTCATGGGGTCAAGTTTGCCACACACTCTTTCTTCATCAGAGCTGCATCCACAGTGGCTGCCCTAGGCATGGGTAAACAGGATGTTCAGAGAATTGGCCAATGGAAGTCTCATATTTATCAGTCATATTTGTGCCCTTTCACTTATTGAGAATGTTTTGTTTGATTTGTTTCAGATGCAGTATGTCCTGTGATGAGAAACCATGTTTGGATCTGCAAACACAGTATTGTGTTCTGGGTGGTCCACCAAGCCAGGAAGAGCCATTTTGAAAGCTAGCTGGAGTTGTCAGACAATGCTATTGTTGAGTGGAAGGCAAAACATGGCCTACCGTGGGACAGACTCCTGCTTATGATGTTTGGCAAAAGCCAGGTTCTACACACAACCCCATGTGTTGATTATACATTGGGGGGCAATGATTTAGGTTTATTAAAGGGCAAGGCCCTGGTTCTGTGTCCATCCATGACATGAGATACATATGTGATAAGTGGACTTTTGTTACACTCTTATGGTTGGTGATCTTGCCACACTAAGTTTGGAGGTGTGGTGTGGATCTTTGCCTCCTCAATAGAGCCCACAGGAGGGACAAAAATGAGATGTGAAAGGCTATTTTGGGAGAACTGGGTTTTTACTTAGCACTGCTCAGGCCTGAACTCTACAGGGCAGACATCATCTACCTTTCTGAAGAGGGGAATCAGGTATCTCTTTGGGACTTGATATCAGGGGTTTCAGCTTATTTCGCCAGCCTGGTGGGGGACAGGGACTAAGCAGATGCTTGCCTCATATATGTGGCATAGGTGGGTGAACATCTCAGCACCTTCCTGTAATGACTAGCTGCTTTATCACACTAGGGGACAAATGGGATTAAATGAGAGTTAAAGAGTTAAACAGGAAATATCCTATGATAAACATAGGACATTTCCTATTTAACTTTCGTTTAACTATAGTTTAAATCCTGTTTGCCCCCTAGTGTGATAAAGCAGTAGGTCTCTACTCATTTCAGAACTCTTCAGACAGTAAATGGTTAAGACAGGAGAGAGGTATATGCAAATAAAGAATAACATCATTGCTACGGAAGGCTCATTTGACCAACCAGGGAACAAAATCAAGAGTTGTTCTGGAAGCTTCTGTACAGAGCATATATAAGGCCTCTGAATCAGAATGACAGTTGGACAGTTGGGAGGGATGACATTTGGAAGGGAGAGGAAAGAGAAGAGTGCTATTTAAAGATGGATAATGGCAGTAATTAGTGAGTCTGGAAGTTAATTATTTTATAATAGAAATATATCAGAATAGAATGTGTATGTTATTTTATTAATTTTTCAATACCTTATATTTATACAATCTTGTATGAATTGTATCTTTCTGGTTTTATTTTCTTACTTCTAATAAAGATTTCCTTAAAAGTATCTACTAATCGAAACTCCTTCACACATGGCCTGATTCGGTTATTGCTAGAGTAGATCAGTAAATAAGTAAAAGGAAAGCCCTTAACAGGTCCCAGTGTAGGTTAAGGGAAATTCATCAAATTCACTGGGTGGTGGCAGTGCAAGACTAGGAAATTTAAGGGTCTGCTGAGCTAAGGGCCAAAACAGGGCCTCTGTTTGGCTACCCATACCACAGGAGATCATCACACCTCCTGAAGGGTAAAGGTACATCTCTGGGACTGACTTTTATGTCTTGTGACAACAGGAAGGGAAAGAGACTTGCTTTGGGACTAGCTTGAGATTTAAACCCTCATTTAAGTCTTGCAAATTAAGTGGGAGAATCTTGGGTTGGCCTTCCAGATGCGGGCTGGCCAGGGAGCAACCCACTTCTGGAATGTCCTTGGGGCTCAGGTGTTTTCGCCCAGGGGAAGCTCAAGAATTGGTCTGGGAGCAGACCATTTGCCAGCTGTTCCTGCAAGAGGTTCTCCCCTGGTTTTTGCAGATCACAAAGAAATAAAGTTAAATAAAGATGAGTTAAATAAAGTTGCCCATTTAATAATCCCTGTGTCTGATCTTGTTGTTCACTGGGTTGGTCAGCAAACGGCACAAAAAGAACACTTTCATGGGGGGAGGGGGGAATCATACATTAAAGAAAAAAGATATGCCCAAAACTATAGATGCATTTCCATGCATGAAGGTGTTCATATTGTTGTTGTTTTAAAGAAGAACCACATCCCAGTATCAAACTGGGATAGACAAAAATGTCAGTGATGTTTTGAGAACCATGATGAGGATAGGGCTGAAACATTTTCACATTCTTATTTAATAAAGTGTCTCACCAAATTCATATTTTAATATGAAAGTGGAATTTGTTAGGGCAAAACTGACTTCAGGGTTCCTTAGCTCTGGAAGGGAATGAAAAATGATAACAAGATCTGGAATAAAGAAAGAGCTTTGTTAACTTTATTTTGTTTATTTATTGAATAAGTGGATGTTTCTGCAATAGAATAGTGCAGAAAATATTCTTTTCTATTGTGGGATTTCTGGTTCTAGTCTGTGTAGAAATTCTAGTCTGTGTAGAAATTGGGCCCAGTTTTAGGATCTTATCAAACATTTTTAGGAATACATAGTGAAATTTGGTTTCTGGCTTCTGCCACACTGCATTATTAATGCAGTTTGACACTGCTTTAACTAGTATGGTTCTCTTCTATGGATTTGTGGACTTTGCACTTTGTTGTGTAACAAGGCCTCTCTGACAGAGAAAGCTAAATATTTTACAAAATTACAAACTCC
This sequence comes from Urosaurus nigricauda, assembly GCA_034509955.1. Lineage (NCBI taxonomy): Eukaryota > Metazoa > Chordata > Lepidosauria > Squamata > Phrynosomatidae > Urosaurus > Urosaurus nigricauda. The sequence continues at coordinate 135,045,185 of JAOEGL010000003.1, forward strand.
AGAGTTCCGTAGCATTGAGCCATGGAAGTTAAAGAAATGGCAAACTGCATTGATCCTGCAGTATAGATGCAGCTTCTGTCTATACACATAGAGAAGATGCCCTTCTCAATCCCTCAATGGATGTAATAGAGAAAAGTCCTTCAACGGATGGAACAGAAGGATGATGGAGAATAAGTATGCAGAACTCTCTCCTGCACAATTGTAATTAATTACGGGGAGTCAACTGGCTTTATCCCATTGCAAATTAAAGATGAGAGCCAATGTAATAGAAGTGGTTGCCTGTTTACTTCCCACATGACATCATAGTATTTCCATTCTCTCTCCAGAAGTTATCTAGCTGCATAAGCCAGGTCTCAAATTATCTGCACTAGATTGAGAAACTATCAACATTCTAGCTCAGTGAAACAAAACTGAGTATAACATGCTAGAAGCTAGTGTAGCTCACAGCACTAGTACTATCATCATGAAATTTTTTCAGTGCATGAAAGTATTTCATACTTTTGCAGCTTTGCAGAGGACACAGTGAAAAACTGGAAAATAATTTTACATAAGTTGTCGTTGTGTGGCTGTAAAGTATTTTCTAAGTTATTATGGTCCTAAGGGTGGCATATCATGAGGTTTTCTTGGCAAGATTTCTTCAAAAAAGGTTTGCCATTGCATTCATCTAAAGCTAAGAGAGTATAACTAGCCCAAGGTCGCCCAACAGTTTTCCATGGCTAAGTGGAGATTTGAAATCTTATTTCGCAGAATTGTGGTCCAGCACTCAAACCACTACACACACTGTCTCTCAGTCTTACCTATAGGAATAAGTATATGTAATATTACATGTATGGATAAAAAACCCTAATCTTGCCTACATTTCATGATAAAAGACAGATTTCAATGTGCTTCTGACTGGAAGTGTGTGTTTAAAATACATTAGCTTCCAATGTTTCAAAGACATTGCAAGTGTGGTTTGAGACTACAATCGTAAATGCACCTCCTAATGAGTAACTTGTTTAACTTGGTGGGATTTATTTCTGAGCAAAGAAACATGAGGATTGAACTGCAACCTTTGCATAGGTTCATTTGGCATGTGTTTGTTTGTTTGTTTGTTTTTTGGAAGCGTATTTTCTGAAAAGATTTTCTGACTTACCTTCCCCACTGCAGTCTCTCTGGACCTCCATCTCTATTGTTTTGAAAACTTTGTATTCTCCATTTTCTCTTTTCCTTTTGTCTCTTCCCCATAAGGCAACCCTTCACAACACTGGACTATTACCAGTTTTTTGTCATAAAGATGGGATGAGTTCTAGACTTCAATATATGTATTTGTAGCCTGTACTTAGTTTTCTGGAACTTTTTGTTGTGGTTAATTTAGATCTAAAATCTGTGTGAGATCTGTTCATTCTTGTGTGTGTTGTAGTGTTAGTGATAGTGAGATATAAAAATGAAAATTAAATATTTGATATTGGGGAGACTGCAGTATCACTGTTATATGTTTACATCCTCTGAATTGACACAAATGCATTGGTAGGCACTACTTTAAGATGCTGATCTGTAAACACAATTCTGAATGCAGGGCAAATGAGTATTTATGCTTATTGCTTGCATCTGAATGTTGCACTATATATTTTTGATTGCACACAGCATTGGCTGCATCGGTTCTATCTTGTTCTCCATTTTAAATAAGGGTTTTCAACTCACTGTTAGAAAGATTCAAGTAATTTCTGCTGTATGTGTATGCACTGGGCTATGTTAAAATAAAGAATATCATCTCACAAAATCCCTTTAGCCTTATTTCTAACTATGATTCTATGATTCTATGATTCTATAGTACCATGTCCAGGTTGGGACAAATCAGATCAGAGTGGTCAAAATGGATTTGGTAATAAAGATTAACAGAAAGCCCTGTACTCACTTATAACTGAGTCCTTGTAGTGAAAGTGGCACCACTGACTGATTACTTCATGTCTTCAAGATAAACCACTTGTTATGCTGTATTTCCTATTACAACCAATGGTGGGAGGGAGGCACAGAATTTTGAAAAGAGACAAGAATTTTAATTTTTGTCAATTCCTTTATTTTGCATTTTGTGACAATTTTTGAAAAGCTGATAAAAGAAAACATCTAGGCTCAATGCTGGAATCAAGACTCTTGAGAGGACTAGAATTGGGCATAAAACATCCCATTTGCTGAACACAAGATTTAGAGAGGGACTTGTAAGTGAGAGGTTGACATAGCTTTTTTGTGGGGCTTTCAGGCTATGTGGCCATGTTCTAGAAGAGTTCCTTTCTGACGTTTCACCAACATCTGTGGCTGGCATCTTCAGAGTGTTTGCCTGGAAAAGGATTGGAGATATATATATATATATATATATATATATATGCATTGATTGAGTCTTAACCTTGCTGCTCTTCAAGACTGGTAGCCAGGCCTTATTTACCTTCAGGGTTTCCCCTTTCCTGTTGAAATTGTCCAGGTGTTTATGGATTTCAATGGCTTCCCTGTGCATTCTGACATGGTGGTTGTTGGCATGGTCCAGAATTTCTGTGCTTTCAAACAGCATTTTATGCCTAGGGTGGTTTATAGCATGTTCTGCTACTGCTGACCCAGTTTGCAGTCTCTCATGTTCCTTGATTCTTGTTTGCACACTGCATTTGGTAGTCCCTATGTAGACCTGTCTAGAGCTGCATGGCAAGCGGTAGACTCCTGCGGCTGTGAGAAGGTCTCTCTTGTCTTTGGCTGAGTCTTTAGTTTGTAAACCATTTGAATATTGTATTTCCTTACCACTTTTCCTATTCTGTTTGTGACTGCTTTGATGTATGATAAAAATATCTTCCCTTTGGGTGGATGCTTGTCTTGAGTCCTCTGGGTCTTTCTGGGCCTGGCAGCCCTTCTGATGTCTCCGCTGGAGTAACCATTTGCCTGTAGAACCTGGTCCAGGTGTTTCAGTTCATCTTGCAAGAAGCAGGTCTACCCGTGTTTTTATTGTGCTTCTTTTTTGTCCTGGGTGATGGTTGGAGTTCTTGTGCAGGTATCTGTCAGTATGTGTAGGTTTTCTGTATACTGTGTGGCCCAAACGGTGGTTTGGTTTGCGAATGACTAGGGCACTTAAGAATGGCAGCATTCCTTCCTTTTCTTTTTCCATTGTGAATTGGATGTTAGGGTGGATGTTGTTCAAATGGTTCAGAAATACAGTCAGATCTTCTTCTCCGTGGCCCCAAAGTGTCATCCACATAACGGAACCATGTTGTGGGCTTTTTTGGTGCTGTTTCCAGGGCTTGTTTTTCAAAGTGCTCCATATAAAAGTTTGCTATCACAGGGCTTAAGAGGGCTCCCCATTGCTACTCCATCTCTCTGTTCATAGAATCCATTGTCCCACTGGAAATAGCTTGTAGTGAGGCAATGTTCGAACAGGGCTGTGATGTCTTTTGGAAAAATTTGGTGGATGAGTGTATTGGTGTCCATTGTGGGGACTTTGGTGAAAAAGGAGACCACATCGAAGCTGATTAGTATGTCTCTGGGTTTTAGTTCAAGGTTGTTGATTTTTTTCTATGAAGTGAGCTGAGTCCTTGATGTAGTGGGGGTTTTGTCCTATATAAGTTTGAAGCTGCATGGTCAGAAACTTGGCCAAGTTGTATGTGGGGGATCCAATGACACTTACTGTGGGTTGGAGTGGAATGGATTCCTTTTGGGTCTTGGGCAGTCCATACAGTCTTGGTGGAAGAGCCTCAGATTTTCCCAAACTTTGTTTTGTGGTTGGCTGAATTGAGGAGTTTTTGATCAGGGAGTTTGTTTTCCTGATGATTTTGTTAGTTGGGTCTTGTTTCAGTTTTTTGTATATTGCAGGATCTAGGAGTTCCTTGATTTTTTGCTTGTATTGTTCTGTTTCCATGATTAAGGTGGCGTTGCCTTTATATGCTGGGAGAATGATGATTTCTTTGTCTGAATTGAGGTCCTTGATGGGTGTAATCCTCTATGGCACTACTGAACTGTAATTGAGGCTTCCTGCTGCGGAATCGTCATGGAATCATCAGTGGGGGAGCCAAGAGTAGGTAGCCCTTTTCTTATTAACAATTCCATGACAATTCTGCAGCAGGGAGTCTCGATTACAGTTCAGTAGTGCCACAGAGGATTACATTCCTGACACATGGGTGATGTTCCACACACTTTTGGGTGATGTTTATCACACGGAAGGACCTCCATGTGATAAACTCCTATGATATGATAGCCTTGTTTAAATATCTGAAAGGGTACCATACTGAAGATGGAGCAAGTTTGTTTTCTGCAGCTCCAGAGGGACACGGAGCAAGGAATTTAAACTACTGGAAAAGTTATTCCACCTCAGCATTAGAAGAACTTCCTAACAGTAAGAACTGTTCAACAATGGAATTGCTGCCTCAGAAAGTGGTGGATGCTCCTCCTTTGGAAATTTTTAAACAGATACTGGATGGCCATCTCTTGGGGGATACCTTTGAGGTATCTTCCAAATCTATGGTTTTATTTCACCCGAGAAAATCACAGCCTCTCCGATTGGTTTTTGTTCAATAATGAAATGTATTCCCTTCAGACATGTCCAAAGAGACAATTTTGTGATCAATAGACTTAAAAACCTAACTCCACATGGCATAGTTTACTAAAGAATGCTAGAAACTGAGTGTTCTAAACTTCCACCTAGGATGAAGGTCATTTTCTTCTTTAGCAATTGAAAAAAGCAGAAGCTAAAGCATTTTGCTCCTGTTATATTTTTTGGTTATGTTCATTAATCACTTACACACACACACACACACAGAGAGAGAGAGAGAGAGAGAGAGAGAGAGAGAGAGAAGTATTTTTGTACTTGGGAACTGGGAACTGTTTTTTCCTTGATTTTCTACCACATTATGATTTTGTCCTTTTATGGCTCATTTTTGATCATAATAAAGTTTACTGATTGATATTTGATGATTTCTATTTATTTGTTTTTACCATTTATTGATTAGTTGTTGTGATCCACTTTGTGTGCTTATAATAGAGATGGAAAGGTGTTATGAGTTATGTTCAATAAATAAGAATATTAGACTTTGGTGCATAAGACATAAAAGCTGTCTGTTTTGAGAGATTGCATGAATTGTTAAGGATTCGTATTGGACTGTAGAGCTGTTGGCCTGGCTCCTTGTCCATCCTAGGAGAAAGTCTAGCCTTATTCTAAGTTCAGACCTGAAATTTCCTCCAGCCTCCTCTCCTGTTGACAAGAAATGGTTCCATTGATGAGAGTTATCAGGGCTTAACTATCTTGTCTAACTCCAGTGAATAGATACCTGCCAAACTGGCTCAGACTGGTGCATAACCTATTGTGATGTATTGTGTAGCTTCCAAAAAAGCCTGAACAACCTTATCTGGATTTGAAAGAGGGCATGTGTGTGTATGTGTATGTGTGTATATTTTTGTAAGCCCCCTTACACCCCTCCTCTTTTGAGATCAGAAATGCTGCTTAATTCGCCCCCCTATAACCCTACTGTGAACCCCATTACTAGGATTCCTTCATCATGCATAAGCTAGCAATAGGAGTTGCTTGGGCCCTGTTTTTTCCCCAATATTCTTGAGGAAATGTGAAATACCCACCATGAGATGATGCCAAAGAGTCAACGGCCCTGGCATCTTTGCTCACTAATCTGTGTGACTTTGGAAATGCACTTCCATCACCCACATTCACACCCCAATGTTACCACCTCTGAAAACCAACCCAAAAGTGATTTTAATCCATTTCAAAGGAAGCACCCATATTTGGTTCTTTCTATACCCTGAATTTTGTCCCAAGGTTAAAAATTCCTTAAATATACTGGGGTTTTTCTTTGTTTCCCAGGCTTAGTCCAATATCAGGCGTCCACGCTGCCAGTTTGCTTGGCTAACCCCTCTCTCAATTTCCAACCTCTTTGCCTTGGGAGGGGGTGAGTTTTTATCTCTGGACCTGTAACAAGTGAAACAACCGTTCAATTCAGGTACAGTATTTCCATTAGTTTGGCCTTCTCTATTCCACTGAAACACCTTTGAATTCCCTAGTCCTTGTGAGTGTGCATTGTTGAATTCACCTTTTTATAATAAACTACTTAGAAGCCTGCCTCTGGAATTCTTTATGTCTCTAGGCTTGGTATATATAGGGACTGTATCCCATGGCTAAGTAACATAGCCACTACCATTGAGCTAATTCATAATTCCCAAACTTACATTGGCTTTTGAGTGTTACTTTTTGGGACAGGTATATACCCAGGATTACAATATATATGAATGAGATTGGCTTTTTTCTTATGGTCTACTGCCAAGACCATCTAAGAGTCATTATCAGTTTGTGAAGGGCACATTCACTTCTGCCCTTTGTAAGCACATGCTTTTATTGTTGAATCTTCCATAGAACAACACTGAGGTCATCTTTTGTACCACCCAGAGGCATACCATTCACTTCTAGGAGACAGTCCAGACCAAGGTATTTGGGTGATGGAGGCAATAATGAGAGAAAGAAAAGAGGATGGCAGGAATGAGAGAAATAAAAGGAGAAATAATGGAAAGAGGCAAGGTGGCAATATCACCTTGAATGAATAGCCACCTTAAATCCCATTTGGGGAGAAAGGCAGTTTATAAATCCCCGAAATAAATATTAGAAAAAGATGATAACCATGACACTTTCTTTCCTTCCCCTGAGAGTAACAGACAAAACAGACCAGCAATAAGAGCTGGCTTCGGGGTGGCATGGAGGCATGGTGTATGTTTGCCAGATACTCCAATGGTGTCCCCAAGCCAGCATCATGCTGCCCCACTGACCACACAGTGGGCGGCACTGTGCATTTCTACAGTGGGCGGCACAGCATTTCTACAGTGCAGCATTTATGAATGCTGTGGCACAGAAATGGGGAAAAGCCAGCACAGCAATGGCAAGAGCTCTCCTTGGCTGGAAAAAGGCAGGATCAGGGCTGTGGCATGCAGTTGCTGTGGTCCTGACCCGGCATATGACACCACCCATTTATGGCCATCTGTTTTGGTGCTAAGGCATCTTATGATAGTACTGAACTAGGCCTTACTGATAAAACAAAGTGGAATGTTTTAAACAGACATGTTTTTACTTCCAGTGTCTCTTAAACCAACTTTTAAGCCATCTATTATTACTTCTGGCTTTACCAGGCAGATAATGCCATCAACCTGGACAATTTAGCTCAGGATGTGCATTACAATGAACAGCATTCCCTCCTGTTGATTAGCTAAGAACACACAAGCAATTTCTTTTCCCCTGCTATCTGAACTAAATGAAAGCTCCCTCTGCATTTTAACTACACACCCACAGGCATGCAGACTTTCAAGACATAATTTGAAATAAATAAATGTTAGTCTACTTGCTCATTATGAAAGCTAAACAAAACACATTTCTACTTACTGATATATAATATCTTGGTGACCTGTGTCTCTTTAATTACTAATTATTCTCTAAAGCATTCTAAAGTCGATATGAAAGGTGAGCTGCATTGTGGAAGATTTATAGTGCACAGTGTACTTTGTCTTTACTGCAAACTCTTCTAATCTTTATTACTAGTACAGGGGACAAATTTCAGAATTAGTTTTGGGGTTAGGAGGTCAAGCCATATGCTACAGTTCAGAAACCTGAGTCCTGAAGTGAAATGCTGTCATCACCAACTCTTCCTGCCAGTAGGGATGGACAGATTTGTCTGTTTTGCTTTCTACATTTTTCCTTTTTCCCCAAGAATATTTGTCTTGTCCTGAGTCTATGTTTTATTTCCCATTCCCCAATTGCATTTTCCCTAATGCACACATTTTGTTTTCCAAGGAATTTCCTAACCATATGCCCTTCTCTTTGGTACGACTGTTGATTTGTACCTTTCCATATAATGTCTGTCAGGGACAGCCAGGTGGAGGACATGGAGGATTCTGAGGAAGAGTATGCTGGGTTAGGTCCTAGCATGGTGCTGCCAGATCCTGGAGACCCGGACAGAATAAGCTTTGACCATAATCAGGCTGATAAGATGGAGGAGAGCTCGTTAGTAAAGGAACTTTTAGAACAAAACAGACAGCTCGCCGAGGGAATGGGACAAATGAGGCAGAGTATGGCTTTGCTTCACCAGCAAGTACATTCCCACCCACCAGGGAAATCTCTCATTGCAATGCCGGAGAAATATATCAGGCCATCCAGATCCCCTGCTGGCGCCCCTGTGTTGTTTGTCAAGAAGAAATGTGGGGAGTTACGGTTGTGTAATGATTACCGGGCCCTTAACCGAATCACTGTTCGGAACCGGTACCCCTTGCCCCTGATTCCGGAGTTGCTGGAGAGGCTCCGGCATGCAAGGATTTTCACTAAGCTGGACCTCCGGGGGGCCTATAATTTAGTGAGAATCCGGGCAGGGGATGAATGGAAGACGGCCTTCCAGATGAGGTATGGGCATTACGAGTACTTGGTCATGCCCTTTGGCCTATGTAATGCCCCAGCTGTCTTTCAACATTTCGTGAATGACGTCTTCCGAGACTATTTGGACAGGTTCGTGGTGATTTACCTGGACGATTTTTTGATTTATTCCCCTAGCCAAGAGGCCCATGATACTCACGTCCGCACCGTTCTTCAACGACTTCGGGAGCACCACCTCTACGCAAAGTTGGAGAAATGTGCATTTGACCTTCGGGAGGTGGATTTTTTGGGATACCACATTTCTGCCCAGGGTGTGGCCATGGACAACTCCAAGGTGGAGGCGGTGTTGTCCTGGCAGCCTCCTCGATGTCGGAAGGATGTCCAGCGGTTTCTGGGTTTTGCTAAATTTTACAGGAAGTTTATAGCAGACTATGCAGCCCTGGCAAGCCCTCTGTCTCAGCTGCTGCGTGGGACAGCCCGCTTCCTGTGGACGGAGGAGGCTCAGAAGGCTTTTGACACCCTCAAGCAAAGGTTTACTTCGGCCCCAATCTTGCAGCACCCTGACCCACAGACTCCATTTGTGGTAGAGGCGGACGCCTCAGATGTGGCGATTGGGGCTGTGCTGCTTCAGCCCGCGGGAGCTGACGGACACCTGCTACCTTGTGCCTTTTATTCTCGGCAGCTTTCTTCTCCCGAACGCAACTACACGATCTGGGAGAAGGAGCTGCTGGCAATTAAGGCTGCCTTTGATACATGGCGGCATCTTCTGGAGGGGGCGGCACATCCGGTCCTGGTCCACACCGACCATAGGAACCTTGAACATCTTCAGACGGCCCGGAAGTTGTCTCAGAGGCAGAAGCGGTGGTCTCTGTTTTTTGGCCGCTTCAACTTCCGACTCCAGTATGTTCCTAGGGCCCGGAATCGGCAGGCTGATGCTCTTTCCCGCAAACCGGAATATGCTATAGATCCAGACAGGGAGTGTCACTCAGCCTTGCTGCGCCCTGAGAATTTCGCTGCCACCGCACCAGCCGCCACACTGTTGGACCAGGTTCGGGAACTTCAGTCCCAGGACCCGTTTGTGGCACAGCATTTGGCAGATGGGGATGCCTCTCCTTTTGCTTTGAGGGATGGCCTCCTGTACCATCGGGGCCGCCTTTATGTGCCAACGGGTCCTTGTCGGGAGGAGGTCTTGCGATTGTGCCATGATGCCAAACCGGCGGGGCACTTTGGGTTTTGCAAGACCTTGCACCTCCTCACCCGGGAGTTTTGGTGGCCTCGAGTCCGGGCAGAGGTGGCCCGATACGTGGACACTTGCCCGGTGTGTCGCCGGGCCAAGGATCACCCGGGACGGCCTGCAGGTTTGTTGCTGCCTCTGCCAACGCCATCAGGGCCCTGGCGGCTCATCTTGATGGACTTCATCACTGACTTGCCCCCCTCTGCCAATTGTACTTCTATCTGGGTAGTGGTGGACCTTTTTTCTAAAATGGCTCACTTTGTGCCTTGTGTTGGCCTTCCCACGGCGAAGGAGATGGCCCGGATGTTTCTGCAACACATCTTCCGGCTCCATGGCCTTCCCGAGGGTGTGATTTCTGATCGAGGGGCCCAGTTCACATCCAGGTTTTGGACCAGCTTGTTGCGGCTCCTGGACGTGGCTCCACACCTGTCCTCATCGCATCACCCAGAATCCGATGGACAGACAGAGCGCACCAATGGGACACTGGAACAGTACCTCCGCTGTTACTCTAGTTACCGGCAAGAGAACTGGGTTGACTTGCTGCCGTTGGCCGAGTTTGCTTATAACAACTCGGTGCATGCCTTGACGCAGCAAACGCCTTTCTTCGCCACTGGAGGTTTCCATCCGCGGGGGTTCCCAGCTGTGGCTCCGGTTTCGGCGGTTCCTGCAGCGAATCAGTGGTTTCAAGAGCTTCGGGCTGCTCAGTCCTTGCTGCAGGAGCAGCTTGAAGTGGCGAAGGAGGCTTACAAGCGGGGCGCAGACCAGCGGCGGCAACCAGGTCCTCCTTTGCAGGTGGGGGACTTGGTTTGGTTGTCCACACGCCATCTTCCTCTTCATCGGCCTTGTCGCAAGTTGGATGCACGGTTTGTTGGGCCATATAAGATCGTGGCTCAGGTGAATCCTGTGGCGTTCCCGGCTGCAACTGCCACGGACCTGGCGGGTTCATCCTGTCTTCCATCGGTCTTTGCTGCTTCCGGCCTCGGGGGTTCGGCCTGACACCGGTGCCACACCTCCGCCTGCTCCGGTCCTGGTCAATGGGGAACAGGAGTTCGAGGTGGCCCAGATCCTGGACTCCCGTCATTACCGAGGCAGGCTACAGTATCTGGTTGACTGGGTCGGTTACGGGCCGGAGGAACGATCCTGGGAGAACGCCTCGGATGTTCATGCTCCTTGCCTGGTCCGGGAGTTCCATTGTCGCTTCCCTGACTGGCCCCGTCCTCCTCAGGAGTTGGGGGAGGATAATGGGAGGGGGAGTGATGTCAGGGATAGCCAGGTGGAGGACATGGAGGATTCTGAGGAAGAGTATGCTGGGTTAGGTCCTAGCATGGTGCTGCCAGATCCTGGAGACTTGGGTGAACCTGGACCTAGTTCTATGAGACACAGTGAGGCACAGCCCCTACCTCAGCAGCCTGGGGTCTCCTCAGAAGAAAGCCTTTCCCCAACAGAGGTTGCAGGCCTGGAAGAGACACAGGAGCAAGAGACAGAAATCCCTTCCTTTGCTCAAAGGAGAGCAGATCGGGAGGGGCTGAGACGCTCTCGGAGATTGCTAGAGAAAGCTAAGTTGAAACAGCTGTGAGGGGAGGAGCTGGGGCCTATATAAGAGATCAGGGAAGACAAACTTTTGTCAAAGCTTATCTTGGTTTACCGGCGAAAGCTCTTGACTCTCGGCTTGACTTCAGACTACTCATTACCTGCGACCTTCGGAACGGCTTTGGAATCTCTGTCTGTGATAACCCTCGACCTTGGAACACTCATTGAATTTGCCTTTTGCCTTGCGGACTTTGTATTTGACAATGGCCAGCAATTACTGGTATTTTGTTTCCATTATAATTGTGTTTTATTAAAGACTCCTTTATCAGCCACGTGTTGGCAGCTTTCCCGGACAATGTCACAGAAAGTTGTTTTGTGCCACTTCTTCAGGTTTCCTCATCTAAACACTCTTATTGTAATTTAGCCAGCTGGCTATATCAGAATAAAATTTATCATTTCCTCCTTCTGCCCCAAAAATGATTCCTTTTGATTTTTCTTAAATAGTCTGTCTGGATCATTAGCATTATATTGCTAGGCTCCAATACCGTTATTGCTGTGCTAGATTAGATCAACTCTCTCCCATCCAACACAGTTTTGCATGAGATGGATCTCCTCTCCAGGCTGATCTCCCATTTCCAGACCCTTGGGAGCCTATCACTTGTCTTGCCTTTTTCTCCTTAAGATCCCTCACTGGATGAACCACTTCATCAACCTGGGCCTCAAGGTGATCCCTAGGTGGGCCAGTGTGAGTATGTTGTTCAGTGTCATTTCAGCTATCTCTCTGCAATCTTTATCTCTAATCCTCTGTGCAATCTTTTACTTATCTCTGTGCCAACTTCTTGTATCTCTCTGCAATCATCTGTGCCCTCTTTTCCATATATCTGTGTGTCAACTTTCCCTTATCTCTGTACAATCTTTTCCACTTCTGTATGCCAACTTTACCCTATTTCTCCGCAATATTTTTTTTTTATCTCTGTGCCATCTTTCCCCCATCTCTATGCTATCTTTTCCCAGCTGTCATAGACAAGTCTCAAATTTGAATCCGTTCTCTCCTATAGATCCCTCTTCACAGCATTCATTGAGCTGTCATTGGCACCAACCAGGCTTACCTAGCTTCTCTCATCCATGGCCAGAAATGTAAGTTTATTTCTAGAATAAGACAGTTTCAAGGCACCTTAAAATGAAAGCAAAATCTTATGGACATCATCCATTTTTTATCATGGGAAAGGTAACAGCACACTAGACTAATATTTGAGGAAAGTAAAACAAGTAAAAACAACAAAGTTTATCATAGCTATTCATAACATAATATGGGCCTCACTAACACATATCTTCCAACTTCGCATAGATGAAAACTAGAACACATATGCCCAAGAAACCACAGTCAAGATGGCAAATATAATTAATGATGAAGAACACACAAGCCACAAGATGATGCAGCTGTTTGATTTTGTCTGGGACTAATGGAAAGAGTAAGAAAAGATTGTCCCCTCTTCTGTCTCTCCTGCTGAGTTGAGATCAAACTATTTTTACAGTTTGAACTTAGGGCCCAAACAGACCAAGCCAAAATAAAGCTGCTTCAGGTCACTTTGGAGGTATGCTGTTTAAATGACACACATATTTTAAGAGGCCAGAAGCTGTTCGAAAGCTGTGTTCCAGTCCTTAGGACTGGAGCATGGCTTTGGCACAGCTTCTGGCCTCTTAGGATGCATGCATCATTTAAACAGCATACCTCCAAGGTCACCCAAACCAGCTTTATTTTTGGCCTGTTTATTCGGGCCCTTAGTTTGCATCCATTGATGCCAGGTGAGGACAAAAGAAGAAAGTGGGAGGAAGAGGGAAATATTGGGATATTACAAAAGCACCTGAAAAAGTGGGATAACAGAGGATTAATTGGGACTGTTCCTCCCAAATTGGGACAGTTGGAAGGGTTGCTAGCATAGGTTACAAGACTGAAGTAACAGACACCAAAGATGAAGTTTGAAACAAAATGATAAGGTATGGGAAGTACTTTTTAAAAAATATTTTACCGTGGATGATTTTGCCCTGGGGAGAGAAGCAACTACTCTCCCACTACTGAAATGGACTTGTTTGAGTAACATTTCACTGTGCTTTCTCATGGCTCTCTGTGTAAAGGCGGCAGCTTTAGTCTAAAAGTAGCCACCACCCACGGAAAGCATTTAGGCATTCATAGTTGCTTAGTCTAAACCTTTATAACCCTCCTTTCCATATTTAGTGAGATAGTTAAAGTACACAATAAAGGATTTCTAATTTTTTGATATCATCTTCTTTAGTGCTTCACATAAATTTTCAATACAGTCTTCATATCATTGAATTAAAACCAAGCAGGTTTTCACATTGACTGCCTGATCCTAATCATGTTTATTAAGAAGAAGTCATTCTCGGGAAGTTTCCCATGACTTACTTCTAAGCAAATATTCATAAGATCATGCAAAGGTTTGCCCTATCATTAGGCAACTGTTTCAGGCAGTGTGAGCTGGAGTTTGGAGGATTGGCAAAGGCAACCCTTTGTTGCCCATTAATCCCATAAGTAGCCTTCAACATCCTCAGCTCACCTGCAACAGCTGGGTATGCTATCCTGCTTAGGTAAGGTTTACCTGGCAGTCCAATCAGATTTGGGCCATAAAGTGAAGATGACATGGACTGTCTTATGCTTTGCTTCAAGCAACAAATTATCTTTGCCCTTGTCTGCCCCTAGATCAAGTTTCAACAGGGACATAGGTTGCAATTCAAAGACTGCTGTTGATGTTGTTCTGTATCTTTAAATCATATGGAGCTATGCAGGCACAGTGGTAAAATGCCAATACTGCAACCAAAACGTTATGAGTTAGATCCTGCAGGGCTCCAGAATGACTTTCATAGGTCGATAAAATGAGTTCCCAGCTTGTTGGGGGCAACTGGCTAAGACGTTGTAAACTGCTTAGAGAGTGCTTAGCACTATAAAGCAGTATAGAAATATAAGTGATTGTTATTGCTATTTTTGACTTATGGTGACCCTAAGGTGACCCCACCATGGGGTTTTATTGGCAAGATTTACTCAGAAAAAGGTTATGTTCGTGCCTTCTTCTGACTAAGGGCTAGTCAACATGATTAAAATATTCCTGATTCCAGTCTAATAGGATGTGATTTGGCCACATGCAATTTGCAGGAGTTTGGGCTTTTGGCCAGTAGGGAGGCTGGGAAACTCTTTAAACCCCACAGAGAAAGACTGTAGTTTTTACCAGAGTAGCAAGGAAATCTGCAGAAATGCACATCATTGCATGTGTGGCTGTCTGTCTGCTTCACATGGGTTTTCATTTTTAGCAAAGGGAGTGTGAATTTGCACAGGAAAGTGAAGACAATTAACCATTGATGCAAATGTGGGAAAATCTGCAGCAATTTGCATACCACACTTAGGAGATTATCGCATAGCAATTTGCCTGCAGGATAAATGTGGAATTTAAAAAGTCAAAAACTGATTTCATCACATGGCACAATAGGCAGGCAGTTGGCAACCCATATGCAATCTGGGCTTCTTCAGGCTTCTCACACAGTTTTTCACATATTCCTGTGTTTGAAAAACTGTGGAAGAAGCCCAAAGAATTGCAAAGGGGTTGAATACTATCTGCCTATGGGGCGGTGTGGTAAAATATGTTTTTGACTTTTAAATCCCATGTCTATCCTGCGGGCAAACTGCTGTGCAATAATCTCCTTACATGTAGACTAGCCCCAAGAGACTGTGAGTTGTCCAAAGTCATTCAATGGATTTCCATAGCTGAACAGGGATTGAAATACTGGTCTCTCAGAGTCCTAGTCCAGCAGTTTCATTATTACACCACACTGTCTCTCATCCTTTACTAAATTGTCTGAACAGAATAAAGCAAATCTCTTCAACTATTCTAATTTCATTATCTATAATCTGCATTTGCTTTTCAGGGTATAGATCAGAGTATGGGGCAAAAAATTAATTCAAGATGAAAAATGCTTCCAAACATACAGCAATGAATCCAGTCCTGTATCAATCTTCCCTCTCCTGATTTCTCCTCCATGAAAATGAGAAAGCCTAATTGAACTCTGTAATTAAAAGCTTTCACAGCTTGACACAAACTACTCCCTGGCATTGCTACTTGCAGAGCTTATTGGAACATGACCAACCTTGAGGTAAAGTAAAAAAAAATAAAAATTAGATACTGTTAGAACTTTCAAGACCTTTATTAAAGCTACAGCCAAAGCAACTAAGCAAAACTGTTAACGTGTGATACACAGAACACAAGGGAGAAAATAACACCTTGCATGGCCAGTTACCTGATGAAAGGCTAACTTCAAAAGTCTTCAGGCTATTGATTTCAAGTTGTGTTGTTTGCCTGCTAGCATGTGGTTTAAAGCCATTACATGCACTGCTTGTTTTATTTTCTCTGATATGTGTGTGTGTGCATGTGCACATGTTTAAAAACCTTCAAAATCCTCTATGGGGCAGATTAAAGAGGTGTTTGTTGGGAATTATTTTAGAGGCCTTTCTCATTATTTTTTGGCAAATACTTGTAATGAACTGAATACTGTACACTTTTTTCTTTTAAAGAGATATATATATTTATAGAAATTTATTTACTGAAATATTTTAGCCCTCTCTATATCTATAGATCTCTAGTCAGTCTAAAACAAGATGAAACCATTTCAAATGTCCAGCAGTAAAATATAATTTGTATAATTATACAAAATATAATTTATTTTCAATGTACCTAACATAATAACAAAATTAAACAGGTTAAAACCATGTATATGTACAAATTATATGAAATCCTTAGCTCCTCAGAGACTTTAATAAAAAGCCATAATTTAATTTGGTACTGAAATAAAGCTTCTATGGGACACACTTCACAAATGGAGTGTTACAACAGAGAAAGTCCTTTCTTATATTGCCACACTTTGAATTGTCCCCACTTGTGGCACAAAAGAAGGCTACTCCAACAGATCTCAATAAACATTATATATAGGCAGTATAAGAGTTCCTTGATTCAATTCAGAGCTTGCTTTGGCAACTCAGATCCAACTCCTATTTCATCAGGATTAATTCAGACCTGTTCTAATCTAATGTAGACCCTGATTCAGAATTGAGATTTGGAAAACCCATTACTGTCCTATCATTGGCTTTCCTTGGAAAACCAAAACAACTACACAGACACACACAAAGCTTTTAAAACATCTGTTTAAAATCTGGAGGCATGACAGAGCCTGAAGAGGCAATTAACCCAGAAAAAAAATCATGCAGATAGCTTCAGGGGATTTTGTACTAGGCATGTTTAAAGTTGTGTGCTTTTCCATAGCAACAAAACAAATGAAATTTTGAAAATCAATTACATTTTTAAGTTTACTGTACTGGTCCTGGGGAAAGGGAACAGAAATGAGTGGAAATGGGGCAGAATGGGGAAATCACGAGAATGCTGCTGATGCTGCCGAGAGTCCCCAATCCATTCCCCATCCATTCCACAACAGCCAATTTTCGAGAATGATTCTGAACTATTCTAATGGAAAACGGATTGGGGACTCCCGGCAGCATCGGCGGTGTTCTCCTGTGCAATAATATGCATGATTTCTGCTCCCTTCCATTCCGTCCCATTCCCATTCCCCAGGCCTATGCAATAAACTTATTTCTCTGGGTACTCAATTTTGCCTGTATATCCTGCTTTTGTCCAGCTATACTTTCCTAATATTGGGAACAACTTCCAGAGCACTTATATCACTACCAAGCTTTACAGTTTAAAAAATGCACCAAAGTACAGCTAGTTAACTACTTCAAGTTAAAACAATTATAGAACCAAAGATAGCACAAGGAACATTGGAGGGGGTAGAGAAAAAGTAGCAGCACTCAGCTAATGTGAGAAAGTAATCATGTTAGGAGCTAAAGTGGAGCAGATGCCATTTAAAACAGATATCTTTCATAGTGGGCATAGTTCCCTTATTTGTGGCACCATAATAGAATGTTGAATGGTCTTAGTTTTCTTCTTGTAGGACAGAATATAAAAACAATTCTGTTAGATGGCATTATACAAACCAGTCTCAGCAGTGTTGCTGAGGTCTCCCAGCATAACAAACCAGGGCAACTCCAGCACCATTGGTGAGATCAACTCAATAGGAATTTAGATTTTTTCATCAAGAAGGTGGCTCATGTTCAAATAGAATGCCTATTCTGTCCCTACCACCTACCTTCAAATGCACATACTCAGACTCAGGAGACAGAGAACCTGGCAAGGGAGATAAAATTATGATAGGACATTCTATCTCTGCCTACCTGTTTCTCAGGCCTGCCCTGCTGCTACACAGAGCACTCAGGAGATCAGAGCTGGCATATGTTATCCTCCCCTTCCCGCTTCATTCAGTCAGGTCTCTGTAATATATGCCAAGTCAACATACTCATCCAGGATGCGAACTATGATCAAAGCTGTTTTTCCATTTACCATATTGACATTAAAGAGCAGGTGGCATTAAAGTGGCTCGTCAATGTTATACAGAAGTGGTGAAAATGCGGAGGTAGCACACACCTTGTAGCTCCCACACTCTTCATGTAATCATTTTCTTTATTTTGCCAGAAGGACAGATCATTTAAACAGATCCAGTGTGTGCAAATAAATAAATAACCAAACCTCTTGCCCCCTCTCAAACAAGGGAACTACTCTCAGCCTCGTTTCCCCTCTCCCAGTGGCTCTCCCAGAGGGGTGACCTTGTAAGAATGACTCTAATCAGGGAATTATTTAATTAGCTCAATTTGCTGAGAGGAGGGCTTCTTACAAGTACCCTTCGACACTGAATCCCAAAGTGTTTATGGAGGGACCAGGTAACTCCAAATGAATAATACAGAGGCAGGTCCTCTTAATTAGAATCTAATTTTATTAATAGGGAAGGAATATATACACACAAACATACATTCACACACTCTTTCAAGGCTTCTGGAATAAAAGGAAGGAAAAGTGGGTAGGAACAATAGACATCATTCAGGGCTATACTCACCTCAACGGTATCCTATGGAATTCAATGTGATTGCTGCACAGAAAGTAAGGAAAAGGGAAATTCAGACCAACAAGAAGTCTGTCTGGATTCCAATGCAGAACCCAGAAAGAAGGACTTGCAGGACTTTAAATAGGATATTGCCCTGGCTTCAGTGGAGAGTTATTTTCCTACTTCAAAGTAAAACTGAATTTACACATTAAATATTGCTTGATCTATAGACAACTTCTACAACGAGAAAAGGCCATCAATGTCAAAATAGCAGTGGCCTGCAAAACATCTAGGCGTCATAAATCTGCTCGAAGGTGTGAAGGACTCATGACATTCTTGCAAACAAGCTTGCAAAATGTGGGATAGACAAGTTAACTGTTACATGGATTTGTAAGTGGTTGACTGGCCGAACTCAAAGGGTGCTCAACAATGGCTCCTTTTCATCCTGGAGAGAAGTGACCAGTGGGGTCCCACAGGGTTCTGTCCTGGGCCCAGTGCTATTCAACATCTTTATTAACGATTTGGATGACAGAATTGGGGGCATACTTATCAAATTTGCAGATGACACTAAACTGGGAGGAGTAGCTAATACCCCAGAGGACAGGATCAAAATTCAAAATGACCTGAATAGACTAGAAAGCTGGGCCAGTGCTAACAAAATGAAATTCAATGCAGAGAAATGTAAGGTTCTGCACTTAGGGCGGAAAAATGAAAAGCACAGATATAGGATGGGGGACACCTGGCTGAATGAGACCACATGTGAAAGGGATCTAGGAGTCCAAGTAGACCATAAGCTGAACATGAGTCAACAGTGTGATGCGGCAGCTAAAAAAGCCAATGCAATTTTAGGCTGCATCAATAGAAGTATAGTTTCTAGATCAAGGGAAGTTATAGTGCCACTCTATTCTGCTTTGGTCAGGCCCTACCTGGAATACTGTGTCCAGTTCTGGGCACCACAATTCAAAAAAGATGTGGAGAAACTGGAGCATGTCCAAAGGAGGGCAACTAAGATGGTGAAGGGTCTGGAAACCTTGCCCTATGAAGAACGCCTTAGGGAGCTGGGGATGTTTAGCCTGGAGAAGAGAAGGTTAAGAGGTGATATGATAGCCCTGTTTAAATATTTGAAGGGATGTCATATTGAGGAGGGAGCAAGCTTGTTTTCTGCTGCTGCAGAGACTAGAACGCGGAACAATGGATGCAAACTGCAGGAAAAGAGATTCTACCTCAACATTAGGAGGAACTTCCTGACAGTAAGGGCTGTTCGACAGTGGAACACACTCCCTCGGAGTGTAGTGGAGTCTCCTTCCTTAGGGGTCTTTAAGCAGAGGCTGGATGGCCATCTGTCAGGGATGCTTTGATTTGGAGTTCCTGCATGGCAGGGGGTTGGACTGGATGGCCCTTGTGGTCTCTTCCAACTCTATGATTCTATGATTCTATGATTCTTCCTGTTAGCAACTCCTAACTGTGCTCTGTTGCATACGTGAGGTGTTCACTTCACATTTATGGAGAAGTTTGGTCATTTCACATCAAGCCCTTCCATATAGGATCATAAGGAAGATAATCATTCACACTAAGGCTATTAAGGCTTTCTCAGAGACTTCTATGTTCAAGCAAAGCTAGGGTGGGCACATCCAATTACCTCCACCAATGTATTTTAGATCCGAGAATTTAGGGCTCTATTTGGAAAAATCTGACCAAAGGATACAACCTCCTTTCAAAAGGAGACAGTTGGTGCTCTGGATAGTTTGCCAGGAGCTGGCTGAGAAGTTGAAGGGCTTTGTCCTTGATGAGATGGATGGAAAAGTAACAGGGAAAAGATCTTTAATAAGAGAAGCATGAAGACATGTGTTGGAAATGTCTTTATCACATGAGAAGGAAAGCCAAAATGGAGTAGGAGAGTAGAAGCTTTCTCCGTGCCTCTTCACATGATGTCGTGGCACTTCTGTTCTCCTTTCCAAAGGGGACAGTTTTAAACGTGCAATTTTTGCCAAATAGATTTTTCAAGTATGACAAAAGGCACATTTTTATGACTTCTCTTTCAGAAAAGAAATGGAAATGCTACATCATCATGTGGAGAGGCACAGGGAAAGCTACTACTCTCCTGTTCCATTCAATCTTTCTTTTTTCATGCAATAAGGCTTCAAGTGATATGGATTTTAGAAAGAGAATGCACTCATATTTGTATTGTACTTAGACATATTTTATATCTAACAAATGTGGTCTATATTTCAATGTTCTTGTTAAATACTGGAGGTGGGGGAGGCCTATTCTATTGCTCCAAAGGCTTGGTTCCTTATACTGGCCCATTAGCCATCGTATTGTCTGGACTAACTGGCAGCAGCTTTAAAGGATTTCATACATCAGTATTTACTAACCTTGCCTGGATAAGTTACTTGTGGCATTTATTTATCACTATTCAGCCCATCAGTGACCCATAAAACAACGTACAGCAGACAAACAAACAAACAAACAAAACCAAAATTATTTAAAGATTTAAATAAAAACTCATAAAAGCACCTTTTAAAAGCAGTTTAAAACAGATTTTTTTTATAAAAAAAGTAGCTATCACTGGTTTTAATGACTGAAGGCTATGCAAATAACTTACAGTCTTAGCTGCCTGGTGGGACAGAGCCAGCCTAATTTTCCTTGGGTTGGAATTCCATAATTGAGGTGTTAGACGAATCTCACGTTTGAACTTTGGGCTTACAGGACATACCCTCTACCACTGAGCCCAACTGTTTGGTATGAAATATACATGGAACCTTAAAAATACAATGAAAAACATTACCTTCTTCCACTGGCAAATTTTATAGTACAGATGAAAATAATTTCCCCCCAAATTAACAGAATTTAAAGGTATATTGTGGAGATTAGAACTTTGGCACTAGCCAATGGGAGTGAAGGCAGAAAAAAGTGGAGGCTACTCCCAGGAGTGAGTATATAAGAGGGAGGTTTGAAAAGGGTTGTTGTTTACTGTGTCCCGAGGGTAGGAAGGGCTAGGTTAGGCTGATGTGAGAGGCATTTAGAAAGGGATTTAGATACCCAAGAAAGGGACAAAAGTGTCCTTAATTATATTGTTGTGATGTGCTGTGGGGGAACATAGTGTTTGGTGTCTGGTGGAGCCACAGGTAACCAGAAGTGTTATGAAATACAAATGCTTAATAAAGGTTTTGTGAGATCTTAGGAACTGTACAGATGGGCAGAAAGGACATCCAGAGGCCATCCTTTTCTGCCCCAGATTGTTGCCACAGTAACCGCATATAATGGCAATGATCTGCTTGAAAAAGGAGCCGTGAAACACGGCTCCTTTTTCTGCCACTACAGAGGTGCTATAAGTGCCCTGGTGAGGTGCTATGACATCTGTCATGTGCCGCACCACTTGGATGTGGTACATGAGGCATGTCATCATGGCAAGCCCTGTGTAAATGGCAGCACGCAAAGATGGCACCTGTGGTGTGCGGTAGGGCTTGGGAGTGTGCAAACGCTACGCCCTACCAGGCCTAATTTCAGCCCCAGGCCATCACAAAGTGCTGGTCTGTACTGGGCCTCTGTCTGTTTCTTTATAGCTTCATATATATTTTATTACAATTAGAAAGACAAGCTAAAGAATATTGTGTAACTACTATTTATACACTATATCTATTGTAAACACCATCCACTAAAAGAGATACTGTATTCAGCTTGACTTGTGAGTACATTTCTTACTTTGTTTCAACACGAAGCTGTCTGAAGTGATTTCAGAAACACATTAAAATGCTACTAATATTGAGAAAAGTATTTTAGGGTTACGGCATATTAGATAGTGGGTGTGTGCCTGTCAAAGAAAATCAGTGTCAAGTGGGAGGGGGATTTGAAATCCAGAGGGCTGGCATCTAAAGAGAGTTGTAGTACAGGAGACACTTAAGAGAGTCCCAAGTTTGAGTCTTGCAGTGAAGAATTGGTGGGATAGTGCCCGTCATCTTCACATAATTGATGGCAGCAGTGGGATAAAGAGAAAAAAGGGGTTGGGTGGGTGAGTCTCTCATCATCATATATATTGCCCTAATCTGCTTTAAAAAAAAATCTGTTTGTAAATATTGTATTTCTGTTGAATGAGCAATGTATTCTAATGTGAACATGTAATTACAAAACAAAATTCTGGTGTAATTCTGGTAAATGAAAATCACTGCCCAAGAGGGAGAAACACAGAGGGTGTTTGAGAATTGTAAAAAGCTCCTTATTTCTTCTGAACAACATGTGGTACTGGTTTTTCAGGAAATAATGTCAAAGCTGAGCAAATTTTGCCCAGACATCAAATCCAACATAACAAGTTAGTGACACAGAATCAGGAATTTTCTTTTACTAAAATCTCTTAGAAATACTGAACCATAAAGTATAAATTAGAAAGCACTAACTGAGGCAATTGTTTGCTTTTTCTAACTACTGCACAAAACCAGTGTAAATTCATCTGGTTATGTTCCAAGATACAAGAGAAAATGAGAAAAAGGTGCATGCTGAGGTTTAGGTGAGAGGACCTTTAAAAAAAAAAAAGATCCTAAGTTGATAATCTTCATAAATGATTACTGTCACAACAGATGCAAAACAGGACAGGATGCAGTAGGGCCACATCCATCAAAGATGAGTGTATAACCTACAGCTGCTTTGACCTCTACATTTCTGGTACAACTGTATGATGGCTCAATGATTCATCATATTTGTGTTCTGATTGATGTTTGATAGATGCTGATACACATTCCTGCATTTCCATGGATTATTCCACTAGGAAAGAGGGTGTCAGGTGTCACTTGTGTGGTGTACTGAACATGCTGATAGAGGACATAAGGGAGCAGATTGGACCACAACTAGTATAAGAGCATTCTAAAAATGCCAGCAACTGTGGTCAATTAATAGTTTTAATAGTTGGCATAGTCAGGGCTCCCAAGACTCACTGCCATATGAAGCCTTGCAGTTTTTCAGTTCTTTTTTTTACTCCACCTTCATGTTCTTACCTGTTCTTTTGCCTTCTCTTAACATGGAGGCAGTGGCAAGAGGGAGGGAATGGAGTCCAGAATGCAGATACTTCTGCTCAGTTGGGCAGATTGCATAATGTAGCCCCTCTGGTCAGTTGTGAAGAACAAGGGAGCTAAAATGAATGGAAAATGCTGGGATAGGGAAGGAAGAGGAGAATTTATTTAGTGAGAACCTGTTCTTCACAGGTTAAAACCTTTGTCCATCACTGCCAGTTAGTATGTTACAAAGGGAACAATACAGTTATGATTTTGTGCTGGTGATATAATTATGGGTTAAAATGGGCAATAGTAAGGACTAATTAGAGCCAGGGGGAGAGCTAAGACAATCTGGAAAGAATAAGAGATCTGGGCTGCCATCCAATTCTGGTTACCACAGATCTCCTGTCGTACTCTTCAATTCTGCCATTGATGGAGATATTATGCAAAATGGGGGACACAGTTGCAGCCGTGCCTGCTCCTCTTCTTGTGCTTTGCTAGGAGGCAGGGATTGATGTGTAGCCCACCTATTGCTTTGAATACCTTTTAGAGCATAGGAACTATGGGAGGAAGAAATTTCCTGGGTGTAGTCAGACACACACACACACAGAGAGAGAGAGAGAGAGCACTAACAAGCATTCAAAACTATGTCCAGGTTATGATTCACCTGTGCCTCCTTCTCTTTTGGTAGCATGCAAATTGTTGAGTTTTTCTTCCTCTTTCTATGGCAAGGAGGATGAAGGCAGAGGTAGGGCTGTGTGTTTAGGTGCTTGCTGTGGTAATCAGCACTGAAGAGCAGCCATAACTCTTCAATGTTACTGTGTTAAGTTTTATTTTTTTCTTGGTTTTAGTTGTATATGTTTGATGTTCCATTCTTTAGTGGAAAGGGTGTTATAAATAAAGATTGTTGCTGTTGTTGTCGTCATCATCATCACAGCAGTTGGAGAAGTGAGGGAAATAAAAGACGGGCACTTTCCTTTAAGTTACATCACAGATAGTGACAATTCCTGAAGAATGTAAAAACTGCTTCATCAAAGTAAATTCTCTTCAGCAGATGGATGATTAGTTTCATGAATGTCTAGTGATAACCAACTATAGGAGGCAGTACTCCTCTCCATTACTTAGCCAAAGAGTCAGCAATGTCTGAGGACTGCTCTGATGGTCATGTGGTCAAGATGACTGTGCTGAACACTGTTACCTTTCCACCAAAGTTGTACCTATTTATCTACTTACATTTGCATATTTTCGAAGTGCAGTTAGAGCAGTGAGGGAAACAGAAGACTGGTGCTTCTATTTTTTGCCTATAGGCATTTTCCTCTAAGTTACATCACAGATAGTGACAATTCCTGAAGAATGTAAAAATTGCTTCATCAAAGTAAATTCTCTTCAGCAGATTGACAATTAGTTGGGTTCACTTGTGTGTCACTTTAAAAAAGGTAAAGGTATTCCCTTGACATGAATATTGAGTGGTAACCAACTGTAGGGGGTGGTGCTCATCTCCATTACTAAGCCGAAGAGCCAGCAATGTCTGAGGACTGCTCTGATGGTCATGTGGCAAGGATGACTGCACTGAACACTGTTACCTTCACACCAAAGTGGTACTTATTTATTTACTTGCAGCACTCTGGCCTCAAACTGCCAACCTTCACATCTTCCTATCAGCAGAATTAGCATCTTAACCACTAAGCTACTACATCCTCACTGTAGGAGGAATAAAACTCAATGCTTGGAACAGAATCTTAGGTCCAAACACACTGCAGAAATAATCCTGTTTTAGACAGCTTTAATTGTCCTGGCTCAAAGCTACAGAATTCTGGGAACTGTAGTTTTATGACACATTTACCTTTTTTGTCATAAAGCTCTGGTGTCATAGTAAACTACAATTTCCAGGATTTCCTTGCACTGGCACAGTTAAAATGGTCTCAAAATGGATTACTTCTGGAATGTGTTTTGGACCTTAGTCAATACGCTGAAATTCATTAGATTTGAGCAAACCCCAGATCCTTGTATCTGCTTGGGTGAGAGGGAATTTGCCTTTAAGTGCCCATGGGAGACTTCTTCCCAGTTCAAGTACTCCTTTAGGGGAGTTTCCTTAGGACTGCAGTAGGGGAAGGAAGTGGGATGTCCTTTCTATTAAGATTATCACATTACATTCTCAGAATATTCTCAGAATGGTACAAAATGGGGGCTGATGGGACCGGAAGTATCCGTTGCCGTTTTGTACCATTCAGAGAACATTCTGAGAATGCAATGTGGGTATGACCGTTCTGATCCTTTCAATTATCTACTTCCACATCAGCTTATCTGAGTCACATTTTAAAAAAGAAAGAAACACACCGGTAGGCTAAATACAAAAATTCATTTAGCTTCAGAACTAATGTATTCCTAAAAATGGACTTTCACATTTTTGATAAATCACCTTCTTCCTTGCCCTAAACTCTTCTAACAATGATCATCCTGCACCTAAAATGGCATTGCTATTTTTTATTGCTTTTAATCTTAAACTTTTTTTCACCATAAGGCAATATTCTGATCACCCCACAAATTAAATGGTTGTCAATAAAATTCATCACAAAATAACCATACCAAGTTTTTAAACATATAGAATAAAACTAGCAAAAATGCATCAGCTGGAATGCTGAGAGTAAGCACTGTGGAAAACAATGACATGTATTTCTAAGTTGCACTAGAACGTATCACAATAGGATTGTTGTACCATTAAATTACAGGGTAACTATTTATTCACTGCCAAAAAAGAGCAAATGCATCACTCATAGAAAGGACAAGAGAAGAAAAAACACACACACATTCACAATGTCTTCATATTCATAAACATGCACACATTAAATACTTGCTGTGATATAAATAGGACAACATCATCTCTCACCATAATGGAAAGATTGTGGCTGAGTGGCCTGCAAGACTATCTGAATGCTAATTGTACAGGCAGCTTCAGGATATATAGAGATTTTAGAAATTTGGCTTTTATATCCATGGTTTGTTATCTTTTATCCTCTAGATCTTTTGGACTTCAACTCCAGAAACCATCACAATTGGTGAAGCTGGTTGTTGCCTCTGGGAACTGAAGTCCAAACCAAAATATTCTAACTGTTCTTCATATAGGGAGCTATCCTGGATAAAGCAAGCTTTCTCTCTAAGACATTCAATAGTATTCTGATTTTAAAACATTTTAGTTGGCTGCCTAAATTCAAACAAGAAACTGGTCATTAGACTCTTTGGTTAAGGTTTTTCCACAGTGGGAGTGTTGCTACTGAAAAGGCCTTTGTAGTATTTACTCAAATATTTTCATAAGCCCCTTTTTATTATCAAATGCTCTTCTCCCAAACAAAACATTTTGACAAGGGCAATAACTACATAATTCAAAGGACCTTTAAAGCTGCATTCCATACAAAGGCATTCCACCATCTATATTTGTGAAGCAATCCTTAGCATCAGGAGAGTAATGATGTTATCTATATTACATGTGATTCTTATTTTTCTTAAGTATTAATTTCTAACTTTATCCTCTTTTTGTCCTTCAGATATTATTGTTTTCTGAGCAGCTCTTATTTGCACAATTAAGTTCACAAATATTCCAGAATCCCAGCTCTATCCATGCAGTGACCTGTAACATTAGCAAAGACTGAGTAAAATATGGGAGCAGGAATGAATAAACATCCTCTGCAATTATAGGGCAGTAAATGGACCGTTGCTGATCAGTATTATGGCTATGTGAATTTCAAATGGGTATCATTTGAAAGGTTTGTTAGAAAGTCCACAGGAGAAATCTTGAGGGGCACAAACAACATTTGCTCAAGGATCTACTGAAGCACTGACTCACTGGGTGTGAATACAGCAAAATAAAAGCCACCCACATTATTTGAAAATATTTTCTTTTGAAGAATAGTTATATCCCTATTTTAAAAAGCAAGCAAACAAACCCTGACCCTTTTATAGCACCTTCACAGTTTTATTGTTTTTGTTTTTGTGACCCACCCCCCCACCCCCCAGTTCTTCTTGTTGTGTGCCTTCAAGTCATTTTGACTTACCTAAGGTGATTCTAACATGGGATTTTCGTGGCAAAGATTTGTCCAGAAGAGGTTTGCTATTGCCTTCCCCTGAGGCTTGAGAGCATATGACTTGCTCAAGGTCACCCAGTGGGTTTCATGACTGAGCTGGGAATCAAACCCTGGTCTCCAGGGTCTTAGTCCGACACTCAAACCACTACAACACACCAGTTAAAGCAAACATAGTTAATAATTCACTTCACACAAATGTTAAAATGTAATTAATAGTAATTAAACCATCAATAAAATTAAAACCAGTTTAAAAATGACAATTACAAAGAAAACCAGTTTAAAAATGACAATTACAAAGAAAACAAGAAATAGGCAATAAAGCACACAGTGCAAGTCTTGTTTCCCTCAAGCAATTAGTCTTTGAAGGTCTGTCAAAACAAACAAACAAACAAACAAACAAATTCACCTGAAGAATGATAGCAAGAAAGATCCTACTATAACTGACCTAGAAAGTTGGTTCCAGAGCCTGGGAGCATCCTTTACCCATATATGCACAGATGTATTTTTGGCCATGGTGAGACAGACCTCCCCCCCCCCCCGCCCCAACTCCATCTATTTGGTTTGTAGCACCCCTTTGAACAGATGGCTAGGATTATCTCCAGGTTCCAAAGAGGCTGAGGAAATGCAGGTTGCTTTTACTTTTACTTAGTTCTCAGAAGGAAGATCTGAAGCAGGATTGACCCTACCATTAGGTAGAGTGAGGCAACTGCTTCATATATCAGATTTTGGTTGTCATAAAAGCACAGCCATCTGTAGTTATTTATTGCACTTGAGCTCTCAAGAAATGTTTGTGTTTTGGTGCCCAAATCATTTGACTAGTTCTGAAGATTTAACCTTGATGAGTTGGCAAGGCATCATTTGGTCATCCACCTAAGGCAGCAAAATAGGTTGGCCTGCTCTTTTCTGATTTGTAGGCTATTAGCCCCTATGCTATACTGTAAATCCTAATACAAAGCACATGGTATTTGGATTAATTTACTTTAATGTATTATGTATTGCTTATATATTCTCTTTAGTTCCAAAATACTTTACTTCCAAGTCTAGGTTGTGATATTTATTAATTTGCTCACTCTCACTCCCCACCCCATCATGTAACATGTCAAACATATTGCAAAGTCATTGACAGTAGCTGTTTTGGTGTTTTGTTATTCAACCAGTGCTGTGTCTAGTCTACTAGAATCTATTATTGTATCTATTACAATAGATTTACCCCAATATTGTAATTCTCAAAAACTGGTGCAAGATTACTTTTGCAGCAAGACTTGAGTTTTGAACTGAACAGTGGGTAGTATCTACCTAGCTATGAATTATTTCTGAAGTCTGATTGCCTCCAGTATGACAGTCTGCCTTAGATAAAAAGAAACAGCTATCACATGTTCTATTGGTTCCAGTTTATCTTTTGTTTTGATAGCCATTGGTAATAAATGGGAGCCAGAACAAAACATTATAGCATATCACTGCTCCCAATAGGGATGTTCAAAAATGTATTTAATTCAGGATAACTGACAGAAAGTTCTCCTGTAGGACACTGTCAGCTATAAAGGGATAAAGCAAGACATTGCAAGCCCAGTGCCAGTTGCTCATTTTCTTGTCCTTCTCGCACACAACATATAGTCTTAACTATTTGTGGGGTATTGTGGTTTTGTCCTTCAGGTTTTTGTTAAAGGGTAAATAGTTTCTTAAAAGGGTAAACTATTTCTTATTTTGTAGTATTTAGTATTTCTCAGTTACCTTGAGCACATTAGCATCCAACCTTGTTTCTTAGGCTGCATCTATGCTGCAGAACTAATGCAGTTTGATGCCTTTTAATTGCCATAGGTTGATGTTATGGGATTCTGGGATTTGTAGCTTTGTTAGATATTTAGCTTTCTCTGTTAGAGAGTGTAAAGAACAGGCAGAATTATGCCAGGCTTGCAACAGCCAATGCTGAGTTAGCTAGTGACAGCCAATAGAATGTTGGCTGGTAAGAGGAGGAGAATTCCATTGCTGACAGTTGGAGTCAGATAGGATTTTGGTTTCAGACAATTAGGGTCTGGTTGGAGATTAGGGACTGTGAGAGCTAAAGTTTGGAAGAGAACAACTTAGCTCTATGAAAGGGTCTGATAGCAAACAAGTTCAGAAGTGAGGGACATGGTTCTAATACAGCACTCCAAATGAGTGAGGGATAGGGTTAGCATGAGAGACAGTATAGAAATAAGGTCAGAAGGATAACAGTAAATGAGGACAGTGTGAGTGTCCTAAGTGAGAGTAACTGGGGGGCAAAACAGACCACTAGAAAACAGTGAACTGAAGGTGCCCGTTTTAACTCTGGAAGGATGCTGCAGCAGCCAAACTGTGCGGCCTCCTTCCAGAGTAAAAAGAACCTAGAAAAACCAGATTCTTTTTAGGTCGCCCAGTGCATGTCACAAGTGCACCATTGGTGCACTGGTGGTATAATGGACATGCAGTGACATCTGCACGCTTTGCTGTTACATCAAGATGGTGGCCCCCGTGTGGATGGGAGGCCACCATGATACTGACACACATGCTAGGGTTAGGGAGCATGTGGTTGGTGTACGCTCCCTAACCCTAGTATTGGCCCCATGACAGTGCTTCTTGGCCATCTGTATCAGCCCTGGAGTTCTCTAGAAAGAGAGAGAGACGAGTAACAAAGTGTAACAAAGTGCAACAAAGTGAAACAATAACAAATGAATGAACCAACTGAACAAGTGAAACATTGTTAAACTGTTTTTCAAATAAAGTTTTATTGTTAATTATTTACAAGTTTGTCTGGGTCTGAAATAAGCAACCACACTGCTAGGTATCATCTGAAAGTGAATTCTAAAAAGGGAAATTAAGGAGTTTTGGTAGTTTTCGTCACATAATTGGGTGGCAGTGGCAGGATGACAAAACCCATGGGGCTGTCACAATAGAAAAATAGTTGGGTAAGTGGGACTCACCATGACAGAGAGCTCTGGTGACAAAACAAACTTTCAAAGGATGGCACCATGACAGTTACAGTGATGTGAAATAGTATTAATTCAGGAATGTGGCAGCAGCCTTACTGGCTTTTCTTTGAGTCAAATTCTATTGATACACCACACCTGAGTTTACTAATAGAAAGAGTGATAATTACTATTAGTCTCAGTTATCACTAGTTGGACATTTTATTTCATTTTCAAGCATATATATATTTATTTCATTTTCAAGAAGAGCCCTCCCTTCAACCACCATCTTGAGGGGAGAGAAAGGCAGGCCACCTCCTGCTGGAAGCAAGAAGAGCCCTCCCTTCAACCACCATCTTGAGGGGAGTGAAAGGCAGGCCACCTCCTGCTGGAAGCAAGAAGAGCCCTCCCTTCAACCACCATCTTGAGGGGAGAGAAAGGCAGGCCACCTCCTGCTGGAAGCAAGAAGAGCCCTCCCTTCAACCACCATCTTGAGGGGAGTGAAAGGCAGGCCACCTCCTGCTGGAAGCAAGAAGAGCCCTCCCTTCAACCACCATCTTGAGGGGAGAGAAAGGCAGGCCACCTCCTGCTGGAAGCAAGAAGAGCCCTCCCTTCAACCACCATCTTGAGGGGAGAGAGAGGCAGGCCACCTCCTGCTGGAAACAAGAAGAGCCCTCCCTTCAACCACCATCTTGAGGGGACTTAATTGTCTAATTAACAAATTGTAAGCCGCTCTGATAGCTTTGGCTGAAGAGCGGGGTATAAATAAAATGTATTATTATTATTATTATATAATACAGGAAAACAGAAAGTTAAGAGAATGCCATTGAAGTAATTATATTTCCCCCAATGAGGAGAATAATAATAATAATAATAATATACCTTTTAACTTTACCTTTTTTGAAAGATGTTTCCATTGCTCAGTTCTCTTATTTAATTACTTTTTCAATACTCCTTGTGAGTGGAATAGCAATAACTATGATTATAGCAAATAAGTCTGCCTTGTTATCAAGAATAATGCCTATCCTCTTAAATCAATTGTTTTGTCTCTAAGCCCATGCTTATTCCAATTTATCCTTTTATCCGTGTATTATTTTTATAAAACAGCTTACAATTCAGATTTATAATATGGGCTTGTCAATGTGAAAGTTTACAAAGTAATCCTGTTTGAGTGTCAAAAGTGTTACATCAGCAATCATGTCTAACAAATTTAAACTAAATTTGTATATGTTTGAATATATTGTTTGACTCTGACTTCTTCAACTCTTGACATCATGGTTATCTGAAGGACTGCCTCCTCCCACAAGTGCTTCTTCTACCAGTTATTTAATTAATCTACAATTTTGTATTTGCTCACCTGGGAATAAGTCCAGTTGATCTCAATGAGATCTAGTTCTGGGCAGGTATATGTAGGAGTTACTGTTGTTATTATTATAGGTTTGGATTCCAACCAGGCTTTCACAAACAGAAGGGCTCATACTTGCAGGAAAGACTGAGATCTAGTGGAGAATCCCATCAGAAGAACGGGGAGATTTTTTTTTTTTTAAAATCCGTCATCAACTTCAGACTCTTATTTGTGCCAACAGATTTGGAAAAGGCATAAAGGGCTGCAGTGGAAAGGGGAATCAATGGTCGAAATCTAAACAGTTTCTCCCAAAATGACCCATTCTCTAGACACAATAGAAGTTGAAATCATATTGATACATAATCTGAACCCAAGCCATGTACAATTTTAAAAGTCACAACCAGCACTTTGAACTCTGCCCAGAAATGGATCAGTAGCCAGTGGAGCAATGGATCAGTAGCCAGTGGAGCTGTTTCAGCAAGAGGTTATATGTTCCCTATAATCTGCTTCAGTCAGCAAACCCAGCTGCAGCATTTTGGGCTTATTGAAGTTTCCAAAGGGTCAGAACAAACAGAAACATGCAGGAAAATGTTCAAACCTGGGTTTTTTGAAAGCAGATTAAAACCTAATGTCTGCATGATCCACTGCCAATGTGGGTGAACACCCATGGACTGTCCATACCATGTGGCATAAATCTGTGCTGCACAGTTGTTATTTTTTGTCACTTCTCCACCATGCATGTACACCATCACACAAACACACCAGCTGCAACCACCAATTACCCCCCTTTCCCCTCCCAGATGTCATTCCATTGGATGCCCACCCATATGATTGGCCACGCTGTTGCATGTGTGAGGCAAGGCATCAGTGCATCAGTGTCCCCAGTGATACACTGGCAAAGCACAAACATGGAGGCCACCTATACATGCCTGCTTTTCCCTGCTTCACCTGATCCCCTGTTAGACTGTCTGTTTTGTCTGTGTTGTAAAAATATCTACTGCATTATTGGTGATCATGCACATTTTCTGCCTTGTGTTGTAGTATCCCAGTTTCTTTTCGCTCCAGTTTTTAGCCTCCTTTCGCTTTCCACTCAGTTTTGCCTCTTGCTTTGTCTAAACATGCTGCCTTCAAAGCAGTTAGAAGCCACTTTATTTGGCCAGTGCAGACTACCCCAAAGAGTTCCCAAAGTCAGACTCATGTACAGTGGTCCCCCGGATTACGAATCCCCCAGGTTGCGAAAACCCCGGGATCCGAAAGCCGCAGGACCGCTATCGTATCCCCATGGATCCGAAAGATCCCCTGGGATACAGAAAAAAAACCCCGCGCAGCCCCTTTAAATCGGCCGCGCGGTCCATTTAAAATAGCGGTCCCCCGGGAAACGAAAGCTTCCGGGTTACGAAAGGTAATCCGGAACGGATTACCTTCGCAACCCAGGGGACCACTGTAGATTGTAATAAAACAAGCATGTATCACCATAGCCATATCTGACATTTCAAGAACTGGGTGCAGCTACTGCAGTAGTTGTAATTGTACAAATGTACTCCTGCCCAGTGCTGAAACCTGGGCATCCAGGATGAGGTCTCTGTCCAGCAATAAGGCCAATCTACAAATGTGAAATTTCAGGAGATGTGTAACCCCTTCCAGGACAGGAACACAGGCTGAGCCCCTATTTTCTGATCTGCCTTTTGAATGACCAAGAGCATCTCTATCTTGTGTGGATTAAGTTTATATTCATTCAACCTCTTCCTGTCCACTACTGAAGAACAGACACTGGTTTAGTACACAATTTATATAGCTCAGAAGTAATGAGTTACAAACAATATTGTTATCTTTAACAAGTAATTTTTTGAGCAATGAAAGTATAGTGAAGCTACATTTCAAAAGTAGTAGAACAAATGGGCACAAGTTGACTTTGTTTTGGTGCAATGAGAAAGATTTTCTCATTTCTTTTTTAGTTACGTACAATGGCATTTTAGAGAAGTTTGAGGTAATATTGCAAATTTTGTATCAATCTGTTATCAATTCTAAGAATTTTGCCACCAAAAAGTAACAGAACAGTAACAAAAAAAGTAACAGCCCAATCAGCAAAATAACAAGATAGCAATAAATAGGTTTACAAATTACGTTTAAAAATAATCTTTTTAAACTCTGCATTCTTGGCCAAGTGGTATGAGCTGCCACAGATCTGTTTTCTTCTTCAATGCTCATATTACTTTGTCATATTATAAGAATAATGCCTAGTTCTCTTAATGGAAATTGCCATGTCACAGATTTCGTAAGTGTTTTATGAAAAATGTCCATTAATCTTAATCTATGATTAAGAAATACAACAGAATGGCATCGGGGTGACTTAACAGTAGAATTATTAGCACTGTACAGGTGAAGGAAGATGCCAAAACTTGAAACCAATTCAAGTTCCAAGGGAAGCTGTACATGAAACCAAACCATTGTTCCAAGGGAAGCTGTACATGAACTGGCCTCACCATGGCTACCTCCTGCTCCTTAGCAGAATTAACTATGAAGTGAAAGGTCAAAGCTCAGTTACCAGTAAACAATGTAAAATGTGGAGTCGAAGGATTTCATGGCCGGCATTCATAGTTTTTTGTGGAGCTTTCGGGCTATGTGGCCATGTTCTATAAACCATCCTGGGCATAAAATGCTGTTTGAAAGCACTGAAATTCTGGACCATGCCAACAACTACCATGTCAGAATGCACAGGGAAGCCATTGAAATCTATAAACACCTGGACAATTCCCCCCCCCCCCCGAGCATTTGTTTTATTGTAGTAGAATCAGCTTAAGCTCTTACTTTTGCTGTATTTTTCTAAAATGATATTTCTATACTCACTAGATTAGCCGTTTCTATGTTAATGTTCAACTGTGATAGTGCTCTCATTTAACGCATATAATCTTAAGAAGGTAAAAACAGAAGCAAGCTTTTCATCAAACAATGTGACAACAAAGTTATGAAAAAGTTGAAAAGCTTTGTACCGGTAGAGTTAAGTTAATTGTCACCTGGACAATTTCAACAGGAAAGAGGAAACTCTGAGAGTAAACAAGGCTTGGCTACCAGTCCTGAAGGACAGCAAGGTCAAGACTCAACCTATGCAAATGAGAAACAGCCTAAGGCCAGGGGATTTCCAGCAGACAATGAGCACCAGTTAGGAGACATTAATCCTTGTTTGCATATCCTGCCACCCTGAGGACTGCCATTAGCAACAGAACAATATATTTGCAAATTACTCCTTCTTTCTCAGGGTCACACAGGATATATATATCCAATCCGTTTCCAGGCTATCATTCTCTGAAGATGCCAGCCACATATGCTGGTGAAACATCAGAAAGGAACTCTTCTAGAACATGGCCACATAGCCCAAAAGCTCCACAAAAAACTATAGTATAAAATGTATTCATTGCCAAAAGCATCAAGAGAAAAGTGTAATTTGTGATAATGAGCCATTGCATTCATAATCTATGATTAAGAAATACAACAGAATGGCATCAGGGTGACTTAACAGTAGAATTCTTAGCACTGTACAGGTGAAGGAAGATGCTAAAACTTGAAACCAATCAAAGTGTCACAGCACAAGGTAAATTACTATAATTAACAAGTTTGAATTCTATGTATTTGTGATGCTTCAGAAAGGAACATCTCAGTATGAGAAGAATCCCTCAGAAGAATATAAGGTTTGTAGCAGAAAGGCTTAAAAAGAATGTCCAGGTTTCTTTAAGTGTCTGTTGTTGTCAGTGGTAGTGTGTGCAACTTCAAATCATTTCCAATTTTTAGTGACTTTAAGGCAAACTTATCACGAGGTTTTATTGGTCACTGGCCAGTTTACCATTGTCTTCCCGTGACAGGGTTGAGAGCATGTGACTTGCTCAAGGTCACCTGGTGGGTTTTCTGGTTTGCCAGGCACTGACTTAAAGATGTACTCAAAATTATGGTCCATGTCTGTTTCTGTATGGAAAAACCACAAAATCCACAATTAGACATTAAAAAAAAATAACATTTAAAAAAATAGTTGAGATTTTTTTTTTAATTTCTCCAGAAATCTAGGTGGTACCAAAATGTGAGGGCAAGCAATTTGAAAATTCAGGGGGTTGGTTTTTTTCCCCTAATGCTTTAGTTATTTTAATAGTTTTAATTGTTTTAATCGTTAAGGAGAAGTAGCATCATTAAATGATAAATGAGGAAGATCATTTGGTTCAAAGTGCTGGTTCATGATATGCCTCATTCCTGCTGCATTCAAAAAAATTGTTAATTAAAAGTACATAATTTGTAGAAACAGAAAAGTAAATAATTACTTTTTAAAATTGTAGCTATATTAGCAGCTAACTACTTTGGAGACATTGGACCTATAACTGTAAAAGTAACTTCATGAACTCAGCCCTCCAGGATAGAAAGTGCAATATCTCAATTTTCCCATAAAAGCAGGATGCCTTCTTGCAGACTGCACACAAGTGAGAACAAGTAATGTGTGTTGTGAGTTTTGTTCCACCTGCAATTACCCCCAGTGAGAAATCCTGAAATGGTATATTGCCTTCAGCTTCAAGGAACAAAAGCAAATGAAAAGAACTACAAGAAAGCATCAAGGTCTCCTAGGTAGCAGAGGTGGGAGTAGAAAAAGCTAAAGAGAGGAAGGAGAAGTCTTGTTTGACTAGAGCTGCAAGAGCAGCAGAGCCTTCTCCCAATGACATGGGAGCAGTACACATGCTGTTAGGAGGCAAGGTGAATGCAATAAAATTTAAGCAGCATCAGTAATGGCAGCATAGCCCCAATAAATCCTAAGCAGACCTTCAGGTTCGTACTCTGATAATGATGTTACAACTGCAGTTATGGTTTATTTATTTAACCAAGGGCAAAGTTGTTGAGTCAGAGTTTCATTTACAAAAAATTCCTGACAAGGCAAGCAGCAGTAATGATACAGTACCTGAGAAGGAACTTAAACCAGACATCAGGTAAGTAAAAATACAAACAAACAAAAGTGCTCTTGTATTTAAAAAGGACGCTTCCAGTTTTAAATAAGAAGAAACATAAAGGCATAAGGACAAATGAGGAAATCATTAGCAAACATGAATTACAAGAAATGTCCTGATGATGCATCAAAAAGTGTCTTTATTTTTAAAATGATCCTTAAAAGGCCAATGTGTATATTTAGGAAAGATGTTTCTCAGGATAAATGATTTTTAAAAGACATGTAGATTATTTGGGGGAAATGAACCAGTCGCTAGGGATCAACAAACCCTTAGTGGTCGACTGTATATAAAGACCAGACTTCACAAGCTTCCTGTTTTTGTTGCCTGAAAGACTAAATACATGGCTGATGAATTATGCTTAGTTTGGTGAATCCCAAATTGTTTAGGCTCAATACTGTATTTATACATTCCTTAGAAAAGGTTGCTTTAACTTTATGAATAAGTTCCCATGGACTTTTATTTATTCCTTCTTGTCATAGCAAAGCCTCTAGCATTCCCCTATTTGTGTTCACTTCTGGTTGGAAAAAAATGGTGTCTTTTGGTGTGAAATAGGAGGGTCTGTGACTTTTTCAAAGTGTGAATCAACTCTGTTGGAAAAATAGTTCATGATTTTTAGTCAAGAGAAAGGCTGCACTGGGAAAAACAGTTCATGATTTTTAGTCAAGAGAAAGGCTGCACTGCACTACATATAACCTAGTTCACACCAGATTAGAACTTCCATAATCTTCCTCAATACAATTTTTAATGTTGTCACATTTAACGACACCCACACCTACCTGTACATGCCTGCATACGCAGAAAAAACAAAACAAAAAATAGTCTATTATATCAGGTATACTAATCTATATTTCCAACAGTTTCTTGTCAATGGATTTCAGAGATTTTGGGGAGATGTTAGGTGAGGAGAATAATTCCATTAATTTTACATTGAGCTCAAGTAATTTATATGCTTCCTAGAGTGTTCAGAATCATCCACTCAGCCTAAGCATGACTCACCAACAGAGCTAAGCAAAATAATTTTTGGTGAATAATTTATGTGGAGAATTGTACTACTTTCTCTGTTTGTAAGCCAAGAAAGAAAGAAGGAAAGGAAGGAAGGAAGATTAGATTAGATGTCCAGCATCTTCCATATTTCAAAACTCCTCTTTCATTTTTTTTTACAACAAATCTTTCCACCTTTTTAAAAAATACATTTTTAATATATATCATAAAACTACTATCAGGAGGGATTTTTAAAACAACAACAATAACAACTGCTGTCACTTATTTTCCTTACCCATGAAGACTTCATAAGAGTACTGCCAATGCAGGACACTCTCTGAGAAACATATTGCATGTATGCATCTTAATATTTGGCCATTGGTTTCAGTAAAGTCTGTGAATGACCATAATAATTGCAAGCACTGGGGTGTAAAACTTTTCATTCATTTTTAGAACTATGCCGTACCAGCATTGAGCTAAACAGGAGATTGGAAATAATTTTGTGCACATTTGGCAGTCCCCTAATGCACCCCCCCCCCCCCCCGTTTTTAGTAATTATCCAAGCAGTGTTCAAAGGAAAACAAAAAGAGGGGAGAAAGAAAGAACCCATCCCAATGGATTCAAGTGTTTGGTGTCATCTGGAAGGGTGCAGGGACATTTAATCCACAAATTTCAACAATACAAATATTAAAATAAAAAGATAAGTTAATAAAACATAGAGGTCAAAATTTTGCTGGTATACTATGCTGAAGTAACTATGCATGTGTTGCTGAGGACAGCAGAAAGAAAAAGCACCAGTGAAATAAAGTATTGGAGAACTAGGCTGCCCAGAACAAGGAGTTTCTGTCTTGCTTTCTTTACCATTGCTGTTCAGGCCTAGATAAACTTAAACCACTAGTGTAGTGCACCAGCAGGTTTCTGACCACAGTCATGGTTTGGACCAAAGTTTCTCTTCTGTTCACAATTAGTGGAAGAAATCCTCTGAATAACTTGAGTGATGGCTTGGTGAGTTCTTGACCCTCCCCCATTTTTGAACATCCAGCTGTGATGGATTTTGACTTTATTATATTATTATTGTTGTTGTTTGTGGTGTACAATCTTAGAAGCTGTATTAGTCAAAAACATCGTAGAGCTTTGAATCTCTTATCTCATGTTTTGTTCCTGATTAGTGCTATAAAGTTTAGAGTCAACTACTGTGCTTTCATTTCCAGATGTTTTGGGATGTATAACTCAGACATTGAGCCCTCCCAACTTGTGAGACCAGCATAAGAAAATATGTCCCCTCCTTGGTAGACACCAGACCAGAGATTGACTTACTTTCTCTCTGGGTAATATATAAGTGATGTACATGCAGCTTGTTGTTGTTGCTGGTTGCCTTCAAGTCATTTCTGGTTTATGGCAACCCTAAGATGAAGCTATCATAGGGTTATATTGGTAAGATTTGTTCAGAGGAAGTCTGCCATTGCTTTCCCCTGGGGCTGAGGGCATATGACTTGCCCAAGGTCACCCAATGGGTTTCGTGGCTCAGCTTGGAATCAACCCCTGGGCTAGAAAGCCATAGTCCAGCAGTCAAACTACTATGCCATGCTGGCTCTCAAACATGCAGTACCCACTAAGGAGTATGAAACCATGCCTGTGACGGAGTCTGAACTATGGAAATTTAAAGAACCAGCAGATGATCTAATTCCATGTTCATCCATATTGTGTGTCTTTACTGCCTGAATAGCTTCCTGGAATATTTTGACTCCCTTTGTTTCAAAGGAAAATATGTCATAATTCCATGTTATACATGCTTCCCAATGAGTTATTTTCCTGCTTGGAATCAAATTACTCTCTCTCTCTCTCTCTCTCTCTCTTGTTATTAGGGAGGCATACTTTGGCAGGCATAATTGCAAAATCTGTTTGGTTTCATCCCTGGATGTGTTGCTTAGGACAGCAGAAGGAAAAAGCAGCAGTGAAATAAAGCCAGTATGTCATCCAAATAAGGATAGACATGCACATCCTT
Organism: Urosaurus nigricauda; assembly: GCA_034509955.1. Lineage (NCBI taxonomy): Eukaryota > Metazoa > Chordata > Lepidosauria > Squamata > Phrynosomatidae > Urosaurus > Urosaurus nigricauda. The sequence continues at coordinate 135,084,602 of JAOEGL010000003.1, forward strand.
GATGCCCAGGTAACCACTAAAGGTGGTTTATCATCAATAAACTTGGAATGATTATATGGTGAAGAGGAGGGGAAAATCAACAGCAAAGGTGCTACTGAGCACAAGCTAGTTAGTGGAGAAGGTGTAGATGGGTGGGTAGAATATCTTCCCCACTTGAGGAGGACCAGTTTGGGAACATGAGAACTTGCAATTCTGTAAGTCCAAAGCCTCCCTTGGTTTAATATTCCCATTTCTTTCCTATCACCATCAGAACATTGATAGAGCAGTGAGAGTGGGGCTAGTTTGTGCCATCACAGCATGGACACCTCTATAAATGTACATGCTTCTCTGGACATGCATGTCCATCTCTGCAACGCAGAGAGAGTTTCTAATATTCCATGGATCCCAGGTATTCCTTACATTGACCAAGGGATTGTAATCTAAACATCTATAGAGCTGTCTTGGGTCCCTTCTGGGAGAAAGGCAGCATGCAAATGAAACAAACAAACAACAAACAAATATTGCAATGACCTGTCTCTATCTAACTTAATGAACACACTTCATGGATGAAACTAGAAAGAATTTGGGGGGGGGGGGGGGATCAGCAGAATAGTACATTTCTTGCCACATTTGAGTTAACAAGCCAAGTTTCACTTATATACCATCTCCAGATAATCTTTAACATGGTAGAGGGAGCTACAAGGGACACTCTGACATACAGATCGATGGACATTCTATGCAGTCACTGGCAAAACACAGTTCCTCATCTGTACAATCTATGCAATATCTAAGCAGTCACTAGTAGAATGGGCCAGTCTCAACTACTTAGGATAAAATGTGTATAATAAAAGCAAGATGTACAGTATAAAGATCAAAGGGCATACTTCATTTGCTTTTGATGTCTTTTGGGACCTAGATTCTTTATACTTTGAACCCACAAAATTCCTACTTAAATAATGTTAAAGGCAAAAAACTTACTGAGTGCAAGAATTATATCTTAATCTTGTGTATTCAAAGCAATAACAAATGGATTCAAAGATGGAAAACTTTACTGGTTATGTCTTAATTAAAAAACACACACAATCATTTTTGGAATTTAAAAAGTATGATTTAAAAAAGGTTTTGGACATCAATCATAATTAGCATGCAGCTACTTAGAAGCTAGGTGTGATTAAGCCAATTAATTCAAATTAACTTAATGTACACCTGACTTAGCACTGAGTTGGATTGTAGCATCTGTCATTCTGTGTTTCCATAAAAGTTTCCATGCAAACTTTATGTTATTTGGATATGCCATTTTCTTTTCTCCCTCATTAAATAACATTGCACAAATATTATCACTTATGAATTAATTTTTTTTATTTGAAATAATCATTCCCAGTTTCTTTAAACCTTGTTTATAACATAAACTTTATGCTATAATTTCTAATATTTTTCAAGTATAAAAAATTTCTGTTATATTTTCATCTTTGATACTTTCCTTCAAGTTTTTCACAACACAATTTTCAAAGCAAACATTTGCTCTCTGACGACACTTGCATAGTCTCATATGCAAATAGGAATCAACACTTAAAGGAAAGAAGTGTCAGGAGTTCATCACAGACCTTCATCTGTGACATCAGTTCTCCAGTTCCTGAAAACTTTCATAGGTTCACAACTGGAGATAATCAGAATTTGTGGTTCAGAACTTTATGTGGGCAGTGTAATTTCATCCAGTTTTGTGGTTTCCTTCTGTTGGATTTATATAGGTAATTTCATTGGTATGTTGTATACATATAAGAATGTGGGATTGCAAAAGCTCAGAATTCATGCTTGAGCTACTATTGAAACCTATGTTGTTATAATAGCTGGCTATTGATGAGGTAAAGAATATTTTGCTTAATGATAGAATCTCCAGTGAAATGTAGTTTGAGTCCTGAATGCCTTCCTTTCTCCATTGATCTATATTCACCTGGACATTGTTCCCACTATGATAAGCTCTGATTCGTGATTTGGGATATACATTCCTAGTTCCCACTTGAAATCGCATTCGATCATTATTGGATCAATTTCAGTTGGGAAAGAGTGGGGCAAACATAAAAAAAACCTGTTTTTTTTTAAGTGGTTCTTTCACATATATTTTTTGACGCATGCCTAATAAGTAGAAACACCAGATCAGAATCTATTGTTTCTGACGGGAGGGACAAATGGCAGAGGGGTGTGTGTTTAACCATCCCTTTCCAGATGTTTAGAGATGTCACACATAGCCAGTGCTGCTGTTGTGGTTGGTGTGGCATCTGTTTCTTTTTTTAAAATACAGTTAATAAATGAATCAATAGAATGGCTTAGCAACTACTTGCAAAAGCAGGCAGTTAAGCCATTCTACTGAATCATCCATTACTGGGATTTTTTTTTAATTTTTTAAAAAATATGATCCTGTTTCTCCTGTCCTCTTCCTCCTGCCAGGTCCCGTCCTGCCTTCCTTGGTGGCTGAGAGGCTTTCATTTCCCCCTTCCTTCCTTCCTTCCTTCCTTCCTTCCTTCCTTCCCAGGTGCCTGGACCAGGTTCTCAGCTCCCTTGCCTGGAGCGCCTATGGAGGCAGAGGTGCCTTTTGCCACAAGCACCATGGAAAGAAGCCTAAGTGGCAGTGATGATGAAGAGGAAGGAGGCTTTAAAGGGAGCCCCTTGGAGGGAGGGAGGGAGGGAGGGAGGGAGGGAGGTGAGTGAGCCTCCTTGTGGGAAGCAGTGCAAGGCAGGAAGGGCAGCAAGTGACTCTATTGGGGGTGAGGAGGACCACAACCTCTCCAGAGGAGGAGAAGGAGGAGTCTCTCTGCTCCCTCCAGAGCATTCCCGTCCAGCCCCGTCGGGCAGCATTGGCAGTGGAAGGGGCCCCGCTTGGTCCTCCAGGGCCTCCAGAGCCCTGTTGCCAAGAATGAGGGCACTGACCCATCCCGGGAAGGCTGTCCTTCCTTTCCCTTCCCTTCCTCCATCTGTCCAATGGTCTGCCTGTGGATCCAGGGTTTGGGCAGGGAGCAGGCATATCCTACATTACCCCTTCTGTCTGGCAGGGACTTCCAAAGGCCCTAAGGAGTGGGGTCCAGGCTTCCTCTTGGTCACACCTTCCTTTGGTGTGTGTGTGGGGGACTCCAGATCACTATGTTCGGAGCCCTTGACAAGTCGCTGCCCAGCCATGGTGCCCCAGAGCAGGCAGACCCAAGGGAGCCTTTCCCCACCAATGGGACTTGGGGGCCCTGTAGCACCATTTTCCTGGCATCCTTCCCTGGAAGTGGGGATGTGGCCTGTTGGGGTGGGGGGAGAGCTGTGTCCAGGAGGAGAGGGTCCCTTGTACTGTGCATGTGAGGCCAGGGGAGATGTCTCTTGAAAGGTCATGGACCTCTCTCTTGGGGATCAGCTGTGGAGGGCTTCCACCTCTTTGTCACTCCTTGGCCCCTTAACTTTCCACTTAAAGCCCCCACTCTCACTCTTTCTTCCCACCTGGGAGGCACACACATACATACACATTAGCTCCATGTGCTGGTCTCTTCCTTCCTTCCTTCCCTCCCTCCCTTCTCCTGCCATCATATGATTGACATTTGGAAGCGGTGCAAATGGGGATGAGAATTGTGCCAAAAAAAACCCTGTTTACATGAGAGTAAGGAAAACTCGAGTTTTAGTAGGAATGAGGGACCTTTTGGAATTGATTTCTGACATGTAGCAAAGCCGGATCAGAAATAGAGCTATACTGCCAATAGGAATGAGCCTCTGGAGTGTTTATTGCAATAAAAACAGAAGTTCATGCATATAGCTGAATTAGTGAAGGGCAAGAAGAAAATAAACTGCAAGTTATTATAGATAGGCCATTGCTTTCTGCTGCCTTCCCTTCTATAGCCAACTGCAGTCTTCAGTGATGGAGTGATGACCTGCCTACAATTTGATGAAATTACCTGAGGCCTTCTGAGGACTACATTTCTGAAACAAATATTCACTTCAGCTGTGATGATTAATGATTCTTTTATGGATAAATAATAGATTGGGCATTATTAGATACACACATAGAAAGATTAATCCAAAATGCCTTTTGGTTATGGTTACTGGATGTATAAAATATGAGCTATCTGTGTTAGAAATGGTTGGCATTTAGAAAAAAAAAAGAAGTTCATCCCTATCTGTCTTCTCAGTAGAATGTCACCCTCAAACTTGTCTCCACAAGTGTCTGGACTGAAAAGTACTGCCATGTATCTACATGCCTGATACTGTATTCTGTAAATAGAAGTTCAAAAAATGTTGTTTAACAAGACTTTTTGCAAAAGTGAAATTAAATAAAATGCCTGTTGTTGGGATTGGATTTGGTAATAAAGACAATTTTTCCCCCCTCAAAATCATTCTTTTTTAAAGCCCCCCCCCCACATTTCATCTTACTGGCTGCCATGGCAGAACATAAAGGTGGGTTGAATGAGTTGTTTTTGATGTGTTTAGAGAACAATCTAACCATATGGCTACTCCTGATTCTCACAGTTGACACATCAATCAAGGTCCGCTACTGATCATGATTTCGGGTGCATGAAAAGAGGTTTTACAGGCATGGATTCATCAAGATCCAGACTTAGAGAATCATTGTCCTACAGTGTGAAGATTTTACTTCACAACCCCCTAACTACTTTTTCTGGGTGGAAAGATTACTTGACATAATCTTGCTGTTTTTGTCAACAGATTTCCAGCTACACAATTTTGTCTCATTATTGCCTGTGCAAGCATTTTTCCTCCATTAAAAGATGACTCTTAAATACCTGTAGCATTCTCAGAAGTCATGTTTTATGTATCTTTATTAAACTTTTTGTTTTATTTACAAGGGCCTTAAGATCACCATAAGTCAGAAATGACTTGAAAGCACACAACAAGCACCTAATCGTGTGAATGGTAGGTGCTTGTTGTCACCTCCATGATTCTATGAACAACAAACAAATTGAATGCAAAAATCAAATTAACATAGAGGGAGGGAGAATCATAGTTTTCAAAATATACTATGATCGTAGTTATCTAAGGAAGATCCTCAATTATTTATCTACTGCATTAAAATTAACCTCAGCATTCACTTCACAAAGGTGGTTCTGAGCATCCAATAATCTGACATTACACACACACACACACACACACACACAAACATATATCTACACATTTCATATGATTGTTCTATGGGTTTTTTTATTTTAGTTTATTGTTGTTTATGTTTTGCAAAATATATATAGGAACACCAACACCATTTAGTGCTTAGCTGCTCTAAAGAACTTAATCTGGCCCTGTTTTGGGATATTTCAGATTCTGAAATTCTGGAATTCTGAACAGCTTCTGCTGTTCATGGACAAGTGTGCTGTCTTCAATTTAGAGTGTTCTAGGTTGTGCAGACCTCCTATAAACTCAGAAAAATGCTAGAAAATGTAAAATGAAAAGTTGCTTCCCATATACTTAAGTTTCCAGATTTTATTTACATAAAAAAACCAGGTTCAATGAAACCTTTTAGAAGCTAATATCAGAAAAGTAGTATGTACATTACAAGATCAAATTTCAATCATTTTTAAATCCTGAAATGTCAAATAATATTTTCCAGATTTTTTTTAAAAAATGTTTATGATTAGTCATTGTTTCTTTGGTAGATTCTGATGTTACTTCCTTCTCTCTATTTTATCCACCCACTACCCAACTTTTTAAGTGAAGATAAACATGAGGGCCGAAACAGATGGCTGTAAAAGGGCAGTGTAATGTTGCTCCTTTGATCGCTGGATGGGGGATGCAGCAGCCACTCACTGTGGCTCTGATCCAGCATTTTCCTGGTGAAAAAAGAAGCAGCAGAAAGCTGTTCCTTTTTGTGTCAGAAAAAAGGTGCCTTTGCTACCACAGTAGATTTTTTCTGGGTTTCTGCAGCTCAGAATATATAAAGGCTGCACCACAGAAATGCCGTGAAGCTGCCACAAGTGCAGTCAGCCATGCTGCTTCCTGGCAGCTTGAGTGCATGCTGCTGTCTGAATGTCATGCCCCCATGCTGCTGGAAATTCAGCTCTTTTGCCAGTCTGTGCTGGCCCTAATAGGACCCTTAAAAGCCCATCAGATGATGTAGTGTTCTCTAAATTAGTATTATGTGTGTGTTTGTGTGTGTGGGTTAACAAACTATTAATATTTCTCATCAGATCTGGGGGGTGAGGTAACTAACCCTTCTAAAATATTTTTTTCTAAAACAGAGATAAATTTCTAACTCACTATTAGATTTTAAAATAAAATCATAGCAAAAAGGCTTTAACTCAGTTATTTAATTACTTGAATTAGTTCAGCTTCATACCATTTTTCTCCATGATTTTAGAAACCCAATCTTATGAATTATCATCACTGCTTTACTATGAGATTATTAAAAACAAATGTGCTTTATTTGCTTCCTGTGGTGTAAGGTTAGGGTAGGCATGAACTGTCACATTGAATCATTCAGTTTATTCCATCCTATAATATTCAAAAACAGACGAAATAAAAATAGCCACGTAAAGTAAAACAAAATGCCTAACTGCATCTTGTTGAATACTGTTGGTTGTCCTTTCCAAACACTGCAGTATTTTTTTTTCTTTTCTTTTTTTATTTCTCCTGCAACTCTTTTTAGGGTGTATTCACATGGCAAAAATAAAAGTAGTTTAAAACCAATTTAACTGCCATGATTGTCCTGTAAAATACAGGGATTAGCAGTTTGGTGAAGCAACAGGGCTCTCTGACAGACCAGGCTAAATACATCACCCAGGATTCCACATGAAGGAGCCATGTCAATTAAAGTAGTGACAAACTGCTTTATTTATCCAGTGTGGAGACATCCCTATTTTGACCTGATCTCACTTGTTCAACATACCAGTATCTCGATTTAAAGTTCAATGCAACTTTAGTTAATAGTGACTTAATTTAAATATTACTAATTTTTATCAGTCAGCCATAAATATGTCTAAATTTGAATCCAAGTCAAATAGCTGGGAATAAGTCCCATTAAACTTGGTGGAGCTTACTTCAAGATATGCATGCATCATATTGTGCAGTAAAAGGTTGTTATAATTTAACGGCACAGTCTTAGACATATCGACTGTAATGAAATTCTTCAAATTCCAGAAGTCCCAGCCAACTTGGCCAGCCATCAGGATTTCTGGGAGCTGAAGTACAAAACATCTGATGTCCATATGAATGCAGCCTATGTTTAACCTTGTTGCATTTGGTTTGTCTCACCTAAAAGGATATATATATATATATATATATATATATATCTTAATGCACAAACATGCTATTAATAGTAAACAGAACTAAACTACCCTGTCAATCAGATTGTGATATGAATTTTTAATTTACAAATTAAAACTGGACCACTGTGAAAATGTAAAAAAGTGAATATCCATGCCACCCTCCTTCCTCAGCAGGACCCTCTTGAGAACAGCAAAAAGAGATAAGGTGTGCTGCCATAGGAGGTTATTACATGGGGACAGGATAGGGACATGATTGCTTCCCGAATGACAGCTGGTATGAAAGGCTTTCACACTGGCATCACTGATCCTGTCATTGAAGCAGCCTTGTGATAACAGGAAATTATGTTCATACAAAATGCCAGCCAATGTTGCTTTAATGATGGGTTAATAATGGGTTATTGACAGGATTGACACAACTTCAGGTGAAAGCCTTTAGTGCCATTTTCCTAGAGAGGATAAACATAAAGGATATGTGAAAGTCCTTCCCATGATCAAGTTGGAAGAATGGCACAATGATGAGAGAGAGAGAGAGATGGGACGTCTCTTGTGTGATAATCTCCATAGTCTTGGGAAGTTCACAATAGTCCCTGCCTCTTTCTTTGCCCCTTCCTCACTGCTTCTTTCTCCATGCCTGCTAGCCTTTATGGCTTCTTTCTAGCCTTGCCTGCTAGCATTCACTGCTTCTTTCAAGCCCTGTAGCCTTGCCTGCTAGCATTCACTACTTCTTTCTAGCCCTGTAGCCTTGCCTGTTAGCTTTTGCAGGCCCTTTCTAGCCCATTAGCCTTGCCTGCTAGCCTTCACTGCCTCTTTCTAGCCTTCTACCATTGCCTGCTAGCTTTCCCTGCTTCTTTCCAGCCTTCTGGCCTTGCCTGCTAGCCTTCACTCCCTCTTTCTAGCCTTCTGGCCTTGCCTGCTAGCCTTCACTCCCTCTTTCTAGCCTTCTAGCTGTTCCTTCTAGCCTTCGCTGCCTCTTCCTTTGCCCCTCCCTCACTGTCTCTTTCTCTGTGCCTGCTAGACTTTTCTGCCTTTCCCTTTGCCCCCTCCCTCCCTCTTTGTCTCTTTGCCTGCCTGTCCTTCCTTTCTCCCTCCCTCCCCATTTCTCCTGTGGCCATGACACACATAGAGCGAAAGAGCCCTTCATCCCCTCTTCATCTTTGGAGAAACTTACAATTAATCAAATCTATGAATGTTAAAGCCACAAATGGAAAGGGCAAACTGTACTCATTTTTGTACACAAGAGTGAAATTAAAGTATCACATCCTTATGAGAGAAGTATGTTTCATTCACATTTTAACGCAAACTTAGGGGCGAAACAGACTACCCCAAAAGGGCAGATTGGGGCCATCCTGGCACCTATCGTGCAGGCTCAATCCACCCTGCCGCTGCTGTTTTAAACTGGCTTATGAAAAGGAGAGAGTTTTTTCCTGTTTCTTTTTAAGCTGCTTCTTTGCCTTTAGGATGGCATCAGGTCAGCTTCTGGCTGTGTTTGGGGTGTGCGTCATGTAAACACCATGCCCCCAATGCAGCCCAATGGTGCCCCTTTTGGTACTTTTGTTTCAGGCCTTTCTTTTAACCAGTATGATAGTTGGAGTTTTTTGGTTCTTCTGATTATTAGTCACTAGTCCAAGATTCTCGTAACCTAGCAGTTTGAAAGCATGCAATTGCAAGTAGATAAATAGATACCACTTTGGTGGAAAGTTAACAGCATTCGGTGCAGTCATGCTGGCCACATGACCACTGGAGAGGTCTATGGGCAACGTTGGCTCTTCAGCTTGGTAATGCAGATGAGCACTGCCCCCTGCAGTTAGTTATAACTAGACACTCATGTCAAGGGAAAACTTTTATCTTTAATTACTAAATTGGTTCTCTATTTTAAAAAGACACACATATAAAATAAAAATGTATACAAACTGTATATGCTATTGATTTTATTCTGCCTTTCTTCCTCAATTGCAACCATTGTCTTCTTCTCCATTTTTACCCTTACATCAATCCTGTGAAGCAGGTTAAGCTGAATGACTAGCTCAAGGTTACTTTGTGGGCTTCCTGGCAAAGTGAAGATTTAAACCCAGATTTCATCAGTCTTAAACATTACACCATTCTAAACATTACACCACTCTGGTTATGTATAACATGTATTTCTTGAAAAGGAATATGCAAACATGCCTACGAGTTTTTATAGTTTTAGATCGGTGCCAAAACTAATTTAAGGTTTGGGAAAAGAAAGAAATAACTTAATCTGGCCAACTCTTACAGAAGCTCATTGAAGATGCACAGGGCAAATAATCCAGGGAACCCAAGTTGTAATACATGTTGTGGCAAAGGTGCAGGTAGGGAGTGGAAAGTCACAACAGTCAGACAGTAATTAAATATTGCATTCAAAATGTATCCCAACTGTTGTATCCAACTTCATTTCAAATTCATCCTAATAGAAAATTTACATTCAGTGATTTGAAAGATCATTGCTCAAGGCTCATTCTTGTCATTTGAAACCTCATCTCTATGTGCCTTTTCTTTCTTTCTTTCTTTCTTTCTTTCTTTCTCTCTCTCTCTCTCTCTCTCTCTCTCTCTCTTCTCCTCAGCTCTGTGCTCAGCTAAGTTCAGTCCCCTGCCACAACACACACAGAGCAAAGTTGTGTTCCTAAGGCCCAACAAAGACACTGCAGCCTGCTGCTGATTATTGGAAATTGTATGCACCTCTCCTTCTTCTGGACTACAACTGCAACCTTTTTCTTTTTTGGCCTAACAATTCCTAGAAAGCCACTGGTCTCTGGAGGCTCAGCCTCCAGTCTGTGCCCTGCTTTCCAGGGAATTTATACAATGCCATCATTTTTGGTGACAAATTCAGTCCAACTCCAGTTGTTCGAACTAGCTGAAGTAAACACATGAAGACGCAACGTGTTGTAGCCCTAGCCCACTCCAACAACACTTCTGGTACATGGAGAGAGACAGTCTGAGGTGGAGAACTTCCTGTATGTGTGGATGTTTTTCATGCTGCTCTGGACAAGGTAAAATTGAGGTCCATTATCATATACATGCAGGTGTCTCTCTGTTTCAGATTGTTACTCTCTATGTGAAAAGAATGACATTAGATGAAACTGAAGCTACTGCTTTCTCTCCTCCTTGTTTCTTTATATCAGTGGTTCTCAACCTGTGGGTCACAACCCCTTTGGGGGTTGAACGACCCTTTCACAGGGTTTGCCTAAGACCAGAAAACACATATTTCTGAGGGTCTTAGGAACTGAGACACCCCTCCTCTATTGTTGGGGATCACCACAACATGAGGAACTGTATTAAAGGGTCACAGCATTAGGAAGGCTGAGAACCATTGCTTTATATGAAGCAGTTGAATGGCTACTACATTGTTGGCAGTTATTCTTAATATACATTTTCTCCAGTGAAGCAAAAACAAGACAATACTCACTCTTTCAATGCTTTGGGGGTATCAAAGGAACTGAACAAGTGTTGTCATTACGTGCTTTCAAGTCATTCCCAATGTATGGTAACCCTAATGTGAACCTATCATGTGGTTTTCTTGGTAAGATTTGTTCAGAAGAGGGTTGCCTCTGAGACTAAGAGTGTGTGACTTGTCCAAAGTCACCCAGTGGTTTCTGTAAGTGACAGAGGATTTGAACTCTGGTCTCCAGAGGGGTAGTCCACCATTCAAACTACTACACCATGCTGGATTGCTTAGCAGAATATATGGTGAGGCCTAATTCTGTCCGAAGCCTACAAAAATAGAGGCTAACTCTGCCTCTATAACTTGATCTTACTGAGGTATAATTACTATATATCCCTAGATGTTATACAACATCTAGACTCATTTTATGTATTCACTGTGCAGGAAATAAAGATCAGATCTTCTCAGCACAGTTTTCAAAGCCCTGGCAATGTGTAGCGATAGCTGCTTCAACAAAAACTGTACAGGTGCTGCAATTCTTAAGAGATGAGGTTTTATAAGCCTCCCTTGCTGATTTTTTTTTAAAAAATGTAATAAGGTCATGTTGATGGCTATCTGCCCAATCTTCCTCCAGTCTGTTATATTCTTCTTCTTTTCAAACATGTTTCCCCCCTGCTTAGAACAAACTGCTGTCCAATTGTAAAGCAATCTTTTATTTTCCCACCAAGTTTGTAATCATTGAAGTATCATCAGCAGTGTCTTTCCTTCCAAATCTGCAAGTCCATTTTGTTTAAATTGTGCCCACTGTGCTTTAAATTCTGGTTCTAAGTGGCCTATCCAAAGTATTAAAGCAATATTGAGGTGCTTTGTACAACCTGATAATTGATAGCTTACGTTCTGGTTTCTTTACATGCTGTTTTTTATGGATTCGTTTCAAGTTAAAGCCTCATCAGTGTGAGTAATTCTAGGTTTGTTAGCTGAAAGCTAAACTGAACATAAATCGTCTTTTTGTTGCTCTCTCTGTGTCTGTGCTCATCCTCCAAAGCCAGCAACACAATTCCAGGTATTGCAGTTCAACAGAGATTTGTGTGTAGTTGTATTATGTGGACCAAATCTACTTTCCCTATTTCTTTACATCTCCTGGGTTACCTTAGTTATATGGGACACAAGATAAACATTTTGAATAACACTAGCAAATTCTGTTTTTGTTTTTAAATAGCTGGAATGCCATGTCCATGTACCTCTGTTATATGAAATAAAAGAAGGCATTACTTATTGTACAAATTAGCTGATTAAAGACAGACTCTTTTCTTGCATTGCAAGATGCATCATGACATTCACATGGCAACCATTTAGAACTGGCTTTTATGGAGGATACATGTTCCTCAGTGCTTTTGCTAAATAATTGATACCCAAGACATTGATCTGCCTAGCAATTTAATTCAGCAAGCTTTCCAACTCTTTTTTTTTTTTTAATGAGTCAAGCCAGTACAAAGGCATTGAGATAGAACTGTGATCAGTTCTGGTGTTATGTAGAAACTGCTGATTACTTTATCATATTTATATCCTTCCTTTCATCTAAGCAAGTCAAGATGATGCAGATAGTCCTCAAGGGCAGCGACACTAGCTGTGCAAGTAGTGCAAGGTGCCAAGTTACAGCAGTCTCAAAAAGGCCTTTATCAGCCATAGGTGTTCCCTCCTATGACATTTCCAGCACTACATTTTTGCAAACAAACTTTGCTTTTGTTTTGATGTTCTTGCAACCATTTGTGGCTAGCCCATCTGCTCACCCAAAGATTCTAAAACAGGCAATGAGAGGCAGGCACAGTAAACACAAGAGTGGATGACACAGCCAATGGAGAGTATGGGGAACCACTCACTCAGGAATCCCCAAATAGCCAAGGAGAGGAAGGAATGAGCATTTATATAAGTGAACCATGGAAGCCATCCAGTCAGACAGAATTGAGTTAAATAGCCAGTGGTTGCACTGTTTCCTAAATCCAATAAAGTTCTTGTGAATTTTCAGAGAGAGCAACCAGGTTCTTGTCTTTTACAATACCCCACACTATCTCCGAATATGCAGAGCAGAAGTAACCTCCAAAAAATAACCCCTCCCCAAAAACCAGATCCAAGGAGTAGAGGTGCAATTTGTAGACTGCAGTCAAGGTAAGTATTTTGCTCTTTATGGGTTGTGAATGAAAGAGAACTGCTGAATCCAGTTCTCATAATGATGGAAATTATTATTATGACCAAAATGGTATTTGCCAACATAAATATTCTAGAAGAGAAGAAAGAGGAGGGGAATAAAGTGGTGGGACAATGGCAGATAAAGGGTACTATGACAAGGATAAAGGGAGAGAAACAGTACCAAAAGTTTGGGTCTTATTAGGGCAATTTTATTTTCTAAATATTGTTGTAACTACTGTCATGTCAACTTTGACTTATGAATACCCTATGAATAAGATACCTCCAACTCACCCTACCATCTCTCACCCTGTTAAGATATTTCAGACTCAGAGTTGCTGTTTTCTTGACTGAGTTTAGCCACTTGGAAGGTAGGTTTTTTCCCCTACTGCTTCCCATCCTACCAAGCATTACTGTCATTTCTAGTGAGTCATATCTTCCCATGATATGCCAAGGTACAACAGTATCAGTTTAGTCATCTTAGCTGCTAGGGAGAGATCAGGCTTGATTTGCTCTAAGACCCACTTATTGGTCTCTATACAGGTCCACAGCATCCACAGGACACTTCTCTAGCACTACATTTCACATGAGACTATCAGCTTTCTTCACTGCCCAGCTTCCACAACCATGCATAGAAACTAGGAGGAGCTAGGAAACTAGCTATATATAACTTCTCTCAAAGCCATTCTAGGTTAGTTCCTGCTAGAAAGAAGAAGAAAGAGCAGCTTCTCGGTGGCCATTTTAAGTGGTGAGTGTTTGAATTTTTAAAAACTCTTGGGAGAGTTTGTTTGTTGCAGAGGAGGAGGAGTTTCTTTGAGTCACATCTGTGAGTCATTAGTGGGAGGAGCTAGGAAACTAGCTATATATAAAACTCCTTCCAGAGTCATGTGCTGGCATTTTTCCCAGTCAAGGGAAATACAACGCATGGGACAGAGAGCTGCAAACTTTGTTTTAAAGGTTCTCCTTTAAATCTTTTCACTTTTTAAAGTACTTTTGAGGTTGTTTTTTTTCCCTCAGAGGAAGTGAGTTTGAGTTAGCACCCAGGAGATCTCTGTACAGTTATATTCCCAGTAGATGGAGCTCACTGACAAATATTGCTGAAAAAGGCCTGGCCATCAGGGGCCTTTCATGTTGGCGTTTTCCAGGGGATTTTCTTTGAGGAGGAAGCCTACAGTCCTGTTTCAGTGATTACTTAACACTTCTCGGTATGGACACTGAGGGAACTGCTGTAGTCACCTGCAACACTTATGTGATGTTTGTCTTCTTGTCTACAGATGTGGGGAACTTCACATGCACCAGGTGCAAGTTGATAGCCCAATTGGAGGAGAAAGTACAGCAGCTAGAGGCCCGGGTAGCTACACTTTAGCATATAAGGGAACAATAGGTTTTCCTGGACAGAACAGAAGAAATGGTCTTGGATAGGACCACACACAGGAAGTCGTTCCATACTGAGAAGTGTTAAGTAATCACTGAAACATTTATATGTTATCTGCGACAAAGATAACATATAAATGAAGTAAATAAATAAAATAATAATGAAAAAATAATGACCACAATGGTTTACGTAACTTCAAAATAGATGATGAGGACAACAAAATAGTTCAAGATTTTTTATATACCTTATATACCTTGGCACAGTCATTATTCAGAAAAGAGACTGCAGTCAAGAAATCAGAAGAGAGCTAAGAGTTGGAAGGACAGCTATGAAGGAGCTAGAAAGATCCTGATCCTACTAAAGTTAAGATTTTCCATGTCATTATATTTCCTATTTCTACATATGGTTGTGAAAGCCGGGTAATGAAGAAAGCTGATAAAAAAATCAACTCATTTGAAATGTGGTGCTGAAGAAGGGTACTATGAATACTGTGGACAGATAAAAAGACACATAAATAGGTCCTGGAGCAAATCAAGCCTGATGTCTCCATAGAAGCCAATATGACAAAACTGACACTGTCATACTTTGTCTATATCATGAGAAGACATGATTCACTAGAAAAGAGAGTAATAATTGGTAAGTTAGAATGCAGTAGGGAAGAAAGAAGTCTGCATTCCATATAGGTAGACTCAATCAAAGAAGCCATGATTAAGTGTGTGCAAGACCTGAGAAGGGCTGGTTATCATGGGTGGCTTTAGTCCTGTCTATATGGGTCAAATGAAATGTCCTCCCCCATTCCCACAGTGAGTAGTCATGAAAACACAGAGCCCATCCCCTTGTTATGATGCACATTGTATGGATCAGTTCAGCACTGTTGTATACTCCCTTAAAAGGATGTTTGTTTGTTTTTTAAAAAAAAAAACCTCATTGTTTGCTTTGGATCTTCCCAGAAAATCTGGAACTTCAATTGTGACATTGAGTGCTATTTACAAAGTGTTCATCTGTGTAATCCAGTGCTGCCACTGCAAGTCCATATCACTCACTCTGAAGTGAGAACAAGGTGCCCAGCCATGTGACCAATGCTGGGCAGCTCAGATCAAGTGACACATACCAATAGCAGCAGCAGAAGAATGTGGCAGAGTGGGACACACTTGCAAACATCTGCCCAACATCACTGTTAGGTTTTGAGGCCTGAGTATGAAATGTACAGATGTGCACAAATGGAAAACAGGAATTGTGTCTGGAGTTGTCTGCAGTTGAAGGCTGGAAAACAGACAGTGCTCAAGGTCAGTATGTGCTTGCTTGCACGTAGGCCTAATGTAAACAACAAGAGTCTTCCTGACTGAAGGGACAACATTGTAGGTAACACAAGGAAGAAGAATCACCAGAAGAGGTTGGGTGGAGTAATGGATGGCTGGTTGAAGAGATTTGTTGAGCGTGTATGTATGTTTGTAAATACAGCAACTTAAGAATAAAACCTCTGAAGAGAGAGTTTTGGCTCCAGTCTTTCATCAACTGGGAGGAGGATTCCTGATAAAGCCGAAGCTTCAGGGTCACTGGTAATTCCGAAGGCATCAGAGATTGCTTGAACTGTGCACTTTTGCTTGTTTACATCAACAATCACAAAGGAGTCCCGAGGTAATGGGGGAATGTCGGGCAAGCTCTGGGGCCAGAATACTCTGGTCTGCTCCTGGAGGATTCTGACCCTTGCAGAACGGGGCATAAATAGCTCTCATTCATAGCACTGGCATAAGTCAAAGTTAACTTGACAGCAGGGAATAAGGGTCAGTGTCATGGAAGCACAACCTGCTCCCCTCCCCCCCAAATACTTTCTCTTTTTAAGCAAATCATGTTAATATCATTCCAGAGAAAGCTGTGCAGTTCTGATTTATGTGCTAGAAGACAGGATACAGTCATTTTCATTAGCATTAGTTCTGACATGCACCTATCTGTATGGTGCCTTAATAAATGTTGAGCATAGAGCTCCTGAGCTAAAGTAGATAACACAAATAGTCTCCCATGGATTGACTGCCCACACAGGAATCTAACCTTTAAGATGATATGTGAGGAAAAAATGGTCATTTGGCAGGAAAAATTCCCAGCAGACAAAAGATGCCAGTTTCGGCAAATGAATCCAAATGTTCAACAGATGGCAAACGGCATAAGGTACATCTGGAACAATAGTTCTTTTCTGGGAGAGAGAGAAACATGGAGACAAAAATGCAAAGAAGGGATAATAACAAAGTTATGTTGGAACAGTGGTGAAACAAGGTCACTCTAAATCACATTAATAAGGAAGGTAATAGTACCCACCTGGATTAATTTTGGTTCTAAAATTATGGTATGACCTTTGGGCATCATACACAGCATTAAAACACAGTACGGTTCTTTGTTATGAGTTGGCTTTCTTGCCAATAAATTGTTTCAAAATTAGGTTCACATGAATAAGTATTTTAGATACCTACATGCATGCAAAACCCAGGATAACCTAGTCTCTCTCACACACACTTAGTATTTACAATGGCTTGCCTTTTGGAACTGGTGTGTGTGAAATTTGATTTATTCTTCTTTTCAACATAGGCCCTTATCATATGAGGCACTTATCATCCGGATATCATTGCCCAAATGCTCCAGAAGAGTGGAGGTGGGATTGCCATTTGTGCTTCTGAAGCGCCATTGAGGCATTTTGCTGTTTTCCTGTCAATGAATCATTCGTGGAGAAGCCATTTTTGTAATAATGGAAGACAATACAGAAACAGATTTTCCATGAACGATTTGTCGACGGAAGAAGAGCTAGAAGCACTTCAGTGATGCTTCAGAAGAGCGACTGGCAATCCCATCTCCGCACTTCTGGAGCATTTGGGCAATGATATCTGTGTGGTAAGCGCCTTGTGTGAAAAGGTCTGTAGTCTTTCCTAACTGACTTTAAATGTATCACCACTTGAAGTTCTATGGTATATGGAGCAGAAAACAATGGTGAGAAAAATATTGTAATAGCCTACTTTCTTCATGATTTTTCTATACCCTTCATTTGTCATTCTTCATGGGCACAGAGGGGAACATTTTGTGAGTAAGTATTCATTTTACTCATTAGGCACACTTTGATTTTTGTGTACTACAATATAAGAAAACATATTAAAAATAGCTCTTCCTTGCTCTGCAAACATGCATTACCTTACTTCATTAAATCAATAGTTTTCACAATTTCTACAATGTCTCATTCATTTCATTTCATTCAACCTTTATTAGGCATACAATAACATACATTTTCAACAAAACTTTTAGGCCATTATTATGAAATTCATGCCATAAGCTTGTTGCCTCCACCAGAAAATTGGCCATTAGCCTGGTAATATGTGACTTCCGATCTTCCAATAAATATTCCTCAGATAGCCCATCCAAACAGATATTCATTTCCATTAACCTCCTTAACAATTTTTCCCTAGGAGTTATATACAATGGACAAAGCAATACAATATGATGGTGAACATCAGGAGCTTGGTCACAATGACATATACAATTCAAAAATGTGATCTGTAAATATCTGCCCCTAGTCACATTTGAGAGGTGTACATTCAGCCTTGCAAATGAAAGAGTTTGAAAATCATCCAGAATCCTACCCTGCAAGAGCATTGATGGAGAACACACTCTAGGACGTGTTGGGTATGATAGCTGATATCCTCTCTCCACCAGGCAGACCCTGATAAGATTCAAGACACTACTTTTTGGTTAGTAAAAAGGGGGAATCAAAATGAAAAAGTATTACTTTACTTTTGTAAAATTTAGTCCATCTGGCATAATAAATGTCAGATAGAAAGTACCATAAAAGATTGGATCTATTAAGTTCAGTTTCAAGAGCATTCAATCCCAGTTCCACATACAGAGTCAGATCATGTACACATGGGGGAAAAGATAGTATTATCCTGGGGAAAAAAAAGTGTCTGTAACGATTCAGTCTCCTTATTAAAGGCTGGAATCCGGGTCAATATACTATAAAAAAATTGTGATTTTAATTTATAAATTTTTAAGGCCACCAGGATATCCTGGTTGCATTTTTTTATATAGTGGAAAGATTGTATAACCACCAACAATCTTTTGCCTGTTTGAATTATTTTGTTTCTCTGTTTGCTCCAGTGCCTATTAAAATGAAAAAGGACACCAAGGTAGACATACTTCCTGACCTGCTCAACCGTCTGATTACTAACATTTTCCCCAATACACATATTTTGTGCATATTTTTAAACTGACAAATGTGTTTGTAACATCTGCAAAGTACAGATTCCTAAGTGTGATTGTGTTTAGGTTCATGCAAAAGTTCAGAGTGAAAATTAGGTATTTTATTTTCCCGTAAAATTTCAAATTGAATGAAATTCTCACCAAATTCTGACCCCTATTTGGAACATCACTACTCTCAATATCTCATCAGTACATTTCAAGAAAAACCGATGTCCCACCTCAAGGTTTTCCCCAACACACACACTTATTTTAATATCTATTTTCTTCCTTGGTAAGTGCAAATAATGTGTTACAAGACCTAGATGAACTCTGGCTGAAAATGAACATAAGCTGCAATCCATCAATTGCTAAATGAAATGCTGCTTGGTATTCTTCTTGAATCTGATGGCTTTCTTCTCAATAGAGAACATTTTAAATATACAGATAAAATGAGGTGAGGCTGTTCTAAAAGTCAGTTTTTTCCCCCAGAGATTGCTAGGCTATGCAAGTTACTCCATGGTTCAAAGTAACATTAATACCATTTCTTGAACAAATAAAAGGTATGATGCTGAAAGAAGAACAATTTAGTGTTACCATCACATCCTGTACTTAACCGTCATTTTCTGTGCTTGGTACACTTAGGAGCAAAGTACATTAATTGAAAAACACTTAATTTTCATCTAATGTGAGCACATCACTTCCCACCAATTGCCATATGGTTGTGTATATCTATTATCTGAGGTGCACATAGGCTGAAAAGTAGAAACTGAATAGAGTTAATTATGAAGGAATTATTTTATATTCATGGGATGTTTTTCATATTCATAAGAACTATCATTACAACTCTTCCAACACATGCATTTGTGAGAACTTGTGTATGTAAAAAATGGTTTGTTTGGCTATACAAAATCAAGGTCTATCTACTTCATATCTATCAAGCCCATATCTGTGAATGTCCTCCTTTCCCCATTTCTATATCTGGTCCATGTTTACTTCTCAATATTTCTGTTTTGTTTTTTTATGTGACAAAACTTATCTCCTCATTTTAATTTTATATATTTTTATATGTTTTCCCACATCCCCACACAGTTGAAGTAATTATTTGTACATTCTTCGTATTGACTAAAGTAGGGTAGACAACTGCTATAAGATGGAGGCATAATTCCTGTCCCCACTAAAGCTTGTTTTTTTTAATTTAAAATCAAAATGATCCCACACTCCCCAAACACTGTTTTCACACTCAAGGGCCAGAATATTCCAGGACCAGCCAGGATTATCTTAGGCCCAAAGTGCTCCATTGTTTGGGCACTCTGGAGTGATGCTGGGTGGACGTTGTTCACACATATCCTGCTGTGTCACTCACCACTTCCATTGTGAGTTGTTCCTTCTAAGGCCAAAAACAAGCTACTCTATGGCAATCACATAGCTGAGAACCTTGTTCTGTTACTCAGAAGCAGTGATTTATGCCACTGCCAACTGTGGTGGGCCACACAGAGGGACACACTGTAAACAGTTGACCAGTGTCATTCTGAAGGGCTCCCGATCTTCTGAGAAGATCCAGAGTAAAAGGTGACTTTTAAACATACCTGCTAAGTGTGGAAGTGTAGCTGTACATCATTTGGATGATTCACATCAAAGCGGGGAACATTATCTTAACTTATCATTGCGAGAATATGTTATGTTCTCAGAATGATCACTGAGCCCTGATGGCACAGTGGTTAAATGCCTGTACTGTAGCCACTCACAAGCCAAAAGGTTGTGAGTTCAATACCAGCCAGGGGCTCCAGGTTGCCTCCTCCTGGCATCCTCTGTAGGTCGCTAAAATGAGTACCCAGCTTGTTGGAGGCAATTAGCTTACACTTTGTAAATTACTTAGTACATCGGTACATGGCATAGACAAGTATTTGCTATTGCTTTTAAAGTATTTTTTATTATTTTTCCCATGTGGATATGGCTCAAGACTTATGATATTTTCCTGTATTCTTTACTTAAATGCATTAATTAACTTATTTTCTCACCAGTGAGTCCTACCTAACCATCAAATATCCTGTTTCTTCCCCACAAGAAAGTAGAGTATGCCACTAGAAAGCATTTCCCCTTCCACCTATCCACCCCTCCTCTTTTTCTATTCCCATGGTACAGTGCACAGATAAGCAAATCCATTCTTCTTTTCTGTGATGCCTTTGGAATCAAAGGAAGAAACACTTTTGTGCACAGCTGGGGGATTCTTCAGAAAGGGCTTTGCAGGATAGGACTAGGGAAATCACCTGTGTTGCAGCACAGACATTTTCCATAATTACCCTTTCTACCTCCTGTACAGTGTGGTTCTGAAGAGTCACAGAGAAAGGTATTGAAGCCACATCCTGGTAGCAATAGAAATTCTTCCTCTCTGTCCTGAAGTGGTGGAAGCAGCAGGAGGGAATGTTTGTTATCTTTCTCTGATATGCAGCCAATAGAAGGGGTGGGGGAGAAATGATAAGAGATGGAACACTCTCGCTTACTCTGGCACTGGCAGAGAAGGGGGAAAAAGAGCAGGGACTGCTCAAGGGCAGTAGTTTGGGGCACCATCATTTCTTAGCACTGGCTGTTCACTTAGACCTTTATTTCAGTATAAACAGTGCTTTGCTAGACTGCCTAGCACTACACACGTCTCAGATAATAAATTGGTCACTGCAATTTTGAACTCCTTAATTTCAAAATGGAGATATTGCAAATGTAATATAATTGTCAGAGGGCTATACTGAAAGAGGAACCACTTTCTAGACAGTTGGATAGAACTTGGATAGGTGGCACTGTATGCACAGAGTGTGTGTCCACACAAACACACACACCTTGTTTGGTGCTCTCAAAGGATACTTAACATGTCTACACAAAGTGCAATGAGTCTGAGTGCTTTCTCACAGAGTTGACAAAAAGGGCAATCCTGGATGATAGTCTTAATTTTGGATTAACAAAACAGTGATTAGCTGTAGGACAACCCGAATATAGATGGAAAGGGAGGTTGGCTGGGAACACGTCAGAGGGTAAGTATATGATACGGTCTTATTTGCCTTAGCACAATGAGGTCATCTTTGTCTTCAGTGCAAGGGGATATGCAGAAAGCCTGGGGGAGAATAGAAAAACCAACAACTTTTATTTTGGTATTACTGAGGTCCTTCACATGTCTTCTCCAGATGTGTCTTTCCTATAGAAACCTTTCTACTGTTCATTGACAATAGAAGGTCATTGTGACATCTTAAAACATTTCAGGCTCTAGATATGAAAATATGAAAACCCATGTACAGTGTGGGGAATGTCAAACAAAAAAAATAGAAGGTGACAATGTCCAGGTCCCATAAAATTCTTTTTTAAAAAATAATTTTTATTAAATTCTCCTATAAAAACATAAAACAATATAGACAATACAGACAATAAAAAACAGTACAATACAATACAGATATACATATAAAATTACAGATATACATGAAGTTAGAGATCCATAAACATTAATACAGTACATTAAACAATACAACATTAACAGAAACTAACATCACACTCTTTAAAAAGACTTCCAAAAATCCACTGCAATGGTTATATTTTCCTATAGTTAATACTCCCCTTGATCTAAGGTAAACAAATTAGTTTTCCTGCAACCAACATTAAATCCTTTCTAACTATCTTCTTTCTATTCTCAAATAAATCAAACAAATAGATTAGGAAACTATTTCTGGGATCTAACAGTTCTAACATACATCCCTTGAGATCCCAGTTCGCAAATTAGTGAAGTTGTAATTATCCGGTTAATCTTGATAAAATAACTAAAAAGTACTACTTCAGACAGCATAGTAATATGTTAGTAAGTTTAACAGTACAGACAGGTAGATATTCTACTCTGGAAAGTTGAGCTACATGAGTTCGTAAAGAGTCAGTGTTCCTCTGTTTCTGTTTTTATTTGCAGGGCATCCTTCAGAGCTTCTATAACAGAGGTCCAGTCTTTGTTAAATTTCTCTAATGAGTTAAATTTAATCAAATGTGACAGTTTATCATTAGCAATTAAATCATAAAGTTTCCACATCCAATCTAAAATAGAGTATTTTCTAGTTTCCAAAATCATGCATAAACAATTCTGGCTGCTGATAACATATAAAATAAGACTCTGCCATATTTCTCTCTAACTCCTGATTAGCCATCCCAAGAAGAAAGCATTTAGGGATTTTCTTCAGCAATATTTGAAGGATATCTCTAATCTTTTTTTTTGGGGGGGGGGATTTTATCTGCCTTTGGACACCACCACCAAATATGTATAAAGATTCCTCTATCTTTGCTGCATTTCCAGCAGTGGTCATTAGCATTTTTATACATATGGGCTATTTTTTCTGGCGTCATATACCATCTGTACTGCATTTTATAATATTTCTCTTTTAAATCAGTACAGACTGTATTACTTAAGTTTTACACACCAGCATTTTTTCCCATTCTTCTAGCGGAATAGATTCTTTACAATCTTCCGCCTATCTTATCATGCATTCCTTGACCACTTTAGTTTCAGTGTGAAACAGTTTTTACAAACAGTTCTTTGTAAATTTTTGAGAAGATCTTATTGTCTTCTCCTAATAATATCTTTTCTGATTCCGAGCCATTTAGAGAACCATATCCTCTGTGCCTGAACAGGTTTATTGTGTTTTGTCCAGACCCAACCATTTAGGGTGCAGACAGCGTACAGCCCATATGTTGTCCAGCCCTTAAGTATGGAGTGTATGGATGGTTCAAAACACGGTCAGTTTGAGCCTATTTAATCCTAGGATTTTTCAACTCAAGTGTGCTATTTTCGTAGTGCTGCTGGACTCCATGCCAGTTTGACCCCTGACTCTAGCTCCTTTGGCCATCTTCCTCCATGTTTTAGTGGCCATGCATCATCATCATCATCGTCATCCAAATCGGACCTCTGTGAAGCCTATTGGAGTGAGTATTTCCTGTATTTTTGCCTATCTCCCACTTTTCCAGCTCTTCCTTCCTTTTGCTTCCTGGAGCATTGAGTGAGTGCGTGAATGTGTGTTTCTTTGCTGGATGTTTGTTTCCTCTTTTAATAAATATTAGAATTTAATTGAAGAAGCCTGTCTCCAATTAGTTTCCAGGCACAGTACAAGGTGTTGGTTTTAACCTTTAAAGCCCTACATGGCTTGGGTCCATCCTATCTCAGGGACTGCCTCTTCCCATATGAAACCCCCCCCCACACACACACACACACTTCAGTCCTCTTGGAGGAATCTGTTGCAGCACATGAAGACCAGGCTGACACAGACCTCCCAGAGGGCCTTTTCAGCTATTGCCCACAAACTGTGGAATGGCCTGCCGGATGAGATGTGTCTAATAACATCCCTTGATTGCTTTAAAAAAAGCTTTAAAGACGCATATCTTCCGACAGATCTTCCCAGAAGCTTCCTAACTTCCTGGCTCCAAAACTAGAAATCTTGCTGACTGGATCTTCCCTTCCCTAACACTACGTCCCCGAGCCTTGGCCATGATGTTCAAGGAATTGTTTTTTGTTTTTGTTTTTGTTGTATAGTATTGTATAACTTTTATCTTTTCGCTGGTTTTAACTATTGCTTAGTTTAATTTAGTTTTAAGGGATGGGTGACTGGATTGTTTTTAGTTTGTGTATTTTATTCCTGTTGTACCCTGCTCCACTTGTTGAAACAGAGGAGCGGGTTATAAAATAATAATAATAATAATAATTATTATTATTATTATTCTCTCTTCACAAGGGATTCTTGGTCTTACTGGTACACGCGATGGGACCCAATCTTGCAGGGTGTTGTTAGGGCCCTACTCTTGCAAGTTTGAGCTAATTAAAATTCTCCTAATTTGATCCTTCCTAACACCCTTTTCAGCTATAAGACTTGTCAAAAAAGATCCCAGCTTGTCTTCATTACTTTGTCTCTCTCAGAATCCAAATTTCGTTCCCATCCTCCTATGTGTGAAATTTTCTGTTAGAGCTTTTACAAATGGGAATCTAATCATTGCAAAAACAGCATCTCATTAGCAAGACAGCTTTGTATGAGACTTGAGTGTAAAAATTGACACACGCTTGCATTTATGGCAAAAATGCCATAAAACAATAAAAAAAATTGGAACAATGAACATCAAAAGGAATTTCCTTTCCTTTACTTCATTTACAATTGAACCATGTGAAAATTCTCACACTAGGCGATCATGTGGCAAATTTCTCTGCTTGTAGGTAAAACAATTAAAGGATCTGAGAAATCAGCAATTTGTGTCTTTAGAAAACTACAATGAATAATTGTCACTTCATCATTCAGTGTTTTCAAATAGCATTTTATGCCCAGGTTCACTTATAACATGTTCTGCTACCATTGATTTTTCTGGCTGGCCCAGTCAGCAGTGTCTCTTGTGCTCCTTGATTCATGTTTGAACCCTCCATTTGGTAGTTCCTATGTAGACTTGTCCGCATTTGGTAAACTCCTGTGGCCATGAAAGGGTCTCTCCTATTATTCTCTGAGTGCAGCATTTGCTGGATTTTCTTGGTCAGTCTGTAGATCATTTGGAGTTTATGTTTCCTCATCAATTTCCTATTCTGTCTGTGATGTATGGTAAAAATACCTTCTCTTTGGGCATTTTTCTTCAGTTGTGTTTTTTTCTGGGTCTGAGCTGGAGTAACCATTAGCCTGTAGAGCCCAGTTTAGGCACTTCAGTTCATCTTCCAGGAAGTGGGTTCACAGGTCTGCACAGTCTACCAGTGTTTTTATTGTGCTTCTCTTTTGTCTTGGGTGATGGTTGGAGTTCTTGTGTAGATATCTGTCCATGTGTGTACATTTTCTGTATATTGTGTAGTCCAATCATTGGTTTGGTATGGTTTGTGAATGACCAGGACATCCAAGAATGGCAATGTTCCTTCATTTTCTTTTTCCATCATGAATTGGATGTTCGAGTGGATGTTGTTCAGATGGTTCAAAACACAGTCAGATCTTTTTTCGCCATGGCTCCAAATGGTGAAAGTGTAGTCTACATATCAGAACCATGTTGTGGGCTTTTGGGGTGCTATTTCCAGGGCTTGCTTTTCAAAATGTTCCATGTAAAATTTTGCTACCATGGGGCTCAGGGGGCTTCCCAAGGCTACCCCATTTCTCTGCTTGTAGAATCCATTGCCTCATTTGGAATTAGCTTGTGGTGAGGTAATGTTCAAATAGGGCTGTGATGGAACCCTAGATTGGCCATCCTAGACTGTACCTTTTTCTAGACAAAGCTGTTTTCTGGAAATGTGGGCAGCAGTTCATGTTAGTAAGGCTCTAAGAGCCCTTTACATAGCTTAACATTAAACAAACAAATAAACAAACAAAAACACCCTTGGTTTTCCACCCCTCAAAACCAGAATTGCACTTCCCACTGTTTCTGGTTTCATTTCATTTCATTTCATTTTTTAGCATTTTTGGTAGTATGTGCATTCACTTCCGAAAGGGTCCCTGAAGCAGAAAATTTGTCCCTGGGCCTGCCTGTTGTAAAACAGTTTTCTCAAGATTTCATAGAAGATTCAAACTACTATTCATAAAGGAAAGAACACTTGGTTCAAGGGGAGGCCTTGAGCATTTCATTTAAACACCTTCTTTAAGCAAACTTCATTGCATGCAACAAGGCATCTGTCTGTGCTGCCTCTGAAAAGCAAATCGGTTTGTCTAGGTTATATATATATATATATATATATATATATATATAAACTCTCAAATCCCTTGCAACACTTTACTACACAACCAAAGTTGCCCACCCATGGTTTAGATAGTAACTAGGCTGCTTGCCAGTATGTCTTTCTTAATTCCCTATAAAAAGAGAAGATCTGGGAGGTCCAAACCCTTCAGTGAATAATGGAATCGCTGAACATGTAATGGGAACTGGTCCAAAACACAGTGAAAAGCAAGTATAGGATAATCATATACAAAGCAGGTTGGCTCCAGTTTACCTAGCTTGCCACCACATAATCTGTGGAAATGTTGTGTTATCAGTTTACCATAAGAGTGCTGTTTTATTTTTTTCACATTTCCTG
The DNA here is from genome assembly GCA_034509955.1 of Urosaurus nigricauda. NCBI lineage: Eukaryota > Metazoa > Chordata > Lepidosauria > Squamata > Phrynosomatidae > Urosaurus > Urosaurus nigricauda. The sequence goes on from JAOEGL010000003.1 coordinate 135,111,028, forward strand.
TTAGTGTCTACATTTCTTATCATTTTATGCCATGCTTTTATAAATATAGTGTTCATGATGGCTTAAATTAAAACAAATATTGTTGTAGGAATTGCATTTATCCAATTTATTCTGAATTCATGGTACAATCCTATTTAATATACTGAGAAACAGGCCCCATTTTTACATATGTGTGGGAGCTTTTACAACTGCAGCCAAAAAAACCAAATACTTCCCTTTCCTTATTATATTTTTTGATACTGGAAAACATATTGCAGGAAATGTTTAGTTTTTGACTCTGATATGAAAGCCTCTGCAACACAAGTTTGATGGTTCCACAAAGAATCTCAGATCCACCGATAAAATTGTCTATAGTTATTTCTTCCTTTCTTACAAACTATTATTTTAAGCACTTTTACAAATAGAGGGGTCAGGGGAAATCTTTAACTAGCAAACCTGTCATTATGGTTCCTTGAGGTATTATTACCAAGGTAGAACACTGTGAAAGAGTTGATATATTACTTCAACAACAACAATGACTTGGAAAAACTGAACTTTGTTCTCAGCCCAAAGATGAAAGTGTCATTGTGATCATAAGCAAGCTACAAATGGCCTCTTTAAGGAATTCTGGTAAAGCTGTGGGTGCCCAGTGCATTGGAAAATTTGCATCCCAAACAATCTCATTTTATAGCAGAGTCAGTCAATTTTTCTGTCTTTGCCTTAGTAGACACATTTACTGAAAAGATGAAAGTTATTCTCATGATATTCATAATTGTTACTGCTCTGAAGTTCAGAAGAAACTCCAGAAATATGCTGTTTTATTTATCCTATTTTTTATTTCACAGGCATTTTGGAAACATTTGAAAGTCCCACCCAAAGTGGTATCACCAGAAAATACAAGTTTTGTTAGCTAGTAAAATAACACGGCAGTGATAAATTCCTATAGCTTTATCATCATAAAGGAATCATCCTGGTGATAAAGTTCCAATAATGCACACTTGAGGCAGCTATTTCTGAGAAGGGTTGTTAGCACTCCTCTGACATTTTTCTTACTAAAGTCAACCTGACACACATTCTGAACATACAAGTGAGGGTTTATTTTTATTTTTGTTTTGTATACTCACACTGATATAATGCACATAACGAGATGTACATGTGTTGGGTCCATGTAGGGGAAGGCTAATGAGATGTAGGAGATAAGAGAGAGAAAAGGGAAGTAAGAGAAGAGGAGTTTTGGTGGTGTGGATGAGAAATGGAATTTATACGAATTCATGAATCTGTTTCATACCTCCTTCCAACTGAAAACAGGAACAGTGCAAGCAGAAATGGCTAATTGACAAGGATTCTAGTACAGGTTTTTAACTCTAAAAAATTGGCAATTTTTTAAATTGTTGTTCTTGTTAACTGCCCTGAGTTGATTTTGACCTATGACAACCTGAGAATGAGACATCTCCTAGACTCCCTGTCCTCCATTGCTCTGCTTAGTTTCTGCAAGCTCATACCTGGAACCTTCCTAATTGAGTCCATCCATCTAGCATGTAGCCTTCCTCTCATTCAGCTTCTTTCCACCTTTCCTAGCGTTATTGTTTTGTTTCTGTTTTTCACAATGAGTCATGCCTCCTTATGATGTTTTTGAAGTACGACAGCCTCAGTTTTGTAATCTTGGCTTCCAGGGAGATTTCTGGCTTGATCTACTCAAGGGCCCATTTGTCTTTTTGGCTGTCCATGGGATCCCCATCACTCTTCTCCAGCACCACATCCAGAATGAATTGATTAAACATCAATATAATAATTCATTATATCCCAGTACTAAACTAAATGCAATTCAATGTGGTTTTGGCTCATTAATAGTTAACTATACAAATCAATCCTTTTCTAGTAACTTTCCCACTTCTGGATAGAACAGTTTTTTCTCTCGATAGTGACAGCTTTATTTATTTATTTAATATCCTGTCTTTCTTCCTGAAGGGACCCAAGGTGGCTCATATATTTAAAAACATTACAATAATTTTTAAAAAATTTAAAAACAATATAAAATTCCATTAAAATATGCGCAAGTTAAAAGGCATGACAAATATACATGGCATGGCATGCTTATGTTTTCAATGGTTGCTTAAATTAAAAATGTCTTAGCCAGCCTTAGGCAAGCAAGGAGGGCAAGCAAGGAGGGGGCCAGACTAGCCTTCCATGGAAGGAAGTTCCAGACAGTGGGAGCAGCCACTGAGAAGGCTCTCTCTCATATCCACATCACATGAGCCTATGATGGTGGTAGGACTGAGATAAGGCCTTTCCCCAATGATTTTAGTGTTCTAGCAGGTTCATATGGGGAGATGTGGTTCTTCAAATAATCTGGACCTAAACCATATAGGGCTTTGAAGGTCATCACCAGCACTTTGAATTGTACCTGGAAACAAACCAGTAGCCAGCGAAACTGTTCCAACCAGGAAGTTATATGCTCCCTATAACTGGCTCCAGTCAGGATTCTGCTGCAGCATTCTGGATCCACTGAAGTTACTGAAATATTTCCACACATAGAGTGTGTTATAGTAGTCCAAATGGGATGTGATCAAGGCATGTGTCACTGTACCCAGGTCCAGCATCTCAAGGAATGGGAGCAGTCGGTGCATAAGTTTTAGCTGTGCAAATGCACTCCTGGCCACTGTTGAAACCTGGGCAATCAGATTCAAAGTTGAATCTAGGAGAACACCCAAACTGTAAGCCTGAGCTTTCTAGGAGAGTGTAACCCCATCCAGCACAGGCAAGGTCCCTATTCCCTGGTCTGCCTTACAACTGACCAGAAGCACCTCTGTCTTATCTGGATTTAGTTTCAATTTGTTTGCCCTCATCTAGTCCATTACTGAGAGCAGACAATGGTTCAGTACAGAGGCAGCGTCCTTGGAATTAGATGGGATGGAGGGATAGAGTTGGGTTTCATCTGCGTACTGGTAACACCTCACCACAAAACTCCAGATGACTTCTCCCAATGATTTCAGATATGCATGAAATAACATGGGGACAAAACAGAACCCTGAGGAACCCCACAGGCCAATATCCAGGGAGTCAAACAGGAATCTCTCAACACCACCTTCTACATTCACCCCTCCAAGAAACAATGGAACCACCACGTAACAGTTCCCCTAAGTCCCATCTCAGAGAGGCCACTCAGAAAGATACCATGGTTGATGGTACTGAAAGCTACTGAGAGATTGAACAGGACCAACAGGGACACACTGCCCCTGTCCAGCTCCCCATGTAGGTCATCCAGCAAGGCAACTAAAGCTGTCTCTGTCCCATAGCCAGGTCTGAAGCCAGATCGAAATGGATTTGGAAGGCCACCACTCACTCCAGAACCTTGCCTAAGAATGGAATATTAGATACTGGCCAATAGTTATCCAAAATGGTGGGATCCCAGGAGGTCTTTTTCAGTAATGGCCTTACCACAGCCTCCTTGCTGGAGTGAGGCATTGACCACTTTACCCACTCAGCCAGTCCCCCTCTAGATGCTTTCAGAGGTCAGAGAGGGCAAGGATCCAGAATGCTTGTGGTGGCCCTCACTTCTCCATAGATCCTGTCCAAATCCTCAGGCTGCACAAATTGAAATTTATCCAACAATGTAGGACAAGCAGGCACCAAGATTACTACCTGTGCCAAGTGCAGCATCCCAATCAGAATGAATCTAAATGTTTTTGTCTGCAAAATGTCTTGCAAATTCTTTTCAGTGAGCTGTTGAGTGGTCTTTGTTTTTCTTGAGGGGCAGAATGCAAAAAGGTTCCTGACCTCTCAGAACAGCTCTGTTAGATGACACCGTGCAGACACAATGGTAGCAGAGAAAGGCTGGCTTCTGGGCACTCCAGATGTGTAGTGTTTATGTGCTATATGCCATCAGAGTTCCTTAAAGCCAGCTTCCAACTGCTGTGGGGCAGAAAATCTGACCTTTGGCCTGCCCAAAAAGGAGTGGCTATTTGTGACTCCTTTTTTGGTTAGCAAAAAAGTGAATTGGGGTTGCCATGGTCCCAGTCCACTTCAAAAGGTTGGCTTGAAGCCACCTCTTCAGGATGGTCTGTTTTGCCCCTAAGTTTTTTTAAAAAATGGCTACTTCTCTGGACAGTATAAATTAAATATATTGTTTTGTCCCCAGTTCAGAAGGCTTAATTTATGAGATGGTGGTTTAGATTTTGGACAAGGAGTAGTCAGGGATGGGGAGTGGGGTTGGCAGGAGGCATGCAGGGACTAAAGATGTAGGGGCGGAAGAATCTTGAAAACATTTAAACCTTAAGGACAGAGGGGTAGAGAAAAGAATGGGGGGGGTGTCTGTCACCTGGCTTTTCCTAATGACTGCCTCCCTCCAGATCGAACAAATGAATAAATATACCATAATCCTAAATAGGTCTACTGAGAAGTAAAATTCATTTGGCTGATCTGGTATTAGAAGAAAATCTTACTGCTTTTAATCAGGCTTACTTATAATTGAATGTGCTTAATTTACTTCAGTCAATTCCACTGTAGTCAATGGAATTGCTTCTGAGTAGTCACCATTGGTTATATGTTGAGGAAGAGAACTAACAAAAATGCCATTCATAGTTTCAGACACCTTTCAAAATTTCCAGTGTTTAGTCATGTGGGGATGGACATGATGGTAAGGCTTCAAATGACTGCATACTAATAAAATGTTTATTCTGTTAAGTATCACATACTGTTAATTACAAGGGGAAAGCATAGGTTTTTACAATGTATCTGTAGACTCAATTTTCCAAAGCATCATATACATTAATCACATGCAACAAAAGCCAACTCTAAGATTCCCTTCTCAAGCATTAAAAAACAACAACACTGGGTGAGCTTGGGCAAGTCACACTCACTCAGCCTCAAAGAATGACATTGATAAACCCCCTCTGTACTGTATGTCAGAACAGTTGTAACTTTTAAAAAGGTACAAAGGTTAAGCACAATGGAAGGGAAAAATGCAACCATTAATGTGCTGAATTTGCATAATTAGAATGTAAATTAGAGTTGTTAGCATAACTAGAATATTGTCATAATATACAAATTAGTTACCTGGATTTTAAGAAGTGGAAGATGGCAACCCTAGAGTTGGTGTGAATGTCAAGCAATTGCTTCTCAATCACCAAGTGGGATCACACTGGGATCCAGTATGTAGTATTCAGTGGACATACACCGTTCCACCAAAAGATTATAGTGAGCATTTTTAATAGACAGATTAAATATTTTAACTTGTGCTTTGATATTATCCTCTCTCAACTTCACTTCCATTGGTAGAGAAGAAAAGGTTTGTGATTTAAACAATGTATTTACAATTCCTTCCCATCACAATCATCTGAAACAAGAAACAAATTTATTTTAATCCATCATTGTACATTTTACTTTCAAAATATATTTTTTTCAGTGAAGTGTATATCATTTTAACTGGGGCACAAAGCATTAATGAGGTATCTCGATATATGAATTTTTGATTCATTAATCATATTTTCGAGTAGTATTGCCTACTGTAAAAGTCTTAATATCATGTTTGTAAGTTGTATGTGCATGCCTTTTTCTTCTCCAATTATAGTTTGAAGATTATTTTCCCCAAGTTTATACATTTTAGTTCTTCTTTTGACCAGTGAAGAGAAGCACATAGATTATATATTTTTCCTCAGAATCATTAATGCAGATTAAAATAGTTTCTAACCACACAGGGCTGACCCTGCCATAAGGCAGAATTAGGTAGCTACCTCAGATGGTTTGCCACAAAAGGACATCATAGTGTTAGCTGCTTCATATATTAATATTCTGTTTTTACTTTCAGGGAAGGGAAGAGCAGTTGGTGAGATTTTTCTGCCTCAGGTGTCAGAATAATTAGACCAGCCTGAGAGGTCATGTACATTGACTTGGGAGCAGAGAGGCATGGTCAAATGACCATGTGCTAGTATCCTTAAGGAAGAACACTAACTTGGGCCAACCATGCAATTTTGTCAAATGCTTGGACTAGATCTCCTGTACTAAAAATGTATCTGGAGCATATGCTGAGTAAGAAGGTGGGAAAAGAGGCAAGAAAAGAGCCACCAGCACAGTGGTCATAAAGGTAAAGCTCACTGTAGAGAAGCCAATCCAAGGAAATAAATAAAATGGACAGGATTTTTTTGATAAAATTACCAGCTTGGTAAATGAAGGGAATGCTGTGGATATAGTATATCTTGATTTCAGTAAGGCTTTTGAAAAAGTTCCCCATGACTTTCATACAAACAAGCTTGTAAAATGTGGGCTAGACAAAGTAACCATTACATGGATTTGTAACTGGTTGACTGGCTGTACCCAAAGGGTGCTCAATAATGGTTCCTTTTCATCCTGGAGGGAAGTGACAAGTGGGGTCCCACAGAGTTCTGTCCTTGGCCTAGTGCTATTCAACATCTTTATTAATGACTTGGATGACAGTATTGGGGGGCTAGTTGTCAAATTTGCAGATTACACCAAATTAGGAGGAGTAGCTAATACCCCAGAGGACAGGATCAAAATTCAAAATGACCTGAATAGACTAGAAAACTGGGCCAAAGCTAGCAAAATGAAATTCAACATGGAGAAATGTAAACTTCTGCACTTAGGGCGGAAAAATGAAATGCACAGATATAGAATGGGGGACACCTGGCTGAATGAGACTACATGTGAAAGGGATCTAGGAGTCCAAGTAGACCACAAGTTGAATATGAGTCCACAGTGCAATGCAGCAGCTAAAAAGGCCAATGCAATTTTAGTCTACATCAATAGAAGTATAGTGTCTAGATCAAGGGAAGTAATAGTGCCACTCTACTCTGCTTTGCTCAGGCCCCACCTGTAATATTGTTTCCAGTTCAGGGAACCACAATTAAAAAAGGATGTGGAGAAACTGGAGTGTGTCCAAAGGAGAGCAACTAAAATGGTTAAGGGTCTAGAAAGCATGTCCTATGAGGAATGACTTAGGGAGCTGGGGATGTTTAGCCTGGAGAAGAGAAGGTTAAGAGGTGTTATGATAGCCCTCTTTAAATATCTGAAGGTATGTCATATTGAGGAGGGAGCAAGCTTGTTTTCTGCTGCTCCAGAAAACAGGACTCGGAAGAATGGATGCAAGCTACAGGAAAATAATAATAATAATAATAATAATAATAATACATTTTATTTATACCCCGCTCTTCAGCCAAAGCTATCAGAGCGGCTTACAATTTGTTAATTAGACAATTAAGTCCCCTCAAGATGGTGGTTGAAGGGAGGGCTCTTCTTGCTTCCAGCAGGAGGTGGCCTGCCTTTCTCTCCCCTCAAGATGGTGGTTGAAGGGAGGGCTCTTCTTGCTTCCAGCAGGAGGTGGCCTGCCTTTCTCTCCCTTCAAGATGGTGGTTGAAGGGAGGGCTCTTCTTGCTTCCAGCAGGAGGTGGCCTGCCTTTCTCTCCCCTCAAGATGGTGGTTGAAGGGAGGTTCCACCTCAAAAGAGATTCCACCTCAACATTAGGAGAACCTTCCTGACAGTAAGGTCTGTTCAACAGTGGAACACACTCCCTTGGAGAGTGGTTGAGTCTCCTTCTTTGGAGGTCTTTAAACAGAGGCTGGATGGCCATCTGTCAGGGATCCTTTGATCCTGCATGGTGGGGGGTTGGACTGGATGGTCCTTGTGGTCTCTTCCAACTCTATGATTCTATGATTCTAGGATACTTGGCATGCATAAAGATTTATGTGTATATTAAGCTATGGATCCATTTCATTATATACATTATTCAGTTATCACTTAGGGTATCAAATATTGATCTTGCTATGTGTCATATAACTAAATTATGGCCACAGTGTACAAAGTATCCTCCCCCCAAGGCCCAAACTCAGTGTGTGTGGGGATAACTGTTGAAGAAGAAGACCAAAATGTCCCACCCACCCCCAAATGACATCTCAGAGCAATATGTCCTGTTCATAAAGAAGGAAATGTGTAGTAGCCTCTCTGAAATAAAATAAAAATAAAATAAAACAATATAAAAAATAAAACAATCTCTTTGAATAAAGGGTTCTTGTCATACCAGTGGTTGTGCGTTATTGTTGTAAAACCTGGGTGAATAAGATCAGCAGGAGTTTAAATGGAGACCAATAGTTTGTTTTAGGAATGTTTAGTAAAATGCTATTCTAAGTGTGTGTATATATATATATATATATATATATGAAAAATATGACTTTTTTCATTTTTTAGAACAGTTAAACAGCTCCATTATATTGGCAGTGTTTCCAAAATGTCTTCATGTATTTGTTGTTTTAATACTATGTGGTTCATTAAAATCCCTATATGATTTATACAAACTGACTTTTTAAATTCAGTCCAATAATCCACAATGTTTAGTCAACCATGCTTGAAATGAGATAATAGATTTGTTTTAATATTTTAACACTTCCAAGACTTTGAACAACAGGAGGTAATGACTGTTGCTTTCAACATTTACTTGTAAGTTTTATTAGTAACAGAAATTATATAACACACCACCTTTACTAGGGAACAAATAACTTTCATAGTTTTCTTATCTCATCTAAATTAAATGGCTATTTTCTACCAATTTTTCAAAACTTGTATATGGCATTGTGCATAAATGTCAGTGATTCTGTAATATTCTGGAGACCAATAATGTTTGTGAGACATTCTGTATCTTTTTAAAAAAATAAATTTTATTTATTAAAAATACAAAGTGATACATTCTGTATCTTTTAAAGTAAATCTCATTTTGGACTGCTATAAAGTTATCATGCTCAAAATGATAAGGTTATAACTCTTGAGAAATTTTCAGGGTTAGTGTAGCATTTTCTACACGTAAACCTGTCTACATAGGTGGGATAAAGGCCTAAACTCCCAGAGCAATCTGGGAAAAAATCATCCAACTACAGCCAAAACAATATTCAAAGCAAGGTACAAAAAGGAAAACCCACAGCTATTGGTATTGGCAGTGCACTGACCACTTTTCATACTTAAAAGAAAAACTCACAGACAGTTGATTCATTCAAAGTTCTAGAGGCTTTTATCTTCAGGCTGCAAAGGGTACAATATTATATAGGACATGTATACACACTTCTGACTTCCAGTCAGCTGCAGCATCTGCTCTCCAACTCCAAACTGATCCACATTAGCTCACAGCAACAACGTGCTGCTTCAACAATAACTCACAACACTCAACTCAACAGAATATGAGATCAGTCTCCTGGTCCACTTATAAAGAGTGTTGGCTGTGAGTAATCATTCAGTGCCACATAGCTTGATGTAATCCTGTAATAACCTTGCATCATGCCATGTGCTCATGACTCAGAAGTCAGTGGCTATCTCACAGAATACATGCCATTTGTCCATCAAAATATTTAAAGGCATATTACTCTAATATATAATATATAATATATAATAAAACTTAATATATACTAAAACTTTGCTCATAACCTCCTCACAAAGCCGTTTCCATGAGACATCTGAGCCCAAACCACTGTGTGCAAAGGGGACCAATTATGACATTAAATACCACTATTTAGCCATCAACATAATCTCTCCCCCTAATATTCATATTTTGTTAACATCACTCCCCCCCCCATCTCTAATATCAAGAAATTTTTAAAGGTTGGCAAATTTCTCAAAACCAAACTGAAACAAATTTCTTCTCTTTTTGCACCAACAAGTTCTATAAGAACTTTTTCCCCATCTAGTATGGAAAGGACCATGAACAAAGACACTTTCAAAACTTAGAAATTAGTCAGAGAAAAAAAAGATATACTGTTTTGGTCAATGACCGTAAATAAATATTGATTGATTGAAAAGATATACTGTAATATTTTAATTTAATATTTATTTATTTATACCCCACTCTTTAGTCCTAAAGGCTGTCAGGGCAGCTTACAATTATTATTTTAATTAGACGGTTCCCTGCCCTCAAGCTTACAATCTAAGAAGACATGGCACAAAAGGAGAAGGGAAAGGTGGTGCAGAAGGGGATCAGGTCCAAAAGTTCTTCTCTCCCTCTGATGCCTGGACCAAGGCAGATGGACTGGAGGAAGGGCTCTGCTTCATAATCTAGAACAGGCCCGATGGAGTTTGGCCAGTCCTTTCACTCCCTCCTAGGCCAGATGGTGTTGCCATGGAGAGAGGGTACTTCAACTTGAGGCCAGGTCCGATTGTGTTGCTAGGCCTCTCCTTTCATATGATGGTCTTTATTCAGAATAACATGATTGAATATATCATTGAATAAAGTGTTCAGTGCCTTGGGAGTAGATGCACAAATAAAATGAAATATGTGACTTTTGATAAATTCTTATAAGGCACAAACATGTGCAGAGGAGTAATCTCTTCCATAATATTCCACTTTCTGAATGCATGCTTGGTATGACTGGTATTACAAGAACCCTCTGAAGCCTGAAGCATCCAACAACTAACTGCTTTTTCACACTAGGGGTCAAACAGGATTTAAATGAGAATTAAACAAGAGTTAAACAGGAAATGCCCTATGTTTATCATAGGCCATTTCCTCTTTAACTCTTGTTTAACTCTTGTTTAAATCCTGTTTGCCCTCTAGTGTGAAAAATGGCAATGGAGCTACATGAAGGTAAACATCAACCAGGAAGTAATCAGTGTAACCTTTTTTTAATTAAAAATATTTTATTGACAAATCATTAAAACACATATCAAATAATATACAAACACCCATACATACAAACATACATAAGTGTAACCTAATAATTATGTTCAGCATAATTTGAGAATATCATTACTTTTAACTTTATTTATTTATTTATTTATTGAGTGCTGTAAAGTTTGCACAGTGCTTTACATAGTAAGGATAAAATAAAATAAAAACACACACATATTTATTACGGCACTTGGCCAGCACAAAAATAAGTAACACAAATTACAGAGAATCTGATATGTAACAAAAGGATATTACATTATATAAAATAAAAAAAGAATAAAAATCTGCCAAAAATTTGATATGTAACAAAAGGATATTACATTATATAAAATAAAAAAGAATAAAAATCTGCCAAAAATTTGATATGTAACAAAAGGATATTACATTATATAAAATAAAAAAAGAATAAAAATCTGCCAAGCAGCGTACAATCTGAAATAACAACATTATATGATTAAAATATTTCTAGAATAATACTAACTAGTATACAATAAAGACAAAAAGAGCAACAGATTAAGAACCGATAGTTTGGAATGCCTTCCTAAACAAGAGTGTCTTTAATTTGACCCTAAAATTAGCCAAAGAAGTAATAGTTCTTACTTGTGTGGGGAGGGGATTCCAGCCATGTGGAGCAGCACAGGAGAAGGGGCAGATTTGATCAGGGGATGAGGAGATTGGCCTTGGAGGAGACCGGTATCATAAGATCTCAATGTGCATAAAGGGCAGTAAGGAGAGATGAGCTCTGACAAACAAGAGATATCCAAGCCATGAAGGGCTTTAAAGGTCAAGAGAAAAATTTCATATTAAATTCTGAAAGGAATGGGGAGCCAATGGAGGGATAATAACAAGGGGTAACATTAACAAGGTAACAAGCAGAGAAGATGTTCCTGGCTGCTCAGTGTTGCACAGAGATTAGGGGGCTAAAGTGGGAAATCGGAAGATCCATTAGCAATGAGTTGCAATAATCCAGGTGTGAATCACCAATGTATGAACTAAAGTCTTCCCTGTCAAAACAGAAATAAACGGTTGAATTCTGACAAGATTATTAAGACAGAATCTGCATGACTTGGCTGTAGCCTGGATCTGTGGAGTGAATGATAACAAAGAGTCAAATAGGAAGCCAAGTCTATGGGCGTCATTGACAGATTGAATAGAAATGTCATTCATAGTAATTGACAAAGAACATTGCAAAGATGGCTTGGGTGGGAAGACAAGTAGCTCAATTTTGGCCCTGTTGAGCTTCAGATGCTGGTGAATCATCTACTCAGAAACAGCAGCAAGACATAAAGATAATTGCTGCTCAACACCTGGAGAAATCTCAGGAGTAGGGAAATACAGCTGGGTGTCGTTGGTGTACGGGTGATACTGAAAGCTGTAGGAGCTAATAAGATTTCCCAGAGACAGAGTATAAAAGGAGAAGTGTAAAGGACCAAAGACAGAACCCTGAGGAAGTCCAACAGGTAATGAGACGGGGGCAGAAACCCGACTAAAGTGTAACCACTGCACAAGATCTGTTTGACAGGTAAGATTTAAACCAATATAAAACTAATTCCACAAAACACAGGTTTTGGAGTAAATCCACCAACTTCTTTATCACACTAGGGGGCAAACAGGATTTAAATGAGAGTTAAACGAGAGTTAAACAGGAAATGTCCTGTGATAAATATAGGGCTTTTCCTGTTTTACTTTCATTTAACTCTCATTTAAATCCTGTTTGCTCCCTAGTGTGATAAAGCAACAAGAGACCATGATCGAAGGTGTCAAAGGCAGCAGAGACATCCAGGAGGACTAGAATAGAATAAAGCCCTTTAGATTTAGTCAGTAAAAGATCATCAGTGATCTTAGTAAGAGCAGTCTCACTTGAATGCAGTGGGCAAAAGCCAGACTGAAAAGAATCAAGAGTAGAATTAGCAGTAAGAAACTCCAGGCAAGGAAAATAAACAACACATTCTAAAACCTTAGATAGAAATGGAAGAAGCGAGACAGGCCAATGGCTTGAGAGAGAAGATGGATCAAGAGAAGGCTTTTTCAAGACTGGCAAAACTAGACAATGCTTAAAGGCCAAAGGTAAGGAGCTATTAGAAAGAGAAAGGTTGATAGTATAAAAAGTGAAGATAAAATAGAGGGCAACAGAAAGCAAAAGACAAGAAGGAAGCAGATTGAGAGGGCAGTTTGTTGGTTTAGAAGAAGTCAAGAGTTTAGATAATTCACCCAATGAAACAGAAGAAAAAGCAGAGAATGTTCCAGTTATAGATGATTGAGTTGCTGGAGTAAAAGAATGCAGGGAATCAAGGTAGGAATGGATTGTTTCAATCTTAGTAGTAAAATAATAGGTGAAATTAGTTGGTGAAAATAAGTGTGGAACCAAAAGGGAAGAAGGTTTTAGTAGAAAATCAAATGTGGAGAAAAGATGTTGTGCCCACTGGTCGTTAGACTCAATCATAGATTTATAATAATTCTGTCTTGTCAAGGAGATAGCATGCAAAAAAGAATTAAAAAATTATAGTGAATAATATCAGCCCATTCGCTGTGTCTTTTTTCATTACTGTTCAGCACCTAGAGAACAAGAATGGAGAAACCGAACGAAGGGAATGAGCCAGGGCTGTGGCTTATTAGAAGTATCAGTAAAGGGGCAAAACTATCGAGGGTTCCTGATAAGGTAGAATTGAGTAAGGAGATCGCTGGATCCACAGAGTCTCCAAGGTTTAAGGGAGATAAAGAAGAATCCATAGTCTGGCCAAAAGCCACAGGATCAATAGAATACAGGTTGCAAACGCAACTTTGGAGAATTTGATGAGGAGGTGGATTTGATGAGAGGTGGATTATGGGTGAGGGCAAAAGAGACTGAATCATGATCAGACAACAAGAAATCACTAGCCATGCAGGTAAGAACAATATCAAGGCAATGACCAGAAGAATAAGTAGGTGCGTTAGAACAGAGTTTGAGACCAAAAGGAGACAACACCAAGAAGAGACATGCAGTTATAGGATTATTATATGGCTTGGGCCCAAGTTACTAGACTGCCTCTCCCTACACAATCCGCCCCGCACTCTTGGGACCTCTGGGAAAAAATTACTAGAGTGTCCAAAAATAAAGTTGAAGTCTACCTTTGATAGATTGTTCACTGCTGTCGCCCCCAGACTCTGGAATGGCCTCCCAGAAGAGATCTGTCTTATCAAAACTCTAGATGCCTTTAAAAATGTACTTAAGACAGATCTCTTCCAGTGGGTTTATCCATTTGATCCTCCATGAGCAACCCCAGAAAATATTATCTCTTTGGATGACTAGAGTACCAGGCTGGCAGTGACAATTTGGATTTGTTTTTGATCATAGAGTGATGTTTTAAGATTGTTTTAAAATTGTTGTTATATTGTACTGTGATTTTAAATTGTTGTGTTCCTGCCTCAATCCATGGGGAGAGGAGGGATAAATAAATAAATAAATAAATAAATATTGTAATTATAATTATAATTAATATATGGCTATTGAAGTCCCCTTTAATCAAGGAGGGAACTTCAGCCTCTAAAAATAAGGTCAGCCAGGTATTAAACTCCCACAAAAACTTTGGTGATCCCAGTAGACAATAGATAACTGCAACCTCAAGCTGAAGTGTTAGGAAAATTTAAATAGCATGAAGTTAAAAAGAAGGAAAAAAAAGTGCTGTTGAGGAGAAGATAGGAGTTGAAACCAACAGGAGCTGGAAAGCAGGACACTGACCCCTCACTCTGCCCTCTGGCTGACTAGTGTGAGAAAAGAAAAGCCCACCAAATTAGCAGCAGAGATTACAGTGTCATAAACTAGAAGCCAGGTTTCAGTGAGAGCAAGAAGATGAAGAGTTTTCATAGACTGTTGTTGCTTTCAAACCAGCTGACTGACAGTTCCAAAGAGAGCAATTGAAAGGAGGCTGAGAACAAGGAAGATATCTAATGGAAATCAAATCAGGAAAAATATTAGGAGCCATAGAAGAAAATAAATTAACAAGAAAAAGATCAGAAACAGACAGCAAAATAAAAGAAAATATAAAAAACCTAGAAAAGTCAATAGTCCTTAGTATTGCCAGACTCAAAACAGCTGGACTCAAACAAGTCAATAATAATCATCCAACATCCTGACTGCTGGGCTAATGGAAAGCTGGGTGGGACTGGTTTTAAAGCCAGATACTCCTCCTGACTTCTGGGCTAGTGTGTATTATTTAGCTATGTCAGCTAAGATACATCCAATGGTCCTCTGACTGATCTCTGGTGGCTTTCTTCCTCTGTTCTCATTAGGGAACATTGTCTTGCTATTTCAGGACAATCTGAGGCCCTAAGATATCAGGAAGAAAATTTAAGATCTAGGTACACATCCTGTTGATGTTCCATGGGTAGACTTTGGTGATATCATGAAGCATGGCCTATTAGATATCAATCACAGCTATTCAGAGTATGTCTGTCAAATAATGAACACCAAATCTAACAAATGACAATTTATATATTTAGAAATTATTTTTTCTGAGCTTTGCATTGAACAGAAAAGCAGTTCCAAAGCACCCTGAAGCAACAAAAACAACCCTAGTATAATACATATAGAACTTTCAGGATCTTGTTCACTTCCTGAAATTCGTCTTTCCTTGAGGTCTGAAAAAGAGGGTCCTTGAGGTCTGGAAAAAAAAGCCCTGACACATGGAAACATATTGTTGCAGCATCCCAGTAGCCCTTAGTTCTCTAACCATGAGGCCAAATTATCCCCTCCCCGCCCTCATTTTTGTAGCCAAAGGGTGATTGTCAGCTTAGCAATGACATGTTTGGTTAAGTGTAGATAATCATTTTCCTGCCAAAAAGCAACATATTAAGGAGCTTTTTATAGTCTGAAACAAAAAGCATGTAATCTTAAAGAATGACTTTAAGGACACCATGTCACATGTGTTGCACTATCTAGTTAATCAGAAGCACTTGATTTTGAGATCTCTGAAGTGTTGTTGGCATTTTGGCACTGGAAAATTTCTAAAGACCTGAAGATCTTTTAATTTTGAAGAAATAGGAAGAGATGGCCCATGCAATCAACAAACAAAATGAAGATCACCTTCTTCTGAAGTGTCCCTTACTCACATAATGATGATCCATGAAAACATAGGCTTCATCAAGTTAGTAAAAAGGGTGAATGATACAATAGAGAATACTTTTTTGATACTTGAAGTACTTATGCTATCATATAGGCAGGTATGCCTTAGTAAATCACTGCTTGACTGAAAATTGAAAATGTCAGGCATTCTTGAAAGACATTAGAAAAGTCCTTATGCATCTTTATGGTGACTGTTGAAGTTGTAGAGTGAACATGCAAGAATTGGAAAACTGAAAGCATCTTCCTGTTACATTCCTCTCTGTCAGACTGTTATGTACTTGGATATTTGATGTAATCTAATAAAAAGAGGAATATTAACATTAACATGACTACATACACAATGATGCCGTATAAATATCGCTGGGTTATTTCCACTAGGAGTGTGGTGTTGGACTTGGACTTCGGAGAGCCAAGTTCCAGTCCCTGCGGCACCATAAATCACCAGCTGGCACTGGGCCAGTTAGACTCTCCACCTGACCTACCTCACAAAGTTGTTGGAGGAAATGGAGGCTTGTTGGAGGAAATGGAGTATATAGATATAACTAATAAATAAAATTCTTCTGACCAGTAGTTATACATTTCTGTTTTTATTAAGGACTTTTTTAAAATATTTAATTTAATTTAAAAAAATAATAATAGATGGCCACAAAATATAGTGATGGCCTCTACATTAGATTGTTTTTCCAAGCAGATATCAATGATAATGTTCCTCTTGCCTATCAGAGTCTTGAGAAAACCCACACCACACCCTCAGGGACCACCTCTTCCCGTTTATCCCCCCCCCGGCACACTTCGGTCCTCTGGGAGGAACCCGTTACAACCTATGAAAACTAGGCTGTCACAGACCTCCCAGAGAACTTTCTCAGCTACTGCTCCCAAGCTTTGGAATGGCCTGCCAGACAAGATGTATCTTATTACATCATTCACCAGTTTCAAAAAGGCTTTAAAGACACATCTCTTCCATCAGGCCTTTCCTTGAAAAGGAATAAATAGAACATCAATTCCCAGCTCTGAAACTGAAACTGGGTAGATAACCTTAGTTGTCCCCTTAGTTTAATTTCTGTGATTTCATCTATTGCATATTTGCACAAGAACTGTTCATGAGATTGCACTTTGTTTTAATTTCTACTGCTTTTAATTTTAACTGTCATTGATTTTAATACTTGCTGGTTTAATTTAATTTTAAGGGGGGGGGGGCGGTCGGGAAGGGGTATGATTGTTGTTTTACTCTGTACTTTTTAACTTTGCTGTACCCCGCTCTGATTACTTTGCTAGAGGAGTGGATTATAAATTATTATTATTATTATTATTATTATTATTATTATTGCTGCCACAAGCCCAGAGAGGCTGTCCAGTGACAGCTGTCATCGTGGCTTTTGTTCCAATAGCTTGTGTATAACGATGACATCTGCATCATCATGAACTATCCATTGGAATACATGTGAAAAGGCTATAGGCTTCTCTTCAACCATCTGAATGTCACATGGGGTGGAGAAGTGGAAGTCAAGAGATACTTCTGGAAAGTTATAGCCTTCTATTCTTCACCTGCCTTCCCCTTTCCCAATGTTGTGTGGAGATGGGTAGGTAGGAACCACAAGAAGATCCTGGGAAAAGCTACAACTTTCCCAATCCTTGGGTGCATCTACACTGTAGAAATAATGCAGCTTGATACCATTTTAAGTGCTGTAGCTACATCCTATCAGTTTTTTTGGGAATTGTAGTTTTTCAAGGTCTTTGCCATTCTCTGACAAAGAGTTCTGGTGCCTCACAAAATTACAGATCCCAGGATTCTGTAGGATGGAGCCATGGAGCCATGGAACTGTTGTCAAACTGCATTATTTCCACACCCCTCATCTGGCTGGATCCACTCACCACGTGACACCAAGAAGGTTGAAGGAAACAGGCTGAGAAGGCTCCTCACTGATCTCTGCTCACATCCTAATGTCACAAAAGGGCAAACCAGTGAGGAGATGTGCATCTTACTCCCATAGACACTCTTTCACACATCCCCAAGACCTTTTTGAAAACTCCATAGTTTTAAAAGACATCTGGCAGTGGAGAGAAAATAGGTTATATTCTCCATTCTCCCATGCAGGAATTAATAGTTTAATACAGGACGTTCTTAATTCAAACATTAATAATCTGTTTTCAACAGTACTAAAATGAGGTCCAAACTAAATATTGTGTGGGGGTGGGGGTATTGGTGTCCTACACTCCTACTATAAACCAGTACTGAATACACAACATTTTTTTCATATACTATATTAAGGAAGAGAGACTTGGTAGCTGCCATTTCGCTTCCACAATTTTCATCCACTAGCCATAGATCATTTGAAATATCTTCCATTTTTATGGTAACATCGGAAAACCAATATAAGATGATCTACTACCGGTCTTATATCCAAGTAGGTTAGACAGATTATTCATTACAGATAGACTGAAACGTTGGAAGAATTCAACATATGATATTTTCTCTTCAGTATCTGTATTTTTGGTAGAATTTAACTAGATGCAGGGTTCAATGATTAACTCTAAAATCAAGCTTATTAACATTAGGATGGATTTTTGACTATTTTTTTCTGATTTCTGTTTGTATCTTTACATTATAGAATCAATACTTGGTTGTTATTTATTTACCTCCCATCTATAAAATGTTCACAGTTGCAATTGCTTTGTTTGTGTGGCACTGTAAATCTATAATCCAGCAAACAACTGATGAATGGCTCATTAATGTATTAGACATACATGAAATGGAGATGAACATGTGCATAATTAATCACATACATGGACAATAGTTTCAGTGGCAGAGATACATATTCCATTAATAATATGCTGGTTTGCAAATAGTAACTCTGTTATTAAAATTAGGAAAACATATTTTGAATGTGTATAAACATGCAGATTACCACAGTAGGATGTACTGGGCTAGATCAACCGAAGGTCAGGTTTGGTATACATCTGTGTTAATTTGCAGGATACTAATACTACCAATATCATCATAGCAAATATACATTCAGTGGGCCCTGGGGTTTTGTTCCAGGACCCATTGTGGATATCAAAATCCATGGATGCTCCCATTCCATTTTATACAGTGATGTGTTAAAATGGTATCCCTTATATAAGATGGCAAAATCAAGGTTTGTTTTGCCATTTTATATATTTTTAAAATATTTACAAACAATGGATAATTAAATACATAGATGAAAAATCATGGATATGGAGAGCTGTATACACTGGACTTTACACTATTGGAAAATATTTTTTTTCAAGAAAGATATGATTAATGATGGGTAGCCTAAATACCCAAAAGGCAAGAGATTTGCATCTGATCTTGTAAACTAAGCAGGGTCAGCCCAGGTTAGTACTTTGATGGGAGCCTCCAGTGAGTACTAGGTGCTGTATGTTACATTTCAGATGACGGAACTGGAAAAAAACACCTCTGAGTATTCCTTGTCTAAGAAAAACTATGAAATTCCATGGGGTCACTATGGCCTGCTCTAGACAGGCTTGAAGAGGCACCATCACGGTGCCATTAGGGTTCAGGAGCGCACATTGTATACACACTCCCAAAGCCTAGTACATTTAGACGGTCTACGTAATGGCACTGCCGCAACTGGCAGCTTCCGCATGGAGCTGCACAGTTGCAGTGGTGCAAAGGTGCCAAATGGCACCTTTTTAAAAACTTGTGCCACAACTGTGAACCTAAAAAGGAGCACAATTTCCCTGCTCCTTTTTAGGTGCTGCAACTGTTCCACAGCATCTAGCTGCTGTGGAGCAGTTACAGCACCAAAAGAGGTGGTGCCAGACCACCCTTTTTGGGCAGTTTGTACCACCCCTATGACTCAACAGACAACTTGAAAGCACATACTGTACATGCACACACACAAACACAACTGTGACAAAGCCAGAATTCATTTCAATCTTTCATAGATTCAGCTCACATCCAGGCTTTCAAATGGTCTGCAGGTCTACTTTAGTGTTCTTCTAATCTCTAATTGATTTTTTCTAATGTTTGTGAAGGTAGTTGTGATTAATTAACTTCCCAACCTTTTCAATGTAATCACTATGATCTCATTAAAAAGGCCTGTCTTGGCTCTTTCTCCATGGTCCTTTATTGTCATCCAAATTTTGCATTGAAAACAAGAGCTGGTTAGGAATACATCAATGCATGATTTGCCAGACTTGGGCAATAAAGCAGGTGTGGGGAACTTTTGGCCATCTAGATATTTGGGACTATAAGTCCCACATTCCCACACCATTGGGCATGCTGATTAAGACTTTTAGAATACTGAAGTACACCATATCCTCTGAGAAATAACAACAGTAACAACAACAAAAAAGGCTCACATTTGGTAGTCCATCACATAACTTGACCTGACCTAGGGCACATTGAGCAAGATCTGAAAAACCCTATGTCCTTATATGAGCCTACTAAAGTTTTAATATCTTCATGGGAAAGCTTTCTCTCATTCCCACCATCATCAGAGGTAGAGCTGGTGAGAGGACCCAGGGGAGCACCTGTCCAGAGAGACATGTTTGGCCCATCTCTGCCCTTATTTATTAGTTAAGCTGTTTTTGAAGACTGTTTTAACTTTATTGTTTTTTAACATGGTATAAGCTGTTTTTGGGTCCCAAATGAGAGAAAAGTGTGAAATTAATTAATTAATTAATTAATTGTGCAGTTTTGGTTTGTAGATGAGCATGAGAATGGGAATGATTTGCTCATCATTCTTAAAAGAAGGTAGGTCTGTAGGATCTGCCATTTGAGAATTTTGCAATCATATAGACTCAATAATTGAATAGCAGTAATATGAAAATTGTAGAGTATAAATGATAAGCATAATTCCTTGCAGCTGTGGTTATTTATTGCATGTTGTATGAACCTGTGTGCCTATTATGCTTCTGATAGTGCTAGGCTTGAAAGAATAAACTTTTATTATGCTGAATACATGCATTACATTTTCAAGAGATTGAAAGGAGTATTCTCTGTTATTTTAAGTATTAAAATACTTAGTTTGGACTTGGTTTTTAAAAGTAGCTGGGTACAGATGGTCTAAAAGGGATTTTGGGATACACATTCTTTTTCAAAAATTACAGTGGGCTCTTGTTATGCACTGGAGTTTGGTTCCAGGATCCCCCATGAATACCAAAATCCATGGATGCTCAAGTCCAATTATAGACAGTGGGGTAGTAAAATGGTATCCCTTATAGAAAATGCAAAATCAAGGAATTTGGAATTTATACTTTTAAAAAATATTTTCAAGTTGTGGATAAAGAATCCGTAAATAAAGAGAGCTGACTGTATGAGTGTATTATCTTTGTTTTGTACTTTTGTGGGACATGGATAATAGTAATATTGATAACATATCTTTAGAATTGTTATATCTTTAGAATTGTTTTAGATTTACTTTCCCCCCTGAATTTGACTGAATTATGACAATGTGCAACTCATGATGGTTATGTTTTTCTACTTGTTCTAAAAACTGTGGGAGGAGTAATTGAAGATATGACCTCAAATGATGGCAAATAGACTGTTGAGACACTGATGGGCTATCAAGCACTCAGGAACTCAACACAGAGTGTATGCAACTAGCATGTTAAATATTTCCTGGGAGGTTACTGATTCTCTTCTTCCTCATAACTTGAAGAAGAAATAACCAAATATATGAAATAACCTTGTCATCTAATTGTTGATACACAATAAAGGATAAACTATAATATGGGTTTAATAATACAGATTTATTTATAGCCCACCCAATCACATGGACTCTGGGCAGGTTACAACAACAGAAGAGTACAATAAAATACAATACAATTTAATACAAAAATTAGATGAGAAACTTTAAAACAATAAACTCATAATTATACAATATTAAATAAATTAAAAATAGAAACATATTATAGTACCAAGATAAAAGAAAAGAGAAAAAATTGGAAAATGCAAAATACAAAATACAATGTATAACATAATAATAATTAAAATACAACATAGCATATAATAAACTAACAATAATGAGCTCCACCTAGAAAAAGAAAAAAAAAACCTAGTGTTAAAGCAACAATAATACAGTTATAGCAAAGGACAATAGTCCATGTACCCTCACAAACATAAATCACAATTTCTCATAATTAATTTTTTTTTTAAAAAAAAAAACTATGATTAGTTCAAAGCCCAATAAAAGCTGAACTTAGTTTCCGTGTTTGCTTGCCTTGAAGCAGACTTGCACAGGGATGCAAATATAAATGTCCATGAATCTCCTCCTCTGCCTGCGCTGCAGGTGACTGATGTTATGGGTGGAGGGAGCAAAAGTGGGAATTTTGAAGCCTCTGCCATGCCAACACCTCAGGAGCCGCCTCCAGAGTCACCTCCTCTGCTGCAGGTGGCCGGTGTTATGGGAGGGGGGCAAGACAAGGCAAAAGCAGGGCCATGCCAACATCCCAGGAGCCGCCTCCAGAGTTTCCTCCTTTGCTGCAGGTGACCGATGTTATGGATGGGGGAGAAGGCAAAAGCAGGGGGTTTGAAGCCTCTGCCATGCCAAGGTCCCAGGAGCCGCCTCCAGAGTCTCCTCCTCTGCTGCAGGTGACTGGTGTTATTGATGGGATAAACAAAATCCCTACTATCTCTGCCTAGTATCTGGCAGAATCACAACCAAGGGAATGGGATTAACTGATTAACTGATGGGATTAACTGCAGGGAAAGAAACTTCACTTGAGCATCACTTTTCATACTGGTATTGTGATGAGACATGAAAAGGTGTAAAGGTAGGGCCTGTGCAGACTGGCGATTAAGGCCCACCTGGGGGCATAGTCAGGGCATGGCATCCACACGACACATGCCCTGACTCCTCTCCCATGGCAGCATGACACCCTACACCACACCACACTATGAACAACATCACAGCGATCCTCTGGTGGTACATTTAGATGATGCAGCACCAAATGAGCTCTGTAAAGTCACAGTGTGGCAGCTTTACAGGTGCAGCCACTTTTTGCAGCTCCTTTTTGAGCTATGGAAAGGCTGGACTGGGGCTGCAGCATAAGGTTGCTGCAGCCCCTGTCTGGCTCTAAAAGGGGCAGTCTGCACAGCCTCTGAGTTGGAGCTACACCCTGCCCACTGGAGAAATAAGACTACACTCATCACTTTTAAAACATATCCAGTGAAATGGGGGGTAAGGGTAAATCTTAAGGGACACCTGCTTCTGTCTCCAAATATTTGGCATGCAACTGGATCCAGAAATGCAGTTTGATTGAAGTGTTATGCCTGTCAAACTATAATGCAGGTGTCCTGAGGCAAGCTCAGAGAAGAGCAAACATTTGCTTGATCTTGATTTTCAGTTTGAATATAGATTCTTAAAGCAGGGACTCACAAACTTTCTGACTGAGTTTTAACCAGGAAGTGTGAGAATAAGTATCACAGGGCTTGAGGCACTCAAACAACACTAACCTGAAGCATTCAAGTGTTTTATAAAGACATCAGTTTTTGATCCTTTAGTATCACCTGTTCCTATCATAGGGAAACAGAATTCACCAGCATTGGGTTATTTACCCACTAATGGGGAATATGAGTTGGGTTTGAGCCATGATAATATAGGTTGGTATTCTCCCTGAGGAGATGATCAAACTAGGGCTAATTCCACAATAATCGCACTATTGGATAATAATGAAAGCATATCACTATAGTGATCGATATTTCCACACAGTTGTGCAGTTGTGCAATAATGACAATATAAAAATGAAAGAGAAATGCAACTGCATTCAGCATATATCCATTTATGTATCATTAGTATATTGCTATTGAATGTTTCATGCATGGGGCATTTTGGCATGACTGCATATATCTGAAAATCATGGTTCCATCCCAAACACAACAAAATAAAATTTATATATTTCAAAACATTATTTTTATCCTGTTGAAACAAAACTATGCCTTACACCTCAAAATTGGACAGAAATCCACTCCAAAACAATCCTAGTAATGAGAACAAATTGCATGTACTGAAATGCAGTCTGGGAAAAGGTCTCACATTGCTCTGCGACAATGTGAGTGGATGTTATTGGCTTCCATACCTTTGTGATAGTGCAATTGAAGCACTATTAGCAAATGATTCATGGGGTTTTCCCATTAGCAAGCAATTATGGGAACATTCCAAGTTGTTGACAGAAGTACTGGGTGAGCATGATATTGTGTGAAAATCTTTGTACAATCCTTTCTTAAACCCGAGTGATAATCTCCTCAACACATAACGAACCAAAGGTTCAGAGCTGAATGTCCTTAGCTGAATAGCTAATAAGGTAAAACTGCCATCTGCAGGATTATGTAAGAATAATCATGTCAAAATGCCAATAAACCCTAGTATATAGAGAGATCTTGTAGCACCTTTGAGACTTAACTAAAGAAAGATGTTGGCAGCATGAGCTTTCATAGACTTAAGTCTACTTCCTCAGATGCATTCAATGGCGTGGTAAACCAGGGACAGACTCATATATGCTCTAGATGTGTCAGAATATAAATTAGAATTCCAAATTCCTTGTGTATGGAAATGAAATAGCAAGCCCAGTTTTAATGATGGTCATTTGTGAACAAAGTTATTATGAATTAGCCTTTGCGCATGGAAATGAAGTGAAAAATCTAGCTTGGCATTGCAGCTAGCCTGTGGTGAAAAGAATAGATGAGTGTAGGATGCCTCCATGAGGATGGAATCTGATAGTGTTGAAATATTCAGTCCATGTCTGAGAGACTGTAGTTTATGGATGAACTCCAATTCTCCTGTTTCTCTTTTCAATCTAACTTTGTAGTTCTTTTGTTCAAGGATGGCACTTATCAGGTCTGAGATGGAATGGCCAGGAAGACTGAAATATTCTGCCACTGGTTTTTGTGAATTCCCATTCCTAATGTTTGATTTAAGCCCATTTATCATCTGGTTCTGGGACTAGCCTGTTTGCCTGATGCAGAGTGCTGACAGGCATTGATGACATAGTATGGCAGAAATTACATTGGAGGATGAGCATGTGAAGGTCCCCCTAATATTGTGGGTGATGTCATTAGGCCTTGTGATGACATTTCCTGGATAAATGTGTGGGCAGAGTTGGCATCTTGGCTTGTGGCAAGGCTTAGTACCTTTGTCCCCATCTGTGTCATGTATCTTCCTGTAGGTGAGTACCTGTTTGTGGTTTGGAAGCTGACTGTATGTCTACCACTAAGAGTCCTTGAAAGAATGGCATTATTGTTCATAATGGGTCATAGTTCATTGATGATGCACCACAGTAGTCCTAGTTGTGAGCTGTATGTGACAACTAGTGGGGTGGTGTCATTTTCCCTCTTCAATCTATTCTGTAATAGATCAGTCCTGGATATAAGTCTTGCCTTGTTTATTATTTTTTTCCACTTCATGTGGTGGGTACTGTAGTTTGAGGAATGTTTGTTGTAATTCCTTGAGTTTGGCATCATTGTCAAACAGCCCACCATTACTACCCACTATCATTGTCTACTGTAGTCTAATTCAGCATAACTAATTCTAAACAAGTTCTGTCTTAACCAAGACTTTCAGGTTTGTTTGAAACCATGCAGTCAGATCCAGCCTATGTTGGAAAAACAGCTTTAGCTATAGCTAATGTTGAGTATACTTATATATCTTTCAAAAATATAAAGCAGGTAAGGCAAGAAGGGGGAGATTGTTTTTAGATTTAAGGAAGGACAGGGTAAGAATTAACCAACTAGCAATTCTTTTGTCTTTTTTTAAAGATTTGTGTGTACTCTCCCAGTGTGACCTTGGTGCAATTAGAAAACAGATCTGGAAATCTTTATTGACCGGATTTGCTTGACTGGTATTATAATATGTATTTTACTCCAAAGGAAAGGTTGATAAGGAACTTTGTTACTAAATTGCACCGATTTGATTCTGTACTTTTCTCCCAAAGAATAATCTCTGTCTCTCTTCAAGCATTAACAATTTTATGAGAAGGAGATTTCAATCTGCATATAATTATTATGCAGTATTCATTTTCTCCCTTTCGTCTCAAATAACTGTGATTTGTGTGAAGAAGGAGAAGAAAAGTTAACTGGCATTTTAAAAATATGTTGGGAATTTAATCTCCTTGATGTATAAAGGAAAAGTTTAAACAAGCTTTTCAGGGGAACACAGTCACAAGTAGGTTATTATATAAGACACCAAATTACAAACCTTTTTGTTTCAAAGCCATGTAGAAAATATGTTCTTTAAGATATGGAACACTCTCCTTTCTTGTATTGATAATTCCACTGATAATAGTTGTATGCAAAATTAAAAAAAAAAATCAGTTGAATTCTGGCAACCATATATGCTCTAGATATTAAGATACAATGAAACATGGTATTGGGGGAAAATACACACACACAATGCACACACATACATACACACATATATACTCTTGGGTTGGGGAGGGAGGGCATATGGAAGAGTGACAGAATGGGGGATTGGGAGCACATGCGGGGATGGTGTGTGGGAGGAACATGGTGGATGAGCCTAACCAGGTGTCACCTTCCCTCTGGGGTGTTAGGCAATGTGGGCTGCCCCACTGCACCCAGCCTAGTGATGCCACTGGGAAGAACTGAGAGAAAGCCCTCCTCTGCAATCTTAACACTTGGGCTGGCTTTTATAGGGAGATACAGCCCTTCAAATAGTCTGGATGAACCCAAGCCATGTAGGGCTTTAAAAGTAAAAGCCAGTACTTTGAATTCTACCCAGAAACAGACCTGAAAGCAATACAACTGTTTCGACAGGGAAGTCAAATGATCCCTGTTACCAGCTCTGGTCAACAGCCTGGCTTCAGCATTTTGAACACACTGAAGTTACTGATTCCAGATAATTTTTCCTGTTCCCAACATCATCCAAACATCTCATACCACATTATTGAGCATCCTGTCCATACCCTTACCCTCTAGTAACCCCTACCTCTAGGTTTTCTTTTGATGGGGGAAAACAGAAAAGCTTCAGGAAGTTTATATTTCTTCTGTAAACTTCCTTCCATTTAGTTATTTTAGACTTGTAATCCATTTTATGTGAGCTTCCAAACCATACTTTAGAGATTTTAATCTTTTTAAAATTATTGTAAGCCACACTGAATCCCATTTTGGGGGAAAAGCCAGGAACTATATTCAATAAATAAAATAAAATAAATCAGATCATTAGGAATCTTACAAAACAACCTAGAGTTCAAGCATAATTTATATTCAGTGAATATAGTGAATAGCATGTAGGGCTTTGAATCTGGGCTGAGATTCACTACTCATGTGTCTTCAATGGCCTTCGGTGTCTGGTTTTCAAAAATCCCTCTGTTGTTTTCTTCTAGTCTTCATCCCTTGAAATGGGGTGTGAAAGAAATTGAGGTCCAGCAAGCAACTCAGTCTTAATTCTAGTTGCAGACCGAGCTGATTCTACCCAGTTCTAGGACCACCACCACTCAATTTGCTGGCTGGATTTTCAGCATACTGCATAACGATGCAGATGTAGAACACAGTGCCACTATACCTGAAACAGGGCTTACTGACATACCTTTAATACATTTATGATACATACTGGGTCACTAGGTAAACTTGGGCCTAGGCCTAGGCCTCACAACAGTTCTTCCAAAAAGAAAAAGAAGCAGCTTAAACAATTATGGAAAAGGGGTTTGAGCTGGATAATGAAGTGGTTAGTCTGTTAACAAAACCCTTGTCACAATCTACTTTGTATGTTTGTTTTTATGCTGTGTGTATTATTCTTATTGGGGCTTTCTAGATTGGCAAAAAGAAGTGTGTTCGTGGCTGCATGAAACTCTAGCCTTTAGATGAGAAAAAGGGAAAGTGTGCCATGAAAACACTTTTTTTGCATTTTAGGGGAGAAGCGCTTTTAAAAAGGTGCTGGTTTTCCCAGCTTCTTTTTTAAAAACTGTAGAACAGCGCAGCTCCATCTAAAGGCTGTGGTGCATCTGCTAATCATTAAGGAAAAGGCAACTTCATGTCACACTTTCCTGCCAATCTAGAAAGCCCCATTGTTATTTTATTGGTAATAGTAGAAAATTTGCTATTTGTTTGTTTTAAAACTGCCTATGGTTTGTTAACTGAAATAAAGGCATTCATTCATTCATTCATTCATATCAATCAGCAGTGCAATACAGCCAATTAAAAGTCCATGCAAGTCCGGACTGAAGCAACAAAAATCTAATATCTGGATTGCAAAAAAGGAACGGTACCACTCTATTTTGAATTTGATCAGTCTTTACTTGTAATACTGTGTGCAGTTAGGGGAAACCCAGTTTGAAAAGTATGCAGTCAAACTGGAACATGTTTGAGAAGGTTGGCAAAATTGACAAAGAAATATGTCTATCAGAAAGGCTTGAATAAGTCTGATTTATTAATACGTAAATTGTTATGAAGACATGCTATGATAGCCATCTTCAAATATTTGAAGGGTAGTCAGTATCTGAAGAGTTGCCACATAGACAAAGATGATGATGATGATGATGATGATGATGATTTTACTGTTGCTCCAGTGGGGAGGACAAATTGGTTCACAATATAAGTTAATGTTTGATTAAACAAACAATAGCTTTCTTACAGTGAAAGAGATCATTCTGGAAGGTAGTAGTCTATCATTCATTAATTTTTTTTTAAATCAAACAAAGCAAAACAAAGGGGAAAAACATATCAGAGTCTCTATAGCAACTAATTCTCCACACTATGAATCTATGGTGATTACTATATATACTCGACTATAAATCAACCTCGTGTATAAGTTGAGGGCAGGTTTTGGGAACAAAATTACTTATCCATATGGCCCATGGATAAGTTGGGGGTAAAATTTAGGGACATGTAACAAAGGAAGCAAAAGAAAATGATGCCAAAGAACTCCTAAAATCTTGGCAGGCATAACTGTATCTGTTCACCCTACCATTGGGATGGAAGATAAAGTATAGGGGGCAGTGCTTCTTTTAGGCATTCTTGGGATGGACTAAGCCCTCACGTTTCACCACTCTACCACTCTAGAGAAGGGGATAGTTCCTTTTTTTGATAAGAGTTAAAGTACAGTACTTACATTTATCCATGGATAAGTCAACCCAGGTTTTTGGGGTCAATTTTTAACTGAAATTTCTAGACATATACATGAGTATATATAGTATAAGGAAAAGTGAATAGTTAAGGGTGTAAGGAGAAAACAACAACAACATCTGAGGATTTTATAGGGGAGCCAAAAAAAAGAAACTGTGATGACAAGAAATCAGCCCGTCATCACCACACTGTTTGTGTTTTCAGGTTTACCTCTGAATTATATTTCCCGCACTTGAGCTGAATAAAAAGTTGTTATACATTTAAAATGCTATTAACAAATCTTAAGCATCTGAACAGTCTTAAATGGAAAGACCTTGAGAAGGTACAGTCAATAGCTCATATACAAATGGAATTTTCTGTTACATCAACACAAAGGACATGGATGTGATGCTGCTTTTCACATAATTTCAAAGGGCTTCACTTTAAAAAGGAAAGGGGAAAAGAAAATGCATATTGCAAATTATCAGCTACCTTTATGCTCTAATAGTATTGTCTAGATTTCAAACTTTTATTAAAAATCCATTTAAATTCTTGTATAGAAATAATTGCCATACTAGAATGACTCTAAGATAGGCTAACATTGACTCTTGGGTAGGTCCCCCATCCCAATCCCATTTAGTCTGTACTAAAGTTTTAACTGAAATGTGAATTTTTTTTCTGTCTTAGTTTCCAGTTTCTGCTGCACTAATGTAATATCAACACTACTTGGGTTTAGCATCAGTAATGAGAGCAATAAAAACCTTTCATGCATAGCTTTTGATTCTAATGACACAGATCCAACCAGCCACCATTGTGGTGACATCTGCATTAAGTATCATTAAACTGGATAAACTGTTTATCTTTCCTTACAGCTTTGCAAACTGCTATCTGGAAGTTCATGGTTAAAACAGATTTGCATGCAAATTCACAGAGCACCAATAGGTTAACTACAGTAATGCTTCTGAGGATGGAGAAACTTCCTGGATACTGTGAAAGAGCCTGGAAAGAAGTGAGGGTGCTGACTCAATCAGAACAGGGTTTTTTTCCCTTAAAGGAAGAATAAATTTGCTGAAATTCTAAATAACAAAATACAAATCTATCACCCTTACCAGGAATATGGCCTGGATTAAACATATGCTGAGGTTGCTCAGGAATAGGAACATAGCCTAACAAGGGTGAGATTATTTGACATTGCCTAAAATTATTTGTCATGCATTTGAAGTACCAGGACATGTACTAGTAGTTTGGAAATGTAAATGCTAAATGCATTCAGTATCCTATATTGCTCCCAAATGTAAAATTTCATGTGCGAATTTTGTGTTTATGGATAAAGAAGAAGCCATGGAAATTAACAAACTGTAGGTTGTTGTTTTGCAAAAGCCCATCTTTACTGATTTTCTTATTCCCTTTTTAGATGTCATTCCAAAAGATACTCACATGCACTCTGTTCTACCCTTGCTGCTTCTGAGTCATGTAGGTTGGTGAGAACTGAAGTCTTCAAATTATGTACTCTGATAGCTAGCTTTTCTCTTTGGTTTAGAAAGGATAGCCAGGATCTGCCTTCTCAGCTCCACTCTCGAAGTCAAAAAAAGATAACGGACATGGTCACAATTCTCCTTAGCCTGAAAAGGGCAAATACCTTATTTCTAGTATAAGTTATATTTGCTGCCATTAACAGCTATTATGTTCAATAGGACTTACTTACATGTATATGTGTATGAGATTACAGCCTTGATTATTCACTTAATTGCTTTCCTAAGTCTGTTTGGTTTGTAACATCATGCCTGATGAAGAAGACCATGGAGCTTTGAAAGCTTACAACAAGTATATTGTACATTTCAGTTGGCCAATAAAGGTATCACGGATGGATTTTTGTTTGTATTTGTTAAACGGCCAACACAGCTACCCCTGCATGTTTTATGTATTGTGAGATACCGCATTGTAGCTCCAGCAGGGGAACCATGAAGAGAAGCTATAGACTGGGACTTCAACCAAGGTAAAACATTTTTTTCCTTCTTAAATTTGGAAAGAATTTGTATGTTTTACCACTACATCACCAAAATGCTCCTGATGGAAAAACATGGAGACTTCTTGAGGTATTCATTGTTCTTTGCCTACAAAGAGGCCTGTGACCTCACTGGAATGGAGATACATTGGATTGCAAAAGAGGGGTCCCTGTATATGGACTTTAAATTTCCTGGACTTTGAAAATCTCCCTATTGCTCCAAAGACAGAAGGAGGAGGAGCCTGCCTGCAAAAGGATATTTTTCCCCATCATAACATCTTTACTAAGGACTGAAATAACATACAGGCATCTGACTAACATCTCCAATTATTGTTTTATTTTCCCCCTTTTTTTCTCCTGTTTGGTTTGCAACATCTTGCCTGATGAAGAAGCTCATGGAACTTGGAAAGCTTGCAACAAGTATATTGTGCATTTCAATTGGCCAATAAAGGTTTTACTGATAGATTTTTGTTTGTATTTGTTAAATGGCCAATACAGCTACCCCTGCATGTTTTCTCATTCATTATGTTATTCCCACCTGAATTGGGAAAGAAGAACTGAAAATAGTTTTAGTGGACTCACTGGTATGTCTTTTCTCAAAGGAGCACCTCAAAATGCTGATAAAATATATTAAAACTATGAGCAAGAAAACACAAAGGACTAATGGCTCATTCATCCATGCATGTTTATCATTTGATGACTGCAGCATCAGTTGATTCATAATGATTGTGCTAAAATTGCTTATTACATGCTTCAGTATACAAATATGTCCAGGTTATATGAAGAATATCCTTTCCCCTCATAATTCTTGTGAAAAGAAAACACTAAAGATCAAAGGATGCCAAATATAAACCCCATTACTTTTATGGTCATACAGGCTTACAGTTATATGAGCTGAAGTTCTTAGGTATGAGGTGCCATAAAACAGTACTGGGATTCATGTGGCCCTCTTAATAGTTTCAGAAGTAATAGGAAGAAATGGGCTTGTGTTTTTGGAGTCAAGGCTGATTTGGCTTATGTGTCTGAAGGCCTGATTGTGTATTTTCTCTGTGTTGCAGGCCATGTGCCCTCCCTTACATTATCAAAGTGGCTGGGGCTCCTTTTGAGAGAAAGTGAGTCACTGATGTTGTTGGAACAGAACTAGCACCCACTTGATCAATGTAGCTGCTGCTCCCGCCTGTGTAGCTCAGCAGACAGGATGAAAAAATAGGCATTTCATGTAAGCATTTTGGAAGGGAGGTCTGGAGTGCTGTGCCACTGCCAACATGGATGGTGATGAAGCTATTGCATTGACATTGCAACATCTACCCCATGGTTATTTGTGTTGGAGCAAGCGCAACCTATTTGCCCTACTGGAAGAAAAGATTTACAGATGATTGAAGCTCATGTATATACATTTCAACTTATCCGAAAAGATAAGGGTGTGTGTGTGTGTGTTGCGGGGGGGGGGGGTGTTAGAGGAAGAGCAGAGTGCTTCTCCTGGAAGGCCAAGGCACAGAGGATGACTCTAGTGAGAGGGAATTCCCAAATACAGAAAGCAGAAACATAGAGGAATTTTGCTCACTTGATCACAACTGTCACGAACCATGCTAAGACTTTGGAGTTATATAATTAACTTCATATTCTCTTCTTAATCAGTGCTTATAAATCACAGAAACAGTGATAGCTTAAGTTCACAAGTAACATGGAGCTTTCCTTGCAGGATTCTCTGGATGAAACAGTTCCTTCCTATTCCCAGAGGAAGAAAGGCCTACTTGAATTTCTCAAAAAGTATGCTACCTTCCAGTAGCAATATTCAATGTTATAACTCATCAAGCCAGCTGACTGTTGCCCCTTCCTTGTAAACCATGTGAAAATGCTGTTTGAAAACACTGAAATTCTGGGCCATGCCAACAACTATCAGGTCAGAATGCACAAGGAAGCCATAGAAATCCACAAACACCTAGACAACTTCACCAGGAAAGAAGAAGCCTGTAAAGAAAACGAAGTTTGCCTACAAGTCCTGAAAAACACCAAAATCAAAACCCAGCAAGTGCAAGGTCAGGGGGGGTTTCCCAGCAGACAATAGATCACTAATTAAATGGTCACCGTGAGGCCTTGCCATTCAACAACAGACCAACACACAGATTAACATGTAAATCACTTCCTTTCAACCAAGAGCCACACAGTTTATATACCCCACTCACTTCAATGCCAGTATTGTCTGAAGATGCCAGCCACAGATGCTGGCAAAACAACAGGAAGAAACTCTTCCAGAACATGGCCACATAACCAAAACAAACAAACAAACAAAAACCAAACTAAAAAAACTATGTATGCCAGCCATGAAAGACTTCGACTTCACATGTGGGGACAAAGGATCCTGCAAGTTATATTTTTTCAAAATATTACAAGGGGCTATGGTGCTGTGGTTTGAATGTTGGTCTGCTGCTCTAGAGACCAGGGTTTGAGTCCTCACTTGGCCATGGAAGCCCACTAAAAGACCTTGGATGAGTCATACACTCTCAGCCCCAGAAAACCTTATGAGAGGGTCACCATAAGTAGTAAGCAACTTGAAGGCACACAATAACAATAACGTGGCTTTGGTTAGGAGAATGATGGATCTTGGGGCACAAATTGTTATTTCATCATTTCTTCCTGTTGAAGTGTACAGCCCAGAAAGAAGCAGGTTATTAGATGTTAACAAGAATCACAGAATTTAAAGGGATAAATGCACCATGAAGCCCAAAACCTTGCCAAGCAGGAATACACAAGTAAGGTATTCCTAAAAGCTGGCCATCTAACCTCCCCCACCCCCCCCCCCTGGTTGATGAAGCCTATTTCACTATTCAACAGCTCTTGCGGTAAAGGCTCGCTGATAATAATACAAAAATTGTGTAACTTTTTTTCTCCTTCCTTTTTAAAAAGTACTGGCACAACTAACTTCACCATTGATCTCAATGCTGCTTGCTTGCTTGCTTTATTTATTTATTTCTCAAAGGAATTTTCACAATGTATGTGCCACAGAACATATTCATTCTTCTTCTTCTTAAAAAGAATCAAGCAGTCCTCATGAAATTTTATAAAAGAAGGCACAAAATATTTTTATAATTTTAACTGTGGGTAATTAAATTATTAGATATATATTATTGATTCATAAAATCATGGACTCATAGAGTTGGAAGAGACCACAAGGACCATCCAGTCCAGTCCCCTGCCATACAATTAAAGTACTCCAGATAAATGGCCATCCATCCTCTATTGAAAAACCTCCAAAGAAGCAGACTCCACCACACTCTGAGGGGGCATCTTCCACTGCTGAACAGCTCTATTGTCAGGAAGTTATTCCTAAAGCTTAGGTGGAATCTCTTTTCCTATTGTTGAAATTCATTGTTCCATGTTCTAGTCACTGACAACCTTGCTTCTGCCTCAATATGGCATCCCTTCAAATATTTAAACATGGCTATCATGTCACCTCTTAAACTTCTGTTCTCCAGGCTACAGTTCTCTATGGTTTCCCTACAATAAGATTAGGAGTCTCCATCCTTGGAGGTCTTTAAGCAGAGGCTGGATGGCCATCTGTCAGGGATGCTTTGATGGAGAGTTCCTGCATGGCAGGGGGTTGGACTGGATGGCCCTTGTGGTCTCTTCCAACTCTGTGATTCTATGATTTTATGATTCTAGTCTGGCATAATTTGTTCTTGAGAAACCCATGTTGACTTTTAGTGATCACAACATTCCTTTCCAAGTGCTTATAGACTGTTTAATGATCTGCTCTAGAATCTTTCTTGGTATTCATGTCATACTGACTAATATCAATTATTTTAGTTTATCTTTTTTTTTTAACCCATTCTTGAAGATAGGGACATTTGCCCTCCATCATAGACATCTCCCTTCCTTTCTCCTCATTGGAACTGTTTGAAATTGTGCCTACAATATCTCACATTTAAGAAACACCTCTCCTTCATGAACTCCCTTCTCTTTTAGCATTCATGACCATTGGATCACACCCAATATTTCCCTGGGTTTACTAAAATAAGCTGTCTTAAAGTCTAAAATGTGTGTCTGACTGTGCTTGGCTTTTCCTTTCCACTGTATAACAAACTCCAGAAGAACATGGCCATTCCAACCTAAGGATCCCACCACTTCCACCCCATTAACCAGGTCATCACTTTTGATTTGGATGAAACCTAAATTAGCTGATCCCCTTGTTTCCTCTTCTATCTTTTGGACAATGAAATTGTCTTCAAGGTAAGTGAGAAATTTGTTGGCTCTTATATTTTTTAACAAAGTTTGATGTCCAACGAATATCAAGATTGTTGAAATTTCCCATTTCTACTACTCCCATCTCTCCTTTCCAGATGTTTGGTCATCTGTTCAACAAAAGCATCATCCAAATCTATAGCAGACCCTCACAATGACATCACTGTTTTTTTTTCTTCCCCTTAATTTTTTATCCAGATTTCTCAACCTGCCTTCCAGGTTGAGTCATTCACAGGTGTAATCATCCTTGATATATAATGCTGCTACTCCTCCTTTGCTATTTGCTCTGTTTCACTGAAATAGGCCATATCCTTCCATTTCTACTTTCTAATCATTACACTCATCCCAGCAGGTTTCCATGATGCTTATCATATCATATCTGCTTTGCTGTGTCATTTTATTTCCCATGCTCTGTGCATTAGTGTAGAAACATTTAAGACCATGGGTCACTTCCCCTAGCTGCTTATTTAAGGTTCACCCCCATCCCATCCCCCACTGCCCACTATATGGTTTTTGTACTCTCTCTTTCCAAAAGGATTGTCATGTGCTTATAGTTTTGTTGGAAAATAGTTAAGGTATGTCACCTTAGTAAGCCAGCTATGAACTACAAGTCATTATCATGATGAAAACATTTGCATCATTTCCTCCCCTCTCCCCCACCCACAAGAATGAAACAAAGAGGAATATATCAAGTGAATAGCAGAGTTGTGCATATACGTATACTCAGGTGAATTGATTCAAAGTCATGTGTCATAAAGTCAAACTGCATAACTTGACAGCTATGGAAAGGAGCTAATTAATCACCTGCAGCATCTGTTAAGACAAAGCAGTCCTTTTTTTTTTTTTTTGGCACATGAGTCTAGTTCCTATGGTTCTCTATGTCATGTGTAACTTAATGGAAAACCTCACCAAGACTTTACAGAATGAAAGCTGGAATCTATTTAGAGAGATACAATCAAAATTACCCATTGGTAAGATTGTTAGACAAGGATGTGGGAGATTTGGTTGGGAGACCAGCATCTTAAAAAAGAACAGTGTATTTTAAAATGAAAGAAGAGGAGGAGGGGGAAGAGTTTAATGGGAGATAAAGAGTAATCCACATCTTTCCTAGCCTCAGTTGTCCTTTTGAAAAACCTCTATCCCGCTAAAAATGTATCTTGGTAAAGATAAGAGGTTATATTGGCCTATGTATATGTCCAAGTCATGCATAAACAGTTGTATCTGCTAGGGTGTTCATTTTACACAATTACATTTGTTGGTGTTAATAGTGAAACAACATTTTGAAATGTTTTGAATTGGAAAAAAATGTTGCATTTTACAATTTGCATTTTGCTGTGGCAGAACATGAAAACTAGACATAAAATGATGTTTTAAGAATTATTTGAGGGAAAATTCTTGATTGGTTAAACAACTTACTAAAATTGGGACAAAAATAACTAAGTATTAAGTTACTATCACACATCAACTTCTAGATACTGGAAAACACTGACAGCAACTGACCTAAAGCATTGACTGCCAAATGCTAATGTGTATGTTAAATTTCTTGCAAATTTTAGTCCATAGAGAGATATAATCCCATAGCTCCTTTACCATAATTATTTTTTTAACTTCTGTAATCAATGTTCTTACGTCTTTCTTTTTAAATTTATTGTAACCCACCTTGAACCCCATTGTGGGAGAGAGGTGGAATTTAAAATTAATATCCTTGAAACAAAATTAATAAAATAAATAAACATTTAAACTACACAGAACAGAATATTGAATAGAACTGGGAGGGAGGCTCATGAGGGAGGATTGCAGATATTATCCTCCACTGTTCTGTATTTCTAACCACATGCCAAAATATAAACAAAAAAATGTTCTAAGGTCAATAAAACCTAATACTCTCTTTACATATTAACATACATCTCTCACATACCAAGTACATGCACCTAGTCTTAGCTTGTGTTAGCCCATGGTCGATGTTGCTTCATAATATCTTAGCTCAGACAAACCAATTGATTAGCACACTTTCAGCCTGATGAAATGAGGGTTGACTTGAGATTTGTTATTCTTCATGGATTGTCTTCCTACTCTTTTACCATGAGCACACTTCACAGACTAGGCACATTCAATCCGCCTTCACATTTTCAATTTGGTTAAGTTAACAGGCTGTGATCAATGGTACATCACAAGTTTCAGGTCATTAAAAGCTTCTGCTTCTCAAGGATGCATAAGAATGTTTCTTTTCACTAGCTAATGCCAGTAAGCAGATAATCAATTCTGAAGGACTGGTTGATCCTTCCACCCACTCAAATGGAAGTATGCAGCTTTGCCATGCTTGATAGCATCCATTAGAAAAGTTGTCAGCATCTGCAAACTTAAGAGAGACCTTCCTTAATCACCCTTGGGGGATCATTTATTTCACACATATCAAAGAACCTTCACAAGGTGGTTGAAAAGGGTGTTTTTAAAATGTCCTGCCATAATTAACAGTGATGTGAGTGTTAATTGAGTATATGAGCATAATTTCATGGTTTGTACCCTTTGTAACTCTCCAATATATTGTGTACTTTAAGTGTAGGACACTATAGATTTACCTATGAATTATGGACTAGCATAATTAATTTTTCCTTGTTGAATCACAGCTTCTTAATTCAAAGTTTATGATGTTTGTTTCTCACATAGATTAGGATGAACTTATCATGTACTAGTAGATAACTCTTTTGATATCATTGTAGAAGAGAAGAAAATAATAAAAAGATATGAGTTCAAAACACAATAATATGGCCACAATAATAGGGTGAAATTTCCAGGACAGACCTGGGCTCCATCCACACTGTAACATAATCTGGTTTCAAAACCGGGTTGTTTCCCTGTAGTTCTGACATGTACCAATTCTACTTGGTGTGGTTTGCAGGGGGGCAATCAAAAAGCCAATTTAAACTTGTGCATTTGGCACTGGATCCCTTAGTGGTTCTCATTTTTTAGAACTGCAGTGATCCGCATCTCCAATATTGTGAGTAAGCTATTTGGATCTCACAACCACTGTTTAGGAAATAGATGCCTTTTTGATCCAGAATGGTGGCGAATGGGAACTTCAGACCAGATTTAAATGCCATGGAGAGAGTCACTGCTTTAAAACATAATGGGAAGAGTGAATCAATTTTGAATTGCTTCACAAATACAAATCTCTCCACACACAAAAAAGTAAGTGTGACTGCCCCCCTGGAAAGATACGCTACCTAGCAAGGGTGGACAACAGAACCAAGGTTGAGAATTGATTGGAGGAACCAGTAATACCATCTTTTCTGCCTCAGTTGGGGATATGCAACAATATGCAGTTCTCCTCCACCCAACTCTCTCTGTATTTAAAACTATGGTATCTGGGAAGGAATGGGAGTGATGTAAAAAACATGCCAGGCCTAATTACAAGCTGTGCCTAACAGTGAGACAAAATGAACAATGCTAGGCTTGAATATTAGTCCACACCACAGAGATAAATTACAAACAAAAAAAAAAGCTTCATTTATATACTGCTTCATACCGCCTAAGGAGCGTCTAAGCAGTTTACAACTGTAAGCTACTTGCCCCCAACAATCTGGGTACTCATTTTAGCTTCCTAGGAAGGATGCAAGCCTGAGTCGAGCTTGAGCCCTTTTGCTGGTCTTGAACTCGCTACCTTATGGTTTTGAGTGAGTGGCTGCAGTACAGGCATTTAGCCACTGAGCCACCAGGGCTAATGTCCCTAAAGTATCTGTTAACTTAGCTACAGCAAACAAAGAGGCAGAAGGAACTAGAAGGAAATACAGACAGCTATTTTACACAAAGACAAAATCTTTCCTGTTTGGATATCCCTAAAATGGAAATAGTACCAACAAGTTAATTCATTTATTTCGAGAAGAGAGCAGGAAAGGCCACAAATGCAACATGCCAGGAATAGAGGCTAACAAGTATAGCTGTTTTTCAAAATGGTACATGTAGAATCGTCCATGAGCCATGGGGCTTTTCAGAGAAGGGGAGGTGCATGAACAGCAGCTTCACTCATTTGCTCACTTTCAATTAACTGCACTAGAAGCTACACATCAATTACATCCAATGAATAACAGCAACTCCCAATATAGACCACAGGAAAATTCATTCAGTTCCTTAGGATAATGTTGTGCATCATAGATAGCTGGTTAATTTGCTGGGACACACATATTTGTAATTTGTTGCCTGCAAACCGTATCTTAATTTTACATGTCAGTAAAAATTAACTTTACACATGGATGACTGAAATTCATGACAAATATGTGGGGTTGGGGTGGGGGTGGGGGGAGAAGACACAGACACACATCACAGCCCAGGAAGGAAGGACATTTAATATGCCTGTCACACATGGAGGATTTTTTTTTTTTTTTTGCAGTAATTCTTAACCAGTAGATTAATCTCCATCAGAGTACTTCACAAGAGGACTTCAAATTGAATTCTACAAGACTTCCCAGTTTCACAGACAATTGTGTGGATGCTTAGCAATCAGGTGACATTCATTTCATACCACTCATTTCCTTCTATTCAGCATTCAAAGTTCGGGGACTCCAATGGCACCAATAGTGACAGAGATATTGAGGGCACCACAGCTGCAAATGGTCTTTGAATGTATTGGTGAATCATTTCTGAAGGGGTCTAGAAAGAGCAGGGTTTTGTAGTACAATCTTGCATGTGGGAGAAGGTTCCACTAAAATACTTTCTACATCCCTGCAGAAAAGATGGGCCATTTGAGAGTGAAGTGAGCAATGATTGTTGCTCTCTGGAGATTTGCTGCCTGCTGTAGAACAGTATTTTTTCTTCTGTCATGATTTGCTTATATATTT
Organism: Urosaurus nigricauda; assembly: GCA_034509955.1. Classification (NCBI taxonomy): domain Eukaryota; kingdom Metazoa; phylum Chordata; class Lepidosauria; order Squamata; family Phrynosomatidae; genus Urosaurus; species Urosaurus nigricauda. The sequence goes on from JAOEGL010000003.1 coordinate 135,150,893, forward strand.
AACAGAAGGTGATGTGTATTAGAGCCATAACTTCCAAGTAATAAAATCTAACCACCTGAAATTCACACTAAAGAAATTTGCAGATGGTGCAACTCAGTGTTATTTGATATTTAAATACTAATTATTATTTTGATAATTATTTATTTTAATATATCTGGTTTTAACAATTTTACACATTGTAGCAATGTGTCTGCAGTCTGCAAGACCATCTTCAGTCACAAGGGGGCAGAGGCATAGTACATAGATTTGCAATCACTGCAGTTTGAGTAAAGAGGGGAATACTGAAAGGGATATAGAGTTAGTGCTATGTTCTTTCTCCTCCTCTGCAAGGAATGTAATAGAAAGGGAATGTAATGGGAAGTAGTGATGTGACAATTATTTGTCATGATTCACTAAAGACAAGAATTGGCCTCTTTAATTGTTTTATGTACCAGACGAGAAATTTGCCACATGATTGAATTATTGTGAGAATTTTCACATGGTTCGATTGCAAATGAAGTAAAGGCTCAAGGAAATTCCTTTTCAAGTTTTTTGTTGCAAACTGTTTTATTGTATATGGCATCATTGCCAAAAGGGCAAGAGCGTATAAATTTTCACACTCTCGTCACATACAATATTGTGTGTTCCTGTTGTTTTTGCAATGACTGGATTCTCATTTGACTGGGAGCTTCAGTTCAAGAACATCTGGATATTAGAAGCTATGCAGAGTCAGTCAGCCCTGCTTAGTACTTGGATGGGAGACAGCCAGCAAATAATACTAGGTGTAGTGGGCTAGCTTTCAGAGAAAGGAACTGGCAAAATCACTTTGGAGGATTCCTTACTTAAGAAAACCATAGGATATTCACAGACTCCCCATACATTCATGGGCTTCTTGAAGGAGAATGTATGTGCATACACACATACACACACAATTATCTCTGCAGCCACTGTAGCCAGATACCTGGCCCTGTAGCACCAGAGGGGCAAAAGGATGAGTCCTAGAAACCACTGCTTGCATTTTTCATAGAATCCTAGAGTTGGAAGGGACCCCCAAGGCCCATCCAATCCAACTCTTTCTGCCATGCAATAATACATAGAATATTAGAGTTGCAAGGGACTCCAAGGGTCATCCAGCCCAATCTCCTTTGGCCATGCAGGAATACATAAAATCTTAGAATTTGAAGGAACCTCCAGGGGCCATCCAGTCTAACCCTCTTCTGCCATGAAGGAATACACAGTATCCTAGAGTTTGAAGGGACTACTATCCAGTCTAATCCCTTTCTGCCATGCAGGGATATTCCTGCATGGCAGAAAGAGGTTAGACTGGATAGGAGTCCTCATTGGGAAGTCAGCTTTACCTTCACTAGTTTGTAAAAATTCACCCCCTCTAGCACCCCTGTGGTTTTATTTCAATGATGCCATAAAGTAAATGACTGAGAATCAAAAGAAAATTCCCACCTCTGATTGGAATGGCTGATCACTCGCCATTGTGAGAGATGACACTATAATTATGTCACACTTTTCATGGGGGGGGGAGTAATTTTATTGCTCACCATTCTTCAGGCACGAGAAGAATTATTCTATCATTTTACAACACTAATAGGAAGATGGGAATGTAACAGAAAGATCTCAGATACCCACTCTGCCAGGCAGCATTTCCAGGAGATCCAGAGGCCATGGTCTGAAGGTATGAAGTGTATCATTTTCTGGCAGCTGTACAACTTTACTTGATGGCTTCATGTATAAAATTAAGATCTACTCCAGCCAATGTGAAGGTTCTATTTTCATCAATTTGTATATAGACCAAACATTACCTCCCCCAAAGAGGTTTCTCCAAGGTCCCCCCCCCCCATCCAAAGGAACCTGAACCTCTAATGCTCCTCCTCCAACTCCCTGTCATTTAGAGAAATGTGCAGATATCAAAGTAGAACTTAGGAAATATTTGCTTATACTACTCATGTGACTTGCAGTGCTTTTCCCCCACTTATTTCTTGTACTAATATTAATGCAATAAACCTGAAAACAGATAATTTATTTAAGGTGTTAATTTGAAGCTTTTATTTGGTCTTGAAGCATATTTACAAATGCTCATTTTAATTTGGGTATTCTGATGTCATTTAATGCCTAATAAAATTTGCAAATAAAAGAACAATTTGCAAATAAAAAGCTGATAAAAGAAATGAGCTCCCGGATTATGCATTATTGCATTCTCCTTTGGAAAGAGATGACATCTTTTCATGTTTTCACTCAATGAAGGTGCTGGAAAAGTTTCAGAGATGTGTTTATGCTATAAATTTCTCTGAAGTCTTCAGATGCAATATTTAAAATGTATATTCACATATGACATTGCTTTATAGCATGTTAAGGCCTTTCTTCTATATGGTATACATCTACTGACAGTGGTTTGTCAGTGTTTCACCCTTTGCGCTTAAGATCACCCTAAGTGAGTTAGTTGGCAATGATTCCAAGGACCTTAGCACTGGATGGTCATTTTTCTAAAGCAACTGTTACATTAATATTCATTAATTCCTTCGTTGAATATAGTGCATTTCCTTCAATGGCCTCACATTGATGTACATGAAACTCATCACATCCAAATTTTCCTCACAACAACATGTGGGTAGGTTAAGCATAAGCAGAATGAATTGGCCAAATGTATCTAATAAATTCCTTGGCATCAAGTATCAGAATCTGGATCTCTCAAATTCCTGACACTAGATCTCCATGATGTAATACACGAAAACATGGCTTGTAAATCATTCTAATTTATAGTGGGTGAGTGAATTCATGAGGCTCAAGTAACTGATAATCTGTGGCAAAGATTGTGCATATGTACATAACACTTCATATGCACTTCCATGTCTTCCCACTACAGTCAAGCCCTAAGACAGGCCCCTGCAAGTGTCACATACCAGAGCAAAGGGAAGGGACCATTCACATCATATAAATGTCTGATCTTAGCTCAGCTGAGGAAAGTGACATGAGAGTGTGCCTGCCTTTTCTTTCCACCAGTCATCTTTCCTCCTCTTCTCTCTGATATGAAGGAGTAGAAGCAGCAACTTATTGACACCGTTAGACATGGAAGGTTTTTGGATGGAGTGCAAGGGCAAAATGATAGCTCTCTGGGCCCCATCTAAAAAGAGACTTGCATGTCTTGCATGCATGTTAGTTGTTAACGGAATGTTGGCCACTGTGTATTTGCAGGTCCAGGAGCCTCTAACACTGCTGATCAAGGACCTTTGAACAACTAAAACTTATAGCTCAAAAGGTCATAATTCATTATTCTAAAATGGGCTGGTGATCACAAATTTATATATATATATATATATATATATATAGTTTTGAACTTGGTGTACAGTGGCTATGGAAGATACCTGGATATCTTATGGAAGTCTGTTGCATTTAATCCATTTCTAGAGCCTTACTGAACATAACTAGAAATCATATATTTGGCTAGAAAGAGATAGAGCTTGGTCTAACTATGTCATGACATGTCAGTGGAGTAGTGAAATCACTTTGGATTTTAGTCCAGATTTAAACGATCAATCTAAGTGCTGTACCCTTGGATAGTGCCTCTAAAGTTTGGATTAAACACTGGAGTGGATTCACTGTTGTACTGATATCAGAACCACCAGCCACCAATGATTGAGCAAAGAAATAGTATAAGCCTCCTCCTCCTCCTCCTCCTCCTCCTCCTCCTCCTCCTCCTCCTCCTCCTCCTCCTCCATTTATAATTTATTTATAATAATTTATTTCTTGTGCTTTATTTGGAAACTGTAATTTTTATTCAAGAGTTTGGTGGGAATACAGGCCTATTTAACTGATTTATTGTTCAGTCTTACAAGCAACTTCTAGAATGATTTTCATAAGTTAAATCTCAATGAGATAAATAGAACCATATCTTAAGGAAATACTTGTAGAAATTCACCCTTCGCACATGGTGATATTAATTATGTAGTTTGATAATGGTGATATTTTTCTTCTTCCTCTTGCATAATTTTTTTTAGTTGTTGCATGTTCTCAATTAATGGCTTATAGTGACCCTACAACAAACTTATCGTGCACTTTTCTTGGAAAGATTTGTTCAGAGAAGGTTCATCATTGCCTCCCTCTGAGGGGCAGAGAGTGTGACTTGCCCAAGGTCACCAGTAGGTTTCCATAACTGAACAGGGATTTGAACCCTCGTCATCAGAGTCATAGTCCCATGCTCAAAATGCTGCACTATGCTGGCTTTCTGAATTCTCCTACCACCTAATGGTGTTTCTGCCTAATTTAAATATTATATAGTCTTTGTACAGTGTCATGTAACCCTGATGTGTAGAAAATTCTATTTTGGAACAGTGGGTTAGATTTTATTTGAAACCTTGCATAGTATAGTAGTTAGAGCATTGGACTGGAGATCAGGGTTTGATTCCCTGCTTGAGCATAAAAACCCACGGAGTGACCTTGGGCAAGTCACATTATCTCAGCCTCTGAGGATGGCAATGACAAACCCCCTCTGAAGAAACTTGCTAAGAAAACCCTAAGATAGGATCACCTTAGGGTTGCCATAAATAAAAAAATGACTTGCAGGCACACAACACCAACAATGTTCTAAGAGTCTGAGCATATTATTCAAAAGACCATTTTAAGCAAAGAAGAAATTTATGCAAAGAAGAAATATCCTGCAGCATTCTTATGAGTTTTTTTAGTTTGTTTTAGTTTTTGTACACCAATATAATAAGTAGCCTAATTGGGACCTTTGATGTTCAGCCACATCATGCTGTTTTCCATAGTTGTATAACATTCATGGAAAAGATCAAATAGCTGACATCTGCCGATAGGATCCGATAGAATTTGGAGAGGTGTGTCTTCCCCACTGCAGATCCCAAATACCCCCAAACCTGGAAAACCCTTCAGAGCCAGTTTTCAGGCAGCACAGTGATCTGTGAGTCTATTTCAGAGTTGGATTTAGCCATATGTTTTCTCATCTTATATGACATTTATGGTATCTTTACCTAAACACAGACAACATTTAATAAGAAATAAATTACCATTTTGTGTATGGAGATTATTGCACTATCCCATTCTTTAAAAGATGAGAGAGAAGCCTAGGTTGGGTATGAGATAAGTACTGTTCAGGGATGAAGCTGTGTGATAGAATCCATCCCATGCATTTACATCCCATGCCTAGCACATAAAAGACAGTGTAATAATCCCCTATGTAACCACTTGACAGGTATCCATTTTAAAACACATATACACTGCAGTTTTCCATAGCACTTGTCATCATGTCGGAAATGATCATTTTGTTTTAGGCCTTCTCCCAATGGATTTACAAACAAAACAAAACAGAAAGTTCTGGACTTGGAACCTCTGCTTTCTGCTTTTCTTTTGGATATTCATATGATTTCTATTTCACTACAAAATATTTTATGAGTGCTCCTGACCTTAACAAAGATTTTACATTCCCTCTTTCCAGGTCAGTTTAAATTAATCTATATTTTACAAAAGGTAATATATCTGTACTTGGCTGTGTGTTTGTATCATCTCAGGATCAGTAAATATAGATGCCACCAGAAAACACAGTTATTGTTTTCAGCATAAAGATTCAACAGAGAGCAAGCAAGGGATTGAGGAATGCTAGCATTACAAAATGATCCTAAAGCTCATTTGGTGTAAAATTGCTAAAACACTTTACCACTCTGACTATAACTCATGAATACATTTTTTAAATGGCTCTGTGGAAATTGGGGAAAATCACTGTCTGAAATGCTGCATGAGATTGGATGTTACCCCACAGGAGTCTTAGGGGGAAAAAACATTGTCTGTGTGTGGCTTTTCTACTTTGACAGAAAACAGTGATCCTGAACAACAAATAAGACCCAAATCCTATGTGGCTGGGTCTAAACAGTTGTGTGCAAAATAACAATTTTACTCAAAACCCTAGATTGCTGCACATGAAACCAGTGTGTGTTTCTTAGCAGAATAATTTGCTGAAAACCTTCAGGATGTGCAAACACCAAATGGAATTATCCCCAATGTATTATTCTATTTTTTTTTTCACCCATGAAATAAATAACAAATATTCCTTCCATTCCTCTTTTCTAGTGCCTACCACTGTTACAAAACATCTCAAAATTACTTTGCAGTCTCCATTATCCACCATCTGTCTTCGACTATTAAACATGCAGTAGGCCTTATAAGTTATCTAGCATGATTCATGGTCACTTAATGAGAATTGGAAGACATTTTATTAATGAATCAGAGGTATATGTCATTTATGCTCTGATATAATACAACTTTTTGTTGTCCCGAATTTATATAAACAGGAATTGAACTTTCAATGACACACCTTTAATTGCAAACATAAGGAAGTTTTGAAAGCTTCAGTTTAATAATTTATCATCAGAAAGAAACCCAAACTCTTTGTGCAGGGCTTTATGACAATATGGTTTCAAGGCCTTGATACTGATACATAGGAGAAAACATCTTCTATCAATTCAGCACATTTCACCTGGCACAGAAGAGGAAGGGATTTATATACTTATTGGGTATATAAAGATTTTCAGACTAGATAGTGTTGCCATGGAAAGATTCTCTTGAAAGATGACTGCATGTACTCAGTTCAATGAAGCTATTCCAGCAACCTCAATCTTTTGCTTTGCCAACATAAGCCTACCTTGGGTATTGTGATCTTTTACAATCTGGAGGCTAACTGACTGAAGCAGAAGTCTAAATTTATTGCACCTTGCAAAAGTGTAAACGTCTTTTTCATGCCTGTCTCATTTCGTTACCCTTCAGCTGAATGAATAATCGTTTTAATAATATAATCAGCATATTGGTATATGTAGCTTACTATTCCCTTCTGTGAAGCCATAAGGTTACTAAGAACAGATTGTAATGTTATCCTTTATTTGTCATTCCATTTGACTACACATCCACAATGCACTTTCCAATACATTAGCACTTCCTTCTTTTAATGCATTGTTTGCATTGTTGTTGTACTTATGACAGTTCAAGGATAGATGCTTGGTAGCCCATGTATAGTTGCTAGATGATCTTCAGAGGGCTGCAGATGGTATTGTGCAGAGGGTAACAGATGCATGACTATCTGGTTTAGAAAGCAGGTACCTACATGCAAAATTCTTATTTGATCTGAGTTTATTTCATAAGGTCTCCTTAACAAAAAAAACAAATGCAGGCAATTGACAAGATCGTGAAATGCTTTGTGTAACTCATTTATATTTTTTCCAGTGAGATTCAATCTAGAAAGGTCTATTTTAAGGCTCTTCTCAAATTTATATCCAGGTGAAATGCATTCCACAGGCAATATATACTGGTCGTTGGGAGGCTGATAAATCTCCTGGTTTCAGGCCTGATTGGGATATGAAATTAATTGTGGTAGCGAATGTGTGGGAAGCTACAACACCTGGTGGTTGTGAACCACCCAGTATCTTACTTGGTGGTTCAAAAATTAGTTTAATCATAAGTAGTAGTAGTTGCTGTTGATGGTAAGTGATGATGTCATGGGATAGTGGGATTGTACAATGTTTATCATGTGCATTGGTGGGGTAAAAATGGCCCATCTGCAAAATTTGCAACATTATATCAAGATTCCAACACAATAGTCATTGTACGTGACATTACTGCTTCTCATTATTTTGACAAGTAATTAATACTATCAAAACACACTAAAACAAACAAACAAACCCTAAAATACAGAGGGGGGGGGGACTTCAAGTAGCCAGTAGCCCATGTCACTTAGAAGCAAAATGTTAGGATTTTGGGGACTGCACTCTTTATTGTTCCCCCCCTCCACAAACACACACAAAGTGTTAATGCTAATTTACAATGTGGGTGAAATCATTTTGTAACTCTTATTGTTACATCAAGTAGGTAAGATTCCTACTCAAAATGCCTTGCTTTTTATATGTGTGCAAGTTCCTTGCAATGTGTAGAAATCTGCAAACTTATAATCCTATCCCTCAAAATCATTTCCATTCTACTTTAACAGAAACAGAGAGAAATACAGTTCTTTACAGTAAAGGTGGATAAAATGCAATTGTTCAGATGTTGCTGATCTACAACGTGCAGCAGCTCTGGACAGCTCAGACTATAATGAGGGATCCTGAAATGTGTAGTACAATGACATGTAGAAAGCCACATCTTGCCTAATTATGAACTAAATTTTGGTATGGGGACAAGCACAACAATTAAAGAACAAATGGTCAGTTCAGTTAATTAGGCATAGTTTTCATAGCGAATGAAAAGAGAGGGGTGATTCAACCACTGTGGACAAGAGGGTGTAATTGCATGACACAGATCTTCTGGGAGGAAGGAAAAGGGACAGAAAATGGAGGCAGGCATCTTGTACAACTGGCACATTTATTATTAGCATCAGTGTGAGAGCTGCAAAAGCAACATGGTTCCTCACATATTGCTACCAATGACTTTAATATCCCTATGGAAAGGGATCTTGCAGCCTCTTTGGAACTAACTGAAAGACATAAGTTGGTAGCATGCACTTTGATAGACTTGAGCTTACTTCCTCAGAAAGTCTGAGACTTTCAGTTACTCCCAAAGGTGTTGCAAGGTCTCTTTGCATACATATTTTCCAGACTATCATTGCTATGACTTTGAATTTTAATATACCTGGAAACATGTTTACTTCATATGGAAATACCATCAGCTTCTAGCTACTGATCATGATGATTAAAGGGAACCATCACAATGTTCCTCTCCACTTACATTCCTTCATAGTTGGCATATCAGATTCAGGGATGAACAAAAGAGATAGAGATTAAGGTTTTAGTCTATTTAAAAAAAAAAAAGATCAGATTAGCTGTTGCTGCACCTTGGACAAGGTGGATCTTATGATACATCTAGTAAGGAAGTTCTTAAGCTCATCCAGTTGTTAGGTTTGTGGGGATCATTTAAAAAAAACAACACAGAGGTAAATGGTAGCTGAAGATGACACTAACATTTGAAAAATAAACAAAATGTGGATAAGCAATGCTTGCCATAGCCTTGAGGATGACAAGCTTGCCTATTGAACTCTTTTAAAAGGAACAGGTCAGAAAAGGCATACTGACTTGCAGGGACATAGATGCTTCAAAATGAAGGTGCGAAAATCAGCAAAAGTTTCCATCAGCCCTATTGTTTTCTTCATATTCTTCAGCAAAGGCAAAGGCCAAGCAGTGAATATACATGCAATTCTAATTGAGTTCTGAAACTATACAGCTTAATAAAATCACTGAAGTGAAGATGATTGTATTAACCAATGATTCTGGAATCTTAAGTCATTCTGTCTGCCAACTAAAAAGAAGAATTAAAAACTTGTGTGCTCATTGTTGGAGTCATAAACAGAGATAATTATGCTTAATTATGGAAATTAAGTCCCAACTAACATTCAGTTTCTGTAATAATCCTATCCAAAAATCTTTTAAAGGTTTTTTTCCCCCCTTCCAGTAACACTAATGAAGGCCAAGGTAACTCAGGTTAGTGAACATTCTTATGATTATAAGCACAGTACTTGTCAATCTGAGTTGTGCATTTGCCTTGTGGTGCTCTGGCTGCATTTAGTATTCAAGTGTATTATTCCTTTTGCTTCAGCAACTTTTAACAATTCCCCATAGCAGCATCACAGTGCAGACAAAAGAGGTTTTATATCATACAGAAAACACTCTGTTAGCCATACTAGAAGTGGCATAAAGGTGAGTTTTTTCCTTTTGAGAGAGAAAAATTAGGTATTTTCCTCCTAGCTATTTTGATGTTTGCCAAGTCTTTTGCACTAAAAAGAAAAAAAAGACCTTTCATTCTTCTTGTCCTTGAACTTGGGGGTGATTGACATACTTTTGTGTGTGTGTGTGTGATGAAGGTCATGGTGAGATATTTTCAAGAAATTTAAATTAAAACATGCTACCCCAAGTGAAGATTCTATCTCTCCTTGGCTAAAATGGTCCTAAAGGTAGAGAGCATGGGAACAATGACATTGTTGTTGTTTTAGTTACTGCATCCTTCAGGCAACATGATCAGTGGGTATGCAATCTGAGGGTCCTGGTGGCTATAACTCAAGCATGCATTGTTGGATTCAAGGTGTTTTGTACTATTCCAGGTGGACAACTCCATATTGCTGATGGGCAAATTACCTGCATGCACTAAAACTTGTACATCATACTTCGGGGAAGAGTTTACTTGAGTCTTCTTTCTGATCATCCCTGCAGAAATAGGTGTCTGTTTCAGGAATTGGGTGGCAGTGGAATAAAACTCCACGAAAAGATCCTCCAGAACCAGCAGTCTGGCAGTGTTGATGTTTGGTTGTTATTCAGCTGGGCTGTTTTCTCACCTAGTTGCATTCTCTTAATGCATCACAGGCAAGTTGAGAAAGGTCCTTTACCAATAAGAGATCCAAATTAATTCAGACAAAATGAGATGGAAATGTGGCTTTTCATTCTAGATCAGGCAGGATGGGGGAGATATTATTCCAAACAAACAGAAGTATATCCTAAATTACTCATTGCTGGGCCTATGTAAAATATTATCCAATAGCCAATTTGAAAATTGCACATTGAGAGGATCTGGACTACCACCACCTTTCCACTTAAAAAATAAAAAAATAAAATAAAATAAAAAATAAAATAAACTTACCTTGTCAGAATGTATATTAATTTGAAGTTGCTATTTATCTCTTTGTCCCTAATCTGGTATTTCTACTCTGTATTTTTTTCTTGTATTATTTTCCTTTACACTCCTTAGCTTCTTTTATTCACACTGCTGTTGAATTAAACTGGCTGTGGCAACCCACATCATTAAGCTTTTGGTCATCCATGACATCATCACATCAGACATATGTCTAACAATGAAGACAATCACTCAGAATATATTTTTAAAGACTTCTTTCTGTCTCCATGTGGGTAGAACAGTAGTGTTTTAGGGACCAGATGAAATTGTTTTATAGGCTAGATCTGGCCTTTGGGCCATCAACTGGTCATATTTACTTCAAAGATGTAGTGCAAAAAGAATATCCTGTAATCATTTGGTGGGCATGCCCCAATATGCTCCATTTCTTTTATGTTGCAGTCTTGTTCTTCCAGTTGCAGTCAAGTGCAAAAAAATAGAATATATATATATATATATATATATCCTGTCTTCTTGCATTTGTTCCCCCTGCAGTTGTCTCTGCAAGTTCCCACACTTTGTAGCACATCTTTTTTTAAAAAGAGATCATCACCAGAAGATTAGAGCTCTTTCCTGACCTCTACAAAGGGACCATTCAACAGAAGTCTCCAGTGAAATGGTGTGTGTCCCAGATGTAACAAGGCATCATATTTCTTAGCAGATGGCTCTGTGTTCAGCATGTCATAAAATTTCCTACATGAGGCCCTCTCTGATGTATTCCCACTAGAGATCAGGTCAGTCTGGATCAGACATACCCATCAATCACTTGAGCTGCTAAGAAGCAAGGAGTACAGCTATGACGAGCAAAGATCAATGGCTGTCCTTTAAAACAGTGTAGGACTTAACCTCACCTTGTAAAAAAGGGGAAAGGGGGGAAAACTTTGGATAGTATATTTGACTTTACTTACAATTAACATTTAAAGAATATAAGAGATCAAGACTAACACATTTTCAACCATATTCACTTAAAAAAGTGCAAACATTGAGCAGAAAAGGAAAAGTTTAGAACAGATGTGTCTAAGTTAAGATCATCAGGATGTTCTTGGACTATGAAGCCTAGCCAATATGCCCAATCACAAGGAATTATGGGAGATGTGGTTCAAAAGCTTCTTGAGACTAAAAGTTGCCCACCACATGGAAAAAAGTGGGCATATCTTTAAATAAGCATGTTACGTGCACCTTTTCCTAGACAAACATGCTGATAAGGCCCCAGCAGAGGGCTAAGGCCTCATCATATTTCCTCACCCATCTTGTTCCACAAAGGCTATTCCTTCCATTCACATATGGATCTGATCTGCATTTCCAGACAAGCATGTGGATTTAAACATAGTTGTGCCTTTCTGTGCAATCTTATTATATCTCACTACTTTATTTGTAATGCATGTTGTTTTATGGACTAGTATGAACTACTTTTGGAAGATAATCTATCTTGAAAGGCAATTTTAAAATTTATCAACTGAAGTAATTATATACACACACACACACACACACACACACACACTGAATTTCACACTTCTGTCCAACTGTCCAAATTCCATCTGTCCAACTATTCAACTGTGGCAATGTCACTGAGACTGAGGTGAGAACCCATGTGGCTGGATCAGGCCTGCCATGCTGCCCGATAAACCATACTATGTCCACAAATGAAGGTGTGAACTCTTTTGAAATGTAATCTGAAAATTAAAAGAAACAGAAGACAACAAGCTTCCTTCATAGGATGTAATGTGCACGTGTATTTCCTGAAAGCAGGAGATCACCATCTATCAATGTGCTTAATTGACTTACTTTCCAATCACATGGCTGCAGCCATGGAGGCTGCTTCAGTTCAGAAAGACTGTGTACCAAATCTGACCTCTTAAAAGGTTAGCCAAAGTCTTAGCTGCCATTATCTAAAATTGGAATTTAGTTAGAGGTGATTGATCAACATGTTGAAACAAGGAGCCTGGAACTTGACCACCGAAGGCCACATATCCTGTCAGTACCTGAACTGGGCAAAGATCAACCAAAATACATGAATTCAGAATGATAGAAATCCCTTTACTGTTCTCAAGTCCAGTTTGTTAAAACCAAACCAGTGGGATTGGGGGTTATGCTTGGAATGTATAATTTAATGTTGTAAGCTACCCTGGTTGTGCTGCACAGAGGGGCGGGATAAAAATAAATTATTATTATTAATAGTAATAGTAGTATTAGTAATTAACAAGGCCCTGTTAGAAGTGTCATTTTTTGATGACATGACCAATTCCTCCCAAAATGCCATTAACACTGCTGCATGGAATAACCTAGCTTCAAAAAGGGAAGAACATAAAGGAGCCCACTGTTCTCTCAAACCCATGAGAATTTCAGGCATGATGGGCACCCTATCATCATATCTAATGCCCTAAATCCTGGCCCACCTCTCAAAGGTCTTACAATTCTAAAATCAGCTGTATGATCCACCAACCTCTGGGCTTTGGCAGGAAACGCAAGGGCCAACAACTTATTTCTAATGGTTTGGGGCATGAGCCCTTTATTGAGTAGATGGACACAACATTGTAAGCAGTGTTTCACTGGTACTAGCCATGTTGGGCTTAAACCATGAGCAAGGACAAACCTTTCAAAAACTTTGCATGCCTTTCTGTAATTGGAAAGTGTGCTGTCCAAAAGTGAAGTGCTTATCACCCTTGCCACCTCACCCTTCCAAGCATCCAAAGGTCTTCTGGCATCGCTTACGGGTTGAGGTGTCCTCTAGAGCCAGCTGTCTGAAACGACATATCTGTTGAAAGGAAAGGGCATCAGCTATTTCACTGTCAAACCCCGGGACATGGAAAGCTGTGAACAGTATGTTATGCATCACACACTTAAGGACAAACACCCTGACCAAGCTCATGACATGAGGAGACTTAGATGACAACTAATTGATTACCTGTACTGTGGCTGCATTATCACACCAAAAATGGTCAGACGAATTGGCAAATTTGTCTGCCCAAATATGCACTGCAACTACTATTGGAAAAAAATTACAAAAAAGTGAGATTTGTGGAAGGACCAGCCACCATCCAATCATAAAGCCAGAACTGTGCAAACCAATGATTGTTGAAATGAACTCCAAATTCAATGGAACCTGCTGAATTGGAAGAGACCTGTAAAGCTCCACGGAGTTTCAAAATGCCCCTCTAAAAGGATACACCATTGAAGGATTCCTTGAAGGAAATCTTATTTGATCTCGGTAGTTCAGACATGCAAATCATGTTTGCAGAGCTCAAATGCCTAAGAAAGACCTGGCTTAGGTCAACAACCCTATAGGCAAAGATTTAGTGGCCAATCAATTCCTGAAAGTCTCGAAGGGTGGCATTACATGATTGCAATCCTCTTCATAATGTTGGTTAATTTATCCTGTGGCAAACTAGAACACTGATTTTTGGTGTCAATTTCAATTCCCAAAAACAGGTAATGGGACGTTCTGTCTTTTCATGTGCAAGTGGGGCTCCTAATTTATCAGCAAGAAGCACAAATTGTTGTATCAAAAGGCAGCATTGGCCAGATTCTGCCCTCCCAATAAACAAAAAAAAGTCTAAATAATGAGCCACGCCTTGGAGTCTAGATTGCATAAGTATGCCCACTCTAAAAATGTACTAAACAACCCATGAGAAGAGCCCTATCCATATAAATTTTTTTTCAAATGAAAAACCCAATAACTCAAAATCCTGAGGATGAACAATTTGAATGCAGACTTAATATCACAATTTCCAGAAGCAAATCCTTTAACATGTACAGTGGTCAGCACTGAATCAAAAGATGTAAAACTCAAAGAGCAAAACTCTAGTGGGATATTTTCATTAATTGAATCACACTTTGGAAAGGATAAGTGCTGCATTAACCTATATTCCCCTGGAGCCTTTTTAGGGGAAATGCTTAGTGGAGACATCTGAAAATTAGGAACTGGGGGTGAAGAGTAAGGACCAACAATTTTCCCCTCAACAAGTTCCTTCTGAATCTTGGCTCTAACTATATGTTCCATACCTAAAACAAAATGCAAATTCTTTGAATAATAAGGTCTACGCTTTGTTAATACCATGATTTAGTGGTGCTGAATAAACAGGATGTGTACCTGTACCTGATGTCACCACTTGCACAGTTGATACTGAAGGAGATGGCTACACAGCTGTCTGAGGGACCACATCTTCAACAGCTACCTCTTGACACTGGTCCTGATAACTTCTGTCAAGAGCCTTTGGTGAAATGTCTGGAACATGATCATCCACTGCAGCTCACTGACCCTCTGGGGGCTCTGGCCTGGATGCCTCCTGACACATTGACGGCTGAGAATCCTCATCCTGGGCTCAAAACTGCTCTAGGGAGGTAAGATGAGATTGAACTTCTCATAAATATTCTCTTTTTTTCAGACATCCTAGCTGACCTACACCCAGAAGGTGCAATAGGAACATATCCTGCCCTCTCACATACCAAAGCCTGCAGCCTGGATAGCACTGAATCCAATGAATCTCTTCATCACTGTCCTCCTCAGCATCCACCAATTGAACCCACTTGGGGTTGGGCTTTGGGGTCAGGGCCCTTGCCCTTATGACCCCCCCCCTTTCTTTCTTTGGAGCCATTAACAATTCATTTCACTGAAGAAATGATGGTTCCTATTATAAGGATGTGATCTGAAAACCAAAGACTTTACTGAGCAGAACAAACCTGAATAGTAGAATGCACCATGCACCCCAGCACTAATGAATGTATGTGCTTGTGTCACCAGCTTCCCCTGTATTTAATGACAGACAACCAACCAAATACTCTCTGGACCGAATCCTGCTTAGCATAAAAAAATATCTTTAAAATGGCTCATTAACACTTGGAATGTGGAGCTGGGGTCCCCTGAAGTTGTATTGCACCCCTTACATAACAACAGACATCCTCTCAACAAGGATGACAATGCAGCAATACAAAATGGCTGCCAAGCCTCAATAAAATGGCTGCCACATTTATCAGCAAGGGAGGGTAGCCAGCACAGAATGCTGTTATAGAGTGAAACACCATCTGTCCTTGTGTTTATTGGAGGACTCCTATCCCAAAAACTGTCTGGGCCAACCTGGCTTAGCATGAAAAATTTACTCCAAAATGACTGCTTGTGGATTGGTATGCCAAGCTGGGGCCCTCTGCAATTGTATGACACACCTCACTGAGCCACAGACCAACCTCCAACAAGGTTGCAAATGCAGCTATATAAAATGGCTACCAAAACAAAATGGCGGCCAAACACTTTACCTTTAAATACTGACTCTGCCCCCCATCACATGCCCAAGCTCAGCCCGTTGGGCTTTGCTTATTTTTAAATTACCAGGTCTCATATCATGGAGGGTATCAAAGCCACACTCCAGGGCTCTGCCTATTGTCCTGGTGTGAAAATTAAAGGGAGGAGTGGTTCAAAAACCATAATGAGAACCAGAAGTCTAACTTTAAAAAAAAATAATGGGAAAATGTTCAGAGGAGTCACCTTAGTCCAACTAACCTAATTTATGCATGTAGGCAATGTGGTAACAGAGCGAGCTCTACCATTAGACAATCAGGTGTCCACCTCTGGATGTCTTATCCTCAGGGTTACTAAAGACATTGTTCCGTTGCTAAGACAGAAGTGAGATTCACCTGTAAGACTAGATGTTTCTATGGATGGAATAGGAGTTTCCATCTTGTTTTTAATCTTAGGTAGCAAATGTTTCAGACCAACATTGTATTGTATAATCACAGAGGATCCTTGCTTGGTCCTTAATAATAAAAAGGAAAGAATGCAGGCATGAGTAATTGTTTGTGTTATCTCTTAAATAATTCAAATACATTGTGCACTGTTTAATAAACCGCTTTGCTTTCTTGAGTATTTTAGGAAGGATGTTCTAATTCTGAATTCCTCAGCTATTAGAAAAATGTTTTGTTATTTCTCATATTATACCACAACAAAAACTAGAGGTTTTCCAATATTTTGCCCACCCCTGCTCAAAGATGTATAGTTGTTTGTGTTTTTCAAATAGCTGTTTATTGAATTACTACATCCCATGCTTAGTTATACACTTATATTATTGCTAATATGTCCCTAAATAATTCAATATGTGATTGGCCTGTGTACCAACTGATGTTTATGAGTGCGTAAATGGCCATGGATGTTTCTTGTTTTCTCCACTTTCCCAACACAACTGCACCCCATTCTACTGCCCTGTACACACACACACACACCTTCATCTATGTTCATATCTTTTTATGTATCTATAAAAAATAGCCTTGCCACCAGGAGTCTTGGGCATCACATGAAAGAGTAAGGTAGAATGTCCTTGTTTTACCTACAGGCAGCTTCTTTCAAGTGACTGCCAAAAGACAGAGCCTGAGGGTGTCATCTGTTGTGTGGCTGTCAGTTGCTAGCTGAAACAGAAAAGAGGGTGGGAGGTTAGGGGGACAGACTTTTGAAGAATCCCTCAATCTACCTTATTATAAAGTTTCAGCTACATATCTTTCCTTTGAATGTCTTTCTACTGCTCAATGTTTACCTGTGCTGCATCCATATACAAGCTGAAATTCAAAACAGGGCTGGAAAACAGTGGACACAATGTCTTACTCATTTTGTTTGTTTGCATTTTATGAGCATTCCAAAGCATAAACAGCTCGTCAGTATGCTGATGACATTCAACTCTATTTCTTCTTTCAGCCAAACACCTAGGAAGCTGTTTCCATTCTAAATCTATGAATCATCCATAATAGAGTGGATATGAACAAACAACCTGAAGTTTAACCCAGGCAACACAGAGCCACCCCTACTTAGATGAAAGATAGAACAGGGTCTAAACACTCAGCATTTGTGGATGTGGTTACATTCCACAAATGACACAGATTCACTGTTTGTATGCATTCTTGAATTAATTCCTGAACCAGGATACTCAGATGTCTATGGTGGACAGTAGTGCATTTGTACAATTAAGACTTGGCTATACCTGTTCCTAGAGAAGTCTCCTCCGGCCATGGTGGAACATACTATAGTTACATTACATTAACATTACATTAATGGTATTGAAGGACCAAATCCCAGTGGTACAAAGGGCCCACTATAATGCTCTTATTACAACAACTCCTTTGGCTGTGTGTGGGTGTGGGGGTGGGGGTGGGGGTGTAATTCAAAGTTCTGGTTATGACCAAAAAAGCCTTATATGGTTTGATTCCAGGTTGTCTGAAAGACTGTTTCATTCTGCATATGCCTACCCAGGCTTTGACATCTTTGGGTATTTCTCCCAGTATCCTCACAGATAAGTGATGGGAACACAGTATAAAGCCATTATGGTATTGAGACCAAACCGTGCCAAGGACTAGGCTCAACACACCTGCTAAAATAATATTCTGGTAATTACCATTCATTCTTATTGTTTATTGTGTGTGCCATCCTCTCACATTATTTAATAAGGTCACATATATGGTAGATATTCAAGGTTGTCATTATTTCAGAAAATGGAAAAAATCTTTGAAAGTGTAAAACAGAATATGTCACAAAAAGATCAATCTAGGTCTGTCAACAACTGTTAGCTAAAAGCTAACAAAAACAGTGGAATTACTTAACACAAGATGCTGAAGATAAACAAGCTCCTCGGGGTGGTTGGCTGGTTGCTTGTGGAAAGTAACACTTGTGCACATTTTCCAAATCATATGCATTGCTTACATATGCACACAAACACCTCCCCATACTGATTAAAATATGCTCGTATTGTATTTTCATATGTTTGAAATGTGTACATTTTCCTATATGAATTTTTCACCTTTATCACTTCTTTATTACACATGCCCTCAACCACCCTGTAATCTGTGGATTGTAAACTGCAAAGGACACCCAGTCTGTGCCTAGTCAGAGCATTATTTGGGAAAATCTGTGCAAAACTAATGGATGCATGAAAGTATAATTGAACCATCAAAATATAATAACCCAGATAAAACTGTCCCCTTAGGACATATCGTAGCCTGGAAAAAATTACATTTTTGGACTATACATCAATAATCATTCAGTCGTCATAGCCAGAGTTTGTGTTCGATTATGGTACACATGTTAATCAATCCATCAGTGCAAAGATAACAAGGGCCCAAAATAGCCGGCTTCTGAATGGGCCAAATAAGGTGGCTTCTGGATGATTTGATGGCATAGTGTTTACATGACACTCCTCCCCCTCCCCAAAGGGCCAGAAGCTACTCTGAGGCCACACCAAGCCAGAGAAAGCTGGCCCCAAAAGGAGTGGATTTAATCCCCTCCTGCCAGAGGCCCATTTGGGACTGAAGTGATAGCCCAATTTGGAACTGAGCTGTGTGGTCACCATAGTCCTAGAGCAATTGGGGCTGGAGTGGCCATAGGCCAGTTCCTCTAGGCCATCTGCTTTGGCCCATTATTAGCATCCAGCTATTGTTAGTTAATGCCACTGTTAGTGAAATTTGCACTTTCTGTACATTTCCCTCTGACCCAATGACTACAATCTCTCCCCACATCCAATATGGACACATAGGAGTGATACAGACCACCCAAAAGGGGCGGTCTGTTCTCACCCCAAGAAGCGGCGAGATGGGGCCAAGGCTGCCACACCGGCAGCCTCTGTGGCCCCATCCTGCTGCTTCAGGAGGCCGCGGAGAAGCAGCAAACTGCTGCTTCCACGCTTCTGGAGGCAGCACCAAGGAAAAAAAGGGGCTGCCACGGCCCCTTTCTCCCCAGGTCTTTGGTGTGGCCATTTGAAAGCCGTGCCAAAGACCCAGCACAAAAAAAAAAAAAAAAAAAAAGCTCTCTCATGGAGCTCTTTTTGGTGCCGCAGAAAGGGTGCACTTGGCACCCTCCTGCAGCACCATTGCATCATGGCACACATAGTGTATCTAAATGCTGCACGCACCATGACACAATCATAGCACACCCATATGGATGCCGCCATTTTAAAATGGCGGCGTTCATATGGTTTAGGGTTCAGGAGGGTGTAAACACTGCACCCTCCCAAACCCTAAAGGCGCTTCTTCTAGCCCTTATTGCACCTCTAGATGACCGTCTGGATCAGGCCATAATTTACCAAAATAAGCCAATTATCAGATCACCTGTGCTAGGATGTCTGTGCTACCACCATCCTATTATTTGTCGCTTCCATCAAATCTTTAGTACGGAACAGGAATATCCGTGGGCGGAGGTAACCAAAACCTCCGCACTGTCATGGACGGATCATTTCCTGATCAAGTTGGAACTAAAAGCCACTTCTGTCCCCGCCGGGGGTGGTGGACCCATTAGAATGGTCCGCCCTCGAAGACTAATGGAACCAATTGGTTTCCAGAAGGCCTTAGAGGGTTTAATGGTTGGCAACGCCGGTGACTCTGTCGAAGCTTTGGTGAATACCTGGAACACCGATCTTCCCAAGGCTCTCGACGCAATCGCCCCCAAGCGTCCTCTCCAACCCGCTCCAAATCGCAAACCCTGGTTCTCGGAGGAACTCAGGGAGATGAGGCGGGTTGGACGACGACTAGAGCGCAAATGGCGGAAGACTCGACTCTTCTCCGACAGAACTCGCCATAGGCAGCATCTTCGCGCCTATCGGGAGGCTTTGTGTGCAGCGCGGAGATCCTTCTGCTCTGCACGCATCGCGTCTGCAGAGTCCCGCTCAGTAGAGCTGTTTAGGGTTGTGGGGGAGCTGACGCGGGTGCCCCCCGCGCCAAATCCCCTACTGGACCCAACAACAGCCTGCTGTGATGAGTTTAACACCTTCTTTGCAGACAAAATCTCTCGGATAAGGGCCGACTTGAATGTCAATGTTTTGTCAGAGCCCATAAGTGAGGTGTCCGATAACTCCGTTGCTGTTTCTTTACTGGATGAATTTCAACCTGCAAGTACCGAGGACGTGGACAAGCTCCTTGGAAGTTTGAGAAAGACGACTTGCCCTCTCGATCCTTGTCCATCTTGGCTGGTCGCCCAGGGAGGGGACGCAGTGAGAACATTCCTTCGGGATGTGATCAATGCGTCCCTCAGGGAGGGTTCTTTACCATCTTGTCTAAAGGAGGCGGCCGTTAGACCCCTCCTGAAGAAACCCTCCCTTGATCCCTTGGATAAAAACAACTACAGGCCAGTCTCCTTGCTCCCATTTTTGAGCAAGGTCATCGAGAGAGCAGTCACCTCCCAACTCCAAGCTGTCTTGGATGAAACTGATTATCTGAATCCATTTCAAACGGGCTTCAGGACAGGACATGAAGTTGAGACTGCCATGGTCGCTCTGGCCGACGACCTTCGCTTGAGCATTGACAGGGGTAGTGTGACCCTGCTCGTGCTCTTGGATCTCTCAGCGGCCTTTGACACGGTAGATCATTCCATCCTTTTGGGTCGACTGAGAGAGTTGGGGATCGGAGGCACTGCGCTTCGGTGGTTCCGGTCCTTTCTCTCCGGGAGATCCCAAAGGGTGAGGCTCGGGGACAGTTGCTCTTCTAAGATAGAGCTTAATTGTGGCGTCCCTCAAGGCGCCATCCTGTCCCCGATGCTGTTTAACATCTACATGAAGCCGCTGGGTGAGATCATTCGGAGGCATGGAGCTCAGTGTCTTCAGTACGCTGACGACACTCAGATTTACCTCTCCATGACAAGATCGTCGGCTCAGACTTCAGATGGCGTCTCTCCTCTCAATGACTGTCTTACGGCAGTAATGGATTGGATGAGGGAAAACAGGTTGAAGCTCAATCCGGACAAAACAGAGGTACTAACTGTCACAGGACCGAAGCCAGGATTGGGAATACACCTCCCGGTCCTAGATGGGGTCACACTCTCCTCGAAGGACCCTGTTCGCAGTCTGGGGGTACTCCTTGATTCGTCGCTTCACATGACTAGTCAGGTGAATGCGGTGGTCAGGAGTGCCTGTTATCAGCTTCGGCTGATCCGCCAGCTGCGCCCTTTCCTGGAGCCAAAGGACCTGGAGTCAGTGGTACATGCTTTGGTAACCTCACGATTGGACTTCTGTAATGCGCTCTACATGGGGCTACCCTTGTGCCTAACTCGGAAACTTCAATTAGTTCAGAATATGGCAGCCAGGCTTGTCACGGGAACATCAAGGAGAGAGCACATAACACCAGTGCTCAAATCTCTCCACTGGCTGCCGATTAGTTTCCGAGCGCAGTACAAGGTGTTGGTTTTAACCTTTAAAGCCCTACATGGCTTGGGTCCATCTTATCTGAGGGACCGCCTCCTCCCATACGAACCCCTCCGCACACTCCGGTCTTCTGGGAGGAACTTATTGCAGCCTATGAAGACTAGACTGACGCAGACCTCCCAGAGGGCCTTCTCGGCTGTCGCTCCCAGGCTATGGAATGGCCTGCCAGACGAGATGCGTCTTATTACATCTTCTGATTGCTTTAAAAAAGCCTTGAAGACGCATCTCTTCCGGCAGGCCTTCCCAGAAAGTTCTTAACCTCCCGGCTCTGTTTGGGTTAAGCTCTCCCATTAGCATTTTAACATCTTGACCCTGATCTCTATGCAATGGGTTGCCGTTTTAAATTGAAATTTTTATTATGTCATTTTAATTGATGTTAGTTTAATTTAATTTTAAGGGGCGGGTGGTTGGGTATGGGTCATGTATATTTTATCTTGCATTTTTTAATTGATGTAACCCGCTCCGATTGGATACAGAGGAGCGGGCTATAAATAAAACTTTATTATTATTATTATTATTATTATTATTATTATCATCAATAGAAACATGTGTATACTGTAATAATCTGTCAGAGGCAAACGTCAATGGATTTGATGAGGTGAGCTTCAGTCCCTGAAAGTTAATGCAAAAAATAGTAGGTTGGGGCAGTATAATATGTTAGTTATTTTTGTACAGCAAATTAAAATGATTACAAAGTTGCTAGAAATTCAAATGTAAAATACCACATCTGTTGCAATGAACATCTCAAACATGAATCAAGGAAAATGGGAGACACTGCAGACTGTCATCCGGAAAAACAGCAGTAGCAGAATATGTTATAAACCATCCTGGACATAAAATACTATTTGAAAATACTGAAATTCTGGACCATGCCAACACCTATCAGATCAGAATGCACAGGAAGCCATTGAAATCCATAAACACCAAGACAACTTCAAAAGTTAAGAAGAAACCCTTAAAATTAGCAAAGTTTGGCTACCAGTCCTGAAAAACACTAAAATCAAGACCCAGCAAAATACAAATGTAAATCACCTAGGATGAGTGGTTTTCCCAGTAGACAATGTTCACTAGTTAAACAGACACTAATACTCTTTGCATATCCTCCTATCCTGAGGCCTTGCCATTCAACAATAGGACAATACACAGATAAACATAGAAATCATTCCTTCCTACCCAGGCTCATGCAGTAGATATATACCTGACTCTCTTCCATGCCAGCATTATCTGAAAATGCCAGACAGAGATGTGTTTGGAATAAACTGTTCTAGAACATGGCCACCAACCATGTGCATATTTTGCTGGGAACAAGTTCTGGATGGTGAACAATCTTTTGATAAATGTGTGGTTTTTGAAGACCCTCTTACAGTAGGAAATTGTTGTTGTTGTTGCAGATAACAGCTTTGCTGTCAGGAAATAATATATCTACATAGAAAAGTAATCTCCTGTGCAGAAAATGCTGTTTTCTTGGAAGAAAATGTTGTATTTTGTGCAAAACAACCATGTGTGAATTTTGTGCAGAATTATTCCTGAATTGATGTTCCACAGTGGGAAAGGAAATTGCTAAAATTACCCCTTTCTTCATTGAAGAAGAAACTTAGTGAAGAATTACATCCCAAGCACTCTAGGCAAGACAGAGTTGCTTCTGGTCAATCAGAAGGCAGATCAGGAAATAGGGACTCAGCCTGTGTTGGATGGGGTCACACTCCCCCTAAAATCTGAGGTTTGCAGCCTGGGTGCAAACCTCAGGTTTGAGCCTGGATGCTCAGCTTTCAGCTGTGGCCAGGAGTGCATTTCCACAGTTAAAACTTGTATGCTATTTGCACCTGTTCCTTCAGAAATTGGATCTGGCTAGAGTGACACATACCTTGTTTACTTCCATTTGTACTATTGTAATACGCTTTACATGAGCTGCCCTTGGAAACTGTTCAGAAACTTCAGCAGGCGTAAAATGCTGAGGCCAGACTATTGAGTGATGCCAGCTACAGGAATCATGCAAATCCCCTGCTGTAACAACTGCGCTGGCTGCTGGTCCATTTCTGGGCTGAATTCAAGATGCTGGTTTTGACCTTTAAAACATTAAATGGTTTGGGTCCAGACTATCTAAAGGACCGTATCTCTCTATACAAGCCAGCCCAAGCACTAAGATTGGCAGGAGAGGGCTTTCTCTCAGTCCCACCACCTTTGAAGGTGAAGTTGGCGAGCACTCAGAAGAGCGCCTTCTCTGTGGCTGCTCCCAGGCTGTGGAACCCCCTTTCATGGGAAGTTAGGTTACCCCCTTCCCTGCTCTCTTTTTGACAGCAGCTGAAGACATTTTTATTCATGCAGGCATTTGATGGGTGAAATTTTTGGTGTAATGTGGTGTGCTGTTTTAATGTTTTAATGGTGTGTGTGTTTTTTACTGGTTTTAGCTGTGCTGTTTTTAACTTATGTTTTAATGTGGTTAATATTTAATTACCTTTAAATTTTGTAATCAGTGTTTTAGTTCTATCATTTTTAAATTATTGTAACCTTCCTTGAATCTCATTGTGGGAGAGAGGTGGGATATAAATTCTTGAAATAAATAAATAATAAAATAATCAGTTTACATTAAGGAAATTCTGATGACCTTTATTGCAATGCTAATGGAAAACCTTTGCCTTATTGTCCCCCAACATTCAGCCAAGATTCTTGTTTCAGCTATCAGGAAAAGTTGGTGGATACTAAGCAAAGCTAAGCCATTTTGTTTTCGTTTTATTACATATTTTATTTTGAATTAGTTTTTTTAAATATAATTATGTTTTTTTATATATTGAATAGATACGCTTTAATTTTAGGACAGTTTTGATGCCTATTTTTCATGAATTGCAGATTGGAATAAATATTCATTTATTTTATTCCTTTATATACCAAAGGAAATGAAAAACATGCTGCTTGCAATGCTCATGTGCAAAAGGATTTTACTTTAACTCTTTTCACCACCAATTTAAAAATTCAGATCTTAAACTAAACAATAAAACAGGAAAGAGGTGATATGATAGCCCTGTTTAAATATTTGAAGGGAGCAAGCTTCTTCTCTGCTGCTCTAGAAACTAGAACATGGAACAATGGTTGCAAACTGCAGGAAAAGAGATTCCACCTCAACATTAGGAGGAGCTTCCTGACAGTAAAGGCTGTTCGACAGTGGAACACACTCCCTTGGAGAGTGGTGGAGTCTCCTTCTTTGGAGGTCTTTAAACAGAGGCTGGATGGCCATCTGTCGGGAATGCTTTGATTGGGAGTTCTTGCATGGCAGGGGGTTGGACTGGATGGTTCTTGTGGTCTCTATGATTCTATGACTTGGATCAATTCCTTTTTTAAACTATTTTTTTTTCACTAGCACTAGTTGTTCTTCACCTTCCACTCTGCCAAACTGATTACTCTGCTAGAGAGACTCACTACTTTCTCTCACATTTCCCAGCAGGACTATATCTAGCAATCCTGCTCTTGTCCAATTCTTGTTCAATTTCTAATTCTTAGGATTATTGTTTCCCATCTTCTTGTTGAAATTTCTTGTTTTTTCAATTATTATCAATTTCATCTTATTGTTATAAGGATGTAATTATTCACTGACTTTCTTAAAAGTAGCAACAAGTAATCATATTATTTTCCCACTAAAAGAAAGTTTTCAAAAACATGCAGTTTCCAAGGCCAATTCACAATGTGCAAGTCATTTGAAGAAAATTCACATGGAATTGATCTGTGCAGAAAACAACATACATACAAAAATGAGAATTAAAGTAGAATTAGACTATTATAGTATTAAAACACATCACACATTAAAATAATAACATACAATTAAAGATAAAAAAGTCTTTAAAATAATACCATTGGCCCTCCTTATCCATGGATTTTTTTATCCATAGATTCAAGCATCCACGGCTTGAAAATATTCCAATAAAGTATAAATTCCAAATAACAAACCTTGATTTTCCATTTTATATAAGAGACACCATTTTGCTCTGCCATTATATTTAATGGGATTTGAACATCCATGGATTTTGTTATCCATGGGGATCCTAGAACCAAACCCCAGCAGATAACAAGGTCCCACTGTACAGTTAAAATATTACAATACCCTGTAGTCCATCCTTTACATGATATCCAATTGGATGTTAATCATATAGAGATGAAAAAGATATCAGAAAAAAAATATTTTTAAAAAAGTCAAAAAGCAAAAAAATCAAGCAATTTTTGAGTGTTCAGAATCCTGCCAAAAAAATCCTGGACTCAGAAAACACTGCCTCAGAAAACACTCAGTGTGGCCAAAATAGCTTACATCTGCTCAGATTCTGGCCAAATTCAATGCATATCGCTTGCTCCTAATGCTAAATTAATAACTAAGATTTTGATCAGAAAAGTTTTCTGATCACAATCCAAATACAGTGCACCAGGTTAGAAGATTTTGCTGGAGTTATTTAGCAAATGACTCCATGATGGCACACAACTAGGACTGAAAATAGGTCTTAAAGAGTCCCAGTCGATCATTCCCACAATTAGCATACTCTGCCTCCAGCTACACTAAAAATAAAAGCCATTTTCTGGAACTGGTCTTCAAATCAAATCATAAATGAGGACAATAAGAAGTGTGCCGTGAATACAAAGGTCACCTAGAAAATTATTCTATCTTAGAGCATTATTTAGAGATAACTGATATGTAACAAAGAAGCAGAAGTTGTTGATGTGGTGGAAAATATTTGCTTGAAATGCCATCTGTTATACAATACAAAATACATCTGTAGTTAAAACAAGCCTTCGAAACCTTTATATATGAAAAGTACAAATATTGGTGTTCCCCTCCCATCAATACTTTAATCTTGCACTTACTGACACAGAAATTCTTAACAAATCACTTCCTAACATAGTATCAAGACATATTCTCAGTGATGGCTCTGGAACTCAGTGCTTAAGTTTCTATTTGATTAATGGAAGAGTGGTGTTACTCTTCCATATCTTTTACAGCTAAACAGTGTTTGAGGATATACAATATCAACTGCTTTTTGGATGTGTATTTGACACGTGTTTAGACTGTATGACCCTTGGGAATAGAAGCCTTTGTACCTTCTTGTGAAATTCTATAAAGCATTCCATGTGCTAATGACCTTTCCTCCAATAATGCCAGATTTCCTGGAATACCACAAATGTGATTAAACCGTCACCAACTACACATCTTTTAGATAAAGTGGAACAAGCAGACTAAGGATAGCCCTACAACTTTTGGTGGTAAAAAAAAAATTACCACAGGGACCATCAAAACAGTCCAGTGATACTAACCCAGTGGGACAATGTCAACAGACTAAAGGACAAGGGTGGTAGAGTTAACAGAATGGAATATTGTTTGAGGATGATGATGAAGAAGAAAGAATACTAGAAGGTGGGATGGATCATGCTAGCTGGAGACCTCTCTTCACCTAAAGGCTGCCATTTTTTTTTTGTCTTTTACTTTTTTCCTGCCACTACCTTCCATGGACAAGGGACAAATATTGGCTTAGACCCTTTCCCCCACCAAGTTGGTCTATAGGGTCCTCACCACTGGCTATAAGTCCCTCAGAAACAACTTATTACCCTTCTTGGATAAATGCAAATCATCTACTATGTAGAGCATAGGATTTGAAATATTATATTGGGATATGGCATAAAGTGGCTGAACTCCCTTTTTACTGGCATTCTGGATTTACCTGTTCAACATCCTACATTGCATATAGAGGGAATCAGTTCCCTTCAAACGATTCAGCCTCACAAAGAGGCATCTTCTGTTTCCATGACGATAGTAGAGTGATTGGGAGAAGTGCACCAGACCTTCAGAAACTCCCCCTGCCTGAACTTTTAAAGGTCATTTCAGGCACCTTTCAGGAACCTTTCAGCCAGGTATGAAAATCTTCAAAAACAACAATGGATCCTGCTTGATCTGAAAATACTTTTAAGGCATCCTGGATCCTGAGCTCATCCTTCCACAATGAAATCCCACTGAAAGAAGAGACAACTTTCTGCCAAACCCTAAATTTTCCCTGATCTCCTGCACAATCCTAATCCTATGATGAGGTCTACAAATTCCATATATAGTGTCCTATACTGAATGAAAGCCTGACCATGTACCACCACACTGTATACAAAATTTAAATGAATGATAAACTCAGATTTCTTAAGTGCAGACCTCCAACACCCCATAAATGCAGAAACCTTTTTCCTCAGATCCCTAAGATTTTCTTCTGGGAGCCTACTGTTGGATGGTAACATTCATGATACCTAGGTAAACCAAACCTCCATCTTTTCATGGGCTAGGGCCACACAGTTCTGATGTCAAGGCAAAAAACTCTTTCATTGTCCCATTCCTGATTGACCTATGAAAAATAAATAAATAAATAAATAAATATTTAGGTAGTGAATAACTCATTTTTGTGCAGACCTAAGTATAAGGGTCCAGTCAGGAAAAGTACCAACTTTTTAAATACAGCACATCAAAGAGGCAGCCCACAAAAAGGGTATGATCCATGTTTTAAAAAGGCTGTCAAAAGGGAAAGCCCAGTAACTCAAAGTCACTAGGATGAACAGAAAAAGGTAGAATGAAGACTTATTGTCACCTTTGCCAATTCAGCCCTTGGCTGATCACGCTGAATGGAGTTAACCACAATCTTCAGAGCTTCCCTGAGGGCTGATCAGGACTGGGGGCCGATGTGAGCCTACAAACGCCTTTTGGATCCATCTAAGCTGATTGTGCAGTTGACACACTTGACTTCATTTAAGGCTGCAGTTGACAGAAACAGTTGAAGCCCTTGACTGTAGGGATGATCAGGCCTAACAAGGACACAACCAAGCTTGATGGGGTTTAACCAAGGTCTGGGCAGGCCAAAGAATCTAAGAATGGCAATAATCAGCCAGAGTACTCCCCTAGATCCCAAGAGTACTCCCATTCCCCATGTCTGGGAAAGAAGCCAACACCCACTCACACAGATGATAAGAGAGTCCTTGTCAAAAGATATACACCAAGCTGCCGAGGCAGTTCCTTTAGCAAACACAACCAAACATTGTCCAAAAGAGAGTAAGCCAAAAACAGTCCACGGTTCAGGGTTCCGGAGAGCAACAATATCAGTCCAGTCCAAGGTCAGAAAAGCCAGAAGGGTGGTCAGCGGGTCCGAGACAGAGTCTAGGAATTCAAAGCAGTCAAAGGTTGAGAAGTCAGATATCAAAGCAGCCTGTTCTTAGGAGAACTAATAGTCTCTGAAGAGAGTCCTCAGCGTTTGCCACCTGTTATAAATAACTCCCTGACCATATCTGCTGATGATGCTCTCTCTACAACTGCTTTATCACACTAGTGGGCAAACAGGATTTAAATGAGAGTTAAATTAGAATTAAACAGGAAATGTCCTATGATAAACATAGGACAGCCTGTGTTGAGGGGTCAATATGAAATCTAGCAGCATTCCTGCCTGATTTCAGATGGCACCAAAGTGTGAGTGCCAACACAGGCTTTTTATAGAGTCCTGACGCAGTTGGGTTGATTTTCCAGAAATCCTATAAACAATGGGATTCACATCCAATTGATGGTTTTAACTTCAGAGTTACAAAGGTAATATTTTTGGTTGGTGGCAGTGACATTGATTTAATCATGCGTGAATAAGATCAGGACAACTTGATCTTTTGGAATAGGATTTGATGGGGAAAAGTACAATGGGGGTTTGTAGAAAGATCAGCTCAGTGCTGTAGGCTAACAAACCTTTGTCTATGACCTTCAAGAGGAAAGGCACACTGCAGGGAGTATGGAAGCAGCAATATTCACAGCCATAAAGTTAGAAGGGTTTTCCACATGCCCCCAAGTCTGTGACCAGTCATCAAAAAGTTCACTTAAAGGTCATCTGACTTTTCCAGGCTCATGATTATAGCTTCTCTGTAACTGCAATTATAATAAAATGTAACAAAAGATTTGGACCCCAAAATAATGCAGGGTATCCAGGGTGTGATAACACTGCTATCTTGAGTCTTTCCTGAATCTAGAAATAGTTCTGAGTTCCCTGACCACTTGTGACCCTGAGTGGTCTGCTTATAAAACCAGAAATCCCCTAGGAAAGAAAGCACTGTCGTTTTTTTTCCTCTCCTTAAAAATGAATCTCTAAGGCACACATGGGATATTTTCCAGTGTTACCTCCTCCAAACCAGGAGTCTGATCTGGGAGAAAGTTTTCTACACTTTCCTTCCTCTCACATACAATGGACTGTTACCTTTTAAATAATTACATTTTGTGTCTAGATTATTTTATTTAGTGATGCTGGAATGGATATGATAACATTAGGACTGTCATCTAAATAGTTTCATTTTCTGACAGATTGGTGCATCAAGTAGCATCACAGTCTTCCTCCACACTCCTAGTTACATCATTCTGCAATTTGGAAGAGGCTCTTTTTATATGATGTCAGTATTATGATGGTTTACTAATAATGATGTTTCCACTTCCACATGATTTCCCAGATGTACACTCTGGGAGATAGAACTGGGAAGTGCAGCAATAGCTTGGCAGCTGTAATTATCCTGATAGAAAGAATTGTAGCAGAACTCTAGATATTTCCAGCATATTAGAAAGCAAAGTAGGTAATCATTTCGATTTGTACAGGCTATATGATGTGATATGAACTAGGATTGCACCCCTTAATATCCAGTAAGCTAAGCAGAGTCTAGCAAAGTCAGGAATACGATTTTTAAAAGCTAATTCACTGACACTTTTTTTTAAAAAGTAATTCATTCTTGTTATACATTTCTTATTAGGTGAGAAATAAATCATCTTTTTTGTTTATAATAGTTTTTAATTTCTTTTTAGTTATGTATCACTTTAAAAGAAACACCTTAAAATAAAAAAGATAAAAAATACCCCACCATATACAAAAAGGAATGAATATATGTTGTAGTTACACACAACCTAATATATAAACATTAATATTGAAGCCTAGAAAACTGAATATTGTTACCTTTCTCGTCTTTTTTAGTGTTAACTGACTTCAAGTCGATCTCAACCCATGGCAACCCTGTGGATGAGAAATCTCCAAGACTACCTGTCCAACTACTGCTCTGCTTAGGTCCTGTAAACTTATACTCATGTTCTCCTTAATAGAGTCCATCCATCTAGCATTTAGCCTTGCTCTCTTTCAACTTCCCTCCATTTTTCCTAGCATCATTTTTGGGTTTGTTTTTTTTTTCAGTGAGTTCTCCTTTCTCATGATGTGTCATCTTATCTTTCAAGGAGTTTTGTCATCTTGGCTTCCAGGGAGATCTCTGGCTTGATCTGCTCCAGGACCCATTTGTTTGTCTTTTTGGCTGTCCATGGGATCCTCAGCACTCTTCTTCATCACCACATCTCAAATGCATTGATTTTCTTCCTGTCCGCTTTCTTCACTGTCCAGCTCTCACATCGATACATGGTAATAGGGAATATAATTGTGTGATTCTCACTTTTGTGTTTAGTTGTATATGTTTGCATTTTATAATCTTTTCTAGTTCTTTCATAGCCACTATTCCAATTCTTAATCTTCTTCTGATTTCCTGGCTGCAGTCCCCATTTCTATCATTGTGTGATCCCAGGTATGAGAACTCTTTTAGCACTTCTATTTCTTTATTGTCTAGGTTGAACTGGTCAAGATTCTCCATTGTCATTTATTTTTGTTTTGTTTTGTTTTGTTTTTTTATTGGGCAATAGGCCTGCCTTTGTACTTTCTTCCTTGATTTTTCTTAGGAGTTGTTCCAGGTTTGGGAGGTTTTCTGCTTGTATTATGGTGTCATCTGCATATCTTGGATTGTTGATATTCCTTCCTCCTGTTTTCACTCCTCCTTCTTTGTCCAAGCCTGCTTTTTTTACAATATGTTCTGCATATAAGTTAAACAGTTATAGTGATAAGATGCAGCCGTGTCTGACACCTTTGCAAACTGGGAACCATTCTGTTTCTCTGTGCTCTATTCTGACAGTAACCTATTGTCGTGAATACAGATTCCTCATCAGGACTATCAGAAGTGTTGACACTCCCATGTCTTTAAGGGCGTTCCATAGCCTTCCATGGTCTATGCAGTCAAATGCTTTGCTATAGTCTACAAATCATGTGCTGATTTTCTTTTGAGATATTCTGATGCACTCCATTAGTTATCGTATGTTTGCAATATGGTCTCTAGTACCTCTTCCTTTCCTGAACCCTGCTTGGATCTTTGAGATTTCTCTCTCCATGGAGTCTGTATTGCAGAATTTTGAGCATAATTATGCTTGCACGGGAGATTAGTGCTATGGTCCTATAATTGCTTCAGTCCTTTGCGTCTCCTTTTTTGGGGATGGGGAAGTATATTGATTGTTTCCACTCTCTTGGTCATCGTTTTGGATTGCAGATGTTCAACTGGAATATCATCTGTTCCTGGAGGCTTGTTTTTTGACATTTATTGCAGCTTCCACCTCACTTTTTAGAATTTTGGGTCATCTTCATATGACTCTTCATCCCATGTGTCCTTCATTTTGACAACTCTTTTGTATAGCTCTTTTGTGTATTGCAGCCAACATTTTTTTTTATTCCTTCCTGGTCTTGAATTATGTGTGTTTTTTTATTTTTGTTTTTGTCATAGAGTGTTAACAGTCCTTAGTTTGAATTTTCCTTTGATTTCCCAGATCTTGGGGAATAAGTCTCTCATTCTTCCCTTTTTGTTGCTGTCTTCTATTTCTCTGGTCATTGCAGTAGTTTTCTTTATCTTTTCACACTAGCAGTTGCAGTGTTGCATTCATGGTTCTTTGGTTTTTTTATCCCCTTTTTGTTTTTCCTCCCTTCTTTCTTTTATTGCATGTAGAGTTTTATCTGCAATCCATGGTTTCTTCTCTTTCTTTTTGGCTCTTCAAAGTGTCTGTCTGCATTCTTCTGTCTGCTGTCTTCTGTCTGCTTCGGACCATAGTTCTTCTAGTTCTTGGTTTATTATTCTAAGTAATGAAAATCTGATCCTTATATAGTCGCTAAATTTTGTTGAGATATAGTTTAGATCATATTTTGGTATGATGACTGGTTTTGTTTTCTTATTGAGTTTTAGTTTTATTTTTGACATGAGTAATTCATGAGTAAGTCAGCACCTGGTCTAATCTTGCCTACCAGGATGGAGCTTTGCCATCTCTTACTTCCAATTATATAATCGATTTGATTTTTGTGCTGACCATCTGGTGATGTTCATGTCTATAGGCTTCTTTCTGGTTGGATAAAAATGTGTTAGCAATGAATAAGTTGTTGGCTTCACAAAAATCTATCAGATGCTCACCTGCTTCATTCCTTTTACCTAATCCAAAACTTCTTATTGTTCTTGATTCTTCTTTGTTTCCAACTTTTGTGTTCCAATCTCCAATAATCAGGGCTTGACATCTTAAGTTGGTGTGCTGTCAATTTCTTCCTGTACTCTTTCATAGAATCTTTCAATTTCTTCCTGTTCTGCCTGTGTGGTTGGTGTATATACTTGAATTATTGTGATGTTCATAGGTTTTCCATGGAGCCTTATTGAAATAATTTGGTCTGGTTTTGCATTGTATCCTATGACTGCTTTTGCCACATCTTTTCTTAGAATGAAAGCCACCCCATTTCTTTGTGTCTTTTCATTCCCTGAGTAGTTGTCTGAAACAAAGTGGCCCATTCCTATCCATTTTAATTTAATCCCAGTACTGCTAAATTCACCTTTCTCATTATTCATTACAAAAGTAAGAGATCATAGACAATGTTCCCTCTTGTAGTGTCTTACATCCACCCATAGAGTATACCCACCATAGACCTATCACCCACCAAGAACTTGAAATGCCCAAATATATGAATCTGTTTTATACAATGGTCCTGTCTGCACAGGCCAGGCACAGTCTGGAGTATCTATCCTGGAACTCATCTGTCATCATCACAGGTCACTTTGCTTTGAGGTCAAAATGAGGTACCCAGCTTCAGCCACATGGCTGTGCACCTTGTTATTATCTTAGAAAGAATAAACAGAGGGCTCTGGATCTTTTGGGAAAACCCAGAGCAGTTGAAATATTTTAATTTGCTTGAATGGGGTACAACCTGGTTTTGGTGCTAAACAGACCAGGCATCATCTGATCCGTTCACACCAGAATTGGGGTTTGGTCCAAGAGGATGGTGGAGAGAGCAGTTTATTTGGCTGAAGCAAACAATGCCTAAATCAGGAAAGAGTGTATTTCCAAATTAAATAAGGTTATTTAATGAGGCCAGTGGTCTATATTATGATAGCATTTATCCCCTTTCTCTGACTTCCTCAGTCTTCATTTCCTGAGATTTTAAGAATAAAACCTTCTTCTACTTCCTATTGGTTATTACCATAAAGAACAAATTATCTCCTGGTTATGCCAAGCCCTGTCTACTTTATCTTATTGCCAGAGGACTGGCATAATGATGCTCAAAGCAATTCAAACCCCACTAAAGGAGAATTCAGAGTTAAGATCAGTGTCTATTTAGTGTCTGTTCAGACTTTTTGGGAGGTGGTTTCCAACATCTTACAAGTCAGCATATATGGCCAATGGCTTTCTTGCCTGAATGAAAGATGATGAGTGACTGAAATGAGCTTGATGAAAGTTAATGACTCAGCTGGCTTTTGGGGGGATGGGGGTGGGGTCATCAATGTTTTCGCATGTGCATGAACTAAAAACTAGCAGAAGCATTTTCTCTTAATGAGGCTGACTTGCTTAGATCCAAACAACAGATTAGTTTAGGAGATCTGTGAGCTGTGTCTAGGACGGAAATAATATTTTAAAAATAGTTTTAAAAATCTTGAGTGTCAGGAAAACCTAACAAAGAGAATCCTGGTGGACAACAGTCTTCAGATTTTGGGACTTACTTGGCATGATATTTGAATATGGGGAGTTGTACAAAAAAGAGCATTTTATACACAAGAAAGAGAATTTACTGTCCAGAAATATATATATATATATATATATATATGAATTTTGCATGGAATAAATCCCCAACTTCAGCATTGTCTTCATAGAAAATAGTTATTTTTGATGCAAAACCCCCAAACAGAATAAAAGCTTCATGTGTATGTTTTGAACTGTGAATAGTTTTTGAAAACTGCAGTTTCTGAAAAATTTCTTGCTGTAAGAAATATATATATATATATATATATATATATTAAAAATGACTTGTTTCCCCCTTAAGAATCAAATTAGTAAATAATTCCATCCTCAGTTGTCCCAACTTTAAAAACTTGAAACAAAGCATCTCACAATTGTACAGTGACCAATATACAAAAAGACAAAAGGAATTTTTTTTTTTTTTACACAAGAATAGGCTACTACATTACCAACAGGGAAACACACTTCATGATGAAGACAAAACAAAACAACAATGAAAGTAGATTCCTACAAGGAAGAATCTGTTGATCTTGAACTCTTGATTTTTGAGAATGAAGTAGAAATTTCTCTAAAAATTCTGAAAAACCTACAGGACACTCTGTCTTAACTGTGCTACTCATGTGTCAGTCATGGGGTATCCATAAGCTGACATGACACCAATTAACAAGAAAAAAAATGAATACCCTGCAGAAAATAGACAGATGGACAGTCAATCTAATATATTAGGTGTGTGTGTGTGTTCTGCTGTGAAATCAACTGTGGCTTTCTCTGCAAAACAAGTACTTTATTTGATCCTTATTAATTAAGATTGTGTCTAACTATTGTTTATTCTCCTCTGTGCAAGTCGGCAGCATGCATATACAGGGCTACTATTCTTTTGTCCATCCAGACATACATCCATAGGGGCTGTTCACCTGAGAAAAACATGTAATGGAACACAAAATCTTTCCTCAATAATAAAGTTGCTTTATACTGAACCAAATTATTGATCCCTTTAGCTTAGTATTTTTCCTCAGTAGCTAAAAGGAAATCTCTGTTGCTTCAAGCAGAGGTCTTTTCTGGATCTTCCTGCAGAGAAATGGCCTTTGACTTTCTCCTTGCAAAGCTAACGGAGATCATGGGAGCAGATTCATGTGGATTACTATTATATTTTGTCTTCAGAGCTTCTCCATCTTCCCATCCCCTTTTGTCTACTAATCTCCACCCTCTGATCTCACCAAGGCACCATATTTCTTTAAAATAAGAAGATGACAACTTCTGTTAATGGAGATCTTTGCTACTTTGCACAGATGGAGATTTTCCTACGTGAAAAAGAACAAATGTTCTCCACTTTATATTAATTAAATGTGTGCACCCTGCTGGGACCTCACAGGTGGAAAGTGGGAAGGTGGTGATTGCTATAACTAATTACTAGAAAATGCAGGCTCATAACACTTTTCCCTCTCAGGCCTAAAATATTTTAGGTCTCATATATTATAGCAAAATGATGGTAACTAAGTTCTGGTTAATGTATAAATATTGTCATATCTAAAATATTTAGGGACTCTAGACTTATGGTAATGAAGTATGAGATCAAGACTTGCAATCTAGATAAGGCAAACTAAAATAAATGAACAGAGATGTTAAGGTGGATTGTATAATAGAATGGGCTACTGATACTGGGATGATGATGATGATGATGATAATGATGATGATGATGATGATTTAGAACAGTGATAAAAGTACCACAAATGGCTAGGAATTAGGCACTAGCTACTGACACTGTAACTAGAGTGGTTGCAAAAGGGGGAAATGGATCACTAAGAAAAGAGGGCAAAAACAAAATAAAAGCATAATAAAGATTTATAGCAAAAAAGTAAGCATGCTAACTTACACAAATATATATGCAAATGTTAAAAAACAATGTCAGTAATATAAATAGAAATACCATATAACTCCATATAACTCCATAACCCCATAACTAGGTGGCATGTCTGCTGTTGGCATTTGGCGTATTAACTATTAATAGGCAAACTGGGTTCTATGCCATCTTTATTTATTATTTGTAATGGAAAAACAAGGAATTTTAAATTTCTTTTCAAGATATTGTTAACTGCCCTCAAATCAACTTTGACTCGTGGCAACCATGTGAATGAGACCTCTCCAAGATATTCTTTCCTCATCCTCTCTGTTCATGTCCAGCAGGCCCAAGTCCATGTCCTCCCTAATCAAGTCTGGTATGTGGTCTTCCTCTCTTTCTAGTAGCTTTCGCCTTTCATAGAATCCTTACGTATTCTAATGATCCATTTTCTCCCATGATGTGGCCAAAGTACAACCTGGCTTCCTGGGATAGTTTGGGCTTCATTTGTTTTCTTGGCCATCCACAGTATCCTCAGCACTCTTCTCCAGAACTTCTTCTCAAATGAGTGTTCTTTCTTTCTTTCTTTCTTTCTTTCTTTCCTTTATTTGTTATGTTGTTTTCATTTCTATCTTTGTAGTGTGTTATCTGCATTTTTTAGGTTGTTAATGTTCCTTCCTCCTGTCTTCACACTTCCTTTCTACATACAGGTTAAATAATTTGGGTGATAGTATGCAGTCTTGTCCGACCCCTTTGCCAACTGG
The DNA here is from genome assembly GCA_034509955.1 of Urosaurus nigricauda. Lineage (NCBI taxonomy): Eukaryota > Metazoa > Chordata > Lepidosauria > Squamata > Phrynosomatidae > Urosaurus > Urosaurus nigricauda. Next base: position 135,188,153 of record JAOEGL010000003.1, read on the forward strand.
GAACCATTCTGTTTTCCCATATTCTGTTCTGACAGCAGCCTCTTGTCCTGAGTACAGATGATGCAACAGGACAATCAGTTGTTGTGGTACTCCCATTTCTCTAAGTGCAAGCCATAGCTTTTTGCATCTATGCAATCAAAGGCTTCACTGTAGTCAATGAAGGACATGCATATTTTCATCTGGAATTCCTTTGTGTGTCCCATTATCCAACATATGTTTGCAATGTGATCTCTAGTGCCTCTTACTTTCCTGGTAGGAGTCTGAGCTGCAGAATTTTGAGCATGACTTTGTGTGTATGGGAAATTTCTTTGATGGTTCTGTAATTACTGTAATCATTTGTGTCTCCTTTTTTATGGATGGGAATATATATTGATGTCTTCCAATCTGTGGGCCATTGCTTTGTTTTCCATATTTCTTGATAGGTTTTAGTTAGAACTGAGCTTTGCTCTGATTCGTGGATTGTAGCAGTTCTATTGGGATGTCATCTGTTCCTAGTGGTTTGTTCTTTTCCATTGCTTTGACTGTGGCTTTCACTTCACTTTCCAAAATTTAGGGTTTCAATTTTGTTAGTTTCTTCTTCCTATGTATCATTCATTCTTTCACAATTTATATAGCTCTTCTGTGTATTATTTCCATCTTTTCTTTATTTCATCATGGTCTGATCATAGAGCACCCTCACTTTTGGTGTAAATATCTGTTTAAATTCTCTGATCTTGTGGAAGAGGTCTATTGTTCCTCCTTTTTTGTTGTCAGCTTTTACTTCTGTGCACCATTCTACTCTACACTAATTGCTGAACAGTAGCATTCAAGGTTCTGATTGTGTTTCTGTCTCCCTTTCCTTTTGCTTCTCTTTTTAAAACCGGTTACAATGTTTCTTCTTTCATCCACTCTTTCTTCTTCTTTTTCACCACTGATAACATCTTTTCCCATTCCTTTTTGACTATGTCCCTGACTTCTGTCTACAGTTCTTCTGGGTCCTGGTCAACTAGGCTTAATATTGTGACTCTGTTTGTCACGTTATCTTTAAATTATGTTGGGATCATTTCAAATACATTAGCCAATTCAAGAGTGAATAGGAGTTGTAGGGAGATAAAATGGCAGTAGGTTCATAAATGCTTCAAATATGAACCCCACTAATTAGTGGGATAATATTGGAAATTGTTTAATTTTACCTTTGATCAAAGATGCAGTGACTTGGCAGATTTGATTTATATATATAAATTCTATTCTATTCTATTCTATTAATGATTAAGACAAAGGCCATTTGCATGATTAATATTTAAAACCAGTAACAAAATTTCCATATTATAAAATGCTCCGTCAAATAATTAAAATCTGAATATTGTACAATGGACATAATAAAATTCCAGACAATTAACTAAAACAACATTAAAAACAACTTCATAGATTAGATAAAATCGTCCCCATGGCAATCAACTGCAATGTCTGCTATGACTCTAGTCCAAATTTTGATTGCTACTGAGGCAAACATGAAACCTTGTAAGTCACCTTAGTATCAATATCAGACAAGAGATAAAAAAATCTTTTCAGATTTTTTTATATATAAATTAGGCTTCCTGGTTTTGTTTGTTTGTTTTTTAATTAAGAAAAATGGATTTATGTGCTTGCATTGTAAGTTAAGGTACTGTTGTTATATCTGAGCGGAAATTCCCCAACCCCCCCCCCCCCAGCAAATAGATGAGTTTTGTATTTTTATCTCACACAAACACATACCTTAGAGCAGGAGTGGGAATCATGTGGAGTGTAAATTCCAGCAGTCCTCACTACTGGTTATGTGGACCAGGGCTGTTGGTACTTATAGTCCAATAACATCTGGATTGCCACACAAATTCCCACTTTGGCCTAAATGGACTTTGCAGAACTTTCACAGAATATTAACTAGTATTTTGTTAAAGAAATGGAGGAAGATGAGAAATGGCAATACAATATATGCAATATATACCACTGTTTTTTGCAAAAAAAAATAATATATGTGATAACAAAACACTAAATAAGAAGCTGTGCTACTGTGAATGCTGAATCATGTGCCTATTAAAGTGGAAGAGAATTTCATGAAAAGGTTCAGTGATATGTCTCCACAATGTTTTTCTTCAGAAAAGTCTGGAGATTTCTCAGAGATCATTTGTTGCCCTGCAGGCCATGATTAGGACCCGTTTTACATTACACCATATTACAGCTAGGATTCAACTTTAACTGTCATGGCAACATCCTATTTAATCATTGGGTTTATAGTTTTGTGAAGCACTGACTAGACTGCAGTGGTTCCCAAACTTTGGTTCCCCTATGTTTCAGACTTCAGCTCACAGAATTGTTGATTATTGGCCCAAGTTGGCCAGAGCTTCTGGAAGTTAAGTTCAAAACACCTGTAGAACCAAAGTTAAGGGATCATGGGACTAGAACAACTCTTTGGCATAGATGTCTAGATGTTCCTCCTTAAAAGTAAAATCCCACGATTCCTTAGGACAATTAAAGTGTAAAGATAGCACTATGATTGTGCGGTGTTAGGTTTTAATATAACCTGTTGCCCAGAAACAAATCAGGAACAAATCAAAATGGCTGGGGATTGCTGGCTTTGTAGTTTAAACTCAGTGAAAACTGTAGAATAGAGTATTTCATTTAACTGATCTTTGAGAAAGGTTTTTTCTTGGTATCATGACCATCAAAGAGAGCATCTTTTTGGTGGGTGTTTCTAGGCTTTGGATGTCTCTTCCACTGAAGGATACACTGTGTCTCTTTCCTCTGGCAGGCAAAGATGTTTCTTATTTTGAAAGCTTTTTGACCACTAAAAATCAAGTGTGTAAGGTTCTTTTATCCCTCTCTCCCTGGTTTCCTCCCTTACTCCCTTTCTTGTTATATTTTTAAATGTTTTAATTTAGTACTTGTTTTAAACATGATAGCTAATTTAAATGTTGTTAATTGTTCTTCAATGTAATAACTCATTTACTTTTGGATATGTTCCATTTTAATTCACATTGGCCTGATCTAGACTGGCTAAAAGGGGTGTGTTCATGCCTGCATGAAAGTGTGGCCTTTAGATGACCTGCAGTGAAAGTTTGGCATGAACACACTTCTTTGGTGTTTTAGTGGGGAAAAAGCAGCTTTTCCCCACTTCTTTTTAAATAGGGTGTAACTGTGCTGCTGCATCTAAATGCTGCGGTGCAACTGAGCAGTTTTTAAAGCTCCCAAACCCTAGCTCCAGCTCTAATCCAAACCCTAGACATGCACAGTAAGGACTCTGGGATGCTGTAACTGTTATGGAACTGTGCATAAAATGTAAATTCACTCATAAGATAAAAAAGTTTATTCATAAAATAAAGGGGTTCATTCATGGTGCACTGGGACAACTGTGCAGTTAAAAAAGGGAAGCAAAACTGCAACAGAGATTTGACAGATCTTCATAACTGCACAGTTCATGTGCGATGTCCCTGCGCAACTGCTCAGTTGCAGTCAGCAATAAAATTGCCTGTATGGTGTACCGGTGCAACTGCGCAGTTCACAGCTTATAACCAAATAAAATAAAATAAAATAAAAAAAGGTTCAGTGCTGCCAAAAGCCCTGTTCATTGCTGCCTGTGTTTCTAGCTCCACCTGTGTTTCTAGCATCCTGACAGCTTCCAATGTAGTGGCTGAGCAAGAGACAAGACTTCAGATAAGTCGTCTCCACATCCCCTCAGTGTAGCTGCTCTATACCTTTTAAATACTCCCCTGGGACCTGCAGTGTAGCTGCTAAGCATTTGGGAAAAGGCAACTTCATGTCTCCCTCTCCTGGCAGTGCGGAAAGCCCCATTGTAAGCTACTTTGAGTCCTGCACTGGGAAAAAAGACACTGTATAAATTAATGAATTAAATAAATAATGTATGTGATGTTTTGTGGTCCAGCAACTTTTAGCCTAAAGCATACACTAGATTAGTTGTTCTAACTGAAAGTTTTATGTATATGGAAAAGTTTCCAATGATTTTCATATTTAATTTGAAAAACAGATTCTGGCTACAGCACACATTTTAAAAAAACCAATAATTTTTATATTAAAATATTTATGCCTTTTCTCTTCATCTCCAAACACTGACACATTTCATCTTGGCATCATCTACCAGAAAACTAATATGTCAGGGGAAAGATTGTAGAATCTGACAAAAAAACCAAAAAAAACCTGACATGCTAGTTTTATAAACATGGCATAAAGCATAAACTCACACAATCTGTGCACTTTGGACTGGATTAAATTTTGCTATGAGTGGGGTCATAATAAAAATCTTATCTAAAATAAAAGTGATTTTTTTATATATATAAATTTTATATACCACAATTCAAGTACTATTCAAGTAGATATCTGTAAATGAGACAAGTCCTGCACAGAGTAAGCACAATGGTTTTAATTTCAAGTAATCATACCGAAGGAATGTGCTACTAAAGTCTGGGGGCCAAATTGAGACACAAGTAGGAACTTTCACTAGAAAAAATAAATATCCAACAATTAGTCACACGATATTGTCCTGTATGCATTGGATTTTGGACATGTGTTGAACATGGTAGAACCATGTGGAATTCCAGAGACCATAGGTCCATTCATAGTACAGAATTACAGCACTATTATTCTACTCTTTAAAATGGAATCCTGCACTTTGTAGTTTAGAGAGGAGCATTTAGAATTCTCATCCATAGAGTTCCTTTCAAACCTCACCAAACTACAAAACCCAAGAGTCCATAGGATGGAATCATGACAGTTGAAGTGTAATAATAGCACCATAATTTTGTAGTATGTATGAACCCCATGAAATAAGAGTCATGAAGGGACATGCTTTTTTTTCTTCTCCACTTGATGACTTGAGTTTGGAGAATGTGGAGAAACAATGTATTGGGCGAATTCAGTCCTTAAGTTATATCAGAGGTGTCCTAGTCATCCACAAACTGAACAAATGTTTGGGCCACACAGTATACAGAAAACCTACTCACATGGACAGATACCTGCACAAGAAGTCCGACCATCAAAAAAGAAGCACAATAAAAACAGTGGCAGACTGGGCAATACAGATTTGTGAACCCCACTTCTTGGAAGATGGATTGAAGCACCTAGACCAGGCTCTACAGGGTAATGGTTATTCTAGCTCAGACATCAGAAGGACTGCCAAACCCAGAAAAACCCAGAGGAGTGAAGACAAGCAACCACCCAAAGGGAAAGAATTTTTACCATACATCAAAGGAGTCACAGACAAAATAGGGAAACTGGTGAGGAAACACAACCTCCAAATGATTTACAAACAAAAACAAGCAAACAAACAGCTTCATTTATATACCGCTTCATACCCTTAATGAGTGTCTAAGCGTTTTACAATTGTAAGCTATTTGCCCCCCAACAATCTGGGTACTCATTTTAGCGACCTCGGAAGGATGCAAGCCTGAGTCGAGCTTCAGCCCTTTGCTGGTCTTGACTGAGAAAATCTGTCAAATGCTTCACTCAGCAAAGGACAAGGGAGACCCTCTCACAGTTCCAAGAATTTACCACATACCATGCAGCTGCGGACAATTCTACATAGGGACCACCAAATGCAGTGTTCAAACTTGAATCAAGAAACATGAGAGACATTGTAGACTGAGTCAGCCAAAGAAATCAGCAGTGGCAGAACACATTATAAACCATCCTGGGCATAAAATGCTATTTGAAACACTGAAATTCTGGACCATGCCAACAACTATCAGGTCATAATGCACAGGGAAGCCATTGAAATCCACAAACACTTGGACAACTTCAATAGGAAAGAAGAAACCCTTAAAGTGAACAAAGTTTGCTACCAGTCCTGAAAAACAGCAAAATCAGGACTCAGCAAATGCAAATGAAAAACCACCCTTGGTCAGGGGTTTTCCCAGCAGACAATGATCACTAATTGAACAGACACTAATCCTCTTTGCATATCCTCCCACCCTGAGGCCTTGCTATCAACAACATAACTATACATAGAAACATGGAAATCACTCCTACCCAGGGTCAAAGAGTATATACATATACAAAGAGTATATACACCCCAAGAATCACTACTTTTGAGAAATTTGAAAGTCAAGTGATAAATTGTAAATATTGTACGTATAACAGTAGTTAACTAGAAGACTTCAACATTATAGTTATTTCAGTTTTAAAAAGTAACTTAGCAATGGGTGTAGTTTTCGAAATACACACATCACATGAAGCTGAGTCAGACATCTTTTCAGTGAACATCTGTGTTATCACCTTGCTGTATGCCAGATCCAAATGTTGCTTCTTTTCTTTTCTTGGGAGACTATAGTCAATGTGGATGAAAATAAACTCTCCCCTCCCCATTTTAGAATATCCTGGAAATAAGTAAAAACTGAAAAATGCACAGCAGTGCATCTCTGGGATTTAGGTGTATATATATTACTTACCTTGTAGAAAGCTTCAAAGCATTATTACATGCTATAAACCTTGTTCTTACAGAGAGATGAGAGCCATATTGAAACCTCCTGCAAGAAATGAAGTCTTGATGATAATCTTTACTTCATTGTCCGTGTGTTCTTTTGCTATCTGTTTCCCTGCCAACTTTTCCATTCTCTGTTTCAAATGCTATCTCTCCCTGCTAAGATCTGGGGATTCATAATGTAATGCTCACATCTGGGTAATTCAGACTCTGTACTGATTATCCCATTATGTTCTGCTAGAGTGTAACTCAAGTCTCATTTTACCAGAAAAATGTTCTTTTATGAGTTCCTGATTTGGGGGGAAAAACATGCAAGGGCTTTTATATTCTTTACATTGCAGGAGGTGTAAATAATATGCACTCTAGAGTGAAGACAAAGGTAGGATTTTAAGAGCAGTCACAGCAGATTCTTCATCCACAATGGGCCCATCTTTGCATTTTAAAGACACCAAGCCCTATCTTTCCACTCACTTCATGAACTGCAGAGTAGAATGGGTAGTTTCTCAATATATATTTTTTTAATATTAGGGTTGTGTGTATCTGTATATACAGTCAGCCTTCCACATCTGTGGGTTCTTTATTCATGGATTCAAGCATCCATGGCATGAACATATTAAAACAATATACAAATTATGAAAAGCAAATCTTGATGTTGCTATTTTATATAAGTGACACGTTTCACCATTGATTGCATTTAATGGGACTTCAGCATCCACAGATTTTATTATCCACAGAGGGTCCTGGAACTAAATTCCAGTGGATACCAAGGGACCACTGTACAAACATATTTAAAGAGAAATCATTTTTTAAAAAATAGCTCTATATCTATATCTAGGTTAATTGTCCAACTGATTGAGAGAGAGCTATGAAGGCAAATAGTGGAATTAATTTTTAAATTAGTGTTCTGGCCAAGAGATTGCAACACAGAGAAAAGTTTCTACTTCAGATCTCACTCTCACCTTGTCCCAGCTGCATTGGGTGACTTTAACTCAATGTTATATAACAGTAAAAAGTTTTCTTTGTAATTGTGTATTTGTTATTTTAAAAGAGAAACTGAATGGAGAGGGATCAGAAGCAAAAGTTTTGGACACAGGAAGGAAGGTACTAAGAGATAACACCATGCTGTAGTCTCAGTTAGGTTTTCATAAATGACTTATGTGCCGCACAACATGACAGACATAATATACCTTAAGTAATAAATTATGTTACCTAGATGAACTATTTTCTTGTAAATCTTTTATGAGGCTCTGGAAAATGTATTTCTATAGAATGAAATGAGACTTTAGGGGCTAAACAGACTGGTGATAAAACCGGCATTGGGGTGGAGTGGGAGCATGGCGACCGCACGCCATATGCTCTGACTCTGCCCCAATGCTGACATCACACTGCCTGCCCAACCAGATAGCAGGCAGCGTCATGCTATTTCTTTGGTACTGCTTTTAGACGCACTACACCAAAGAAACCCTGAAAAGCCACAGCTAATATGACAAGGGCTGCTTTTTGCCATTCTGAAAAGGAGCAGCCTTTTGCTGGCCCTTTTTGGGCTGGCAAATTGCCAGATCAGGGTCGTGCCATGTGGTTGCCATTGCCCTGATCCAGTGAACAAAGTGGTGGTGGGACGTCACTCCAAAGAGGTGGTCTGTGTTGCCCCTTAGTTATGAAGAGAAAGGTTCAGCAGTCTTTCCACTCATGAATAGAAGGAATATGTGAAATGGGTTGGCGAGAAAGGTGGGCCAGTCTCCCTCTCTCCATCCTGTGTTGCTGTGCCCAAAACCCATGATGCTTTCGTGTATTCTAAGACTATTGAAGGGGAATGTATAGGCAGGGTTCCTACATGCAAAAGAAGGTTCTGTTTGGGCCACAGTTCTCTTCATATGAGTATGGCTCTTATATACATATCTTGTAGATTTCTGATGTTTTGTTTGGGGGGTGGGGGGCTCTGAGGGATACAAGACAGCCAGATGGTTCATATGCTGCTTCTGTTTTGTTTACACCTGGTACAGAAATTCTCTTGATGCTCTCCTGGCTACAAGACACATATGTGAGGTGGCTTATTCTTAGATCTAAGATTTCCTCCACACTTCTCCCTACACATCTTTCATTCTCCCAATTCAGTGTATTCTTCTCTCAAATGCACCAAAAATGCTAAATTCTTCCCCAGCTACACTTTCTGTTACCTTGAATTGTTGATGTCTACAGGACATTTCACCATTAAATGATCATGCAAGAACAGGTATGTGATAAATTATTGTTGTTATTATATGTCTTCCAATCAAATCTAACTTATGGTGACCCTAGAATAGGATTTTCTTAACAAAATTTATTGAAAAGTTTATTATTGTTTTTCTCTAGGACTGAAAGAATGACTTCCAAGTCAGTCAGTGGGTTTCCATATCTGACTAGAGATTTGAACCCTAGTTTCCCAGAATCCTAGTCCAACACTTGAACTAATACATCACACTGTTAACCTGTACATACTGGCCTGAAAGGCTGGCTGGGGGGTAGAGTTGGGGCATAGCATCTCCCTGATGTCATGGCTATCACACCCTTTCCAGGGCACAAAAAGTAGTCACTTTTTCTGGCTCCATTTCACACCCTGGAAAGGCCAAATCAGGGCCACGGCATGCAGTTGCTGCAGCCCCAATCTGGCTGAAGAAGGGATGGCTGGAGGCTGACCCTTCAGGGCTGTTTGCACAGCCCCTGTCTCTGATTAAAAAGATGCATAGATATTTAGTCTCATGTTGAGACCTTCCTACAAAAACAAATTGATGATTCTCCTAAAATCAGTTTTTAATGGAAATACTTAAGACAGGTATAGATATCTGCATATAAACAAGGCTGTTTTCCCCTATCTCCAACATGTTGCTTCTGCTTCCCTAGATGCATGGGAAGTGACATCACATCCAATCGGTAGTGTCACTAGGGAGGTTCAGGAGGTGTGGGGGTGAGGGCTGCACCTGATGGCATATCCAAAGAGGGATGACACCCAGTCCCTGCTATGCGCCATGATGTGCAGCAGGGAAGAAAAGGTCCCAGAGCCCCCAGTCTTTGAATTGTGAGGCTTGACTTTCACTGTTTTCTTTGTAATTGTGTATTTGTTCTGGAGGCACCAGACCCCTCCCTTCCTGCCATACACAGCTTTACTTCAAAATAAAGCTCTGTGGGGTGGGGCAGGAGTGGCCTCTTTTAGCTCCACCCCTGAAACATCACCACTAAAGCCCAACCTTCCAAAGCCCCACCCCACGCAGCAGGTGACACCATGGTGTAGTACACCACAGCATCCATGGCTAATGAACAGGGACTGTTTGGAGGAGAGTGCAAAATGCCACATTTGAATGTAGCTTCAGGTGTTCTGATATATTTGGGGGATGGGAGAGAAAGTCACCTGTAAATTATGTCTTTTAAAAAAAGAAAAGAAAAATTGGATTCAGAGACTTCAGGAAACTGGCTGGGGATTTTGCTGCAGGTTGGTCACCTCTGATCTAAGGTTGTGAAGATCACTGCTTGCAACCAATAAAGGAATGCAGATTAATTAGAAAAGTGGTTCAGAGTTCCATGCAGCCCTGACTGGCACTTCACATATTAAACTGGATATTTTTTCCAGTCTATCAATCTAAGTAAGACTTCCACTATAAAAATACAGTTGGCCCTCATCAAGCATCTGCAGAGAGCATTTTCCTCAATAGCAGCACATGCACACAGACACACCACCATTAAGTTCCATTTTCCACAATGGTAGTGCAGCTACATGCATGCACCACCATTGGGAACAACGCGAACTTGAGCATCAGTGGGGGGAGGGGAGGGGGGGAGGAGGTCCAGAATGAATCACCCATGGTTAGCAAGGGCTGACTGTATGAAGCAAGAACATCCAAAAAGTCAAAAAATGTTCAGTAACAAACTCACTTCTTTCTGGTATGCCATAGTTTTGCATAAGAGTGCACCTGTCTGTAAAGAGAGAGATATGATCTTATGGAAAGCATAAGGTTTGTTTGTTTTTACACATTCATTTTGCTGTTTACTGTTGTTGTTTTTTTATGGTTATGGGGATATTCTGCACCACCTATTATATAACAACATACTGTCACTGCTTGAAAGTACAATTGTAATTCTGTACTTTCTGCACTAACATTCTAAGCCAACAGCCTCTCCCTTTAGCCATAGGCTAAGCAGGACAAGAATATATATATATATATATATATACACACACACACACACACACACACACACACCAATTGAAGTGGATGTTTATATATATAAGAGGAGAGAGATTGCATCTTGGCCAGTGCAAATATTTGGTGCAATTTTGAACAGCCATTTTTCTCAGATCCTTTGCTTCTTAACAATTTGTTTTATATCCCATATTAAAGAAAGTTTAATCTAGTAGTTGTAAAATATCAATATTTCAAGGGCATTTCTAACTTTTTAATGTAGAACAAATATATTTGGCTTTTTGGGACTTCAGAAGTAACAGGCTGGTTTAACTAATGATGTGCCCTCTAATATATTTTCCTTTATGGTTGGCACATTCAAAGCACAGCACATATCATTTCAAACAGGAGCAGTCAACACACACATCTCCATTTGCAAGCATGGATGCCAAATTAGCAAACAAGTAGCCTGTTCTGGGCCATTTAAATTTAATGATCTGGATCATTCCTACAATGCAAGGTGGAAAAAGCAAGGCTGAGCTTGCCAGTTTTTCTCATTGAATGGCTTCAAGTCATGCAGCATATTTATAATTAAAACCAAGTGCCATTAAAATTACATCAGTGTCATAATGGTAACCACAAAAGAATATCAGATAAACTACAGCTATTCCCTTGCTTAGCTGTACGAACTGTTGTGGCATCATAGTTGCTAATTTTGTAGCAAGTATCAGCATGGATTTAATTTCACATTTCACTGTAACAGCAAACTTTGAGCATGTTATAAGATGCACTTTATGAAATATTGAGCAAAAAACATTATTACAGCATTGCTATTGTTCCATGATTACCACTGTTTCTCAATGCTGTTTGTGCTTGTTACAACAGGCTGAGGAAAACAAAGAATGTGGCACCTTAAATGGGCTACAGTGGCATGAGCATTCTGAAACAATACCTACTTTATAAGATAAATTAGTTCAGAACACCTCTGAGGACTGTGTAAGTTGGAAGAAATTTCTATGAATTTATTATAGGGAATTGTCCTTAGCTCAGTCAGTACTAGATTTTTTTTTCTTCACTTATTTTTTCAGATTAAAAAAGTGCCACAGCTTTCCAGACCAACTGCATTTCCTTTGTTCCTACTTCTCACACCTGCTTTGAATCTCCATATAGTATTGCCCAAATTTTTCAACTTTTTTGAACTTATAATAAAACCTTCCATCTCCATATAGCCTTCCAGACATTACTGCAGAAGTGGCACCATGTAGCATGGCCTTACCCAGAATAGAGGGGCACCAAGATGCTACTATAATGGTCCAATGTTATTTATTTTAGGAACGTGGTGGCTCAGTGGTTAAGATGCTGACTCTGATGGTTGCAAGGTAAGTACTGCAGTTCAGGACTCAAGTGTCACATGATGGAGTGAGCCCCCATCACTAGTCCCAGCTTTTGCCAACCTAGCAGTTCAAAATCATGTAAAATTGTAAGTAGATACATAGCTACAACTTTGGTGGGAAGGTAACAGTGTTCTGTGCAGTCATGCTGGCCGCAGGATCACAGCATCAGCTTTGACAATGGACTCTTTCAAACGGGAGGAATTTCTCCCAACTCCGAATGGAGCCAATGCGAATTCATGTAAATTCGCTTGTTTAGTGAATTTACATGAACCCCTGCTCCATTCGGAAGAACCCCTGCTCCGTTCAGAATTACTTCCCATTACCCGAAAATAACCCCCTCCTGCCCGAATTTGCATGCGAAGAGTTAATTCACAATAATGTAAAACCCATTATTGCATTCGAATTGACCTTAAATTATACTTCCAATTTAGCCTCGTATGAAAGAGTCCAATGTTGATTCCCTTGGCTTAATAACAGAAGTGAGCATCACCCCCTACAGTCAGACACAACTTGACAAATTGCCAAAGGGAAAATATTTACCTTTTACCATTAGCCCTTATCTCGAATCCCAAAATCTGAAATATTCCAAAATCCAATATTGTCCACATGGAGCTAAGATAGTGACATCTTTGCTTTCTAATTATTCAGTATAAGCAAATTTTGTTTCATGCACAAAATTATTAAAAATGTTTTATATGAAATTACCTTCAGGATAAGTATACAAATCAGACATGGATTTCATACGTAGACTTGGGGTCCATCTCCAAGATACCTCATTACATATAAACAAATATTAAAAACTCTGAAAATCTGAAATTGAAAACACTTCTCATCCAAAGTATTTTGGGTAAGGGAGACTCAGCCTGTTACAGGTTTAAAGAAATTACTCACTTTCTTCATCACTGCCAGCTGAAAAACCAGAGAACTGGTTTGGCTCTGTTAGGAAGTCTCTTACTTAGGGGAATTATAATTAGTTCAAATATGCAGAGAGGAAGATCCTAACAGTCTTACTCCAGAATCGTGGTCCTGATATTGTCTACCAGAGGTCTGCCGACAAACCCCAAGAGAAGTGACACTAGTCCAAATAAGTCCAATAAAAATACACAGTTTATTAGGGGGCATAAATATCAAACAGCGAGGGGGCACACACACACACACACACACACACACACATTCAATGCTAGAGAAAAGGGAAGGGTAAGATTGGGAGTTAGGTCTGAGAGAGAAAGACCACTGGAATATCTATCATAGAAGTCTTCTCCTGGGAGCCGGATTGAAATGGATGATGATGATGGACACGGCCGCCGGAATGAGGGGAGATTGGCCGCGGGAGCTATAGGCAGAAGTCAAACTGGCGTGGACCAGCCTGTCCTCCGAGAATAGCATCAAGGAGCAGTTCAAACCTGGAACCTTATATAGTGCTGAACATATCTTGAGGCTAGCATCAATGCTAGACAAAGGTGTTGATTGCCTGAGCTCTAGAGAGTTGCTTACTATAAACTCAATTCCTCCAAGCGGGGCCTGCCTACATGACCTTCTCACTTGGGACTTATGGAAGGCCTTGGAATAGGTCAAGCAGGGGTCATGATACAGTCCACATGTCTCCCAAAATTTTATATCAAATGTAGATATCATAACAGCTCCACTGTGTAAGAGAGGATGCTCAGGAGTGATTGTGTCCACTGCCCTGGCCATTCCCGCCTTCTAAAGGATGGCCAGAACTTTGCTTGCTGAGGTGAGAAGAAATTCCCCAAGAATGCATGGAATCCATGCAGATCCATCAGCCTCCTGAGGTGGACCATCCTAATCAGTTTCCCATCCTTGCAGAGGTACTCTCTTTGTACACCTATTTCTTTTCATTTCTAGATTTCATGGCCAGAATTCTGTTGGAGCATTAAGCCTTCATATCTTATGGTTATGCTGTTGCTAATACTCTATCTATGCTTAAGAAGGTATCTAATACCCTCTTATGGAAATAGTTCCACATTTGTTTGCAGCACAGTGGACTAGCTTAAAGAAAGTGCTCTACAAGAACACAATTAACCAGAAAAACTACTACAATAATTGGAATAGTAATTGAACATCAACAGAGTCTCCATCCTGTATGTTTGCCAGAGAAACTTTACTCTCAATCAGTGTTGAAACACTGTAACAAGCCTTGTGGACAACTTAAAGATAAATCAAATTTATTTGGCACTCCAATGAAGTGGACTGCAGTTTTTGTGGGCTGCAGCTCATTTTAATTGATATATTTTTGTTGTTTTTGCTGTCTAATGTTACAGTCTAATATGGCTACCTCCTAAATATCTTTTAACAAAATTTAAGTTTTGTGCAAGTGCATTAGGTATTCCCTACTGGGGCAAGGGATGGGACAAAATATAGGTACATATGGATTCTAATGCTATTTACATTATTCTGAACCTGCAGGTTTGATCTCCCCCATTCTCTTTACAAACTCCCATTCACAGCAAAATATACTTGCTGACAAAAAAGTAGGGGATATGCATTCCAATAACAAAAGAATATGCTCACATATTTCACATACACCTTAAAAGTGATATAAATAACTTCCTCCCACACTAACACCACTGCAAAAAAAAACCTGCAAGAACATAAGCATGTGCAGAGCAATTATAAGACATTCCTTGATAGATAAAATAAACACATATAGAATCCAGAGATATAGTACAAATAAGGAGAAACAATTGTTCTTTTATTGCTTTCTGTCAGAGACTACAAAATATTATTATTATTATTATTATTATTATTATTATTATTATTATCACAGCTCTCAGAGTTTCAGAGCTAGCATACCCAGTGTGGGCTTCTTACAGCTGCATATATGTTGTATATAATATGCTGGTACCAAGGGTACTAAAAAAAGAGCTGCCTCGTGGCACCCTCCAGCTGGGTTAGACTACGAGTCCAATAATCCTGAACCACCTAGCATTATGAAGGGAGTTATAGTTCAACACAATTGGGAGTTCCTATACTGGAGAAGATGTTTGGGGGGGGGGGGGTTTGATACAAGTGTTGCTGTTGGTTTTAATAGATTGTTCAATATGCTTGTTTCTGTGTTGTGATTTTTTTCTAGCACCTGCATATTGTTGTTAGGTCTGTCTCTTGTAATACAATTTTGTAATGCAAAATTATGCTGGACTAACTCAATCTGAAATAAGGCAAGTAAAGACCATGAAATTCACAAAAGACCTGTTCCCAACACAAAATAAATTAATTAATGAATTAAAAAAAAACCCTGTAAGAACTGAATGTGAAGGTTCATGACAAAAGGATTATGAAAAAAAAAATACCACACTGATTCCTGTTCTTTTCATTAAAGTTACAATAGAAAGTAACATAGTGGTCCAAAGGTTGTTCAAAATGAGTCTAATTTGGCTTTTAAAGGGGAAGCTGCATATTTAATATTGACTGTAGGAGACCAAGGTTTGAATTCCTGCTCAGGCATGGAAACTCCTGCTCTCTCAGCCTTAAAGGAAGGTAATGGGATCCTCTCCACGCTGGTTGGGGGATTCTGAGAATTATATATATATATATATTTAAAAAATACATTTTCAGAGCGCTGCCTAGGCTGGACTATCCACACATCACAAAACACAAACATCAATTTCTTCTCTGTGCCATTTCTGATCATTAATCATCATCATGTGAAAAAGTGCTGTACATATTTTTTTAAAAAAAGGGGGAGGGGCACAAATTCTTCTGAGATTTCTGTGATACAATTGTGACCTCTGCCACAACTACCAAGTGGGATCAAACCCCACACTAGCATCCTGTTTTGGACAAGAGCAGTAAAAGAGTCACATGACCTTGCACACAAAATCACGTAATGGCATGTGATATACAGTATTCAGGCATGCCACTGTCCTGCAGTCCCATTGCACAATCTTGTTGGACAAGGATGGAATTATGTGACCATTGGAAGGTTGCAATTTCAGAAGCCTTAGCCAGCATGGCCAATGGTGAAGCATGCTGGGAGTTGTAGTCTAACAATGTATGGAGGTCCCATAGTTCCCATCTCTGTTGGGTTGGATTAATGGAGCTGTCCAGTTTAAAAAAAAAAAAAAAGTTGAGTTACAAGAAGAGATAATTATATATGGAGAAATTGAATGAGATTAAGCTTTTCTCTCCCTGCATTTTGGGGTGGGTTTTACCCCCTTAAACCTGTGAAATGTTTGGAAGAAAATGACGTTAAATTTTAAATCAAACACATCATGTCAGCAGCACCCCAGAAATTAAGTGCTAGATCTAATAGCCTGTCTGAATGATTGCTCCCTGCTGAGAGAGCTGTTTAAGTAAAGTATGTAAGCAATAAAAAAAATCCAATTTTAAATTGAACTCCTGTCCCATTACTTCATTTGCAAATGGCCAGATTTGAAAATATTCATGCTTCAATGAGAATCTGGGATATTTCTTATCTTGTAAAGAAGAATATGCAGGGACTTAGAGAGAAAAACCTTTTATGTTTAGTAAACAGCAATGAATAATTTTCACATCCCTAGTTGACATCAGCAGAAATGACAAATCTGAATGACGATTCCTCAATAATTACTGTAGCTTGCCATCTAGTGACTGAGAAATGTTCTGCAGATGACAGCCAGATCATTCAAGTGTAAACCTGTAGGGTCCCCTTTGCATACATTCCATATTACAGAAGTTTAAATTTTCCTGTATTGGATCTATTTCGTATACATATAGAAAGACATAAACAAATTCACCTTTATTACTATAGATTAGCTACATTTACATCCTATCTTTCCTCCAGCTGTCTTTCTCCCCACTTTATCTGTACAACAAAACTGTGAGGTAGACCTGATACAAATGGGCAAAAATTGCCATCCTGGGGCTGATTTTAGGGCTTGGGAGAGCAGAGCGTCTGCACACTCCCAAGCCCTACCGCACCATTTTGGCACATCCATGTTCATATGTTGCATGCACCGATGATATGCCTCATGCACAGTTTCCAAATGGTGTGGCACACAAGGGATGGTGTGGTGCCACTCCAGGACATATTTCCACTCCAGGTGCTGCTCCAGAACACATCCAGGACACTTTGGCAGCGACACATTTTGCAGCTCCTTTTTGGAGTGCATTGCTGCGGCAACGATGCGGGGCAGAAAGGGGTGGCGTCTCACCATAGTTATGTCAAAAGAGAGTCAGTGGCCCAGGGTCAATAAGTGAGTTTCATGATTAGTGGATTCTTGACCATGGATCTCCCGCGTCTCAGTCCAATAATCCATCCACATACAGAAAGAGAGAGAGAGAGATGTGTGGATAGCATTTTGTGCAATTTTTAATATAGTGTTTACACTTTTCATAATGTACTTTTTTAAAAAATATACACATGATTTTATGAGCATTCCCCCCATGAAATCCATGTTTGTCCAAAGATGTTATCTGTTTTGTCCAAAATGGCTATTTACATTTGGAAAAGTACATTCAATGGATATTCCAAACCTTATGATTATGTAAGTCTGGAAAGAGAAGGGGAGTTTGTCCTTGTTGATACTCTTTGATCTATTGGTGGCATTTGATAACAACAAACATTGAGTTATCTCCCTCAGGAAAAAAGTGATTTCTACAATGTCATTAAATTTCCTTCCTTAAAAAAGGAATGTGGCAGCACCTTTATGACTTAGGGGCAAAACAGACCACCCTGATAGAGCAGGATCGTGGCGCCCCTTTCAACCAAGGATTGGGGAACGAGCAACCACAAGCCATGGCACCAATCCAGCAGTTTACTGCTCTAAAAAGAACCAGTAAAATGCTGCTCCTTTTAGAGCACAAAAACTGCCCTTGCCATAGTGCACCGATTCTTAGGTGCAGTGCATCTAAATGCTGTGCCAAAGAAACAGCATGATGCTGCCTGTCATGCAGTCAGGCATGGAGTGTGATGCCGGCATCAGGGAGGAGTCGGGGTGGCCAGCGTGTGGTCACCATGCCCCTACTCCAGCCCAATGCTGGCATTTAGTGAGTCTGTTCCGCCCCTAAGTGGTTTTTATTTTATCATTGACTTTTGTGGATATAAACCCACTTTTCCAGATGCAGTGCAGAGTGATATTAAAGCCTTGGGTTATAAAGCATATTTATACAGTTGCAGGAGTGGGATACAATGTAAAAGGATCCAGAAAGGTGCAAATCACGTCCCTTGTCCTAAATTTTCAAAGGGCTGGGTGAGGTGATACAAAGTCTTTCACATCTTTACAATGGTCAGTTAGTATTGATGTGAGAGAGCAATAAATCTTCTTAAAAAAAATTAGTTTGCCAAGGTTCAAAACACTCTGTGAGAAGATTTTGTTTGTTATATGTGCACCATCAAGCCATTGTCTTTGTTCATACAGCACAGTCCTTGAACTAATAAATTACAATGGAAGACCAGAAAGAGAAAGAGCTAAATTGAATTATAGTCACAAATTCCATCAACATTCTGATGTATAGTATAAACAGTTTAGTTCTCTGAAAATTTAAAGAAATCACAGCAGCCACGACGTTGGATAATCCAGAATATTGGATAACCGAAGTTTGGATAATCGAGACTCTACTATATTACTCGAAATATTATAAGGATAACTACACAAATTTTGGGGCATTTATTAGCTCAATACATCAATCTTAGCTCCTTACATTGGACCATGATTCCTGTAGTGTTTACGGAGGTGCTCAGAGATCCCAGAACTGACACAAAGGCAAAGTCTTTGGATTTTAAGATAGTTTATTGATGCACAGGGACATACTCCCACACACACATCCATACATGCAATCACACAAGGCTAATAGAAGGAAAACAACATGCCTCCTAATGGTGAAATACTTGCCTGAAATGGCTCTTCCAGAATCTAGGCCGATACAGCAACACAATTTTTTATTATTATTATTATTATTATTATTATTATTATTATTATCCTTTATTTATATAGCGCTGTAAATTTACACAGTGCTGTACATACAATCTTAAATTAGACGGAATTTAAGGAAGAGAATAGGGAAAAGGCTGTGCGTAGGACTTGGGAGAGGAAAAGGTAGGGGGAAGGGAGAAGGGAGGGGGGAACTGCAAAGATCCCCAAACAACCAGAAGTCTCTGAGATCCCAAGGCAGAACAACTTAACAAAGAAATGGCCAACTTTAAGAACTCTTCTGGTCACGTCCTCAGAACACGCTATTGTCTTACTTCAAAGGAAAGCCACATTTACATATCGGTTGATCTAGGAAACCTCTTCCATAGGAAAACACTGATACCGGAATAGCTGGCATCTGTTAAGTGTCACAAAGTCATAAATCTATCCCAAGGTGTGAAGCATCTGTTCCATTGCAAGTCCCAACTAGGCTATGCTGTAAACGTGATCTCCTCACCTTTATTCCATGGAGGACTGGGGGACATCTCTCATAATGCCTTTCCATTAGGGTCATAAGGAAACATGCCTTCACTTTAGGGATGCAGCTTCTCTTTAGAGGCCTCTATGATCAAGTGATTGCCAGGAGGAAGGGGCGCATGATTACCTTTGAAGATGCATTTTGGAACACATGAACAATAGCATTAAGTACACTAGCAGAGATTTATATCCTGTTATCATAATAAAGATGGAAATGATATTCAAAAACATTTGAAAAATGCTTGAAAAATACTTCAATTAAGTGTTAAGGGACTGTGACGAGAAGAATCCTGATGAGAATCTTGCACATATGTCCCCCCCCCCCAAAAAAAACCCCAGCATGTTCTGTAAAGGAAACAGCTTTTTCTGTGTAGAGTAAAATTAGTTAAGGCAGAGAAATTATTTTCTGCACCAAAAAATGCTGTCATTGGGGATTTAATCTGTGTAAAATTTGCATGTGGCTGGTATGCACAGAAAACAGCATTTTCTCAGCAGGGAATGGCATTTGTACTTCAGCAAAAGAACATAGTTTCCAGGGTAGGAAATGCAATTGCCTTTTATAAAAATTGCATGGAAATTTTGCACAGAAAAATAATAAAGTCCATAATTAAGACTATGCTTTGTAAACGGTCTTGTTTTCACGTACTTTTTTCAGCAAGAAAAATAAACATGTTAAAATTACCCATTCCTTGTTTTGAGAAGAAAATTAGTGAAGATTTGTTTGTGTAGCAGACTAATAGGATCTTGAGCATACATACATATATAAAATTATGCTCCAAAACACAGTACAGAAAAAAATCCAGTTTGAGACTGCTTCAACTGCCTTGGCTCAATGTTAGGGAATTCTGGGAACTGTAGTTTCATGACACATTTAGCCTTCTCTGTCAGAGAGGTCTGGTGCTACAATAATGTACACTTTCCAGGATTCTCTAGCATTGCACCAGGGCAGTTAAAGTGGTGTCAAACTGGATTTTTTCCGCAATGTGTAAGTAAGGATGGAAAGTAAGGATGGAAACCCCTGTCTGGATTCTGCCCTCATTGGGGTAAAATAATAGAATCATAGAGCTTGAAGAGACCACAAAGACCATCTTTGTCCAGCCCTCTATCATACAGGAACACAGAATCTAAACACCCCCAACAGATGGCCGTTCAGCTTCTATTTAAAAACCTATAAAGAAGGGAGTGTGTTTCACTGTTGAGGGACTGTGCTCCACTGTCAACCAGTTGCCTTGCAGGTCGAGCACCAGTAACCACAGGAAACTAAGCTGGAGAAAAAATGGCCACAACTTTATTGAACAAGCCACAGATGGAACACAGGAGAAAGCTCAGAGAAAATATATATAGGGTTGGCTCAAAGCATAAGGTCTGGATCTGGACATCTGCAACCCTAATGGTTGTATGATGTATGGTTGCTTGTAAGCCAAGCATCGGGATGACGTAGGTGCCAAGTTCCATCCTGTGGCAAAGTTCCGCAACTGCGCTGCCTCAAATCAAATTGCAAGGCACTCTAGTCACCTGGTGTACAATGAGTGTGACCCCCGCACTGGCCACCTATTCCGCTCCATCCACCCGGGTCACAATGACTCCCAATCCAGTGCCACAGAGCCCTCGAAACCTCTCACCCCAGATCCAGTCCTATGCTGCCGCACCCCAAAAGTTGTGACAACAACTCCACAGAGGGAGGGAGGGTGGGAGAGCCGAAGCTGACAAAGGCACCAACATTCACCCTCCCCAGCCTTTTAAAGGCTCATCAACCAATGGCTGGACCAGGGCGGCCTGAGCACCACCCACCCAGTGGCCGGAGCCAATCAGGGGGCGAGGCATGCCCCGGTCAGCCAATCAGGCGGCGCCCCCTCGCCCCAGAGGAGCCTGGGACATGTAGTGCCAACTGAAAATGACAGGCTCCCTTCCCGCGCAAGGCAGCAGCCAATGGGAGGCGAGCCATGGGAGCAAGCTGTGCCAAGTACAGGGCGCTCCTGACCGCGTGGCAACAGCGCCGAACCAGTAAGTTGGGTAGCACCAATTCTTATTGTCAGGACATTCTTCCTAATGTTGAGCTGGTATCTCTTTTCCTATACAGTGGACCCCTGGGTTACGAAGGTAATCCGTTCCGGATTACCTTTCATAACCTGGAAATACGCGTATCCCGGGGGACCGCTTTAAGGGACGGACCGCGCGGCTGATTTAAAGGGGCCGCACAGTTTTTCCCTTTCGTTCCCCGGGGGATCCTTGGGATCCCGGGGGAATTTTGGCGGTCCCGCCGGTTTCGGGTCCCGGGGATTTCGTTCCCCGGGGGATTTGCAAACCGGGGGACCACTGTAGTTTGAATCCATTGTTCCGGGTCCTGTTCTCTGGAGCAGAAGAAAACAAGCTTGCTCCACCTTGCTCCATCTTCAAATATTTAACAGGGCTCTTCTCCAGGCTAAAGATAACCAGATCCCTAAGTCTCTCCTCACAGGGCATGGTTTCCAGTCCTGTCATGATTGTAATCACTCTCCTCTGGACACTCTTCAGTTTGTTGACATCCTTTTTGAATTGTGGTGCCCAGAACTGGATGCAGTATTCCAGGTGAGGCATGACCAAAGCAGAATGGCACTATTGCTTTCCTTGAGCTAGACACTATACTTCTATTGATGCAGCCTAATATCACCTTGGCCTTTTTAGCTGTGGCATCACACTCTTGACTAATGCCTGTCAACATATGACAACCCCAGTAATTTCATAGGGTTTTCTTGGGCGAGAAAGATAGATGATTTTGGTAGTTCCTTTCTTGGAAATATAGTCTACAATTCCTGATATTCAATGGCAGTCTCCCATCCAAGTAATATCCAAGACTGACTCTGCTTAGCTTCCAAGATCAGATGGGTGCATTTATTATGTTCCTTACTAATTTTAAATCAATATTGGCAACAATGAACATATATTTTACTACAGTTCTGTCCATAATTGCACTAACTCTGTCTGTAGCTTTAGCATAGCATCTAGTAGTTTGGGGTTTATGAAATAAAAATTGCATTGATGAAAATCTTTCATTAGGGCCAATACTTGCAAAATTCAGACACAAGAGCATTCCGTTCGGTGTCCACTCTGCATTGCCACCTGAAGCAAGTAGGTTTATCCAGCTGCCTGGCAATACTGCTTCTGAAGATGTGATTCCATATAGCTATCTTTGCTACCCCCCCCTTGCCAATCTTACTTAATATACGTCTGTCCAATCATTTCTCAAAACTAAGCTGTATGCCATTATCAGTTCTATAGTAACAACCTCCTAGCTCAATTATGTGCTTTACATCTTTTATTCTCTGTTGAGAACCATTATTTAAGTATCTAACCCTGAAATAAAAAATGGCTGGTTCACACATACAAATGGTTTATGGTCCCTCATCTTTGTAGGTCAACATGTCTTTATTTGTAGATGAAGATGTTAATTAACAGCATTGGGGTCACTTAACCCATCAAATGAGCCATTTGCACTTGTTATGTGATGAGCTATTCACACATAGGTGCGTTTTACATTGGCAAAAAAAGGTGTTTTGAAGGCTGGGTGAAAACCCAGCTTTTACATTATAAAATGGGAAAGTGTGACATGAAAACGCCATTTTGGCGTTTTAAGGGAAAAAACGCGCTTTAAAAAAGTAGTTCGGTTGACCCACTACTTTTTTAATAAGTGCGTTACAGCGCTAGTGCATGTAAAGGCTAAGGTGTACTTGCGCAGTTAAATGGGGCTCCGTTTCCTTAAGGCGCCCATTTAAAGGCTGCGCTGTTGGTGCGGATCAGAATGGATCGTAGTTGGGAGCATGCGTGGTGTGGACTCCACTCCTAATTAAAACGTTCTATGCCCTCCAGGTGTAAAAGCTGGGGTTTAACTGCGCAGTTTTTTAAAGCTCCCAAACCCTAGCTCCGCCCTTAATCCTAACCCTAGACATGCGCAGTAGCGCCTTTGGGATATTGACAGTTTTGGTGGCGGATGTTTTTACAGTTGCAGTGATAAGAGGAAATTTTCAATTTTCACACGAACCCCCACACACATTCCAGCGCCATTTCCCACTTGCATTTGTCCAAGTCAGCCGCTCCTAGGGACACTCTTGCCGAGGCTTTGCTGTGGCACTTTGCACAATGGCAGAGACTTCTACAAGTGGCCCAAAAAGGGGGAGAGGGATGTCTTGGTCTCATGCAGAGACCTCAGACCTCATTTCCATCTGGTCAAGGCCCAATCGGACATAGCAATGCCACCGGCTAATTCACACTGCTCAAGCAGTGAGACACCAACTGCAGCTGTTCTCTCTTCTGTATCATCACTGTCATCATCAGCTATCATTTCAGTGGTCACAGCAGTCATTTCAGTGGTCACAGCAGTCATTTCAGTGGTCACTTTGACGATCCTGGCAGCACTAGCGGAGGCAAAGGCGGCAGCTTTGGCTGTGCTTTGAACATTGACGACAAGTGCCGACCACAAAGGAGAGGAGGCATCCATGTTGGTGATGATGCCCACAGTGACCCTGTGCTGACGAATGCCAACGTCACTGGGTCAATGGCCAGCACTCCTCCTCCTTTGTCTTCTTGCAGATGCTCGGTCTGTGGCTGCTGTCAAAATCAATTAGGAGCCCCCTTTAAATCATTTAAAACTGCGCAATTCGTAGCCTCGACCCTATCAATAGCGCAGTTCAAGACTCGACCCTCGCAATAGCGCAGTTCAAGCCTCGACCCTATCAATAGCGCAGTTCAAGACTTGACCATCGCAATAGCGCAGTTCAAGACTCGACCATCGCAATAGCGCTGTTCGCGGCGGTACGAACCGCGCAACAGCGCAGTTCGCAGCCGGCAAGGAAAAAAAAATTAAAATCGCAGTTTAAAGCTGCGTTTCTTGCTGCCCATGTATCAGCTCCGCCTGTGTTTGTAGCGTTCTGACAGCTTCCCATGTAACTGCTGAGCCACAAAAAAGACCACTCAGATAAGTCGTTCCCACACCCCTCAATGTAGCAGCTCTGCACTTTTTTAATGCAAACCTGAGGCTTGCTATGTAGCTGCTAAGCATTAACATAAAGGCGAGTTCAGATCACACTTTCTTGCCAATGTAAAAAGCCCCATAGAAGTCAACCTTACCTCTGCATTCATCATGAAATGAAATGACCTGCCTCTTTGCACTTTCTACCAATTGAAACATGCACCTGTTATTTTTAAAAGGGTATTATACAGGAGCATTGCTTTGCAGATCTCTATCCCTTGTATTTCAGTTTCACACTTCCCATTTTGAATTAAAACAGAGATTTAACATAAATCATCATCATCATCATCATCATCATCATCATCATCATCATCATCTCACCTTCCTCCCAGTACAGGGACTCAAGGAGGCTAACAAATTTAAAATAGTCTAAGTTAAAACAGTATAAAACATTAAAAATACAAAGTTGAAAAAACAATCAAACAATTCAAACTATTACAAAAATTACATTATTAACATTCAAAAATCAAAAACTCTTTAAAACAAAAGCAAAATAGCATCCATATCAATATGCTTGTGGCATAAAAAATGTTTTTTTGTGCTGTCTAAAAGAAAGCAAAGATGGACCCATCCTGGACTCTAGGGAGGGAGTTACAGAGCTTGGAAGCAGTGACTGAAAAGGCCCTCTCTCTTGTTCCCACCAAACATGCTTGAGAGGGTAGTGGGACAGAGAGAAGGGCTTCTCCAGATGATATAAATAATCTGGATGGCTCGTACAGGAAGATACAGGCCTTCAAATAGCCTGAACCCAAACCACAGGGCTTTATAGGTCAAAACCAGCACTTTGAATTGTACCCTGAAACGGACTGGCAGCCAATGAATCAAAACACCCACAACAGATGGCCATCCAACTTCTGTTTAAATGCCTGCATATAAAGAGTGTGTTCCACTGTCAAACAGCTCTCACTGTCAGAAACTTCCTAATGTTCCTCCTAATGTTGAGGTGGAAACTTTTTTCCTTTACTTTGCATCCTTTGTTCTGTGTTCTACTCTCTGGAGCAGCACAAAACAAATTTGCTCCATCCTCAAATACTTAAACAGGACTATCATTTCAATTTGTAACCATCTGTTCTCCAGGATAAACATACCCAGCTCCTTAAGTCTTTCCTCATGGTTTCCAGGCATGGTTTCCAGACCCTCCACCATTTTGGTGGCCCTCCTATGGACACAACTTGTCAACATCTTTTTTTGAATTGGTGTAATATGGTTGACTTATGATGTTCCAACAACCAGTCTGGCTACTATATTTTGTACCAGTTGCAGTTTCTGAACATGGCACAAGGCTAGTGTCCTGTTTATCTCTCCTCAAACACTCTTTCACCTGCCTTCCCTGCAAAGGTCTTAGCACCTGCATCCTAGAGTCCACAGAGTCTATTTCTCCCTCAGCAGTATCCTGAGCCTGCTTTGGGACTGCTGGTCCAGGCAGCCCCAGATCTGCCTCTGTCTTGTTCTTTGACTGTGCCCAGGGCAGTCCATGACAAGTAACCCGATGTAGAGCACATTGCAGATGTCAAGTCAAGAGGTTACCAGTGCATCTGCTGTCCAGGTCCCCCGGCTCCAGGAAGGACCGCAGCTGGCATATCAGCCGAAGCTGATAACAGGAACTCCTGGGAGTCACATCTATCTGTACTGACAGCTGAAGTGACGAGTCCTTTAGGGGAAGTGTGACCCTGTCAAGAACTGGTGGAGATATTGTCAAGGATGATGGGAGTTGTAGCTAGTCTTATTCTTGCTTTAACTCACCACCTCGTTGTGCAGCAGAGCAGACCAGCTTTGATCAGTGGTTATTGCTTTCTTCTAAGCATGAAGAGCTTCAGAGAATAGGCTGAAGACCCTGACAAACTCTCTCAGCCTTCTCACTCCTCTTTCAGAGATGTCTCCAAACGTCTCCTTGGTTCTGGTGGCTCTTGTATCTTCTCTTTCTTAAGACACCAGGCAACACAGTAGACGTATAAAAGATCTACTTTATTTAACTATATATACTAAATGCCCTTCACCACACCATCTTTGCTATATTCCATTATCTACTCTACTCTATACAATGCTCAACTCAGCTATTATCTACTCCACACCATTCCACACAAACCATTGGCATACATTGCTATTATTATAGCCACTTGTGGGTGTTTACACTCATTCTGATTGGTTCACATTGTTCAACCCATATTTAAGTCCAACCCAAGTATTTCATCATATTACCTTGTACACTTTTTGATTCTCAGGTGTTTCCAATATGTATTCTATAATTCTGTCCTTGTCATTTGTCCTTGGCTTCCAGGACTTCTAAATTACATTAGCCTTTTCACCTGTGTAGCTTCTTAATTGCTTTTGCTTAGTCAATGTGACTTTCACATACATATTTTATTTCTTCCACTGTATGTCCCATGTTGCATTTTTCTTAACAGATATTTCCACTCCCAGATTAGGGGTCCCTATAGTGAGTACTTCCATCTTATCTGGATTCAACTTGAGTTTGATTTTCCACATCCAGTCCATTACTGCCTCAAGAAAGTCATTCAGAGGAGAGATGTCATCCTTAGTCACTGCAACAGTCTGAGACATAGAGAAACATATTTGGGTGTCATCAGCGTACTGATAACACCATGGCCCATACCTCCAGATGATCTCACCCAGCTGCTTCATGTAAATGTTAAATAGCATAGGAGACAGAATGGAGCTCTGGGGACGCCAGATTTTAGGTCTGTTTTAGAAGAGCAATTGTCTCCCAATATCACCATCTGGAATCTACCTGAGAGATAAGAACAGAACCACTGCAAGACAGCACCTCTGATCCCCAAATCTCCCAAGTGTTCCAGCAGGATATCATAGCCGATGGTATTGAAGGCCACTGAGAGGTCCAAAACACCAATAGGATCACACTTCCCCTGTCGATGCCCAGATGGAGACCATCGACTCAGGTGACCCTGTTAATCTCAACTCCATAGTTCATCCTGAAACTGGTTTGAAATGGATCTAGATAACTGGTTTTCTCGAAGACTGCTTGCAGCTGAATGGCAATGGCTCTCTCAAGCACTTTGTCCAGGAATGGAAGAAGAGAAACCAGTCTATAGTTGTTTTTGTCCAGGAGGTCTAGGGAAGGTTTTTTCAGCAGTAGTTTAACCACTGTTAACTTTTAAACTAGCTTGAAAACAACCTTCCCTAAAGGATGTGTTAATTATGTATGTTAACAGCATCTTATTTGTTTCACTACCCTGGACAGCCTGCCATGAGGGGCAAGGATCGAGAACACACATTGTCTTTTTCACACTACCAAGAAGCTATATCTACAACATTCCCTTCATCTAGCAAGCTGGTAATTTTATTTTTTTTAAAAGGAGATCAGATTAGTCTGGTATTACTCGTTTCTCAGAAACCCATGTTGACTTTTTGTGATTATGGCATTGCTTTCTAAATGTTTACAGATTCTCTGTTTAATGATATACTCTAGAATCTTTCCTGGTACTGATATCAGACTAGCTGGGCAATAATTACTCATATCTCCCCCCCCCCCTTTTGAAGATGTGGACAATGTACTTCCAAATATGTGGGGAGAGAAGAAATGATTTTTTTTTTCATGGCAAAGGATATGTGAAAGCACTGGGCACACCTCACTCTATTACATAACAGTTCTGTTTCAATAATTTTTTGCCAAGTGATTGGCCTAAAATCAATGACAGATTTTTGGATCACTCACCCAATTCTGTGTCTCAGTGTTTCTTGGCAGTCCAATATCAAATGATATTTAAAACATTTTTAATGTTTTAATTTTAAAACATTTTTACATTACTCATATTTTAAAATCATTTTCATTGTATTGAGTTGTAAATCGTACAAACTGATTTTATGATAAGCCACCAAGAGAACTTTCAATTATAGGGCGGGAGATTTATATATATATATATATATATATATATAATCTCACATTGGAATTTAATTACAACAAAAGAATGTGAATGAAGGATAAAACTTTCCTATAAACACAGTTTCATCTTTTGATGCGTTTGAGTCTGATTTGTATTTCATTGACCTCATTAGCTGTATTAACAGTTGGGAACAAAGTTGCTTTCAGAAGAACATTATTATACATTTTATTTTCAAAAATAATGTAAATCTATTCCTACAACACCTGGTATTCACTGGTAGTCTCTCATCTAATTTCTAAACAAGGATGACCCTGCTTAGTTTCCAAAATCAGGCAGGATCTGGTCCTTTATTTTAAATTTATCCATATATATTATTTTAATGTTTGTACTCTTTTTCTAAATCATTATTCTACTGTCTGTTAATTACTGGATTCTTATTGCTGATGCCTAGCAGACCATGACATTGAGTTGCCAAACTCGTTCTATATATATTCAAAAGCTCATATAGCATCTCTATCTCTCATTTTTATGTGTAATATTGTGACATATGTATACATCATGGACATAAGATTCTCTCTTCCCCATATCCTCTCTACACTGTTACTGAATCTGGGGCATGCTTCCTAGGCAGCTGCAACTTAATTGTGATTCCTTCAGCTTCTGCGGATGTGTCGGCCTGTGTTGTTTGAAAATCCCAGCGCACACCACAGTTATAGTGACTCAACCATTAGCATTTTCATTTAACATTTCCTGAGAGTCAACTCAGTCCAGCCGAGACAAGGGAATTAGTTTTGGATGTTTCACTCCTCTTAGATGATATTACTCATGAAAGGGAACAGAGGGAGGGAAATACACATATGAACTTTCTTCTGTTTGCTTAGATTAAATTAAACAACAGGGGGAAAATGAAAATGCTAATGAAATAGGCTGCTAGGCTCTGATAAGTGACTCTGAGCAACTTCAAATGTTTCCATTAGAGTAAATCACTGTATTTTACACCATTGACATGTGTTATCTGTTCAGCCGCTGCAACATGGTGCCCTTTTTGTTCTGTGCCATGTTGTGCTGGCCTGAAAAAACTGCAAGTCATTGTTTCTTCTAATACAATGAAACTTGCAAGTTGAGAATAGCATGAATGAATAATATTCTGACAATGTCTAGAGGGGAATGGGTACCCCACTCTGTATGCATAAATGTGAGGGGGGGGCAGAGACTTGAGATGACACAGTAAATGAAGATGCAATTTGCTTTCTATGGCATCCTTCCCCCACTTTAAAAATCCTAATTGGAGATTAGCAATTAGTGTCTGGAAGTGATGACCACAAACCAGAGGGAAATCAAATGACACAAAAGGACAACAAAATAGTGTTTTAATTGGGGAGAACTGGGAGAAGAAGCCAAGAGAGAAAGCTTTTAAAAATGTTTATGATGGTAGTACACTTGAAGTGCATTGTTTTAAATAATATAGGCATACAAAAGCTTGTTTCAGAACAGGGTATGATGTGGATCACAATAGTGTGTAGAATATTTTTATTGCAGTATATTTAATACTGTCCTTCAGTTATATTTTTAGGTTGATTAAAAAAGAGACTAAAGCAATTCATTGGTATATCATAAAACAGCATAAAGCAGACCAAAATGGTCTACAGGATTAAAGTTTTGTCTAAGAAGCTGGTGGGGGGGGGGAGTGCTGACAGAAAGATAACAAAAATGTTCTTGTGGACAAAAAAAAAAGAAAAATGATAAAGGGGAAAATGACTAAGAGTTTGAGTGTTGGACTATGACTCTGGAAACCAGGCTTCAAATTCCTGCTCAGCCATGGAAAACCACTTGGGCAAATCATACTCAGCCTCAGAGGGAGGAAAAGACTGAACATGCTGAACAATTTTTTTTTCCGGGAAAACCCCATGATAGCTTTACCTTAGGGTTGCCATAAGTTGGAAAGAACATGAAGGCACACAACACAAAGAAATATATCTAAGTACAGTGTTTCACAACTGGTACAACAATGCCAAAAAGGACCCAGTAATGTTTGATGGCTCATGGACAATGAATCTTCTGTGGGCACCAGACTGAACTTTAAAGGAGCTTTCCAAAGTGTTGGAGCTTTTTGGAGGGAATGGGCCTTCTCAGAGGACACTCCCAGGTTCTAGAATCCCCTTCCTAGCAAGGGCAGACTGTTCCTTACTTTGAATCTTTATGTTTTCAGATAAATACTTTAAAAACCACACACACACACACACACACATGCACATTTCATTAGGCCTCTAGGAACTGACTGCTAATAAGGAAGCAGCTTTTGATAGTGCTTTTATTAGTACTTTTAATACTGAATTGCAGTATCTCTCTTTTTGCCTTTGAATAGATTTTTTAAATTGTATCTTTCTACTCATATATGCTTTTATCTGCATTTTTTCCAATTCTTGGTGAAAAGGTGGGAAATAAATAAATAAAATGGTTCAGAACTATGCAGATAGAGGTGGGAATCATGGTTGTCTGAATGCTGTTGGACTACTAATCCCAGTACTCCCCGCCATTGGCTATCCTGGTGATGGTAGCTGGGACTTATTGTCTAACATCAGTAATAATAATAAATATTTATTTTTATCCTGCCTCTCCATCAGGATCAATGCGGCTTACAGAAGAAGAAATTATACAATTCAAAGTAATCCCAATTATTTGGGATGCAAAATTATTTGAGATGTGTTTAATCCCTTAAACCCATAAATTCCCTACATAGCAATAATAAAAACCTTTAAAACATTAAAATAATCATTAAAATAATCAGAGACAGGAAGATGGGTTCTAGGGGCATTCAATAATATTTTGTTTTAGCGGGTGACCAAGTTAATTACTCAGGGAAGGCCTGTTGGAAGAGATCTATCTTGACAGCCTTTTTAAAGCTGTCCAGACTGGTGATATGACAGATCTGTGGAGTTGAAAGCTTTCATGGCCGGCATCCATAGTTTTTTGTAGAGGTTTTGGGCTATGTGGCCATCTTCTAGAAGAGTTCCTTTCTGACATTTCACCAGCATCTGAAGATGCCAGCCACAGATGCTGGTGAAACGTCAGAAAGGAACTCTTCTAGAACATGGCCACATAGCCAGAAATCCCTACAAAAAACTATGACGGATCTCCTCCGGCAGGCCATTCCATAATCTGGGAGCAGCTGATGAGAAGGCCCTCTGGGTACCAACAGCCAACCTGATCTTTATAGGCTGCAGTATATTTGTAGGGCAATATGAAGTTTAATGCTATAAATGCTTCTTCAAAAGTAAGTCTCACTTTGTTCAGTGGGACGTTTTTCCTAATAAGTGTGTTTCTATACTTACCTGAGAGTACACCACATAGGGCACAACTGAGTTTCTTTCTGAGACTAAAATTAAACTTTTACTACTTTTTAAAGGTCAAATGGGAGTTGTGTGTTTAAATGCTGATCTCCAAGAATCACCAAGAAAGTATTGGAGTGGGGTTTTGCTTCTGTGTGAAAATCAAATTAAAGAGTGAGTGATTGCTTCCTTGGAATTATTCTTTTCAAGCAGTACGTAGAGAGATCTTGCAGCACCTTGAGACTAACTGTAAGTTGGCAGCATGAGCTTTCATAGACTTCATTCTATGAAAGCTCATGCTGCCAACTTCTTTCTTTCAGTTAGTCTCAAAGATGCTGCAAGATCTCTCTACATACTCATTCTACAGACTAGCACAGCTATATCTTTGAATTCTTTTCAAGCAGTTTTCCCCCAGTAGACACATTTTTGAAACTAGAGATGAAGTGAAAACAGTTTCAGGGGACAGACTAAGAGGAAATAAGTACTTGTGGGAGGTCTTGCATCTATCTCATCTCTTTTCTTCCTTAAATTGGTTCCCTGACTTCTATTTTCTGTGTGGTTATGACATGGTTTTATGATAAGGGTGCAGCTGTACTATACCTGGTTAGGGAAAATAAAGGAGAACACTGAATTATGGGTCTATTTTTGCATATTTCCTGTAAGAGAACAGTGCATCGTGTAGACTAAAATTTCCCATTTACTTCATTCTCCTACTAATGGGGATTATAAGCATTGTGATGTGTCACTGCATTAAAGAGGAGCAAACATTGTCTAAGAAAATAAATAAAATAATACGGAGCAAAAACTTGCAAAAGGCATTTCACCAGGAGTATATATATATATATATATATATGGAGGAGGGAGGGGGAGGATGTAGAAACAGTGGATGGATTTTTTTATCTCTCTCCTTCCCTCCCTCCCTCCTTCCCAATAACATGTCTCTCTCTCCCTTGCTTTCTTACTTTCCTAACATGATAAACACATATATGACCTCTGTTTGACACCCTCTGGGAAACAATAACATCTTGTAGATGGTCTGGGGAGATGAAAACAATGGAGTCGTTGCCTCTTACAATGTTTAAATATGTGGAAGCCAAAATAATAATAATAATACTAATAATCTGGTTTATTCAATATGGAAAGTGTTAGACGTCTTTCATCACAAATGTGCCATGCATTATATCTATGCTTGCAGGAAGAACTGCTATGAAAACTATTAGCATTAAAGATAAGACTCTATGCTTAAAAACAACAAAGACAAAGAATCAGTTTCTGCGTTCTAGCAATTCATGTTCTGTATAAGGAAAATTAGCTTCTATAACCTATGATGAATTATTAAATACAACAACAACAACAACAACAAAACATCTAAGTAGCTCAAACCAGAGTGACACTTCATGTTTACTTAAACTCCACAAAGCAAAGGAACTGGACGCTAACATGGATCCTTAGCCTATTTCTCCTATGCTCAGAAATAATGGTGTGATACATCAGGAATTGTCATTGCTTACAGCTTGCTTTACATTAACCCATACTTTCCTTGATCTTTCATAACCAGAGGGAGATGGACTACCTGGGACCAAAAAGATACCCCCTTTTCTCTTGGTTTTGTGTTGCATTATTAAATATCTGAGCCTTACCATATTGCTACAGAAATTTCCTGTAAGTTGAGCCAAACCTGTTTATTACTTAGTAGGTAGAAACCATGGTTTCACTTAAAGAGTGACAGGATCCTCTCTCTTGAACCCTTGACTACTTTGACTGGCTCAGTACATATATTTTTTGTCTGGTGTTACATTAAAACTGAATGAGAATTCACTTTTCTTGTTATGGATGTGAAACTCCTAAAAAACTGAATGCAAGAAAAAAATAATTCACTGCTAAGAACCCGTTTCACTGGTTTAAGGAGAAAAGCTCCTCCAGGCACTAACTTTCTGCTAGAAATGTTTCAGTCTTAACATTTTTAAAACAGAAAACTGACCAAAGAACTCCAAGTAAAAATGAGGTAGAAGGACAATCTGATTTTTCACCAAAAATATTTCTTTATTTTAAAGACAGAAAAAAGTAGCAGCAGAAACCAACAGAACACACTATGCTCAATGCAAGCTATTGTCAAAATAAAAGAGGGGGAAAATCAGTATGGAAGCTAAAAACTCTTCTCCTTGTATGCCTAATAAAGGTTGGTATAATGGTATAATGGAAGCTCTTCTCCTACCCAATCTAAAAGGTTAGAGCTAAACTTAAGGGACTACAGACTAAAACACACACATAGATTTGCTTATCCCTGATGTGAAGATGATGACTAGAGATTGGAGCAAAGAAGGAAGGGAGGCAGGTCTAACAAAGGGGAGCAGGTCAAAGAGAGATTTTTGTTTCTGTCTCTGTATTGTAACCTCTTCCTAGCTTGAGGGTGATCACCTAAAAGTGAAGAGAAAACATCTGGGTGCTGCAAAACATAATCACAATGTTGCACAACCAAAACACAGATATGTGCTTACAAGCAGTAGAGGTGAGCATGCCCTTCACATACTGATAATGACTCTTAAGGTGTCTGTCCAGTAGAGACAATGGGCTATGTACACAAGACAAAGCCAATCAGTATAGGTATTTACCATCTTTCAAATTTTACCTTCTCAAAAGAGATTCCAGCTCAACATTAGGAAGAACTTTCTAACAGAAAGAACTGTTCAACAGTGAAAAACACTTGGAGAGTGATGAGGTCTCCTTCTTTGGAGGTTTTTAAACAGAGGCTGGATGTCCATCTGCCAGAAGTGCTTTGATTGTGTGTTCCTGCATGACAGGGGGTTGGACTGAATGGCCCTGTGGTCTCTCCCAATTGTATGTTTCCATGAAACCCAGATAGGTTTGCTCAGTCTCTCTGAAAGCTGCATGATACCTTACAATTGGGGGTGAATGGGTACCAGTCTGAGCCAGTTCAGGAGGTCTCCATTCAGTGGAAGTAAATGACACAGTTAAACTCTGATTACACATCAAGGAAACCATTTACTTGTCAGCAGGAGGTAGGGATTAAGGGATGAAGAAATCTGTCAACTGTGGGTCTCCCTCCACCCCCAATTCAGTTTTTTTTATAACCTCACTTTTTTTCCTGTTCCAGACATAGGATTTGCAAGTACATGTACATTTTTCATAATTTAACTGAAATTTTCATCCATATACTGGTAAGATTTAGGAATGGATGAACATCCAAAGAAAAAACATTGTATCTACCATGTTTCCTGCAAAATAAGTCTCTATCTTATATTTATTTTTCCTCAAGAAGACACACTATGGCTTATTTTCAGAGGATGTCTTATTTTTATTAAATATGGTACAGCAATCTACAAGTTTTCAAATATAGTTCAGAATAGTTCTTGAAAACTGGCCCCTGTGGGATGGATGGGGAACAGAATGAAGACTTCCAGCAGCATCAGCAGAGTTCTCGCAGTGTTCCCCTGTGCAGTAAGATGGCTTATATCCCCATTCCGCTCCCTTCCTGCCCCCTTCCGTTGCACACTGGGCCTATCACTATGTCTTATTTTCAGGGTATGGCTTATATTGCGCAAATGCTTAGAACTCCTGCCATGGCTTATTTTATGGGTATATCTTATTTTCAGGGAAACAAGGTATCACTCTTTTTCCAGGTATAATCCAAAAGGCTGGTTATGACCTAAAAAACCTTATGTGACTCAGATCTAGACTATCTTAAAACCCACACATAGGTGTGTCCATGCCTTAAAAATGTCAAGAAGGGTTTGTGTCCATAACCCTCCCAGTCCTCATCTATGAAGACATAGGAGAAGGCCTTCTTAAAACCCAAGGTCTAGATGGAAATATCTCTCTCTCTCTCTCTCTCTCTCTCTCTCTCTGTGTGTGTGTTTATACAAAATCTGATCTCTTGACTTTAGTTATGCAGATTTCCCTAATGTAGTACTTCTTATACTCTTTTATGGAGTGGAGGTTCTTTGTGGATTTGACCCTGTCCAAAAGCCAGACCTCATTTCAATTTAAAATAATTATTATATAACCAAAGGGTCTAGAGTTGGATAGTGTTCAAGTTTCTTAGATATGGTAGAGAATCCCCCTTAAAAGAAAAGACAAAAATAGGATTGCATAAGTGTAGCTTCAAACACAAAATTTGGGTCAAACACATTCTCCTCATTAACATGGTTAATTTCAAGTGTCAGTGGGGTGGAGTGAGCATGGGAACCCATATGAGAATTTGTTTGTTGTGCTTTCATTTTCCTAATAGATGCTTATTATGTTTGCCTTGGTCAGTGAAATATGGAAGGAAGAGTTAAAAGCAAATGCTTCATGTTCAGTCCCATTAGATTACATAATCTATTTGCCTTTCTCATTGAGGCTTAGATCTATAATTGGAAACTTGCTCCTGGAAAAAGATCAAACAACAGTTTTGCACTGTGGATGAAACTAAGCCAAGTCAACATTTTAAAAAGAAAACAAAACAGAAACACTACTATCAGATTTGTATATTAGGAAAGTGAAAGAAAGAAAGAAAGAAAGAAAGAAAGAAAGAATTTGGAAAGAGATAAAAAAGGGGGATAGCACAGAATATTTATAATAAATATAAATATACAGTCCATGTATCTGTAGAACTTTTCTCCATCACCACATTTCAGATGATTTGATCTTCCTATCAGCATTCTTCATTGTCCAGCCTTCATAACCATACAGAGAAATGAGAAATGCAATGGCATGGACAATCTTAATTTTAATATTTAATAATATATCCTTACACGCCAGGATCTTCTCTAGCTCCTCCATAGCTACTCTTCCAAGACTTAGTCTTCTGATTTCTTGACTTTTGTCTCCATTTTGATTAATGATTGAACCAAGGTATGGGAAATCTTGAACTATTTCAATTTCTTCTTCATTGTTGTTGTTGTTGTTTTTAAAAAAATATGTAAGTCAACTGTGGACATTACTTTTGCTTTCTTGATGTTCAACTTTTAACCTTGCACTTGCTTCCTTGACTTTTTCAGTAATCACTCCAGGTTTTTGTTATTTTCTGCTAGCAGTATGGTGTCATCTGCATAGCTTAAATTGTTGATGTTCCCTCCTCCAATTTTCATGCCTCATTCTTCTGAGGTGTGAAACAGATCTGCAGCTTCAGCCAGCTTCAAGCCAGTTTAGCTGCATGTACATGTGCCATGCTCCCAAGTCGTCTGGAAGCTGTGCTGGCAATTACTAGCTGGGTGGCTACCTGGTGACTTGGGGGCATGATGTTTAGACACCACACGCTCCAGAACGAGTGAAAATCCATCTCCAGAGGCAAAGGGGTGGCTTTTTTCCTTTCCAAATTGGACCAGATGTTTTCCACTCCTATTTGGGGCAGAAGGTAGCTCAATTGAGGCTATGCATCTGTTTGCCATGGCCCCAATGCAGCCTAAATGGGGTGGCTTCAAGCCACCACATCGGGGCTATCTGTTTTTCTCCTGAGTCTAACGTTGTATGTGATATGTTCACCATATAAGTTAAACTGATAGGGTGATACAATGCAGCCTTGCCTGACCTCCTTGCCCAGTTGTTGTTGCATTAAGGATTCTGACTCTAACTTTTACATCTCATCTGTTCTTGAATTCTCTAGAAGAGTTTCGTCCATCATCTGTTGGAGCTTTTTTCTTTTCCTTTTGGATACAGATTTTGTCATTTTGCATTCTTCCCTGATAATTTCCTTGGATTCAGTTCAGAGGTTTTTTTTTGTTTTTGTTTTTTGTTTTGTTTTGTTTTGTTTTTTTGTTTTTTTGTTTTTGAGGGGGGGTCCCAGACAATTAGGCTTAATGGTGTAATTCTATTTTTCATTTTATCTTTAAATTTTCTGGAGATGTTTTTCAGGTTGTTTTTCAGCATGATGATTGGTTTAATGTTCTTCTTTAGCTTTACTCTATTTTTTGCCGTGTGTACTTTGTGTCACAATCTTTTCCTGTTCATGTTTTTTCAGAGGGAATGGACTGTCTCCATCTTCCAATTAGATAATCTATTTGGTGTAGAAATAGAGATTACACAGTTACTTCTTGGGTTGCTTAAAGAATGTGTTTGCAGTGAAAAAAAACCTGTGATTAACAACAAGTCCTGTTTGGGTGATCATCATCTTTCCATTTTGTTTTCTTCTGCCTCTGTCCTTGGAGAATAAATTTGGATTAAGATTATATTGATGGGTTTTCCCTGATGTCTTCTTGTCAGAATTCAGTCAGATTTTGCATTACAACCATTGACTGCTTTTGCTACACATTTTGCCTCGCAGGTCAGGCGCCACAAGGAAGCACAAGGACACCAGGCTGGAGTGAACATGGCCACAACTTTATTTAAAGCCGAACAAACAATAGGGTTGGCCCAAAGCATAAGGTCTGGATCTGGACATCAGCCAAACCCCCGTTGGCTAATGAATGGTTGCTTGTAGCCAAGCATCGGGATGACGTAGGTGCCAAGCCCCACCCTAAAGCACAGTCGGGCAACTGTGCTCCTCCCCACTCGATTTGCAAGGCACTCTAGTCACCGGGTGTCAACTAACTGTGGCCCCCGCACTGGCCACATCAGCACGCACCATACACCCGGGTCGCAAGGACTCCCGATCCAGAGCCATCGAGCCCTGGAAACCCCTCACCCCAGATCCAGGCCTATGCTGCCGCCCCCGCACCAGTTGTGACAATTAACTCCCAGGGAGGGAGGGTGGGAGAGCCGAGCGAAGCAATGGCGCCTCACAAAGCGCACCGCCCGAATAAATACCCGTTCGGGCCAATCAGGGGCAGCCACGAAGACTTAGCCCTGCCCCTAGGGAGCCCGAACCAATCCCAGCGCGAGGCGGGCCGCCCAAGGGCCAATCAGGCAGCCCGCCTCAGCGCAAAGCATTCTGGGACGTGTAGTACGTCCCCAGAAAAAGGCGGGCTGGCTTCCCGCGCTCTCAACCCCGGCAGCCAATAAGGATGCAGCCCGCCCCCGCAATGGCTGCCGGGACGAAGACCACGGCGGGAGGCCAAGATGGCGCTTCCCGCGCGCGGCAAATGCGCTGGCCCGGTGAATCGGGCGGCGCAAATTCTCATATAAATGTCACCTCATTTCTTCTTAGATTTTCATTTCCTAAGTATAACATGGTGTAATTTTCTGGCTCAAAATGTCCCATTCTTGTCCACATTAGCTCACTCACCCCAATTACTGCACTGTTTATATGTTCCATTGTAGTAGGTAAATTTTATAATTCATATTTAGTTAATGCTATTCTTATTCAGAGTGAACTAAAATGGCTACTGAACCAAAGTTTAGAATGGCTGAAATTGGGGCTAAGTGAAGGTCTTTCAAGAAATGTTGAACAAAGAGAAGAAAACAAGAAAATGTTTAGGTACAAAGTGCCCTGTTACCCTAAGCAGAAGTGCCACAGTGAAAGTCAAAACATAATCATCAGATAAGTAGAGTTGCAACTGTGTGATTATGTGCAAAGGCTACAGAAAAAAAGTAACTTTTTGTAAGGTGGCCTGATGAGTCATGTGTTCGTTTGCCTGATTGCTTGAGATTCATTTGTTTAGAGTTAAGATTGGCCATTAGAAAGCATTTTTGGAAATCCTATGTGTAAAAACTATAAATCTCATCATCTTGTTTTTTTTTCTGGGCCTCAGTCTTGGGAAACTGAATTTCCACTCGGGACTTTTGCTGGCAAAATAAACCTGAGTTCTCAATCAGATATTCTGGGTCCACTTGTCTCTTTCACTCTGTCATGCTGAGGACTGGGTAAGCAGTCCTAGCCGAACCCATTATCCGTAACACAATTTCTTTACTTTTGCCTCTAAGCATGTCAACAGCTGAATTTTCTTTTGGCTTGAGTCCAGTTCTCCCATCAACTACAGCATTATTCACGGTTGTCCTTTCTCTATTTGAGTAGCTCATAGAGTGCCATTTGACCATAGGGTTTTCATGGTAAAATATGTTAAGTTTTCTGGTAGCTCCCTTTGCATTTTACTAGGAAGTGTTAGCATCATACCATTGTCATTGTGTCTGAGAAATCCTCTACCATGTCAGCCTCCACCACTGCTGCTGCCTAGTAGCTGTTTGGCACATTTACTCTGGCTTCTCAGCAAAGGCCTACCTGGCATTGGAGATCCTGCCAGTGCATTGCTACCATCAGCACAGCTTCTTGCCTCACAGGACCATACATTACCAACACCACCACAGAAAGATAGTGTAATTGGTGGGTTGTCCAAATGTAGCTTTTTACAAATATAACAAAAATAATATTTTGGAAACGTTATCATTCATTAAGACAATTCAGTATCTTTAGGTTTTAAGCAAACAGACTGGTTAGTCATGGATCACTCCTAAAATGGTTCTAGAGGTATCCCTGGATCTTTGAAAGGTATTGTGTTTGAAGTAATAGCAATTATTTGAATTGCTTTATTTGACCGTCTAAATATAAGATTCTATGTACAGCACTGTGTAAATTTACAGCGCTATATAAATAAAGGATGATGATGATGATGATGATGATAATAATAATAATAATAATAATAATTTGAAAGCTCTGAGCATTGTGTTTGAGTTGTATAAGCCACCTTTTGAAGTTTCTAGTCATCAAACTTCAAATTTACATGCCTATACTCACCCAGGTCCAAGAGATCTAGCTACTATGGTGAGCAGGGCAGAAGGTTGGTATTTTAATTATGTGACCTTTTTATCTTAACACCATCCAGAATCCTGAATTAAATGAATATGACTACCTTCAGATGGTCATTGCAGAACAAGTAAAATATCTGGTGCTATGAGACTCTCACAGAAGGCTGAAAGCGTGGATTAATGCTTTGATACTCTCCATCAAGGTCTTCATCAATCAAATATTAATATGTGACTTTTAATTAGGTTTTAATTCAAGATGTTTATTGTAAAAAGAGTTGTGAGTGGTATTGGGAATTACAATGATGTTTACCACTTAAATCAGGTAATAGTTTTTAGATGACTTGATAAGCCAGATATGAACTGTTTGTGTTATTTAATCAAGGGAAGCTGTTGCAGTCATTAAATATGCAGAAAATACAGTTCATTAGATTGGTCTGTTTTATGTTGGACAAGTAGGAGAAAAATGAGACATAAAATGATGGCATGTTTTAAATATCAAGTTTGATAGTGACAATTAAAGCCTGTTAGCCCTATGCAAATCAGTACTTGGGCAAAAAAGGTTTGGAAAATGATTTTTTAAAGAAAAAATGTTAGTTTTCAGTTATGTTTCTCAGAGAAATATACAAATAAAACAAAAAGGGAGAGAACAACTGCTGGACCTGATCCCCTTCCCCATCACCATTCCCTTCTCCTTTTGTGTCGTGTCTTTTAGATTGTAAGCCTGAGGGCAGGGAACCATCTTCAAAAATAATAATTGTAAGCTGCTCTGATAGATTTTAGGGCTGAAGAGCGAGGTATAAATAAATAAAAGTATAAATAACCCTTCATCTACTAATTACAACTATCCAATCTAGATAGAAATGAAAGTGGAGTATATGTGAATTTCTGGTGATTTCTCATGAGACTACTTGGAAACAAGGTTTTTTTCTTTTTATCATAAGGTGTCAACTATTCCTAGTTTTTATTAATGACACGAAAAATAGTATAAATAGGGAGGAAGATATTCAGAAATTAATGTGATAGTGTCACAGTGTGTATTATTTTGTCCTTGAAAACAACTATCTACCAGTAAGTCAAAATGGATAAGAAATGGGGAAATTCACAGTTGTTTCTAGAGTTGATAAACTACAATTAATGTTATTTAAGTTAGCTCTCATTAACAGCTTCCATTCAGCTTCAAAGTGTTGACTCTAATAATACTAATAATACTAATACTAATAATAATAATAATAATCTTTATTTCTAGCCCACTCCGCTGTGAGTACAATCGGAATGGAGTACAGCAAGATTAAAACATACAAATTAAAACACTTCATTGACCCATTTCCAGCCACCCTCCCCTTAAAATTAAATTAAATTAACAATAATTTAAAACCAACAACATTAAAAACATAATTCATACTCCATAGTTCTTAGATTGAGGAGAAAAATAGCACCAGGCAAGGAGTCAAATTCAATTTATAGGTCCCATTCGGAGCTGGGATCTAAGAGGTGTCAGGTGACTCTAGTAAGAGCAATGCTGGATTAAGCCTATAGTTGGCAGAATCCATTCCAAGTGCCACCTCATGTTCTGTTTACACAACAACCTTTCTTATCTTCCCATCCTTATATAATTCTACACACTGCCAAATTTGATTGGGACCCTCTAACAACTCCCTGAAGCAGATTTTGTTTGTGCATAGAAGAGTACAAGGACAGGGTGAGTCTCCTCTCCATTCCACTGATGGAATCAATTGTGGCTGTGGAAGGATTCTATTTAATGTGATTAAGTGACATTTGCTACTGGTTGGCTTAGCAGGTGTAGGAGATGCTTCAGGATCTGGTCATAACATTTGACCATGCCCTGAATTGTAACCTATAAGATTGACCAAGAAAAAAAAAATAGAGATTTT
The DNA here is from genome assembly GCA_034509955.1 of Urosaurus nigricauda. NCBI lineage: Eukaryota > Metazoa > Chordata > Lepidosauria > Squamata > Phrynosomatidae > Urosaurus > Urosaurus nigricauda. The sequence continues at coordinate 135,230,242 of JAOEGL010000003.1, forward strand.
AAGTCATGGGAAGAGAACCCCCAACTGTATATTGTTTTCTCTGTGATACTTCACTGAGCTCCCAATTTCCAAATGACAAATTATCATAATGCACAACGGACAAATTATTATTTCATGGAAAATAGGTAAACAAAAATGAAACAAAGGTGTTATATTGATGAAATGGAGAATAAAATTGCAAAACAGACTTAATTAGGCAAGGCAGTTGTTCAGCACTTTGCTTTTTGATGAAAATTTCTGATTTGAAATCACAATGTTTGTGTGTGGGGATGTGATCAACTTTCATTTTTGCACATCCTTGCTTGTTATGTGTTTAATTACTTCTGGTCTAAAATTCCCTGTTGCATATCAGAAGTTGAATTAGCCACATTGCACAAAAGTTTTTGAACTAAAAGAAAACTCATGTAACCAGGTATTATGTCTTATCACAACAGTGTTCTGCATGAAAAGGTATAAAAGAAGTGTCATAAAATAAAGAATTGTGCTTAGCACTATAAATTAATGATGGCTTAATACCATCTTTTCCTGGAATGAATTCCTTTTTAATTTTATCCTTTGTTGTTATCTTAGCTGAAATGCCTCATATTAGAAGTAATAAATTTATATGGTTTCTTTTCAACCTCTAACATAAAAGTTGATTTTAACTCTGCGTTTATGTGTCCCAATTTAGTATCACTTGCCAGTGTTTCAAAACTGATATCCAAGTGAAGGTGTTTAAGGTATGTTTTGCCATGCCCTCATTTTTCCCCCACCATGACAATTTTTTTTAAAAAATCCATTCGTTATTACTTGGAAAAAAATTGCCTTTTGAAATTCAACTTTCACATATCTAAAATGTGAAGAAAAGTAAGAAAATCTTAAATTACAAAGCATGAGCAAAATTGTAAAGGCAAGGCATATCTAAAATAGTAGCACTTGGCTCTTAGGAATATGGTGTCTTCTGTTATCATTCTCCTTTATCATAGGAGCTGGTAAAAAGCAGCAAGATAATAGTGGGTTTGATTGGTACTCAACACATGCCTCTTCTGTTGTTGTTGTTGTCTTTCAAATCATTTCTGACTTATGGCAACCCTAAGATGAACCTATCATGGGGTTTTCTTAGCAAGATTTGTTCCAAGGTGGTTTGCCATTGCCTTCCCCTGAGGCTCAGAGCATGTGACTCACCCAAGGTCAACCAGGGGGATCCATGGCTGAGTGGAGAATTGAACCCTGATCTCCAGAGTCATAGTTCATCATTCAAACCAATATGCCATGCTGGGTTTTGTTGCTGCTTTGCATTTAAATCATTGGTGGAGTGCAATTATTAATTGATGGGGGAAAGCCATCAATGGCTCCCACTACCACTGATTTTCCACCTCTGCCTCTAGTGTGATAGGTCCCTTCCACTGCAAGCCCAGTATTGGCAGTCATAGGGTGTGAGTGAGCATGATTCTTCCCCTCTCCTACTCCTTCTCCCCTTGAAATAACAGGTTGGTGTGATAAAGAGCCCTGGGGAAGGGAGAAGAGGATTATGGCCATGTTCTGGAAGAGTTCCTTTCTGAGAAGATGCCAGCCACAGATACTGGCGAAATGTCAGAAAGGAACTCCTCCAGAACATGGCCACATAGCCCGAAAGCTCCACAAAAAACTATCATCATATTTATTTATATCCCAAAAACTATGGATGCCGGCCATGAAAGCCTTCTACTCCAAAAATATGATGATGATGATGATGATGATGATGATGATGATGATGATGATGCAGCCTGTACTAGAGAACCAAATTTTTTATAGGTGCCATCTGCTTCTCAGCAATACTGCCTCCTAAACCGGTAACCTAATTTTCCTTGCAATATCTTCAAAAATGGTAAAGATGGTGGAGAAGGCATAGTCTAAGAATTGATACCAATGTTTTCCTGAAACAAACAAACAAACAAACAAACAAAAATTGCAATCAAATTAGAGGTTCTCTGCTGCAGGGTGGGGGAGAAAATACAAAAATTAAGAGACTTTTGGAATTTCGCCAGAAATCAAAAGAACTTTGATCAGGATAGCAAAATGTTTTCAGCACTGATATTAGGTTTCCGTATGACTAATGGAAATTTGTGCCCTTTCTGACTCAGTGGCTCACAAACCAAATTCTCTCCAACAATCCCACTGAACTGTAGGGTGTTTGAGATTATGGCCTTATGGTAGAAACAATAAGTCTTCATACTGTGCCACAATTTCAAAGGCATTTTATTTCAGAAATTGCATAGTTCAATGTGATATGAAACACAAAGCTCTGTTTTTATATTCTATTATCAGTTACATCGGAGGCATTCTAAAAATGCCTCCTTCCATGGTATATTTAATCTGCATTAACATTAACAGCAAGGGGACACACAGAGAAAATAAAACTTAATTACCAAATAATAAAAAAGAAACACACAATAACTACGTACATTATTTTAATTCCTTTGAATTTATTTAAGATCAAAATAAAAACATTGCCTGCCAATCAATCTGTGAAGTAAAGAAGCCAACAGATAAAATACAAGAGGCAGTAAGGAAATTAAATGCTTATTTGCCATCTGGCTTGGTAAACCCCAACTGGGCACTTGGTTATACAAAAGCAGCACTTGCCTTCCTTTCTCCTATGCCATGGCAGTGATCACCTGCCACTTTCCCCATGACACACTGCTGTCTCTGTATTGACTTAATGCTGGGAGTGGGATGTGGATAATTAAATAGTCAAGGCTCAATTTTAAATGTTATCAGTTAGTTTAAGGTACAACTCAATATGTTTTTTTATATATTTAGATTCCCAAATGGCACTTCAGGTAGGGAATGGCCAAGAATTTTATTTTATTCATTTTTTAAAGTAAGAATGTTCCAAAATTCATAATCACTGGATCATTAAACATTATATAAAGCATTATATTATTAAGGAAGTATAAGAAAAAATTTGAACTACTTGCAAACATTTAGACAGTAGACAGCAATAATTTGGTTGTTTTGGTGTTTTCCTTTTGTTACAAGAAATGTCAATAAATAATAATAATAAAATTTTATTTATAGCCTGCTCCTCTGTCAATCAATCAGAGTGGGTTACAATAATTAAAAAGGCAACAAGATAAAACAATTTCAATAGCCCAAAGCCCAATCTCCTACCCCTTAAAATTAAACTAAACCAAAATCAAGTTAAAATAATAATAAAAAAACAATTACAACATACAATATAAAAGGCAGCTAATCATTTTATGGGCCCTGTAGTTGTAGCTTCATGGGTCAAACCTTATTGTGAAGTATTATGTCATGGATCAGAACCAATTATTCTTCGTGGGAAACGTGTTTGAAACCAGGAAATAATTTCTTATAGTGCAGGGATGGGCAAACTTTGGCCCTCCAGACAATTTTTGACCGTAGATCAGGAAGACTAGCAATGAGGGCAGAATTAAATCTTATAGTATTTCACAAGTGTTCTCCTTTATACTTGTAGAGTGTATTCATACTACCACCTTTGTGGTGAGACATCAACAGGGCCTAGCTGAAAGCTCATTAAAAGGTATGAGGGTACATGACATGAAAGCTAAACAAAAGCAAATTTCATAGAATCATAGAATCATAGAATCATAGAGTTGGAAGAGACCACAAGGGCCATCCAGTCCAACCCCCTGCCATGCAGGAACTCCAAGTCAAAGCATCCCTGACAGATGGCCATCCAGCCTCTGCTTAAAGACTCCTAAGGAAGGAGACTCCACTACACTCCGAGGGAGTGTGTTCCACTGTCGAACAGCCCTTACTGTCAGGAAGTTCCTCTTAATGTTGAGGTGGAATCTCTTTTCCTGCAGTTTGCATCCATTGTTCCGCGTTCTGCAGCAGCAGAAAACAAGCTTGCTCCCTCCTCAAAAAAGAATGAAACCAATAATGGCACATTCCTTATAATGATGAACACTGGAGTGTTTCTATAGTAAACAGTTCCCATGTTGAAGTTACCAGACACATGAACATAGGAAGCTACCTTGCACTGAATGAAAGGATTGGTCCATCTAGCCCAGTATTCCCAAATCTGACTGGTAGTGCAGTGCACCCAAATCTGACTGGTAGTGTAACAGTCTTGCTTCTCAAGATTAATGAAGAACATGCAATTGTCTTCACATTTGATCATGTATTTGACCCTGCAGCAGAAGACTTTAAGTCACATTATATTACTCTGTGTGTAAAAATATGTCAAAACATTTTTGCAGCTTGCCTGACCTCTTGTTACAAACATTAATTACTATGTTGTTACCGTCCTTTTAAACCCTAGCAGAGTTACAGCAGAGTAAGTGGTATTGCAGTAAAGCCTTGTACTGACTGAATGTTGAACTGTGAAATTTGTGGGTAGCACCTTGCTATTTAGCTTGCAAGTGATTAAAGTGGTAACCCAACACAACAACAGATTCTTGTAACACCAGGGAAAAACAGTGGTAAAGGATTTGGAGAAAAGCCATTCCTTCCAAGCTGTCAAACTAACCTGAACTACTGATGATCAACTGGGAAAGAAATGTTCTATAACAGTTGAGCACCCAGTGGGAATATAAAGCTAAAGTACCACCTTATTGACTTGGAAAAAGTACAAAGTGTTAACACCCTGTATACTGTTGGCAGGGGAAAAAAATGCATTCAACAAGGTTCTAAAGAGAAATGTTTGCAGTGGTCTGTAGATGTGTACTCCAGGGGAATATGAAAGAGTATAGATCATGGCCAAGAGGAAAGGATGCTATATAACTCACCAATACTCTAAATGCATGTAGAAGCAAGAATAGGTTAGTTTAGACTGCAATCCAGTATACATCAGTAGATTTAACTGGATTACTTCAGAGCATATATGCATATAATTACAGTGTTCAGGTTTACCCACTTAAATGAATAGTATTTATTTGTTCAAATACATTGTAATTCTGTTACCACTATAATTGTCATATATTTTAGTTATATGTTAAAGAACTAACTGGATGGTCTTCTTGTGGGGCACTGCCAGCACAAAAAAGTATCAAGCATCCAACAGCAACTCTGGAAAAGTGTTTGTTTTTTGAGAAATAGCAAAAATTTATTGGTACCTAAAAAGAAGTCCCCTGAAATTGCCTGTTCAAAATCAGGCTAGCTTAATCTCCTTTATGGCTAATTGAATTCCTGAATATCAGTTAGATTTGGAGCCAGGACTTAGATCCAAATTGCTGGCTGAAGGTATTAGAATAGAAGCAGGGTAGTAGCTTCTATGGCAGAACTTTATAAGAAGATGTTGCCACTGATCTGTAGTTGGTCTGTAGGCCACCCATGACTGGGGCACACCTTTTCATTGATGGGAAATGCCTGTTCATAGCTGCCAATTGCTGTTGCATTAGCTGTCCCATGCAAAAACAAAACAAAACAAACAAACAAAAAACCTTTCAACTTTAGTTCTGGGACTGCAAAGTCATGTTGTCTCATGAGATAATCACACAGTGGCTTACCATCATTAAATCACTAAATCATCTTTGATGGTGTGATCACCAGTCATGCTTCCCACACGTGATGGAGGTGTTCCCTCACCTCTCCTGTCATTAAAGTGTTTGTGGAGCAGCCATTTCTCCAATAATGGAAGTTCCCATTATTGGAGTCCTCTTCTCTTTGCTAGACTCAAGCAGGCTGTTTTTCTCCTTTTTATACTTGCTGTTCTTTTAACTCACTAAATTTTATTTGCCATAGTTGCCAAAGTATGTTAAAAAGAGAAATAATATGGAAAAAAAAGTTATGATGGGCAGAGCAATAAGGCAGGGAGGTTAAGGAGCTTTTCGGAAAAGAGAATTTGGGACCTTTGATGACAGCAACAGCCCAAGTCCCATGATTGCAGATGTGTGCAATAATCCCTGTTCCCAAACTGTATGTATCCAGTTCCTTTCATTAACACAATTGTGGTGAGAATGGGTTTCATACTGAACTGAGGATCTTTGCATAGTCCTAACATTTTTTACACCAAAACAAAAGTAAGGGCAACTCTCTCTCTCTCTCTCTCTCTCTGTATTTACAACACCAATTTAAAGCCTCATCAAAAAGTAAGTAAAAACATTCACACAGACGGTGACCTCAGCATGCCATTGTTAAAATGCAGCATCTACTCAACTAATTCATGTACTGAAATCCCATTGGAATAAATATGTTTTTATGGCTGCCAAAGGCAGTTCTCCCTCTGGACAATATTCTATGAGCCTGATACAATAGAAAACTAGGACATTTTCATGATACCAATCCACTTCTGACAGTGTGGCACATGTTCTCAGGAAGTAGCCTCAGCAAGTAATTAATAAAATATTCTTGTTTTAGACCACATAGGGCTTCAAAGTTCCATTGTGGCATCTTGTACTATGGATAGAGGAATGGAACAACCTCTTTCCAATCTGCTCTTGAACAATTTTGTCATCAGTGTGAAGTGTTTTAAAATCTGCAAAAACGTTTCATATAAATAGAACTCATTTTTTTAAATATAAATTTTCTGCCAGTGAATTTGAATGCATTTTAAAACGTTTTGAGCCCCAAACTGTATGTAAAACTCACATTCTCTACAGACAGTGAAGCATGTGTTTCAACGAATAGCTGTGTTCAGTTATGCATACTAACTTGTGTAGTATAAATCAGCTCAACATGAGCATCCATGAAATCATGCCCCATTGTCTCTAATGGTGGTGCACACATCAACCTCCGTTAGGAACATCAGGACTTGAGGTTCCATATTTTTTTTGTATCTCATGGGGGGGGGCTTAGTGGATCCCCCACAGATATGAAAGTCCAACTATATTTCTAGACAATCCTTACTTTTAACCAAACCCAGAAATAAATACTAACAAAGATGACAAACTGTTGAAGCTATATGATAAGAACATAAACCTGCTGGATCAGACAAGATGCTATCTGTTCAACATCACTCTTCCACAAAAAGTCAAAAGAGGCCTATGCAAAGTCTAGTTATGATGATGTAGGAGGCTAACCCATGATAAAAAGCTCTAAAGATGCATCTCTTCCAGCAGGCCTTCCCAGAAAAAGTGAACACTTCCCGGCTCCAAACCTAGGCCTTATTGCCTCTCCAGTTGTCCTTCTCCAGTGTCTTTTCCACCCCTTTACAGCCTAGGTTTTCAGGCCCACTTCCCTGTTGCTGCTTTTTATTCTTGTAATTTGTTTTATTTTATGTTTTTAATCATATAGTAGTTTAATTCTCTATTTAAGGGGGGGCGGTGAGGGAAAGGATGAAACATTTTAACTAATATTGTTTTAACCTTTTTGTTGTAACCTGCCCCGATTGCCTGTTCAGAGGGGCGGGCTAGAAATAAATTATTATTATTATTATTATTATTATTATTATTATCCACAAAGCTTTCTCCTCTCTGATCTATTGCATCTGTATTAGATTCCATCTATATAACAACAAGTGGTGCACATTAAAAACATCCTACTATCCATCCACACAGACTTCCACATAAAAGAGGTTAAAAACAATATTTTCAAGAACAATTATATCAATCATTTTACCACTTTGAAGGTGCAACCATGTGTAGTGCCCAGTGACTTCAACCGTACTTGATTGTGAACAAAAGTTGGCCATATTCTTCACATTTCTCCTTGCTCCTCTCAATCCTTCCTAGGGGTCATTCACATGTCTTTTTTTGTTTTTAGTGCAACAATGAGAATCATCTCATTCGTGCATTCCAGGTTTGTTATTCACACTATAGAATCACATTGATGAGCATCTGTGAATTCAGTTGCTCACATGTGCAAGCATTTGAATAAAGATGGAATTTTTGATGCAATTGTATTTGGAACACATTCAAGGCATGCAGCCCCAGGTCTATTCATGTCTATTTGCAACCTGGGGTTTTTCTGCTCCGGTTTTTTTTTTTTTTTTTTATCCCTGGGTTTCTGCCCAGTTTGGAGGTGTGCATAATCTAAATGCCCTAACACCAAAGTGGTTTGAAACCATTTTATTTGACCTATGTGTTTCACACTGTAGATAAATTAACAGTACTGAGGAAAGAGAAAACCTTGATGAAGCATGAAGAAAAGTGGTAGGAAACAAAATGGGGACAACTCACAGTGTTGTGCTTTTTAAAATAAGATTTAAAGTTTAACAGTAATACATTACAGAGCTGTTATAATTTTTGAATATAATGCAAAAGATATAAGATAAAATGTAAAAAGCCACAACACATGAAGCTACAATCTTGATATACAGGTGGAAAAATGCAGAGGAAATAAATGTAAGTGTGTAAATAGAGAAAGGGAAAAACACATGCATTGAAACTACAGTCTTGATGGGGATAGGTAGTCAATTATTTATTACTTGTGGTTTTTTTTAATATCTTGTACTTGTTAATGTTACTGTATTTATATTTATTAATGTATTTTTCATGATCTCTGTTCTGTTTTGTTCATGGTTGCTTTTATTTATTGCTTTATCACACTAGGGGGCAAACAGGATTTAAACCAGAGCTAAACAAGAGTTAAACAGGAAATGTCCTATGATAAACATAGGGCATTTTCTGTTTAACTCTCATTTAAATCCTGTTTGCCCCCTTGTGTGATAAAGTAGGTTAAACTACTTTATGTTAATAAACACTTGGGGGATTTTTTTTTTTTATGATGAAGAAACTTTATTTCCATGCTAACACCCAAATTTTTGTGGATTTTGGTTGATCTAATAAAAATGTGAGTCCAGTAGGTATGCTGGAATTTGTTTTTTGGTCAATATAGCTACCCCTGAATTTTTAAAATAATCTTCAGTATTTTCAATCTTATTAATCTTTCATAGCAAAAACATTGTAAACACATTCCACAATCATCTTGCTATTCTCACAACTGTGCACCCTCCTGGATCATAGTTTTGCCTCTGGTGAAAAATTCACAATTTTTTGAATCAAGTCCAGTCTCCTTTGGTCACTCAGAAGGCAATGTTCCCAGGAGAAAACATCAAAGGTATGTATATTGGAATAATGCAGAGTTGAGTCCCTAAGATATCACAGAAGGTATTAAAAGTGATGACAGAAAAATGAGGAAGAAGAAAAGGAGAACATATTATGTGGCACCCTTTCTTTCCTAGTGTTATGTGTGGCACTCTGCTGTGCCTGTCATCACTCCCATTGTTGTGTATAGTGTCCCGTCATTCTTGGTACCATATGTGGTCTATTGCTTGATCCATCATCGTTTATATTGCTGTGCCTGACAACCTGCTGCCTCCATCATAGATACTGTTTCAGTATGAGTGATCCTGTGGCTCAGATTGCTATGTATGGTGTCATTTCTTCTGCTGCATATGGCATTCTGTCACACATGTCATCCTTCATGTTGTTCTATATGGTGTACCATTTCAACTCTTACTGTATGTTTTGCTTATCAAAAGTAGTTTCATATTAAAGAGATAGAAAGACTTAGTCTAGGTTCAGTCTCAATGACGAAGGCAGAGGTAGTCATCATGATTCAGTGGTAAGCCAACTAATATTTCATTTCAATGTTTACTACTTTGATTTCCCAAATGCAATATTTTAAAATTAAATAATAATCAGTTGTCCAAATACAGGCTTATGACTTCATATTAAATTAAAATAGCATTTTTACTGATAGAGTTATACCTCTGTCAAAGTAAATATTGAATTATTGTTCAAATACATTTTCTCATTATTTAATTACAAATCGACCAGCATGAGGAAGAGATGTAAACTTGGACCACACCTCTGGGTTGGAATCTGGCACATTCCAAATAGTAGAATATGGCAGATACCCTCCTTTGTATCATACTTGTCCTCAAATGCATCTGGGGGGGGGGGGGGGAGGCTGTTGCAGTAGGTTAAACCTTAAGGTGATGACACCACCATTCCCCAAAAATCTGCCCTTTTGGCAGAAATGGGTTGTGGCATTCACTTGTGTCCCTTTAAAAAGAAATAGTGTGAGTGAAGCAAGCTCAGTGGGATGAGAGATTTTTTAAAAAAATAATATATATATATATATATATATATATATGTTTAAAAATATGTTTTTAGACTTTAAAAACATCACATCTCATCAAATTTTCACTTTAAACACATGCAACTACATACAAATAAATACATTTAGGCTGTACATATGATATTGTATTTTAAAGGTATAACTTTAATTTTGCTAACTGTTTATATCACAACTATTGCCATTACATTCAGTGGTAATAGAGTACAGTGGTCCCCCGCCTTACGAATCCCCCGGGTTGCGAAAACCCTGGGATCTGAAACGCGGCGGACCAGCTTCCTATCCCTCAGGATACGAAAGATCCCCCGGGATACGAATAAAAAAAACGCATGGCCCCTTTAAATCGGCCGCGCGGTCCATTGAGTTTAGCGGTCCCCCGGGAAATGAAAGCTTCCGGGTTATGAAAGTAATCCCGGAACGGATTACTTTCGTAACCCGGGGGATCACTGTATTGTGATTTACCAATAACATTAGTACAAGAAAATACTAAGGTTTCTGTGTGGTGTGGTATTTTAGTTTATTCATCTGACAGAACACTTCAAATGCACTAATTACAAATTACTCTGAATATGTTATCAACATGGTAAGGATGTTGCCACTCCCACCACTGCTTTTAAGAGACAACTCATCTTTTCCCTAGAGATGTGAGGGGCAATACTGTTTGCCCAACAGGTTTCTGCCTATTAAAGACATAGAGCCTTGAAGACGGTGGACCAGGAAAATAGGTAGCAATGTTCTGAATTGTTCCAAATAGATTAGAACTAAAAATAATACAGAAAAATGGTTAAAATACCAAGATTTAATATCTAATGAAAATATGACAGTGTATAAATTGAAATCTATAGAACAACTAAAAGAACATAATCCAAATATGAATTGGTTCTTATATAATCAATTACAGCTACGATTCAAGCATGAATCAAAAGAACCAGGAATATCTACCATAAAAACGATTTAGATGACATATTATTTAATAAAAAAGGAACCAATATTTCCAAATTTTATAATTTACTAAGAAATCATGACCTGGAATCAGAGGTAATTAAATATAACATGATAAAATGGGTAAGAGATATAGGGAAAACGATTGAACTAGAATCTTGGGAAAAATCATAGGTAAATACTAACAGACTCACACTATGTCAAAATTTAAAAGAAAATTATATCAAGATGTTTTATCATTGGTATTTAACACCAAAGAAAATAAATATGATATATAGATTAAAATCCAGCAAATGCAGGAAGTGTGAAATGCAAGAAGCAAATTTATATCATTGCTGGTGGTCTTATCCTAAAGCAAAGGAATATTGGTCTATGATACATACTATAATGATGGAAATTTTACAGACAAAAATTAATTTTTTACCTGATTTATTTTTATTAAATATAATAGAGAATCAAAACCTTAATAAAAACAAGAAAATTATTTTATATATGATAACTTTTGCCAGAATTCTCTTTGCAAGCTACCGGAAAAAGACAGAAATACCAACCAAAGAAGAATGCCTTTGAAGCTAAAAGAAAACATGAATATGGATATTCTCACCTCAATTATGTGCAGTGGATCTATAAAAGATCCAATTAGGGATTGGGATTGTGTAAAGCAATATGGCGTAAAACAAGGTTGGAAATTTGACTTTGTGAAATAAACTAAATCGTGCGAATTAAGAAGAAATCTAGTTTAATAATATGTAAAAATGTTTGACTTTTATTAATGAAGGAAAAAACAAATAATATAGAGTTCTTTAGATGTAATTTGTATGAGAATAGGGGGTTGTTTGCTTTTTTAAAAAAAAATCACAGGATAAACAGATGAAGTGAAGAAGATTCTGAAGTCTGCTATAAATAAATTGAGACTTATAACAGTTATCTTTATGTATTTAGATATATATGAAAGAGATTTTGGTATATTTTTTTGTATATTTTTTAAAAAAAAAACTAATAAAAATTAAAAGAAAAAAGAAAAGAATGAATTGTTCCAAATAGATGAACCTAAACAGGTGGTATTAAATTTAGGTTATGTACAACAGAAGAGATTGAGGTCATGGTGCAGGCCTATCCACTACCTGCTGAGGCCTCTCAATATCACCCCCTTGGGTTCATCTATTTGAGGATGTCTTCACTGTCAATTCTGATTATTATAAGATCAGAAGGTTGGCAGTTCGAGGCCCAAGTGCTGCATGATGGGGTGAGCTCCAATTACTAGTCCCAGCTTTTGGCAACTTAGCAGTTTGAAAGCATGTAATAGTGCAAGCAGATAAATAGGTACCACTTTGGTGTGAAGGTAACAATGTCCTGTTCGGTCATGATGGTCAAAAGCTGGCTCTTAAGCTTAGTAACAGAGATGTGCACCACCCTCTACAGTCGACTAGACATTCATAGCAAGGGAAAACCTTTACCTTTACACCTTCTTATCGTCTTCCTTGCTAACACCTCCTCCTCATTTGTCTTCTAGCATATAAACAATAACAAGAATAAGAAAAAGTGACAGAATCCTCTTGCCTTATGCTCATTCTTTAAGCTGTTGTGTTTAATGTGTCTCCCCCCCCCCCCAAAAGGCAGATGACACCCAGAGTTTTGTAAACATTATTGAAACACAATACCCTGCCAATACCGATGCACATTAAGTCCATCATTATTATACCATATTGTTGGGGGTGACATTGTGGTATAGAGAGAAAGGATTGGACCAGCCCTGCAATTTAGCCCATTCTTATTATGGCCTGCAAGCTTAAGCTATACATCCTGCTGTGAGTGGGAACAATATGACCCTCCACAGGTTTCTGAATTGTGATTCCCAGCAGTCCTCACAATAATGAGGAATGCTGGGAGCAGTTCTCCAACACCACTTAGAAAGACTACATGATTCTCACATCTATTTTTTAAAACAAAGTGATGATATGAGAAGGGAGAAGTGCTTTCCTGCCTCTGTATGTTGAAGGATGATATATACTGGACTGTGATGCAGGGGGGAAAAAAACCCTAGCTAAGAAAGGACACCACTTGTGTGTGTGGTTTTGGTCTGGAGGCAATCATAGAAGTGATTACAAAGGACAACAGACAAATTTTGTAAGTGCACTGCTGATAGGAAAGCTAATTAAATTGGTTTCTCTCCCCTCCCCTTCACATCTTGCTCTCACCAGCTTTAAACAGTTCATTAAGTGCATTTCATCAAGGAAAATGTAAAAAGTAAATAGATAAAAGATTTTGTGTGTGTCTTTTTCACTATGATGGGTATTTTTTTAACCCATATGGAGGGGATTTTGGAAATGTCATCATTTGTTACTTTCTGTGCTTGTTTATATTATAAGATACACTAAAATGTTATATAAGGGTGGGGTGGGATGGGGGAAAATAAAGTAGATGCAGATGGCAGGTTTAACCCTCTAATGAACCAGCAAGCCTCACCGTATTAAGCTGAGCCTTGCCAGGCAGGCAAAGGACTGCCTCATTTCAAGGATGTTTGCATCAGCAGAAAACTCTGAACTTGTGGCTGCCAAAAATAAATAAAGAAAGAAAGAAATAACATAAAGAAATAAAGTAACAAAATTAAAAGCTTTTTTATGACTCAGTTTTGCATGCTCCTCTGCTTCATGATGAGAGAATTACAGATATTCTGGTCAGCCCTTTTCTCTTCAAAGTTAAGTATCCAAACAGAAACATTACCTTCAAGATGTATGTACACTCTTGCCTAACAACCTTGAATTCTGCCTTTCCTTCTGGAGTTTCCCTGACTACTGATCTCAACCCACTTTGAGCTCCATATTGCACCATATTCAGCTGGTAAATTAGAAGTAGCTGTTTCCCTTAAGCCTGTTAAGGACCATCTTTCTCAAGGGTCCTAAACCTTGAAACATAGTTGACAGCATTTTTTTATGCCCTCCAAATACCCATCACTCCAGTGCACAGCCAGTTAACTAAGTAGCAACCATTTTTTTTTCATTGTTTATCTGGACATACACCTCTGGGAGAAAGCATTCTGTATGACATTTCACAGAGAAAATGAACAACAGCCATTTCCCCACCAAAGATCACATTCAATAATCTCCCTTCTAACTCCCATACACACCTATAGCTCTTTTCTGCTTCCTGCATGCTATTTTCAGTTCTCTCCAAAAACCTGTCTTGCACTGAAAGTAATTATATTAGCATAGCAGACTGTGGCATCCTCCTCATCATCAATTATTATTATTTATCTGGTTTCACTTGCTGTAAAGAGGGTGTGACTCAGACCAACCCTTTACTCCCTGGGTAAAGAGTTGGGAAGGACATGGAGGAAGCAGGGCCCAAGCCAGTAATGAATTTTATATGCATATGAGCTGAATGAAAGATTATTTGTCCCTCCTTTTACTTCCTTTTCAATAAGTCCCACTGACAAAAGGGAATGAATATGAAAGCTAAATAATTCTACTTTAGGGGAGCCAGCATAGTGTAGCAGCTTGGGCGTTGAACTACAACTCTGAAGACCAAGGATTGAATCTCTGCTCAACCGTGGAAACCCACTGGGTGATCTTGGGCAAGTCACACTCTCTCAGCCTCATAGGATGGTGATGGCAAATCATCTCTGAAGAAACTTTCCAAGAAAATCATAGGTTCACCTTAGGGTCTCCATCAATCAGAAATGACTTGAAGGTACACAAAATGCACACAATGGGTACGGGGGGTGGGGGGGGGAGAGAAATACTCTCCGCATCTCTTCATAAGGACATCATTTCTAGGTCTGACGCCAGAACATAACAGCCAATATTGTGAATAGAAGTACAGAAATGAGGCTTGATGAAAAATTTGCCCTAACACAGGTTCCTGATCTGAACTCCACTCAGTCGTTTTCTCCTCTGAAATAATCTATTTCAGTTGTGGATACTTTGTTTCTCTGGCCTTTCCAGATATTTTAGACTGCAACTCCTATAACTCCAAAATACTGGATATATTGTCTGGAACTGGTAAGTTTTGCAATTCCAAAGATTTGGAAGAAACAAAGTTGTACAGCCCTATGCCACACTAATAACTATATGAAGACAAGTAAGCTATATGAGTCCTGGAACAGGTAGGTGTGCTTCTAAAATTCTTGTGACATACTGAAATTTTGGTTGCTGGAGTTTCACATTCACATGTCATCGGGTGATTTAGTCTTCCCAATTGCTGTGAGTGTGGCTTTCACTTTTCTTTCTAGAATTTGGTGTTTATCTTTATAAGATCTCTTTTCCCGTGTGTCACTCATCTTCTCGTCTCTTTTATATAGTTGTTCTTTGTATTGCTTCCATTGCATTATGTTCCTTTGCTGATCATAAAGGATTCCTACCCTTGGTTTAAATTTCTCTTTGATCTTCCAGATCTTGTAGAAAAGGTCTCTAATTGTTCTTTTGTTGTTGTTGTTTTTGGTGTCTAGATTTCTGATTATTATAGTAATTATCTTTGTTCTCACTCATCAGTTTTTGGACAGTTGGATTAATGGTTCTGGTTTTGCTCCTGTTTCACTTTTCTTTTCCTTCCCTTCCTTTACTGCTTGAAGCATTTCCTCTGTCATCCATTGCTTCTTCTCTTTCTTCTTGGCCATATTCTGCATTCATCCTTGACTATGTCTATGGTTTCTGGCCCTTGGTCTTCTGGTTCCTAGTCCACTAGGATTTTTAGCATAGATTGTATAAGTCTGTTATTTATTTTATTTTATTGTGAGTATTTATACCCCACTTTTCAGCCACAAGGCTCTCAGAGTGGATTACAAAATGGTTAATTAGATGGTTCCCTGCCCTCAAGTTTACAATCTAAAAAGACATGACACAAAAGGGAAAGGAAATGGTGGTGGGAAAGGGGATCAGGTCCAGCAGTTCTCTCCCTCTGAGTCCTGGACCATGGCAGATGGACTGGGGAGAGGGCTCTCCTTCTTACTCTAGGCCAGGCCTGATGGAGTTGGGAAGCCTTTCTCTCTTTCTCAGCTGGATGATGGCAGTTGGCAGAGGGGGAGGGCTCATCATCTTACTTTTTTCACTTTATCTCTACATTCTACTGGGATGTTCTTCAGAACATATTAATACATAGGTTTTTTATGCGTTTTTCAGGCTATGTGGCCATGTTCTAGAAGAGTTTATTCCTGATGTTTCACCAGCAGCTGTGGCTGGCATCTTCAGAGAGGCTCTGAAGATGCCAGCACAGATGCTGACAAAATGTCAGGAATAAACTCTTCTAAAACATGGCCACATAGCCTGAAAAACCCACAAAAAATGCTGGCCATGAAAGCCTTCAACATATTTATGCATGTTCATTGATTTTGTATTCCTCTTCAGCTTCATTCTAATTTTCAGTATTAGTAGTCCATTGGTCTATGCTGCAGTCTGCAAAATAGGAAGATACAAACAAAAGAGAAGAACTGAGATCTATGACAAATGATCTAATTCAGGATTAAGTTTTAGATATTCTCCAAATTAAAACGCAATTCAAGAGAGGAATAAAATACACAAAACCTATAAGAATATTTCCCCAGTCTGCTATTGTATTGCTATCTTGAGGTTCAAGTCACAATATAATAGCATCAGATAATACATGCTGGGAATTTTAAGAAAGAATAGTGAAAAATCTGCATGGCAATATTCTTGTCAATCTTCATTTTGATCATAACATGTAGTAGGCAAAAGCATTCCCAATGACAGATTAATTCATGCTACAAAACCAGGCAAAATCATTGAACTGATGTCTTTCACAAAAATGCATTCTGGGCTGCCAAAATTTTTCTAATTGTATTTGTTTGTGAAGACGGACCTGAATGTTAAGTGCTTTAGCCTGATGTTGTAAGATGGATAGCACTGAATTGTTAATGTTGGAGATGTGAATCCAAATTAAGAAGAGAGTTTAAGGGGGCCCTGTTCCTCTGAGTAATCCATAGGCTTTTAAAAATACATCAGTTACCAAATAAAAAATGTTCATTCATGTTGTAAACTAGAGAGAATCAATGTTGGCTCATCAGCTGTGTGTGACTCAAATCCAGACATTTTAATGAGGCATCAGAGTAAAGGCAATAATCTGGTCAGTGAAGCAAATAAATTTCCCCCTATGAGTTCAAGTAAGTAGAAAAGACTGTAGGGCCAGACAAACTTTTTAATGCAGCAAAGATTAACTAAAGGGGATTTGAACATAGGTTTCATATGCTAGAATCTTTGTGATGTTTCTCTCTGTGTGGGAGTCATCCATAGACACAACTGGCTAAAGAGGTTAATTGCAATTATATGTCTTAAATGGTCTACAGATAGCACACAACAAATTGCCATAATATCCATGGAAACATTACTGCAAAGCTATAAACTCCTAGTGTCAGTGACTAATGGAGAATTCTAATTTTCTTCTGTGGATGTTGCACTCAAAGTCACCATAGCTAAGCCTGGTCTGTTACATACACACACACACACATTGCCTGCACAAAGCACATGTCACCAGGGACTATTTTCCCCACATGCAGAAGTTAACATCAATCCAGCAAAGAGAAGTAAAACAATGGTGGGTGGGGATAACATGTAGCAGTGGAATGGATTGGGGAAGGCAGTTTATAAGTGAGGAGAAGATGTAGGGAGAAGGCAAAGCATGACGAAAGCTGTGGAGTGGAGAGGCCAGTGTGGATATGAGCAGAAAATAGCTCACTAAGTAATAATATATAAGACTATATTATTTGGAATGTATCATTCTAGACTTTAATGCTAACCATTTATAATGGAATAGGGGAATCACCTTTCTGTATGATGATTCTAGGACTCTATTATGTGAAAGTTTTAATATCCAGTATTCAATACAATATTAATGGTCTGTGCCATTTAGGAAGTGCTTGTTTACCCATCACAGAAGAGGTTTATAGAAACACTCATGTAAGACTACCATAATTAAAGCTTTCCTCTTCAGCTCAATTTATGATCAAATGTATCACACAGTATTCCATACTATTTTTATTTGCTTACTCTTCTAGAAAAGATTATTAGTTGGTCTGTGCACACTTGGAACAGAATATTGTGATAACTAAGAGCAAATATAAATTTCCAAACACAAGTTATTCCAAATTAATCTTTTCAGATAGTGTTACAACCTGGTAGATCAGGGGTGTTGTATATGTAGTATACCTTGATTTTGGTAAGCCTTTGACAGTCTCCCCAGATATTCTTGCAGGCAAACTGGTGAGCTGTGGGCTTTACAAAGCTACTGTAGGTTGATTTATAACTGCTTGATTGACTGAAACCAGAGAGTGTTAACCAACCGTTGCTCTTAATCCTGGAGATAAATTACTAATGGGGATTCTGTCCTGTCCAAGGCGTATGTGTTAAATTTGCAAATGGCAACCAAATTGGGGTGGGAAGGTAGGGAATACACCGAGGACAGGATTAGATTTCAAAATGTCATCGAGAGACCAAAGAACAGGGTCAAAACCAACAAAATGAATTTTAGCAACAATAAATGTAAGGTATTAAACCTAGGCAGGAAAAATTAAATGCAGAAATACAGGCTTGGTGACACTTGGCTTAAAATCAGTACATATGAAAAGCAGGTACTGCCCTCCACCACCATGGGAAAAAGATTGGCTTGCTTGCTTGCTTGCTGACCTTAACCTCTTGCTTCCTGCTCCAGACAGATTCCTGAAGAGATAGGCCCCTTGTATCCAATCATTACAGGCTAAAATAAGACAATAAAAGCTGGGTGCCAGCTGTGGTGACATCAACCCTTTGGAAGAAGCCACTTGGGGGCTTCTGGATGAAGCTGAGGGGGGTGGGGTTGTCCACCTGTGTTCTCTGTACAGCAGGAGGCAAGGATTGGGGAGCAGGAATACAGAGTTGTGAAACCATCTCCTTTACAAGATACTCTGTCTCACAATCTGCTAGGTATGAGTGTGCTGGTTTTTTAAGTGGTTGGTTGAGACAGAATAGGGATTCTGTTGGTGTAGTGTTCATTGTATTGGGGGACTTCAACATCCATGTGGAAACTGTTCTGTAAGAGCAGCTCATTTCATTTTCTCCATGACAACCATGGGTCTTTCCTAAATGCAATCTGGTGTCACCCATGCTAGAGAACACAGTCTGTTCTGGGCAGGATGAAAGTGACCTATGTGTGAAGGAACTTTCTGTAGTTTATGGACTGATTGATACATTGTAGGGCATAGACAAACTGGGACTCAGAGGCTCTACAGAGGTGTGGGATCAGTTAAGATGACCAATCCTAGGTGTTTTATAGATGCTGAAGTAGAGACAGATCCAAAGGATGCAATCTTGGTGCCTGCTTGTCCTTTATTATTTAATAATCATCAGTTTGTGCAGCTTGAGAATGAGGATAGCATCTTCGGAGAAGTAAGAGTCACCACATGTATATTGAACCCATACCCTTCCTTGCTCCTGAAAAGCATCTAGAGCAGTGGTTTTCAATCTTCTTAATGCCACAACTCCTTAATACAGTTCCTCATGTTGTGGTGACCCTCAACGATAAAATTATTTCCATTACTACTTCATAATTGTAATTTTGCTACTGTTTTCTGATGGTCTCAGGCGACCCCTGTGAAAGGGTTGTTTGACCCCCAAAAGGTTGTTTGACCCCCATTGATCTAGAAGGAGACCGATAGATTGGTGAATGTGTCACTATAGCAAGGGAAGATTCAATCCTGCCTAAAGGAAGTTGTATTGAGACCATTATTTTTTTTTTTAAAAAAAAACTATCCCTAGAGCACACCATTTTGAATAATTATTGGTCAGTGTCCAACCTAACATTTTGGGGCAAGGTTCTGGAGCATGTTCTGGATAAAATTAATCATCCAGACTAGTGATTCCCAAACTGTGGTCCTCTGGGTGCTTTGGACCCAGAAGCCTCAGCCATCTTGGCCAATGCTAAGGGATTCTGGGAGCTGAAGTTCAAAACACCTAGAAGGCCAGAGTTTGAGTTTCACTAATCTAGATCCATTTCAATTTGGTTTCTAGCCTGCTTATAGCCTTTGGTCGATAGCCTACACAGGGAATTCAATGTGGAATGTTCTGCCAGACCTCTCAGAAGCTTTCAATACCATCAGCCATGATTACCTTCTAAGCTGCCTTTCTGGAATTGAAACTGGGGTCACTGTTATGCAGTGGGAATCAGACAGAGGTGTTTTGGGGCTCCTGTTCAATGCCCTGGTTATTAGCCTGTATCATCTGATAGGGTTCTGTTTGGTCCCTCATGCTGTTTAACATCTGTATGAAACCACTAGGAGAAGTCATTAAGAGTATAAGGGTTCAGTGCCACCAGTGTGTTCATGGCACCCAATTGTATCTGGCCTTCCCATATAGCTCCAAGGAGGATGACTCTATACTGAACCGATGTACGTTGTCAGTAACGGATTAGATGAGGGTGAACAAATTGAAACTAATCCAGATAAGAAAGAGATGCTCCTATTTAGTTGAAAGGCAGATTAGAGAATAGGGACTCCATCTTTTGCTGGATAGGGTTATACTCCCCCTGAAACCTTAGATTCACATCTCAGCAGTAGTGTCACTGGGGTGTGTGGGCCACACCAGGTGACACCCAGTCAACTTCCTGCCCCTTGCAGGTGCTCCTTGGGCCCATGAAGACACCGGTCAGGGCCTGGGGGGGGGGCTGTCTCTGGACCTCCAGCCCACACAGGCACTTACTCCAGCTGTTTCCTCCAGCTGTGTGGCCATTTCCTGGTCCCAGAAGTTCACCCAGTAGTCGTCCCCCACACACACTGGGTGACACCTGATGCAGGTTCCAAACTGCAACTCAGGTATTCTCCTGTTTATTCAAGCTTGTATAAGCCTCAAGAGACAAAAGCCTTCCATGTCATGTTCCCATGGTTACATAAAAAAATCCAGAAATGTTTGTCACATATTAGAATATATGTTCAATGTATATACTGTTTCTGATGTAAAAATATTTCAATGTAAAATTTATCTAAAAATGGGTTTTGGAATACATCTGTGACCATCAACTTCAGTTGACAGTGCCAAACAGATTAAATGAACACTGAATCTGGAACTGAAATAATGTAGTCAATACTCTTGAAGATTCTCTTGACAACCCAGATTTGTTTGGATTTTCTTTGTTTCATTTATGACTTTCTGATCAAGGCAAAGAGGCAGAGAAGACAGAAAACAGATCCTTGCCAAAATGATCCAGGTATATCAGAAAATTCTTCCTTCTGAATTAAATTGATGTATTATACACTTTTAGAATTTTATACAGAACCTGGCAGACTCATATCACAGCTTGGATTCTGTGCAGTTAATAATCCTGTATGTTATAAAGGTCATCTTACATTTTAAATTCCAGTAGATGAAATGTGTGTTATTATGAAAGAAGAATATGGGTCTGTGAACATTTTGGGGATAATTTTCTTCCTTTCTGTATGATTTATATGCATGTGCAGGGATAACTTAATTCACAAGAGATGTACGAGTAATTTATTTTCCAGCCACTGAACTAAAGCTGGACAATAATTTATCTGACTTTTAGTGTGAGGTTGCAGCCAAAGCAGAAATGACATTGAGTGATAACTGAAGAGTTGCCATTTTGCTGTTTATCTTTTGGCTTTGGGCATTTATGCATTTTCTTTGCAAAGCCACATTATTTCTCTCTACTGCCCTCACTCACTCTCTTTTAATATATGTACACAGAAAGCATATTTTCCCTAGTCAGCTGTTAAATGGAAAGCAAATGAGCAATAGTCATTGTTGACTGTCTTTAATTCAACTGAACAGCTCTAAATCTGTAATCAAAAAAGAGAGAGCAAATTTCTACTGCATTATCAGGTGCCAAGCACAACATCTCAGCCTCCTTCTTACCACTCCACATAATCAACATCCTTCATTCTGTGCAGAATTCAATTTTTAATGCCTTGCAGTTTAGAACCAAAGGGTTTTAAATTGTAATCTTTCTGGATTACACCAAATAGATGGAAATATCCCTTTCTACAACAACAGTATTACTTGTTGTAGAATGAATAGTGAGGCTTCTACATTGTCTTCATCTTACAAGTGTCAGAAAGTGTGGTGCATCATCAAAAATGAATCAGATCAATGGAAAAAGAACACTTTTTGTCCCATTCATTGCCATGTGAATGTAGCAGCTGGGGCTGAGTTATAGCCTTTTAAAGGAGACCAGAATTGTACCAATAACATATTCTACAAATAATATGGAGCATTTCCCTATAGCTGATTGGTAGGATTCCAACTGCCCTTAAATGCAAAATTGAATTGGAACATTATCCCATGTGAGACCCTAAGTTAGGCATATGTGCACAGATGTTTATTTTCATATGCAGAGTGAGCAATGGGGCCTAATTCAACTTATGTGTGCTCACAGGTTCTTATATTAGGCTACATCTTCTACCATTGCTTTCTATTAGCTAGAACTCAGGACTTTGAATAGCCCCCTGTGCCCTCCCCCCCAAAAAAAAACACACAACTGTATGTCTAGTCAGGGGAAAATTGGTTGCCACATCAGAATATCTCCTGCTAGCATTAGATGATGAAGGCCAGTTCATAATAAGATTTCTCTTGCCCATGATTTGAGAATGGATGAGAAAAACAATGCAGCTATGTGAGGGAGCCATTGGTTCTTTGTCGTTCATGGCTCTCAGAACTAATAGCAATTCAGTAGTTGTACAGTTCATCCCATTGTATAATAATTGACACAGGAGGTCTTGGGCCTGATGCTGACTTGACTACTTCCCTCTTACTGAAAGTGTTGGAGATCCCTTAGAATTGTCCATTGCCAAAGAATGTTGGAAGATAGTAGAGTGAAAAATACTCTATGGCAGTAGTTCTCAACCTTCCTAATGCCCTGACCCTTTAACACATTTCCTCATAGTGTGGTGACCCCCACCATAAAATTGGTTCCTAAGACCATTGGAAATATGTGTCTTAGGTGACCGCTGTGAAAGGGTCATTCAACCCCAAAGGGGTCATGACCCACAGGTTGAGAACAGTTACTCTAGAGGATCTGCTTTCTGATACAGATGACATTCCTGTCAAAGCAAAGTGGGACACACTTGCACTGTCCAGTGTCAGAACAAATGGCATATTTTTTCCTGAATACCTTCATCTCCTTGGTCAAGTGTTTCCCACACCATGGTATACAGTGTGGTTTATGATAAGGAAACAAAAGGAAAGAAAGTCTTAATGAAAATAGAGGAAGATTCATGCCAAATCTGTGGGGGAAAACCTGGTTGATTTGGGGGACCAGCTGATTGAGCAGATAGTTGCTGACCAGTTTCAGGCAATTTTGGATTATTGTGACCATCTGAATTCCATTTCAGTTGAATTTTAGACTTGATTTTAACATGGAGACTGTTTGGACTGGCCTGTGCCTGATGAGAGGTAAGAGGATTGCATCCTTGCTTGTTCTTCTAGACCTTTCCATAGCTTATATGTCACAGTAATCTTTCTGAAGAGCCTATTTGAATTAAGATTTGGGAACACTATTTCAAATTGGTTTCATTCATATTTAGAAAGCTGACTCCCCCCCCCCCCCGCCCCCCATCTCCCACCACTCCCGGGAGATTCCATTTTGGAGTCCCAAGGAGATGTTTCTGGAAAGAAAGAAGGATTTCACATAAGTATGCAAATAGTATGTAGCTAAGCTGTATTTTGATACAATACAGATGAGGCTGTAGTTATTTGGAACCATTGTTTGAATTTAGAAGTTGGATTGATGAGGATAAGTAAACTGACATTCAAAGAAGACAAACCTGGTTTGTTTCTTTTTTTAAATTTTTTTTTAAAATTTTATTGCAATTAAAAACAACAACATACACAGTTACACAATTGTAGATTAATAGAGGTTACAAGAAGTACAAAATTAGACAAATTCAAATTTTCCTAAACACCCAATAAAAGAACATTTATAGAAGTGATATATAAATTGCTTAACTTGGAGAAACATTTCTAGTACTTGTTTACTTCCATAAGTATCAATCATCTAAGAATTTCCTAAGTGATTGCCTTCCCAAGTTATAAAGTTTCGTTCCTTAATCCTTAATCCATCCTATTCTTATTCACCTAGACTTGGTGTATTTCCTTCCTTAACCTCCATTTTGGCCTTCCGGCCTTGACTCGCTCCTAATCTCTCTCAATCATCCTTCTTCTCTTCCTTTCATTCTAACCTCTTTCTATACTACATTCTCATACCTTCATCACCTACCTTGACCTTCTATCATCATCCTTCCATTCTTGATCCATTCATACCGGACTTCTCTCTTTCTCCCACTAGGTAGCGTTGCATTTTTATTTTACCTTCTTATCTACTTACGTGAATTTAAGTCTCCCTTTACTAGAATCTGTTTGTATCTTTCGTTATAAATCACAAATATTCGTTTAGTTATTTCCTACTTCTAGTCTATTTAAAGATTTCCTGAAGCAACCGACTGGTTATTTCTCTGCGTATAATATGTTGCATTACGAAGAAGCGTTTGTTCATGTGTTTGTATTTTATAATGTTCATATAGATGTGTTTTGTTGTTATCTTGTCCTTTTACTTATCTTGTATTAATCGTTCTAGGGTATTCTCATGCTTTTATCATAACCTATAGTCACAATTTTTCCCCACTCTTTCTTCAAGCATTCCAATACTTTGCCCCAGTCCTTTTCAATTTTGTCTATTTCCTGATTTCTTATTAGAGATGTTAGTTCGTCCATTTCAATTGCATCAAAAATTTTTACAAGCCATTCTTTAATGCTCGGCACATGTTTATTCTTCCACTTTTGTGTTAATGTAATTCTAGCCGTGGATATCAGATAATATAGTATTTTGCCATAATTTCTGTCTAGTTCTGCATCCCACATGTTTAATAGATAGGTTTCCGGCACAAAATTTAATTTATTCTCCACAATCGAATTTATTATTTCATTTACTTTTATCCAATAACTCCTTACTTTCTTACAGGACCATAGGCAGTGATATAAAGTCCCTGGTTCACGGTTGCACTTCCAGCAAAGGTTGTCCCTTGATTTATATATCTTTGATATTTTATCCGGTGTCAAGTACCACTTATAGAAAATTTTATAGAAGTTTTCTTTAAGATTTTGAGAGGCCGAATACTTTAATCTTTTTCTCCATACTAGTTCCCATTTTTCTAAAAGTATTGGGTACCCAAAGTTTTTGGCCCATTGAATCATATTTACTTTTACCGTTTCTTCTTCCTCATCCCATCCTAATAATAATTTGTATAGTTCTTTTATCAACTTAACGTTTTCTCCTAATAATATTTTGTCAAATTGATTTTTTTCTTTTTCGAGGCCTAACGATTTGCAATCTATTTTATAGCACTCTTTAATTTGCCAGTAACCAAACCAATTTAGGTCATGGCCTTCTTCAATTTATTTATTTATTTATTTATTCTTGTAATGATTTTAGTTCCAGATTACCTGTTTCATTTTTTTTCAATAATTGTGAATAGGTAAGCCAATTAGTGCATTGTCTCACTTCGGTTCTTTGAATTGCCTCTTGAGGAGAGAACCAAAGAGAAAATTTTGGCATAATCCTATACTTGTATTTTTCCCAGACTTTAAATAACGATTTTCTAATGCAATGAGCATTAAAATTTCTATTAGCTTTAATTTTGTTGTATCCTAAATATGCGTGCCAGCCAAAAACCAAATTGTCACCTTCAAGATCCAGAAGCTCTTTATTATTTAATGTTATCCAATATTTTAACCATAGCAAGCAACAAGATTCAAAATAAAGTTTTAAATTTGGTAGCCCTAGGCCTCCTCTGTCAATTGAGTCTTATAAAACCTTAAGTCTAATTCTTGGCCTTTTTCTTTGCCAGATAAAATTACTTATATCTCTCTGCCAGAGTTTAAAAAAGGAATCTTTAACTACAATGGGTAAGTTTTGAAACAAAAATAGCATTTTGGGTAATATTGACATTTTAATTGTTTCTATTTTCCCTAAGAGCGACAATTGTAGCTTATTCCAATTTCCCAGTTAATTTTTTATTTCCTTCCAAGTTTTTTTGTAATTATCGTCAAACAATTCACCTAGATTTCTGGAAATGGTAATTCCTAAGTATTTTGCCTTCTTTTTTATTTCCATACCTGAAAGTTCTGCCAATTTCGTCTCTTTTTCTCTGGTTAAGTTTTTTGTTATAATTACCGATTTCTCTTTGTTGAGTTTGCATCCTGAAATCTTACCAAATCTGTCGATTACGTCATTTAAAAGAGTTATATTATTGCAGGGGTCCTCAAGAAAAACAACTAAGTCGTCCGCAAAAGCTCTTATTTTAATGATATGATTCTTAATTTTAACTCCCCTAATACAAACATTATTTTTAATTCTTTTTATTAATCTCTCTATTACCATTATAAAAAGTAGAGGGGATAATGGGCACCCTTGTCTAGTTCCTCTTTTAATATTTATAAAATTTGTTCTCTCACCATTAATTATGATTTTTGCTTTCTGTTCCTTATAAATTTCTTTTACCCAACCTATAAAATTCGGACCTAAGTTCATTTTATACATAATTTCGAAGATTGTGGACCAATTAACAGTATCAAAGGCCTTTTCCAAATCTAGTAATTGTAGTCCCAATTCTCTGTCATTATGTTTCTCATAAAATTCTATGATATTTAAAACAATTCTTATATTCTCTCTTAATTGCCTCTGTGGTAAAAAACCTCTTTGTTCGGGTCCTATCCAATCTTTTAAATACTTTTTGAGTCTTGTGGCTAGGATCGATGCAAATAACTTGTAGTCCACATTCAATAATGAAATGGGCCTAAAATTTTTAATATCTCTTTGGTCTTTCCCTTCTTTTGGTATTACAGTTATTTCAGCTTCCCTCCATGAAATTGGTACTCCTTCTTCCAAGATTGCATTCATAGTCATTTGTAGCGCTCCACAAAGTTCTTCTTTGAAAGTTTTATAAAAGAGTGCATTAAAACCATCGGGTCCTGGTGCTTTGTTAATTTTTAAATTCCGTATTGCTGTTTCGACCTCGTTGTATGAAATTCGTTTGTTTAAGTCTTCCAATTGTTGTTCTGAGGGGGGTATATATATCTCTTCTTTTTCATTCAGGTATGTCTGAATCCTAGTTGTATCTATCTTTTGATCATTGTATAAATCTGTGTAGTATTTTCCGAAAGCCTCCTTAATTTCCTCTTGTTTATTTTTTGTATTACCATTTTCTTTAATTTCCACGATAGACTTTTTTGTTTGCCGTTTTTTCAGTAGCTCAGCCAAGTTTTTCCCTATTTTGTTTGCCTGCTCGAAATTTTTTTGTTTGGCTTTTTTTAAGTTATTACTTATTTCTAATAAGTTTCTTTTGCTCTCTTGTTTTCTAAGTATATTTAACTCATCTAGTATTATACTATTTCCTGGGTTATCTATTAACTCCTTTTCTTTTAATCTTATCAAGTCCTGAATCTCATTTTCCTTATCCTTTCTTTTTTTCTGAATATATGCTTCTTGGTTAATCATAAAGCCTCTAAAAACAGCTTTCCCCGCATCCCATACATTAATCATTTTTACTTCTGGGGTCAAGTTTTCTTTGAAATACTGTATAATAGTTTCGTTTCCTTTTTCTACAATACTCTTCTCTAACAGTAGGGAGTCTTTTACCTTCCATGTACTCTTTTTCTTGTTTTGGTTGAAAGTTATTTTTAATGCGTTATGGTCTGATATTGTTCTCGGTAAGATTTCCGTAGAGGTTACTAATTTGCTAAATGATATGGGTGCCCAAAGCATGTCGATTCTTGATAATGAGCGATGCCTATACGAGTAAAATGTGAAATCTAGTTTTTCCCTGTTATGTAATCTCCATATGTCACATAGGTCATAGTCTTCTATTAGTTTGAAAAAAGTTAAAGGGAGCTTTCCTTGATTGTTCCTTGTCTCATTATCTGATTTCCTATCTAGTTGGGGTTTTACTACTCCATTGAAGTCTCCCAACATTAAGATTTTGTCATATTTCAGCTCATCTAGATCCTTGTGCAATTTGTCATAGAATAAACTTTTATTTTCTAGTGGGCAATAAATTCCTAGTATTAGAATTGATTCTCCTTCCCATTTAATTTCCACCCCCAAATAGTGCCCGTTTTTGTCGTTTAAAACTTCTTTGGCCTGAATACTTCGTTTAACATATATTGCTACCCCTTTTTTCCTTTGTTTTGCTGCCGATATGAAGTCTCTACCTAAACTTTTGAATCTAATTAAATGTTTCTCCGTTGTTTTTATATGTGTTTCTTGGATGCAAACAATATCACAGTTTAGTTTCTCTAAATAATGGATCACCTTTTTTCTCTTCCCGTTTAGGTTTAAGCCTTTTACATTCCAAGTTACCAGCTTCATTGAATTGTGTTAGCCTCTTTACTGGTAAGTGTTTCCCCCTCCCCTTCCCTGTTTCCTCCCCCTTTTTCTCTGATTCTTTCTTTGTCTATCGATTTTTCTCTTCCAAAGATTCTTTTTCTATTTCCAGCTCTTCGTCTTCTTCTTTGCTGTCTTCTTCACTTTCCAAATTCCTCCTAGTTATACCTGTTGCTCCTTCTATTTCCTCATTTTCAAGTAGATCTTCTTCTTCTCCTTCTTCTGTCTTGTTTTTATCTTTTGGGGTTTTGGTGTATTTGTTTCCTTCGTCTTCTGGGTAGCTTTCTTCCTCGGACACGGTGGTAGGTCGTTTTGATATATCTTTTCTGAACTCTTTCCAGAATTCAGCCGCTTTTTCCACCGTGTTTAATTTAAATCTCCTTTGATTCCATGTCACTGATAACCCTTCTATTTCTTCCCATCTAAAAGGGACTCTGTATCTTTTTAGCTGTTCCGTCAGGAATTGATAATCCTTCCTCCTTCTCAATATTTTGGCTGGTATGTCCTTAAACACCTGTATTTCTATTCCCCATATCACGAATCTTGTTTTGAAGTTTTTTTGAATAAAATTGTCCTTCATTTGTTTCCTTATCCAGTAAATTACTATATCTCTAGGAAGTTTCTTTGTTCTGGCCGTGCTAGAATTTAGTCTGTACATTCTGTCTATTTCAGTTTGCATCTGCTGTACTGGGATATCAAGGTATCTTGCCAGGTAAGGTATTAAAAAATTGTAAAGATTTTCATTCACTTGTTCAGGAAGTCCTCTTAGTTTCACACATTTTTCCCTTTGCTTAATTTCCAATCTTAATATTGCGTCTTGATCTTCTTGTTGGTATTTATTTAGGACTTCTATTTTTTCTTCCATTTTCTTTGTTTTCTGTTCGATTTTTTCTACCTTTCCTGTTATTTTTTCCATATCTTTATTGATTTTATCCAGATCTTGTCTTATTTTGCTTGCCTCATATTTTAATTCTTTCTTCGTTTCTTCCTTGGATTCTCTTATTTCTCGCCTTGTTTCCTCCCTTGATTCCCAGATTTCAGTTTTGAGTTCCATGTGTAGCCTTTTCATCTCCTCCATTAGATTGATGTTAGAGTCCGATGTGGAGAGACTTCTTTGATTTACCATGGCCATTGCTTGTGCTTGTCTTTCTTTTTCTCTTCTTGTTGAAGTCATTTTTTTACCTTTAATTTTAATTCAAACTACTGTTTGCAATTAATTGTACTCCTACAATTGATATAAAATTAATTGGTATAAAAAGTTTAAAGGAGACAAACTTTGAGCTCTAATTATTATCAACTCGAGATTGGAGGTTCAGCTATTGTCAATTTTTCCACTAGTATGACGGCCTTATTCTAAGAAACTTTAAAGTTTACTGTTCTTACTTAACAGTACTTACTGTAACTAAAAAGTCTGTTTTCCCCAGGTGTTGGATAAGTTTTTGTTTTTGTTTTTTTGTATAATTTAATTAATTAGTCTCTTTCGTTTTTCCCGGGGTACACTTCTGTGACTGTTTTATATCGTTTCAAGACCAGGGTTTAAGTTGTGTTTCAGGGGAGGAAGAGGGAAGATTGTGTTCAACTAAAGTTCGGTCGTATCTGAAAAATTAGGTGGAATTTTGTTGTTGACAGAAGAGGGGGGAGTCGCCAATTATTATAACTGTATTTTGAATATAGGTGCTTGCGATATATGAAAACAAAAAGGAAAAGAGAGAAGAAAAGGGGAAAAAGAAAAGAGGAAAAAAATAAGAAAAGAGAAGGGGAGTAAGTCTTGCCAATAAAAAAAAGTTTAAATCTTCACTATTTAGGTCTTTTTATAATTATTAGATTATTTGGCTCTAAGGTAAATATAGTGTTAGCATCAACTATTGCAAATTATTATTATTTTTATTATTATTTTTTCTTTATCCTTCCCTTTCTATTGTCTTTCCTCTGAATGTATTATTATTTGTATAATTGTATGTTTTTCCAAGTCTAAGATTTTAATAGTTAAACGATTTCTCTTTCTGTAATCACACTGAACACACTAATTCACTTCAGATTAGAACGTTGTATCACCTTTTCTTCCCTTACACTCTTTGCCGGCAAATTGTTAAATCACAAATCTTAACTGTAGTTGACAACAGTTGTATATAGATCGTTTACAAGATTATAGAATTATAAGATTGTTTCGGCGCTAAGTATCAATCAAGTTCAGAAAGTCTAATAATACGTTCCCATTAATAGTCTGGAAAAGCAAAGTAGCAGAAAAACAATTAGAAAATAAATCAACCGTTTACAACAGTTGTATGCAGATCGTTTACAAAATTATAGAATTATAAGATTGTTTCAACACTAAGTATCAATCAAGTTCAGAAAGTCTAATAATACGTTCCCGTTAATAATCTAGAAGAGCAAAGTAACAGAAAAACAATTAGAAAATAAATCAACCGTTAAACAGCTATAATGTTCTGTGAGCGTTAATGACTATCTTACCCCCTCCCTTAGTCCTTGTTTCGCTGAGTTCACAAAAAGGAAATATAAGCTTAAATTATTGATGAATTTATATTAATATTGTAAATATTATTGAAAATATTGTAGATATTAGGAAAAAAAGAAGAAAGAAAGAGAAAAAAGGAACAAATTAATTCTAAAAAGCTCTACACTATATAAAATATAGAATATATAATATAGAAAAAGTAATCTCTATGTTGAGTATCAAATATAAGACAGAAAGGACAGAAAATAGGAAATAAATAATAAGAATTTAAATGTAGAACACAATTTGTCAGGCTATGTTATCACAGGAAATAGTCTCCTTATTTCATTCCACCCTCACCAGACAGTTATTCCCGAATATCTATTACAGTGATTCTAAACCAAGCAGGTTAAATACCTATGAATTAAAGTTGATTGCTCCGGATAATTACTATGGAGTATGAAAATATGATTTAATTCAATTAAACCGAAATCCAGCACTTGTTTCACTTCAGGCGTTTTCCTTAAAAGTCACTAATTTTAATAGCAGTCGCGAGGCTGATTGAGTTCAGTAGACTGCTTCTGTTTTATTTTATATATATTTTCCCTTTCCCTCTCCTCTCCTCCTCTCCTCCTCGTTACACCACTGAAGTTTCACAGTATCTTTCCCTTGTTGTCGGAAAGTCTTCACACGATTTACCCTAAAAACTTATCCCTACAATCTTTCTCCTTCTTTCTCTTCCTTTCTACCCGTTCGGGAGTGGAGTTTGTGGAGAAGGTTTCAGATCCCAGTCCTAACGCGTCCTCTAGATTAGTTCTTTCCCACGAGTCCCACGAGTCCTTGTTCATCCAGGTCTATCCAATTCGAATCCAAGTCCATCCAATTCGATTTTTTGATTACGATCCGCAATCTCAGAGTTCCTCAAAAATAAAAGTAAAAAACTTGATCTCAGTCTCCTTATTTACGTCTTCTTGGTTGAAGTAAAGTATGCCTCTGGGAGTGAAGCCAAATGAAGATATGTCCCAAAAAAGATACAAGATGGCGATCGTTTCTCTTTTTCTTCTCCAAGTCCAAAGCTATTTGTTTAAAGTCGGGTATTTTGCATCCGTTACTTTGAAACAAGATCGTGTCTCACCATCCTTTTGTAACTACAGTTCCAATAAGTTTTATATTATAAATCCTTAATTGTGGGCAAAGTTAATTCAATCCGTGCTGGGGAAAAGAAAAAGAAAATAAACCCCCCAAAAAAGGGTGCTTTGAAAGTCCCGTTGCTATTCTCCAAACTTTCCCGGACCTCGTCCAAAGCATAAAGTTTTTAAGTATATGGTTATTAGTCTGTTAGTCGCAGTGAAATTTTATATTAGAAGGTGGATTCCTAGTGGAGGAAAAAGATTTATCGTTGCCTCCGAGTTGATTAAGTTAAAAACGGTAGCGGCGGAGCTTGTGCCGCAAAGCGGCGGCCCGTCCCCGGACCTGGCTAGCTCAGACCTTCTCCATGCTCCTTCGGCGTCGCCTTACCGGCCGGGCTCGAGTGCCTCGGCCCCTCGGTCGTCCTGGAGCACTAAAGGTCTCCGATGAGCCCCTCTCCTTCCCCCCTTTCTGGGGAGACACTTTATATTAGTTGGCGTCACTGTTTCTTCTCAAGAATCCTGGGGACAGCAACCCACCTCCCGGAGTGTCGTTGGAAGGTGGCTTATCGATCCGCCATGCTACCGGAAGTCGAAACCTGGTTTGTTTCAGAGTGTTGGCTTTCATCTTTGAAGTCCTCAATCTTTAAGTCTCCAGTTCATTTTCCTGATTGTTAAAGTCATCTTCAGAGTTTCTTTTCTGGGTATGAATGACTACAATGTGGATCTATCCAGTTAAAATGACTTATCGTTGGTGGATTTCAGTTTGTGGAGTCCCTCCTCAGGGAATAGATCAGGCATCCCCATTTATACACTTTGTTAGAGCCTCCTCTTCCATCAACAATTTAAACTTTTTAAATTCATGTTTTTTTCATTCTTTCCACTTCTATTGCTGGCTTTTTAAAAACATTACTACTAAAAATGGTTTTATTGTGTTCCTGGCTGCTTTATTGATAATGTTGGACATTTATTGTTCTAAACTACCAAGAGGGCATTCACCAGTTGAGTAGTAGATAAACTTCATTAATCAATGAATGAACAAATGATTTTTTTAAAAATAGAATCCTTGTTTCAAGTATTTCAAGCATCAGTTTCAAGCTCAATGCTATGAACTACTGGGAATTGTAGTTTAACATTCTCTGTCAGAGTGCTCTGGTGCCACAACAAATGACAATTCCCAGAATTCCATAGCACTGAGCCATGGAAATTAAAGTGGGGTCAAACTGGTTTATTTCTGTAGTTCAGATGCAATGTATGACACTACACATTAAATATGTATTAAAATTAGGAAACAAAACTTTGATGTTAGAAATCAAACATATAAATGCTTCTTTGGGATGTTATTTGATTTTGCTAATTTTCTTCAAATATGGCATCATTTTTCTCACTGTCCTTGATTTGCATCAAAGTTTTATGTTTTGTTTCCATGCTAAAATTTATTCAATTTTAAAACAAGTATTTTCAAAATCACATACCTGTCTGTTCAATTTACCTAATTTATGTATTTTTTTCATTATTGACTAAGTGTTTCTGCATTTATTTCAAATCATAGTTATTTTAACTGTTCACACTTTTCTGTGCACTTTATTTCTCAGAAACACCATTTAAACCTCCCAAATATGCAAATTCTTGAGATGAGATGTGTACTTTCTTTAACAAGTTTTAGAAGCTGTGAAAATGCAACTTTCTTCAAGACTGTTGAGATTGACAAAAATTATTTCTATCCTGTGTGTGTGTTTCTCTCTCTCCCCCCCCCTTCTTTTTGTGTGTGTGAGAGAGAAAAAGCAAGGGGGGAGGGAGAGAGAAAGCCTTGTGTCTAGATTGTTTCCTCCTAATTTTCTAGGTATTTTGAAGATACTTGTCAACTGAAACCCCTAGTGAGACATTTCCAGCTATGGTAAGAAAAAAGTAATAGGCTTCAGTCAGCGCTGATATGATGGTCTCTCTTTTAATGGAAGGTGACAGAAGCACTGATCATCTGTTAATGGGATCCTGATTCCATCCCTACCAGATCTCTGCAGTCAATGTGTTTCCAATCATGATGCATTAGTAAGAATTCAATACATAAAGAACTTCTGGAAATGAAAGGGTGGGGAATCAATAATCTGATATTATATTATTGGTAATGTCAACATTGGCTTTCTTTATAATCATAAAGTCATAGCACTGGAATCAGAGCTTGATAAACTGATTTTTGGATGGTTTCTACCAGAATCCTCCAGGCTAGGAGATTTGAGGGACTTAACAATCTAAAAATGTAACTTTTCGGAGCTCTGAAAGCAGCAAGTACCCCCTTAACTTTATGGGCTCTTTGTACACAGGATCTTCTGTCACTCTGCCCAGCATCTCCTTGCAACAGGTTTTCACAAAAAAACCTGAGGGTCAGTACCTAAACAAATCCCAGCCATAAGATGCAGAAAGTATTAAACAAAAAGATCTTCTGAGTATCGATAGCTGATCTGACTTCAGGATAAAACAAATCACAATTTAAAATGGTGTTACATTGCAAGTTGGATGTGGACCAAGTCATATGGTCCGAGTGTCTTAAAAAGTGCAATAGACTGAGGTGCATTTTACATATGGTATTATGAGAGATATTTTTAAAAGAGACATATTCACTCAATATAGAATACTGAATTCTGTATTGTCAAGCAATGAAATGGCTCCTAAAAAGTAATATTTTTAACAGCTGTTTCAAGCAGTGTTGAAATGGTTGTTAAAAAATACTTCATTTTTTACTGATCCCCCCCCCCCCAGCTGGCAACATAGAAAGCTAAATTACATATAGGCCTTTTGCTCATGCACTTGGGAAATAAGGAGACCACATATTTTTAAAGGGCCACTTTTATTAACTATTTAAATTTCTAACTTTTGAAATGTGAACTTCAATGGGTGACCAACTTGATGTGAGATTCCACTTAGGTAGGAGTCTCTTCCCATCCTCCTCCTCAATTACCCTTGGGTGCTATGCCTAGCCAGGGAGCAATCCAGATGAACTTGCTTATTACCCTGCCAGCCCTCTTGATGGAAGGCTCTCACATAGAACCACGCCCCTCAAGATATTTGATTTAATGTAAGGATATACTCTCAAGGGTAATCTCCTTCCCACCCCTGGGTCTCACAAGCAATAAGGGCAATTCAGGGTGTCTGTTGATGCTAATTGTACTTTTGATACATCTCTCCCTCCTACTTGACAGGGAAAAGGACCCTCCATATTCTCATCAGGACACTGATCTGGAAAACTTTCATAATTCATTCATCACCTCATGTTATAGGTTCTAATTATTATTTTTTTAAAAAAATCACTGAGTTAAGACATGACATTGCCACTCCCAGTCCTCATGTACAATGCCTACTTGAAATATGTGCCACTTCTGGAATGCTGCATCTGAAACTGAAAACCTCACTGGTAAGACATCACCCATATAGAATAGGTAATTGAAAGAGAATTCTAGCAGCCCAAATTGCTCTGGGAACACTGGGGAAAAGGCTGACATGATGCTTCATTTTGCCAATTTTGCCTCTCTTACATTTTTTATACAGAAAATTGTAGAAATTCAAAGGGAAAAAAGAGAACACACTTTTAAATAAATTATTGGAAAAAGGAGAGAAAGAGTTAATAGAATACCCAAACAACAAAGAAATGATAGAAGAAATCAAAGTAGTGCAAAAACAAATTTGGAATGGAAGGGGATTAAAAGCAACAACAACAAAAAAAGTTTGAACACTCAATAAGATTGGAAAATGGTTGGCACATAAACTGAGAAAAGAAAGGGGGAAAAGAACAATAACAAAAATAAGAAAAGGTGAGATAACACAAACAAAACAGGAGAAAATAAATGAAACATTTTATGAATTTTACTCAACTTTATATAAGGAATGCCCAACAGACTTAGAGAAAGTAAAAAAAAAAAAATTTGAACAAAACCAATTCCCATCTCCAAATAGAGATCAAAATCAAAAATTGAATGGAGTTATCACAGCAAAAGAAATAAGAGATGCAATTAAAAAATGAAAAGACGGAAAAGCGCCTGGCCCCAATGGGTTTACAACTAAATACTACAAAACTTTCATAGAAGAATTTATTAGTCCGTTGCAACAAACATTCAATGCAGTATTAAAAGAGGGCATTCTGAGTGCTTGGAAAGAAACAGACATAGTAGTTTTACCAAAAGAACTGAAAGATATTACATAACCAAAGAACTTTAGGCCAATAAAGTGTCCTAGCCACAGTGGTGGTTGTTCTCTGCTTCTTTGACACAGACTGTGTAAATGCTGCACTGAAGATGCAGCATGATGCCTCCAGCCATTTGGTCAGGCAGGCAGCATGAGATGGTGTGGGGGTGGAGTCAGGGCAGCCGGCATGCAGTCGCCATGCCCCCACACCAGCTCTTTATATCAGTCTATAGATGGCCTAAGAAGCTCTGTTAAGGGGGGAGGAATATGAGTGCACCAACTTTCCCGCTCCTTCTTCTCAGCTAAAAAGCAAAGATATGGTTAATGTTCATCACAGGGAAGTTGTTTCAGGCCCTTCGCCATTCAGATTACTCTTTTTCTGAATTTCCACCACTTCAATAATCTTTGTAAGTGGAGAAATCAGAAGCATACAGAGTATTAAGAGTGATTATGATATTGGCAGATTTATTTCTGATTCCCTTCCTAATGATTTCCAACATGGAATCTGCCTGCTTCATAGCAACTAGACATGAAATCAACATTTTAATTGCAAGTAGACATCCAGGTTAAACATTCCAGACCCACCAACTTTCCAGAGAGTTCCTTAAGATGACATTCTGAATGATGTATGCCTTCTCCTTTTAGGCTATACAGAATCTTTCCTCCTGAAGTGAAGGCATAATTCTCCCTATGGTTAAATCTATCTTTTTAATGTCCTCCATTAGATTTTGCCCCTCTTTAGTGTGATTATTACCTTCTTCTCATCTTCAAACCCCCATCCATTCCATTTGTTGACGTCCCCTATAGGCTTCTGACTCTCTCACTGTTAATTCTTGCTACTGCATCACTTGCAGTCCCTCTCCACCATAACCTTCTACCTTTCACTGTCATACTTCTGTAATAGGTTGTTTGTTCCTGTAAAGCTTTATTTTCCTTCCTCTGACTCTTTATTTGATCCTCTGCCATCTGGATTCCATTCTATGTACTCAAGTGAAACTGCCTTTATACCAAATTACTGTCAATCCTTGATGCCAGAACTAAAGGTCTTTGTCCTTGTCTGCCTTTGATTCTGTTCTGTTCTGTTCTCTTCTCCACTAAAGTTCTTGAAAGCTGTCTGTTCTTGGTCTTACATGGTTCTCTCTAAACCCAACTTATTTTGGATATATTTTCCTAGACAATCACAAGGCTTTTAGTAACTAAATACAACTTATTATTTGTTCCTAACTTACTACTTTTATATGAATGGTCATTTATTCATAGACTATAATCATTCTTATCTGATGTGTGTGTGTGTGTGTGCAACTAGTGTTCCTTTTCATCATATACATGTGTATGATGAATTATAATATATATATATCTTGCTCCTTTTTCATCATAGCTGTATCACCATTTCAAATACACAGTATTTTTTAGTTCAGAGTAATTCTTGAATTCCTTCTAATTTTCTCAAATGGTTCATGCATGCTCATGTTGTTAGAAATTTTCATGCTAATATCCCATCGCCACTGCAAAACATGTCTATATTCTCCATTTTCCCTCCTACACATCTGTAACCTTTACAGATGCATATTTTCTCTCTCAGCTTCATAGATGTGTACAACTATACACTAAATAACAACAACTCTGTAATCTATTATTTCTGCTTTGATATTCTGTCTCTGCCTGCAAGCTATTCACTTTGCATGTCAAGATTCACAGTGACTCTTCACTATATCACTACTGTCCTCTCCATTTTACTGTGAACCAAGGAATGGTCAAAAACATTCATATGAAACACCAATGCCCTTTCACACTATGCAATTATAGCACAAAGAATCCACTGCATGAAATCCCAGAGCTTATATTTTGGTCAGAGGCACTAGACATCTCTGGCTGAGAATTCTAAATACCCTGCCTAAACTCCAAACCCTGAGATTCCATAAGATGTTGCATGCCAATTTAAAACAAATAATGTATTATTTATATAATTTTAAATATTTTCTACCCCAACTTCCATTCTTCTAGGGTCTCAAGGCAGCCACCTTATTTTAAGAACATAAAAGTATAGATAATACAGTATTGACTGTAGATAATTAAAGTAACAGGAAGAGAAGAGCATTAAATAAATGGAACCTTTTTTTTAAAAAAAAATGTACCACTATGATAAGGAATGTATTGTCTGGTAGGGTCAAATATGCACCTAAAATAGGGAGGGGGGAGGCTTTATATATTGGTGTATTGTGTTTATTGGCTTATGTGCAGATAAACTATTTTATAGGAAAATCAACAGTTTTAATGAAAGTACATTTCAATAAAACACTATACAAGTGATGCCATGTCTAAGAACCTCTGTTGAGCCTCCTTTTCCAAAAGTTACTTCCAGATGCTCTTTTCTGCTTAAAGTATGCTGTATTAATTTAGTCTGCTACAGCCTATCTTCTGCCTAATATGTCTCAGTTCAGAAAATAACAATGCACCATTTTAACCAGGACCATGTTAGAACAACAACAAAAACAGCAGTGGGCGCACACAGAGCACCAATGTCAGTTATATAAGATTTCATTTTCTGGCTGAGAAAAATGTAGATTAAGGCTAGTTCAATCAAGCTTGAGATAGAAAGCAGGTAGAAAACAAACTTTTTTTTTAACATCAAGCCATTTAGTTACCTCTTTCCCACTACATATATTAACCATTTAATACTTCTTAGCCAGATATAATTACCCCACAATGCACTGAGATCTTAACTGGTGGCTCTTGTGTATTCCTTTTTTGACAGAAATACATTTAAACCAATTGCTTGGCTTACTGATTTGGGAGTAAGCAATACTAGCCCATTCATCTATCTCCTGCAGAATGTTCCAGTGCCAGGCCAGATTACTTTTGGCCAACATCTCAGTTTCTTCTACCTGACTCTTGTGTGTGCATAAATCATCAGCTAGAGTTTATTCATCAGGTATTGGAGGATGACACAGTTCTTCCAATACTCCTCAGAATTCCTGTACACCTCCATAACTTGTACCATCGTCATCTGTATCCAAGATTGAATTAGCTTCAGCCTGATGAAGCTGGTGTTTTGTATATTGTTTCTTTTAGCACATATGAAATACTCTCCAAGGACAATTAATCAGGTGGCTTGGTTGAACTAACTGTGGAAGATATGTTTTGCCTTTGCTTTTGCCAGTTAGCAATCTGATTTCAGTATCTTCAAGAAGTTGCACTTTTTAAGAATGTTATGTTCTTTGTCATGGTCTGTCCTATGTACATTTTTTTTTGTACTTGCATGTTATACATTTGTAACTGTGTTGTCTTTTATATGTAATATTCAATTTAAAAAATTAAAAAATAGAAAAAAATAGCACTGAGTACTCTAAAGGAATACATAATAGATGTACATAATGGCATTAAGGTAGCTGCCATTTTTATTTTCAGATGTTAGAGCAGAACCTAATTTTTCCACCAGATCTTCTACAGTGGCTTCAAAAACAAGTAGTTGTACTTGTAAATGAATTGGCAGCTTTCACCTGCATATTCAGAGAGCCATGTTTCTCAGTGTCTCTTTTCTGTATCCTGGTGTTGCTATTTTCTTATCTATTATTAAAATATGTTTTCACTAGATCTTCTTCAAAATTTACATTGTTGCTGACAATATATAGGCAGATTCAAGATTCCAAAACCTTTGTAGTGCTTACTTATTATTACTGAAACACTCTCTATACTGTAATTTGGGATATATACATGTAGTGCACCCATCCGTATGTAGCTTCCAGCCTATATGGAAGCCACACTGGGGGGGGGGGGAGACACACCATGGGCTCATGCCACATTATTTTCAATGGAGCGTGAGCATACACACTTTTTCCCTTATGTGGGGGGTCCAGAATTTATCCCCCACGTAAGGGAAAGGTCCACTGTATATGTGTTTGGGAATAGAGTCAGTGATAAAAAGCAAAAGAAAGGAAGGAAGGAAGGAAGGAAGGAAGGAAGGAAGGAAGGAGAAGAATATGTGATTACTGCATGATCCCAATAATTTTCTGGCACTTTAGGGTCTGATAGCATGCACCTGATCATCTCTTTTAAAGCTCTTTCTTTCAGCCTCTTTTGTTTTGACATCTAAAGTATCAACCTGTAGATTGTTGAGAACCCCCCCTCCATGAACTCTTTTACATTATCAGTGAATACTGTACCAAGCTTGCACTGCAGTTTAATACCTGACCTAGTCATGTAATTGTCTTCTTTAAGCATTTCATTCACATTTTTTCATGAGATATCTGAGTATGTACTCTAATCAGTTATTGAAAAATGACTGTGTACCAATTGTCTGCCAATGTAGGGATCTTCCTTGGGCCACGTAGATCATTGTGTACAATGTCAAGTGGTCTTAAGGCTCTATTGGCTAGCAGACTTTGGCTTTTATATAGTAATTGCATTACTTGAACATAAGAACACTTTGTTTTATGTTCAGTGAACCTTGACTGTACTTTTACTGCACTGAAGTACTACTGATGCTGTAATTGCTCTGTCTATAACTGATGTTCCTT
The DNA here is from genome assembly GCA_034509955.1 of Urosaurus nigricauda. Taxonomy (NCBI): domain Eukaryota; kingdom Metazoa; phylum Chordata; class Lepidosauria; order Squamata; family Phrynosomatidae; genus Urosaurus; species Urosaurus nigricauda. The sequence goes on from JAOEGL010000003.1 coordinate 135,270,798, forward strand.
CTTGAATGATATATTTATTACCCTGAAGTGTTATGATCAGGATTCTAGATGCCATATTCTTAACAGAACCCCTTCTTCCAGGTAAGATACATATAGCATAGTCTATTAATTTTATTAATATAGCTAGTAGTACGGCTCCATTCAACTTGATTTTTTTTTTAAATGTCCAATTCATTCTACAGTAAGGCTTTTTTCATCTGTGAGATATATCTTCTTCTTCCTTTTCCTCTTGTCTAATTCTGTAAATAAGCTTTTTGTCTCTGGACAATCTTGGGATAAGCCTTCCTGTGTCTCCATGAAATTTTCTTTGATTATCTTGCTGGATGTGGCTTTTGCAATTTGTCGTGATAAAAGTAGTATTTTTGTTGCTATTGTTCTGCTTTCCCTCCAGTCTTTCCTTTAATATCTCTTTATGTAGCATCAGAAACACACTCCAAATTTTTCTTTTCTTTTCTAAAAAGTACTTTCAAATGTTGGTATCCTATCCTGAACCTGATTGCCTTGCATATTGTCTGTTTTGCATTTTAACTCATTTGTGACTCTCTGCTCCAGAATCAATTTAGATTCAGGCCTTGTTCCTAAAGCATTAGAAAGGATGCTAGATGATTCAGATGAGTCACACTACAGTATGGTTGTCCTTTGTATCTCCTATAACATCATGCATTTGAGTTCATACCATTTCATTTGTAAGATTTTGTTTTCCCTTTCCTTTGCCAAATCTCATTTGGTGTATCTTCCTCCAAGATCACCTTACTAAGACCACTACATTCACAGAACTTTTGCAATGCATTCAACATATCCTTATCATAGTCTCATTCCCTATATATGTTAGCTGATTTACCTACCATTAATAAATGTATTGTTGTTTTTCTCTGTCTTTCCTTTTTTGCCCTATTATGGACAATTTACAGCTGGCCTCTCTGTGCTGATTTCTTTCCAAACAAAAAACAAAACAAAACAAAACAAAACAAAACAGTTTCATTTATATACCACTTCATACTGCATAAGGAGTGTCTAAGCAGTTTACAAGTGTAAGCTACTTGCCCCCACCAATCTGGGTACTCATTTTAGCGACCTTCGAAGGATGCAAGCCTCAGTCGAGCTTGAGCCCTTTTGCTGGTCTTGAACTCTCCACCTTATGGTTTTGAGTGAGTGGCTGCAGTACAGGCATTTAACCACTGTGCCACCAGGGCTCCTTTCCAAAGGTCATCTTTGATAAGGAACATTTCAACTTCAGGTTTTCATATACAGAGGGTTTTTTTCCCTTGCTGGTGATCCCAACTCATTCCTGTGCCAATTGCTATGTCCTTGGTAGAGTCAGTTTCTCTCTCACACATACACATACACATACACATCTTCCCCTGCCTGCCCCCAAAGCCTCATTGCCACATGGAAATTAACCAAGGCAGCTGGACTGTCTCCAAGGATCAAAACAGCATCTTATAAATCACCACAAAGAGTCAACCCTTTGTGTCTCTTGCTTTAAATAAATAAATAATGTTTCCATAAGTGGTAATTCACATTGTTCACCTTGCACAATGAAAATTTAAATTCAGAGTTACTGGTTTTGTTTATTCACCTCCTTCAATCCTTTGGGGGGAAAATTCTAGATTCAATCTGAAGTTAGCAGATTTTCCTGCAAGTTTCCATGTTTTCTTTACTTCCCTCAGTAGCAAATCTTCTAGATTATTCACAATGGTTTACCGGTTTACATTCTTGAACAAAACAAGAATCCTTTTTCTGATTCTAAAAGGTTGTGGGCCCATATGGTCCCCAAAAAAGGATTCTTGTTTTGTGTAATTAACATTTCAATTAACAATAAAAATTATTAATAAAAAAGTTTATAAGTCTTACATTTCATTGTAAGAGATGAAGAAATAAATGAAGAAATGCATATAATCATAACAAAGGACATAATTTTGACACTAATGTGTAAAGTTTTTTGTTACTTACATAGAATTATACCAGTGGGAATGCTAGGCCATTGCTTCTTGAGTTTTTATCCACTGATGTTTAGAACTATGTATTCCCTTGCCATCATTCATATTCAGGCCATCTTTCTCTTCTCCTTATTTTCATTGGACAGATTTATTTATCTTATAACACAGTGGTTCTAAACTAGTGGATGTTCCTTATGTCAATAAATGGAATAAAAACCATCACAGCGATAGGTATCAAAAGATCTTTCATTAGACAAGAAAAACCCCACAAAAAAACAAAAACAAAACTATAATAGCCCACAATTAAGAGTTAAGAAACAGAACTCCACCAGATTTATGTTTTTATTTAGAGCAGTATCTTTTTTTAATGATGTCTAAATGTTAATTATTTTGCTATTTATAAGGGCACACAATAGCTTTTCTTAAAGTATATAATTCTCCCAGCAGTGCAGCTGAAATTTACTTGGAAACACATTTTTCCTAGTGAAAAGAGAGAGAAAAAAAAAAGAACACTCCAAATTTGAGTTGTTCAAAGGAAAATGAACAAATATTTGCATATATTAATGAGTCAACTCCATCTAAGTCTTTGCAAATTTCTTTGTCTTAAGTAGTGACTCTGAAAAGAATCCTAGAAATATATCTTCACTCTGAATTTAATTGCCTTTTTATTATTGTTATGAAAATTGTGACTTATTTTGGGAAAGGTAAGTCTGAGAACAATATGCAAATAAAGTCAGCAAGTGAGGCTTCCCCCAATATGAAATGTAATTCTTAGCCATTCATTTCCTTTCTAGAACCCTGATAGAGATGCAAGAGAGAGACTGCTTAACTACATTTTAAATGACTCCAAATTAGAAGGGGTAGTTAATAAACCTGAAGATAGCATCAGCATCAGCATTCAAAATGGCCTGAACAAATTAGAGAGTTGAGCTAAAACTAACAAAATGAATTTCATCACGGAGAAATATAAGGATATTACAATTAGACAAAATAAAATAAAATAAAATAAAATGGAGGGCTCAGATATAGAATGGTTGACACCTGGCTTGACAGCAGTACATGCACAGGGGTTTAGGAGTCTTCTTAGCCCACAAGCTAAACATGAGTAAACCATGTGATGCAGCAGCTAAAAAAGCTAATATGATCCTAAGTTGGATCAAAAAGAGTGTACTGTACAGAATGAGAAAGGTAATAGTATCATTCTATTCTGCTTTGGCCATGCCTTCTAGAATACTGTGTCCAGTTCTTGGCACCACAATTCAAGAGGGAAATTGACAAGCTTGTTTAATGATTCTCCAGACACAGAGCAATGGTTTCTAACAGGAAAAGAGAGTTCATCTAAAAATTAGGAAGAACTTCCTGTTCAGTGGTGGAATATGCTGCCTAGGAGTGTGGTAGATTTTTCTTTTTTTTTTAGGTTTTTAAACAGAGGCTGGATGGCCGTCTGTGAAGGGTGCTATCCTTCATGGCAGAGGATTTGATTGTATGACCCTTGGGGTATCTTCTGCTATTCTGAGAAGCTATACGGGTTCTCATGTTTTGAAAACCATTCATGATGTGCACAAGGGAGGATAAAAACTGACATATTATGACACTCACTTTCCCTCTTCTAGCCTTGTTGTTTATGGCCCAGGGGTTTCTGTATGAAACAGATTATCTAGATCCATTTCAATCTGGTTTCATACCTGGCTATGGAACAGTGACAGCCTTGGTTGCCTTGGTGGATGACTTATGCAGGGAAGTGGACAGGGGGAGTGTGTCCCTCTTGGTTCTAGTAAACCTCTCAGAGGCTCTTGATAACATCAACTATGGTATCCTTCTAGGCTGCCTCTCTGGGATAGGAAATGGAGGTACTGTTTTACAATGGCTTCGTTACTTCCTGGAGGGGTGAATCCACATGGTGGTGCTCGGAGACTCCTGCTCAACCCTCTGGGGTCCCTCAGGGTTCTTTGTTGTCCTCTATGCTATTTAATATATCCATGAAACTACTGGGAGAGGTTGTCCAGAGTTTTGGGATGCGGTGACATCAATATGCAGATGACACTCAACTCTATTACTCCTTCCCACCCCCATCCAAGGAAGCTGTCAGGGTCCTAAACCAGTGTCTGTCATCAGTAATAGAGTGGATAAGGGCAAACAAGTTCAACCTTAATCAGATAAGAAAGATAAGACAGTGGTCTTGGTCAGTTCAAGGCAGATCAGGGAACAGGGATCCAGGCTATGTTAGATCAGGTTACATTCTTCCTGAAGACACAGGTTCTCAGTTTGGAAGTACTCCTGGACTCAGCTTTGAATCTGGAGGCCCAGGTCTCTGCGGACCAGGAATACTTTTGCACATTCATAAGTTGTATGCCGACTGCACCTGTTCCTTGAGACATCAGATCTGGTCTTGGTAGTACATGCCTTGGTTACATCCTGTTTGGACTATTGTAATGGGCTCTACATGGGGCTGCCTTTGAGGAGTGTTCAGAAAATTCAGCAGGTCCAAAGAGCTACAGCCAGGCTGTTAACTGGGGCAGGTTACAGGGACTATGCAATGCACAACTACATGGTTTGGAATGTGTGTGTGTGGTACACACTCATCCCGTATCTAGCGTATCACTTTATACCTAAGCATTCCATCAGCCTGAAGGCTGTTTTTTAACCAATTCCAATCATGATTATCATTGTTGCATACGTTATAATCCTATTTTGCTATAAAGGAATATTAGTACTCTGAAATATCCGCTTAGGTTTTGAAAAAAGGGCATCATCTGCCCAGTCATAAGTAAAGATTTGTTAGTTGACTAATTGGCCTTTCAGAGGTTGTTTAACTGCAGCTCCTATCAGCTTTGGGCATACCAGCACCTGTGATATTGTGTGATTCTAACTTTTGCCTTCAGCCAGAGACAAAAACAGATGCTACATTAGGAAGAAGGTATTTAGATTTAAGGATTACAGAGTTTAAGATTTCCTCTGCAGGAACAAATAACTTCCAATCTCATGTTAATATTTTTGTAAAATCACATTGGCATTTCCAATATGTCATATGAATTGATGCTTGATGGTAGATTGCCTTTTTTAATTCTCTGCATTTAATTATTGTATCTGACAGAATATATATTTCTAAATACCACTTTTCCACCATCTTCTCACACGGAGATCCAACATCTGGAAGAAAGACTGATGTCTACTGGGGTCTTGTTGAGATTTCAGAAGGTAAGAATAGGATTAACAGTGGCATGCAAATTCCATGGAATTGATGCTGAAGGGTTTGGAGACCATTTCTTGTTATGAATGGCTGAAAAAGTGGATATCTTTAAGCTTCAACCAGATGTACGTTAAAACACTGCTACACATATACACGAAACACCTTGCACTCAGTGATTTCTGATAGATTTTCTGGCCCCTTGGGCATTCCAATGCATTTCAGAGGGAAAAAAATGTCCATGTGCATAGATGTGTTGTAAGTGTAGCATGAAAGATGTTCCACAGCACCAAACAGCCAGACCACACACACAAGGACTTTCATTCTACGTAGCTGGTAGACCTCCATTTTAACCAACATAATTTCTGTGCCTTCAAAATTTTTAGCACTGCTACTTATAAATTATGTGTGTGTGTGTGTGTGTGTGTGTGTGTGTATCCTTGTTATAACCCCTAACCCCCCCCCCCCCACTACTATGAAGAAATGAATACAGACAGTATTCGGAATGAAATAAAGGCTTTTGTTTAAACATCTCTGCAAATATCTCTGCTGAGGAAAATTTTTCCCAACCAAATATGATTTGGTGTTCCAGCCACATTTTATCTGGATTCTACAATGGTCCTAATAAGCAATTTCATAGAATCATAGAATTGTAGAGTTGGAAGAAACCACAAGGGCCATCCAGTCCAACCCCCTGCCATGCAGGAACTCCCAATCAAAGCATTCCTGACAGATGGCCATCCAGCCTCTGTTTAAAGACCTCCAATGAAGGAGACTCCACCACTCTCCAAGGGAGTGTGTTCCACTGTCGAACAGCCCTTACTGTTAGGAAGGTCCTCCTAATGTTGAGGTGGAATCTCTTTTCCTGCAATTTGCGTCCATTGTTCTGCATTCTAGTCTCTGGAGCAGCAGAAAACAAGATTGCTCCCTCGTCAATATGACATCCCTTCAGATACTTAAACAGGGCTATCATATAATAATAATAATAATAATAATAATAATAATAATAATTTCTATTCCGCCCCTCTGAACAAACAATCGGGGCGGAGTACAGCAGAGGTTAAAACAATATCAAGTTAAAATACCCCTTCCTTACCCTTACCACCCTCCCTTAAAAAAGAATTAAATCGCAATAGAGTTAAAAAACATAATAGATTAAAATAGCAATGCACAATAGTAGGGAGCGGACCCAGCTTACGTTGTATGGAGAAAAATGCTCTTTACCTTCTCTTCTCCAGGCTAAACATCCCCAGTTCCCTAAGGCAGTCCTCATAGGGCATGGTTTCTTGACTCTTCACCATTTTAGTTGCTCTCCTTTGGACCCGCTCCAGTTTCTCCACCTCTTTTTTGAATTGTGTTGCCCAGAACTGGACACAGTATTCCAGGTTGGGCCTGAGCAAAGCAGAATAGAGTGGCACTATTAATTCCCTTGATCTAGATGCTATACTTCTATTGATTCAGCCTAAAATAGCATTGGCTTTTTTAGCTGCTGCATCGCACTGTTGACTCATGTTCAATTTATGGGCCCGTTCTAGACAGGCATGAAAGAGCGTCTTTAGGGCTCTTTGCAGCATGAATACGGTTCGGGAGGGCGTAGCTTTTACACCCTCCCAAACCCTAGCACATATGGGTGCCACCATATTTAAATGGCGGTGTCCAGACGGATACGCCATGATGGCGTCATGGCAAATTGCACCCTTTCCAAGGTGCAAAAAAGGAGCTCCAGACGGAGCTCCTTTTTGTGGGGAGGTCTTTGTCGCGGCTTTTAGATAGCCATGGCAAAGACCCTGAGAGAAAGGGGCTGCGGCGGCGGTCCCTTTCTCCCTTCAGGCCTGCCTCCTCAAGCGGGGTGCAGCGGGCACCCAGGGCACCTGCTGCACCCTGCTTATAAGCAGCGGGGAACCGGCAGTTTGCCACTTCCCCGTGGCCTCTGGAAGCATCGGGATGGGGCTGCAGAGGCTGCTGGTGTGGCAACCTTGGCCCCATCCCGCTGCTTCCCGGGGCAGTCATGGACCACCCCTTTTGGGTGGTCTAGATCACCCCTTTGTCTACTTGGACTCCTAGATCTCTTTCGCATGTAGTTTCATTCAGCCAGGTGTCCCCCATTCTATATCTGTGCATTTCATTATTCCTCCCTAAGTGCAGAACCTTACACTTCTCTGTGTTGAATTTCATTTTATTAGCTTCGGCCCAGCTTTCTAGTCTGTTCAGGTCATTTTGAATTTTGATCCTGTCTTCTGGAGTATAAGCTACCCCTCCTAGTTTAGTGTCATCTCCAAATTTGATGAGTATGCTCCCAATTCTGTTATCCAAGTAACTGATAAAGATATCGAATATCACTGGGCCAAGGACAAAACCCTGTGGCACCTCATTTGTCACTTCTCTCCAGGATGAAAGTGAACCATTGCTGAGCACCCTTTGGGTTAGGCCGGTCAACCAATTAAAAATCCACCTGACAGTTGTCTTGTCTAGACCTCTTTTTACAAGCTTGTTTGCAAGAATGTCATGGGGAAACTTTGTCAAAAGCTTTACTGAAATCGAGATATGCTAGATCCACAGCATCCCCTTCATCTACCAAGCTGGTAACTTTATCAAAAAAGAAAAAAGAAGAAAAAAAAAAAGATCAGGTTTGTCTAGCATGACTTGTTTCTCTGAAACCCATGTCGACTTTTTGTGATTATGGCATTGCCTTCTTGATGTTCATAGACTCCATGTATCTTTCTTGGAATTGATGTCAGGCTAACTGGACGATATTTGTTGGGATCTTCTTTTTTCCCCTTTTTTAAGATGGGGACAACGTTTGCCCTCCTCCAGTCTGCTGGGAGTTCTCCTCTTCTCCAGGAGTTCTCAAACATTATTGCCAGTGGTTCTGATATTACATTTGCCAGTTCTTTTAGTACCCTTGGATGTAGTTCATCTAGCCCTGGAGACTTGTATTCATTTAGATTAACCAGGTATTCCTGTACTACCTCTTTACTTATTCTGTGCTGAAATTCCCCTATTCTGTCCTCTGCACCATTATCCTCAGCTTGAGCACCCTTTGCCTTTTCTGAGAAGACTGAAGGAAAGAAGTTGTTGAGTAATTCTGCCTTTTCTCTGTCCCCTGTTTGCATTTTGCCATCTTCTGCACACCTAAAAAGTGTTGCAGAGCACTGTAGACGGTTTTGAGCTAAATCAGAAAATGGTTCAATTTGACATTTTGCATTTTCCTAACACTGACATCTAGTTGAAATATTCCTTAATGGTATGCAGATATTGAATGCACAAGAGCAGTAGTGGTCCAGTGGTTAAATGCTTCTACTGCAGCCACTCACTTACAAATCATAAGGTTGTGAGTTCAATACTAGCCCAAGGCTCAGGGTTGACTTAGCCTGGCATCCTTTCAAGGTGGCTAAAATGAGTACCCAGCTTGTTGGGGGCAATTCACTTACACATTGTAAACCACTTAGGGAGTGCTTAAATGCACTGATAAGCAGTATTGAAATATATTTGCTAATGCTAATGCTAATACTTTCTAAAAAGTAAGAAAATGTCTCACTAGCAGGTTCAGCATAGAAATACAGGAAAAGTGCTATTTAAATGCATCATAGAAGCACTTCAAAAGCTTTAAGCTACTTATCACGGTTTTTCTTTAATATTTCTTAGGCTTTCTTTCATAGTTTTATAAAGCATCCAAACTTGGACATAACTAATGCAGTACCTGTGCAGATACACTTACTTTTTAAATAGAATATTCATCTTGTCTAAACAAAGCCAAATCTAACTTGGTAAAGTGCAGAGCTACTTTCAATACAGTAGGAACAGGTCTCCAGTTTCTAGAAGTTGGAAAAGAGATTAAAGGATGTATTTTATTATATATGGTAAAAACCAGAAACACCTCTTTCTCTCTCTCCCTTTGGTACTAGCTGTTGTAGCATCTTGCATGAGCTCTACAAGCCCAACAAAATTAAGTTACTATATCTGGACACTAAAGAGTGTAGAACATAATGGTCAAAGACTACATTAGGGCTGTCAGAATTCACCTGGAGATGTGTGTATCTAGTCCCTTACTTTCATAATCAATGGTATAATTAGGTATGCAGTATATACTCATAGTTGATGAAAGGTTTTCATTGAATTTCCTCTACAGAAGATAATGATGCTGTGCTTTTTGTGGTAGCATTTTTATTATGGCTATTCATTCACACATGATGCATTTGTGTATCTCAATCTTTCCACTTTCTGACAGCTTCAAATGTCTAGTTGTGCCTTTTACCCAACCAAAGCATGATGAGTGCCAATTATAGTGTAAAAAAAGTTTTTGAACATTCTAACCATAAGGTAGGACTAGTTTAGGGACACTGCTGAACCTGGAATATTTTTGATGGAAGATAACTTTGATCAGCACACTAACATTCTGTAGAGGACTTCTTTAGGAGTTATATTTTATCACATGAAACAACTGTCTCTTTAAGAAACAGGCTTAAACAGCATAAGAAAGAATCTCTCTTTTGCAATTGATTGTGGTTTCTTTAGAGATCTGGATAGAACTGGATTGAGAAAAACTGGTTTGCTTTACACTGTGAGTCAAAGTGATTAGGTTCCAGTTTATTGTCCTGGATCTAACCATCATATAGTTTATAGTTTATGGGTGATGGCATCTTTCCAGAGAAAACGTTAAGCTATTCCAGGCTCAGACTTTCCAAGTTTTCTTCTACATAGAAAAGGCTCATCAACCCTTGCAAAAAGAGAGAAAAACACTACGACATTGATGAAGTGAAGGTGTGGCAGCTAAAGACAAAATTTAATTTGTATTCAATATAATCAATATCTAACTCCATTAAATTTAAGGAGAAACAGAACCAAATGTTGAATTTAGCCTTAGTGAGAAGAATGCTGAAGAAGAGTTTATCATGATGTGGTTAAAAGCACAGAGTGACATCTTTGAAGGATGTGTGCTTGACGCTACATGGGGACTTTAAGTCAAAATAATGGATGTTGATAAGGAATGTGTAAACTAAACACAAGGCTAAGAGTGATATATAGAGCCTGTTTAGTAATAACAAGATTGATAGGAGAAAAGATGGAATGTGGCATAGGGGTTCTAATGCATATTAATTGAGTTTTAATGTATGCAAGAATTTGTATTCTGATTGCATGTAATTTTACGTTTGAATTTCTGTACCCAATAGAATCTGACACAGAGTTTTCTTTGTCTGTTGCCTATAAATCCTGGAATTTTGTTTTGTTCTGGGCCTCAGTAATTGGTTGGAATGGTGAATTCCAATCTGAGGACTGCTAGCAATAAATCTGTATTTTTATTAATCTGGGTCTTCTTCTGATTTCTGTTCTGTTTAAGATCTTAATAGTGGGGTAGAGTCAGAAATACTGATTTCTACTACAAAGGGAAGACAAGTTTGCCACCCAACTGTTTGCCACTGCCTGCTACTTAACAGCTGGCATTTCTTCACAGCATGTAATATGTCTTTGTTGAATGATGTTCCTGTGCTGTGAGTTATCATTTTTGCAGTCAAGAAAGGAGATGGGAGTGGTGGAGTCTGGGAAGAGATATCTTGCCTACATGTATAAAAGATCTCAGATTATATTTAGGCAGACCAGCATAAATAGGGTGGTGTGGGAACATGACATACACATTCTGGATGACCCAATGCCACCCCCCAAGTCAACATTGCACTGACCCACTGACCACACAGCAGGTGGCACCATGACGGTTCTGCTGTGCGGCATTTACATGTGCCATACTGCAGAAATGGGGAAAAGCCACTGCCATGGCAGAAAGGGCAGCTTGTTTCCAGCACAAAAAGGAGTGACATTTTGCCACTTTTGGGGGGGGGGGGCTGGAAAAATGCTGGATCGGGCCCATGTTGTGCAGTTGACATCATCCCGATCCAGTGCTCAAAGGGGCAGTATGATGCTGCCCATATAGGGCTGTCTGTTTTGGCCCTAGATCTCATTGGCTGTTTTTACTGTTCCTGGTGCTGCTACTTCCAAAATCAATGGAGCACTGTATAGATTTGCTGCTCTCCCAGGCATCCTATTGTCCTTCCTGCTTGGTTGTCTATAAAATCTTATTTCATAGCAGAGGTAAGAATCATTTCATCCTCCCTATGTTTTTTGGACTCCAGCAGCCTTAGTCTGAATGAACAGGAATGCTTGGAGTTATAATCCACCAATGCCAGGAATATGCCCACACATTTTACAACTATTTTTATTATTATTTAACAAAACTACTGTGCGTACATTACAAGATCACTCTAGCCACTGTACAGTGGGCCCTTGGTATCCTCTGGGGATTGGTTCCAGGACCCCCTGTGAATACCAAAATCCATGGATGCTCAAGTCCCATTAAATATAATGGCATAGTAAAATTGTGTCTCTGATGTAAAAGGGCAAAATCATGGTTTGCCTGTGGAAATTTGTATATTTTTAAAGTATTTTCAAGCCATGGATGCTTGAATCGGTGGATTAAAAAAAAATCCATGGATAAGGAGGGCTGACTATATAATTGTTGCTGATAACATGTTCTGTATGAGTTCCCCCATAAAATAATATTGGATGTTGTGCTTTTTTGTGTAGCTTGATGAGGAATGTAGAAATATCACATTGCTCTGAAAAAAGGAAGGATAAAGGATGAAATAATGATGAAGTGAAAGCAAGTATTCAATATCTTTGGCATTGTAGTTGAGGGAAATGGAATAGAATTTATTACTGCATGGATATATGGAGTAAACCAAGTGGTGGAAGACAAATTTAAAGCCATTAATTCATTAAATGGGTTTCTCCCCCACCAGAATTTAAGGCTAATCTAATTTTCCAAAGCCGGCAACAGTGTGTAATATCAGTTTTCAGTTATGAAACATCAGTTATCAATTATGGATCTGACCATGTATAGACTAGGACATGGAGTACAGGTTCAAATTGCAGGAAAAGAGATTCCACCTAGGAAGAATTAGGAAGAGCTGTTTGACAGTGGAATAGGCTCCTTTGGAGTGTGGTGGAATCTCCTTCATTGGAGTATTTTAAATAGAGGCTGGATGGCTGTCCATTGGGAGTGCTTTGATTGTGTATTCCTGCATAGTAGAAGATTGGACTAAATGGCCTTTGTGGTCTCTTTGAATTCTATGATTCTATGAAATGCAAAATTAATGAAATTTGAAGTTGACAGAAGACTACATGTTCTGTTTTGACCAGTTAAATAAATGAGAAAACCACTCTATATTATCTTTTTCAACAGTAACTACATAAGGATGGCATTACCAAGGACATTTTTATTTGTGTTTCTTTCTTTCGAAACTAGAAAGAAAGGCATACTGACAAGGCCCTGGTTGCATACTGTGAAGATGTTGCTTCATTAAGACTCTCTGCTTCATTACTTTGGAAAATACTGCACAATTCACGCTTTCCAGTGTTGTTTTCTGCAGATTTTTTTAATGCTTTAATGTTGGAAGAGGGGAAAAACTTTTGTAAGCAATGCATTTAGGATACAGAGGGCCTATACAGACCAACACTTTGTGCCAGCCTGTGGGCAGAGTAAGGGTGCAGCATCCTCATGCTGGATGCCCTAACTCCACCCCATGGTTCCATTTTGGTGTGCACCAGTCCACACAGCATGCACCATCATGACACACTTCCAGCACTGTATTCACATGATGCAGCACCAAAGGGGCATCATAAAGCCGCACCACAGTGGCTATGGCGCCCCTTGAAGGGCACAAAAAGGAGCTATTTTTGCAGCTCCTTTTTGTGCTCTCCAGAGGCCGGATCAGGGCCGTGGCCCTGATCCAGCCAGTAAAGGGACAGCTGCATGCTGCCCCTAGAGACAGTCTAGTGAGCCCAATAGTTGTCTCTGTGTTATATTTACACACCAAAGGTTTCATTTAAAAAGTGACTAAAAGCAGACCTATTGTGAGAGAAAGTGACCTGTGGCATCCATTTTGTGGGAGTACTCCTTAAATTCCAAAAGTATGTGTCTAACCAAAACAAACACAGAACCTAATCACACTTTTTTAAAAAATAAGAAACCTAAAACAAAACAAAACAAAACTCTAGCAGCCTCCTCTAACATGTTGCAAAGACCAACATACACCAGCCAGCATAGCCAATAATGGGACAGCCAGAGAGCGTCAGGTTTATGATACAAAAAATCCATATACAGCATGTGGAGAGTTGGGTACGCTAACAGTAAAACCTGTTTATAAAAGAAAATAGAAATTCAGGTTTGTCCAAAAAAACAAGGAAAAAGCTGAAGACAGTTTACCAAAACCTTGAAATAAAACCTGTGTAGTGTTCAAAGCCTGATCACCACACAGTAAGCAGGCTACGATTTCTCATTCATCTACAGTGAGGGGTGAAAAGTAACAAAAATGGTAAAACAGCTGAATTCCTTTCTTTCTCATGCTTCTTGCACCTTATATAAGAGAGCCTCTTTCCCTCAGATCCTGCCAACTTACTTTAGATCATTTTGCATCTTTGACCTTACAGAATGTGTAATCTTACAGTGATGACATAATGCTTTCTTCTTGTAGAGAGAATTTTAATGAGACAAACAAATGATGGGTATTGCCTGCCACAACCGAGACATAAAAAATCAGTAATAAATGGAAATAATCACATATACTATATAGTTTGAAAAATGAGCTTCAACAAGTCTTTTAATAAAGTCATTATTCCCCTTTCCATAAATCACAAAAGCTTATTTTTGTCCAGTGGATTTGAAGCAGTCAAGGACAACTCTTTTAAATTTGTCCTTGCATGTAATTTATGGCACTCAAAGTGTCTTCCAATTTTTCATTAAAGAAGATACGAATATTATGTGTGCTCTATGTTGTTATTATCATGTGTAAAAGCTTTTATGGGATGGAAAGTTGCAGCTCCTCGTGGAGGAAAGAATGCCATATCATATTGCTAGTCTGGTAACAGGGTTGAAAGATGAGGTGATTTTTGCTAGTGTCGGCTGGAACTATATATAAAAATAATAAAAATGACTCACCAGCAGGCACACTATAGTCCGCATATCATAAAGTTTGTTCTTACATTGTGGTGGAGGATCAAATTAGAAGGCCTCAGATGTGCAGATACGTTCCATCATTTGGGGAGGGGAACTTTCACTCATGTCTTTCCTAGAAATCAAGTGTAAAGTGTTAGAGTCTACTTCATAATCATGGACATTTTCCTTCAGAAGACCCTGGACATCTTCTTAAAGCACACCCAGCTGGGGCTGTCCTTAGACTGCAGGTCTTAAATGCCAAGTTCTTGCTAGTTTTTATTTGGGGGTGAGGGGTGGAGTGGTGGTGGAATCTCACTCATCTACAGTGGTCAAACTGAATTGCTACTCTGAATCCCAGAATGGAGAAGACTAAGTATCCCACTCATATTAAAACTGAACAGCTTGCCTAAAAAACAGCTTAAACTATATTAATTTAGTACCACGAATAAAATTGAATGTAGGGATGGAAACAATATTTTAAAATACTAGAAAATTTGTCAAAAATGTTTTTTGAGTGGCTAGAAATCCTAAAGACAAGAATCCTGGACTGAAGAGAATCTTTGCCATTTAGGACTTACTCTGCACAAAATTACGTTTTGGCTGTTTTGTGCAGAAAACAGCATTTTCTGCACATGGAGCAGCTGGAAAATAATATTTCAACACAGTAATATGAATTTCAGTACATAAAATATTTCTTTCAGCACATAATATAAGCTGTAATTGGGGATGTGTTCTGTTTAAAATTTGTACATAGTTAATTTGCATAGAAAATTGCAGTTTTTATGTAGGAATTAATATTTCTGTGTTTAAATTTTATTTTCCACACAGAAAATGCTGTTTCCTGTACAAAACAGCTACATGAGAATTTTGTGCAGAATATGTCCACGGTTGTAACTAATCTTCAAAAACTGCACAGTGGGAAATTATTCATTGCTACCTTCAAGAAGAAATTTAATGAAGAAGTTGACCCTTAGTTGAATGTTTGAGCTAGATCTTTAAAAATTAAGCATTCTCTAATGTACTTGATGGAAGAATCTGCTTTCTCCTTCACAATCGTTTGAAACAAAAACAAACTTGAAGTTCTTTCTGATTAATGAAGGTCAAAGTTTAAGAGTCCCAGTGGATCTCCTCTCCTCTCCTGATTCCAGGTTTCTGGAGCAAGTATTTGATGCTACTCAGAATTTTAAAGTCCTCTGTAGCAGGTTTTTAAGATGCATGGGGACTGCAAAAATAAAATAAAATAAGATAAAATAAAATAAAATAAAAGAGTCACTGGTTATGGAGGAAATAGTGGGACCCAGAAAAATACACCACTTACACAGGCCTGCCAATGTGTTTTATGGTGTAGCACTGCAAAGGACTACCTTGTTAACCAATCAGCCCACTGAACTATAAGTGGAAATCATGAAGGATAGATTCTGAAATATAAGCTTTTATGTCCAAGAAATGATCAATACTGTCTTCTGAGTTTAATGTATCAAATCAATGAACCAGACAATATTTTTAACATAAATTAAATCAAAATTACATGTGTTATAGACAAGAAGATGATATGATTGGACTCCTCCCCCCTTGATATATCAGACAGACCAATTTATAAAGTAAGTACCATGCAAATAATGCCAACACACATAAAGATTTCTTTAAGCACAAGAAGTGGAAAAGATGGGTGTGTACAAAAAAAATTCATGTTGTTTCATACTGTTTGGTTTTTGTCACTGATTTTATGGTAGTTCCCAGTCTCTCCCATCTCTCACACACAGTTTCTTTTAAAATTGAAGGAGTTACTAAAATGGTACAACATTCACTTATACACCAGTTAAATGGAAATGAAACACTTCACATGCTAGGCATCAGAAGTCTAATAACTCAAACATAGTGAAGCTTCTCATTTAACTATAAAATATCTACTTTACAATATTAAGTGATGCAGTAGGTAAGATAAGAAGTACTGAAGCATTAAGTACTTTTTAAATTATTGTTCACACATCCAGGAAATTGTTGGCTTAGAAAAAAGTTACACGAGTAAAGACAGCATATAAATTAAGGAGCCATTGCAGGCCACAAATGCATCCCAGTAAATATATATGCCCTATAGTGAAAAACAATAATCTGGGGGGGGGGGGTGTCTTATCTTTAAAAACATGTTGCCAAATAGATCTCATTTGTATTACTTTTTAACAGTATGACCATACTGTGAGTTATTACGGTAACAAGCTTATGGTGAGACAACCTACTTACATTTTTCTCCTCTTTAGAGCAAATTCATATGTTGCCAAGAATATAAGGTACAATAATGTATAGTAGCATATAATAATGTATGGAATTTTTATAAGCCTTTCTTTTCTACAATGCAAATAACATCTGTAGAGAGAAGATGCTGGCACATGAATGAAAAATAATAGTAGTCTCTGCCACCAGTAGCAATTAGGTTGACAAAGAACTACAGTTGGCCTTCCATATCTATGGAAGTCTGTTCTGGACCACCACCACCCCAATGGATACCAACAATTGATGTGCCATGGCCATTTTGCATTGTCATGTACATACAGCACTATTCACAATAATGGGGTAGGGCCATGCACTGATACTCCAATACACAAATGACTAGCCTGCTGATGCCAAGGGCTGACTATACTTTATTTTGCTTCCAGTAAGTACTTTGTTTCTTCTGTACCAGTATGAAGAAAAGGCCAGGAGAATGTTTATCAAGTAGCCTTTCAGCACCCTGGCAGTATGGAAGAAACTGATTACCTAGCCTAGCATCATTTTAGTCTCCATTCCAGTCTGGATTTGGAATAGGCTGCTTTGATTCCCCTGTTGGACGCAATGGTGGGAATGCAACAACACTGAGATGCTCTCTTGGCTTCTTCATAGCATTTCATATCTACAGTTATGCAGTTGCCACATCATGAGTGTGTATCATGGGCTTAAGACACATAATTCTACATTAGTCATGACTTTTATATAGATCAGTTTCAAAAGAGGATTGAAGTACATCCATTTCACATCATGGTTTTTGACTTAGGGTGTACCACAGGGTACATCCAATTCTCTTCAATGTTACTTGGAAAACCTCTACAAGGGATTTGAGTTTCTGTGCCTAAAAATGCAAAACACATGCTGATCTTCCTCCCCACCACCACTACTTAGAGGTAGTAGGGAGCCTTTAAAACCTTCGAACAGATGCCTGGTGGTGGTGCAAGAATCAGAATACTGAATGTAACTGTTCAACAACTTTCATGCAGGGACAAAGAGAACTATGATAATAATCAGTGCAGATAAATAGAAGAAAACAACAAAAAAGGCAGAATAAAGAACCCTGTTCTTCAAGTTCCAATTAATCAAAGGGGAATTTAAACCAAGACTGGGGATGCTATGCAACCATCAGGGGAACACACTATGTGATTAGAAAGAAAGAAAAATATTATTGAAGCAATACATGAGGAATCATATAAAATAGATGAAGAGGGACAGATTCATTTTACAACAAAGATTTCTATCATATACAGAGCAAGAAATACCAAGTTAAGTTTAGAAAAGGAAGAGACTATAAGGATCATGTTGCATACATGTTGCATAATGGGAGCACACCAAAGAATTTCAGAAGAAAATCAGCCCTTGTTTTATGGATTACTTGAAATACTTTGGTTGTTTAGATTATGAAAAAACTATGAAGCACTGTTAAATAAAAAGAAGAGTGTGCCACAATATTTTATTGACCTGATGCAAAAATTATACTCAAGAAGGCACTGTCAGGAGGATATAATATGGGGAAACAGAGTGGTTTCCAATTGTCAAGGGAGTTAGAGAAGGCTACATTGTATGACTTATCTGTTTAATTTATATACTGAACATGTCATTGTAGTGAAAATGCCAATTTATCAGCCAATCACAAATTAGCATGTGACCAGCCAATGAGAAGCCGGCTGGGCAGGGCTATAAAAGGGCCTTGCAAGGAGTCAAAGGGGTTTTTAGTTGTGGGTTAGTTTTGAGGGAAAGAGTTACATCGAAGGGAGGGTGTGCTTTTAGAGTTCCTGGGGGAACATTTTAGTTTTGTTTGGTGACCACGAAAGGGTCTTAAGAGTCCAAATAGGGACTGTGTAAGCTTGGGAAATCTAGTAGGGAGAGGCTTAGAGCAAGCTGGTTGTTAAAAAGGGAATTTTGGTCCATGTACCTGAGAGAAGATTGCCCATGTGGCTGTACTGATATTAATATTTTGAAAGAACCTTTTGTAACTAAGCAATAAGATGAATATACCAACTTTGAGTCTACGTTATAGTTTATTTTGTTATTTTACAATAAATTTTTGTTAGAGATTAAATAACATCTTGGCCTCTGTTTGAATTCAAACCATGCTACCTAATATTAGAGACACAGAGGGACTGGGCCATCTTAAAGAGCAGTGGTAGGGTGAAGGCTGGCAGGAGTTCTTCACAGAATTTTGGTGGCAGCAGTGGGATTAAAATTCTCATAGGGCTACCACAGTTGAGAATAGGTATGTGTCTGAGAGGATTCACCGTATGTGTCTGAGAGGATTCACCACATAATAGTGGAAGGCTAGAATAGACTAGGAAGGAGAAGGTGTGAAATTTTGTACAAGGAACATCAACAATTTAAGATACGAAAATGACACCATATTACTAGCAAAAAAAATTGCAAAGACTTGGAATAGCTATACAGGGAAGTCGAGGAAGAAAATGAAGAAGCAGGATTACAGCTGAACAAAACTGCAAAGCAAACAAACAAAAACATGAGTAACTTACATAATTTTTATATATAATAAAGAAATGAAATATAGAGGATTTTCTGTATTTTGGCTCACTTGTCAATCAAAATGGAGACTATAATCAATAAATTATAAGAATAATAGGACTTGGAAAGGCAGTTGTGAAAAAACTGGACAAGATCCTCAAGTGTAAAGATATATTAACTAAATATCAGGGTCAGGATTGCCCATGCCATAATATGTCAAGGCACAGTTGGAAAGGGACAGTGAAGAAAGTAGACAGGAAGAGAATTAGCTCATTGGAAATATGGTGCTGGGAGAGAGTTCTATATCATGTACTGTTAAAAAGACAAATGAATGGGTCTTAGAACAAAACAAGCTGGAACTCTCTCTAGAAGTCAAAATCACTAAACTGACTAAAATACTTTGGACATATCATGAGAAAACATGGCTCATTAGACCAGACTAATGCTTGGTACCATGAGTGGTAGTAGGAAAAATGGAAAATTTCACTATAGGTGGAAGGACCTAAATACCCTAATGGCATCAGATCCATTCTGATCTTGGAAGATAAGCAGGGTCAGTACTGTTTACCATTTGGACAGGAAACTTAAAATAAACTGACCTGGAAATCTGGTATGAAAGTCTCTGATCATACCAGGAGCTGACAGAAAAATACTCTGAGATAAAAATGTGTGTGAATCTCCAAAATAAAATTGGAAAGCAAAGAAATGAAATCTGAAACTTTTTAACCAGTCTGGATGTGCCCTAAATTATTTTCCATTTATTTTTCATATCTGTCTAGAATAGCCCACTCATAGCAGGACATCTAGAGAAATATTTGATGTGTTTCTCATAGAAGACTGTTTTGTGTCCTTAAGACAAGAGAGAGACACTCTGCCTTATGCTTAGCTATCATCCCCATTTGAGTGTTACACTCTGACTGTTTATATCCTGCCAACTACCTCTCAGATAGATTCCAAGGGGTGATGCTTGGGGACAGTTGCTCTAAAAAAAAAACAAAAAAACCCCTCAAATTTGGCATCACTCAAGGTGCCATCCTATCCTCATTGTTCAACATATATATGAAGCCTCTTGGAGAGATCATCCAGAGACACAGGGCATGGTGTTATCAATATGGGGAACACACCCAAATATATTTCTCCATGCCTCAGACCACAGCTGAGACCAAGGACAGCATCTCTCCTCTCAATGAATGTCTTAAGGCAGTAATGGACTGGATGAGGAAAAACGGACTGAAGCTGAATCCAGATAAAATAGAGGTACTCGTTATCGGGTTCCCTAATCCAGGTACAAGGATAGGTCAACCAGTCCTACACAAGGTCGCACTCCCCTTAAAGGACTATGTTCACATCTTGGGAGTGCTCCTGGACTCGGCACTTCAGATGGCAGAGAAGATAAATGTGACAGATAGGAGTGCTTGTTATCAGCTGCGGCTGAAATACCAATTGTGTCCTTTCCTGGAACAGAGGGACCTAGAAACTGTAGTGAATGTGATGGTACCTCACAACTTGATTTCTGTAATGTACTCTACATGGGGCTGCCTTGTGCCTAGTCCAGAAACTTCAACTAGTCCAAAATATGGCAGCCAGATTAGTCACTGGAATAGCTAGAAGTGACCATATTACTCTCATCTTAAAATCTCTTCACTGCTATCAGTTTCCAGGCACAGTACAAGGTGTTGGTTATGACCTTTAAAGCCCTACGTGACTTGTGTCCAACCTATTTTCAGGATCACCTCCTTCCATACAATCCACCCCGCACACTTAGGTCTTCTGGGAAAAACTTCTTTCAACTAATAAAGACCAGGTTGACTGCTATTACCCAGAGAGCCTTTTCGTCTGCTTCCTCCAAAACTATAGAATGACCTGTCGGAGGAGATCCAGAACATTACCAACCTTGAGAGCTTTAAAAAAACTGTTAAGACAGATCTCTTACATCAAGCCTTCCCCGAGTAATCCACCTGGTCTTCCAAGGACACAGACTATCACAAGGAGCACCCAAAATTGTAAACCCGTCACTCTGTCTGGTTTTACTGTTCAGTTTTTAATTGTTTTAATGATTTTATTATGGTATAGTTGTGGAAGGAGAGGGAATAATGGAATGTATTTTAATGTATATTGCATTTGACTATATTTTATCTGATGTTAAGTTGCCCCGATCCTGTGGGAGAGGTGGGGTAAAAATAAATTATTATTATTATTATTATTATTATTATTATTATTATTACTAGTCAAAGCTATCTTTTTTCCAAAATCAGCTCCATGTTTCAGCTGTTGTGGAACCTTTGAACCACAAGAACCTCTGTGAGATGCTGCCTAAATAGTATTCTTTTTTAATGAAGCAATTTGATCTTTTCAAAACCTTAGTACCAAACAGGTAATACAGAAAATGGAAGAAAAAGGAGGAAAATAGGAGACCAATCTCTTCTCAAATATATGCAAATTGAAACAAATGCACTTTAAATTCTAATAGGACTAAATGTTTCAGATCTCATCAGCACAGCACTCTCAAGAAAACCCAAAGACATCATGGAGGAAAATAACATGAAAACAGAGATGATATAGAGGAGCCATGCAATGGATAGCTTTCAAAGTTGTGAACAAATCATGAAAATGAATAGACATTTACTCATAAGTAACCAATTCATGTCATCTATGGGATTTATTCCTATTAGATTCTGGTCAAATTCTTGACATGAATCTGTAAGGGATAAATGAAAATGAAAACTCTTGGATGAGATAACAGCAAGCCAACATTTAAAGAATTAGAGTAATCCAAGGGAGATAAAACAAGGAAAAAGCTAAAACTGAAGAGTGACAACAGAAAGCAAATAACTGTGGAAACAAAATTAAGAACCTGAAATTAACAGATCTTTGCAATGGAAAGAATGTGAGATGAACAAGGGAAAATAGAAGGGCACCCTTACATTTCTAGCAGAGGAAAAGTGTTGCCAGCACAGATGACGAAGCAGGAGAAATAGAAGAGGAGCAAAAATAGCTATATCTGTTGAATTAGGTATCAGAACAACAGAGGACAAGGAGAGGACAGGCAAGAAGCAAAAACAGACAACGAGACAAGGTCAATATCAGAAAAATCCAATGGACTATCATTAACATTGAGACATTCAATACAGAAAGAACATATAAAATTGCTAAGAGGATGGAGATAATGATACAAGGAAAGGAGAGCCAAGAACCTAATCTTGACGAAAACAGAAAGTGAAGAACAGGGGCTCTTTCGCATCCTATAATTATATCAACTTGATCCCATTTTAACAAACAGATTCATTTATATACTGCTTCATACTGCCTAAGGAGTGTCTAAGCAGTTTACAACTGTAAGCTACTTGCCCCCAACAATCTGTGTACTCATTTGAGCGACCTCGGAAGGATGCAAGCCTGAGTCGAGCTTGAGCCCTTTTGCTGGTCTTGAACTCACAACCTTATGGTTTTGAGTGAGTGGCTGCAGTACAGGCATTTAACCACTGCGCCACCACAAGCCTGCATCCTATAGAATCTAGGAATTTGTAGTTCTATGAACTAGTAGCACATTCTGGCAGAGAATTCTGATCACCCTACAAAACTATAAATCCCAGAAAGGAGTCATCAGAGTGTTACATCTCTGAATATGCAACACAATCTATGGACTTTGAAAGTGCAACCAGAGAGATAAGAACAAATAAAGCTTCATATCAAAGTGAAAAAGAAGGAAAAAGAGAACATGAACACTCTCAAATGCAGATGAAAAGTCAGTATCAGTAAGGAAACAAAGGGAGAATAGTAAGAAACCCAGAGAAGTGGTAGAATATAATCAAGACAGTGTGAAAAGATGAATCATTCTAAAAGCCATGGAAAGAAATAAAAGTGGAGAAAATGGATGCTAAAGTGTTTGATAAGAAAATATAAGTAATTAGAAATCAAAGTCATGGAAAATCATATAGGACTTAACTTTCTCTAAAATTCAAAGTATATAAGAAACCCACAGTTATGGGAAGATAGTGAACTTCCATCTATGAAAAATAGAAATAATAATAATAATAATAATAATAATAATATATTTCCCACCTCTCCCTATGGATTGAGGCAGGATTACAACAAAAGTCATATACAAGATACAGGATAAAATACATTAAAATACAATCAATCATAAAATAATTACACCTTTCAATATTATTGCCAATCCATAGAATGGTATTAATAGTTTAATCCATAGTTTCCAATTCAGAAGTGGGATATTCCTTGTCATCAGCTATATGAGGTCAGGTGGATAGGCCCACCGGAAGAGATCTGTCTTAATTGCCATCTTAAAGACGTCTAAGGTGGAGATAAAACAGATCTCTTCCGGTAAGCTGTTCCAGAGTCTAGGGGCCAAAGTGGTAAATGTTCTATTAGAAGTTGTTTTCAATCTAGTATTAGGATGCTCTAATGAGTTTTTTTCTGATGTCCTGAGAGTGTGAGGTGGATTATGTAGGGAGAGGTGTTCAGCCCAAGCCATATAGGGCTTTATAGGTAATAACCAACAGTTTGTATTGGGCCCGGAAGCTGACTGGCAGCCAGTTTAAGGATTTTAATACTGGTGTAATATGTTCTGATCTTGATATTCCAGTGATCAGTCTGGCTGCAGTGTTTTGGATCAGTTGAAGCTTCCGACCTTGGTACAAAGGTAAAGCGTGTTACAGAAATCTAAACAAGAGGTTACCACAGTATGTACCACTGCTTCAAGGTCCCTCCCAGCCAGGTAGGTGTGCAGTTGGTATATCAGCAAAGCTGATACCAAGCACTCTTGGCTGTTGCCTCCACCTGAGATGACAGCTGTAGAGCCAAGTCCAGGAGTACTCCCAAACTGTGAACTTCGTCCTTTAGGGGAAGTGAGACCCTGTCCAGGACTGGATAACAAATCTCCTTCCCTGGGCCCGGGGTGCCTATCGTGATTACCTCCATTTTCTCTGGATTCAGCTTGAGCTTGTTTTCCCTCACCCAGCCCATTACTGACTCAAGACAAGCATTCAGAGGGGAGATGCCATCCTCAGTCACTGCAGCAGTCGGAGACATAGAGAAATAAATTTGGGTGTCATCAGCATACTGATAACACTGCACCACATGTCTCCGAATGATCTCTCTGAGCGGCTTCGTGCAAATGTTGTTGTTGTTGTTGTTAATAATTTTATTTATATAGCACTGCAGATTTACACAGTACTGTACATACAATCGTAAATTAGACGGATCCCTGCCCTCAGGCTTACAGTCTAAAAGAGACAACACAAAAGGAAGAAGGAAAGGTAGTGGGAAGGGGATGAGGTTTAGTGGTTCTTCTCTCCCTCTAGGGCCAGGACCAAGGCAGATGGATTGGAGGGAGGGCATGACTTCTTAATACATAGTTATAAGGAGGCATCCTGGGGTAGATGGTACAATCCTGGGAACGCTTCCCTAAACAATATAGTCTTTAACTTAATGTTAAATAGCATGGGAGACAGGATGGCGCATTGGGGGATGCCAGATGTCAGCTCTCTTTTACGAGAGCCGCTGTCTCCCAGCTTCACCATCTGGAATCTACCTGAGACATAGGAATGGAACCACTAAAGAACAGTGCCACCAATATCCAACTCCCACAGGCATTCCAGAAGGATACCGTGATCAATGTTATCAAATGCCACTGAGATGTCCAAGAGCACCAACAGGGTCACATTTCCCCTGTGGATGTCCAGATGGAGATCATCAACCAAGGCGACCATGGCAGTCTCCACTCCGTATCCCATCCTGAAGCCAGTTTGAAATGGGTCCAGATAATCGGCTTCATCCAAGACAGCCTGGAGTTGGAATGCAACTGCCCTCTCAATCACCTTGCCCAAGAATGGTAATAGGGAGACAGGCCCGTAGTTGCTTCTTATCAGGGGATCTAGGGAGGGTTTTTTCAAGAGTAGTTTGACAACTGCTTGTTTAAATTTAGATGGAAATTTTCTCTCCCTAACGGATGCATTCATTATGGTCTGAAGCAATGTTGTTACAGCATCCCCTCCCTGGGCGGTCAGCTAAGATGGGCAAACATCAAAAGGGCAAGTCGTCTTCCTAATACATCCAAGAAGCTTGTACACTTCATCGGTACTTACAAGCTCAAATTGATCCAGTCTACGGAGTCTCTGGATACCTCTCTTTCAGTCACTGTTTCAATGCCAACATCCAGATCATCCCTTATCTGAGAGATTTTATTGGCAAAAAAGTCATTAAATGCATCACAGCAGGCTATGGTTGGTTTTAATAATGAGTTCAGGGTGGGAGGCAATTGAGTCAGTTCTCTAACCACCCTGAGCAGCTCTGCTGGATGAGATTCTGCCAATGCAATACATACAGCATTGAACGAATTATTTGCTGTATCAATTGCCACTCCGTAGGAACGAAGAAGGTCACTATGGAGTGTCTTGTCAGATAAGCGGTGGTGTTTCCGCCAGTGGTGCTCTAGTCATCGTGCAGCCCACTTCATTTTACAAAGATCTTGGTTGTACCATGGTTTCTTATTTGAAGCGAGTCGGAGATGACGCTTGAGCGACGCTGTTTATTGCCCTGGTAAGGTCATTATTTCAGGTATCAACCAGGGCATCAACAGAATTGCTGTCATTCCCAACCATAAAACCCTCTAGGGCTTCCTGGAACCTTTTGGGTTCCATCAGGTTTTGAGGGCAGACCATTCTAATAGGTCCTCCACCCCTGAGAGGGATATGGGTAGTGGCCTTAAGTCCTACTTTGAGCAGGAAATGGTCTGTCCATGACAGGGAAGTGGTATCGATCACCTCTGCCCACAAATTTTCCTGTTCTGTGCAAAAGACTACATCGAGTGTGTTACTCACACAATGTGTCGGATCCTTGACTAATTGGGACAGGCCCATAGTTGTCATGGAAATCATGAACTCCTGAGCTGCTTCTGTAAGTTCTGTCAAGCTGGCCTCGAAGGGGATGTTGAGGTCCTCTAAGACAAGAAGTCTAGGGGACTCCAACAGCAGCTTCAAGACCAGCTGTGTCAGCTCAGTCAGGGAGTTGTTAAGTGACGGGGTGGATGGTACACCAACAGAATCTCCAACCTATCCTTAGCTTTCAGGGTCAGGTAAACACACTTGATGTGCTCTGTTTTATGGACAGGTCTCCTGGTCACAATGATGGTACTCTTATGGACCAAGGCCACTCCCCCCCCCACTTTCCCTAACCTGCTCCTGAACCGCATACCCCGGCTGGGAGGGCTTTGACCCAGGTCGCATTACTGTCTTCACCCAGCCAGGTTTCGGTAAAGCAAGACAGGTTGGCTCCTCCTCCTCTATTAAATCATAGATGATATGAGATTTGTTCTTTACCGATCTGGCGTTGCAAAGGAGAAAGATAATGGTTGGGATGTGGGATGGTTGGGACGACCCTTGGTTCTTTTTGGCTAAGAGGGTGAGTAGAAGACGGGATGGATTTCAAACATTGATCTTGTCTTATCTTATATCTCAGTTCCACTCTCTTAGTGCTGTATCTCCCATTGCCCCACACTACTCCAATAGGCATCATGCTATCATTATCCACATCTCTTTGGTCTTGCTCAACCTCAATGTTATCTCCCTTCATTCTCATGTTATTTATATTAGTAGATTGTATAATGACAATAATATCAATATCAGTATTAGTATATTAAAATATCACTACTTGGATAACTACTTTGATCTCAATTAGGTCCTTAGTTCCAATATCCTCTAAGATGGATTGTTTCTACTAATAGGGTGAGGAATGAGATACTAACTATTGGTTAGATGTCTCACATAACATGGCAGGAGGTACAAGACTCTTGAGAAAATTCTACACTTCTTACAGTTTTTGATGATTACTCTATTCCTGGATAGACTCAACATTTGGCCAGGGGGTTGGCTCAAAGGGTAATATCTCCTCCTTTAAAGTTCTCCCTGGCATTGCAATGTCCCCTCACCTTAGAGTCCTCCTTCACAGTGTAGTGGCAGTGGGTCCAAGGGCAAACTAGTGGGCCAACCTTTAACAAGGGCATCACTCTCATTGGTGCCCCTCCCCTTAGATCCTCCTCTGCTGCACAGTGGCAGGGCCGATGTTCTCTGACACAGGCACACAGGGTCCAAGGGCAAACTGGCATGCTGGCTTTTAACAAGGGTGCCACTCCCACCAATCCCCCTCCCCTTAGAGTCCTCCTCCACTGCACAGTGCCAGGGCCGGCACAGGCACACAGGGTCCAAGGGCAAACCGGCAAGCCCGCTTTTAACAAGGGTGCCACTCCCAGTGGTGCCCCTCCCCTTAGAGTCCTCCTCCACTGTGCAGTAGCGAGGCTGATGTTCTCCTGCACAGGCACACAGGGTTCAAGGGCAAACTGGTGTGCCAGCTTTTAACAAGGGCACCACACCCACTGGCGCCCCTCCCCTTAGAGTCCTCCTCTACTGCATGGTGGTGGGGCCAATGTTCTCTGGCGCAGGCACACAGTAGATGCCTCTCTCACAGGCACAACACCCTCACAGGTGAACAGCAGAGTCGGGTGATGGTTTGTGGCTTCTGCCAGCAAACAGGCATTTTAGATGCCTCTCTCACAGGGACATCCCCATGCTGTTGCATTCAAGCTTTCCTGGAAATATGATAAGAGCTCAATACATCATAACTATTTTGTGTTAGGTGAAGAGCTGATCATACCTGTTAACAGGTAACAAAACATATACTTGTATTTAGGTTTATTTCTCATTATGGATGAAAGACTTTTTAAATCTCTTTTAATGGGCAGCCCAGCTACTTATTGGGAGGAAACTGGACAATTTGCCACTACACTACTCTCTGCCAATTTCATACTGCTATAAGTACAAGTCTAGAGCTTAAAAGGAAAGGATGTAGCTCTCAGGACATGGATAAAATGTTACGAGACAGTCCTTTACAATATTGTCTTGTTGTCTTCATCTGAAATGATGAAATTCATTCCATCCACTCATTCATTACCATGTGGAGGACACACTTGGTTAGTGGGATATACATATTAGGGATGTTTCATGAGACTTACATGCTTATTTCTATTATTCCAAAATAATGTTTTGGCTCTCCTCCCCCCACCACACACACATATACTCCTTTTGTTTCCCAGTGTCAGATGAATACAGATATTTTGTTTTCCTTTCAGATGTATATTTCCAGGAAAGCTTGAATGCAACAGCAGGAGGCTATACTTATTGTTATACATCTGGGATTTGAAGTGTGGATGCTTTACAGGTAAGAGCTTTTACGTGTTTATATAGCATTTTGACATAATTTTGTCAACATCAAATCCTTGACAATAACAAGGGAAGTTATTCATACTCCATATGCATTTATTGGCGGGTTCAATACATTTTTCTCTATGAAAATGAAGATTTTTCTAAATATAATAGCAATAATAAAATGACAGAGTTGTTGCAATTTGTATTTCATAAAGTGCACAATTTCTGCCTAATTTCGTTTTTAAATGTACCAAGTGGTGCAGTTATGGGTACCCAGATCTTCTGACATAAATGCTGAAAGTAATTAAGCCATCTATCATGTTATGAATAGAAAAATATAAAGACAGGGAGTCACTACTCTGAATTACCCAGCATACTAGGGAAAAAAAAAAAACACTTTTGCTTCATTTAAGTGTTACCTGTTTCAATGTTTCTGAGAATGACTGTCATATATTGGATTATTTGTTTTGTTTGTTTATTCCCTCTCTCCCTCAGAATGTATTGCCATTAAATGTTTTTATATTTTTAAAATGTTACTTGACAAGTGCAATCACTGTCATTTCCATGTTTTATCTCATTCTACTACAACATGTTTAAAATTTTCACTCATGTAATTAGGGCAGATTGTGTCTGTATAGACCATGGTCTTCAGGGACCAATACAAATGATATACAGGTTAGGCAATGATGTGATCTGCACTAACAGGTAAAAGGTTTGCAGATTGCTACCACACATTTCTGTAGCCATTTATGCTATCACCAATGCTTATTTGTGGCTGCTTACTATCTCAAAAAGACCTATTGAAATAAATCGGCCTATTGAAATACATATGTTTTGATCATCACTTGTACAGGATCCATTGATTTCAATACACCTACTTTAGTTGGGTCTAACTTTGGATTTAGTTCTTAATATGTAAACTGACACTTGCTAGTGATCACTTGCTAAAGGGTCACACAGGTTTGACACACCTCTGTATTCTGCATGAGCTGAATGTATTCTATAGGCCTGTCAAAACACCATTGTCTCAAACTTAGCCCACAAATATTATACATGTATTCTGATTTAAGCTATCTGGATTTAGAATTACAGTTTGGTAGTTGCTTCCATACAGCACATGATAGAACTGCAGTTCAGTTCAGTTCAGCCTTCTTCCTGTCTCTACACACAAATCTCACTATGTTGGATGTTGAGACTAAATTACTACAAGAAATTTAGGGATTTCTTGCAGTAAATAAGGGATATTCAGTTGTATGAGGAAGTACTTTTCTCCTTCTTGCCCAGTTCCATCACTCTCCTACCCAAGTTGGGGGCACAGCCTGAAATGGACATCCTCCACTATTGGGAGATGTTCTGCATGTGAATCAAAAACCTGATTGTCTAGGATTCTATCTCTTCAACAGATAGAAGTGGATACTTGCTTCACATCATCACCTTCCACATGTAAGTGCATGACAGAAATGATTGAAGGGACAGGGCTAGAACACTCACTTCCTTGTGCATTCTTTCAGTGTGCAGAACATTGTCTGAATAGACATTGGGTCAAGCATGGAAAATGGTTATTACAAGTATCAACATAACCTTGGGGTATTTGGAGGAATAATAATAAGCAGAAATTGATACTATTTTATGAAATAACAATGATTATTGATTTGGTTACTTTTTCACATGTCGTAAGTGCTGTTTACATCTTAGTTTAAGGAGCATAATTTTTGATAGGCTTAGCTGGAGAGATTTCTGGCCATTTTTGTAATTTTAAAATTGGCAAACATTGACCTTGATCCATCAGCATGAGCTGCAACCATTCATTATAAAGGTTTCATTCAGTATGAACTGCCAGTTTCAGGAACTAAAGTTTCATTCAGTGTGAGCTGCCAATGTTCTGTGAATTGCACGCTCCCAACACTAAATCTCTTTAAAACACCCAAGCCAATAAGAAGAAAATCTATTCATTTGAAATGTGGTACTGGAGAAGAGTGAAGATAACATGGACAACCAGAAAGATAAACAAATAGATTCTCGAACAGCTCAAACCAGAATTCTCTCTGTAAGCCAAAATAATCAAATTGAAGTTGTACTTAGACACATCATGAGAAAACATAATTCATTAGAAAAGACAATAATGTTAGGAAAGGTAGACAGTAGAAAGAGAGGAAGATCTCATGCCAGATCGATAGACTCTGTTGGTGAGATCAGCTCCTGAATTTTCAGGACCCTTAGCAGAGCAGTGGAGGATAGTTTCTCTTGGAGATTTCTCATCCACAGAGTCAGGGTCAACTCAAAAGCAGTTAACAATAACAACTCCCTGTTAAGACTATCCATTCAACTCTCTCCTTGCTCAGACTTTTCTTCTAGCAGATGGGAAGGACAGTTTTGGGAAATCAATATGTTTGTCCTTAAGTTTTTATGCAGTAGACTATGATTTGTAATACTGTCTTAACAGATGAGCCAAAATGAGAAAGGTAGGTAGTATGAGAATGAATGAGAGTGGGAAAGGGGTGAAAACACCCAATATATATATAATGAAGGATATTATAACAGATGAGATTACAAAATTAGAATCTGCGGATCTCATGCTGCAAACTGAGACTGAAAATTGGGTGGAAAATAGATTACTAACAAACATTTTATCTTACATTCACCTTCCTGTCTGAATCCTAGCATAGCTTTAAATTCTGTTGGTTCCAGATGCGAATGGAAAAGTTGTACTGCAGGCTGATAACACTGCAAACAAACCAAAAAGAAGCAAAATGTCATAAAGCAAAAGAGGAGCTTGAAGTGTATGTATGTAGAAATTACTGAATTCCTCAAACTTCCATACAGCACCAATCCCTAACTTTACCTGGTGAGATTTATAGTGGTGATTAATCTCCATAATTTGACTCCTTTGGAATACCAGCTTGAAGGAAGGCCAAGGCCTTTACTGAAGGGTATTAATGCACCTGACTGCCCATGCTACTTTTATTCCTGTTGACTGATTACTGCCACATCTGTGACTCTTTAAATTAGTCACAGCTGGGCCTGATAGGGCCCAAATAGCAGCCAATTGTCCAAAAGTTGCTTACAGACCCCATCTTTCTGTCTTTCCCTCCCTCTCACCTTAAAGTGGGAAGTGACGAGATTAAATCTTTGCATCTATTTCATCTAGCAAAACTTCCAGAGTCATGTTAGAAAGAAAAAAAGGTACACACTTTTTGGGTTTTAATTCAAGATGATCAACAGTTTTAAATACTGTTAACAATATCATGTATAACGTCTGTGCAATTTCATCAGAAAAATGAACAAACCAGTGCTAATATTTATTAGTAAAGTTAAATGCTTTCATTTTGAAGTATTTTCAAATACTTCAATGAAATATTTTGGCATTCCCTTTGCACTACTGAATTTGTACATAGATGGCACAATGCTCCTGATCAAACTTAAATGTCAAGTGTTAGCATGAAAAATGTCCTCTTTGTGAGTTCTGGCCTTTGAGAATTCTAGCATATTGGGGAATAAAGAAATAATCCAGTTGAGACACCATAAAACCAGAGTCAGAAAATGCAGAGTAATATAAAACATGTATGTCTTCATATATATATATATATATATATATATATATATATGCCAATGGATCCAGCAAATTCTGAATGAATCCCCAAATGTTTTCTAGAAGGAATGTTGATTTCCCCAGAATAGAAGTAATCCATTGAAAACCAGTGTATGCTATTTCTGCTTTGCAACCTCATGTTGCAAAAAATACCCCTCTTGCAAAAATAAATAGATTTGCTGAAATATATAACTGGTAATTCACACTTAATCTTTTTTTTCCATAGCATTTTCCAATCTCTCCATAGTATTTTATCCCTATTGCCATTCACACTTGGAGGGGGGAATGGAAATAGGGATAAAAAACCATGAGAGATTTAATTGTGGCAGGAGATGGGAAGAGAAAGGGGAGGATGGAGGAAGAGGAGGGAGGAATGATGTGGCAGTATCAGAGGAGAGAAAGAGTAGGAAAGAAATGGATGAAAGAGGATGCAGCAGCAGCAGGGGAGAGGAAAAAGTGGAAGTAGGAAGAGGAGGGAGGACAGGAGAATGTACAGGTATGTGGCAGCAGCAGGGGAGAGGAAGAGAAGGGAAGAGGAAGAGGAGGGAGAATGAAATAGGATATAGGAGTATGCAGCGGCATCAGGGGAGAGAAAAAGGGGAAAGGAGGAAAAGGAGGAAGGAGAAAAGAGGATGCAGGAGGTTTTGGTGGCCTCAAGTGAGAGGAAGAGGAGGAAGGAGGAAGAGGAGGGAGAATGAAGACGGATGTAGGGGGATGTAGGGGGATGTGGTGGCTGCAGGGGAGAGGAAGAGGAGCAGGAGAAGTAAAAGGAAAAGGCAATCCAGATTGATCAAGTAGTGAGTGAGTAGGCAAAATGCACCAGGTCAAATGGTTTTTTTAGTGGTCCCTCTGCAAACTGCACCAAATGCAGTCAGGAGAAGTGTGAACGTCTATGAAAGAACCCTGGTTCCACACTGGGTTATTTTATAATGTGAATGAGCTCTATTATATATAACAAGAATAATTAGGTTTACTTTTGTTGTTGTTGTTCCAGCTGTTTTTCAGCAGGAAGAAAAGAAACTGTGCATAACAAGTGATTGAAATCTAGACAAATAAGTAATACAATTAAGTAATGTTGTACAGATACTTATTATTTTGTAGGACTGTGTCTGTGCATATTATGTAAGAAATGTACACTAATGTATACCTCTAAGTGCATGAAGGATGTCAGGTATGTAGAATGGAGTGAAGAAGATCTTTTAGGTGTCATAGGCTCAAACAATTTAGACTTTATAGTATTATCATCAGTTTGAAACCTGTCCTGGATCAAAAAAATTGGCCTGTATAGACACTGAATTTCTAGTTTAGCACATTATTATCATTTATTTGTATAGTGCCATAAGTTTATATTAAGCACATTCAATATTCATCACTGAACACATGACACTTGTGGTTGGGCCAAATGGAAGAACACATATTTTGCATGAAGAGGGTCAAAGTAAAAAGTATTGCTGTTCATTGTGATAATTTATTAATAATCACACTTGAAAATGATACTCAATAGAGGAATGTATTCAGAAAATATAGTAATGCTAGGATTAACACTTTAAAAATGCAATTATAGAATCATAGTTGGAAGAGACCGTAAGGGCCATCCAGTACAGTCCATTACATTTATTTTGACACTGCTGTTCATTGAGTTAGGAATCATAGAATCATAGAAACATAGAGTTGGAAGAGACCACAAGGGCCATCCAGTCCCACCCCCTGCCATGCAGGAACTCTTGATCAAAGCATCCCCGACATATGGCCATTCAGCCTCTGCTTAAAGACCTCCAAGGAAGGAAACTCCATCACACTCTGAGGGAGTGTGTCCCACTGTTGAACAGCCCTTACTGTCAGGAAGTTCCTCCTTATATTGATGCGGAATCTTTTTTCCTGCCATTTGCATCCATTGTTCTGCATTCTAGTCTCTGGAGCCACAGAAAACAAGCTTGCTCCCTCCTCAATATGACATCCCTTCAAATACCTAAACAGGGCTATCATATCACCTCTTAACCTTCTCTTCTCCAGGCTAAACATCTCCAGCTCCCTAAGTCACTCCTCAAAGGGCATGGCTTCCAGACCCTTTACCATCTTAGTTGCCCTCCTTTAGACACACTCCAGTTTCTACACATCTTTTTTGAATTGTGGTGCCCAGAACTGGATGCAGTATTCCAGATGGGGCCTGACCAAAGCAGAATAGAGCGGCACTGGGTCTGAAACATGGGTCATCTATTGCCAACATCTATGATTTTTCAAATGCTTTCATCAACGCTATCTATGGACTGGACTGACTATGTGACGAATGTTGTGAATGTTGCTATCCTTTAGCAAGCAGGGATCACCAGCTTTGAGACCATGCTATTGAAAACACAGCTGCACTGGGCAGGGCATGTTTCTAGGATGGAGGACCACTGCCTCCCAAAAATAGTACTCTATAATGAACTCGCCATTGGTCAGCATTAGAGGGGTGCCCCAAAGAAGAGATACTAGGACTCCCTGTAACAACATCTCAAGCTTGGCCAAATTGATCACCAACAATGGTCTGCCCTGGCGAGGCATGGAGACACACCATCGTGAGGCATGGAGACACACTATCCACAGTGCTGCAGCCTCTTTTGAGAACTCACACTGAACGAGTCCCCCCAAAAAAATGACAACGCAGAAAGAACCACAACCTGGAAACATCACCCAAGGAGACGTTTTGCTGTGCTCTCTGCAACTGGACATGTTTATCCTGGATTGGCCTTTTTAGTTATCAACACACTTGTAGAAAGCGTGGGATGAGTCCTTCCTGAATCTTCGTTAGCTAAGAAAAGCCAGAGATTACTTCCCTTGATCTAGACACAATACTTCTGTTGATGCAGCCTAAATCAGGGATACACCAGAAAGAAAGAAAATAAACATGAAAGGATAAAGACAATATTGATAGAATGAAAGCTAATAAAAATGTCAAACAATATTTGTTTTCACTAGGCTATGGGAGATAAAAGGAGAATAGATAAGATAATCCTGATGTGGAATAAAATTCCATAATTTACACAGGAGAGATGCTGCCAGTCACTACAGATAATATTAGAGACCCATATGTTCAACTATTCAATCTCACATGATAACAAAATCCCATAGATTCTCCCTTCCACACCATGGAAGAAAACAAATATCTAAGGATAATTTGCCAAGTATTTCTACATCCTGAAATGTTGTGAGGAATTATTTTATGAAAAACATAGTTTTGTGCAAAACAAACAAAACCACACATTATTTGCACAAAACCTCCATGGTTTTTAGAACATTTTTGTACAAATCTGATGCTTGAAAGTTTTAAAAAAGTATATAAAAACCATTTTCAGATTATTTTTTCCCATTGTATCAAAACAGCAACATCCTGTTCCCAGGAAATTTTGTGCAAAATGGATATTTTGTGCAAAAAGACACAGATGTTATATAAAAAACATATGTGACTCTATAAACAGATTGTTTTAAAAAAGTATTTTTGTAAAGAAAAATCTCATATGTATTACCTGAAATTCTTTGGGATTCTGGGTGAAAACTGATGAAAACTCTTTCTACTGTGATTTCCTTTCTGGCATATTTTTCCAGTGTGAGAATATACATAAAACTGAATATTCTTTTCATCCCTAAACAGTATTGGCTCAATTGGCCAATTGATTTGGTTAAGGAAGAGTCTTACATTCAACTGAAGAGCAGGTGTAGAATGGAGGAACTCATAGGATCCTTTTCCTAAAGGACAGTAAAGGAAAGAGCAGAAGAAAAAATTCTGAGGAAAGGAACAAGAGAGAGAGATAAAAATGAATCAAGCTTTAGTTTAGTTGGAAATGAATCTTAAAGATTAGTTCAAAGTTTTAATAAAAATATGCAAAATATGCCTACAAAAATGGAATAGAGGGATTCATTTATTTATTTTATTAGAGGCTTCAAAACACATAATCACTAAATACCCCAAAAAAGTGTAAGAAAAGAAAATTGATTAGTGAATATGTCACTTGCTAGTCAGGAAACACTTATTAGAAAATAAAGATCATCATTTGAGATAGGAAGGACAGCACCACCTAACTTCAGTTGGAAATACAGGATGAGAGCTAGTTTGCTAAAGGTCTTCCAATAGGGTCTTACTCCAGTCTGGAACTAGAGTCAGAAAACAAGTCTGAGCAGATGGACAATTCCTGGCAGATCTAGTGGAGCAGCAGTGAAGTCTGAGTGCCCAAGTTACTATGCTGGGTAAACCTAGCTTCTGATAAAACTGTTCATTAGGTTCAACCTTACACTGTTTCACTGGTAGACCAGCATTCCTTTTGGAGTATAAATGACAACCTATTTAGACACCACGCTAGCCAATTGTTCAAGTCTGACTAAAAAAAAAAGCCCATGGGAAAGGGGGGGGGGAATCGTACCCGGTCCAGAAGCAATTAAGAAACTTCATAAAGTCCCAGCTTGACTGTCTGAGCCAGAATGAAGTGCTGGGGGAGGCAGTATTGTGACCATGCCCCCTAGCCTCCTCTCTCTATGGTAAGACTGCCTCTGTGTGATTTCACACATATAGCCACCTTGGGTCCCACTTTGGGAGAAAAGTGAGATATAAATAAATAAATAAATGAATAAAATGTCTCCCTGTTTGAGGGAGGCCAGCAAATTATGCATCACTATCCAACATTTCTGACGTGGGGGTGATACAGATTATCCAACTGAAGGCTGGGTGGAATATTTTCTCCAATGACTTTAATGAAATAACATTGGAATTAGAAATATCATTAACTAGCATTTTGCTGCTACTTTTATAGTCTAAGGCAGACATAGCCCTATCCAGCTTTGGATATACTGAAGTACAGGATTTTTTAAAAGTTGCTATGGAGCAGCAATAACTTCACCAGTAGGCAAGTCTAAAACAACGGCTTGAAAATGAACTACTCTGGACTACTCCTGCCTTATTTTGGAAGCAAAATTTCAATCGTTTCTATTATTTCATTCACTAATTAAAAACACAGAGAGATGGGAGAAGACTTGGTTCTTGCAAAACAAATTATGGGATTATAGGTACATATTTTGTCTTATGTTTTTGGTTCTACAAGACCTAGATATTTTGTTAAAATCAGATAGGATGATGAGTATGAGCCTTATATATATTTACATACCATTTGAATGAAAAGAGCCAAGACAAAAATTGGTCCATATATTTTTTTCAGTATAATATAACTTATTTGGCAATGCAGCTTAACATTTGTCTGTCTGCTTACATATCAGTATCAATCAAATATACTAAAGTGTTCCCAGAAAATAACATAACGGCATCATGTTAAAAAAAAGAAAAGAAAAAGATAGCTATCCTTCCTTTTTGTAAATGACATTGTACAGAAAAGTTAGTATACTTGGGGAGACAACAAACATTATTTGTACACACCGTCCCATATAATTTGGAGCATCTCTTTGCATATGAATTGAAAAGATGTGTTAATTCACTGTTTTTAAAGGCCTAAGGATGTGTGTGGAGGGACATAATGTGACAAACAATGCTGTTTAAGATGACTTTACTAAAAGAAAAGAAAAAAGGGGGGGGGGGGAGAAAAAAGAAAAAAAGTGTTTGTTCTTTCTTTTTATGGTTACATTTGATGAGTTTCCCTAGCAACAGATACTGCTGAATGTCAGGACAATCATCTTATTGTCAAAATCTTTTTTAGTTTGCAAAGACTGCTCAGGCCAGTTATGAAGCTACTGTAATGTTGCTGTTTGGCATGTTGGTTGTAGTCTTTAAGGACAGAGGACAATGTGTTGTTAGCACATATAATATGAATATAACAAATATACACATTCATAGTATCATGCACACACACATGCCTGCATTCATACACATTCACTAAAAGACCCAATTTAATCCAAACCGCCTTTATGTTAAAGATGAGTCTTTGATCCAACAGATTCTTTTGCTGGAGGAAGACAACAATTTTTCATTGTTTATCTCTTCTTTTATCTCCCTCACCCCTAAAATAATCTGATCCAGAGGCCCCTTAAGAACACTATGGAAGGGGAACAAAGGGGAAAGACAGAGGCCTCAGTCCAACATTGATGTGGCATAAAAACCCACATGTGGACATATGCCATAGTTTGTTGTTGTTAACTGCTTTCCCATCAATTTTGACCCCTGGCAACCCTGCTGATGGGACATCTCCAGCCCCACCCCCTTTTTTACTGCTCTGCCTAGCTCCTCCAAACTCATATTCATGGCCTCTTTAATAAAGTCCATCCATTTAGCATGTGGCCTTCCCCTCTTTCTACTTCCTTCTGCCTTTCCCAATATTATTGTTTTTCCCAATATTTCATGCCTTCTTATGATGTGTCCAAAGTATGACAGTTTAAGTTTTGTCATCTTCGCTTCTAGTGATATTTCTGGATTGATCTGCTCTAGTACCCATTTGTTTGTAATTTTGGCTGTTCATGGAATCCTCAGCACTGCTCTCCAGCACCACATCTCAAATGAATTGATTTTCCTCCTATTTTCTTTCTTAACTGTCCAGATCTCATATCCATACATGGTAATAGGGAATACAAGGGCTTGTATGATTCTGACTTTTGTGCCGAGTTGTATGTCTTTGCATTTTAGGATATTTTCTAGTTCTTTCATAGCCACTCTCCATTCTTAATCTTCTTCTGATTTCCTGGCTGCAGTCCCCATTCTGATAAATGTTTGATCCCAGATATGAGAATTCTTTTACTATTTGTCTAGTTTGAATGTGTGTAAGTTCTCTTAAAAAATTATTTGTGTTTCCTTTATGTCCGATAGTAAGCCTGCCTTTACACTTTCTTCTTTAATCTTCTTTAGTAGTTCTTCCAGGTCTGTGAGGTTTTCTGCTATATTATGGTGTCATCAGCATATCTCGGATTATTTATATTTCTTTTTCCAATTTTCACTCCTCCCTCTTCCATATCCAAGCCTGCTTTCTTTACAATATTTTCTGCATATAAGTTGAATAGGTAGGGTGACAGGATGCAGTCTTGTCCTGACCCCTTTGCCAATTGGGAATCATTCTGTTTCTCCATGTTCTGTTCTGACAGGAGTACAGATTTCTCATCAGGACTATCAGATATGTTGGCACTCCCATATCTTTAAGGGAGTTCCATAACCTTTCATGATCTATGCAGTCAAAGGCTTTGCTATATAGTCTATAAAGCACATGCTGATTTTCTTCTGGAACTCCTTGCTGCGCTCCATTACCTAGTGTATATTTGTGATGTGAACTCTAGTGTCTCTTCCTTTTCTGAATCCTGCTTGGACCTCTGAGATTTCTCCCTCCATGTATGGTTGGCATCTATGTTGCAGTATTTTCAGCATACATTTTTCCTTCCATGGGAAATGCAAGGAATTAGAACTATGGTTCTATAGTTGCTACAGTCTCTTGTGTTTCCTTTTTTGGGGATGGGGATGTATACTTTAGACTGATCTTTTCCAGACTGTTGGCCATCATTTTGTTTTCCATATCTGTTGACATATGTTGGTTAGTACTAGAGTTGACTCTGTCAATGTGATTTGAAGCTGTTCTATTGAAACATCATCTGTTCACAGGGACTTGTTTTTTGCCATTTCTTTTATTGCAATGTCCACCTCAGTTTTTAGAATGTGGAGTTCATTTTCATATGGCTTTTCATTCCATGTGTCCTTCATGTTGTCATCTCTTCTATATAACCGTTCTGTTATTGCATCCATCATCTTTTCATTCCTTTCTGTTCCCGAATAATGTTATTGTTATTGCCATAGAGCATCCTGGACCTTGGCTTAAACTTTCCTTTGATTTTTTGGATCTTGTGGAATAGGTCTCTCTCTCTTCCCTTTTTTTTGATGCCACAGTACATCTATGCAAAGCCCAAGCAGAATAGTAAAATTGTACAAGACATGGCAGTTATTGGGTACCATTTCACAATACACAATACAAGAGGCACAGTCATAAGGCAAAATGCACACCTTGCAAAGACAAATGATAGGTTAACATACTGTCTGCACAATTCCACTTCTGTTGCTATCAGCAGAATACCTTCATTACCTTCATTATGGTGACATTACTAGTGTGATCTACATGTGAATATGTCCCAAAGTGAATTCCACCCAGAATCAGTAAAAAAATAAAGGAAGTTTTTTTTCCTCTACTTGTTAATGAAATCCTGCCCTTGTTTATAACAAAAACAAAATGTTTGTCCACTAGAGGGTACTATTACATCATATATATATATATATATATATATATATTAGAACAGTGTTGGGGATGTTGTCAGATTAATATCCTCATCTCCACTAACTAGCATAGCCAATGATGTTAGATGGTAGGTGTCAAAGTTTAGAAAGAATAGAAGATTGAACATTGTTCCACCCATGGTGTAGAAAAACCAATCCATGTGTGCCCAGGGAGTACCAGTGGAAATGTTTCTAATTTTTGTTTACACCCTTGACTTCTGTTGTAAGAGGAGATGTATACAACCACACTTTCTTAAATAACTATGTTCCTACATGGTCAATCAAGTTAGAGCCAACCATTTGGTGTTTCCTGGTTTGCTCCCCCTATGATTTGTCTAAACTGCTTTTTTCTTATGAACAGAGTTATATTCTTGTGTTTGACTTCACTTCCTCCAAGTACATCTTCCTCCTTTTTTTTTCTTAGTTATGTAGTTACCGCACAGGTCAGGCGCCAAAAAGGACAGACAACTGGCTAGAAGAAAAATTTCCACAACTTTATTAACTGGAACATAACAAGAACATATCTATAGGGTTGGCCCAAAGCATAAGGTCTGGACATGGACATCAACAACACCACGGTTGTTTGATGTATGGTTGCTTGTAGATCCAAGCATCGAGATGACGTAGGTGCCAAGCCCTGCCCTGTTGTGCAGCTATGTAACTGCGCTGCTTCAATTTGATTTGCAAGGCACTCTAGTCGCCAAGCGTTAATCGACTGTGGCCTCCCCACTGGCCACACCAAATCACTCCTCACAACCGGGTCACAAGGACTCCCGATCGAGTGCCAGAGAGCCCTGGAAACCCCTCACACCAGATCCAGGCCAATGCTGCTGCCCCACATAAGTTGTGACAGTCAACACCCTTTGGGGGGGGGGGAGAGCCGAACTGGCAATGGCGCAGAGGGGCACCCTGCATGGCCTTATAAAGGCCCAACTGCCACTAGGAGGCTGAGGAGGATGGAGGCACCGTCCTCCTGGGATCCTCCAACCAATAGGGAGGTGAGGTGGGTGGCTGCCAACCAATCACAGGCCCAGCCTCCAACCCAATGAAGCCTGGGACATAAAGACCCATGTAAAATGGTGGGTTCCCTTCCCGCTCACCCCGGCAGCCAATAAGATGCAAGCCCCCCTCACAATGGCTGCCAAGGCAACTCTGCCACTGGAGCACGGGAATTTGCACTTCCTGCATATGGTAACCATGCCGACCCGTTTAATCGGGTGGCACCACTTCTTGGAGCAGACACTATTCTTTGTCTCTTCCAGATATGTAGCTCTCTAATAAAATTATAAACCTTCAATGAAATTAGTCTTTTTACTGATGATACCAAAATCTAGTTTCCATGTAGATTAATCAGTATCTAAACATTATTATTTACATGCACACACCTATACCCCTCACACATCCACATATAGGCAGTTGTATGAGGAAAATATTTGAATCTTTTATTTCTCCATTTAAATCAACAGATGCCAATGATGATAACTGATGTTATATTAGTCTGGACCTGAACTAGAGTGTGTGTTCTGGCTTTGATTCTCAATTGTTCCTCCATTTTCTCAATTCCCACTCATTCTGCAGACCCTCCTCTTGCCTAATATCTCAGATGATTCCAACACTTTTCTCAACTAACAATTTATTTATTTATTTTTCAGAAGTGGGTAGAGTCACAGAATTTTAAATGGAAAGTGAAGATAGAAAAACGTACACTGTAAATATGACATGTTCCATTCATGATATGAAAGTTAGAATGCGAGCAATTTGATTTCATAGGAGAAAGATTTTGGATTTCCTCAAGAGTTTGCTGATGTAGTCCCTACCATTGTTTTATTCACTTCTGTGTTGCCGATGTGTTCTCTATGTATTTTCCTACTCAGGTGTCACATCATTGGCTGAGAACCCTGCATCATATGATGATTATTCTGATACACTACAG
Source organism: Urosaurus nigricauda (assembly GCA_034509955.1). NCBI lineage: Eukaryota > Metazoa > Chordata > Lepidosauria > Squamata > Phrynosomatidae > Urosaurus > Urosaurus nigricauda. The sequence goes on from JAOEGL010000003.1 coordinate 135,312,627, forward strand.
CAAGGAGAAGTTTCCATGTAACTACTGTGGTGAGCATAATGTACAGCCTAAGAGTAAGGATATATTCACTTATGCATGCTTGTCATATATTATCTTATCACTTGGAGACTTATCACTCAATGCACTTGCAGCTTAAGGCATACTAGTGTTTCCACTGACAAGCATTGTGTTTGTTGTGATGTGGAGTAAGAAAAAACATGTCATGAAATCTTAGGTATGCTGGTAGGCTATCTTTATTTCCAGATACCCCCAAAATAAGATGTAAACCTTAAGGATGGTAACATTAAAAACTGTTAGAGAGAGATGGTTTTGTCTTGACAGTTTCTGAATACATTTCTGCACCGGAAAGTGAATGCAGTACTCCACCCACTAGATAAAATTAACAATTTGGTTTCAATTCCCTGCACTTTAAAAAAAGTAGTGCATCATTGAATCTTTGTAATACCTATATTACCCTGAGCCACTGTTATAAGTCTGTTCAGGAACCAGTGTGCTTCAGGCAAGGCAATGGACTAATCCCAGGCTATAGCTAGTTTTGATTTTCTTTTGCCTTGTATTGTCTACATGGAAGAGAGTTATACAAACATTGAAGCTCTGCAATCTTCATCTTGGAAGTTAGACACACTTTCAAAACACTGCATATAGTCAGATTTCTTGCACTCTTTGTTCCTTCCACTCTGCTCTATTCTTCATACCATGCATTCTAAAGTAAGGTTCCATGAAATTTGAAAGCTTACAACTTCTGTGATATTCTTGTAGCCTAAATACCCTGAAGAGACTAGACCTCATCTGTTCTTGGAAGTTAATCAAGATCAACCCTGATTAGTACTTCAGTGGGAGACCACCAATTAATATCAGGTACTGCAGGTGTAGTTTAGTGTTTGAGCATTGGACTATGTCTCTGGAGATTAGAGTTCATTTCCCCCATCAGCCATGGAAACCCACTGGATAAACTTGAGTTAGTTACACACTCTCAGCCTTGGAGGGGGGGGAGGATAGGTTTATCTTAAGGTTGCCATAAGTCAGAAACAACTTGAAGGCACACAACAAGGCTATATTTCAAAGGAAGGAACTGGCAAAACCACCTATAAGAATTCTGTGTCTAATAAAATCCTATGAATACCATAAATCAGCAGGCAACTTGAAGGCACACACAAAGTGAGAGAGTAAAGATATTCTAGAACTTCAAATTTTGTTTCTATGCATGGACCACAGAACTATTTTTTCGTTTTATGATTGTTTCCACGCCTGTCCCTCAAAACACATTTTTAAAATAAACATTTGCACGTAGGACAAAGTGATGCTATGTATTTTCTTCCCAAATATGCACATATTTATCAATATTTTAGATGCAATTCATGCAGATATTTGACATTGGCAGAATTTGAACAAAATACTCCAGGAGAGTGCACATTTGGTTCACATCTGTGTTATAGTCTCTATCTTAGTCCTAGGTGAAAAGTATCAAATGACTTGATTCCCATCCATTCCTAGGAGCAAACCAACAACATTTCTTCCAGATTTGCCCAAAATCCCCAAAGGATGAAGTAAATTACTAAATCAACTGAAGAAGATGAAAGCCCAAATGTTTTGTGTTTATGTTTGAAAGTGGAGGGGGGGGGGCTCAGAAGACATAAAGGGGATAAAACAGGGAGGATGATTTGTGAGAAAAGAGCATCCCCATATTATTCATTTGAATCACATACAATAACCCATATAAAAATGTAAAGATAGTCCCTTGGCATGAACACCTAGTCATGAGTGATTGTAGAGGGTGGTGCTCATCTCCATTACTAAGCCAAAGAGCCAGCATTGTCTGAAACTACTCCAGTCGTCATATGGCCAGCATGACTTCGCTGAACGCTGTCCAAATAGCCCATATATAGAAGCTCAAACAAGATGCCTATACCTATTTTCAGTACCCATGAAAACTGCAAAATTACACGGGAGAGAAAGGGTCCAAGACTTAGTGATTGGTTTCAGAGGGGCTTTCTAGATTGACAGGAAAGTGTGACATGTAGTTGCGTTTTCCTTAATGCTTAGCAGCTGCACCACAGCCTTTAGATGGAGCTGCGCTGTTCCGCAGTTTTTAAATAAGAAGCTTGGAAAACCAGCACCTTTTTAAAGGCACTTCTTCTCCCCTAAAACGCAAAAAAAGTGTTTTCATGGCACACTTTCTCTTTTTCTCATCTAAAGGCTAGACTTTCATGCAGCCATGAACACACTTCTTTTTGCCAATCTAGATCAGGCCAGAGTGTGGGATACTGTGTCTCAGAGCAAGAGAACATGCTTTTGTGTGGTACAGTATATTCAAAATTCAATCTCTCTTGTCTTCAAATGAGTCCAGTCAGCTTGAGGCCCATTGAGAAAGACAATACTGTCATAAATGGACCAACCATCTTCCTGAGTACTTGGCAGTTTCCTATGGCTGGTGGAGTTTGCTGAACTTCTTAATTCACTAATATAGCCCCCAATCCCCACCTTTTTGGAAAGTGTGTGAGTGTGTGTGTGTGTGTGTGAGAGAGAGAAAGATATTTCCAAGAAAAGACATTTAACATCAGCATAGAAGGTTCTTTGGACTTCTTGTTTTGAAACTGGTGAGTGTGAAATCATTAATAAGAACAAGAATAACCAATGCATCAGAAGCATAAAGTACTATTCATTCTGTTATGCTGTTACCAAGCAAACTGTAACTATAGGACTTAATGAGGTCATGTTTATGGTTTTTATAGTTTTGTTTCTTTATATGCAGAACTTTAGCTCAGCTGTATATTTCATGTGAACTACTGTCAAACTTGCCCTATTATTTTCAGACGTGCACAAAAAGCTCTGCTGTTTTCTTTATTGTGTTAATTGCTCAATACATTGTTTAGAGAATTAGGCTGTTTTTGCAAGCAACTTGAAAAATTGCTTTAATTATTACTCACAAACATGAACATTTGCTACTGCCTGGTCTATCCACCCCACTGTTCCTTACTTTCAGGTCCAAACTGGACAGAACGTTAAATGTGACTTTGAATGTAATGTTCTGGATTTTTAAAACATTGCTTTTGTTTTTAAAAATACAGATAGCATCTACTGTGGAACAATTACTGGGGTTACAGGAAGTGGAAATATTTTAACTCTCTCCATCCCTAAAATTATCTTAAGCAAAATTACATAAATAAAAAAGGCTGATGCAGAAGGTACCATTAACTAGTTGGATACAAGATTTTCTTTTCTTTTTTTTAATGATGCATTTTTCATAGTGGTTTACTCTTTGTTTTAACTAAATTCTTTGACTTTCCATTGTCTTTGTTTTAATTTTTATATTTATATAACATTTAATATTACTAGCACACAGTGTACTATTTTTTGGGAGAGAGGTGGGGTATAAGTCTGAGGGAGGGAGGTGTGGTTTGTTTTTGGAGAAATTACTCACTGACACCAAGGAGGTATTTCTCAAAAAGTGAATAGTGAAATGATGAATTCTTACTCTCTGTTGCTGATAAAGTAGAAGTGTTAGGAAATGAATCAAGGGCCTTCTCTAGATGAGTTATACACTCTGTAACTCAATGGTGGTTGTTGGCTTCCATGTGAATGGGTCAGTGTTTGTTGTATACACAGATGCAGGGCATAACTTACAAAAATGTCTCTTATGCTTTTTTGACCTTAGGGTAAGTGGGCTGGGCCTGAAAATCCATAAGCAAACCTCTGGTGCTGGGTTGTTCAGATTCCTATGGAAAGGAGAAAACCTGAGACAAAGTGTAGGGGCTGTACAGACCGTCACTAAATGCTGGCATTGGGCTGGAGTGGGGGTGTGGTAACCACACACTGGCTGCTTCTTCTCCTCCCTGATGCCGACATTATGCTTCACACTCAACTGCATAGCGAGTGGCATCACACTGTTTCTTTGGCACAGCGTTTAGATGTTGTGTTCCAAAGAATCGGCAAAAAGCTGTTGTGGTGCAACCACCAGCTTTTTGCTGGTTGTAAAAGGAGCAGCATTTTGTCTTTTCTTTTAGAGCTGGCAAAGTGCTGAATTGGGGGCATGGCATGCGGTTGCTGTCACCCTAGTCCGACACTGAAAGGGAAAATGGGGTGCCACTCTATCAGGGCAGTCTGTAGAGGCCCATAGTCCTGCAAACAACTGCATGGCAAGTGGACTAGTGGTGAGAGTCATGTCTTTGTTAGAGAAGGATACTATCTATTCAAGGCTCAGGTATGGTTTAGACATGTTGCTGATTACCTGGGAAGTAAGCTAGGCCCATTTCTATTCTGTTCTATTTCATCCCCTTCTATTCAAATTTACATGTGAATAAACAATTTCAAGATGGGTTTTTATTTCTTTTCTATCAGCACTGTAAACAAACTTATTCTTTGCTCTAATTATTTCAAATAATGTTCTATTACATGCCGTGAGAAAAAAAACAACAACATTATTTTTGCAGATGATCAGTTTAGTTCTACAAAGACATTGAATGAGTCATTCAATGCATGGTTCATTAGTCTTCTGCAGTGTGAATGTGGCTTCCAAGGCTTAATTCATTGTCTCATCCTATCTAAAGTAAACCCACTGAATAAATGGATCTTACATAAGGGTTGATTTGCCATGCCCCTATTGATTCAGTGGCTCTGAGGGAGTACTAACAATTGGATTAAAGGTTGATTTTCCAAATCAGTACAAGAAATCAAACTATGCTTTGCTATCTTAGTTTGTATGAGTTGCTTCGAACACAGATATCTAGTTTGGACATTACAGAATACCAACAAGTATTATAATAAGATAGAAGAGAGAAGGGAAGAGAAAAGGGAAGAGAGGAAAAAGTAGACCTGAGGTGATTGATTGTCCCAAATCTTCTAAACCAAAACTTGGAGGATTGGAAATATGACCTCTATATGGAACCTATATCTATGTCAGTTCACAAAACATCTTGTGGTTTTGCTGACACTAAGAATATCCAATCTGCTTGTAATGCTCTGTTATGAATGTTCAATGTTTATTCAGGTTTCTAAGTGTGGAAATACATATTACTGCAACTGGATGGCTGATGATTTCAGCACATTTCTACCTCTGTCCCTTAAAACGAAGGAGCTGGGATAATCAAGGCGCTTTACAGGCTGCCCAAAAAGGGTGGTCTGGCACCACCTCTTTTTCGTCCACATTGTAGTCACAGCAACCCAATAGAGTGGCAAAGGTGCAGACGAAAAAAGGACCCCCCCCCAAACAGCTCCTTTTTGTGTTGCGCCTGCGATGTAAAAAGCATCATAGGGCACATGCTAGGGTTGCAGACTGTCTATTTGCTCCGCTCCCGGGCAACCATAGCATGTTGCCAGGGTGCCCAAAAAGGCCTGTCTGTATCGGGCCCAAATCTGAACCATTGCAACCTACCTATGCATTACCATTTTGTTTGAATTGAGTTATGTTGATTTTATTTGACACAAAGAATTATATATTCTTCTAAATTATTTGTATGTCTATGTGTGCAGAGAAAGAGAGAATACAGCTTTTATCACTATTTCTGTTACAAAAGGATTTATCATATTTTCTACCGGATAATCCTTTTTGGTACATATATTTTTCAGAGTTGTGTGTCTAACTATATAATCTCATTCAGGAAAAGCCTGTCATCAAGAAAAACAGCTTTTTGGAAAGCAAAATGAATATTGCTTTCACACTTTCGAGACAATTAGTAGCCTAAAAGCCTAAGAGATCTCTGTATTAGTTTGTACAAGCTAGAATGACTAGGTTTAATGGTTTCTGGCCAGCAGAACAATTGCCCTTTATGTATCACACTTCGTTCTGATGCTACCCATAGGGTGATGCAACTCCATTTATACCAGAGGTTCATACTTATCTCTCATTCACCACACCATCAAGCATGATTTAGCTTTTGTTTGCTTTTTGTGCTACACTCAAAAATGTTTTGTACCATCACATTATTGGGTATCTTGTGGATGTATACTGATAACAATGTCAATTAAATCTATTTCATCTCCAGGTTATAACACAATAAACTGTTGAAAGGCTACAGGTCAAGGCACTGCAAAGAAACTTGTTATTATTAAAGGTATTACAAGATTCCTCCCTTCCACTTATTTCCTTTGTTTTTACATTCATCCAGGGAAGCCTTTATCTGCACATAGCTGTGCCTCCTGAAGTACAAAAAAGATGGTTATAAGGATCATGGCCTTTTCAGTTGTTGAACCTCTACTTTCAGTTGTACGATTTTCTGTAGAGGATTGATAAGAAAGCTCCTTAATGGCTTTTTGAAAAGCTGACAAAGGGGCTGTGCAGACAGCCTTGAAGGGTGGCCTCCAGCCAGATCGGGGCCATGGCAACCACACACTATGGTCCCTATCTGGCCTTTCCAATGGCTCCTATTTGTGCCCGGGAAAAGGGTGCAACAGCCATGGTGCTGCAACTTTATGGCACATGCAAACACAGTGCCAGAGGAGTGTTGTGATGCCGCACACTGTACAGTATGGCACACACCATCATGCTACCCTGGGGGCAGAGCCGGGGCATGCATCATATGAACACTACACCCTGACTCTGCTGCCAACCTGACCTTTAAGGCTGGTCTGCACAGGGTCAAAGCTCTCATTTTTCAGAGGTTCTGTTTGATTTAATTTGCTAATGAGTACAAACCATTTGAGGTTTTTCATCTATAATGCAGGTGCTGATTGCTCTATTGATTTCTATTAGCACATGACACTCTCCTTATTCCTTGTGCATCTCCCATTCTGTCAGGTCATGCTCTTAGATAATGTGGTCACTAAGCTATGACACTAAGCTACATCCTGTCCAAAGAAAAGGAGATACAAAAGACTGCAGCAACTATAAGACTATAGCTCTATTCTCTCATGCAAGCTCAAAATTCTGCAACATAGACTCCAACTATAGATGGAGAGAGAAATCCCAAAGATGCAAGCAGGATTCAGGAAAGGAAGAGGCAATAAGGCCCACATTGCAAACTTATGGTGACTAATGGAATTCCACCAAAGAATTCCAAAAGAAAATCAGCATGTGCTTTATAGACTATAGCAAGGCCCTTGATTATATAGATCACAAAAGACTATGGAATGCCCTTAAAGATATGGAAGTGCCAACACATCTGATAGTTCTAATGAGGAATCTTTACTCTGGACAGGAGGTCACTGTCAGGACAGAACATGGAGAAACAGAATATGTCCCAACTGGCAAAGGGTTAGACAAGTTTGCATCCTCTCACCTTATCTGTTCAACTTATATGTAAAATATATTATAAGAAAAGCAGGCTTGGACACAGAAGGAGGAGGAGTGAAAACAGTAGGAAGGAATACCAGCACTCTAAGATATGCAGACTACTAGCTGAAAACATAACAGACTTGGAAGAACTACTAAGGAAGATCAAGGAGGAAAGTGCAAAGGCAGGCTTATTGTTGAACATAAAGAAAACTAAAATAATGACCACAGAAAATTTACACAGATTCAACCTAGACAATGAGGAAATAGAAATAGTAAAAGAATTTTCATACCCAGGATAAAATATTGATCATAGTGGGGACTGCAGTCAAGAAATCATAAGAAGTCGAAGAATGGGGAGGGCAGATATAAAAGAACTAGAAAATATCCTAAAATCTAAAGACATACAACTGAGCATTAAAGTCAGAATCATACAAGCCATTGTATTCTCTATTACCATGCATGGATATGAGAGCTGGACAGTTAAGAAATCAGATAAGAAGAGAATTCATTCATTTGAGACATGGAAAATAATGCTGAGGTTACCATGGACAGCCAAGAAATCAAACAAATGGAGATCAAACCAGAAATCTCTCTGGAAGCCAAGATGACTAGACTGAGGCTGTCGTACTTTGGCTACATCATGCGGAGGCATGACTCATTGCAAAAAACAATAATGCTAGGAAAAGTAGAGGGAAGCAGAAAGAGAGAAAGGCCACATGGTAGATTGATGGGCTGTATTAAAGAGGTCACGGGTATGAATTTGTAGGAGCTGAGCAAAGCAGTGGAGCATAGGGAGTCTTGGAGATGTCTCATCTACAGAGTCGCCATGGGTCAGGATTGACTCAAGGGTGGATAACAACAACAACAAAGTTATGACATTGTCCCTCATTATGCAGGATTGTGCTTGGATAAATGGATCTCATAACTTGTTAAGCTGGAAGCTGGTTAGTGACTGTCCATGTATTCATGCTCAGGGAGATGGCTAGAATTTCAATATAGTTCAAACCAATCACCCTCACTAGCTGTATTTTTTCATGCTTTTTAGTAAAATAGGATTCCATGAGAAAGGGACATTGTTCAGCACACTGGGAGACTGCATGCTTTGCATACAGAAGGTCTCAGATCTATAGTTCACTGGTTCTTCCTCTTCCTTCCTTCCTTCCTTCCTTCCTTCCTTCCTTCTTTTGTATAAATTGTAATTACAGTCCATCCTTGCCTTACGTGGGGGATCTGTTCTGGACTCACCCACTCCGCGTAAGGCAAATTGAGTGTATGCTCAAGCCCCATTCATTTGAATGTGGTGTGGCACATGCCCCATTCACCATATTAGAACTCACTGTGACCTCAAGTCCATGTATGGTGAGCCCGCATATGGCAGTGGGCGCACTGTACTTATAGGGCTATTTTATCCAATAGTATACATAATTGCATTTGTGTGAGTAACTTTTAGGATATATTTGGCCATAGGAATTCTGATAAATTCATTTAAATAATAACAGCAATAATAGTTGTCACACAGGTTCTAAGATAGCAACAGAAATCATGAAAATTGTCATTTTACTGTACTTGATCCAAACCAGAAATCTGGAGGACAGTAACATTATAACTGTAATGATAATGTTTACATGCAACAACATATAATATGCTTTTACAGCATTCAAGGTGAAAAGGTTAAACATGTATAAGGAACTATTAACCTGATCTGCATTTCCCTCCAGTTGGGGGGGGGGGGATGAGCAAGTCTGGTTGACTATAGTCAATGTTTTATTTCAGCATTCAGGCAAAGTCAATGATTACTTTGGCTTAGGCTTTGTATTTCTAAAATGTGGGCTAATGCACTTGATTGGAATGGAGTCAGCACATAATTCTACTGTTCTTTTGTAGTCTCTTTGAGTATATACTGTAGAAATAGCTGTAAAAAATCCCTAAATGCCCATTAAAAGCTAAGTATTATGCAGAAAATCTGGTATTCATACAAGATAGCCACATAGGACAAACCTCATTTATAAATAAACCTTTTATTATAAACATGTTTGGTGACTTTATTTCTGTGAGCCTTTTTACATATTGACTGCACAAACAAAGAACAGGTCTAGGGCCATTTCCCACTATGCACTTACAGCCCTACAATTCCACTCTAACTGTCATGGCAATAGTCTATGGAGTCTGGGGTTTTGCAGTTTGGTGGGGTACTAGATCTCCCTAAATAATAATTCAAAATACTCTCCCTAATTTAAGAATTCCCAGATTCTAAAGATTGTTGCTTTGGCAGTTGTAGTGGGTTAACAGCAATATATATTCATTGTGTAGTGTGAAAGAGCCCCTTGTATAAATATGCATTACACTGTAGTGAAATGGGATACAAGCACATGCATGCTTTCTCACAAAAATTTATTTTACTCATGTCACTCACAGTGTCAGTCCCAAAATATGGACAAATCATTCCTTCTTTATTTATTTAGTCAGTACAAAATGTACTGTATCACTTGTCTAAAATGTTTGGGACCAGAAGTGTTTTAGATTTTGGATTATTTGTGTTTGTTTGTTTGTTTGTTTTTAGATATTGGAATATTTGCATGGGACTCAAGTCTAATCATGGTATTCATTTATGTTTCATATACATCTTACTCACATAGCAAGAAGGCAATTTTATACACAATATTTTAAATAATTTTGTACGAGAACCAAAATTTGTGTACACAGTACCATCAGCAAGGAAAGGTGTCATTAACTCAGCCACCTGAGTGGACAATTGTAGACTGTGGAGTATTTCCGATTTTGGAATTCTGGATAAAGGATCCTGAACTTGTACACTTAAATTATATCTTGCCTTCAAAATACATGGTCTTCCTATCCCTCTTTTGTCCCTACAATAACCTTTTAAGGATGATTAGGTGAAAATGTGACCAAGAGCAAATCTTTGGATTATTTCTGCCATGCTGATACAGCCTAGGTTTCCTTATCCAAAGTCCATCCCTTTTCAGCAAACTAGCTTTTTCCCTTTTCATAAATCTATAGTTTATCTGTTTCAGGTGCTCTATTCTGTCTTTTATCTATGTGTTCTAGAACTGGTATGTGTACAGTTTTTTATAATCACTGCTCTCTGTTCATTTATTTTATTTCCAACTGGTCATGCACAGGGATGTCTTATAAAAGGGGTGATTTGCTTTAAAGAATAGATCACTTCAAACTCACCACTGCTATTCTGCAGCTAAGGCAAATACATACAAAACCCAAAATCAGGGAGAGTGAGCACTAGTTAGAAGCATTCAGTCACACATACACAGACCTACAAACAGAAAAAATGAAATAGAAAGTGAATGATAGATAAATTGCATAGATTTAGGAAGTATGTCTAAGACTACATGCATTACCTCAACCTGTATCAAAACTCTGCACATGTACCAAGAAATAACAACTCACTATTTAAAGTTCAGTAAATGGGAGTGGAACACCTTCGTTCCTGTCATTTCTTTGCTATCAACTCCAACAAATGGAAAGTTTCATGATAACTTTAAAAGATGCACAGGAATAAGAGAGACTTAGCATCATTATTTAATATCATTACATATAACCTAGAGTTGTCTCTAGTAAACACATTTCTCTAGTAAACTCATGCCTTCAAATCATTTCCAACTTTTGGTGACCTTGAGGTGACCCCAAAGAATTTATAGACAATGTGAAAAATAGATTTGCATTATTAAACGTAATTGACCAGGAACCAGATGAACTCTAGACTGAATCCAGAGACATTGTCAGGGAAGAATGCAGAAGAATGCTATATGTAGCCACAAAGAAAAATAAGCCTTAGTGGGTGACAGATGAAACTTTTTAAGGAGTGAAGGACAGAAAGCAAAAACAAAAGGTGACAGAAATAAAGCAAGAACCCTGAATGCAACTGTGTGATAACCTGTGTACAGAGGTAAGGAGAACTATTTTAATAATCAATGCAGTGAAATAGAAGATGACAATTTTTAAAAAGGAAGAACAAGAAACCTGTTTCACAAGTTTCATGAAATCAATGGAAATTTTACATCAAGAGTGGGTAAGCACTACAACTAGCAGGAAAATGCAGTACATGACGAAAACAAAATGAAAAGCTGATAAAAAGAAGAACAATATAAAATATATGAAAGTATAACAGATTCATCTGAAGAATAACCATATGAAGATGATCCTCCAGTTTAAGAAAGGATCTATGATTCTATGATTCTCTGAATTTGGGAGAGTGTGACTTGCCCATGGTCACTCACAGGGTATCCATGGCTGAGCAGGATTTAATTTGTGGGCTCCAGAGTTCAACATTCAAACTTCTACACCATTCTGTCTCTCATAGGAGAGACTAAGTTAGCCTCTAGAGTAATGGGACTTCCAGAGTCATAGACGTGTCACTACATTAAGTGCAAACAAAGCACAAATGCCTACAGAGGACATAGTGCTAGACTTAGTTAGCTTGACTTGAACTGTATTCCCATCTTGCTTATCTACCCTGAATCCTCCACTCCTCTTTCAGTTCTTCCCCAGTATGCAGCTAGTTTGTTTAGCACACTAAGGGGTGAAACAGAGTAGCATGAAAAGCCAGCTTCCAGCTGGCTTTGGAGCATGGTGTATAGACACCACATATCCCCAAGACACCCAGAATTTGTGCTCAGTTTCTGGGCACTCCAGCGGCACGACGTTTATACATCACACACCACCAAAGTGGCTTTAAGCCAACCATGGGATATGGCAGGTGGGAAAAGCTGCCTTTTTCAACTAGCTGCACAGCTTCAGCTGAGTTCAACATGAGAAGATAAAGTAAAATTCGGTCTGTGTTGTGGAGGAATTAATCCGTGGGGGAAAACAAAAAAACAAAAAAAATGTTTTGTTTTTGGTAGAAAAAAGTCATGTTTTCTCCAGTGAATAATTTCACCACATTGCTTCAGGTTGTTTGAATACCAAGAGAAAAATGCACAAAATTCTTATTTGGTCTATAATTATTCTCAATGGGGTTTCCTGAGTGTTGTGTTTTGATCTGAGAATGAATAATTATTAATATATTTTTCATGGCTAGTACACTCACTATAAAATGTATATATTTTTATTATTATCACTATTTTTGCTATTGGGTTCTCCTTTTTTATGGCATATTCACCATTAACCCTTGTATTCACAACTGTAGGAAGAACCTTCCTTCTTTTGGCCGATTTCATTTAAAAAGAGACAAAAACATTTCTTCCAGACATCTTCCAGGATAGACAAGCAAGATGGGAATACAGTTCAGGTCAAGCTAACTAAGTGACCTGGAATATGAAAAAGTATGGTTTGCATTTCCTGACAACTGATGCCACAATGCAATACTCTTCTTGTGTATCTTTAAATATTTTCTTATTGATATGCACTGATAATGGAATTCTTTTGCTTACCTCTTTTTCAGCTCCTCTTTCTGATCTTTACAGTATATTTCTTTCAATAACTTTTTGTTCCTCACACTTCCCTTCCTTTAAACTATACTTATTATGTCTCTTAATATGTTCTTTGATATCTACTGCCTTTGTATTTTGAGCTCTCTCCTGATTGCCTGTCCCCATCCCCCACTACTTTATTCAGTACAACATGAGGAATAAGAATGACAAACAAAAGATGCCTTTCAAAACTATTTTCTTCTGATTGCAAATATTTTTTCTCTTTACTGGAGAGACACAAAACAGCATGACATGCTTTAGCAAAGTAAAACATCTTGTTCTAGATGAGATTTTTTTCAATAAAAGATTTTGTCCTATATGATAAGATGCCTCAGCTCTGCTATGTACCCATAAGCCACTTGCAGCCCAACCCCAGAAATAATGAGACAGACACAAGATTAGAAATAAAACAGGGCCATTTAATGACCTATTTGTAAATTTCTTAATGGAAATGCAACCATTTCAAAGAATAACCAAGTGTGGGGAAGCTGCAGCCAGTCTCTTTCTGTTAGGCCACCTCTACAGCTTATTTCGACAATAACACTTGAACCCTCAATGATAACCCAAAATCTGGGTTATTCATTGGCTGGCCTGCATCAGGAAGTCTAACCCAAAGGTCCCTCTCCCAATCTGCAAAGATTAAAGAGGGGGGGTTATCTTTCAAGGCAGACCTAAGGGCAATTTCTTTCTGTCACCTCTCCAGATCATAAGGCCTAAAGAGGTGGTTCCAGAAATGGCCCTTCCACTGAAATGGTGTCCAAGGTGCTCGATGAAATATAATTCATTTATTTATGCCACAGATATAGGGCAAGAGTCTGCTTAACCCCTATCTCCCACCTTAGCATTGAGCACCTCTTTGATACCTTGTTGCAAATCCATTAAGAAAATAACATAACCAGTATCAGAAAGGTAAAACTGTCAGCCCTGTAGAGCTCCAGCCTCTGAAATATAATGTGTGGATGAGACAGATAATGCTCTAGCCCAGCCGCAAGAGCCTTTCAATTTCCTATTAGCCCATCTTCGGGCAATATCAATGGCTATAGGGTCACCAAACATTTTCACTCCTGGCATGGTAGCATAGCAGATCAAACAATTTGAACAAATAGCCACAACTGTTTAATATGGCAGAAATCATGCAACTGCAGGATAAGCGCCTTTCCCTTCAATAAACCAAGGTTTTTGCCCCCAAGGTGAACCAACAATACAAGAGGCGGAGGCCCTCGGTGCTCCTTAGACAATAATGGCAACAGGCCATGCCAGCAAAGACCCTTTTGCACACCCAGTGGAAGCAGACAACATCACCAAAGTCCAGGTGAGTACCAAAGTGGCTAGTTCTTGCTTGCCAAGCAGCCTAGCAGATCATGGTGTGGCCACACAGTAGTACTCAAACTCTTGATAGCCAAGGGCAGGGATCTGAAAAACAAACAAAAACAAATTTAAAAAGGCAGCAAAAACTTTAAAAAGTTTACAACTAGTGATGTAAAGAATATTCTCCAAAATTCGAAAAACTGAAGAAATATCTGCTATTCGAAGATTTTGTAAGCTTTTTAAAGAGAAGAAATTATCAACATTTCTCGATCAATGAGAATAATTTTGATTTTTAATAATTTCCAAATGAAGTGAAGGGACGGGACTTCTCAGCTCACTATTCTTCAGCCAGGATTTGAGTATTTTATGTAAACAAAGCTACCATTCATACTGAGTTTTAACAGAGGCTATTTCCTTTGTTAGGGTGATATATCTCCCCCCTCTTTGCCCACAGCTTTGCTTTTAAAAAACAAATGAGAACAAAAGGAGAGGTGGTGGATACTTTCAGACCATTAAAATTCTCACAGAAGAGAAGAAGGGGGGGGGGAATTGCCAAGGGTCACCTCATCCAACTCACTCTCTCTCACTCATGGTTATTCTGAACTCTCCTTGTCCTTGCCAAAAATTTGAAAATAAATATAAAAAGGCACGATGGGTTTCCTTTAGCATCACTCATGGATATGAATTCTCCTTGCCAAACAGGTTTAAAGATCATTCCTCTCCTTGAAAAAAAATATGAGGGCACACACACAAATATACTTTGAATCCCCAAAGACCATCCAGTCCAACCTCCTTCTGTTATGAAGGAATATATAGGATCCTAGAGGACATGTAGTCTGACCCCTGTTCAACATCAGCAATAGTCACTCAGCCTGCATCCACACTGGAGAAATAACCCGTTTTGGCACTGCTTTAACTTTTTCTGGCTCGAGGCTATGGAATTCTGGGAGATGGAGTTTGGTTGTGGGGCTCAGAGCTCAAGGCTTAACACTTTTTCTGGCTCAAGGTTATGGAATTCTGGGAGCTGGAGTTGGTTGTGAGGCCAGAGCTCAAGGCTTAACACTTTCTCTGGCTCAAGGCTTTGGAATTCTGGGAGTTGGAGTTTGGTTTTGGGGCAAGAGCTCAAGGCTTAACGTCCTCCATTTTACCAGGGTGACCAGACGTCATCCTTTATCCAGGTGGACACGTCCTACATTTCTGCCCACAAGTAATTTCAAAACGTCCTGGTGTGTTCAGAGAGTTTGCCTTTGGTGACTTGGGGGTGTGTGTGAGTGTATGTGTGTGTGCCTTCAAGAGGTTTTCTTGAGAGGTTTGTTCAGAGAGGGTTTGACTTTGCCATACTCTGAGGCTGAGAGAGTGTGACTTGCCTGAGGGTTTTTTAAAGGTTTGTTCAGATAGGGTTTGCCTTTGCCTTATTTTGAGGCTGAGAGTGTGTGACATGCCGAAAAGTTTTCTCAGAAGATTTGTTCAGAAGGGATTTGCCTTCACCTTCTCTTAAGGTTGAGAGAGTGTGACAAGCCCGGTGGGTTTTTTATGCCCAAAGAAGGGATCGAACCTTGGTTCTCCTCCACCGCTGCTTCCTGTCACACTTCCTCAGATCAGTTGGCAGCATGAGCTGCTTCCTCAGATGCATTTAGTCTCAGAGGTGCTCCAAAATCTCTGTCCTTGAATTCTATTATAATTACTATTAACTGAAAGAAAGAAGTTGTCAGCATGAGCTCCTAGCTCAGATGCATTTAGTCTCAGAGGTGCTCAAAATCTGTCCTTGAATTCTATTATTATTATTATTAGCTGAAAGAAAGAAGTTGGCAGCTTGAGCTGTTACCTCAGGTGCATTTAGCCTCAGAGGTGCAAGAAGATCTCTATAAAATCTCTAATATATATATATATATATATATATATTGTCCGGCATTTTTTTCTACATTTTGTCCTGGTTTGATGGTAGAGAATTATGATTTTGGAGCACCTCTGAGTTTTTTTGAATTTTGGAGAATATTCTTTACATCACTACATAGTGGGGGACATTATATAGAGCTGCTAGCTCCACCCCTGGTGACTCACAGGTGTGATTCACAGAAGCTCTGCCCCTCAAGCAACAACACACTCTTCCAAGAGTTTTCAAAAATTCAACTCTCACCCACTTAAAAATAGCCACCCAGAACTGCTCTCCTCCTCCCCATGTCCAGCAGGAACTGGTTTAGAAAGGTTTAGAAAGGCTCGGGGGGGGGGGGTCATATAGAACTAGACTGCTAGCACTATCCCCTAGTGACTCACAGAAGCTCCACCCCTCGCTGGAACTTTCTAGAAAGGCTCTGAGACTGCTAGCTCCACCCCCTGGTGACACACAGGTGTGATTCGCAGATGCTCCGACACCAGCAACAACACACTCTTCCAAGAGTTTTCAGAAATTGAACTCTCACCCACTTAAAAATAGCCAACCAGAACTGCTCTATTCCTCCTCCTCTCCAGCAGGAAATGTTTTAGAAAGGTTTAGGAAGGCTCTGGAAGGCGGGAGATAGAGCTAGACTGCTAGCTCCATCCCCTAGTGACTGACAGAAGCTCCACCCCCAGCTGGAAGTTTCTAGAAAGGCTTTGAGACTGCTAGCTCCATCCCCTAGTGACTCACAGGTGTAACTCGCAGATGCTCTGCCCCCAGCAAAAACACAGTTTCCCAACAGTTTTCAAAAATTCAACTCTCACCCCCTTAAGAATAGCCACCCAGAACTGCTCTTCTCCTCCTCCTCTCCAGCAGGAAATATTTTAGAAAGGTTCAAAAAGGCTCTGGGAGGCCTTATTTAGAGCTTGACTGAAGCTCTACCCCAGCTGGAACTTTCTAGAAAGGCTCTGTAAGCTCTACCCCCAGCTGGATCTTTCTAGAAATGCTCTGTAAGCTCCACCCCCTGGTGAATCACAGGTGTGACTTGCAGATTCTCTGCCCTCCAGCAACAACACACTCTCCCAAGATCTCTGGGCCCCACAACCAACTCCAGCTGCCAGAATTCCATAGGCTTAAGCCAGAAAAAGTGTTAAGCCTTGAGCTCTGGGTCCCACACCAAACTCCAACTCCCAGAATTCCATAGCCTTGAGCCAGAAAAAAGTGTTAAGCCTTGAGCTCTGGGCCCCACACCAAAGTCTAACTCCCAGAATTCCATAGCCTTGAGCCAGAAAAAAGTGTTAAGCCTTGAGCTCTGGGCCCCACACCAAAGTCCAACTCCCAGAATTCCATAGCCTTGAGCCAGAAAAAGTTTTAAGCCTTGAGCTCTGAGCCCCACAACCAAACTCCAGCTCCCAGAATTCCATAGCCTTGAGCCAGAAAGAGTTAAAGCAGTGCCAAAATGGGTTATTTCTCCAGTGTGTATGCAGGCTGAGTGGCATTTGCTGATGTTGAACAGGGGTCAGACTACATGTCCTCTAGGATTCTATATATGCCTTCATAACAGAAGGAGGTTGGACTGGATGGTCTTTGGGGATTCAAAGTATATTTGTGTGTGTGCCCTCATATTTTTTTCAAGTAGAGGAATGTTCTTTAAACCTGACTTCCTGCTATTCTGTCCATCCCTATTGGACCCTGACTGAGGACTGCCATTGGTGAGATTCTGAAAGGTATGAGGACCCCTACATACTGAGCATTCATGACTGTATTTGCAAGCCTTATGGTTGCAAACACCCTGAAAACTAAACTCCCAACAAAGGAGCATTGAAGAATTTTGAGGCCAAGAAGCAGAATGGCCACCCAATTTCTGTACAAGATCAAAAGGTGGTCACCTAGGCTGGGAAGATGGAAATGTGGGCCCAGACCACAGACTGAAAGCAGGCTGGACCACAGGCCAACTCACTTGCATTGTGGACCCAGAAGAACCCGATCCTCCCTTGCCACCAGCCTTCTCCCCAAAGCAGCTGGTGACTGAGGGTGGCCTGGGAAACCCCAAGGTCATGAATAGTCTGGGGGTGAGTCACTATATTGAGTCAATGATTCACCTGAACATGAGGACACTACCACTGGTTGGATGGCATCACCTGGATCTGCCTGTGACATGGTCTCTTGGATTCTCGGTGATTGAACTACTAACGTCAATGATGTCCCCTGCTCAGACTGCTCCTGTTCCAAAGCAAAAATGTGGACTTTGAGGTCTACATAGAGCCGAGCATGCCTAGAATGCCTAGAAGACCTACTGGGATACTGAGAGGAGTGAGCAGGCAAGGGAAGAGACCAGGAAGACACACCACGAGCTTCCTCAAGTGCTCCAACTGCTCCGTCATGGAGGGTGGAGGATAGCCATTGTATTCAGTCTGTGTGTATGGTTTTTTAAAATGTTTTTTGGAAAGGCATTGATGCCAATTCTTCCCTGCCACATCCCTCACACCTGTAACTGCTTTGAAGCAACATATTCACCATTTGGAGGTGAGGAGGTAGGGAAAGTAGGGAAATAGCTGATAATCCCCTTCAGGAACAGAAGTGTCATACATTCACATAGCAGATACAAGAAATATCCTATATGAGTCTAAGCAATATTCTATATGCAATGCAGTCTGTTTTACATTCATTACACATGTGCATTTCATGATTTTGGACATTAATGACTAGCAGATAAAGACACAGACATCATTAAAGAGTATGAGATTTGAGGTGAAGTAAACTCAAGTGTTTTCCCCTATATGTTGTATTTGTGATAGCTTATTCACGCAGCCAGTCTTCCCAGTGGCATGTATCTACCATGTTTCCCCAAAACAAGACAGTGTCTTATATTAATTTTTGCTCCCAAAGGTGCAGTAGGTCTTATTTTCAGGGAATGTCTTATTTTTTTCCATGAAGAAGAATTCATATTTATTGTTGAACCAAAAAAAATGAACATTTATTATGTATATATATTTATATACAAAAATTTTGCTAGGTCTTACTTTCAGGGGAGGCCTTATATTTAGCAATTCAGCAAAACCTCTACTAGGTCTTATTTTTGGGGGATGTCTTATTTTCAGGGAAACTGGGTATGTATGAACTAGCCTGCTTTCTACTTGCACTGTAAACATGAACATGTTTTTTTTCTGCTGCTCTTAGAACTGCAATGTGACCTCCAAACAAGAGCTATGCTATATTTGCTAACTTAAACAAGATTATGGTTTTGGTGTGCAACACTCACACCATGATACTAAACTGTGAGAGACAAGTGCCACTCAATTGTGCATGCTAATTTGTTTGTCTGTTTGTTTTGTAAAATGCAGCTGCAGAGAAGCTGCAACCCAAGTTGAAGGGATCAGATTGGAGACAAGAGGGAGAACAATTTGCCATGAATTTTTTTTTCTGTTCACTTTTTTGAGCAATAATGGAAAAATTAAAGGCACACACAGATTTTCTCTCATGAAGTAAAAAGGAACTTGGGGGACATGTCTGAGAAGAAGAAACAAAGATGGATAAATATGCATCCTCTTCTTTCTTTTTTCTTTTTATTTTGCACCGATTTCTTCTGCTTCACAGCTGTACTTTTCATTTTGTAAAATAACAGCCAAATTGGAGGACAAGTTAAATGTAGCTGACAAGCATATGCTAATTGATACAAGATTTAAAACAGAACATTTCAAAGTCCATTCAGAATCAGGGTTCCCAAAATATATTAAAAAGTCTCTTCTTTGTTGTAAGTAGTTTTTATGATTTATATGCACATAAACATAACATTTTTTTCCTGAATCTCATGAATTGATGAAGGAATCCTGGAAACTGCACTTTGGTGAGAAACTTAGAATTATCTATTATGATCAATGGCTAATGGAGAAGCTATCAGATAAAATGAAATGTACCTTAGTACAACAAAACTGAGAATCTTTTTATAAAAAATTGCTTCCTTTTAATTTAATATCACACATAATATAACTTTCTAGCCATCATCCTACCATTTGTCATTATGGTCTGATGCTTTTCAAACAATTCAATCTGTATAGGATTATATATGTGTGGCACTATTGAATGTCCATTTTTATAATTGTAATATTTTGTGGTGGGTTTGCCATCTTTTATTGTTTTATTTATTTTATAATTTTAATTAAAATTTAAAAATTATCTGTTAAAGAGGCCCAGTGTTGTAGTTCAAGTGACTACACTGCCCTAGCAGTGCCTCACTAAACTACAATTGCCACTCTTCAGGTGTTGGAGTTAAGAATTTTAAAGTGACCTTAATTTTTTATAATGATGCTGTTTAGACAAGGTCCTAATGTCTACAGCAACAGGGTAAATGGAACTACCAACATTTTAATGTCCCATTTCTATGTATATCTGCATGACTGCTCTTTGAAAAAGAAACCTGAATTAGAGCCAGAACAGATCAGTTCTAAAAGCAGACTTCCCAGCAGCTTGGGGGCATGGCATTTAGATGCCTCATTCCCCCCAGCCAAGACACCTTGAAGCCTCCCAGCACACCATCAGAGGACCCTGAAGCCATGGTGGGACAGGAAAAGGCAGCTTTTTGCAGCCCTCAAAAGGAGCAGATATTTGCCACTCCTTTGTTGGGCAGCTTCAACACAATTGGGGGCCACAGCATGTGGTTGCTGCAACCCCAATCCATCTTCAGAAGGGGCAGCTTCAAGCTGCCCTTTCTGCCCATCTTTTTCATCCCTTAGTCTTATCCAGCAAAGGAATCCTCATGTTGTTTCTAATGGTGGTGACAGTAGTGGGGATGATGAACGGAATCTCAGATGTAAGTCATATTGGCTTCAGTGGGACTTACTTGTTGGTACATAAGCACCAGATTACACTATGGTAATATACAATTTGTTTGTTTGTTTACTTTTTTTCTGTTAAAAGTGCATTTGAGGTGCCTTACGTCATTGAAAACACAGTATATAGATTACAAAATAATATATTTAAGCCATATATTAGACAATATTGTTTTAAAAGCAACCAATATAAATCCATTTTAAAATTTCAAGGAAAAAATACACAGAGAAAGACTTGGATTTTTTTATTTAGATGTTTGTTTGCTTGATTTAATCAATTAAAATTGGATACCACCAGCAATCAATGCAATTTTAATTTTTGTACATTTTCTTTTACAATTTTCACTTGTCTTATGTTTCTGCTTTTGGAACTGCAACTCACAATGTAAATAGTCCTTTCCCCCCTCTTTTCCTTTGGTCAGCTTGCTAGTCTCTGATGAGAGTCAGCAATGACAGTCAAAGTGTTTTGTTATAGGTAGACACTTGGGGGAGGCCCAAACCAATTTCTGCTTGATTTGGAAGGACTCCCTGTTCCAAAGCATAGATTTTGACAAAGAGGTAAGGTGATGCTGCTCTATTCCCTGAAAGCCTTCCAAAGGGCAGACACGATTTGACCTTTAAATACACAACAGAACTGGCTTTGAGGGAGAATTAAAAGTTGGAATGACACACTAGTATCAGCTAGCTGAGAATTCTCTCCCAGGACCATCTGATTGGACAAAGAAGAAGTGGATATATTCCTCCTTGGAGAGCCATTTAAAGGAAACCTTAAACCCCTGCCCCTTTGTTAGCTGCAGGCCTCTTGCTAATTCACATTAGAGACTGCAACTTGAGCCCCCAAGAAATGGAGGCAAAAGGAAAACTTAGAAAAGGAAAGGAGAAAAAAACTTCCTCAAGGAACACTGTACCCAATAACTGGCAAGGAGACTCCATAGATACACAGGGTGAGTGAAAATATCCTATGATAACACAATCCCATAGAGCTATAAATAAAGAATTGAATAGTTTGTAGACAGATCAAGAGATGAGTAACATTAAGCTGCTTACCATCAAACATTTCTATTATTGGTTACAAGGTAACACAAGCAAGACACAGGACAAATGAGTGACCTTGTTCTGTTTATGCAGCTTCGGTTATAATGTGACTACAGTTGTATGCAAAAATTGATTTATTTTTCTGATACTTTTTATTAAATTTTTAACAAAAACAATACACAACAAAAGTACTAAATAATTTTTAAAATATCAAAGGTTAGAAAAATAAACCTAAAAGGAAGAAATAAAAAACAAAAATAGATACATATACATATATAATGGTACATATGTACATGTAATTAAAACTAACCTAACACTGAACTACACTATAGCTAATTAAAAATGCTGAAGTATTAAAGTAAAACACTAAACAGTAACTAAGACACAAAGGGGCTCTGACCCTTTGATACAAACTGTAATGACTGAAAAACAATCTAATGCAGAAAAAATATCCTTACAGATCCAACTAAATAATCCTACTGCAGTTGTTAATACCCATAACCACAAATTGTTGCTTTGTTATTCAAAAAGTCCATAAGTGGTTTCAAACCTTTCAAAAATATTTTTGAATATTTTAAAAAATCTTTTAAAAAATTAAATTGAGTGGGCTAAGCCTGCGCTGTGGCCTGTATATGCAACTGTGAAAATGGGAATGAACCCTTCACAAAGTGCCCTCTTCACTGTTCTATCCTCTAACTTTTATTACCCTGATATCTTAAACCAATTGACTCCTATTGAGTTTTAACTTACCGCAATAGAACAAATTGAATCTTTTTATAGTTTGGATGGCTTGGGGAACAGTATTTCATTCAGAAGTAAAACAAAAAGCTTTCAGCCTCCACTCAAGAGGAGAAGGTTGATTGTATTAGCTCCAAGGAGAAGACTTCTTGCAATGATTCATATACTCCTGTTTTGTTGGAGTTGGACCAAAGTTATTAATTTTTATGTAATCAATCTTTCAGTATTATTTTTACCACTTTCCATGCCTGCCATCACATTTTTACATATTTGTAACTATCAGAGTCATTATGATTGTTTACAAAATAATAAATTAATAATGTTAAAAAAGTAGGAAGAGTGAAACAATAAACTCCCTAGATTTTTATTTGATGCAAAGATATCCCTAAAAATCCTCACAAATTCACATGATAAGTAGGCATTTTGTGTATGGGGATCTGTTCTTCGTAGCAAAAAGAACAGCAGCCCCATAACTGTCTTTGTACTTTGGAACCTACTTGTGTTCACATAACACCTACAAGTGATGTGTAGACAAAATTTTTACATGGAATATTTTATCCACTATTTATCAAAGATGAAAAGTTTGGAACAGAAATAGAAAAAATGCATCACAGAGAGCTGTTGTGTAGTGATGTAAAGTTGTGTACACTCCAGGATTAAATCCCTTAAAACCAGTGCTATTGACAAGCATGACTAGTATTCAAAGTGTCAAAGATTTACATTTTTGGATGAAAACTCCCCCAAACCCCCAATGGCCATGCTGGTTGGTGGCTTCTGGTGTTTTTAGTAAAAATAAAATAAAAAAATTCAAACAAACAAAAACTGCCATAATCTTCTGGGATTAGATTCCACATATACCTAGATGTATAAACTGGGATATGCTACTCTTCCTTCTGTGCATTGTAATACACTGGGTTATCTAGGCCTGGGATCAGTCAGCACTGTCAGTTATCTTTGCTGTTAATGCTAGTGTTGCTGTAGTAATTACCATGTAACACTTATCAAAATTATAGCATGAAAGCAATTTCATACTGAGTTGATTGCCACCTGGACTCTACTGACTGTAATTGGTTAAGTAGTAGGCAAGCAACGCCTGAAGGAACAAGAAAGAAATACCTTCATTCCACCAGAGGCCCTTCTGAGAATACTATTACACTGCATTAAGAAGACTGCAGTGAATTTGGGCAAACTTGGTACATACTGACATTTGTACAATCAAGTATTTTTATTATTTGATTTATATGTTAATTGTACTTTTTAATTAGTAATTGGTAGCTGCTCCAAGCCCACTTTCCTTTTCATGCCAAGTTTCATTGCCCTCTTTTCTTGTTGCACATGGGATCTGTTTGACATGATGAACTTAGGGATGGAAATAATGTTCAAAAAACATTCAAGCATAATAGAAAAATGTGTTGCTCAAGTGTCCAGGAAACCATAATGAGGAGAACTGTGGACAAATGAGAATCCTCACAATCCAAGTTTTATTCTGTGCTATGTTCACAGATCCCTTCCAAAAAAACCTGAACTGCAAATAGTTTTTGACAACTGCAGTTTTCAAAGGCTTTCTTACCGAGGGGGAGGGGAAGTTCCTAAAACTGTTCGGTGCTTCCTTTGAGAGCAAAAATGTGTGAAGAATTTCATCCTTTGATAAAATACTTCTAAACATTATTTTCATGATGGTGGGACTGTTTGCATAGGCAGTAATGACTGGTGGCATACGACTCAACATTTTATTGCAATGTTGAAAACAGCTATCTAAGGTGCTAAAGTCTACCCCCTCAAATATGTTCATCACCTTAGGTGTCTCATTTGAAAATTCAGATTACTAACTGAAGCAGATTCATTATTCCAGAATCTGCCTGTAGGCTTTGGACTCGAACCTTCAGCCAGCCAACACGTCCACACCCACACACCCCATGTGTCAGTTTTGGTGATCATGTTACATAAAGGCAAATTCTCAGCTTTTACTTTGGTAAGAGATGTTGATCATGGCACACAAATGGAAAGAAAACAGTTATAGTAAACAAAGGTTTTGAACAGAGTACCTTTGTAAAATAATATTGAATTACATTTTAAAGCACACATACATACACACACACACACACACACACACACACACAAAAGCCACTATATCCCTTTGTCATGTTCATTTTGTGTGTGTGTGTGTGATGTTGGAACTGACTTCTCAAGGGAAATAAAGGAAGTGACTTTTTTTTTTCAGTGATCTGTCTCCTTAATCACTTATTCTCAGTCCTTTCCAGTTTTTCCCTCCTTCACATTAAAAACTGGTATAACCAAAGGTTTAATTCCCCACCCCCAGCTTTTCTACAGAGATGAATCAGGAATTCTTTGAAACATCAAAGCTCTATCTTACAGCTGAAGAGAAATAGGCTAATGTTACCTTCCTCATGTACTCCTTTTAACGTTTATTGTCAAGGTACCAAAGTAGAAGTACCAGTTAAAATAGTAATAACAACACCAGGGACTCTTGTTCCTGCTCACAGATACCACAGGACACCTATGTCTCCATTTGTATGACAGGAATTAGCAAAATTTGTGCTTGGTGCTGGGGAACATAGTTCCTTAGAGGTAGCTCCCTGGTGCTGCATGCTGGCAGTAGACAAGAACTCCTCCTCCTCCTCCTCCTCCTCCTCCTCCTCCTCCTCCTCGTTTCATTCTCTCACCCTCTCTCTTGAGACTCTCAGTAGAGGTGTGGTAATGGTCTTGATCAATTTCACATACGTCGTTCACACAGCCTCTCTCTCCCTCCCTCCCTCTTCCTCCCTCTTTCCCTCCCTCTTCCTCTCTCTCACACATATTATAGTTCTCTTCACCAATCCACTGAGCCTCCTCTCTTTCTCTCTTCTTTCTTACTTTTGCTTACTCTCCACCACTCCCCAATGATTCACCACCCCTTCTGGTACTTCTGAGTTGTCATGATCCAGCTAGTGCTTCAGCCTCTACAAGGAGAACAATGGGGATTAAACAACAGGATGCTACACTGCAAGTACACACTGCAAGTACACACACACAAACACATACACACACACACACACACATATCTCATGGTTGAGCTTATAAGAATGCTCATGTGCACACCTGCCAGTGTCCCATATATTGTCCTTACTGCACCTGATGCAGGAAAGAAAAAGGATGTTAGAGCATGGTGGCACCCCAGGAAGCCAGTGTATAGCAATGAACTGTGTTTTACAGCCCATGAAGCTGTTGCATCTAAATAAATTGTGCTTTGCGGGCAAGAAAGCTGTTGTTGCAGGAGGAGTGTATCAACCTGTAAGAATAATGAAATCAAGAGCATCCTGCATGTTTGGAGGCAAGTGGAACATCCAACAGCAGCTGAGGCTGAACTACCAAAGTTAGGGAAACTATTACAAATGAGTACGAGTAAACTATGGAGAAATATGTCACTAAAGCAAAATCTATGAGAAAGAACATCACTTTCGACATATGTGATGGGAACAGTTCCTTTGTATCAGTGTTTCCACTGTTGCAAGTATTTGTGAAGAATCATATATTCAGCAGAATAGGGCTATGGGGGCAAGTTCTGCTTTATATATGTGTCTGCAAGAGGGATTGTGTGTGTTTGGAATGCCAATGTTGATGGGTACAGCAGCAGGAAAATGGCAAGAGGAAGGGAGCACACACAAATTAATGGTCCAGATATGTGGATCAATGGTCCACAGATATCCAGTCCTCATGCTGCACTAGCAGGCAGGATGCCAGGAGATCAGAAGCCAAAGGAGCAAGCAGAATCCAGTGTCAATCAACCAAAAGGTCAGAAGCCATAAATCCTTTGCACAGTTCACAGAAAGGAAGGTCAAGGAACAGTCCAGGGTCATAGATTGTAGAGTCAGCTCTACCTGTACATAGGGACTTCAGAAAGCAATGCACTTGTTTCCAACAATCAAAAGGGGAAAAGCCCTTGCCTTATAAAGCACACTGATTCAGCCTTGCCTTCCTTGCAGTCCATATTTGAGGAAGGCATTTCCCTGCTGCATCCACAAAGCATTCCCATGGGGAATGGACTGGGTCTGCTCTAGATGCCAATGCCTTCTCCTTTCTTGAGGTGTTATCTCATCTACTTCCTCCTTCTGTGGATCGCTGAAGTGGTTGTCAGACTGAGCTGCAAACAAAACCCAGGCCACAAATCAGCCATGACCTATGGAGTAGCTACAGTAGTAGTTTATTATGCTCAAGTTATTTGCATACAAAGTAAGTATAATATAACTGTGCAACAAGATAAAAGTGTAACAAACAATAAATAGCATTTAGATCTTGAACAATTTTTTTTAAAAAAATCAATACAATTAAAACACACTGCACATAAAAAATAGCAGTGTTATGATTAGATAAGGCAAACAAGGCAAACAAACTGCAGTATCAGTGATAAATCCTGCCTGAATCTCCATTGCTGCCAGAGCAAATTGAGCAAACTAGGGAGCTACCATAGAGTCAGTATCAGACAGGAGATATAAAATCTTTTCCAGGACACTATTAGAATGTAGGTAAGACAGCATAGATCCCACAAACATGGATCTTGGTTTAGTACATAATGAAGGAAAAACCAAATAATGAGGCACATAGTCATTATTATTTGGTCACTGGAGCCTCACAGATATGCAAATGGAGGGCCAAAGGGATATGGGCATATCTGCCATCGATCATAGCTGTAGGCATGGTTTGAAAATGAAGGGCTGCAAAAGCTTGACTAAGTTTTGGGAATGTAAACTCTGCCAAGTAAGCAGCTTTTTGATGGTCAAATCTATAGTTTATAGCATTTTGAAAAACTGGAGTTATTAAAAGCCTGACTGTCAATTGGGCACTTTAATACAAAAATGTACTCATGAAGTTTCTCTTTTTAATTCAAGATAGAAAAATTGTCAAGCAGAAAAGGATATGATTGAAGCACCTTGTGATATCTTGCACTCCAAACTTTGCAGTTTGATAACTGTTCAGAACTTGACTTGGGGAAAACCCTGACTAAGGAATCTTTTAAAATTCCCCAGTAATTAAATTTAAACAATGAATGTGAGCTCTAATGCAAGGAAAATCAACCACTATCTAAACTATTGCTGCAGAAGTTACAGGCGCAAATATTAACACCTTATAGACAAATGTAATCTGATGGGCCTCCAGTTGAGCCATCTGAGAGTCATCTCCAAATGATGGTACCGTAATAGATCTAGGCAATGACTTCACTCTGAAATATTCTCAGGGCTGGAACAATTAGGCAACCCCCTGCCATGCTGTGAAATCTAAGGATTGCTCCAATAGATTTTGAAGCCACTACTCTAGTAGCTTCTGTATGGGGCTTCAAGGAGAGGTTTTCTGTACAATGAATGCCAAAATAATTAAATTCCTGGCATCGTTCAGTCTTGTGATCATTGGTAGACCATCAAAAATGAGAATGTCTTTTCACAAACACCATTCACTTTGTTTTACCACATTGCCACACTACACTTTTATAGTGCTGCTATTCCACTTTTACTGCTCTGGCTGCCTCCTGTTGCATTCTGAGACTTGTAGTTCAGTGAGGCCTAAGAGCTCTGGCTAAGTATTCTAAATGTCCCTCCCTCAACTGCAGATCTCAGAATGTAACAGGAAGCAGCCAGAACAGTTAAAACGGAATAGCAGCACTAACAGAGTGTAGTGCAGTAATGTGGCAAAACAAAGGGGATGGTGTTTGGGAAAAGACATTCTCATTTTTGATGGTCTAATCTAGTTAGTATAGTTAATGTTCAGAGATTCTTTAGAATAAAATACACTGAGTTTGGAAAGCCGTATTGTCAGAGCTATAGAAGTAAGTGAAATTAAAACCATATCATCAATGCATAAAAGAACAGAAAGCGTTTTTGATCCAACTGAGGGTGAAAAATTCTGGGCCAGACTGAGATGGAATTATATCATTCAGGTATAAATTAAAAAGTGATGGAGCCAACAGACATCCTTTTTGGTTTCTGTCTTACTGGAGGTAGAATCAGGTAATGAGATATAAATGCCAAATTGTATTCTAGCAGTTGTATTGGAATAGAATTCCTTTTAAAAAAACAATAGGCAACTATCTATATTAGAGTTGTCCAGTTTGTGCCACAATGGCTGTCTACCAATTGAGTCAAAAGCTGCTGCTAAATTGACAAAAAAAATAAAAGTTTGGTGGGACAGACAATTCCATGTTGAGTTAAAAAAGTAGTGAGTTAAACAATGGGCAATATATTCTGTTTTTCCTAAAGCCAGGTTTTTCAAGTGAATAACATGGTTAGCAGATTCCCAATCCTCCAATTTATTCAATTGATATTTAATATCAATTGACCTAGGAGGGAGTGAAAGGACAACACCTAGCAACACCATCAAGCTCGGCCTCAAGTTGAAGAGCCATCTCTCCATGATAACACCATCTGGCCTATGAGGGAGTGAAAGAGGTCTATCAGCACCATTGGCTTGGCCTCAAGATGAAGAGCCCTCCCTCCATGACAACACCATCTGGCCTAGGAAGGAGTGAAAAGGCAGGACAACTTTCATCAGGCCTGTCCTAGATTAAGAAACAGAGCCCTCCCTCCATGCCATCTGCCTTGGTCCAGGTGTCAGAGGGAGAGAAGAACTGGTGGACCTGATCCCTTTCCCCACCACCTTTTGTGTCGTGTCTTTTTAGATTGTAAGCCTGAGGGCAGGGAAATGTCTAATTAAAAATAATAATTATAAGCCGCTCTGATAGCCTTTAGGGCTGAAGAGTGGGGTATAAATAAATAAATATTATTATATATTATTATTATATTAATATATAACTTAGGTCCAAAACACACTGCTGAAATAATCCAGTTTGAGACTGTTTTAACTGCCCTGGCTCAGTGCTAGGCAATTCTGGGAATTGTAGTTTATTGTAGCACCAGAGCTCTCTGACAGAGGAGGCTTAATGGCTAACAAAACTACTAGTATTGAGCCACAGCAGTTAAATCACTGCCAAACTGCATTACTTCTACAGACTAAGGGCCAGAACAAACAGCCAGGGAGGAACAGCTTGAAGCTGCCCCTGCCAAAGATGCATTGTGGCCATGGCAAACACAAACCACTTAAATTCAATGCAATAATCTCCAAAGTTGAGAAGACTAATAGGCCAAAAATCATTGGGATCTTGCTTGTCACCCTTCCTGTGAACAGGAGCAACTACACTGATTCTAGCCAATTGGAATTATACCTGTATTTTTAATTTCAGTAAACACTTTGTTAAATATTGACACCCCACCATTCAGAAAAGTATTTAAGTATTTATTGAGGCATCATATTTTCTCTTGGGGTCTTGCCCAGAGCAAAAGCTGCAATCAACTTTAAAAAAAAATAGACACTGACCAATAAGGCAAACAAGTCTTTTCAGAAATTATAGATGGATGATTAACTGAAGGTTTAGCTCCATAAAGCCTGTTAAAATGAATATACAATTGACGTGAAGAAATTTGCCCAATGATTACAGGTCTGACCATATGCATACCAGTAGAAATTATATTCCAAAAGGGCTTCTCATTCTTTTTCCATCACAGCTAGGACAAATTGTTTCTATTGTGTTCTAGCATAAGTATGTTTTTCTGTTTTAAAAGTACTTTATAAAATACCATCATAGAAGTTAAACATTCAGGAGAAGTAGAATTATTGTTGCTAAGTGCCTGTCAAGAGTGATCTATTAATGCATTTTGGGTACTTTACATTCATGATCAAACCATCTATTGGTTACTACTCTATTGGGATCAAATTGTTTGTTACAAACCAGTTTGGGTCTAAGATTTTTGAATAATGGTTGGATAATCATGTAAGATATCTAAATTAGAATCTAAAATGTCATGATAAATGGATTTAAAACTAGTACTCTCAAATGTGGGAAGGATTGATTGACCACCATATTCTCTGTTCTCCTACATTAATTCTGTTTAGATTTTGAGAAGGGCATAGGGAATGAAACATTTCAAAATTGAAAGGCAGCAAGAAGAGAAAATGATCACTTTCGAGCCTGTTAGCTTTTAACTCTCTGACCATTGAGGAGAAAATTAGCAGAAACTGCCATATGATTGATCTCTATGTTGGTTACATAGGTATGGGTGTCCAACACATTCATGTCATGATGGGTTCCATAAGGCATTACAAAAGGTGGAAGGAGAAGGCTTCTAGAAACCACAGACATGGCTTGCTTATGCTTATATCTTGGAAACCCTAGCAATAGGTGTGACTTGGAAGTATCCCTCACCTATTTCAAACCACCCCCAATTTATTATTAAAGTTTTCCCACAGCAGGAGCCCTGTGTAGGGATACTGACACTCCAGGAAGTAAAGTGTTTCAGATAAACTATTCTAGATGCTAATGGGATCTTTATTTTTTGATCAGCTAGGTGGAAAATAGACATTTATATCATAAAAGAAAGAAAATGCATGTTCTTCATGAAAAGGGCCTATATATATTTTGAAAAAGAACTAACCAGTGGTCGAATATCAACTTGCAACTGAGATAAATGTAGAAAGGCCACTACTACCATGACTTGTAATACATACCTACACAGCTTGAACAGAAAATAATTAAAATCCATGAAGATATGCTAAACTAGTTTCAAGGGCCCCTGATTTTTTTCAAACAAAAAATTTAGATTTTTTTAAAATACATTAAACAATCTACATCAGGGAACTTATTTCCCAAACCCATAATATTGCCACATAGTGAAATTGTCAGACTGGTGTAGCAAAGTCTGTGTCATCACAAGTATCCATGGATTCCTTTTGTTTGAAAGGTGATTCACACAGAAGGGGTATATTAATAACTCTTTTTGGCTCCAAGGGTGTGCTAGTTATCATGTTTTTCTCATTGGGGCATGTAGAACCAGGAATCTAACATGCAGAAGACATGCACTTAGACCAGGAAATGCCAACCAAAGGTTCTGCTGTGAAGATCAGCTCCAAGCTGCAGAGGAAAATTCCTCCTAAGCAGTGACTGCTGCCGCCTTGATGAAGACACTGATGGATAAGCAGTTTTCTCACGGAGAGGCTTTTATTCATCAGGTTCAGTATTTACAAGACACACTATCAAACTGCTCTGCCAGACGCCCATATGCAAACTCCACCACACAGAGCATTCATCCCTCTCCCTTATATACCCTTTCCCTCTTGGGCTTTTCAGCCCTTCCTCCTCCTGGGATGTCACCCAGTTTCCTGTCACCTGACACCTGTGACTCTGCAGAAGTGAAGCCTGCTGGTTTCACCTCCTGTGCCTGTGTCATCAGCTTCCTATGACTAAGGGCTTCCCAAATGCTGACTCATCATGGCTGCCACTTGAACTCTGGTAACCCTGTCACCTTTGTCCCAGTTCCTCCTGTGGCCACATCTCTGACATTTTCTTGACCAGAATGCCCTGTGCTCTGACCATTCTCATTTATTGCTGCTAGTGCATCAATAGACCCCCTCCTACATCTAGATCTTTCTCAGCATGAGGATTTCATCAATAGATACTACATTCAATAGTGGTTCAGCCAAGTCATTGAAACCAGCAAATTGTGTTTCTGTTAAATGCTAGAAGTTTTGGCTGGACTAGATGACAGCATGGCCTTGCAGGCAACCCAATACAAATTAAAGCTGTAATAGCTAAGTCTCAAAAACCCCAGATTGGTATTATTCAAAATCTGCACACAATGCAAGAGGAATTATAGACTGTTCAGAGGTTACCAAAATTCTCTTATGTGAAAATACACTTGGAAGCCACTGTACAGCAAGCATATCAATACTATGAGGATGTACATGTAAAACCTGGCTCAGAGAAAATATAATGCCTCCATAAGGCAGCCATCTGCCATTGCTTATTCTGGTATAAGCAATCTGCAGCATGATTTGGATTACTTGTAAAATGCTACTGTATAATCTACCCAGTTTCTACTATTTACAATCCTCCCAGCCTATTCTCTGCCCCCCCCCCCCCCGGTTCTTCAGCTAGTTTAATTCTATTTTAAGGGGTGGGAGGTTTGGAATGAGATCACTGAATTATTTTAATTGTATTTTTTTTAATCTTACTGTACCCCGCCTCGAGTGTTTTTACAGAGGGGCGGGTAAGTAATAATAATAATAATAATAATAATAATAATAATAATAATTTGCAGTTTCCTTTTTCCAGCTCCTTTAGAGTTACTAGCAAATTACCCTCAGAATCATTTGTGCTGATTTTGCTCACCAATTTTCCTTCCTTTTTGAAGCCTGTATTATTAAACTGAGCCAAACTCATTGTTAAAGCTGTGTGTTCTATATAAAATCATCAAATGAGTGTTAAAATATACTATTTTGTCACATAAGAACATGATTGTCATTCGCTGTGTTGTTTCTTCCCAATAAGTAAGCAATTTCAGGCTCATCTGACCATTTGACTGTAAGGATGTTCCTTCCCCCCCCCCAAGCCCCCCCCCCCCCACACAACCAAATAATTGCCAGAGATTTCCAAGGCCTCAGATAGAGGTTCATTTTCCATAGCAAAACCACAAAACTGATAGCAGTAGACATTCCAAACACTGAGTTTAAGTTTGGAATACTCACAGTTTCCCCATGTACAAACAATTTGTCAGTCTTGAGCTGTCTGGAGACCTTGTTGTGCCTAGCTGTCCCTGAATGTGGTCCATAACAACTTTTATTTGTCATTTAAAATTTACCACTGATTGTCACAGAGGGGAAAGCAAATTCAAAACAGTAAAGTATTTCCAAAGGCTTGTGGTTCTTAGCTTCCTTTTCCAATCTGGGAGAGTCTCTAGCAGAGTGGCCAGTAATATATCTGCAAAATAGTGTAAATTAGTGATGTAAGTTTATCTCTTATTCTTCCCTTGCCTCAAGAAAGGTAAGAAATGTTGTTATTATTCTTGCTTCTTTCTGGATAGTGGATAGTGAGATAATTCAACTTGGTTATAAGTATACTATTCCTGACAACATTCTCAAAGAATGAAGGCTATAAAGTATTCAGTTGGCTTATTCTCCCTAACTCTTCTAGCAATTAGCAATGTATACCACAAAATTCCATTCACATTTTCTAACAAGGCAGGATGGCCTATATATATCTTTGCAGTGGAATTTTCTCTCCCCTTTCTCTCCTGCAGCCCAATGGAGTGACTTACATTGGCTTAAATGCGATTAACACAATTAAAATAGCTGTGCATGTTTATATACAATGTCAGGCACATGTGAAACACACATGAATACATATATTTTATGATCTGAAGTGATAATGGATCTTTTCAAGGTGACTGGAGAGTGCCATAAAACATTCAACTGTCTTTCCCTTCCACGTTGTCTAACAAGGAATGGTGGGCTATGTTTGAGCCAAATTAAGAAAACCAAGAATACTATATGAACAGCAAGAATTCATATACCTAGTGTAAACAAGGAATGCAAATTTTTCAAAAACAGTGTAAAGAAAGTGGAGGCAATGCTGCACAGGACTACGATAACCAAAGAAAGGACCAAACTATGAGGATAAGATGGGGTGGGGGTGGGGTTTTGGATACCAGAATTCATTAAAACATCTCCTATCTTGCCAGCGCCATCTCTGGATTACATTGTGTTCACCCTTCTTTTTGCTTCACAGTTTCTGTGTGTGACTGATGCTGCCAGTTCTGAAACTGAATGTGCTGACTTGATGATATGGATCTCAAAGCACATTTACATTCACATAGATGGCCCCAATTCATATACTTCAACATTGATATATTGTAAATATTGATTTGCTTCACGTTTTACTTAACCTGCCAAACACTTTTTCCTTTTTCTCTCTTTCTCTTTTGCACTTTCTGTAAGTGACATTTTACAACCATTCCAAAATAGAATCATCTATGCTACAGATTTAAAGTAGGGACACTCTTCACCCATGGGACTATAGAATAATCAGCATAGCATAACCAATAAGAGAAATTAATCAGAAACCAAGTCCTGGGGGAAGAATGTAGGCCTTGCTAACTAAATCTAGCTATTAATTACTCTGGGGAATCAATGCTTTTGACAGAATACCACAATAAATGTGACATTCAAACTAGAAGAGGATTTCTTACTGTTATTGTTGCCATTCAAGTTGATTTAGAATGAAGCATGGCTGTTTCCCCATTTCTCTCAATGATGTGATTTCCCTTGCCTGTTTCTTGTGGAGAACCAATATGATTAATTTTGAGAAAAAAGAGCTACCTCACTTCTAGTAGTTAAGAGAATCCAACATTACTCTGATTATATGAACAATTTTATCCTGAAAACTCAAAGCCTATCTTTTGGACTGGAGTTCCCATGCTCACCCAGCCATTTCACTTTGACAGTGAAAGTCAAAAATATAAATGCACAAACTATAGAAAAGATTCTATTTGGCAGACCTGTCTGGGGTGGATCTCACCGATAAGAACAAACAGGTCACTTCTGCTCACGACAACTGTGGCTTGGTATCTTCATCAAATTGTGTTTTATAAACTGAGCAGGCATGCAATTCTTCACTAATTTTCTTCTCAAAGAAAGGAAGGAGTGGTTTTAGCAAAATAAATAAATAAATAAATAAATAAAATCCAACATCAGAAAAGTCTTCAAAAACCATATAGTTTTCATTCATAATTCTGCATAACATTTCAATATGATTGTTTCTACATAGGAAATGGGTTCTATGGAGAAATATTATTTTCTGTGTAGAATGATCTGGTTCCTGTGTCAAAGATAAAACAAAAAGAAAAGAAAAGAAAATGAAAAATGAAAAGAAAAAAAAAAAGAAAAAAGAAAAATATTTCCTGTACAGAAAATGCTTGCATGTGTATGTACAACAACCATGTGCAAATTTTGTACACAAGAAGTCCTGAACTGTGAAGAGTCTTGTTAGTACAAGATAATTCAGAGTTTCTCGACACTCAAAAAACATGTTTTTCAGTTAATTTTCAAATATTTTCAAATATTATTTCCATTCCTAAAATGGAGTTATCCTTTTGTTGAACCACACTAAACCACAAGCAAAGGATCAGGGAACCTCTGGTTTCTATCACTTCCATAAGTGTTCAAGCAAAAATATGTTCCAACTTCTTTCCATCTGACATATAAAAACTGGGAATTTATGCATTACATTCTCCTTTCTCTCATTATATGGATAGGAACTTCTTTTCTCCCTCTCTCATTCTATCTATCATATGGCTCCTGTCATTCCATCTTGTAGGCAGTTTAACAGCTCTCTCTATAGATTCTAAACTGCTAGTAACTGCAATCAGCAGTCAATAAGCAGTAGCTTGTTCCGTCTTCCTGCTATTTTAAAAGATGGTGAGATTTATTTCTCCTTCCCCAAACCACCACCAGTTAGATTAGGTTTTAGTTATTTTATGTATATATTTATTTAAGCTATTATTGTTTGTTTTTTTAAACTACAAACTGTGTGTTTGTTGTTCTTTTTCTTAATAAGTTTTTATTGTTTAGGAAGACAAATTTAAAATAATAGTCTGACCCACACTTCCGTTGTTCTGCTGATGAAATCTGAACTCTAACAAGTTTAACTTTCAAACTTGCGTATTTTTATTTCCCTTTAAAAGGGTTAATACCCTGGGAAACTCAAATTGCACCCCACAAAAACTACATTTAATTCTATATTGATTATGTCTCTTTAAATCAAGAACTGTGTAGAAATGTTTTGAAAGGACAAAAGCCAGTTGAGAACTATGTTACAAAGTGCACATGGTAATAGGGAGCACCCTTGTTTGTGGGATAATAAATCTAGGGTTTAGTCCAAAATTTAAAGGAGCTATCAAAGGTGCTGATACTCTTTTGGGGATAGGTTATAGCACCTCAGATAGCTCCTTTAAGGTTCTTACTAAGAAAATCAGAACAGCTTTATGATGTTACTGATGTGGAAGTCACCAGCTTAATACTCTGTAGAAGCCCACTAGGATTCTGATACCTGTTTGGTGGTTCCCAACTTAGGTTTACGGTCAGTGGATCTAGAAGTTTTGCACATTCATTCCTGCCCCTCCTTAAGAACCAGCCTCTGCCACTGTAACACAGTTTCATTTCTACACATTCCATGTTGCTATGTCTGTGCACCAATATCTGCTTGGCTTGGACTCAGGACCTCTCCCTAAATAATAATACTTAAGGGTGGCCAAGCAATTCATCTCCAGCCAGTAACACTCCAGAGGTAAGTTTGGCTTTATGGGCACAAGCTATGAAATGGTGGCTTTTAATTAGTGGTGCACACTTAAAAGATAACTGTTATTTCCACTTGACTATGTGCACTGTTTCATTTAGATTCTTTCTTTGGAGCCGATCTGTGTCTGTTTATTGTTTTCTTTTTTCTTTTATGAGCTGCTTTATGCTACTTTGAATATTTCATCCTTTACAGTATTTTCTTACATGTGATAATTAGTGCAGCTTCATTTGCTTTCATCTTATTATATTTGAGAAGAGCCTTTGTTGGCATGCCATTATTTCTTTGCCTTTCACACCACTG
The DNA here is from genome assembly GCA_034509955.1 of Urosaurus nigricauda. Lineage (NCBI taxonomy): Eukaryota > Metazoa > Chordata > Lepidosauria > Squamata > Phrynosomatidae > Urosaurus > Urosaurus nigricauda. Next base: position 135,349,540 of record JAOEGL010000003.1, read on the forward strand.
TTGAGATTTATAATTTCATATGTGGCAAACATTAATAAATGTCATGCCTAACAATAAAGTTGATCTTTGGAAGTTATCTCTCATCTCCCTTCTAGTCAGATTCTGGTTACTGTTTAACATGATTAGAATAAAACGGAGATTATCTGCTGCATGGTTGCCACTAGGATCCTATTTGTTTAGGAGTTAGAAGGCTATGATACCAACAAGTTAAGATGAAGAAGCTACTTAGGGGAGAAAGGTTCTGGGTGTGTTTTTGTAACAGAAATAGTGTGATCAATCCAGTTTATTTAATCCAATCATAAATAGGAATGAAATGTGAAAAATCTCCATTTCATTGTTTATCCCAACCCATCTAGGTTTCTTTATTCTGTTTTTTTTCCCCATAAGGATGCAAAACTTTGGTTGTTTTCTTTCCATGTTCCAATTTGTACATATTTTTCACACACTTCTTTCCCTAATGTATAACTTTTTGTAAGGATTTTCCCAAGTACAGATGTTTAGTATAAGCCACACTAAATGATTAAAGGTTGTTTGTATGTAATTTCCTTTTTATTCTATACGTTTACTCATGTACATATTGAAAATCTATGCATGGGTTTGTAAGTATTTTATTCCTAGAAAATGCACTGTAAATCTCACAAATGCACAAATCTCTGAGGTAAAGTCTGTTTCATCTTTCAACAAGCCTTGGGACATTTTAAAACTATATTGTAGAAGCCTTATTTTCCAACCCTACAGATTAATACAATAAACAACAGTTACAGACATTTAAGGTTTAGAACACAGAGAGTGTTCTCTGATCTAGAGAGGGCCTGGCTCAGCAAAAAGTGTTCAAAATATCCCTTAATGTGCTATGAAATAGCTTTTCATTTTAGTTTTCTCCAGAGATTTGGAGAAAAGGTACATAGACAGATCAAACATGTTTTAATAAATATTGTTAGGCATGACATTTATTATGTCCTCAATTCACATGAGAATGGAGTTGCAGTTTTGAGGTGCCTTCTCCCCTCTCTATGCTCGAGTATCCTCTGTATGCAGGCACAAATGTGCATACACATACTCAGATCCTACCTCTCTCAACAATGCCATTTGCAAGCGAAGAGCCACATGCACTGCATTTGAAATATGAAGTCAGGTTTTCACAGTTCAGAAAATGTGATCAGAAAGTAGCAATCAGAAAATAGCAGGAAAGTCATCTGACTGTAGTTGACCATAGATTCAAACCACACAGCACCATAATTGTGGTGATTCAAGAGGTGGTAGGACACCAAATTTAATTATCTTGATGCCCAACCTACATTTCTTCCATTATTCCCATTGTATTTATCACAACATCTTCAATAGGACATTCCTAAATCATGGTTACACACAGTTCCAAATCACAAGAATTTTTACAAGTAAAAGAGTGTCAATGTATGCCACATTTGATTGTCACAAAGCATAACCTGCACTCTGAACAAGAGGCTACAGTTAGGAAAAAAAATATGGAAAAACTCAGTAGTTTACAACTGGGTTGGTGATCAGGCAAGGCTGCAATTATCACCCTATCTCTTTGTACAGTTAACATATCATATAAAAAACAGGATTAGAATCAGAGGAAGTAGCCATGAAAATTGAACAAAGGAACACTAGCAATTTAAGATATGCAAATGGCACCATATTACCAGCAGAAAATAGCAGACTTGGAAGAATTATTAAGGAACATCAAAGAAAAAAGTGTGAAGGTAAGTTAACAGTTGAATATTAAGAAATATCATGGATGATTTACCTAAGTAACTTTATAACAGATGATGAAAACATTGAAATAATTCAAGATTTACCATAATTTGGTTCACTCATTAATAAAAAAAAAGAGACTGCAATCAAGAAATCAGAAGAAGATTAAGACCTGGAAGGGCAGCTATAAAGGCACCACTTCACTGAATACTAGAGTCAAGATGGGGAAGGTACGTTTGGCCACTCCGGGGTTGAGGTGTTTAGATGATGCATGCCCCTTGAGCACCTGGAAACTGCCCTAGAGGCACCCCAGGACCACTTAAGGCAGCCCAAAACTGGCTCAAAAGGAGTGGATTTTTCCACTTCTTTCTGTGGTACATTTGGGACCATGACAGAAGGCACCCTTGGGGCTGTGGAGTGTGTTCGTCATGGCCCCGGGGTGATTGTGGCAAGGCAGCTTCTGGCCACACCTTCCTGCCCATCTGTTTTGTCCCCAAGATGACTAAATCTGTCATACTTTGGCCGTATTATGAGAAGGCATGGCTCACTAGAAAAGATAATAATGACTGATAAAGTAGAAAGCAGTAGGAATAGAGGAAGACACCATGACAGATGTATAGACTCAACCAAAGAAGGCATAGATTTGACTATATAAGACTTGAACATGGAACTTGGGCTTCTCCCATTCAAAGGGTCACTATAAGTCAAAATCTATTTAATGGCAGTTATCAGCAGCAACAAAAACATAAATATCTGCATGTAGAACCCATACTATGTTGAGGCATATATGTCTCTCCCCCTTGCCCCTCCCCCTCAACTTACTGTAAAGCCCTGAAATCACAGCTATTCCAAGTTTTGTAGCAAGTACGCAGAATCTGTCTGGGTTCCTCTTCATAGGCAGACACACAATGATTGCAGCAATGCTGCGATCACTAGAGGACCCCCATGAATTTTACTGCTGATGTCAACATTGTGTATCTGGCTGAGTGAAGATACCCAGATGCTTCTGTGACTTTGCCTGCCTACCGTAACACATGGAAAGGCAATAAAAGGCAGCTTTAGGGTTTTACAGTAAAGGAAGGGGGTATTGAATCTCATTTTGGGAGAAAGGAGGGATATAAATTCAATAAATAAAATAATAAATAATAGATAGATAGATAGATGAATAACAGATAAATTTGGTTAGCTGCTCACTGGTTTGACAGTTAGAATACTTAAGCTAAAAGTGTAAGCAAATTATCAATTGGTCTCATGAAACTATTTATCAAGCTATTGAAAATCTGCCTACTGGGAGATAGACAATAAAGAGTGACAGTAACTCTTTGTCACAGTCCAACCTAGATGATCAGTTTTCATACCTAACAAAAAAGAAATTATAATCAGCATAATAATAAGTAATACAGATACATCACATTGCCCCCCCCCCCCCGCCTGCTTCCAGTCTTCATTTGTTGTTATCATAGATACCAATCTATGGTCTTGGAACTATAATGCTTTTGCTGAATGTACATGACGACATATTAAATAATCCCATTTTAATAAAGTTTTAATGTCATATGGGGTGTATGAAAAGTACTTTTGTAAATACCACAAGGTCCTTGTCTATCTTTGTGCAGCAATAGCACATCACTGAAGAATGGTATGAATAACTGCCCCCTTTTCAGAGAGATGCTACCCACCGTTGCCATGCCAACAGGGATGCAGCTGCTCTGCTCTCAATTATAGAAGATGTAAGAACTACTTAGTTGTACACAGGTTTAGAAGTTCATGTTCTTCAAGGGCAATCCATCAGCAACTGTTTCTTCATATGATTGACTGAAATAAATAAAAAACTATACAGGAACATTTCTATATCAACATGGAAATCCTTTTTAAAAAAAAGGTCTGATATTTGACATTTCATATTTATATCTGTGAGTACTTATTCAGCATGTTGCACAGCCTAATTTGGGGGGGGGGGGAGGGGGAGAAATAAAATGAAAACTAGACCTATTCACTCCCCAACAGGTGTTTCTTTACAATACATTAATATTTCTAGAATGTTCATCTTGTTGTAGTTATTTGGCAAGAAAACTTGAGTATAGAATTGGCTTGAAAAACTAGACCATGTGCTTTAAAAATCAGAATTTACAAATATGCAAATATGCAAATGAGGAAAGAACAAAGAGAGATAATTGGTTGGTGACTGCTGATGTCAACAGCCTGTAATACTGAATGGAGAGCATCTTCTTTATTGATATTTTCAGGGGTTTTAAGCTTTAAGGCTAGTGCACTTCATACATTAGTACTCAGTCCTCTGATTTTACTTTACAGTATCATCATAAACATGCTTTCATCTAGCTCTACTCCACAATAAGGATGAAACAAATACTGAAAAAAAGTTCAAAAATTGTTAAAAATATCTTTCTTGAGTATGACCTAACCCTGATAGGAGAATCCTGCATTGAGAAGACCCTTCACAGTTTCAGATTAATTGTGTACAAAATTCATACATTTGTCTCTCTGTGTCCATGTACATGCTGAAAACAGCATTTTCTACTCAGAAAATACTGTTTCTTACACAAAAAATGCAATTTTCTGCACAAATACAACATTTATGAAGAAATTTTGCACAGAATATGCATGAATTCCAAATAGTCTGCAGAAAACAAACAAACAAGCAAAACAACAACAACAACAAAAAACAACAACTCAGCTTTCAAATAATTCCTAACAATGGGAAGAAAATTGCCAAAGCTATTCAGTGAATCCTATCAGATTGAAATTAGTGAAGAATTACATTCCTTTTCCACCTTCATAATTGAAATGAAATTTATTATTACAGTCAATGACCAACATAAAATAATATAAAACAGTACAATATTACACAATGCCCAAGAGGAAAAAAAATGCGAACAGTACAATACAAATACAATAGGAATACGGCTTGGAGGCTATAAACAGGCTATAAACCCTGGCAGAGAACCAGCCCAAGATAGTGAGATTTATCTTATATTGTTCATAAGATTGATGCTATAAGACAATAATGGGGGGGGGGGAGGATGTTAGGATGGGTAAAGTTATACTTCAGATTTACTCAGTTTTATTAATAGGCCAAAGCCTACATAAATTCAAGTAACTATAGAGAGTGAAATCCCTTCAGATACTAGATGAGATAGATAGCATACAAAATTAAAAATTAAAACACTTTTTTTTGTCTACAAGCTATTGCAGCAATGCAAAAACTTGCCACCTTGGTTGTAATCTCTGGCTGTGGGTCAGCCAGAAGGTAATCAATGTAAAATATATCAGGTTTACCACCTTCATAATGAATGAGTGTTGAATTATTATTGGCTGTGGCAACTGGTGAGTATTTATTTCTGGTACTATGAATGGTACTTTATTTCTGGTACTATACAATATGTACTTATGCAAGTTACAGTGCAGGGAAACTCTCACAACCTAACACAAACTGAGGCAGAGAAAATGTGCCACTGAGATGTGGCAGAAGATCATCCCAAACAGACTCTTGTGTCCGACATAGGGAAAGTAGGAAGAGAGACGGTGAGATCTCCATGTTCTTGGACATTTCAGAAGATGACCAGGAAGAGGTAGAATATGGTAGGAGTAGGTACCTTTTATTTTATCTCGATATGTTACTAGTAAAAAGGAGGTTCTTATGAAAAGTATAAATTAGATAGAATCCCACTGCTGGTCTGTTAATTTGGCCAGTAGGTAGAATTGCTGTCTCGGTTGCCCAGAAGGCAAGATGAGTGCTACACTATCAAAATTCCTACTCTTGTTTTTAGCTCATTCTCTTAGAAGCTACTTATTGAATGGAGCTGTGATCTGTTTTTAATTCTTCGAAAGGTCAGTGCATTATACCTCTGTGTCACTTTCCCCCTGTTGTATATTTTGAGCACCAATGTTCTTTGCTCCTCTAACCTTTCTGAAGGATTCAATAAACTCACCACACCACAAGATGGCTCCCCAGCAGCTTTCAAATGCATTGTTTTCCCCATCCTATCTTGTCATGCAGTGAAAGCATTGATTATCTTTTGGAAGTCTAGAGTACTACTGAGCAGCTTGTGGATTAGAGTCTTGTCTAATAAAATAATAGCTATTTTTACATTAAAGCCCCAGGGATCTCTTTGAAAGGTAATTCTGTTACTTTAATTTCTGTACCCTATAAAAGGCTGTTATCTAGTTTGTGCCTCTGTTCATTTTTTTTTCTATGAGACAAAGACTGGCTCAGAGAATTCAAACTGATTTCAAGTTTTAAGCTTCCTGCTTTTAAAGGCTAAAGCAGCTTATGCTGCTAAGATTTTTTTCCCCATTTCTAAAGTATGAGAAATTAGAATGTCATTTGGGTTTGTTTAACTTATTTTTTCTTGGCCCCATACCTCTGGAAAGCACATATAATACAATAGTGCAATATTGGATATTAAGACATAAAATAAAATAAGATATATATTAGTTTAACTAAACACACTCACATAGAAACACCACTTTGTCTCTTTTTTGCCTTGTTTTGTTAAATATCTTGATAATTGGAAGAACTAGAAAGACTACCAAATAAAAGATGTTGACATTCCCATGTGAATCAAAAGATCTGACTTAAAACATTTTTTCTGCCTGATGAGGAGGAGAAAATACCCTGCACCTCTCCTCCAACAATTCAATGTCAATATTACCAAGAGTGACAGATGATCTTTTTATTGCCCAAGTGGAAAATTCCACAATATTCTTTCCTCCTCTATGACTGGAGAAAATAATAATAATAAATTAATAATTTAGTAATACTAAGTAATAAGTAATCATACATTAAATGCTTAATAATTTGCAACCACTTGACAACACCAAAAACCAGCTATCTGCAGCAGCATATGGTATTACTTTGCTATAGTAGCCCTGTTAATCACATAATTCTGATTCAAACATACTAGTGTTATACTGAAGAAACAAAGGGAATGGGAAAGAGAAAAGAGATAATTTCTATATAACTAGATATGAAAAACTCGATGTAACTAGATATCACTAAAACCTGAAAAAGCCTATTTTGGGGACCACAGGACTCCCAAATCTTCCAGCCAGCACAACCACTGGCTATCAATGGGGGTGGGAAGGAGGGGGAGAAAGCAGGAGAGAGATTGAGAAAGACAAAAAAATGTGTCAGCAGTATCGCTGTTGGTTTACATTTAACAGCATGGACAGCTGCTCTTACAACTGCTCAGCACAAACATTCCAACTGCACTGAAAACAAGCAAAGCTGTAGAAATATTTGCTGTCCAGATCTATAACTGAAAGAACACTTTTCAGTTTGTCTGGGATTAGACTGAAACTTACTAGACCCCTACAGGACAGGCTGAAGACTGGAATGATCCCAGGAAATAACAACAACAACAACAACAACAACAACAACAACATACAGCTAGGGAATAGATGTTTGGAGGTCTAGGAATTATAGTCCATCCAGTTCTCACTTATTGAGACATGTAATACTCTTGAGGCCACCCACTTTCTAATTTTAGAGCTATCAATGTTTAATATCCATCTTTTAATGTTTTACTGTTTTAAATTCTACTCTTAGTTTAATCTGTTTTTAAGGGGTGGGAGGGTAGACTGATGTGTTTTTTAATTGTATGTATTTTTAAATGTTGTACTCTGCCCCAATTGCTCACCCAGAGGTGCGGAATATAAATAAACATTTATTATTATTATTATTATTATTATTATTATTATTAGAATTCTTTTCCATAATTCCTAGCTGCTGAATGGTATGGAGCAATTGCAGGCTTCGTCCCTCTTCAGAAAACCTTCAGAAACCCCTAATGTTTACCAAAGAGCCCTGGTGATGCAGTGGTTAAATGCAAGCACAGCAGCCACAGGTTTGTGAGTTTGAGCCCAGGTGGATTCTAAGGTCCACTCAGCCTTCCATCCTTTCATAGGTCAGTAAAATGAGTACCCAGTTTGTTGAGGGCAATTGGCTTACACATTATAAACCGAGTATGGAGTGCTAGTTCAATGGTAAGTAGAATAGAAATGTACTTGCTATTTCTCTTCCCTTTTTGCCCTTCTCAAGACCCTCTGTTCATTGTTCCTTTTGCCATCTATAGTTTTTCTTTTTGATTCCTTTGACCTTTTCTTCTGTTGCTACCCTGTCTTGCCTGGCTGTTGTGGGGAGCTACGTGCAAGACTAATGGAGACACAAGGGCTGGGCCTCTAATCCCAGGTTCTATTGGGATATTGCAAAAATAGCCTAATTGTTGATATTATTAAATATCACTAAACAATCAGTTTATATTGCTGTTATTTAAATGCAGAATTTTTGCATTAGCAATTGTCACAGTTTATATAGTGAAGGCATTTAAAGGAAGAGTCATGATATGATTGGTAGTTTGAAGAAGTTAGTCCGTTAATGTCTCCTCTTTTTTTACTTTTCAAGGGAAATGGAGAAAAAGAAATATGCCCAGTATTTTGCCAAAGCCAAACCTGAATCCTATGATTTCCTCAAAATCTGAATCCTGGCAGGACTCTAATGGGATGCAGGGTACAGCAGAGAATCAGGCAATGGCAAAGGTTTATTACATACACAGAAGCATTCCTCCTGCTCAGAGTAAAATCTATGCCATTGAAACTCAATCTAGTGTATTTTTATTTGTTTGTCTATTTGTTCCTTAAGACTAAGTCTTTTTCCCATCTGTTGGTCTTTCTCCCTGTATCAAAACCACCAAGACAGATTTATCCTGTTTGTTCTCAGAGTCACACTCTATGTGTTCAGTCATTTTCTTGCCAGCTCGAGCTCAGCAACAAGCTTTATGTAAGATTTCACACTTGCCTGCATCACTGCTAAAATGTCCTCCAAAAGTAGCTAAAAGGGAAAGGAGGCTCCTGTGTCTGAATGCCAAGAGCACTTCCTGAATCGCCATGGAAAACATGGCTCCCTCTAGCATTCTTGAATCATTGCAAGGGAAACAATTTCCTCTTAAAGCAAAGTTTGTCTGACATATAGTCATGTCAACTTATAACATGAAGAGTCAAGGGGAGTATAACATTACTGATACCTTTTGGAAGAAAAGCAGGCCATCAGATGTTTCCTTTACAAACAGAATGCCTCTTTCTTTCTTTCTTTCTTTCTTTCTTTGTTTTCTAAGCCCTTTCCATGGGGGCAGCTGGTGACTTCCATGTCAGTGGGATGGTGAAACTATTCGACGTTTTAATCTGAATTTAAATGGAGCTATCCAAGATGATGAACCAAAATTGTTCTTTGAATAGCTCCTCTAAAGTTTAGATTAAAATCTAAAGCAGGATCACTGTCTCACTAACATAGAAGCTACCAGTCATCACTGTCTTCCAGTTTCATGGATTGTTCCATTCTAAAAATTCCTGAACACCAGAAGCAAGTGTTTAAATCTTGTTCATTCCAAGAAACTGAAATCAGTCTATTCATTCTGTAGCCAGTTTGACTTCTCATTCCACTTTGCTTTCCACCAGATCTTTACCAAGCCTTTAATTACATCTCCTGGTGTACAACCCACCTACTATAAGTGCCACAACTCATTTAATATAATCCAGATTCTTGAGAATGTATAGACTCATTTAAACAGTTTAACAGAGATGGATTTGTGAACAGTAATAAGAACAAAAGCAAGATATTCCTGTAGATTTCAGACATGTCTCTATCCACAGACATCTGAATATCCTTGAATCATTTCCACATAGAATAATAATAATAATAATAATAATAGATAATAATAATAAAATTTATTTATACCCTGCCCCTTTGAGATCCATCAAGGCACATATGGGTTGCCAGGACCCAGCTTAAATCTCAGGGATATGCTGTGCTTCTCTAGGCCTCAAAGTCAGGAGACAAATCTCAGAACAAAAGGTACTAGAGGTTCAAGGTTAATAAATTGGTATATGAGGTCACATTAAAGTTTGAGCTTCTAACTACACCCATTTCCAGCTGGCACTAGGGGTCTCTCAGCTGTTTCCATAAGAAGGTGTTTTTATATGTACTGTACGAGTCTTTGCAGTATTGGTGGACCAAATAACCAGAAGTGAGGGGACTGGGGATGGGGAAGAGAGAGTGTAGATGAATGTACTTAGGCTTATTGTGTCATTTGGAACACAGCAAGGAATGGAGTGCAAATCATATGCCATTTTGCTGCATAAACCTTGGCAACAGCAATAGCACAGGCCTAGAAGAGGAACTCTCAGAGGGAGCCTTTCATAGACTACCACAGCAGCATAGGGCCTGGGGAAAAGTCCCTAGGTGTTCTATGTTAAAGGTAACACCATGTGGAATACAAATACTATGGGAAACAGCAAAACCATGCTTTTGCTACTGAAAATATATATCGCTCAACCATTTAAAAAGTCTCTCTCTCACACACACAGGCTCATTTTCATGTCAGCTGACCCAAAGTCAATTCTAAACTGCAAATCCTCTTTGAAAATGGAAGGGCCTGTAACAGCTGACATCACATGGACCTGTCTCCTGTTGTGAGATTTGGTCCTGAAGTTTCAGTGAATTAAATACTGTTAACCTAGCAACACTATCTACAAATAAAGAGCTGTAGGGTATTATATTTTGTCTGAGTCATATAGAAGCTTCTAATTAACTCTGGCCCAATACACACGGGCACTTTAGGGCACCACCCTGCTAGGGTTGTCCGGGAGTGGAGCCAATAGATGCTCCACAATCCTAGCATGTGATGAGGGCATCCTGGCTCTGCAGCGCCATACACACAGCAAAAAGGAGCCACTTTTCAGGCTCTTTTTTCCTCCATACCTTCGCTGCTTCATCTGGTTGCTGCAGTGAAGGTGCACCAGAAAAGGTGGCAGCTTCAGACCACCCTTTTTGGGCAGTCTGTAAAGCCACTCTGTTTCCTTAATAAAAAGATTCTACACATTTCTAACAACTCAGATACATTTCCAGCTGCAGTTTATTTTGACCATTGTGCAATGGCTTAAAGTCACTATAAAAAGAGTCCAATCTATAAAAAAAATCAGCATAAATATTCTTTTTTTAAAAAAAGAAAAAGACATAACTGTTTGCAGCACAATCAACATTCATGTTTGCTTGGCAATGATTGATAAGATGGTGACTCCGCATCTTACTTTCTTTAAAAAATTTTCTATGAATAGTGATACCAAGTTACAGTTAGCTGTGCCACGGATTCTGCCCCAAATACCAATCTGTGGTAAAATTACACTTTTAGCAACATTGGGGTAATCTCTCTCCCCTTTACACAAGTTTCTTCTAAACGTACAGTGAGAAATTTGAATCTATTGCAGATCAGACTCCAGCCTAATATATACATATTCAACCACTACTCAATACTTGCAAAGATAACAAAGCAAAAGAGAAAAATTATATTCTGAATCCTTCCTATGTCAAGTTAATGAAAAATTTAAATACCAAGGATGAAGAGAAAAATTTTGTTTTATCAGAATCTTACTAGCTTGCTATATTGAGCAGTAGAATTTAATCAAAATGTACTCTGCACATCTAAAGTGGCTAATTGGGAGAAGCTTTGTGTACCTCATATCTCTTTTTTAAAAAGTTTTAAAGAAATCCTTAACTAATGTTTTGTATGTTTGCACAGTTCATGATTTTCCTCCATGACACAGATCAGTGGAGTAAGCATGATATACACATAGGGATTGTGTTTGAGTTCAGATAAAAAATCTTATAGCATTATGGCTGCCCTGTGGTCTTTTCATGTGTCACCTAAACTGTCTGAAGTCTAGTTAGTGTCTTGTGTGTTAACAAAAACCAGGAAGTGGATAATGAACAGGTCATTCAAATAGTTGTTAAAGCTGAGAACACATGGTTGTACATAGCTTGAGAAGACAAATATTTCAAATGCAGCACTGCAATTCTGGAACATGTATAAAATTACTTTTTGAGTTCCCCATGATCCTACATAAATACTGTTGAGAAAGAAATGACAATTCAGGCTTTTTGGTTATAAGCTCAGAAGAAGAGCACTGCTTATCAGCCAGGCTCTTCAGCTATCAGCACCCTTGCTGAGAAAGAGATTTATGGCTAACCTTTGCTAGGTCAGTGGCAAATAACAGAGGGGAAATGTCTTTACAGAATAGGCAGTCAGGTTGCTCAACATGAAATTAGATATGTTTCCCAGCTTAGCAGGTAGTTGAAAATCTGATTGAAATTCAGGGTCTCAAATAATAAAAAGGAGATACAGAAGGAGAAGATCAGTGCTTAGTGTATGGTCTGGACATAGAAAAACTGATGTGATGTTTTCAGCACTATATGCACTTCAGAAAAGCAGCATGGCTTTGATTTGGTGTGGTAGGTTGATACAGCATGAAACATCCACTACCAGTAAGCAGTGCAAATGATGTAATTCTCAAGTGTGAATTACTGAATGCAGCACTCCTCATTTCAAGTGTCCTTCTATTACTTTAGTAGATTTAGAGTTATAAATAAACATCTCATCAATACTCTATATATTTGTCTTCTGGTCATCAATACCCTGGTGTGTATGAGGTAGAGGTGGGGGTTGTTTATGTGGAAACTTTTTAGAGCAGACATGAGAGATTATCTTCATCACCAAGGATGCCTCTGGTCTCCAAAGCCATGTCAACATGACAGTTTTACCTTAAAGCTAGGAAAAAGTTCAACCTATATAACATTTTTACTAAAGATAATCCCGTAAGAGATTTAGTGATACAGTGTTGATATAATGTTGATACTTTAGTTTTAAGAAGAAAAATATGAAGGTAAATTTTAAAAGCATAATATGAATCCAACTGTTTGGGGAGGAACATTACCTGATACTCTCTTACCCTTCTGCTGGTCCCTGGATCCTCTGGGTTGACCCTTTCTCCTGGGACAGTTACAAAAGGAGTGATCCCCACTATATATGGAACATTCATGCTTAAATACAGATATTCAATGTGTGCATGCACCCTGAAACTCGAAGTCTCAGAACAGCATGCTATGTTGCTGCCTTCTGTGGGCAAATAATGACATTTCCTTTCCCATTCTGCACTAAGTGACCATTTTCACCTTAGGATTGGCTATGCTGGAAAAACAACCTGCATCTATAATTGCACCACATCCCTCCCCTCCCCTTGTGTTTCACAGTCTACACCAGACCTGGCTGTTGATCCCTCATTCCCTTAATCAACATTATTCTTTTTTCTCTAAACCCTGTTTCCTATATATGTGTCTTAAGAGATACTTTGCACATAGCTGGGTATATCTGTGCTTCCTTTTGAGCTAAGTGCCCTGTTGTTGGAGTGGTGCGGAGATGGGACCATTTTGTTCTTCTTTCATCCCCACCTCCTCTTCCTCCCCAATCAGACATCTTCCCCAGTTGTAGGATGGTCTTTCAGGGTCAATTCTTTTCCTGTTGGGAAGATGGGGCCATCCCAAGGCCAATGTAATTTAAGGGGTAGTACATCCTGGCCCAAAAGGGCGCCCTCCTGGCACCTGTTTTTCCGACAGAGGGAAGCCACAGTGGGCAAACCATATGGCTCCCCACTGGTGGAAAAAGAAACCATGAAATGCAGGATTTTTTTAAAGCCACAGTGGCACACGGCGAAGGTGTAATGTGTGCACCGCTGGCACACTCATTACGTAAGTGCCATGCTGCACAGTGTGAACATCACGCAGCATTTAAATAATGATGGTAGTGCCCATATAGACAGGGCACTGCCATCTTGACACCCTTGTCACGTGCTAGGGCTATGGGGTGTGTATGTGCTCTGCCCCCAGGCAACCCTGGCACATGATGAGGGCATCACAAAGGGCTGGTCTGTACTGGCCCTAAATTGAGCTCTTAGAGTCACATGAAGGCTTCTATTTATCCTTTTCCTCTGCCATCTTGCTGTCCCAGATTTTCAAGGACACTTTCTGGCCCTGGCCCTCTATTTTTGTCCAAAGATGATTGATGAATTGGAAGGGAGAGATTGTATTGTTCTTCCTCCTTTCTGCCAACCTACTAGCCAACAACAAGAAGAATGGCAACATCTATAACTATGAGTAAATGAGTCCCCACACCATATTAAGGTGGGTTGCAGCCATCATCATATGATTCAACATAATTTCCATGTAACATATAATTGAATAGGTTTTATGTGGCTGGTCCTGGAGAAGATGGAGAAGGAGGAGTTTGATGTTAGGGGAAAGGAGAAGTTTAAGAGACATAGTGTTGATTGGACAAGGGCTAAGTATTTTTCCGGTTTCTTTATTTATACAGGTGCTATCACACACTATGGTGCTATCACAGGTGCTATCACACATTGATATAAATGCTATCAACATATTCTCCCCACAGTGTCTTATTTGTTCCTAAAGACAAATATTTACCCAATGATAATGTCTGTACACTAAAAGGAGTTGCCAATGATGGGTCTAAATTGTAGCATCCTTACTGTGCTAGGGCCCTCGCTGCCCAACTATTGTCTTGTCCTACGTGGAGAATCATATGGGAGCAAAAACATTCCAAGGTGACTATGCCTGTTGTGGCCAGTTACCCATCTGTTGTGATGGGATTTGTCCCATTGTTGAAAGCTGATAGGCTGTGGAGGCTAACAGCTTCACTCCTGAGGGGACTCCACTACTCCCACAGCCCACTACACCCCTTCTATACCCACTTGTGTCATGTGGCCCACCTGATCCAATTGCAGAATTCTGATGCCTTCTGACCCCACTGCATCAGCTGTTGTTGCTGGATCACTTTCCACTTCCTCTTGGCATGCAGCGGATTTAGCTGACTCCTCCCGTTTCTTATTCTGTTTCAAAACATTGAAGCACAATAATAGTTGTTTAGCAACACTAGTTTTGGTTATTTCTTTCATGGGAAGCTTAGTCTGTTTGCCTTTCTCCAAGGCTTGTATTCTATCCAGCACTATTGGTGTAATATCTATCCTCCTACTATCCTCCTTGGATAACGGTGAGACTTCTGGAGGTGGACACCTCATAGGAGGGGTCCGATCCCCCTAGGACCACCACTTCCCTTTTTAGGCACCATGAGAAGTGTTAACATTAAACCACTAACAGGCCCAATTGATAATACAAATACCACTATTACTACTATTACTGTACTAATACAATAATAATAACAACAACAACTACAAAGAATTTCAAGTTCCTTGGGGCAAAAGCAACATTTGGACTACAAAACACACAATATTTGGACTACCTGGGGCATGAGCCCTTGCTAATTAAACTCCCCACATCCACTGCTTAGCTAGTATCTATGAGTGTGGAGGTGATTGGTTATACAGGCCAATTGGCCTGAGAAGCAAATAGATGCTCATATAGCATCAATATTCCCTATAGCCTTATTTTGTTTTATTCCATGTTTTTAACTCTACTGCGATTTAATTTTCTTAAGGGGGTGGTGGTGGTGAGGGAAAGGACGGGATATTTTAACTGACACTGTTTTAACTTTTGCTGTAACCCGTCCCGATTGCTTGCTCAGAGGGGTGGGCTAGAAATAAAATTTATTATTATTAGTAGTAGTATTGGTATTATTAGTATTATTAGTACTATTATTATGCCCAACCCAAAGAAAAATGAAAGCTTGGTCACAAAATGAAGCTAAATTACCAAGATATCACTTAACATAAAACTGGGAAAGATCTAGCCTCTCTGAGTAGGGCCCTACAGCAATGTCCTACCAACTCCCACCAAGTAGCAGAATTGAAAGTGAAACCATCCAACAAAGTATGTCATAAGCCCACTGCAGTCATTAACAAGAAATAAGGGGGGAATAGAAGGAGGCCAAACTCACAAAACCCATACTCTCCCAGAATGGGTGCAGTGCCATCATCTGAGAACTTTCAATACATCCCTCCCCTTGCCCCCAAAGGTCCAGCACCACCTGCTAGGCCTAAAAGTGGCTATGGTGTTGCCCCAGGACAAATGCTAAATGCTATAATAAACAAACAGCTTGATTGTTTAAACAAACCACTTCCAAGCAATAATAATAATAATAATAATAATAATAATAATATAATCCCAATGATATAAACTCTTTGCCCTAGTGGTGAAAGCTGCAAAACCACCCTGCTCCCACAAACTGACCAAGTTCATTAAAGACTCCAAACTATCAGTTAAACCATAAACAATAAAATAAATAAGACAGTGATCTGTGGATTAGTTAAACTGTTGGAGAAAGCCAACAGCCACACTACTCCTTACACCAATCCATTGCCAAAATGCTCTGTTTCCATGCCATGTAGTTTCAGATTGCCTCACTCAAACCAGCCAAGAGAATCAGAAGGTAGAGGGTGATACATACCTAAATACCTTTAGCTCCACCTTGTCACATTTTCTGTACATGGTGCTCAGTGCCATGACATAATTTTAACCTGGTCTCGAAATATGGGAAGTTATCAAAAGTGCATTGCTTCAGCAATGATATGCTGTACAGAGGAGGCATAGAAATAACTGGGGAGGTGGGTGTCATAGATGGCACTGTGTGGCATCAAGTTTTTGTATGCACTGTTCTTGGTTGATTCTGATTTATAGCAAGTAGAAACATCACTGATGAGATATATGGCCTCCTTTATTTCAGGATAGCTCTATGCTGTTACTTTACAAACAGAGAGATACACAACTGAGCTACTGACATTAGGTGACCTTGGCTAACTGAGGAATCATGTAGTAACCATGATGATGTCAAAATACCATACAGCAAATCAGAAACAAAACACAACAAGGAAAATTAAGCCAAGCTGTATCAAAATTCTCTGCATATATCATGTGCAAAATATATAATATATAATACATAATACAGTGTGTTCTTCAGTTGAGAGCCAAAGTCATGGTTGCATCCAATGAATGTTCATTATATTTAATGTGTTACATTTAATCTGTGCTATATTGTTATCCTTTCAATGCTTTTTTCGAAAAAAGACAGGGTATAAAATAAATAAATACATAAATAAATATGTCAGAAAATACATACATACAGAGGCTGGATGGCCATCTGTCGGGGATGCTTTGACTGGGAGATCCTGCATGGCAGGGGGTTGGACTGGATGGCCCTCATGGTGTCTTCCAACTCTGATTCTATGATTCTATACTTTAAAACATACACTGGTCAAAATGGTGAAAGGTCTGTAAACCATGTTTTACGAGATGCATTTTAGAGAGCTGGGTATGTTTAGTCTGGAGATCAGAAGGTTAATAGGTGACATGACAGTCACGGTCAGAACTTCATGCCTCCAGATGGTGAAAGGGTCATCCACATATCAGAACCATGTTGTGGGCTTTTGGTGCTGTTTATAGAGCTTGCTTTTCAAAGTGTTCCATGTAAAAGTTTGCTATCATGGGGCTCAGATGGCTTCCCATCTCTCTGCTCATAGAATCCATTGTCCCACTGGGAGTAGAGTGAGGCAATGTTTGAACAGGGCTGTGATGTCTTCTGGAAAACAAAAACAAAAAAACAACAACAATGGATGAGTGCCATGGTATCTATTATGGGGACTTTGGTGAACAAGTATCTCCGGCTTTGAGTTTGAGGTTGTTGATTTTTTTTTCTATGAAGTTTGCTGAGTCCTTGATGTAGTGGGGGCAGGGTTATCCTATATGGGTTTGTAATTATGTAGCCAGAAACTTGGCCAAGTCATATGTGGAGGATCCTATGGCATTAACTATGGTTCAGAGGAATAGAATCCTTGTTGCTCTTGGAAAGTCCATACTGGTGGGAGAGCCTCAGATTTGCATAAACTTTGGCATATTGTTGGCTGAACTGGAAATTTTTGATCAAGGTGTTTGTTTGTTTGTTTGTTTTTGTTGATTTTGTTGGCTGGGTCTTATTTTAGTTTTTTGTATATTGCAGAATCCAGGAGTTCCTTGATTTTTTTTTTGTTTCCTCTCAACCAACAGTATATATGCCCCACTATCTTCCATGCCAGCATTCTCTGAAGATGCCAGCCACAGCTGCTAGCTAAACATAAAGAATAAACTCTTCTAAAACATGATCTCATAGCTCAAAAAATCCACAAAAAACTATGGATGCTGGCCATGAAAGCCTTCAACTTCACAAACTGGGTACTCATTTTAGTGACCTTGGAAGGATGCCAGGCTGAGTTGACCACACTGAGACACATTGCCTTAGGGTCTGGAGCAGTCTCCTTCTATAGAGGTTTTTGAACAGAGGATGGATGGCCATCTTTTGGGAGTGAATTGTGTATTTCTGCATGGCAGGAGTTTGGACTTGATGGCCCTTGTGCCTATCTTCCAACAATTCATACTAGTGTTAGTTCCCAACAGCAATCTGGAAGGGAATTAAAGTTCTTTTCTTTGAAGATTAAGATCTTCAAATATTTCTCACAAATTACTAAATTTTAATTCCAAATCATTAAGGTATGTCCTAGGGAAGTTATGGCCTCAGGCTGATCAGCCCATTGTCCCCAGCTGAAATTATATTTCATATCCCTTTAGCTGGCTAATATAGTTTGGTACCCAAGGCAGAAATGAGAGCTAATGTGGTGTTCTGGTCTGAATACTGTATTATGAATCTGGAGACCAGGGTTTGATTCCCTGCTCACCCATGGAAACCCTCTGAGTGACTTTGTCTGAGTCCCACACTCTCAACCCCAGAAACCCCCTTATAGGTTCACCTTAGGGTTGCCATAAGTTGGGAATGACCTGAAGGCACACAGCAGCAATAGCAATAGAAAATCCCTAAGGTGCCCTTGCTCTGTCTGGAAGTAAGTGTACAATAAGTGGCAAAAATTAAAAATAAACCATTCCCCATACTTCCATAATAATGAAAATCAGTTGTTTGAGGCAGCTGCTCCATTCTGCCTAATCATGAGGTCAGTCCTGCCAGCCAGAAGAGTCAATATAATTCCTTCCATTGGCAAGGGATTACTTGTGTGTTCAGTACAGGGATAGTTCTTCTGCTTTCTGCTGGAGAAATGGAATATGTAACCAGGCTCTAAATCAATGGGAGTTGTACGTCTGAGTAAACATAGTTAGGCTTTTGCCACAAATCTCGCAGCAGAAAGTGTAGTTTCAATGTTTTAGTATTGGGGTCATATGGTTGTTTTAAACTTGGCATTGCAATTTTCTTTTGAAACACCAAGATGCACTTCTTTACACATTTATATGAGGTGGCATAATATAAAGTGTAGTTTTAGGTCTCTTTCCACAATACTAAATGGTACCCAGGTGCTAGGGTGTCATACAGAAACTGTGATAAACTACTAGTGGTAATTGGGTTCACTCTAAGCATGGCACTTACATTATCCTGGGAAGGAACTGTGAATAACATTGGCTATTTCTGCATACTGATTTACACATATGAAACTGGTGGAGCTCAAGAAGACACTTTAAAATATGTAGCTATACTAAATCTACATGTAGAATTGCCTATTAACAATAATAAAATATGTTTCAACTGAAACACTGTCCTTGAATACATATAAGTGTAACTATATATCTTTATATACATGTTTTCCAGGCTACAAAAATGTCGACATCTCTGTATAATGGTTATTCATCAAGTCACAGGTACATGTGTATCCCCCTGGCATACAATTGTTCAGTGTTTTAAAATGTTTCACGTTGCTTCAGCCACTACTAAAAATAAAACCAACTGTGGATGTTTAGCCATTAAAAATATGATTGCCTAACATACCATGGTAGAATACTATTCAAACTTAGGATCAACACTTTGCAGCCAGTAGTCCAATACAGTCATGGCAATTATCATCAAGTTGTAATTATGAAACAGAAGTTTCCTATGTTCTGTACATATCCTCCCCTCAAATCTGATATGGATCTGGATCAATTTGGACCAATTCAGATTTTATTCTGATCCCAAATACAAACTGAGATTCACACATTCAGATTGGTCATCCCTCACAATCAAGACAGAGTAGAAAAACAATGATAATCGTTGCTTGCTTGTTTCTCTTTTTTCATACATTGGTATAACATTTAAAGGCATGAAAGAACCTAGCAAAGGACTAATCCAGCTGAATTTCAGATAAGTAGCTTCTGGGAATTTTGTAAAATCAGGATGTCATAATTGCACTGAGGTGATACCCCACTCTGAGCTGAACCCACAACAGTGCATGGCCATATATATATATATATATATATATATATATGGTCTCCTCCTCCTCCTTCCTTTTCCCTCTTTCTCTCTCTCAATCCAAATACACATATACACATGTCCCCACGGGTGGTAGCAGAAACTGCTCTGTGGTGACTCAGACTGCCTGGATTCCATTTTAGGGGCTTCACACTTCCTTGTGGTTTTACTGTTGTAGCTTCTTCATCTGCCTCTGAACTTCAAGCTCAAACAATGGAAGCAGCCTCCCCAGTTCTTCAAAGTCCAAATACAAACTACTCCTGGGAGAAAATAAAGAAAACACAGATAAAGGAGTCAGACATCTGGAACTCACTGGCAATAATAATGGGCAGCCCTTCCATGAAGTTTGTCTGCACAAACACTGATACTCATTTGCAGAGACTTAATGCTATTGCAGACAAGATGAAGAAATTCCAAGAAGCCTTTCTAAACAACAAGGGATTAAAAAAGCAGCTGACTTTGGGTCACATGGAGGAAGATGGATCAATTTCTTCAGGACAACCAGATGTAGCCAGATATAGGTGTGTTTTGCAGAAAAATCAACAACAAAGCACATATCTGGAATTCACAAAAAGCAATTACCAGATTCATTTTCAGCTGCTAAATTCCCACATCAGAGAAACTGATTTAAAATATCATTTATCTAGTTTTAGAACAATCAAACACATGTTTATGACTTTTAATCAGGCATCTATCCCTAACAGACTAACTCGAATGAGTAAATTCCTTTAAGCACATTATAACAAAACCATCCGAGTTTTCAAGGATGAAGTGGTTTATGACACATACATAATGCTGCAGATAAAAGATTGAGAACCTAGATAGTAGATAGTACTATAGTAGGTAGATAGTACCTCAAGGGAGGAATTTCAAGACATAAAACAAAAATTAATTAAACTGAGAGAGAAACTCACAAATACTTGGAAACCACCACCACCCCCAGGACAACAAAAAGCAAATAGTAACCCTGGCTTACTGAAATTATTACCATGCAGGGAGCTGTCAGTTCACTATTGGGATTTTTTTGATACAGATAGTGGAAGTGAAAGTGATGACATTTTGAGAGGGCTATTTGCTGCTCAGGATTTCATAGATTCTATGAGCACTGATAGCCCTCTCAAAATGTCTGGTAATGATGATTATCTTCATCTAAAATCAAAGTCAAGGGACCTCAAACTCTGTTTAAGCCCTGCCTACAGAAAAGACAACCCTCACCACCACTTATGTCATCTCCCATCTCACTGGATAAGCCAAAGGATGCTTCCCCCACCAAAGGAGCAATATCTTTTCTTGCCTTTGATCCTCATTTTGCTAACCACACTGCACTGGTGCTCCCATCCTTCCTACCAAAACAGAAGGGGCAGGAAATGCAGCAAAGTGAGGTGCTACACCAACAACCAGAGAGAAAGACACTGGCATAGCCATCCCAGCGATTGGCTGATGTGAACCAACTGTCCATGGAGAAGTTACCCATCCAGTCTGCTGTTTGCAGTGGAAGCACTTGACAATCAACAAACTAGCATAAGGTTGCCCTTATGACATGGAACGCTGCTGGGTGGTACATATCTAACAGAGATCCCTGTTTTATTGACTTCCTTGCCCAATATGATATTCTTTTGATCCAAAAAAAATGGGCTGCTAAAGACCTGGAACTAAACAACTTGCATGCATTTTCAGTGGCAGAAAAGGAAGAGCATGGAAGAGCAAGAGGAGGCCTGGGAGTCCTAGTTTCCACCACCCTACATGCTGCAACAAAGCCTCTTCCCACACTTAAAATATATGCCATAGCAGTGTTAACCCAATTTAATTTTGAAACCTGTGGGCTGAACTGCAATCATACACTGCCAACTTTATACTTCAGAATCCAAATGCTTTTGTAGTCCTGGGAGAGAGATTTTAATATTAAACTTAATATTAAAATTAGGCCCCAATATTAGGCACCAACAACCATGCCCTATATACCCAGAATCAGTGCCCTCCTCCTAAACTTGAGGATGATGGAACCCACCTCATCCAATCAAATTAAATTAATTTTATAAGAAGACATGTTGAAAGTGGTCTTGCAAGCCAAAATAAAGAGACTCTCCCAAGGTGTGCACCAGTGGTGTCTGATCACTCTTTCAAACGGGGAGGAATTTCTCCCAACTCCGAATGGAGCCAATGCGGATTTATGTCAATTCGCTTGTTTAGCGAATTTACATGAACCCCTGCTCCGTTCGGAATTACTTCCCATTACCCGAAAATAACCCCCTCCTGCCCGAATTTGCATGCGAATCTTTAATTCGCAATAAGGTAAAACCCATGATTGCATTCGAATTGGCTTTCCTCTTGCCCGAATTTGCGTGCGAAGAGTTAATTTGCAATAACATAAAACCCATGATTGCATTCGAATTGACCTTAAATTATACTTCCAATTTAGCCTTGTATGAAAGAGTCCTGAGGCAGAGATCAAGAACTTTGTAGACCACCTGAGTATGGGGAAAGCTCCAGGCGAAGATTCAATACCTTCAGATGCCATCAAAAATAATATGGAATTTTGGGCCCCTGTTTTGGCATCTGTGTAACTTGCATGGACAACGATGGTAGAGCACATAAGGACTGGGGGATTGCTATCATTGTCCCCATATTTAAAAGAAGGAAAGAAGAATGATTGTGGCTACTATAGACTGATTAGTTTCCTCAACATGATCAGCAAGACACTTACAGTAGGAAACTTGAGGATTGGATGGAACAAGCTGGCTTTAGGGAAGGCCGATCTACCATATATCAGTGACTTGTACTCCAACACCTTGTCTAAAGGTATGCCACCTGCAACACAGTCTCTCACTATGTTACCTTTATAGATGTTAAATCATCTTTTGATGCTGTATCTCAAACCAAACTATGGGGGGGGGGGGAGAAACTGGAGGCAACCTTGAGGGTCACCTCACCGATGCCATTACAACTGAGAAGGGCTGCATTAATAAGGCTGCATTCCAGCTTCACTCCTGTTCAACTTTTATATCAATGATATAGAGTCATAGAATCATAGAGTTGGAAGAGACCACAAGGGCCATCCAGTCCAACCCCCTGCCATGCAGGAACTCCCAATCAAAGCATCCCCGACAGATGGCCATACAGCCTCTGCTTAAAGACCTCCAAGGAAGAAGACTCCACTGCCCTCCGAGGGAGTGTGTTCCACTGTCGAACAGCCCTTGCTGTCAGGAAGTCCCTCCTAAAGTTGAGGTGGAATCTCTTTCCTGGAGCTTACATCCATGGGGAACTTTGTCAAAGGCCTTACTGAAATCAAGATATACTATATCCACAGCATTCCCTTCATCTACCAAGCTGGTAATTTTATCAAAAAAGAGAGAGAGAGAGAGATCAGATTTGTCTGGCGTGACTTTTTTCTCTGAAATCCGTGTTGACTTTTTGTGATTATTGAATTATCATCTAGACATTCACAGACTCTCTGTTTAACAATCTGCTCTAGAAACTTTCCTGGTATTGATGTCGATAATTGTTGGAATCCACTTTTTCCCCCTTTTTGAAGATGGGGACAACGTTTGCCCTCCTCCAGTCAGCCTGCTGGGACTTCTCCTGTTCTCCAGGAGATCTCAAAGGTTATTGTCAGTGGCTCTGATACTACATTTGCCAGTTCTTTTAATACCCTTGGATGTAGTTCGTCTGTTCCTGGAGACTTGTATTCATGTAGATTAACCAGGTATTCCTGTACTATCTCTTTACTTATTCTGTGCTGAAATTCCCCTGTTCTGTCCTCTGCTCCATTATCCTCAAATTGAGCACCCTTTGCCTTTTCTGAGAAGACTGAAGCAAAGAAGGTGTTGAGTAATTCTGCCTTTTCTCCCCCCTGTTAGCATTTTGCCATCTTCACCGCACAGTGGTCCTACCATTTTCTTCTTCTTCCTTTTGCTGCGGACATACCCAAAAAAGCCTTTTTTTATTGTTCTTAACCTCTTTAGCAAGCATGAGTTCATTTTTCGCTTTAGCTTTTCTGACTTTATCCCTACATGTGCTGGCTATTTGTTTGAATTCCGCTTTGGTGATTTGCCCATTTTTCCATTTCTTGTACATGTTCCATTTAAAACTTAGCTCAGTTGAAAGTTCCTTAGTCATCCATCCTGGCTTCTTGAGACACCTCCCATTTTTCTTCCTCATTAGAACTGTTTGAAATTGTGCCTTCAGTATTTCCTTGTTGAGGAACTCCCATCCATCTTGAACTCCCTTCTCTTTTAGTATTCCTGACCAAGGGATCACCCTCAGTTTACTAAAATCAGCTTTCCTAAAGTCTAGAATGTGTGTCTGACTATGCCTGGCTTCTCCTTTCCACTGTATAACAAACTCCAGGAGAACATGGTCACTCCCACCTAACGTTCCAACCACCTGCACCATTCCAACCCATTAACTAGGTCTTCCCTGTTGGTTAAGATCAGATCCAAAATATCTGAGTCCCTTGTTGCCTCTTCCACCTTTTAGACAATGAAATTGTCTTCAAGGTAAGTGAGGAATTTGGTAGACCTTGAGGATTTAGCAAATATCAGGATAGTTGAAGTCACCCATTTCTACTGTATTTCCCCTATCTGAGTTTGTGGTCATCTGTTCTAGAAAGACATCATCCAATTCCTCTGCCTGAATTGGGGTCTGTAGTAGACTCCCACAGTAACATCCCTGTTGTTTCCCTCTCCTTTAATTTTTATCCAGACACTCTCCACCTGGCTTCCAATACTGATGTCCTGTATCTCTTCACTAGTGTAAATATCCTCTTCCTTTCTTGTATGGCCTGTTTCTCTTTAAAAGGTTATATCCCTCTGTTTCTACATTCCAATCATGAGACTCATCCCACCAGGTTTCAGTGATGCCTATTATATCATATTTCCCTTGTTATGCTAGGAATTCAAGTTCATCTTCCTTATTTCTCATGCTCTGTGCATTAGTGGAGAGGCATCTGAGACCATGTGTCCCCTTTACTGGCTGCTTGTGCACATTTTTTTTTTTTTTTTGCCTCCTACTGCTGGGTCCTTGCACTGTTTGCCTTGTTCCCTCTATGTCAGTTTGACTATTTTTTCCAGCCCTTTTGCCTTCCAGAATGCTGTCTCCTTTCCCCACATAACTCAGTTTAAAACCCTCCTGATCAGATTCTTCAGACTGTTGGCAAAACTTTTCTTTCAGCTGGCGTGAGATGCAGCCCATCCCTTACCAGAAGTCCTTCCTCATGGAATCACAGCCCATGAACTAAGAATACAAATAGTTCTCAGCAATACCATCTGTGGAGCCAGTTGTTGACATCTGCTATTTTCTTCTCCCTTCCTGGACCATGCCCTTCTACTAGCAGAAGAGATGAGATGACAATCTGTGCGTACATTTCCTTCAGCTTCTTACCCAGAGCCTCATAATCCCTTCTGATATTCTGAAGGCTTTGTCTTGCTGTGTCATTTGTTCCCACATGGACCAAAAGGAAGGGATAATGGTCAATAGGCTTGACAAGTTTGTCAGCCTCTCTGTCACATCACATATCTTTGCTCCAGGGAGACAACACACCTCCCAATACATCTTGCCAGGTCCATAAATCACTGCTTCAGTACTCCTCAGCAAGGAGTTCCCCACCACAACCACACTCCTCTTCGGAGGCTTAGCAGCAACTATTCCTTGTGGTGGAACTCCCAGGCTCCCCTACTCTGTCCCTGAAGTCTGTCCATGCTGGTCTTCCTCATCCTCCTTGTTAAGGGAGAGGGCTTCAAAACGATTCTGTAGCTGCAATCTCCCAGAAATATTCCTGATTTCCCTGCTTCTCTGTGTGACATTCCTCCAGCTGTCTGCCTCCTGTGTACATGAAGTGACCTTCTCCCCCCATCGACTTCCTCTGTGGTTCTCTTCCAAGATCATACCTTCCGTTCTGTCCAGGAAAACCTCTTGCTCCCTAATATACTGAAGTGTAGCTACCCTGGTTTCCAGCTGTAGTACTTTCTCCTCCAAGAAGGCTACCAACTTGAATTTGGGGCATGTGCAATTCTGAGACTGGAGTTAGACATTATGAAAATGGAGGCTAGAGTGTGGGTGACTATACTCAGCTACTGGCTGAGATTATCCTTCTTTTGCACCAGCCTTGCTCCATTTACCTTGATTGATGAATTCCAGTCCACATGGAAACACATGGTGATGACTAAAATTTCTTCACTGGGCTTCTGTCCAGATCTTTTACTCAGCATGGGATATGAAAAGGCTAAAGCAACCATCAAACAATGGGTAATAGATATAGAGTGACAGCTAGACTGCTAGTGCCCCAACTTTTATTATTACTCACTCCAACATATACTTGGCATCACCTATGGCATGTTTAGCAAAACTTGAAGTACGAGTACCTAAACACTGGACAGTCTTTAGTTTGGCACGATGCCATTTCCTCCCTTCAGCTGTTGTTGAATACTGATATAAGATCCTCATCTCAGACAAACTATGCCTCTGTGACTCTGCCCAAATAGAGAAAACAGAGCACGTATAACTCCAGTGGTCATACTACAGGAGTATCTGCCTCAGACATATCTCACCTCTATTGTATAAACATCAAGGACACACCAGTCAAGTTTACACTTCTTTACTGCTTTTGGAAACCAATCTAGATATAACATATAATGTTGCCAGATTCTGGGCAGCTGTTGTTAAAATTCAGCAAACAATGGCCTTCTCAGTAGGCTGTATTAATCTTGCCCTGCCACAATGGATTTTAAAAGGATATTTTAAATACTGTTTTTAATCTGTGTTTTAAGTTTGTTTTTACCCTTAGCCTCTCTTATTCTGTATCCCCCTTTTACCTGTAGTGGTCTATGACCACAATAAAGATGAACTTGAACATATCTTGAAATATTTTGGAAAAAATATCCTAGAATTTTCTTTCATTTACGAATAATAGCTTTCCATGCTAAAAACACTGTATCCAGATTTCTACATGCACTTTTTATGCAAGACTTTTTGAGGGGGGTGACAAAAAGAGCAATCTTCAGTATAAACAAACAGAAAAATACCATATGGATTTTTAATGTGCAAAATATTTTATACACCCATACATAATCTTGTACAAAAAGTCCACATGTGTCTAAAAGGTGGGGACTTTCACAATAAAGGTGCTTTTAGCACAAAACCCGCACCTTTCACACACATAACCCATGCATATTTTGGCTCAGAACAATTTTTAAAAAACCCCACAAAAAACCAAAAAGAAACCCTCTGTGATGTGCAAATATTGGGAGAAAATTGTGCAGTTTTCCCCTTCTGTGTTATTCTTCTCCTCTATTCTCAATATCAGGTTTTCTTTTCTTTTTCCTTCCTTCCTTCCTTCCTTCCTTCCTTCCTTCCTTTCTTGTCCATAAAATGAATAATGAATATTCATTCCACCCTTATTAGGGACAGAGTGCTCTGTCATACCCAAAGGTGAGAGGCATGAAGCTCTGTCTCTGTCTGTTTGGATTGGAAACTATAATCTATCCTATAATTTATTCTATGCCCTCTAGAATAGTGTCCTGGGGCCTGTAGACATGTTTTGTTAAATTTGCTGATAAACTGCAGTGTGTGTGTGATATTTTAAGATCATAGAAAAATGTGTTTTAGCAATAATATTTTGCACTATTTCATACCCTCTTCCTTCTTCTTTTTAAACTAGATGACACACATATTGTTCATTCAAAGGGGATAAATGTATCTGTCCATTGATCCTTCTCTCTCTCTCTCTCTCTCTCTCTCTCTATATATATATATATATATAAATATATTCAAACTTCAGAAGTGTAGTGTAAATGTTTCCCAGACCTTTTCCACAATTTAAGAGCATTCATAATCATTGGCCCAATTTTCTCCCTATTATTTTCTTATTTTATCTCTTTTCATTTTTCCCCAGTTATTCTTGATATTTTGTCAATGTGATGGGAGGATAGGGATAAAGTGTTTTTCTACCATAGCAAATATGAACCATTATGTCTCCACGGAGTATTTCAGAGTGCAAATAACAGAAAACCCCTCATCTTTGGAGTGCTTGTTAAGCCACTTTATGTACTATGACTCACAGATATACTCCTAAAAATGAATTAATCTTACTGTTATTTAATATGAAAATTGTTATATTTTGTTTTGTCTTACCTATCAGCTGAAATTGACCCAGCTCTTTCAACCCACAATGTTTTTTTGTTTTTTTTTAATCATATGTGCTATGCAGGTATTATAAATTAATTAAATGTGAGAGTGGTGTTATCAGAAGGGCATTGATGCTATGTGAATATTCCTCTCTTCAATTAAATCTCTTTTCCCACAAGAACTTTTTAAAATTTAAAAGCCTGCTGTTTAACCAAGCAACAAACATATGAAACATTCTGATTAAATCATGACTAATGCAACATAATTAAAGTGATTAAATTGAATTGAATGGAAAAGCCAAAATTTAGATGGTCCTCGTATACGTATGGCAACAGGAAAGCCATACAGTTCTCCATAACATATTTGCTTATTGGTTCATCACATTTGAACAACTGAATGTAAAATAACTTTGGAATCAATCAGCAGAACTGTATTGTCATGTACAATTTAAGTTGGATTTACTCATGCTGCAAACTGAAAACAATAGAATCCTGAAGAGGTCAAATGGACTGGACAAAACAATGCAGGTGGGAAAGAAAATTTTAAAACTCCTCTTCCTTAGGTTAACACACCTTGGAAATAAACACTACCACTACCAATAAATTGGCAAAAAGAAGAGTATCCTGCACTACACTATCCATGTGCTGGGTTCACAAACTTATAGAATGGATGCCAATCGAGTAAGATGTATTGATTTGTTAAAATTGTATCTTGCTGATTGGAAAGGTCCCCCTCCACATACACACGGATATCTAAGAGGCTGTACAAACAGCCCTGAAGGGGTGGTCTTCAGCTGCCCTTTTTTCAGCCAGATCAGGATCATAGCAACTGCATGCTATGGCCCCTATTGAGCCTTTCCAGGGTGTGGAAAGGAGCTGCAAAAAGGGGCTCCCTTTTGGGCCCCAGAAAGGGCACAATAGCCATGGTGCTGTGGCTATATGGTGCTCTTTTAGTGCTGCATTGTATGGACACAGCACCGGAGGAGTGCCACAAAGTTGTGTGCTGTGTGGAGTGGCACACACCATCATGGTACCTTGGGGGTGGAACTGTTGTGTGCATTGTAGAGACACTGTGCCAGTTTGTACAGGGTCTTACATTATTTTCTTGCAGCTATATACCTTCAGGCTGGGATGTAAACATGATCTCCCCCCCCCCTGTTTTGTTTTTTGTTTGTTTCTTTGATCTATCCCATTCTTCACTCCTTTACTATAGTTCTTTGTGTGTATTTTTTATCAAATTCAATATGCATGATATTCTTTAGAGAGAGAATGGGAAATAAAGAAAAGGCTTTGTCTACCCTCCCTTTTTATATGAAATAGGTCTAAGATGTGAAAAACAATGTTCATCAAAAATAATTAGAGCTTGGACTGTCTGATCCCCAAATTGGTCATTTTCCTTTAAAATTGTTTTGACAAAGACTTGATAAGGTACGCTGGACCTCTGACTCTATGTCAAGTCTCACAACACAAATGCAGCAAAGCAGGGCTGAAAACGAATTCTGACAAAATATGGAGTGGGCAGAGAAAAGGGCTTGGTCTACTTGATACCTGAAGACACAAAGGCACTGAATCCTTTAACCTTGAGACTCCCTTGCTTGTGGCTTCTCCTGTTTCCCTTCATTGGCTGAAATGCTGGAGGCAACAAGTAAAAAGTTAAAAGTTCACAGGTTCTCTAAACAAGACTCATTAAATTCATTTCCCACTTTGAAGGTCTATCTCTTTCCTCCACTGTCAGAATGGCTCAGTGGGGAGAGACAGCTGTATGACCCTACATTATGATTGCCCTACCAAATTGGGCAATTTCAACCATTTGTTTCATGAAAGTCTTGATCCTTTCCTCAAGGATATAAGCTGTACAATTTTCTTTCGCTTCATAACTGTTTCTGCCTTCACAGTTTCTAGATCCTTAAACCCACAAAGCTTTGAACTGTGCTTTTGTCTGGCTTCTAAAACATAGTAGAGATATTCTGTTCACAATGGTTGGAGGGGAAGATCAAACCAAACATTTTGAATTTGCTTGTGGAGAAGTATTATTATAGATGACAAAAAATAGAGACTGAAAATAATGTGAATCACACTGATTATACCTTAAGCACCACTATTCAAAGCTCTCTGAAATACTGGCTAGTAGGAGATTTACACCTGATTGCTATTGGAAAGATTACAAAATATCTGCTTCTCTTACATGGTGTTAAACATACAGTTTTTGGATAATGTAAGGGAGAACATATCAAAACAGAAAGGCAGTGTGGTTCCAAATCAACTGATGTCACCATGCAAGAAAGACTTTGCCTTGTGGAATGTGTGTGTGTGTGCGTGTGCAATATTTTCTTGCATTCTTAAGGCATATTTTGAGAAGTTTCAAAAATTACTGAAGACTCATTCTCTATTTTTTTTTAACGAAAACTAATACAACTGGAATTTGCAGCAAATTGTCACAGCATAGCATGCTCCTGTTTCGGTTTCCAACTGTATTTTCTAGTCAATCTCTCCTGCTGTCCAGTTTCTGTATTTCTTCATTTTCACTCCTTATCATATATTTGGAGGAAATTTTCACTGTTAGCATCCTCCTCAAGGTTTTCATGCCTCTACTATCTATCTAATAATAATAATAATAATAATAATAATAATAATGTTTTATTTATACCCCGCTCTTCAGCCAAGACTATCAGAGCGGCTTACAATTTGTTAAACAAACAGCTTCATTTACAATTGTAAGCTATTTGTAAGATCTATCTATCTATCTATCTATCATCTACCCACACACACATATTGGGGGGAAAAAAAGAGGAGTGACACTTTCAGCATATCATTTTGTCTCCCCAAGCCCTTCTCACCCAAAACTGTAGAAGGTGACTTCAGGCCATTTTGGATTTTAATGTTTATAAAAAGTTTTTGTTCAGCCCACAGTGGATTCCAGAGAAGGAAAATTGGATTCCAGACCAGCTGAAGTTGTCAAGTCATAATATATAAAACTTGTTATCTTGCTGAATGCTGAAAGAATCCCCCTCCCCTTGATACACACACATTGAATTAAATGCAGGCAGGTATCATGGTGTTCATTAACTCCACCTCCTGTTAATGAGACCACCATGACCACTCAAGGGGACCTGATCCCCTTCCTCACCACCATTCTCTTCTCCTTTTGTATTGTGTCTTCTTAGATTGTAAGCCTGAGGGCAGGGAACCGTCTCATAAGCCGCTGTGATAGCATTTAGGGCTGAAGAACAGGGTATAAATAAATAAATATTATTATATTATATTGAGTCACCTCCCATACACATGTCCATCTATATATTTGCTTCTTCTAGTCTAAGATCATCTGGCAGAACCCTGCTTCCCAGTTCCTAACTGGAAGGAAATTAAGATGGTTATGGGGTGGACAGGAGCAGAATAAGTGCCAACATTATAAAAACTCCCATGCATGTTATATGTTGTCTCTCTACAACTACATGAATGGTATGGGAAGGAGCAGAATCAAGAACTTCATAGGCTATATTACATGGCTGATAGAATGAATTCAGTTTGGATCACAAGTTGTGGAAATCTATTTCATGAATTCACTTGGCACAAAATAAACTGTACTTACTGATAAGTTGGTATGTTAGCCCGAGTGCTACAAAAAGTGTGGGAGAGATGTAATGTGTGACAATATATTAGTCCAAAATGCATTATTAGTGCCAGTAACTGATGGAAGACTGTTTGAGAAGAAATATAAAGAAATTCGTTTAATTAAAATCCAGATAGCATACATCTGTAATGTCTAATACAGATCAAAACAATGTTACAGGACAAAGACGTTAAGTAATTAACAAATGAAAAAATGCAAAGCAAATGAAGAACTATTCTTCAGGGAATTTCATATAGGACCAATTTCCCTGTAGAGGTAGTCTACAAAGCATTGTTTTGAAGATCAAAAGAATAAATTAGCATTGAAATCTATAGATTTTGTTTATAGCTGAAAGGCAGAGCAAGAAATGTGCAAAATCAAATTCTTTTCTGACTTGAAGCTAACAGCCATAGTTCATGACTTAAGTGTTGTGGAGAGGATCAAGAGACAGGTTATTGTGAACTTGAACTTTGATGAATGACCAGTACTCTCACCACACCTCACCAATGGCAAAGCTGCTTAAGGATGATAGAAAACATAGTGCAAAGTACCACTGGAAGACCATACATTTCCAAGCACTGTTTTGATGTATAATTATTTTTTCCCTCACTTTCAAAGGGGTTATTCTTTTCTCATTGTTTGTGGATGCGCATACTTAAAAAGAAAAATGCTGCCTATCAACTACATGCCATTAATTCAAGTAAACAACAGTGAAAGAAATAGTCTTAACATTGTTTGCTATCACAACAGCAGCCTTGTAGATCTCTTATTTAACTTTTCTTAAAACCTCTTAGGAGTTTATTGCACCCCAAATAAACCCAACTCACCACTCCTGGGTTAGCTTCGATTAAGGGATGCAGTCAGGTATTATCACATGCAAAATGCCACCAATGCCACCGCCTGACTCCATCCCATCTAAAACCTGGCTACAGGCAGCACTCAGATAGCTAATTTGCAAACTTGGCACGCTCCCAAGTTTGCAAATCAGCCATCTGAGTGTGACTTGTAGGCGGGTTTTAGGTGGGATATAGTTGGCTGCTGGCATCATAGCATTTTGTATACGATAATACCTGACTGCATCCTGTAATCAAATCTAACCCAGGAGAGGAGAGTTGGGTTTATCTGGGATGGGATAAACTCCTTCCTTAGGCATCACTGAGAAAAAAACTCACACTTTTCTTTGAACTGGTGGGTGAAATCAAGAAGAAGCTGATGTTTGGCAAAAGCAACTGTCATCCTAAATGGGTGAAGTGAGGATTTTCTTGACCAAAGGGAAATGTAGCCAGAATGAGGACAACAGAGAGATAAATTATACTGCTGAATTATGATAATCTTTACAAGTCATCCCATAACTCTCCTCTACCACCTTCCTTTTCCTTCTTGTAGGGATTTCAAAGCACAACTTGTAATATTCTATCTAGGCTAAATTCAATATTTCTGTTGTGATTTTGCTTAATACCACTTATGAGTTAGTCAGATGAAGAGTGCCATGAGAACACAGATTGCTAAATAGCCAAGGATGTTTCACACATCTTAATTAGGGGATGTTTATATTTCCCCTTTATGCTGATGTGCTTCTCACTAAATTAAAGAAAAAAATACTCAAGGAGAAAATTCCTCAGGGGAATGAGACATATGGTAGTATACCATAGCCAAAGAAGGTTTTTTTTAAAACAAATGCAGTTTATTTTGTAAATCACAGAAGCTAATACACATCATCTCATTCCAGTCTTTAAAGCACTTTCTGTATTATCTATGCAAAGCACAATCCGATGTCTTCTGTTCTCACCCATTCAACAAGCCTAATGGTACCAAGTGTCCCAGAATAATCTCAACTCTCCCCATTTGGAGAGGATAAGTGTGTGGAAAAATAGACCAAGTACACAAACTGGTGAATTATCACTCAATAACTCATTCTAATCCCAGGCAAGATGTTCTCTTATTTCATCTTTACTGCCATGTTAGACTACACCTCCCAGAAAACAGTGCATCAACTACATGATCTACTGGCATTGGCATTTCTATGTGAGAAAATTACTAGCATGACAAAAAGCTCAGTGCTACTTAGAGCCTCAACACCTAGTACTAATTCATGACATACCATAACAACTCATTGTGTTCCTAGGAATGTTGTTATTGTGTACCTTCAAGTCATTTTCTACTTATTGTGCCACTAAGTTAAATCTATCATGGATTTTTCTTCACAAGATGTGTTCACAGGGTTTCCCTTTGTTTTCCTTGGAGGCAGAGAGAGAGAGAGAGAGAGAGAGAGAGAGAGAGAGAGAGAGAGAGAGAGAGAGACTTCTCAGTCTCAAAGGAAGGCAAAGACAACCCCTCCCCCAATAAATCTTGCCAAGAGACCCCTGTAACAAGATTTGTCACTGAACTTCTTGACTTGCTAGTCTTCTCACTTTTGCTTTTCTGCTTCTTATGGTGAGGCTGGGTAAAGTGTTGGTGGCCAAAAGAGAGAGGTGGGGTGGGTGGAAGACCTTGGGATGAATATCATGAATTGTGTCTTTGTTCTTTGACGTTTAAAACTATAGACCTTCAGTGAGGAATGTATCTTCAGGTGCTCTTGGGACACATCTGACAGGGTGTCAGAGTTTCCATGTATGACACATAAGGTATCATATTCCTCATTCAAAGAACATGTGAATATATGTTGTTTTTGTCACATACTGGTGTAGTGAAGTTTAGAGTTGTATAGTGTAGTGGTTTGAGCATTGTATTAGGACACTGGGAAACCAGGGTTCAAATCCCTGATTGGCCATGAAAACTCACTAGGTTGCCTTGGGCAAGTTACATGTTCTTAGTCTCCGAGTCCAGCAATAGCAAACCCCCTCTGAATAAATTTGCCAAGAAAACGTTTTGATAAGTTGGAAACAATCTGAAGGCAAACAATGTGCACAGATTACTCAGATGAAACCATGTCACTATACATGCATATCAATCTTCTATTTTTCTTTAAAATATTTTTAAACAATCCTAAAAAAAAGAGGTATATATATATATATATATATATTGGGCACCAAACAGGAGTATAGAATGCAGGTGTGTCCTAAATCAGAGCTGACCTGATTGCATTAGTTATCTAGTTAAATCTGTATCATTTGCTGGAACTCAGTGTGTGTGGCCTCATGCTCACAAATATGGTTGAACATCTGTCATTAATACCAGCCTAAAGAAGAAAGAACTGATGTTGTTCTATAATAGATGTAACACCCAGGCATATAAATAAGACCTGCCTTCCCAAATTTTATTAAGAATTGCAATCCAACATATCTGGAGATCACCAGCCTAGGGATGCACATAACATCACACACGCACATTTCTCTACATCAATAGCACCTGTTTGTCAGAATAATATTAGAGCTGCTACACTTTTCTAGGAATTTGATGGGATCTCATTGCAAAGGAGTGTAAGAGAGAATTGGGAAGTCACTGACCCTCTTTTGGTTACCGGATAGGAAATATTCCTAATGAAGGAGAAGGAGTAGGATAAGGTGATAAACTTGGCACATAGAAAGGGAGTGTGTCATCCTTTGGTTATTATCTACCAGGGAGGAGGGTGAAAGAAGGGAGACAGAGCAGACACAGGGAGAATTTGCTCCTCCTCAAGTGATTGGATATGCAAGGGTAGGTACAAGGGGATAAGGATAATAATATAATAATAATAATAATAATAATAATAATAATAATATTTATTTCTATTCCGCCCCTCTGAACAAGCAATTGGGGCGGAGTACAGCAGAGGTTAAAACAATATCAAGTTAAAATACCCCTTCCTTACCCTTACCACCCTCCCTTAAAAAAGAATTAAATCACAATAGAGTTAAAAAACATAATAGATTAAAATAGCAATGCACAATAGTAGGGATCGGACGCAGCTTAGGTTGTATGGAGAAAAATGTGGGAAAAGGTTTAAAAAGCCCTTAAAACCTAGGTATGGAGCTGGGATATTCACATTCCCTGGGAAGGCTTGCCGGAAGAGATGCGTCTTTAGGGCTCTTTTAAAGCCTTCTAAAGATGGAATGAGACACATCTCGTCCGGCAGGTCATTCCACAACTTTGGGTCGACAGCCGAAAAAGCCCTCTGGGAGATCTGTACCAGCTTGGTCTTCATGGGTTGAAGCAGGTTCCTCCCAGAGGACTGGAGTGTGCGGGGGGGGGGGATCATATGGGAGGAGGCGGTCCCTTAGATAAGATGGGCCCAAGCCATGATGGACTTTAAAGGTTAAAACCAACACCTTGTACTGTGCCCGGAAACTGATCGGCAGCCAGTGGAGGGCTTTTAGCACAAGAGTGATATGCTCTCTCCTGGATGTTCCAGCCAGAAGCCTGGCTGCCATATTTTGGACCATTTGTAGTTTCCGGGTTAGGCACAAGGGTAGCCCCATGTAGAGTGCATTGCAGTAGTCCAAACGTGAGGTTACAAGCGCATGTATCACAGTTTCCAGATCCCTCCTCTCCAGGAAAGGGTGCAGCTGGCGTATCAGCCGAAGCTGGTAACAAGCGCTCCTGACCGTCGCATTCACCTGACTTGTCATGTGAAGTGACGGATCAAGGAGTATCCCCAGATTGCGAATAGAGTCCTTCGAGGAGAGTGTGACTCCATCGAGGACTGGAAGTTGTATTCCCAAACCTGGTTTCGGGCCTGTGACTGTGAGCACCTCCGTTTTGTCTGGATTAAGCTTCAATCGGTTTTTCCTCATCCAATCCATTACCGCCGCAAGGCAGTCATTGAGAGGGTAGACGCCATCTGAGGTCTGAGCAGACGATCTGGTCATGGAGAAATAGATCTGAGTGTCATCAGCGTACTGATGACACTGAGCTCCGTGCCTCCGAATGATCTCACCCAACGGCTTCATATAAATATTGAATAACATCGGGGACAGAATAGCGCCCTGTGGAACGCCACAGCTAAGCTCGATTTTAGAAGAGCAGCTGTCCCCGAGTCTCACCCTTTGAGATCTGCCGGAGAGGAAGGAACGGAACCACCAGAGCGCGGTGCTGCCGATCCCCAACTCTCTCAGCCGATCTAAAAGGATGGAATGATCGATTGTATCAAAAGCCGCGGAGAGATCCAAGAGCACTAACAGGGTCACACTACCCCTGTCGATGCTCAGGCGGAGGTCGTCGGTCAGAGCAACCATGGCTATCTCCAAGGATGTTGACTTCCAAATAAGAATTCTGCCTCCTAAATGAAATTTAAAGTCACTCCCCAATTTTCTAGCATTACAGAGAGTAAGATATTGAAAATAATTCAAAATTAGAGCTCAATTAGTAACAAGTACAATTAGTGTTTGTTGTATGCAGGGGATCCAGCACAAAGTGGGAGAAGACAACAATAGACCACCCCACCACCCCAGGAAAGAGGTGTGCTGCTTGCATCCTGCTACCTACTGCTTGCCTCATCTCACCTGGTGGACTACTTGACTCAGAGGACTGCTTCCTGCCAGGCTCAGGCCCCAGGTAGCCAGCCAAGAACACCTGTTCCCCTTGGGAAGGGGATAAAGGCTGGGTGCCTGCTGGGACTGAGGGGAGCTACCACAAAGTGGGGGAAGACAACAACAACAGACCACTCCATCATCCCAGGAAAGAGGTGTGTACTACCTGCTGCCTGCTTGCAGCTTGCCTCATTTCACCTGGTGGACTACTGGCCTCAGAAGACTGCTTCTTGCCAGGAACAGGACCAAGCCCCAAGTATTCAGCCAGGAATACCTGTTCCCTTGGGAAGGGGAAAAGGGCTGGGTGCCTGCTGGGTGCCTTTCGGGGAGCCTTCGGAATATAATATAAAGATTGTGTGAGTTTTAAGTGGAAGTAACAAAGTTTATCTAGACAGAAGGAGCATTAACAGAAACCATAACACTAACAAGTGTATAAAACAGCTCAATACATGAAATATTGCTAAATATTTATATTAAATGTTTAATTAAAGTTTTATTGTTGTTCAAGAATAACTTGTCTGAAACCTGAATACTTACCAAGCTACTAACAATTCAAAACATATTTTGAGAGTAAAGCAACAGTCACAAAGAGTTGGCAGGATCACAGATTAATAAGAAAAATACTATTAAAAGTACAGGGGCTCATGACTATTAAGTGGCAGCGGTGGGATGAAAAGGCCCAGGGTGCTTGTTAGGCTTTGAGGCCTGAGTATGAAATGTACAGATGTGCACAAATGAAAAACAGGAATTGTGGCTGGAGTTGTCTGCAGCTGAAGGCTGGAAAACAGACACTGCTCAAGGTCAGTATGTGCTTACTTGCACGTAGACCTAATGTAAACAACAAGAGTCTTCCTGACTGAGGGGACAACATTGTAGGTGACACAAGGAAGAAGATTCACCAGAAGAGGTTGGGTGGAGTAGTGAGTGACTGGTTGAAGAGATTTGTCGAGTGTGCATGTATATTTGTAAATACAGCAACTTAACAATAAAACCTCTGAGGAGAGAGTTTTGGCTCCAGTCTGTTTCATCAACTGGGAGGAGGATTCCTGATAAAGCGAAAGCTTCAGGGTCACCGGTAATTCCGAAGGCATCAAAGATTGCTTGAACTGTGCACTTCTGCTTGTTTACATCAACAGTGCTGCCATCAACAAAACTTAGTGGTGGCGAATAAAGTGATAGTGACAACTAGTTTTCTAGCTTGGTTTTTTTTAAAGGGACAATGGCAGAGGGGTTGGCCAGCGGGTGTCACCAATCCATCCTTCTGATTGCTTTAAATCTGCCATTGCTGCTTTGTTTACCAATTTTCTTGTTGGCTCGGTTTTAAGCTAATCGATTCCTCCTGTGAATTTGGGCATGAAAATTGCTCCACTGGGTGTCAAACAGTGTGACCCTCTTTGGTGGGGGAAGCAATTTCTTTTTCTTTTCTTTTTAATTTTGTGATCAAATAGCCGGTTTTTCACAGTGCAGCATAACAGCTCAAGCGACCAAGGGCTCTCAAAACTGGGATTCCTCATTCCTTTGGTGAACATTAACCTTGGGTGCCTACAGTGGGGGGGGGGGGGGGGGAGGGCAGGATAGGGTGGTGTTTGGAATTTTTTTTAAGGTAAATGACTGCATATGTGATCAATCACCTTTGCATGGGTTTTATTTAGTGATCCATTGGCTTCATGCCTTCACAAAGTGAAGGCTGTTGTGGAAAGATGCCCATATCTTGGGGGGGGGGGATAATGGGGGATGGGCATAGGTGTCACATGGTCATCCCTGGCATGAGTCATATGGGAAGAAAGGGAATTACCAGCTGGGCAAGAGTTGCTGATACCCAATTACCTGTGCCCTCCCACCTTTTTGCTCTCTGTGCCCACCCCTAACCCCTGTCACATTGCCCTTTTTAAAAGCCTTCCATGCTAATTGGGTCATTGGTTTTGCAGCCCAGGCACCATTTAATTCTGCGAGCATTTTTCCTCCTTCTTCCGCTTTGCCAAGGCAGATGCCTCAAAAAAAGGTGGGAGGAGAATATAATGGAAGATGGATGAGACCAAAGATTTGATAGCAATTTGGGGAGATGAGGTGGTGCTAATAATAATAATAATAATAATAATAATAATAATATTTCTTACCCACCCCTCTGAGCTAGCAATCGGGGCAGGGGTACAACATGTTAAAAAGATATGCAGTTAAAATCCTCCAAACAAACCCACCTCCCTCCCCTTAAAACAGTATTAAACTAATCATAATTAAAAGAATCAAGATTTAAAATGCATATTCATTCAAAGTCCCATGTAGGCCGCCGGATGGGGTCAGGAGGGGGGTCATCAGATAGTGGGAAATTAGTTACTATCTGGGAAGGCCTGCCGGAAGATGCAACTAAATACAAATAACCACTATATAGATGTATATGAAAAGATTGCAGATAAGTTGAGAGCCAAAGGGCACGATGGGATAGGACCAGAATGTTGAACAAAAGCCAAGGCGATGAAGTGGAAATTTATGTAGCTAACAAACAGGAGCAGGAGTGGAGCTATTATTATTATTATTATTATTATTATTTCAAGCTTTATTTATAGAGTGCTGTAAATTTGCACAGCACTGTACATACAATCTTGTTAGTCAGATGGTTTACTGCCCACAGGCTTAAAATCTAAAAATACAAGATACAAAAGACGAAGGGAATGGTGGAGGAGAAGGGGATCAGGTCTAGCATTTCTTTTCTCCCTCGGAGGCCTGGACCAAGAGAAGGTTAAGAAGTGATATGATAGCCCTGTTTAAATATTTGAAGAGATGTCATATTGAGGAGGGAGCAAGCTTGTTTTCTGCTGCTCCAGAGACTAGGACGCGGAACAATGGATATAAATTGCAGGAAAAGAGATTCCACCTCAACATCAGGAGGAACTTCCTGACAGTAAGGGCTGTTCGACAGTGGAACACACTCCCTCGGAGTGTGGTGGAGTCTCCTTACTTAGAGGTCTTTAAGCAGAGGCTGGATGGTCATCTGTCGGGGATGCTTTGATTTGGACTTTCTGCATGGTGGGGTGTTGGACTGGATGGCCCTTGTGGTCTCTTCCAACTCTATGATTCTAAGGCAGATGGACTGGAGAGAGGGCTCTTCATTTTAATTGAGGCCTTCCTCAATTAACCATGCCTCACCTTTTTTCTTTCTTTTCCTCTCTTTCCTTTTTTCTTATTTTGAGCTGAAAGAGATCTTTGCTAGGGATTCCAGTGTAGGGGCAAGACAGGTAACTTCTGCAATGGAAGTTGTGATAGTCTCAGGAAGTGCTGCTCATCAGGACCCCAGCATGGCACCCCATCAGCTTCTGCAGCCGGCAGAGGGCCCTGATGAGCTCTTTTCACAAGGTACGTTTATCCAAAACAAAAATGCTCAATAGGTGAGATAGAATCATAGAATCATAGAATCATAGAGTTGGAAGAGACCACAAGGGCCATCCAGTCCCACCCCCTGCCATGCAGGAACTCCAAGTCAAAGCATCCCTGACAGATGGCCATCCAGCCTTTGCTTAAAGACTCCTAAGGAAGGAGACTCCACTACACTCCGAGGGAGTGTGTTCCACTGTCGAACAGCCCTTACTGTCAGGAAGTTCCTCCTAATGTTGAGGTGGAATCTCTTTTCCTGCAGTTTGCATCCATTGTTCCGCGTTCTAGTCTCTGCAGCAGCAGAAAACAAGCTTGCTCCCTCCTCAATATGACATCCCTTCAAATATTTAAACAGGGCTATCATATCACCTCTTAACCTTCTCTTCTCCAGGCTAAACATCCCCAGCTCCCTAAGGCGTTCTTCATAGGGCAAGGTTTCCAGACCCTTCACCATCTTAGTTGCCCTCCTTTGGACATGCTCCAGTTTCTCCACATCTTTTTTGAAATGTGGTGCCCAGAACTGGACACAGTATTCCAGGTGGGGCCTGACCAATGCAGAATAGAGTGGCACTATAACTTCCCTTGATCTAGAAACTATACTTCTATTGATGCAGCCTAAAATTGCATTGGCTTTTTTAGCTGCCGCATCACACTGTTGACTCATTTTCAGCTTATGGTCTACTTGGACTCCTAGATCCCTTTCACATGTGGTCTCATTCAGCCAGGTGTCCCCCATCCTATATCTGTGCATTTCATTTTTCCGCCCTAAGTGCAGAATCTTACATTTCTCCGCATTGAATTTCATTTTGTTAGCACTGGCCCAGCTTTCTAGTCTATTCAGGTCATTTTGAATTTTGATCCTGTCCTCTGGGGTATTAGCTACTCCTCCCAGTTTAGTGTCATCTGCAAATTTGATAAGTATGCCCCCAATTCTGTCATCCAAATCGTTAATAAAGATGTTGAATAGCACTGGGCCCAGGACAGAACCCTGTGGGACCCCACTGGTCACTTCTCTCCAGGATGAAAAGGAGCCATTGTTGAGCACCCTTTGAGTTCGGCCAGTCAACCAATTACAAATCCATGTAACAGTTAACTTGTCTATCCCACATTTTGCAAGCTTGTTTGCAAGAATGTCATGGGGAACCTTGTCAAAGGCCTTACTGAAATCGAGGTATACTATATCCACAGCATTCCCTTCATCTACCAAGCTGGTAATTTTATCAAAAAAAGAGATCAGGTTCGTTTGGCATGACTTGTTTCTCTGAAACCCATGTTGGCTTTTTGTGATTATGGCATTGGCCTCTAAGTGTGCACAGACTCTCTGCTTAATGATCTGCTCTAGAACCTTTCCTGGAATTGATGTCAGACTAACTGGACGATAATTGTTGGGATCCTCTTTTTTTCCCTTTTTGAAGATGGGGACAACGTTTGCCCTTCTCCAGTCTGCTGGGACTTCTCCTGTTCTCCAAGAGTTCTCAAAGATTATTGCCAATGGCTCTGATATTACATTTGCCAGTTCTTTTAATACTCTAGGATGTAGTTCATCTGGTCCTGGAGATTTATATTCATTTAGGTTAACCAGGTATTCCTGTACTACCTCTTTACTTATTCTTAAGTATACTTATACTTACTTAGATGCATGGCTTTTGAGTGGATTGTTTTTGGGCTTGAGTTTGTATCTCCAATTGTACAGGTATGTTATGGAGGACACCACACTTACAATTTTTATTATGTCAGGTGTACGTGAGTAAAAATAAAAATCTTCAATAGGTGACATAGATACCTGGATGTTTGGCAGATTGTTTTTGGGCTTGTGTTTGCATCTCCAATTGTAAAGGTATATTATGTAGGAGACCACACTTGCAATGCTTAATATGTTTTTCCAAAACACACCCTATGCAGTCAACTGCAGCAGAATGTATGTGCTTGTGCATATGTGTGTGTATATGTGTGTGTATGTATGCTTATGCATGTATGTTGTATGTATGTATGTACACATTTTATTTCCATACACTATTTTTGGTTGTATGTGTATGCGTATGTGTGTGCTTCTTCATATGCATATAAGGCCTACCTATAATATATGCATGATACCTGTGACAAGGTCACTAAATCTCCCATTATAGTCACATGTCCTTTGCAGAAGCATTGAGTATCTATGGTTCCTGTTGATGAACTGCCCACCCTGATACACTGGGAAATTATGTTGAAGTGACAAATGTTCATTGCTCTGATCACCTGTGTCTTTCCAGCAGACCATGAGGCTAAATGACTGGAAATAGCGACAGTAGATGCACACAAACACACCTAAAAAGTTCCTTTTCTATGATGTTTAGCTGCATAGATGATGCAATGATGTGATCAGCTTGATTGGCTTAAAAAAAAAATTCAGAACATCCAGGCAAATCCCAGTGAGAACCAGAAAGTAGGTTTGTTTTTGTTTTTTTTAAAGATATTCCATGCAATTGGGAAAATATTTGCTTTCATAGTGGGGATGATGCTACCTGGAGCAAAAGTGAATCACAGATCAGTTTAAATGTAAGTGAGAATAAAGCCTACAAAGAAATTCTGAAGCAGCCAACACAAGCAATACTTTCTTCAAGTCAGGCTGTCCTTCTTTCGACAGAGATCTGTTGGCAGTTCTTCATAGCATTGGGAAAGAGTGAAAGAAGGAGAGAGGAAGCAATTAAGGGACCTGAGTTCTTTTTCTATTCTCCTCTCCTCTTCTTCTTTCCCTGCCCTGCCCTGCTCACCCTCCAATTTGTAACTGACGCTGGTGAGGAATGAAAACTGAAGATTGTGGCACTTGCTTGCTTGATGGCAGGGGAGGTGAGAAGGAGGAAAAAAAAAACGAGCCATGAAGTCTTTATTTCAGAGTTCAATTTACCTTATTGTTTGCCTGCCTGCATTTCAAAAGCCCACTTCAGTTTATAAAATCCCCAATGAAGGCATCATTGATAGGGATATTATTCTTTAAGTGGAGTTACTAGTTCAGCTGATAGACAAGCACTGGGGAGGGAGGGATAAGTTTGTTGAGCTAGAGATGCCGTTGTTCAATAATTTTGTTCTTGAAGGAAGCAACAAGTAATTTCAGCAATTTTTTTCATTGTACAAATGAAATTTTTTTTGCAGTTTTCAAATACTATTTGCAGTATAGAAACTATATTGCACAATTGTTTTGTGGTGAAAATAGTGGATTTTGCACAAGAAATAATTGGTATGTACAGAAATATTATTCTATACGTGGAAAATGTAGCTTCCAATGCAGGAAATGCTGTTTTCTATGAAAAATTATCACAAATTTTATGCAGAACAAATCCTGTACCACAAAATTTCTTATCAGGCCAGGATTCTCCTCAATGGGATTTCCTGAGACATGAGAAAGACACTTTTGGATCTATCTATATAGTACTGTTTCCATCCCAATGTTTAGCTAGATTAACTGAGGGAAAGCAGAGAGGAAGGGAAGTGAGACAGACAGGGGATCTTCTTGCATTCAAATTTGAAGATGAGCCATGACTATAATTTACCATAATCTACTGCACCTTCTCTGGACCATGCCAGAATGAGCTTTCATAAGCAAGATGTCTCCCTCTCAAATATGTCATTCTCTATCACCCTTGGAGGATTTGAATATGGGCGGAATACTGGAGCTATGGCTTGTTTCTTGGATAATGCCCCTGATAAATACTAACTTTATCTCAGAATGAGGAGAGAATTGCATTAATTATTTGTCTTTCCATGCATCTGTCTAGGAAGGTTAACCTAGACTCTGGGGTGAAAGAGTAAAAACAAAACAAAACAAAAAATCCTCCAACCATCACCTGGGACAAAAAAAGAAGCACAATTAAAACTCTGGTAGACTGGGCAAAACAGATCTCTGAACCCCACTTCTTGGAAGATAAACTGAAGCACCTGGACCAAGCTCTACAGGCCAATGGTTACTCCAGCGCAGACATCAAAAGGGCTGCCAGGCCCAGAAAAATCCAGAGGAGGGAAGACAAACAACCACTCAAAGGGAAGGTATTTTTGCCATATATCAAAGGAGTCACAGACAGAATGGGGAAACTGCTGGGGAAACACAACCTTCAAATGGTTTACAAACCGACAAAGAAAAGCCAGCAAATGTTTTGCCCAGCCAAGGACAAGAGAGACCTCTACCGCATGCCATGCAGCTGCAGACAGGTCTACATAGGAACCACCAAATGCAGTGTGCAAACAAGAATCAAGGAACATGAGAGACACTGGAGACTGGGTCAGCTGGAAAAATAAGCAGTAACAGAACATGCTATAAACCATCCAGGGCATAAAATGCTCTATGAAAATAGTGAAATTCTGGACTATGCCAACAACTACGATGGCAGAATGCATAGGGAAGCCATTGAAATCCATAAACACCTGGACAGTTTCAACAGGAAAGA
This sequence comes from Urosaurus nigricauda, assembly GCA_034509955.1. Taxonomy (NCBI): domain Eukaryota; kingdom Metazoa; phylum Chordata; class Lepidosauria; order Squamata; family Phrynosomatidae; genus Urosaurus; species Urosaurus nigricauda. Next base: position 135,394,300 of record JAOEGL010000003.1, read on the forward strand.
GGAAAGCCTGAGGGTAAACAAGGCTTGGCTAACAGTCCTGAAGAACAGCAAGATTAAGACTCAACCTATGCAAATGAGAAACAGCCTAAGGCCAGGAGATTCCCAGCAGAAAATGAGCACTAATTAGCAGACGTTAATCTTCTTTTGCATATCCACCCACCCTGAAGCCTGCCATTAGCAACAAAACAATACAACTGCAAATCACTCCTCCCTTCACAGGGTCACACAGGATATATACCCAATCCTTTTCCAGGCAAACATTCTCAGAAGATGTCAGCCACAGATGCTGGTGAAATGTCAGAAAGGAACTCTTCTAGAACATGGCCACATAGCCCGGAAACTCCACCAAAAAAACTAGAGTAAAAAAAAAAAAAAAGAAGAAGAAGCTCCCTTTGGGGAAACCTGCCCTGAAAAGAAATGGTTAAAAAGTGGTTCTTTTCAGGATGCTGTCCAGAATCATGGCATCAAGGCAGATTGGGACCATGCTCATTTGTTTGCCATGGCTCCAGGGCGAGCACCTCTGAGGCTGCCCCAATCCACCCTCTTTAGCTGGTCTGTTTCACCCTTCTGTTTATCTTTGTGAATATCTTATCCTATATTTCCTCTGATTTCTCATAGGTGATACTTCTTTTATGCAATAGTCTTTCCAAAGCTTGTTTGCTATACCAAGAATATTTTATTATCCCAGGTTTCAGTTTTCATTTTGTTGATGTTATGTTCTTTCAAGTCAACTCTAACTTATGATCACCCTATCCCAGGATTTTCTAGGTGGATCTGAAAGAAAGCCCTTCTTGAAGATATTAAAACTCATGCAGGCATGTGTAGTGGGAGAGTGTCTTTCACATAATCCAGACCCAAACTATATAGGGCTTTAAAGGTAATTACCAGCACTTTGAATTCTGGACAGAATAAAAATATGTGTACTTTTAAAAAAATATATTCATTTTTCTTACTTTTTAAAAAAATGTTTGCAGGTCCAAAGACAAAAAATAAAAATAAAAATAAAAAAAAATATGTAGGGTGATCTTTCTCCTCTCTTTTTCTTTATCCTCTTTTTTTCTTTGGACTCTTTCATACAAGGCTAAATTGGAAGTATAATTTAAGGTCAATTCGAATGCAATCATGGGCTTTATGTTATTGCAAATTAACTCTTCGCACGCAAATTCGGGCAAGAGGGAAGCCAATTCGAATGCAATCATGGGTTTTACCTTATTGCGAATTAAAGCTTCGCATGCAAATTCGGGCAGGAGGGGGTTATTTTCGGGTAATGGGAAGTAATTCCGAACGGAGCAGGGGTTCATGTAAATTCACTGAACAAGCGAATTTACATAAATCCGCATTGGCTCCATTTGGAGTTGGGAGAAATTCCTCCCCGTTTGAAAGAGTCCTTTGTCTCTCTCTGTCAGACCCCTTTCTCTCCTTGCCCCTTTCCTACCTTTAGCTTCCTGGTGTGCCAGAGGAGAGACAGCTAGCTTTTTGCAAAGATCTAAACAGATTTCTTGCAAAGTGTTTTTGAAATCAGGTAGAGGGAACGGATGTATCTATGGTCCAACTGCATGTTTCCCAGAAAACTACAGTTCCTATAATTCCATATCATTGAGACAATGCAGTTAAAGTGGTGTCAAAGTGGATTATTTCTGCAATGCAGATGAAGCCTCTGTTGCTTTCCAAAAGAGTTTACATTGATAGTACTTTAAAATCCAATGACATTGCTACTGCTTTACAATCCAAATAACAATAAAATGTTGATCAAAACAAAAACAAAAAACCACCACCAACAACAACAACAGAAAGAGCAAGGTAAATGATTAACATATGCTTCTCAAAATGCATTTCTCAGCTCTGTCTTCTGAAACCTTGAATCTGTTGTTTCCTTGTAAGGTGATTCCTACAGAAAAAGTTCTGTAGGGAAGATGCCACAATGAATGTTAACTGCCTGCCTCATTTCAAGAGCTCTTCTAATGGCCACAGTCCATAGGAGGGGTGGACTTATGGAGGAGACAGTCTTTCAAATATCCAAGAGTGCTATGGATCTTTGTAACTCCCTCTCTCCATCTGTTTTTATATACAATGTATGCATATTGATCATTAAAATTATTTTCTTTTTGCTGAGAGAAGTGCCACAGTTTTCTCTGATTTTCCCCTCCTTCTTTTACCAGTGTGATAACTCTTCTTGCTAACTTGCAGCATATAACAGCATGATGCACAGCATGCTACAAGAAGACTAAAAAATATGCATATTTAGCTACTTTTGCCTCCTGCATGAGTTTGTTACATGGGTCTTGGAGGAGGCATTAGAGTTTCTCAGGAGGTAGAAACCATGCCTACTTTTTGAGGATATAATAACCGACATGAAAATATATTTTGAAGTTGTGCAAATCAGCACTTATGGTCATTTGACTTCAGTTAATTATGGGCTGGAAATGCTTTTTCTATTCACTTTCAAATCTGCTGTGGATCCTCCAAACTGGTATGCTACAGTGCCATAGGGAGTAACTTGTGCACTATCTCTTTTGGCATATGGTAAGGTGAGTGTATGTGGATTTTTCCTCTTCATTTTACTGGCCAGTTTTACAAACAGTCCATTAATTTTTCATGCTGTAGCAGTTTTTGGCATAACTTCTGTGATACTCAACATTTGCTGACTTGGCATTTAAAACTTTGATGAAATTTAAAAAGAAAGAAAGAAAGAAAGAAAGACAAAAACAAACTGCTAAATTCAAGCCATTCTGCTGATGCTGCCATTCTGCTGATGCTGCCTATAAGAGTGTGTGTGGGTGTCTTGCATTTCTGCTTTTATTTATTGATAGATGTTCATTAAAACAGCTTATGAATTATTTTGAAAAACTGGCTAAATGTTATAGCTTGCCTCTTTTAAGATGGACATGATATTTCATGTAGTGATCTTAAATTAAAAAAAAGGAGGGGGGAGCATTTTTGAGAGGCAATATCAGGCACAATGTTTAAGGACTGAAACATATACAGTAAGTATAAGGGGACTGGAGGAATGATTTGCAGATTACAACTACCAGAATCTCCATGGTCCATGCTCAGGGATGCTGAGAGTAATAATCAAAATAAATAAATAAATAAATAAATAAAAATGGATGCACAGTCTCAAAATACCCTTTACCTCATATTGGGATGTCAATCCTTCATGCTAACCACACAGTCCATTACCAAATGGATAGCAGTCATCTGTATAGACAAATAACATGGATGGTCACAGAGTAAGCACTTTGTCCAGCTAGAAAGTTTGAATAGGATTGTCAAAGGCAGTATGCAATTTTTCTACATTCGAGACAGCTTGATAAGAAATGGGCAAATATCAACTTCATTTGGTAGAACAAGTAGATAATGGTCTAATGATAAACCAATGTGATAATAATAAGCCATAGCTAAATTCAGGCTTATGAATCCCTTCCATCCTCTACTATTTTCATTTTATTGGTTTTTCTTAAAGTCATAAAGTGTTGTAACCATTGCTTTAAAAAATCATCAAAGGCCACCTGTTCAAAATTTCTAACTTATGAAATGTCTGAGCATTGCTTTCCTGATACTATAAGACCACTGAGAACCATTTTAAGACCACAGATGAAGAATAAAAAAAACATGTTAGCATCTGTTAAGAATCACAGGAATAAACCCCAAACTAATTACAACTCTTTCCCTGCAATATTCTTATAATTCCTCCTGCAATATCAGAAAATATAGTCACTCCAATGGCAACAGAGACTTACAGACATATATAATGGGCTAGACAGCTTCCTGTTCTGCATTGTTCATTCCTTGGAACTAACTCAGCAACAATTCTCTTTAATAATACAAAGGTATTTGAGAAAATAGAGCTATATTCCTAATGTTTCTACAATGATCACCTTAACTCTTCTGCTTGCCTCAGTATTTTAATTTCCAGTGGTCTGATTAGCAGAAAGTAATAATGAAGAAGCAGATGGTTGTCAGAAACCTGCTTACTCCAATCATGCAACTGAGAATTTAGTGAGCTACTATTTGAAACTTGGAACAAAATGAAACATTTGTGCATTGAAAACACCAACAGAAATTTTAAGATTGTAAAACGTTTAGGGCTTATAATTCATCTTGTTGTTTTGCCTTTTTTTTTTTTTTTTTTTTGCTTCTCTCTTCCCAGAAAGTTAAAATGTATAAAGTACATGAACAGAAGACAAGGATCTGTGAAAGACATATAATACTTCATATGAGCTTCAATTTCTTCATAAACTTCCCCAAATAAATTTCTAAACATCATGGAGTAATTGACTCGGCTTCTTCAAAAACAGGATGATTAATTAGATTTGAAATAGCTGAAGAATATTAGGCCAAACTCCCAAAGTGTAAGCATTTGCTTTGAATACATTATCCCCAAATCTACTATAGTTCTTTGTTTTCTTGTGACAATCTTAGACTAAGGACGTCAAGTGATTGACACAAATAGCAAACAAAGAAACCTGGAGCCTTTGGATAATTAGCCTGTTAGAATCTGCCAGAAGCAGATAAATGCAACACAATTAAGGAACTTTAAAGTAGCCATCTAAAATACCAAAGAATGAAAGGGAAAGGAAGCATTTGTTCCTATTGCAGAAAATCAACTAAGTTAAAAAAAATATTTTTCCTATACTCAAATCACCTCTATTGGATTTATAAATTTGTGATTAGTTAAAAGGCCATGAAATCTTAATACAGTGGGGTGGAAATCATGCATTTTGTATGTCACATGTAGCCTCCATAGCAATTTTTATGGCCCCCAGAACTCCACCCACTGTTTGGAATTATTGCAAATAATGGGAAAATCATGACTCTAAGAGGGGCAATTCTCATCAAATATAAGATCTGCTCTTCCTCTCTAGCATTCTGGCTAAAACTCTATGCTTGTTTGCTTTAAAAACTCAGAAGATATTGTTGAGCATACCCCACACTTTATTTTCAGGTCCTCATATTTTTTTTTTTTTTTACATCTGATATCTTGAGATAGCATGTTTTGGAGAGATTATTTACTTTTCAGGAATATTAGGCCAGGTTCACAACAAAAAAGATTATTTCCCTGGAGGCATGTGTACATCCAGGATTTAAAAAATAAAAATCTAAAGTACACCTTCCTTTCCCAGAGTAATTTACATTTCCTTTTGTAGCTTGAGACAAAAGGTCTCTTAGCACCTAAGGTAGTAAGCCAATCTTTTCTCTACCCCTTCTTGTGTCCCCAGCAGAACTTCTCCATCCATCCATCTCAGGGATATCTGATCCAATCCCTGTTTTGTTATGTTTTGACACTTCAGTGACCACATGATCACTTAGAATAACTCCCTTTGCACACTTGGTCACAGTCTTTGGTTAGATTATGCCTTTCAGTATCAGTTTATGGCTCTGACACACTTATGATGATGGGGAGAAATGGAATCTCTTTCATAAGCTGCTTGTGATTGTTATTTAGTTGTAGAGTCAGAGTATTGCGTTAGACCTGGGTGGGGAACTTTCTCCAGTTAAGATGAGAAACTTCCATCTAATTTTAATTATTTCCAAGCATTTTTGGATAATTTTTTTAAAGAGAAGCCCAGACTTTTCCAGTTGTTATCTGAGTGTCAAACTGTATAATACACTTAGGGTATATTTAGAAGTGTTGATGTTTCATTTGGTGAAATATATCTGTAAGTGAACAGATTTCTTACACATATTTAGCAAGCTTCAAAAGGTAAACATGTTTAAACATGCAAATCTTGCTGATACTCACATCTTTAGGTGCTAGATTGAAAATGTGTCAACTGTAGAGAGCTTGTGTGTGAGAGTGTGTGTTGCCTCTTGAACTATGATGGTCCCATGAATTTCATTTTTTATTATTATTATTATTATTATTAATTATTGCAAGGAATATTCAGAGCTGGTTTATCCAGATTCTTTTTCTGAAATATAGCCACAGCACCTGCTATTCATTTGTCTCCTATCCAAAAGCTAATCAAAAGCACTTGGTATTCATTTGTCTCCCATCCAAAAGCTAACCAGTGCTGACAAAGATCTCAGACCAGACAGGACCTGGTGCCTTTGGGTTTATCCATTGCTTTTAAAGTCCAGTTTTAGCCATAAATCTGAACTAGCTCTACACCAACTCAAAGCTTCTTTTTTACAGCTAGTTTTCCTTCCCTATAGTACTGTGTTCTCCATCTTCAGTATTTCATGTATACACAGTTAGGGCAGAGAAAGAAATGACAGACCAGTCCTTTTGACTCCATTAGATCTAAAAGCCTTAGCAACAAAACTCTGAAAGCAAATATATCTGGGAATTAAAGCTGTGTATGTCCATTCCAAAACCAGAACTCCAGATGTAGGTTCCAAACTGTTTAGGTCCAAAACACACTGTAGAAATAATCCAGATTGAGACCACTTTAATTGCCCTGGTTAAATGTTAGGGAATTATGGGAACTGTAGTTTTGTGAGACATTTAGCCTTCTCTGTCAGAGAGCTCTGGTGTCACAATAAATTATAATTCCCAGGATTCCCTAGCACTTAGCCAGGGCAATTAAAGTGGTCTCAAATGGGAGTATTTCTACAGGATGTTGTGGACTTTAGATTTATTTATAACATCAAGGGGAAATCAACTTTTACTCAGAAACATCCACTCACACATGCATACAAGAGCTAACACTGTAAAAGATGGGAGCTTGATAGCATTTCAGAGGGTAGGGCAATACATTACCTGTTCCAGAGATAATTCTCCAACCAAGGAAAAGCTATAGAATGGATCATGCCCAGATCACTACCTGGAAGTGAGTTTGCTAGTGATATTTAGGTGAAATCCAACAGCATTTCTGCCAGGTTTCAGCTGAGACTCAATTAGAATGGCCCAAACAACCATTTATATAAGGTAAACAGGGTCTTTGGGATAGTGTCTCTGGAATTTTGAGTGTTTTTTTCACAGATGAAAATAGGCTGCAAATGTGGAAATGGCAGGAAAATAAATGCAAGCATCCTAAACAAAAAATATGCCATCTCCAGGTGGCAGTGCCTTTTGATTTCCAACTTTCCTGGCATGTACTTGGTGTCTTGTCACCATCACATTCTGAAGGAATTATGCAGATTCCAATCTTAAAGGGTCTATCCTGTCTTTAGTGTTGCCCAGCCAAGTCCACTGCATCCCCATATTTGGGCAGACAACCTTCTAGCATTGGGGCACCCTTCTGTGTCTACATGTCTACATATCCACTTTTAATATTGAGTTGATAGTGGTGATGGAGGGCTGGCCTGTATAGTAACAATCCTTAAGGCTTAGGGTCTCTCTAAGTTAGAAATAACATGAAGGAAGAGAACGAAAAAGGAGGAGGAGGAGGAGGAGGAGGAGGAGCAGCAGCAGCCCAGGCAGCTAGAGATGTGGCAAGTTTATTTACTTAATCCAATTTCAACAGGATTTTGGTTTGAATATGAATATGCCATTCTTTCTGAAGCTGAGGGAGTGATCATGATCACCTTAGTTTTAAAACTTGGTAACAGTCATGAGTTGCAAATTGCTAAATGATAACATAATGCTGGAAGTGGAGGTGTGAGAGAGAAACAAAACACTCAACAATTAGGTCTTTCTCCTTTCAAATTTGTGGCAACGTAAGCCTTAAAGTAATGTTACTTTCTTAGAAGCTTGTGTGGAAATAAATTATATAGTAGCAGGGTAATTTAGAAGTACTGAAAAAAATGTTTTTCATTGCTAGAGAATATTACATGCTCCAAAAAGGCCATCTGCTTCATTAATGTCAGCATAAAACCTTATGAAATTCATGAGTTTGCCTTAAGTCAACAGGCAACTTGAAGGCATGCACACACTTATGCACACATGCACACACAAACATAATCTACATCAGTGTGCCATTTCCACTATATAATTTCTCTTTCTTAATAAGTGCTTTTCCTATATTTTATAAGCACAATCACAGAAGGAGTTTTAATTCTAGAGTTCATAGTTCACTCCCCATATTAATTGAAAACAGATTTCTCCTACAATCAGTTCTTTCCTGTGCATTGTTCTGGTGGTGGCAGAGGTGGTGGTGATGGTGTGTCCTCAAGTCATTTCCAATTTATGATAATCAAAAGGCAAGCTTATCACAGAACTTTCATGGCAAGATTTGTTCATAAAGGGTTTTGTCAGAGCCTCCTTCAGAGGCTGAGATAGTGTGATTTGCCTAAGGCTACCGAGTAGGATTCTATAGCCAAGCAGGGATTGGAACACTGGTCTGCAGAGTCATAGTACAACACTCAAAATACTACACCACACTGGCTCCATATTATTTTCCCGTGTACTGCTTCCTAAATCATAAGGTATGTTAAAAATATTTTTTTCTATCATTCTTTCACCAACTAGAATTTTTCAGTGGCATATGCACCACTGGGTCCTTAGAACAGGAATGTAACTAGTCACAAATGACTAGTTAATTAATAAATAACTACTTAATTACAACCAGTCTTTTTTCTAATAACGAAGGTATAACCAACCTTACATGACAACTGTGACTTAACAAAGGACGCCTTCACATCTTTTGTGTATACATGACATTTAAGAAAAGTTTATAGTCACATAGCTGTGGTCCCACTAAAGGTCAGAAAACACGTTTCACATTGTTCAAATACTGGTTTGTAATGTGCCTCAGTATACTTTCCTGTGCTTGTTGTGGATGTTGAAGCAAGTGCAATGGATAGGAAGAGACTATGGGGCAGTATAGACAAAAGGGCAGTCTGCAGCTGTCCCTTTTTGCTGCACAGTGATGCAGCAGCAACCAAATGGAGCTGCACCACTGCACACCAAAAAAGAAGCTGCCTAGAGCAGCTCTTTTTTGTGATGTTGTAAGGGCTACATCACAGCCCCTACAACATCACTTCTGTGCATCACCGTTTAGGTGCTGCAGCACAGCTGCACAGCTGCAACATCCACTGTGCAGGCAGTCCATTGTGGCTGTGCCCAGCCTTATCTTGTCCTAAAATCACCACCAGGAGTCACATCCTGGCAGTGTGTACAGGGCCTATGTTTTGTTTCCAACACAAGCATTACACAATGTGCAGAGTTGTTCAAAGTAACTGTTCTAGTTACTTTTGAGAAATGGTTGAAACCATTTAACCAAAATGGTAAAACAGTGGGTCATGGAACTATAAGTGTAACTACTTCCAAAAAGAAGCTACTGATAGTATGCCCCAGAAGCTCTGAGGTTTGTTTTGTGCTGATGCTGGCCTTATTTTATGCTGATGCAGGTACAAACTAGACAATGCAGCATTAAAATGAGAGTGAGGGAGAGAAAGGATACATCAAACCAAAAAGCAGGCATGGCAAGGCATTTTTAGATCCTTATTATGTTATAAAAGTAAACCATGATACATCAGATTTGTGTTTACTTCTCCACATGTCCTCAAAGCACTTCTCGTTTATTCCCGAGATGGATGTAAAAGCATGCTTTTGATCATGCTGGAAAAATCTGTTTGACAAAAAGCACACTTTTATGACCACCTCCCTCTGGAGGGAGAACAAAAGTGCTATGACGTTATGCAGGGAAGTAAGCAGAAAACAGCATCTATCTCACTGGTTTGGATCACATCTAAGATAGTTGATCCTCTTTTTGTCACCTGTATCTTCTCAACAATGGAAGGCAAAAATGAAGAATGTGTTTCAAATTGCAATCTTGTGAATTTGACTTCCAATAAATACCAAGGTGGCTGAATAGTCCCATTGATACTATATTTTATCCCCTTCCAGTGATCTGCTCTTTGTAGGCAACATCCAAAACTTCAGTGCAGAATGGAGGTTCATAGCAGACACACACAATGATGTAACTGTTCTTTACCTCCCCTTTAATTTTTAACCAAAAATCTCATCTCTTTCCCAAGCATTAATCATGGGTTTGTAGATGTCTCTTATCTCTGGAACTCCCTTCCCAGGGAGGCCAAAATGTCTTCCTCGCTGTTGTCCTTCCATTGGTAAGCTAAAACCTTTTTATTCAGGCAGGACTTTAAAACTGAAAGTTTTTAAAGAGCAGGCTAGGAGGTGCTATATTGTTTCAAAGAACATTCATCTTTTTAAATTGCATCACATTCTTTTATTTGATTTTAATACTGTAATAATTGAATTATATCTCAGTAATGTTTGTATGTTTTCGGTTGTTCTGCTCTTTTAAATTGTGAGATGCTTTGAATCCCAATTGTGTGTGTGTGGGGGTGGGGGGTGGGGGTGATAATGGGATATAAATAGTAATACAAATAGAGACTCCCTTATCCAGAATGACAAAATCTGAAATCCTCCAAAAACTTTTTTCATGGGTTGAAATTATTTTTTAAAATTGGATAAAATTATCTTCAAGCTATTTGTATAAGTTATATATGAAATATAAATGAATGTTGTGTTTAGACTAGGGTTCCATCTCCCAGATACCTCATTATGTACAGATATGCAAATACATATACTCTAAAATCCAAAAATGATAAAATAAAAATAAAATAAAAAACAAACCCAAAACACTTCTGGTTCCAAACATTTTTTGCTATTTGGTCTATTTCTTTGAAACAGGCTTTATCTACATTCCAATCACAAGACTGTTTTCACGAGATTTCAGTAATGCCTATTACATACTATTTACGTTTGTGTTTTAAATACTCAAATTCATCTTCTTTATATCCCATGCTCTGTGCATTACTGCAAAGTCATTCTCTGCAGCTGCCTCTTTATTGCCAACCCATGGTAGGTTCTAGTGGCATCACTACTATTACCCATATCACTAATCTTAGTGTACCCTTTCTTCAAGAATACTGTCTCCCACATTCCTCAATTTAAAGTCTTCCTGATTAGGTCTTTGAGATTCCTAGCAAGAGACCAGTTTCTCCTTTTCAGAGCACAGAGCACTTTTGGAGCCACAGTGTCTAGAATCCTCCAACAAAGATTTCCTTTCTTCAGATTTTCTGGGGTAGGGGTTCCCAACCTGTGCTCCAAGGAGCCCTTAGGGTTCTTTGCACTTCTCAGGTGATCTGCAGCATCTCCAGGAAAATGAAAATAAAAAATGAATGAAATTAAGAATAAGAATATATTCTCATATACACTCCTAAACATCACTAATTTGTAAGACATAGGGTAGGCCTCTTAGGGGCTCCGCCATAGAAATAAGAGGTCTGTGATCAGCCAGGTGTCTCCCATCCTATATCTGTGCATTTCATTTTTCCTCCCTAAGTGTAAGGTTCTGCACTTAGGGAGAAAAATGAAATGCACAGATATAGGGTGGGAGACACCTGGCTGAATGAGACCATATGTGAAATGGATCTAGGAGTCCAAGTAGACCACAAGTTGAACATGAGTCAACAGTGTGATGCAGCAGCTAAAAAGGCCAATGCAATTTTAGCCTGCATTAATAGAAGTATATTGTCTAGATCAAGGGAAGTCATAATGTCACTCTATTCTGCTTTGGTCAGGCCCCACCTGGAATACTGTGTCCAGTTGTGGGCACCACAATTCAAAAAGGATGTAGATAAACTGGAGCGGGTCCAAAAGAGGGCGAATAAAATGGTTGAGGGTCTGGAAACCATGCCCTATGAGGAACGACTCAGGGAGCTGGGGATGTTTAGCCTGGAGAAGAGAAGGTTAAGATGTGATATGATAACCATGTTTAAATACTTGAAGGTATGTCACATTGAGGAGGGAGCAAGCTTGTTTTCTGCTGCTCCAGGGAACAGGACCTGGAACAATGGATGCAAGCTCCAGGAAAAGAGATTCCACCTCAACATTAGGAAGAACTTCCTGACAGTAAGGGCTGTTTGACAGTGGAACACACTCCCTTGGAGAGTGGTGGAGTCTCCTTCCTTGGAGTTCTTTAAACAGAGGCTGGATGGCCATCTGTCAGGAATGCTTTGATTGGGAGTTCCTGCATGGTGGGGGGGGTTGGACTGGATGGCCCTTGTGGTCTCTTTGAACTCTGTGATTCTATGATTCTATGAGTCAAAAAGATTGGGAACCCCTGGTTTGGGGGATTCTGTGAAATGAAATCCTTAGAAATTATTTTAGTCAAGCTCTGCTCCTTTTCCTCGCAAGCAACTACAGTGGTTCAGAAAGTAAGGTTTATACATTGTCTTACCAGATGAAACTGTTTCAGCAATGGAATATCACTACCAGTATTGTAACAATGAGCCCGAACAGACAGGCCAAAATGAAGCTGATTTGGGTCACTTTGGAGGTATGCTGTTTAAATGGCATATGCATCTTAAGAGGCCAGAAGCCACGCCAAAGCTGCACTCCAGTCCTTAGTAATGGAGTGTGGCTTTGGCATGGCTTCTGGCCTCTTAGGACGCATGCATTATTTAAATAGGATACCTCCAAACTGACCGAAAGCAGCTTTATTTTGGCCTGTCTGTTTGGGCCCAATCTTATGCTGAAAGAAGAGCCATAGGAAAAAGGCACATAAACCAAAAAGATGCCATAAAGCACTTATGTCATCAGCACTAATGGAACTGGACATTATTTGTTTAGACTATGCTAGCAGGTCAGCCCTACCACTAGGCTTAATAGGAAATTGACAGAGGGACAGCCAGGCATGTGGAGAAGAACATTGTAGAAAACTGGCCAGGTATTGTAGATGCCAAACAGCTGGTCTGCTGTCCCCAAGGTCAGTTTAGAATGCAGATATGTCACTGATGCTGAAGTAAGATTCAGTCACTAGTCCAACCAGTTTTGGTAACTGGATGGATGAGGGAGTGCAGCAAGAAATCTCACATAATAATTACAAGGAAATTATAGACTACAAAATATCACGTAGAAGTAAGTGGCTGGCTGACTGTTACAGTACCAGAAGAAGATATTTGAAAGCAACCATAAAATCAGTCAGTTTGTTCATGTAATATTGTTGTGGGATTGCTGTTTGCTTACTGGAACTATTTAAATGTGCTTTTGCATCAAATAGAAATAGATAGGTTTTCAAAAAGATGGTGTCTTGATGGAAGAAGATTGCTCAGAGATGCAGGGACTATACAGCAATATGCATCATTTAAACTCAATGAGGTGTTGGTTAATTCAGCCACATCTCTACTTCCATATATGCTTTTCCTACCCGAGTATTAAGACTAATACCCCATTTTGACTATTAATAATGAAGGGATCTCATATCTACTTCAAAATCAATACGATTATTATGCTGTTAAGTTTTATTAATTAGAATTCCAGCCAACATTAAATAAGAACTGTTTCCTTATGGAATTGAACTTCTCCTTCCTTTCATTTCCCTTGCATCCCCTATCCTCCTTCAAATTTGTTCCAGAGGTCCCGTTCCTGTAGGAAGAAGGGGAATCTCTTCCATACATGTTTTCTATTTCTGAATAGTCTGCTAATTGCCCCACAAAAGAAATTATCATGTTACTTGCTGGATTTTTGCAAACATGTTTCTGCTCAGAATGACCGAAGTTTGTGGAGACATGAACGAAGCAAGAGACACCAACTGAGGTAATTTGAAGTAGACAAGTGGCCTCTGAATTTTGTTAGTCCGTGATGGTGTGTGTGTGTGTATGTGTGCAAACAGTGTGTGCAAATAGCACTGGGTTTGTAAGTTGTGTGACAATCTATTTACAAGCTAATCTGTTATAATCTTTTGACAAGTTGACCTGGGTTTTTAACAAAAGTGCACATTCCCAGAACATCTAAGGACTTCAGTCTTTCTGTTTTTTCATGGGTAAACAGACACACAATTGCATATATTTTGCATATATATATATTAAAATGCTTCTCAGAGGCCCAGTACAGACAGGCAGAAAGTGCTGTCATGGGGCCAAAACTAGGGCTCAGGAGAGCAGCAACCGCACGCTCCTGAACCTGAGGACATGGGGGTGGCATCATTATTGAGTGGCACCACCAACATGGTGTGTATGTGCATGACATATGGGTATCTGAGCATCCAAATGTCTGTGCCAGGAAGTGGCATCATGGCGATGCCCTTCCCTGTTTGTGGGGCTGCAAAAAAGAAGCCGTTCTAGGCAGCTTCTTTTTGGTGGCACGTCTGTGCTGCAGCATGGGGATGCTGCAGCACAGATGCAGGGCATAAACGGGCATCACGGAGCTGCCTGTCTGTACAGCCCCTGAATTGACACAGTCTTCATCTGCACTGGAGAAATAGTTCAGTTTGACAACATTTTAATTGCTCAGTGCTATAGAATTCTGCAATTTGTAGTTTGGGGAGATAATTAGTTTTCTCTATCCGAGAGCTCTGGTGTCACAACAAACTACAACTCACAGGATTCCATAGTATTGAGCCAAACTGCATTATTTCTGCAGTGCAGATGCAACCCCAACACTATATATATATATATATATACACACACTTTAAAAACAGTTATATTTCTCTTTTCCGTTTATTAAAGTAGCAGCCTTTGCAAATCACTGAGGAATTTGTAGCTGGTAAATTAAATAGATTTAGATGGTGCATATCCAAATGTAACATTGCCTTTAATTTTGTACAATTAAGCCATGATGCAGCCAAGCATAATTCTAGCAGTGATTCATTTTCTTTTTAAACAGGATAGGATCCAAATACTGCATACAAAGCTAAGCTTATAATGAAAACCTGATGATTTCCTTACAATATGACTATCTTGCAGCCTTTGCAATTTCTTTCATAACACCCTCTACTCCCATTCTTTGTGCCTGCTTCCAAGTGTGCAAAATGCCTCTACTCATAAAAAGTGACTCATATTTTTTCCTAACACTTTCCATAAGTGATGTACAGTCTGGAGGAATTGGCATCATCATCATCATCATCATCATCATCATCACTATTTGGTTTATATCCTGCTGCCTTATGAGGAAAGACTTAGGGAGCTGGGTATGTTTAGCCTGGAGAAGATATGGTTAAGGGGTGATATGATAGCCCTGTTTAAGTATTTGAAGGGGTGTCACACTGAGGATGGTGCAAGCTTGTGTTCTGCTGTTCCAGAGACTAGAACACAGAACAATGGATGCAAGCTACAAGAAAAGAGATTTACCTCAACATTAGGAGGAATGTCTTGACAGTAAAAGTTGTTTGACAGTGGAACACACTCCCTCAGAGTGTGGCGGAGTCTCCTTCTTTAGACAGAGGCTGGATAGCCATCTGACAGGGATGTTTTCATTGTGATTTCCTGCATGGCAGGGGTTGGAATGGATGGTCCTTAAGGTTTCTTCCAACTCTATGATTCTGCATATGAACTCACCTCTGTGTGAGAAGTTTCTATCTTGTATCCCCACCATTAAGGAAAAACACAACACTATTGAAGGAGTTCAGAAGATTTTAGGGGATCATTAAGGAAGTTGGATGATGTCTAACTTCACATATTCTTTCCATTGAAATACAAAATAGCCATATCAGTTATATATGCAAAGGGATCCTGTAGCAGAGTGAGATGAATTGAAAAAAATAAACTGGTAGTTTGAGCTTTCATCGACCTAATTATTATAATTATTTATTTATTTATTTATTTATATCCCGCCTCTCCCTAAAGATCGAGGCAGGTTACAGTAACACAATTAATACAATAAAATGCAGACTAGAAACAAACCCATAATACATAATCCCCTATCCCTCCACCATAAGCAAAAGAATAACAATAAAATACAGATTAAAATAGTTAAAACAGGTGATTTGGAAAGAGTCAGTTTGGGGCAGAGAGGAACTATCTGTATTAAAATATGTGGTGATATGGTAATGTTTGGGGGGGGGGGTCAGTTGGTCTTGGAAGGCCTGCTGGAAGAGATTCCTCTTGACAGCCCTTTTAAAGGCATTAAGAGTGGTGATATGACAGATATCCTCTGGCAGGTCATTCCACACTTTAGCTGTGGCAGATGAAAAGGCCCTCTGGGAAACCGCAGTCAGACTGATCTTCTTTGGCTGCAGTAGATTCTTCCCAGAGGACCTGAGTGTGCGGGATGGATTGTATGGAGAAAGGCACTCCTGCAAGTAAGCTGGACGCAAGCCATGTAGGGTTAAAAGGTTAAAACCAACACGTTGTACTGCACCTAGAAACTAATTGGCAGCCAATGGATAGATTTTAGGGTTGGTGTTATATGATTGACTCTAGATTTACAGGCAACCAATCTGGCTGCCATATTTTGCACCAATTGAAGTTCCTGAATTTGGCACAAGGGGAGCCCCGTGTAGAGTGCATTGCAGAAGTTGAGTCGAGGGGTAACACCATGTGTACCATTGTTTCTAGGACCCCCCCCCTCAGCTCCAGTAATGGTCGCAGCTGGGCTATTAACCGAAGCTGATAGGCCAGCTGTCACATTGTTCTGAGTCTAGGAGTACCCTGAAGCTGCGAACACAGTCCTTTAGTGGAAGTGTGACCCCATCCAGGAGTGGTTAGCATATCTCCATACCTGGATTAGGGGTCCCTATAGCGAGTACCTCTGTTTTTCCTCTTTCAAGAGATCATATATAATGTGGGTTTTATTTTTAACTGACCTGGCATTGCAAAAGAGCAAGGAAAGGCTCTGTGGTTGGGTTAGCTCATTCTCTAGTTGTTTTGGGATAAGAGGGTGAGTGGAAGGCAAGAAAGGCTTCAAGCATCAATCTCATCTTCCTTTGTAACAATATTTCACCCTGTTAAAGCCATATCTTCCATTACCCTGCACTACTCTTATTGCAGCTCCATAACTAACATCAACTGCCTCACCCAATCCACAATCAGAAGTGTAACCTATCCCTCCAACTCCCCCCCCTCTCCATTAGTTATGCCTTTATTTACTAAAAATATTCTCAGCTGGCATCTAGACTTGCTGTTCTTTAGTCTGCCCTCTCTACAATACCATGCCAGCATAATTAACTCTGATGAAACTGGGGAAGAAGAGACTCCCAACCCAATACCCACAGATGATAAATAATGATGTTACAGGGCAGATAAAGGAGGAAATCTCAGATTTCTGCCCAGTGTTGGAGTCTTTGCCATCATAGCTATTGTGCCGGCATACAATGTTCTTGAGGGCAAATGAAAAGAGATTGTAAAATCTCAGTCCAGCACAAAAGCCTTTGCCAGTGCAGCTATCCTTGGAGTGAGTGAGGGGCCATTGGGCCCACTGCACTCCTGTTCATCCCACGCTGATGCTGCTGGTGGCTAGAAGATGGTAAAGCAGAGAGAAGGGCTTTAAGCTTGCCATTTTCTGGAGCTTCCAGGACACCCCTCGCTATTGCTGTGCCTCCAACAGTCTCAGCTGGCATTGCTATTGTTGTTGGGGTGAGGGAGGATAACGTCTAAACCCACCACACTCCTGTTCATCCCATGCTACTGCCACTGGTGTTCCTGGGGTGGTGAGAGTGGGTCTTTAAAGAAACCACTCAGTGACACGCCCCCAGTGCTGCCACGCTACAGTTGCTGTGGCCCAGGTGCTGTTAAGGGGAAATGTTACCTCCCAGTCTGGTGTCCTCCAGCCTCAGCTGCTGCTCTTCCCAGTTATATTGGTGTTCCAGGGGCTTGGGGCTGGCTTTTTGAATATGCCACTCTCCTGTTTCTGAGGAAGTAGGCTCACATCTATGAAAGCTCAGTGCAACTGATTTTCCAGACAAACATGGGTATGTATTTTTAATTCTATTACTTCTAAATCAGCATCTATTGTATTTAATGGATTGAATGAACACTAATAAAACAAAACTTAATCAAGACAAGAAAGGGATGTGTCAATAAATGGAAAGACAGATAAAGGAATAAGGATTTCACCTAGATTGGATAGGGTTAAATTCCCCTTATATTTGCTTTTGGGGTTAAGATTTGCTCACTTTTCTTCTAGTCTTTTGTCTATGATCCTCTCTCAGGGCATTGATGTTAGGGATGTATTGGATGATATTATTACTTCCAACATAGGAGAATAAAATTATGTAATAATTTTTCTCCATGTTGCCGAACATTTTGGAAAATATGAAGTTTTCAAAGAGCTCTTCTGCAGAAAGACAATCTCTGGCATCCAGAAGAGGAGGGATCCACTTATTCTAAGTGATATTGGGAGGGCAGGATGGGGGGGAAGCAGCCAGAAATCTGGAAGACTATAGCTTTCCAGGATCTTATTCTAACTTTCTAATGCCTGCTTGCCACACATCATTTGGAATTGTGTCTAACTGAGGACTTGGGGAACCAAGAAAGAGCCATGAGGAAAATTATCTTCATTTCAGTTTTCAAGCACTTGAGAATCACTTTGTAGGTTGCTTCTTTCCTTGAACATTTGAATATTCTTTCTATCCTTAGTTCATGATGATCCCTCCCCCCACAGGCTGTTGTCAAGCCCTGAAGTTGCTGTCATGCTGTTTACTTGCCAGGAGGAGGGGAGGGTTGAAGGCAAACAGGCAGTGTTTCACTGCAATGCTTCAGTTGGGGGGGGGGGGGGTTTACATTATTCTCTCAGATCTTTGCAAGAACTCCTCGCAACAACTTATCTCTTGCTATAGTACAAAAGTCAGGACAGGTGCTACCTTGACACCTCTCCCCTTTCTCCTGTAACCAGGAAATGGTTATGGCAGCTCCCATGGGGCTTAACAACTGCAGAGGCTGTGTTTCACAAAGAAGTTGTGAACATGTGCTTGCACAGTATTTGAAAAATGACATAACCAAGTGTAAACCTGAGTTGCATGCTTGTATGTCACCAACAAAATTCCCACCGATCACTCTGAAAATATTATAGCAATATTTCTCTGGATTGTGCTATTGCTGTTGCATTCTTTCAAGTCATTCCTGACCTATCATTTATTTATTTATTTATTTATTTATTTATTTTGCAAGATTTGTTCAGAGGAAGTTTGCCTTTGCCCTCCCGTGAGGCTGAGAGTATATGACTTTTCCAAGGTTACCTAGTGGGTTTCATGGCCAAGGTGGGAATCAAACCCACCAGAGTCATAGTCCAATACTTAAACCATTGTGTGACACTGAGGATTGTATGTGTTTTCAAACCCTAGTAATCCAAGTTCTATCTGGGATGGTTTTTACACATAGTTTGCTTCCTTTCCATGTTCTTATTCTTCTGCATTTTTTTTAAAAAGGGCAACTCCTACAAATTCCCAGGCCTTCTGCATTTTGATGTCACTTCATGCTGCTAAGAACTGTGGGTTTTAATATATTTGTCTTATTTAATTTTATATTAACTTGTTTTAATCTTTGTTAGTTTAATTCTATTTTAAAGGGTGGGAGGATGGGGGTGGGATTGTTGAACTATTTTAACTGTAACTGTTTTTTAACCTTGTTGTACCCCGCCCCGATTGTTCAGACAGAGGGGCAGGTAAATTATTATTATTATTATTATTATTATTATTAGTTTGAATATTACATAAGTGCTCAAATATTATTTAAATGTACTATGAAGCAAATGTTTTCATAAAGTTAAAAGACTAGGGGGCTTTCTAGATTGGCAGGAAAGGGTGACATGAAGTTGCCTTTTCCTTAATGCTTAGCAGCTACACTGCAAGTCCCCCCCCCAAAAAAAAAGGTACAGGCCAGCTACACTGAGGGGTTGTGGGGAAGACTTATCTGAAGTCTTTTCTGTTGCTCCGCAACTACATTGGAAGCTGTCAGGATGCTAGAAACACAGGCGGAGCAGCTGCACGGGTGGCAATGAATGAACCTTTTTTGTTGTTGTTGTTGCCGGCTGCTAACTGCACAGTTGCACCGCTACATCATACAGGCAATTGAATTGCCAGCTGCGAAATGTGCAGTTGCGCAGGTATATCACACATGAAGTGTGCAGTTTTGAAGATCTGTCAAATTACCATTGTGGTTTCGCTTCCCTTTTTTAAGTGTGCAGTTGCATCAGTGCACCATGAATGAACCCCTTTATTTCATAATAATAATAATAATAATAATAATAATTGTTGTTGTTGTTGATGTTGTTAATACCCCACCCCTTTGAGATCAATTGAGGTGGCTTACACATTAAAATACTATTACATCAATAAAACAAACTGCATCCCTCCCCCTTTAAAAAGATATTAAATCCGTTACAATTTAAGTTTATGAATAAACGTCTTTATTTTATGAATGGACATTTTATGCACAGTTGCATAACAGTTACAGCATCCCAGAGTCCCTATTGCACATGTCTAGGGTTTGGATTAGAGCTAGAGCTATGTTTTGGGAGCTTTAAAAAACTGCACAGTTGCACTGCAGCATTTAGACACAGCTGCATAGTTACACCCTTTTTAAAAAGAAGCTGGGAAAAGCAGGTCCTTTTTAAAGCTGCTTCCCCCCACTAAAATGCAAAAGAAGTGTGTTCATGCCAAACTTTTCAGTGTAGGTCATCTAAAGGCTACACTTTCATGCAGGCATGAACACACCCCTTTTTGCCAGTCTAGATCAGCCTTAGATGTAATTAAAAATAAAGATTTATTAAAACTAGAAGGTGCAGACCTGAAATTTGGCTGGCATGCCTTCCTCTTTTATAACAAGAAAAAGCAAACTATGATTTTAATAATCACTATATAAGGAATTTGCTACTGAGAATTTGGAAAGAAATACAAAAAAAGAGAGATATGTTTGAGAATACCTTTATAGGCATCAGCACATGAGGCTTTATATAGAAATATAATATCAAAAGAGAGTTGGATGATATATAAAATTATTCTGGTGTTCCATAATGAAAGATATAGAATAAAGACAAAGGAAGAATTGGAGCAAGAGGGAATTAACTGTGTTTGGTTTTTATATTGACAACTAAAAGAAAGATACATCACCTACTCCAAACAAGAGGAATTTGAAGAATCTAAATCAGAATTAGAAGAAACAATAATGTCCAACAACAAAAAATCTCTACTTTCAAGAATATACAAACTCATCTTGAGAGATTTCATGGAAAGAGGTATCATCAAGGGCAATAAATGGCCACAGAACTTTGGTTACATCCTGGATCTTGACCAGTAGGAAAACAAATTTAAAAAGAGATTGAGTTATACTCAAAATCAGGATATTAGCGAAAGCTACTATAAAGTTTTCTGGGAAACTGAACAAAATAAATAGCTGGTTCCCACACATGAACTTGAGAGCTGCATGTCAGGCCTTTTCTAAAGCCTGCATCAAGGATTTGGCTAGATGGATGGATGGATAGATAGATAGATAGATAGATAGATTTACAGACAGATATTTAGAAAGTAATTCTTGAAATCCATGCCAGTATGTAGTAAAAAATAAAACACAACAACTTCAAATTCAACAATGATCAATATCTTGCAATAGGAGGGATACCTGCTCTACAACATTAAGGGGTAAAACAGACTAACCCGAAAAGGTGTCTTTAAGCTGCCCCTTCTGAAGGTGAAGTGAGCCACAACCCCAATCCACCTTTTTGCCTGCTGAAAAAAAAGAAGCAAACTGCTGCTCCATTTTTTTGCTGGAAAAAAGTAAGGTGTTCCTCCCTGCTGTCTCTGGAAGCCGGCTTTAAGGTGTTCCAGTGGTGTGCAGTGTATATATGCCATGCTGCAGGAGCACCCAGAAGCCAGCCCATGTCCAGGCTGCTGGCTGGCTTGAAGCCATCTTCCAGGCATCTTGGGGGTGTCCGTTCTCTGTACACCACATCCCCAAGACACCCAGAATCTGACTTTTTCTGCCAGGCTATTTCACACCTAAGTCTCCCTCAAAAACACATCTTATAAGCACCACAGCTTCCCCCAACACAGCCATTTCTGTGTTGTCAGAGAGTAGGAGGTTGAACAGAGATGTATCTAGCGATATTCCTGTAACTGGATATCATATGATAGGCATCTGTGGGCACTTTGGTGTGTGTGCGTTTGTGTGAATCCTTCTTATCTCACACCAGATGATATCTTTGCAGTGCACCCAGTAACAGGAATATAGTTGAACATGTCCCCAGTCATATCCCTGCTCTCCAACAAAAAAGTTATGCTCCTTTTGGGGATAGGTAACCGCACTGCACTCTTATAGTGCTGTTATTCTGCTTTGACTGCTCTGGCTGCCTCCTGTTGCATTTTGGGGTTTATAGTGTTAAGGTAAACAAAGGGTCAATTAACCCATTCACAACTAATTATGCAAATCAGGCATTTGTGAAGATTTCCAAGCAGATCTATTTATTCCAAACAGTCTCAGTCTGCATGCAGAGATCCAATCAAGGGACATCCCATGACTGAATCCCCCAAACATGGCACAAACAGTTTTTATTAACCCACAAAATATTCATTGAGCATGCGTAGTTTAACATTCATCCATATATATATCTGTCTAACTGGCAGGCTCTTCTGGCCTGACTTGCAACATCAAGGAATGTCTTTGTAGTAGAAACCTTATCAGCTTGCTAGCTACAGCGACCTTCAGGGAGGCCCGTCTTTCTCTGTGAAGACAAATTCATGCTTAGTTTTCTTCTTCCCTCCTAAGGTGGGGGCTACAAGCCAGATTCAAAAGGACAAGTTTTTCCTTCCTTTGGCTCTATTTCTCACTATGGCTGAACTGTTCATTATTGATCATTAATAGCAGAGATTATTGGTTATCAGTTGGTTATCAATGGCTTTATTAGTTTTCACCTTGACAATAGTTCAGTGAAGCCTATGAGCTCTCTTGATGAAAATTCTAAATGCCCCTCCCTCAACTTCAAATCCCATAATGCAACGGGAGGCAGCCAGAGCAGTCAAAATGGAATAGCAGCACTATAAGAGTGCAATGCGGTAATCTAGGGGTGCATTTTGGTCATTCTATAGTTGGAATGGAATTATGACCTATGAAATGACAATAGTATAAATTTGGTTTATACTTTCATAATTGGATTTTATACACACACACACATGTGCTCGAGCACACACACAGGCACACACACACAGCTCTGAATATATTTTATATTGTTGAATAATTTCCTTCTAGGTTTGACTAAACCCTTTTTCATGTTGGCTTAGTATCACTCTGTCCATATTAACATTTCATTCTTTTTGGTCACAGACATATCCATTGCTTTGTTTTGTTTTGTTTTGTTTAAAAAAGGAGAAGAAAATGAATCTTCTATATGGCCACTGAGAGAATAAATGAAAGCAACAACAGCAAATACTAAGAAGTATTGCTTTAAGTATTTCTAGCATTTCATACTTAGTTCTTGCTGTTATCGTGATGTCATCAAAAACCTTTGATGTATGTGTCTGGCTGTGCAGACTACTTTCTCTGATGACTGTACATAGCCTTAGAGCTTTTACCCCCTTGATGTACCTGTCTAGCCTTAGAGCTTAGCTCAAAGGGTGCATGATGGATGAGATTTTCAGCATAAGCTTTTGAACAGTCTACATTTCCTTGTTGGGCTCTGAGCACTGCTTGGAGGGACGCACATCTACACACACACACACAGAGAGAGAGAGAGAGAGATAGATAGATGCATACATCTGTGAGTATACACTGTGCCATTATCCAGAATTCAAGCTTCTACATTGTAGAGCTAAAGAGCACACAGACAAGAATGTTAGTCATATAGCTGTTAATTCCTTCCCACTCCTAATCCTACGTAACTTCTATAATAACATACAGAAAATATGTGGTAAAAGATGGATATTTCTTGTAACCAATTGTATCAATTAAGACAGGGCTGATTCAGATGCATTAAATCCACCATTGTAATCAGAAAGATTCTACAACATATTTGGGGAACAGTTTCTTATGGTAGGTTAGGTAGGAGAGCTAGTATGTATTGTGGCCATTAAGTATTTGTAGCTTTGTTTGTTTTTAATTATGAATGCTTTTGTGCCATTTTACAATGGATGATCTACACAGGGAACTGGACAGGGGGAGTTTGTCCCTGTTCATTATGTTTGACTTCTCACTGGCTTTTGATACCATAGAGTAGTAATCCCCAAACTCTGGCCTTCGAGGTGTTTTGGACTTCAGCTCCCAGAATCCCAGGTCATTAGCCGAGATTATGGAGGCTTCTGTGTACTGAAGTCCAAAAGATCTGGAGGACCTGAGTTTGGGAAATACTTTCATAGACCATAGTATCCTTCTGAATCACATATCTGGATGGGGCTTGGAGGTACTGTTCTAAAATGATTCATTTCTTTCCTGAAGGAATGTTGTCAAAGGGTGGTGCTAATGGATTCCTGTTTAACTCCCTTTGGCCTAGGAGTCTCTGAGATTTCAGCCCTATGCTATTTAACATCTATATGAAACTGCTGGAAGAGGGTGCTTAGAATTTTGGGCTTAAGTTTGGGTCTTAGCAGTTAAGATGCTGACTCTGATGATCACAAGGTCAGTAGGTTGGCAAGACCCAAGCACTGTGTATAGAGGGAGTTCCCATCACTAGTCTAGCTTCTGCCAACCTCGTAATTTGAAAGCATGTAAAACTGCAAGTAAGTATGTGAGTAAGTTTATTTGAGTAGTATAAGCCATTACAAAAAAGGAATCCTAATAAAACACAAAAATCATCTACGTTATAAACGTAGTATGTTACATCACATAGCTAGAACCATCTAAAAACATTAACCTTATAGGCTCAAACTAAACAAACACAGAGATAAGATACACTAGAAATACATAATATTACTTCACAAAGCTAAAATTATCCAAATATCATTTTTAAAGGTTCAAATGTATCCTGAAACCTAACCATCATCTTTTCAAAACCTCCCCCTTAAAACTGATGTTTTAAAGGAAAAGCAAGCTACCTTTTCAGAAGTATATACTAGAGTGTCTCCTAGTTAAAAAAAGAAAAGAAAAGTCCTAGCTCTTTGAATAAGGGACCTCTTATATCTTTATAAATTGAGCATACAAGTAAATAATGGGTTAGGTCTTCAACTGTATTGGATCCACATGGGCAAACTCTTTCTTCTCAAGTGATCTGTTGATAACATCCATGAACCACAGCAAGGAAATAGGAACAAATTATCCTCCCATTTCTGTAACCAGCTAGTGACAACTGAGGAACTTAAATTGCCTTAGGGTCCACAGCACACACACACCCTATACTTAATCCAGCTACCACCTCAGATTTCTATTTTAAAATGTTGTCATGGAACATGGCTGGCCTTGCAGGTAAGTTACGTGATAAAAAGATAACAAGCTTTCTAATGAAACACACCGTTATAAGCCTGCAGGAGACTTGGAGACTTGGATCTGCTCCAATCAGACTTATGTTAGCCTTATAAACATTGGTTGAAACCAGCATGTAAATTGGCAAAATATGGTTGGCCAAGGGGAGGATTAATTATCTATGACACTGATAAATATAATATCAAATATGTTGAGGTAACTGTAGCCAATCCTAATTTCCAATGTATTAATATAATGAATTCAAACACCAAAACTATCATTTATTTGGTAAACCTTTATATTCCACCTAAGAAATCTATTTACAAGCTTGGTTACTCATGGGGAGATTTGGATACCTTTATGGAACAACTTGAATTCACAAATCAAGTGAGAAGGGAGGAATCCTGGAAGGGGCAGTGTTGATCCTGGACTGGGGTAGCAAACCTTGACTACCAGAATGGAGGGCATGAGTGGGGATGTAAGGAGAGAGAAACTCTGAGAACCCAAGGTCAGAAAGCATATCAAGTAGGAGACAGTGATCAACGGTGTCGAACGCCCCAGACAAATCTAGAAGAACAAGAACTGAGTAAAGGTCATTCACTGTTGCCCAGAAAAGACAGTTTGAGATTTTTGTGAGAGCTGTCACTGTAGAATGCCATGGGTAGAACCCAGACTGAAAGGTATCAAGGATGGAGTTGGCTTTGAGACACTCAAGACAGAGACAATAGACGACCCGTTCCAAAACTTTGGAAAGAAAAAGAAGAAGAGAAATTGGACAATAGCTGAACAAAGAAGAAGGGCCAAGAAAAGATGTTTCCAAGATTGGGGAAAGTAGAGCATGTTTGAAGTCTGAAGGAAAGGAGCCCATGGAGAGAGATTAAAGATATAGAGAAGTGAGGGCAGAAAAGAAGGGGCTATAGAGATAAGGAGGCGAAAGGGAATTGGATCGAGAGAACAAGTTGCAGGTTTGGAAGAGTTCAGGAACATGGAGAGTTCATCCCAAGAAACAGGAGGAAACACAGAGAATTTTGTAGTTACAGGTGCCAGATGATTAGTGGTGGGAGACAAATCAGGAGGAACTATCTCAGATCGGATAGTAGAGATCTTTGAGATGAAATAATTGACAAAGTCAGTAGAGGAGGAAAATGAAGAGACAGGGGGAGAAAAATGCTTAAGCAGAGTGTTGAAACAGGAGAACAAACACTTCTCATTCTCATTAATGCCTACGAAAATAAAAATACTGATATAGTTTATTCAGTGGGGATGCAATAGAACACAGTAATACAATAATGGGTCTCACCTCAAGACCTATGAGCATGTAAGAGGCTTGTTTATGCTGAGCCACTGCCCTTGGCCTGCCCTGCATATCTACTGTCTGTAGACTCACATCTTCTATGTATAAATAATTGCAAGACTATGGGTGGTACTTATCAAGCACCATCATGCAAAATTCTCCAGCCAATACTGCAGACACTATTCAATGTAATCTTTGATCAGTATAGGAGTTCAGAGCTATTTCAAAGCCATTATTCTGGATACCATTTGCCACCTCATTTACTGCAGAAGGAGCTTGCATACAGATCTCCTGCACTGAAACAATTTATAGCCATCACCTCCCTCCCCAGCTTTTTTACCTACATGCTTCTCTGTGTCTCTGAGACTTATTACTGCATGACATCACTTTAATGAACCTTAATCAACTTCCTTTTGTTAACAGAGCTTCTTTTTAAAATTTCAGTGTGCTGCATTCATACTCTTGGTGGAGCTTTTGTTTTATTTATTGGAGTTTGCTTTACATTGGTATGCATAGGTTTCTTTTATTTGTATTTTAAACACATATAGGACATTGTCAGAAGAGAAAAAATGATGTAATAAATCTTATTGTTACTTTTCTCTCTTTTTTAAAAAGGAAGCAAAATATCTCACACAGTGTCAAATGTATTAACCCATTTGTTTTCAACCTTAACCCCCCCTCTCTCGCACACACACACACACACACACACACTTCCTGGTTTAATAATTTGAGATGGTGAACATCAAGTTGACAAAAAATGCATATCTGTGATTGTGGAAAAATATTGTCTATATTTTCTCTTACTGAGAAACCAGGAGAAAAGGATCTGATTAAAACTTGGTCACACAGAACCTAAAACCACCAACTGTGATTCATACCATGCAAACCCTTAGTGATAATACAACACAGTTCTGATATTCTCACATAAAAAGTTAAAAATAGAAATTATAATATCTATTTTATAACAATACTTAGAATTTTGACATTTAAAAAGTTGCTGTTTTTAATCAATGTCTTCAATCAATTAAAGGATAGTCTGGACTCTGCCACAAATTAGATGCCTTGTTGCTTTGAATTACATTTGTGAGAAAAATGGGATAATAAATAAATAAATACATAAATACATGTTGCAAAGATTCCCAATGAGATTCTGCTATCACAGTCAACATCACCACCACCAACCTCAGCAGCACCACCATCCCAATTATTATTCAAAGAATATTATGACATGGGTAAAAAGGAAAAGTAGAGTTTCTCCCTTTGATGTGATTGTCTAGTTGTGTCTGACTGTAGGGAGTGGTACTCATCTGTTACTAAGCCAGGGAGTGAGCATTGTCAAAGACACCTCTGTAGTCATGTGGCCAGCATGACTAAACACCACACAGAATGCTGTTACCTTCCGAATAAAGTGGTACCTATTTATCTACTTGCTTTTTCATGCTTTTGAACTGTTAGGTTGGCAGAAACTGAGACTAGTAACAGGAGTTCACTCTGTAATATAGCTCTTGAGTCTCCAACTGCCAACCTCCTGGTCTTCAGGGTTAGTGTCACTTAGCCACTGCATCCCTCATGGGATATGGGTACATGATATGAAAATTTACATCCTGACAAAGATCCTGAAAGAGAATTCTGATAATCGTTACTTTTTACTTTTGTATTTTTGCTATTTATTTTATTCATTTTAATTATTATTAGCTACCTAGAGCATTTTAAAAGAAAAGGGAGAAAGGAATGAAGGAAATCATGAGCCTATCAAATCTTGTTGCCATGTTAGGATTTCTCCATTAGATAGGGCCACAGTTTCCATAACATGGTAGGCCTAAAACTCATCAATTATAATATAATATTCCCTTTCTAATTTTTCAGCTAATGACTTCCAGGCTTCTCCATGCTGATCAAGCCTGAGGAAAGTTCCCTGGCTGTGGACATGAGATGAGGTAGTTGTCAGAACCAATAGGCTCTTATACTAATGCACAGTCAACCAGTTTTCATTAGGTTGAACAGAAGACATTTAGTGCAGAGATCAGAAACAGAAGCTATCAGTAATGTGTCTCTGTCTGAATTAAAAGCCCCATGCCTCCCCACAATGTAATAAAGGCAGTAGAACTAATTAACTCCGCTCCATACATTTGGTGTGCACTCCAGCCTGTACCCATAACAACCCTCTAACAGTTCCCCCTTTCCCACCAGAATTGTAACATTTCTCACCCTGCTGATAAATTTACCTTGGCCAGAACGCCCCTTCCCCACATGTCAAAGAACGGTTTCCGCAAACAGCATATTAGCAGTACTTTAACCAAAATGCCTTCACACATTCTACATCTCTAATAGTAGTAGTAGTAGTAGTAATAGTAGTATCCATGGTAGAGTCTTTGGATTCTGACAGTAATTAACATTCAGCATGATAAAAAAATGATGAAGTCTAAATAGCAAAATAGTTTGGGAAAAGAATAAAAAGTCAGTGAATATAGTGAATAATGTAACAATTAATTGGTTTACTATGACATTAATATAATCATTTTGTAAAATAGTTGCCTGTATAATTTTGCCCATCAAGAAGGAGCTCCCTTCTTTTTTTTTTGGTTGACATTGCTGAATTAGACTTCTGGACCTGGATAGCCAAGTGGAAGTCCTAATTGCTAGAAATATCCATGGAACTGTTGGGAAAGGATACCAAGCGAAAACCTGTAGAATAAAGTTTCTTGGATGAGCAGTAAAGTTTTGTCAATCTGGCTTTCAAATTACAATGGTAGCCTTGGCCAAAGTTCTAAATACTGTATAGATTTTTGTGAGTATGTGTTTCAGTACATTCATCAACGGAAGCGTGCATGTTGGACTGGGACTCAGCGTCCGGATCCCTCCTCAGTCATGCAAACCTGTTATGTGACCTTGAGCAAGTCACAGTTCCTCAGCCTGAGAGGGAGGCAATGGCAAACTGGCTAAATCTTTCCAAAAAAAAAAAAAAAAAAAGAACGAACGAACGAAAGAAAGAAAGAAAGAAAGAAAGGAAAAAGAAAAAGCTTATGATAGGATTCCTTGAAGTAAAAGTTGACTTGAAATTGCACAGCAGCAGCAACAAGAACAGCAGCAGCATCTACAGTAGCAGCAGCAACAACAACAGCAACAACATGTTCACCAAGCATGCCAACCAGTAGATACTGAGTAAGAAGGTACAAACATTGTAGGCCCAACAATGTTAACTAGGATTAAATGTAAATATGCTCTAAACATATTTAAAGCCTGTCTTATATAGCCAAAATACTCTGAAAGCACCAGATCCCATCTGGCCTTAGAAATGATATATGCTCAGATTTGGTTAGTGCTTGGATGGAAGACTGTAAAGAATGCCAGGTTCTGTATGCTACATTTTGCTTTTTAGAATTATTATTATTATTATTATTATTATTATTATTATTTGAATATTTTCAAGCTGTGGCTGCTTGGATCCATGGATAAAGAATCCATGAATACAGAAGGCTGACTGTACAATGTAATGCTTTTGCATACCATTTGATATTACAAAGTCATTTTATATGTAAATGAATGGTATAATACTGGTTAAGAGGTTCTCTCTCTTACTTATAGAATGTTGTATCTGTATTCTGGTAGCATCTATCCAGGAGTGACTCTTGGTCTGAAGAGGGCCAGACATATGAGGTTAACTGTTGAGCCTTGAGCTGGTCAATTATGGAAGGCAGGTTCTCAGGAGAAGCTTGTACCAACGCATGGTGCCAAACAGTGCACCATGTTGGCGGTGGGGATATGTTGTACTTAGTTACATATGGATATTCAGGATGTGACCAATGAAAGGAAATATTGGGGCTTTTGAGACCGCCCAAAAGGGGCGGTCCATACTCACCCCTTCTAGTGGCGAGATGAGGCCTAGGCTGCCACACGGGCAGCCCCAGAGTCCTCATCTCGCCACTTTTGGAGGGCGCGGGGAACTGGCAAACTGCCGGTTCCCCGGGGCCTCCAAGCAGGGTGCAGCGGGTGCTCTGGGCTCCCGCTGCACCCCGCTTCCCTCGGCGGGGCTGAAGGGGGAAAGGGGCCGCCGCATTTAAAGGCTGCGGCAAAGACCCACCACAAAAAAAGAGCTCCGCATTCGAGCTCTTTTTTTGCGCCGCGGGAAGGGTGCAATTGGCGCCCTCCCGCGGCGCAAAAGCATCAAAACGTGTGCAGCGTATCAAAACATCTTTAAATGGCGGCGTCCATGCGGTTTAGGCTTAGGGAGGGTGTAAAAGCTACTCCCTCCCTAACCCTAAAAGTGGGCTTTTTAGCCCTTAAAACGCTTTTTTTGCCCATCTAAAATGGGCCACTGTGTATTTACCATTCTACCATTTTCTAAAAGCCAGCCAAAGTGTGGCTCCTATTAGCTAGCTAGAGAGGTAGAACCCACTCCTTCCCCTTCATTTCTGGCTTGGCACATATACTTCCCCAGGAACTGCAAGTTGAGATTGACTGGTTGCCTGGCAGGGCAATTAAAATACAATTATTTTAGCCAAGCCAGCTTTGTTCACTCTGCATGTGGTGTGTGTGTGTGGTGTGTGCATTGTTCTTTTAGATATCAGAGATAACCCTTTATGCTCTGCTTGTATTTAGATGAAAGTGAAGTGACCTTTAAATAGGTTACAGGCAGTGAAGATTAAGGGCATAACTCATTGGAAAAGACCCTAAGGCACAATAAAATGGAAGCCAGTAGCAAAAGGAGGAGACCACATTATTCTAGTTCAGAAAGCCACAATCCTGGATTGAAACACAAGAAATGTTGCTAGTTGTCCTGCTTTTATTATAAATCATGGTTCTAAAGATGCAGAGAGTTAAAACAATCAGGATGCAGACAATTCACAGAGACAATCACTGGCAGTGATATCAGAAGCTTCAACTGTCAATTTATTCGACCTCCTGTTTTGGGGGGGATAGAAGATCAATTTACAACACTGCTAGGATAGCACAACATCTAGCTATAGCCATTTGCCAAAGAATTTTGATACAAACTTCTTACTGGTATTGGTAGCCCTTCCCTTTTACTATCATAATTGCAATAAAATACAGCTAAATGGCCCTTCTATGACTTTGCTGTAGATGCCATTACTAGAATTCTTCCATCACACATAAGCTAGCACTAGGAGTCAGTTGGGCTCTGTTTTTCCACACACTCCAGAGGAGGACAGAAATGCCAACAATGGACTAATACCAAGGAGTCAACAGCTCCGGTAACCATGCCTGCTAATCCCTCTTGCCTCAGACATGCACACCCATCACTCACATTCACACCACAATGTTACCACCTCATAAAACTGACTTCAAAGTGGTCCAAGCCCATTTCAAAGAAGGCACCAACATTTGGCCTTTTTCAATACCTTGAGTTTTGACTCAGGGTTGAAATTCACTATAAATATTGGTGCCCTTCCTTTGTTTCCTTTGCTTAGTCCAGTAATAGGCATGCATGCTGCCAGTTTACTTAGCTAGCTCCTCTTTCACTCACCAGCTCCCATTTGCCTCAGGATTAATTGACTTCTTTTTCATCGCCAGACCTATAAAAAGAGGAGCAGCTATCCATTCAGATGTAGTATCTCTGTTAATCTGGCCTACTCTGTTCCAATGTAGCATCTTTTTAATTTCTTAGTCTTTGTGAGCGTGCATGTTTGAGTGATTTTCTTATGATTGTTGTTTCCCTTTTTAAAATAAAACTCAGTATTTGTGTAGGACCCTGCCTCTGGAAGTATTTGTGTCTCTGGACTTGGTATACATAAGAATTTGGTCCCAAGGCTATGTAACCCAACCAGAAGACATTGCCACCATTGAGATAATATTAATTCCCCAAAATCTCAAGGGTTACAAACTGCTTTTTCGATGTGCATGGTCAAATTTCATAGCTTGTTTGAACTTGTTTGGGGTTGGGAAGCCTTGGACAGATTGGGACTGCAAAGAAGGGTTTGAGAGCCAAATATGATTATTGTAATGGTGTAGTGGATTGAGTGTTGGATTATGACTCTGGAGACCAGGGTTCAATTCCATGCATGGCCATAATACCTACTGGGTGACCTTAAGGAAGTCAAATGCTCTAAGCCTCAGGGGAAGGCAATGGCAATCCTGCTCTGAACAAATTGTTCCAAGAAAAACCCATGAGAGGCTCACCTTGGGGTTGTCATAAGTCAGAAACAACTTGAAGATACACAACAAGAACAAAAAGGGCCTAAAATTTGGAGGATGTTGAGAGGCCTCTGAAAGAGGAAGTGAAGAAGAATTCAAGCTTTCTTTGGGCTGGATATCTCCCTTGTGAAACCCATGCAGTAGCATAGCACAGTGGGAAATCTGGGAAGGCAATCAGCAGTTGAGGGTGCTTCTGGAACTGAGTCATGTGGTGGCATATCCATAATGAGCACTCCCATTTCCCTGTAATGCGCCATCATGTCATAAAAAAGTGTGATGGTATTTCTGCATTCCTTGCTGCTATTGCCTCCCCTCCCCCTCTCATATTCATGCTTGCTTCATCATGGTGCTGCAGATGGATTTTACCCATGAGGACATGGAGCTGCTGTGTCCATGGGATTTTGCTCACAACACTTTGACTGTTGGGTTTTCTACAGAGTTTACATATGGATTTTTTGGGGGGAGGGGGGGGTGTCTGTCAAAACCATGTAGTGTGAAATTTGGCTGGTGTGTGGACTGATCCTTTTGACCAGAAGTCGCTACCCCATCTGCTGTCAAGAATGTAGGTCACCACTTACTTACTTATCATATGGTTATGGCAAGTTACAAGCTGATAATATTAATTCTTCTAGAGGAGAAAGTTAAAGATCAAAATTTTAAAATAATAATAATAATAATAATAATAACTTTAATTTTTTTAAAATTTAAAACCACCATTGAGGCCCCCTCCCAATCCTTGAAGTGTTGTATTAGTTCTTTCCATTGATCATAAAATTTTCTCAAAGTATATTCTCTTTCATTCTCAGCTGGCCTAGAGCCATAATAAATTCTATCTATCTTTTTGATTTATCCATATTCTTCATCTCATATAACCTATTGAGCCATTTGTTTACTGTTGGTACAATCTTTCTCTTCCGAGTTTTATCATATATTAATCTAGCAGCTGTGACCATGTATAAAATTACTCTCCAAATTCTTTCTTCTCATTGTATCTCTACCATGTTCAACAAGTATAATTTAGGTTTCATTCAAGGATTAAATTAAATTAAATTAAATCCAGTGATTAAAGAGTTAGGTGATGGAAATAACACACTAAGGGGCAAAACAGATGGCTCCAAAGGAGTGGGTTTCTGCCCCTTTGAGTGCTGGATAGGGGCTACAGCAACCACATGTCGCGCCCCATTCCCAAATTTTTCCAGCCCCAAAAGAAGCGGCAAAATGCCGCTCCTTCTGGGTCTGCAAAAAGGCTGTCTTTGCTGCCACAGGAGCACTTTTTGGTACTCCTTTTGGCATCTGGCATCTGAACACCACACCAAAGGAGCACTGTAATGCCATTCACCATGTGGTCAGGCAGGCATTGTGACAGCGGCTTGGGGATGGAGTTGGGGTGTGCAGTGTGCAGCCACCATTCCCCCACTCCACCCCAACACTAGCCCTTTTGGCAGGTCTGTTTAGCATGTAAGACAGTTTTTGAAGACAATGGCCTGATCTAGATTGGCTAAAAGAAGTGTGTTCATGGCTGCATGAAAGTCTAGCCTTTAGATGAGAAAATGGGAAAGTGTGCCATGAAAATGCTTTTTTTGCATTTTAGGGGAGAAGAAGCGCCTTTAAAAAGGTGCTGGTTTTCCCAGCTTCTTTTTTAAAAACTGCGGAACAGTGCAGCTCCATCTAAAGGCTGCGTTGCAGCTGCTAAGCATTAAGGAAAAGGCAACTTCATGTCACACTTTCCTGCCAATCTAGAAAGCCCCAATATGTCTGTGACTGAGGGGGGAAGGTATAGACAGGGAACTAGCCAATTCAGTACTAACATTAATACAGAAAGGGGTATATATGTTTCTATTATGTATCTGTTTGTTTATTTGTTTGGGTGTTGTTTTTTTTTATAAAATAAAAATAATTTTTTTAGAAACATCAAAAATATGAAAAATCAACTCACAAACCATATGAAATGCATATTTAGTTTTAGACAGATGCAATTCTTAAATATATAACAATGGCTGCTATTTTGGTTTGCATTTCCTTAGAAATACCTTGGCCATTTTCATAGAGAAGGTGGGAAGAAAGAAGGAAATGGTAGCATCTCAGAGACTGTGTAGACTGCCCGTAAGGGATGTCCTTCAACTGCCTTCAGCTGCTCCGTATTGGGGCTGCAGGAACTGCATGGCACAGGCCCAATGTGGTCTTTCCAGGGTGCAAAAAGGAGCTGTGGCTTTAAGTCTTTCCCTTGGCACTGTGTCATGTAAACAGGAGCAGTGTGATGGCACATGGCATGTGGAGCAGCGTGTAGCATCACACCTCCATTGGGGTGGAGTCAGAGCATGCATCATATGGATGCCATACCCCAGCTCTACATCCAGGCTGGCCTTAATGGCCAGTCTGCACAGCCTCTCAGAGTAGTTTAGCCTTTTCCTTGTATTTTGTATTAAAATTATGTTCAAGTTCCCCAAACACAAATCCCATTTATCAAGTGGCCTGTGCATTCAATACATTGTTATAACTGGGGGAAAAGATTTAATATTTTTTGAGACATTCTGACAGGATTTCATTTTTGTTAGTTTTGAAATGGATGCACTGAAGGGGTGGGAGGTGTAAGATAGAGGAATGTTTACCTGGTGAGAATAGGAGCACTGTCCAGCTGCCAAAGCAGGAGGAAAAAAAAATAATCTAATTTTCCAATGACTTGATAGATTTTTGTCATCCACTGAGAGAAATTATTGCTTCTCTGACTCCCCTTAACTTTAGCTTGGCCCAGAGAAGAACACAGATAAGTTAGCAAGAGATAATTAACAAAGATATTAATTTTTTAGTTAGAGGATACAAGAGATTGATTTATTGATTTGTCTGTCAGGTTAGGGCTCAGAGTCTTGTGTGTTCTTTTAAAACAATTTTCTCTCTTAAAAAGATATCTATAAAACATTTTCTAGTAATTTATATTGTGTTTGAGGTATATTCTTTTTATCAGAGACTTCTTAAGCTTTTCAGTAATAAGGTTCTCATACTGCTTGATCCTGCACATTTCAGGAAAACTCAGATCTTTGTAATTTCGTAGGAGATATGTTACTGATTTTTTTCCCCCCATCAGTATTGTCATCTACAAAAGAAGTTAGGTCAGAATGGTACAAAATAGCAAATCCTTTCTACGCCGTGCCATTTCACATTAGAATGCTATAAACAGGATTTTACTACTCATTTTCCTTTTGTTCCTCTCCAACTGCCTCTATTCTATAGAGAGCTGTGCTAGATATCCCACCCCACCCCCCCAGAGTTAAATGTGGGATGTCATTCATTTCACATACTGCACCATATCCCTTCAATCACCATGTTTTCAGTTGAGTCAGGCTTTGTTTTATCCAGTTCTGAGTAACAGTTATCGAGTATTGAGAAATCAAGACATGTACAATTTAACCTAAATAAATTTTGTCCATCACCTTGATGCTTGACCTAACAACAACAACAACAACTTAATTTTTGTTTCCCACCTGCAATCAAGGCAGCTTACATGGAATAAAATAGATTTAAATAAAACATTATGTGGATGAAAAGATAGACCCCCCCCCAAAAAAAAGGAGAATTAAATATAATACAGTTTAAAAGAGAAAAAAATTCACCAATTAAAACAACAACATAATATTAATATTAAAACAGTGATTTTTCTGGTAACAGTGTTGGATAGAGTGGGGAGAGCTCAGAGTGCATTGGAATGCTCTATTCAGGGAAGGTCTGCTGGAAGAGGTCCGTCTTGAAAGCTTTTTTAAAGCTATCAAAGCTCTTTATTTGACAGATCTCTTCTGGAAAGGCATTTCATAGTCTGGGAGCGGCAGTGGAAAACGCCCTCTGGGAGGTTCCTGTTAATCTGGTTTTTATAGGTTGCAGTAGATTCCTCCCAGAGGACCTGAGAGTGCGGGGCAGACTGAATGGAAGGAGGCGATCCCTTAGATAGGTTGGGCCCAAGCCATGTTAACCACCAACACCTTATACTGTGCCCGGAAACCAATAGGCAGCCAGTGAAGAGATTTCAAAATTGGTGTAATATGATCACACCTGGATTTACCAGTGATCAACCTGGCTGGTATATTTTGTACTAATTGTAGTTTCCAAACTAGGTATAAGGGTAGCCCCATGTAGAGGGCATTGCAGAAATTGAGTCGTGAGGTTACAAGTGCATGTACTACAGTTTCTAGGTCCCTTACTTCCAGGAAAGGGCACAGCTGGAGTATCAGCCGAAGCTGATAACAGGCGCTCCTGACTGTCGCATTCATCTGATCTCTCGTGTGAAGCAACAGGTCTAGGAGCACCCCAAACTGTGAACACAGTTCCTAGAGGAGAGCATGACCCCATCCAGGACTGGAGGTTGCAACCCAATTGGAGCCCCAACTGTGAGTACCTCCGTTTTGTCTGGATTCAGCTTGAGTTGGTTTTTCCTCATCCAGTCCATTACTGCCTCAAGACACTGAGTGAGGGGAGAGATGCCATCTGTTGTCATGGCTGCTGACTGAGACATGGAGAAGTTTGGGTGTCATCAGCATACTGATAACACCCTGCCCCATGTCTACAGATGATTTCTCCCAGAGGCTTCATGCAAATAATGAATAGCATCGGGGACAGGATGGTGCCTTGAGGGACGCCACAATTAAGCTCCGTTTTTGAGGAGCAACTGCCCAAGGGGAAGGAACGGAATCACTGCAAAGCAGTACCTCTGATTCCTAACTCTCTCAGGTGTTCCAAGATATCATGATCTATCATGCCAAATGTCGCTGAGAGGTCTAGAAGCACCAGCTGGGTCAGACTATCCCTGTTGATGCCTAGAAGAAGGTCATCAGCCAGAGCAACCATGGCAGTCTCCACCACGTATCCCATCCTGAAGCCAGTTTGAAATGATCTGGATAATGGGTCACATAAATGAAATAGCATGCAAGAAAGCATGGCCAGCTTGCTATTTTAAGAAGCTAGCTTCTGAAGATCACTTTCTTTTCTGATGTTTCCCCAAGAGGGATGGGAACATCTCTCCAGTTCAGTTCCATTGCATTTCTCAGTATGAACTACATGTCCTTGTTATCTTTGTTTTATACCGAGTTTCAAGACTTTCTTCTTGCACTGAAATGTATGCACATGTTTACTTCAACCTAACATACACATTTTTCCAGCTGTTCAGTACTGGTCAGATTGTTATTATTTTGGTCCTGGTTGGATAAAGTTGTGGGCTTAATTTCTCCCAGATTTTCCATAGATCAGTGGTGGGGAGGTGGAGTTGCAGTGGTCTATCAGGATTCCATTGCCCTTACCAGGTGCCCTGTTCCACAGTCTACTGGGTAAGAGTATGTCTACTTAAAGGTGGGTGGCCAGACAAACTAGGGATACTGTTAGTGTAATGCTCACCCCACTGCACAACAAAGAAAGTATATTTCTCTGAAACCATTGCATCTGCACAGTTCCATCAAGTGGAGCTGTCATCCAGTGGAGCAGGAGCCTTTAACATTTTGGCTCACAAGAAAAAAATAAAGACCACTCGACAGTTCACTGTGAAGAATTTGTAAGACACTTTGCAGACAAAAACCCTTGGACCCACTCTGACTTGGATGCTGTAGTTGACACAGGTCTGGTCCAGTGGATGTAATCTTGGTGCCTGCTTGTCCTGTATTATTGGATAAGTTTCAATTTGTGCAACCTAAGGGTGTGGACAGGATCCTTGGAGAAGTGAGGGCCACCACCTGCATACTGGATCCTTGCTCTTCCTGGCTTTAGAAAACAGCCAGAGAAAGACTAGCTGAGTGGGTGAGGGGAGTGGTGAATCTCTCACTGCAGCAAGGGAGCTTCCTTCTCTGTCTAAAGGAGGCTCTGGTGAGGCCATTATTGAAAAGGCCTCTTTGGATCCCACCATTCTGAGTAAGTATTGGCCAGTGTCTAATATTTCATTCTTGGGCATGATTCTGGAACACGTGATGACCTCCCAGCTGCAGAGGTTTCTGGATGAGATCGATTATCCAGATCCATTTCACTCTGGCTTCAGACCTGGCTATGGCACGGAGATAGCTTTGGTCACCTTGGTGGATGAGATACACAGGAAACTGGACAGGGGGAATGTGTCCCTATTGGTCCTGCTGGACCGCTTGATGGTTCTCAATACCATCAGCTTCTGGGCAACCTCTTTGAAATGAGACTTGGGGGCACTATTATGCAGTGGTTCCAGCCTTACTTGGAGAAGCAAAGTGGGGAGACTCCTGTTAGACCCTATGGCTATTAGTCTGTGCAGTCCCTCAAGGTTTGGCTCTTGTTCCCCCATGTTAATTAACATCTACCTGAAACCATTGGGATAGGTCACCCAGAACTTTGGAGTATGTTGCCATCAGTATGCTATTGACAGCCAACTCTGTCTCTCCTTTCCATCTGACTTCAAGGAAGCTGTCTCTGTACTTAACCAGTGTCTGCTGTCAGTAATAGACTGGATAAGGGCAAACTAACTGAAGCTTATTTGAAGTAAAAGATGCTCCTGGTTGGTCATAAGGCAGTTCAGGGAATAGGAATTTTGTCTATACTGAACACAGTTACACTTCCCCTGAAAGCTCAGGCTGGAAGCTTGGGTTTTCTCCTAGACTCAGCTCTGAGTCTGGATGCCCAGATTTCAGTGGTGGCAAGGAATGCATCTGCACAGTTAAAACTAGTGTGCCAACTGTGTTCATTTCTTGAGATGTCAGATCTGACTATGGTGACAAGTGCCTTGGTTATGTCCTGTTTAGACTACTGTAATGCATTCTTCGTGGAGCTGTCTTTGGAAACTATCCAGAAACTTCAGTCGGTCCAGAATGCTGTGGCCAGAATGCTGACTGTTGCCAGTTATAAGGAACATATAACTCCCTTGTTGAAACAGCTTCACTGGTTACCAGTTCATTTCCAGGCACAATTCAAAGCTTAGGTCCATGCTGTTTGAGAGACTGTATCTCCCCATGCCAACCTGCTAGAGCCCCAAGATCTTCAGGAGAAGACTTTCTCACAGTCCTGTCACCATCACAGGATCTCTTGGTGAGGACACAAAATTGAACCTTCATGATGGCTTCTTCTACCCTCTGGAACTGCTCCCCACAGGAGGCCCCCTACCCACTTGCCTTTCTTTGGCAAGGTAAGATGCTATTATTTAAGCATGCATTTTAATGAATAATCATGCTGGGGTGCTTTTGTGTGGGTTTTGTGTGTTGATTTTGCCTTTTACCTTTTTAAAATGTAGTTTTATACTGTTTTTAGATTATTTTAAGTGTTTCATGTTTTTATTGTAATGTGGTTTTTTAAATGCTTTTTATGTGTGAGTCACATTGGGGCTTTTTACATTGGCAAGAAAGTGTGACATGAAGTTGCACTTTCCTTAATGCTTAGCAGCTAGACAGCAAGCCCCAGGTGTGCATTTAAAAAGTACAGGGCAGCTAGACTGAGGTTTTTTCTGTGGCTCAGCAACTACATGGGAAGCTGTCAAAACGCTACAAACACAGGTGGAGCAGCTACATGGGCGGCAAGGAACGTGGCTTTTAGCCGCGCTTTAAACATTTTTTTCCCTTGCTGGCTGCGAATTGCGCAATTGTGCAGGTACATCATACAGTCGGAGCTTATCATATGGGGGAGTACAGGACCATTTCGAAAGAGGGAGAAAGTGAGGTCAGTTCGGAAATGCACGTGATTACGCACAAGCTCATCACACACAAGACAAGAGAGCATATACACAAAAAGAAAATGCAGAGTCAATACGAAAGAATTCATCACATGTGAACATACTGGTCGGCTTTCTGTTGCAAATTAAGGCATCTTGGGAAATGGTAGCAAAGGCTCATGGGAGTTGTAGTCTGTGTTCTGTCAGACCATTATATTGAGTTGTCTTGAGGTTTCAGCCCTCTGTCCAGGAGGGATTCCCATATGTCCTCCATTCTTGAGCAGAGGCCCCCCTTTTCCAAGTTGACCAGGCACGTCCTCCTTTGCCAGGACACGTCCTACTTTTCCAGCCTTCTTTTTGAAGAGGAAGCAGGAGGGCTCCTTCCCTCCCTCCCTCCCCGCTGCCTTCCTCCTCCCTTTCGCTGAGAGAGTGTGACTTGCAGGGAGGAAGGGCAGCGGTGGTGCTCCAGGTCCTCCTGATGCTGGGCCAGGGCAAGCTGGAAACAGGAGGAGGAGGAGGAGGAGAGGGACATGGGGCCCCTCTGCTGCCCTGCCTCCCTGCAAGTCACACTCTCTCAGCCAAAGGGAGGAGGAAGGCAGCCAGGAGAGAGCCCTGGAGCCTGGCCAGAGTGTGCCTGAGCCTGCCTTCTCCTCCCCCCTTCGGCTGAGAGAGTGTGACTTGCAGGGAAGCAGGGCAGCGGAGGTGCTCCAGGTCCTTCCCCTTCTCCTCCTCCTCTTGCCAGCTTGCCCTGGCCTGGCTGAGCGCCTCCAGTGCCCTGCTGTCTCCCTAGAAGTCACACTCTCTCAGCCAAAGGGAGGAGGTGAAGGAAGGTGCAGGAGCACTCTGGCCGGGCTCTGAAGGTCTCTTCTTGTCTTGGCACCTTCCCTCCCTCCGCACTTGTATCACTAACTTTAAATGGGTGCTTTAAAGAGACAGAGCCCCATTTAACTGTGCAACTACAGTGGTCCCCCGCCTTACGAATCCCCCGGGTTACGAAAACCCCGGGATCCGAAGGCTGCGGGACCGCCATTGTATCCCCCGGGATCCGAAAGATCCCCCGGGA
Source organism: Urosaurus nigricauda (assembly GCA_034509955.1). Lineage (NCBI taxonomy): Eukaryota > Metazoa > Chordata > Lepidosauria > Squamata > Phrynosomatidae > Urosaurus > Urosaurus nigricauda. Next base: position 135,435,394 of record JAOEGL010000003.1, read on the forward strand.
TACGAAGAAAAAAGCCGAAAAAAGCTGCGCGGCCCCTTTAAATGGCCGCGCGGTCCCTCCGCGAAAGCGGTCCCCCGGGTAATGAAAGCTTCCGGGTTACGAAGGTAATCCCGGAACGGATTACCTTCGTGACCCGGGGGACCAGTGTACACCTTAGCCTTTAGATGCAATAGCAATGTTGCACCCTTTTTAAAAAAGTAGTGGGGAAATCAAACTACTTTTTAAAGGCACTTCTTCTCCCTTAAAACTCCAAAATAGTGTTTTCATGGCACACTTTCCATTTTTCTCATCTAAAGGCTGGGCTTTCATGCAGCCTTCAACACACCTCTTTTTGCCAATGTAAAATGGGCCAGCTCCTTTTTAAAGCACTTCTTCTCCCTTAAAACTCCAAAATAGTGTTTTCATGGCACACTTTCCCTTTTTCTCATCTAAAGGCTGGGCTTTCATGCAGCCTTCAACACACCTCTTTTTGCCAATGTAAAACGGACCATTGAGTCCCTTCTTGGAGAAAAGTGAGATACAAATGAAATAAATAAATAAATACAGTCGTCCCCCTGGTTACGAAAGGTAATCCGTTCCGGATTACCTTTCGTAACCCGGAAATGGTCGTATCCCGGGGGACAGCTTTAGCGGACGGACCACGCGGCCGATTTAAAGGGGCCGCGCGGTTTTTCCATTTCCTTCCCCGGGGGATCCTTCAGATCCCAGGGGAATTTTAGCGGTCCCGCCGGTTTTGGACCCCGGGGATTTCGTTCCCCGGGGGATTCGTAAACCGGGGGACCACTGTACATAAAATAAAATCTTATTCTATAAAATAAAAAAATGCATAGTATTTTTGCATAGAAAGTTCTCTCTCTCTCTCCCTCTCTCTCTCTGTGTATGCTGCAGGAAAAATGCTTTGTGCACAAAAATGCCACATGTGAAATTTGCATATGTGACAAATGGGATCCCCTCCATTTATCAGGACTTTCCTTCCTGGGGAAGGGGGTACTGTAATATGAGGAACATTGACTCCATTGGTGGTGTGAGGGCAAACAGCCAATCAGAGGACAGTTAGAAAAGAACCTTCTGGATGGTGGTTGGGAAAAGACAGTTAAGGTAGTTGAGAGCCTGCCTCACTATTAGTCAGGGAAGTCAGGTTTGCGGTATGTTAAGATTTGACTTATTTCTTATAAGTGTGTGTGTGTAACTGCAGGGAATCAAGGGAAGAAATGACTCAAGAACTGAAATATGAAACTGGTTTAATCAGACATGATTTGGATAGGATTAATAAGGATATGGCAAAAATCACAAGTAAGATTGAGAAATTAGAAGTCACTTGCAAAAAAATTAAAACAGAAAGTTGTTGAAATGTCTGCTACACAACTGGAAGACCAAGAGACTTCTTTAAAATTACAATTGAAACAGAGAGAATCCTTTTTTAAATCCAGAGGTGTTCCAGACCAGTCTAATGAGGACTTATAAAAATTGCCAGCAAATCAGCCATAAGAGGCTATCTACATAACACAACAAAATGCTGAGCTGAAAAAGAAGACTCAACGAAAAATCAATAAACTTACTGAGATGTTAGAAGAGAAAGAAAAAACACTACAAAAAAGACCATTGGACAAAAAGCTAACAGAAGAAATAAGGGTACTTCAGAAACAAATTGATTCAGAGAATGTAATAGAAGTGGGGAAGAAATTAAAGACGGCAAGGCGAGCAACATTTGAACACTGAAATATTTGGTCAAATCTAAAGATGGTCTGTAATTGCAGATATTGAAACCAATTAAGTTTACTGTCTATATTCTGGATAGTCTGAAAAGTTTTAAGCATGATATTTCCCTTATTTTGCCCCTGCACAACAATCTCCTCATATCTGAGATACCTGAGTCTTGGGTTAAATTTACTTAATGCTGCCTCCTGTAGGGACATCCAACTAGGTATTCCCCTATAAAAGGATTGTTTAACTTTAACCCAAACTTTCAAGAGGGCTCTCCTCAGGATATGGTGGCTAAAATCCTGATGAGCTCTGACTTTATCATACCGTAAGTACGCATGCCATCCATATTTGAGGTCAAATCCCTCTAAAACCAACAGCTTTTTGTTCTCAAGTAAGCACCAGTTCTGAATCCATATTAGAACACAGGCATCATAGTATAGCTCAAGATCCGGAAGCCCATAAGCTCCATTTTGTCTTTTGTCGGTCATTACTATCCATCTAATGTGGGGTTTCTTTCCCTCCCAAATGAATCTTTTGAGTTCTTTGTTCCATAATACAAATGGCTTAATTTTTTTTTTATAAATTATGGGAAGGTTAGAAAAAAGGAAAATTAACTTTGGCAAAACAGACATTTTCACTAGTGTGATTCTACCAAAAAGCGAGAGTTTCAACCTTGACAATCTGATTAGTTCTTTTTAAATTTCTGTCCAGGCTTTTTCATAGGTGTTTTTGTACAAATTAATGTTTTTATTCATTATAACAATACCAAGGTATTTTGCTTTATTCACTGTCTTACACTGGGCCAATTCTTGTATTATAAATTGTTCTTTGTGAGTCAAATTCTTTGTGATAATTATAGATTTGTCTTTGTTCAGTTTGAAGCCTGTAAGCTTCCTGAACTCTTACAACACGGATTAATTTTTGTATTCCTTGTCTAAAAATATAATCAAGTCATCTGTGTAAGCCCTGATTTTAAACTCTGAATTTCTTATTTTAGGTCCTTTTATCTGGGTATCCTGTCTTATTTTGTTATTTAACAATTCCACCACCACAATGAATAGAAATGGTGACAAAGGACAACCTTGTCTTACTCTACGTTGAATTACAAAATCCTTTGGCCTCTCCCCATTAATTATAAGGTTAGTTTTCTGATCAGAACCTATTTAAGAACCTATTGCCAAAAATTAGCTTTCCAAAATTGTTAGCATAGTTTCCCCATTCACTGAATCGAAGGCCTTTTCCACATCTACCTACAACATTGCCAGCTTTTTATCATGGTTCTACTATATCTATAACGACTGTAATGTTATGTCTAATTTGTCTATGTGGGAGAAATCCCCCCTGATCCTCCTGGTTCTTGTTTTTAAGGATCTCTTTCAGTCTCCCAGCTAAAATAGATGTGAAGATCTCATAATCAACATTCATTAAGGATATTGGTCTGTAGTTGTCTATCACTTTCCTAGGCTTCCCTTCTTTAGGGATTAGTACTATATTCGCCTGTTTCCAGGAATTGGGTATACTGTCCCTTGCTATGGCATTCAACATGGATCTAAGTGGTTCTAATAGTATTGATTTCAGTTTGATATAATATTCAGAAATAAATCCATCAGGACCAGGCAATTTTTTTTTGGCTTTACGTTCTTAATGGCCCTTTCAATATCCTCAACTGTTATATCTTGATCTAATTTGTCCCTCTCCATTACACTTAAAGTTAGATAATCAATGTTTATCAGAAACTGTTCTAATGCTTTGGTGTATTTTGCTTTAATTACTTCCTTTTTCTATAAGTTTGAGAAGAATCCAAGAAATTTAGCTTGTATACCCTCTTGTGTTGTCGCCTGACTTTCACTATCAGAGATTTCTGTGAAGGTTTTAAATTCTCTTTCTCTTTTTATCAGTTTTGCTAGCCATTTTCCCGACTTATTGGCCAGTTCATACACTTCCTGCCTTGTTTTTTCCATTTGCTTTGAATCCTCACTGCTAGTATCCCGTCCATTTTGGGCCATAAAAATTGTGTTTGTTTAATTAAACCCATGTTATTAGGATCATTTTCCAATTCTATTTCTATTTTTTAAATTTTATCTTCTAGCTCTTTAACTTCCTTGACCTGTGATTTTTTTTCAGTTCCCAACTTTTTTTTAGAAAGACCCCTCTCAGAACTGCCTTATATGCGTCCCATATAATCCTTTGCTGAATTTGAATAGAACTGTTTTCTTTAAAGGAATAATTAATGATCTTTTCTAATTCTATCAGAAAATTATGATTCTGCAGCAAATCTTGATTGAGTCTCCAATTGAAAGGTTTACCACATGCTTCAATTTCTAATAGAATGGGATTGTGATCTGAATCCGTTCTTGGCAGTATAGCCATCTTTTTAATCTTTGTGAATAATGAGGCAGAAACTAAGAACATGTCTAAATGTGAAAAGGAGGCATATTGCATTGAATGAAATGTAAATCCTGTATCTGTAGGGTACAAAGTAGACCATACATCAAGGAGTTCAAATTTATCTTTCATATTAAAGAATGATTGTGGTAACTTGCTCTGTTTTGTCTTTCTATTACCATAACTGGATCTGTCACCTTCGGGTTTCAAAACACTGTTCCAGTCACCCACCAGAATTACCTTATCATAATCCCATTTTTCCAATTCAAACCTCATTATTTTATAAAACTTATTTTTGTTTTCATTGGGAGCATACACCCCTACCATCAAAATTTTGTTCAAAGAAAGGGTTAATTCTACCATAATGTAGTGGCCCCCACTGTCCTTGCAAATTTCTTTTGCAGGTATCATGCTCTTTATATATAATACTACACCTGCTTTCCTTTTTTCATGTAGGGAATAAAAGTTTTGAATAAGTTTAAGAATCCTTAAAGATAGTGAATCATCTTTTTTTATCTTTATCTCGTGTAAACACAAAATATCATAACTTTTTTCCTTCAAATAATGAAAAATCTTTTTCCTTTTGTAAACAGAATTAATTCCTATAATATTCCAAGAACATAAAGTTATTATGTTTCTCATTTGAATTTTTCAATACCGATATTTGTAGACCAATGAAAGAATTTAAAAGAAAAAATAGACAGGAAGAAATGGAGGTGGGAGTATAGAATCATCTCTTTTTTCAGCTATCCTACTTCTTTCTCCCCCTCTACCCCTGTACTTTCCCTTAAATGTTCCTTTGTTTTATCCAATTCTTGTTTGTTATTATTTGATTGTTTTTCTACAGCTGTATTGAAATTTGCACTCTCCTGTCCTTTCTCCTTGTCCCTCCTTAATTTTTTAAGAAAGTCCTCTGCCAAGGAATGACTATTAAAATTATACAAAGCCATTGGAATGGACAAACCAACATTATTATTAAGGGAGAAACAATTACTGAGGTCAATCAAATTTGGAAAGATGTTACAGAATACCTTAAGAAGTTTTGGTGCTTTTCTATATAATGAAATATAAATATAATCTTATCTTCACACATATGATTTGATTTTTGTTTGGATATTGCCAAGAGAAGTGAAGATCTAATTAAATTTCACTTAGAAGAGACCAGGTTCAGAGAACCTGGCAAAGTAATTATATATAGTTTAATATGTAGAGATGTACAGTAAATGAAGTTACAAGAATTTTCTGAAAAAAGTCAGGGTAAGCATAATAAAACAAACAGTGCTCAAAGGAGGAGGAAGTTGGAAGAATGGTTATTAAAAAGTAATAAGTATGTTGAAGATAGTTTGAGAAAGTAGTTGAAGGCTTGTGGCTGGAGATCAGGAAGAAGAAATGAAGAGGGAGGAAGAGTTTGTTGAAAGAAGTTAGTAAAGAGGGGCCTCAAAGAGTTTCTTCCTGTAAGTTGGAGAGAGAGAGTAGTGCAGAAGGTGAACAAAGTTGGAGAAGAAGGTGGTGGTCTGGAGAAATAGAAAGAAAAAGGAGGAATATTTGGAGCAGAATGGATTAATATAAAATAATGGAATTATGAAGGATAACAAAAGACAAACGTTATGTATCTCTTTTGAGGCCTGGTTGATTATGATATATTTGTTTAGGGAATGTTTGATTTGTATGTTTGGTTTGTTTATAATTTGTATATTTAGTTGTTTATAATTGATGTATATATGTATGCATGTTTTTTATAGTTTTAATGTATTTGTTTTTAAAATCAATAAACTTTATTAAAAAAAATTTAAAAGATTTGGCTAATATGATTGTGTTTTGAAACTGATACTTTAAGTTTTGTGCCTGGAGGACCAGATGTCTTCCATGATTCTTTTCTTGAATGTTCCTTCTTTAAAATACAACCGTTTTCTTCAGTACTCTTCTTCTTTTAAATTCCTTTTCACAGCCATAGCTTGGCTAGTACTTTTCTGATTGCTGGTTACCTCCAACAGATTAATCATTGGGTGGTGGCAGAAAGTTGTTTTTGGGATTAAGGTGGTCTCAAGGGGTCCCATCCAGCTCAGCAAGAGTGGAGTAGGACTGTAGAGAATCTTCCCATGTTGGTATTGGGTTCCTCTGCTTCTCTCTTATTTCCTGGGGTGGGGGGAGGGTGGGTGGGATTTACGACAGGGCAGGAAGCAGAGAAAACCTTCACAGCATAGAATAAGTGCCAAATTGTGAATTTGTTGCAACTGTAAATTGCGTTTTGCATCTTTCAAGAACAGAATTAATGAAGAGGTAGACCCCACCTAAAAGTCAGCAGTTCAGTATTGGACAAATGTCTGTTACTTCATTCCAGAAAATTGCTACTCATTTCTCCTGTTAACTGTGTGAAATGCCATACAACTGGCCTTGGGAGTTCCTGTTACAGTAAGATGCAGAGTTGATTTTATAATGTCAGTTTGTGCATGTTGCAGTTATCAAACTGAATTTCATTTCACAATGGGAAAAATTGTTTTTGTTAGTATGCATGAACATGAATACACATTTAGTGAAACAGGCCCTAAGGGGGTTCTTTTCTTTTCTTTTTTAAAAACATCTTCTCGGTCTTGTAAATAATTCCCATTTAGGATACATGTTGTATTATAGGAGAAATCATGAATGAAATTCTGGTCCTAATAATGCTAAATCACCATGCTAACAATGAAAATACTTAGAATGGCATTAAACATAAACTTCGATAATGAGAATAAATGATGTGAATTAGAGTTAAATTAACTACTGATAATACAATTGCAGATCAAAAGCTAGATTGCCATATTATTACTCTTGTAGCAGAAAGGCTAGAAAGAGGTGTTTCTCTCCCCACCCTGCCACTCCACTGAAGTTCTGGTTTGAGAAGTATAGCTTTATAGAAGTTTATACTTTGCAAAAATTAGCATACTCATAACAGAAACACTCTAAATATTCATTTGATGTGTTCATTACAAATAAATCTAGCTGATAACTAGAAAAAAACATATAACACATTATGTTTATTCCAGAAGTCCCTGTAATATAACAAAGTACTATCAGCAGGAGGAATTACTGAGTTGAGTAGTTAGTAAAACATGTCATTTTATGGTTTATTCTCCAAAGATACATATCTACAAATCAGAAGCACTACTAGATTGTTGTTCCTATGGTATAATTTAACAAATATATATAGTGCTGTTTATTTGGAAGAAATGGTTATGCTTTCTCGGCAAAAGTAGCAGATGTTTCAGTAATATCTTTTGCATTTTATTGATTGTTCCTTTAGTGTCACCTTATCAAACAGTATAATTTGCTGAGACTGTCAGACCTCATTTCAAGAAAGTGGGTGCATTTAACTCATAACCAGTTAAAAACAGCACTTAAGCACACACAGGATTTCATACCTTCCACCATTTCACAAAACACATTCCAAATTGCAGGGTTAGAACACATTGATACCACTTTAACTGCCATGACACTCCTGCTTGCAATCCTTGGACTTCTTGGTGAAGTACTTATAATTCTCTAGTTTGCTCTCTTCAACTACTTCATTATAGAGAAATCCAGGTAACTGAAAAAATTATGCATCCCTAGATTCCATACGATGGCCCAATGGTGGTTAAAATTGTCTCAAGGTGAAACAACTGTGTAGTATTGATACACCTAGTGTTGCACACTTGTTCACTCATGCATGCTGCAAGGGATGCAAACGAGTGCTTCCTTGGTGGTACATGCCAGGTTCTAGAACTTCCTAACAGCAAATACTAGGTTGGTTTGCTCCCTCTTGTCTTCCCACCGATGGGCAAAGAACTTGCCATTCAGGTGAGAATTTGACAACTGACCTCACATGTGACTTTTAAATTACCATGTGATTTAAATTGGATAATAGCACCTTTGTGATACCTATTGTATTACATCATCTCCCTCCCTTTTCCTTCAATTGTGGTTAGTTGACAATTTGCCATTGGTGGGGAAAACTGAATAATAAGCACCCATGAATATTAGTCCAGAGGTGTGGTAAATTATTCTGTGGACATTTTTAGGATTGTGCAGTCGCATGGTGTCAGTGTCTCCTCCTTTCCCCTTTCCCCTCACTATTCCAGAATAGCTGAGGGTTTTAAACTTTTGTTGTTTTTTAAACCATAGAGTTTGAAACTATGGAGTTAGCATAACTCTGAAATTGCTGCCACAGAGGTGGAGGCACTGAGAAAGATTGGGATGTGGGTCCAATGGAGTGTCAGCCCAATTGGCCAATGTGCACATCAATGTAGCATTGCACTGGATTTGGCCCAGTGCATGTGGTCACCATCATAGTCAGTTTGGAGCCAGTCCAGGGCACAATACTCTGGACTGGCCCTAGAGTGTAGACCACTTTTGAACTCTTTTTCCACTTCCTTTTATAATGTTTTTATCTTTGCCATCTCTAAACAGGGAACCAATTACAGAAAGCAGGCTTTTCAAAAAATTGATTTTATTTGCTAAACAGAAAATAGCATAAATGCTAGTGACTGAGGGGCTAAACAGATGGTCAGGAAAAGGCAGCATGAAGCTGCCTTTTCCAAAAAACCACAGCAACCGCACCGCCAGCCCCAAGGGTGTGGTGAAGGTGGATGGAGCAACCACATTGCAGGGAGTGAATATGGCTTTCAAGCTATATGCAAGCCCCACCAACTGCATTGCCAGTTCTGAGAAGTGTTGGTGGAATTTGCCTTGGCTATGCAAAAGCTAGTGCTCACAAGGACCGTGTACCTAGGGGATGCCCATCAGGTAAGGAAAGTTGCACATCCTTGTCCTTTATCCTTGGCATCCTTGTGCACCTGCACAGAAGATGTCATTATTTACTGTACATTCTGTTATCTGTGTACAAAGGGGAATGACCTGGACTGACCTTCTGATGTACCTGCACTGTCTGGGAATGCTGCCAGCACCCACACACAAACAAACACTAACAATAATGGCTCAGCGAGGGAAGCAAATAGTCTACATACCTTTCAAGAGTCTGAGAGTAGCAAACCACAAATGAAAGCCAGGGTCAGGATACCAGAAGTCACAAAAGTCAAAAAAGCCAAGGCCAGGGGAGCCAGAAGGTTTGGAGTAGTCAAGTCTGTTCCAGGGTCGTAGGTCTAAGTCCAACAAAGGTTCAAGAAGCACAGGATTAAAGGAGCCAGCACGAACAGCATCCAATATGGTGGATCTACAATAAGCTCTGACAAAGAATCACAATTGTCCTGGTGCCTTAAATCAGCAAAGCCCTCTCTTATCCCAGCTGTTCCTTATCTGCAGCATGCTTGTCTACCAGTCTCTTAGACCTCCGCAAGCAAGCCTTTTCAGCCCTCCTTTGGCTGAAGGAAGGGACCTGCAAACTTGTTTCCTCCTCTGGAGTAACCCTAGGCTGCTGAGCCTCTGGAGGAGACCCCATAGAGCTCAGGTCTTGCTGATCTTCAATCACTGGGGCTGGAAGAACAGAGCTGGGATCTGCCAGGGCAGAACTAGGACCTGGCATAGCCTCAGGTTGCTCTGGTGCCTGGGTAGCCATGACCTCCTCCTCCTCCTCCATTTGCTGGTCATTACATGCATAAGTATGCCAGAAATGTCATTGATCTCTCCCCTTTGGTGTAGATTCTGTCATCATGTGTGTACAAAGGGGATGCCAGAGTTCTCATTAATCTCCTCACTTCCCTCCTTCTTGTCACCCACAAATCATAGAAGGCTTTGCTGAGTTTGACTTCCCTCAAGTAGTGGGTGCTGTAGACACGTACCACCCTTGGGGTGGAGGAATGAGTTTGTGAACTGAAAGGACACCTACTCTGTTGTCCTGCAGGGGACATGTGACCAAACAGAGTGCTTTGTGGACATGGAACTTGGGAGGGTGGGGTTGACTCATGATGTGAGGATGGCAAGGAACTCCATCATCTTTGAGACCATAGAGACTGACATTTATCTGCCAGGGAACCACACCATTGTCCTGACGGGCCAGCAGATCAGCCCCCCCCCCAATACTTGCTGACTGTGTTTACTCCATTCAGAAGTGGTTCATGAAGCCCTATGAGGGCACCATCACTGGCAAGTAGAAATTATAAAACAAGAAACTGAATCATGCCAGGAATGTGGTGGAAAGGGCGTTTGGGTGGCTGAAAGCTCAATGGAGGTGCCTCACCACCCCACTTCTTGTGGCAGAAGAGAATGTTGTCCCCATCATTACCTCATGTATCATCCTCCACAACTTCTCAGAGACAAAGGGCAAGGTGCTGGATGAAGGACTGTGTTACAGCTGCTTTTTTGTGTGGCCCACCCTGGCTGCACCCATGGAGGACAATGATGTTTTGAAATAAAGAAAGGTAGGTTTTACGGGAGGCTCTGGCAGGTTTCTTTGTCACCAGGAGGATATGAAGTATCTCCCTCCTCCATCTACGATCCTAGGTTACTAATGTACTATGACAGAATAACCAGCTCAATAAACATTTCCCATCATCCACAGTCCATAGGTGACTATCATTCATGCTCTTATGCAGTCATTCCTAACCATATGCCTCAGTGACACACACACACACACACACACACACACACAAATGGGCATGGAGGGGTCCCCCAGTGCCAATTTTCCTAGGCACTGAAAGATACAAGTGCCTCAACAACCAACAACCATCTTTGACAATGTATCAAGTACCTGAAATTCAACCGTCCCTAAAGGCCCATTTAACAGTTAGTACCCCAATTCAAACTTGTCCTGTGAGGGTCTCCTCTGGCTAGGAGCCATCCACAAATGTCCATTAATAGCCCTGCAGTCTTCTGTAGCCTCCAAGATGACGATGGTGGCCAGATGAAGAGTGCCCATCCAGATTGCCTACTAGACCAATGAGGAGGTGGGCATTCTCCTTGATACCTTCACAGAGGAAGCAGCTGTGAGAAGGGTACCAATCACCCTAACTGGGGGAACTTCAATTAGGCCTCTGCTGCCCTTTGTCACCAGGGCTTCCAGAAGACCTTCAAACAGTGCCAAACCAAGTTCAAGTCACTGAAGGGGGTCTTCTTTGAAGCCCTGGGAGACTATGGGGAGCATCTCCCCCCAGTTAGGAAGTGGCCACCCTTTCATGATCAGATGCATGACCTCTGGGTGAGGACAGGCCACCCACAGTGGAAGGATCGTCATCCAGGTAAGTGCAGGGCCCATGCCATGCTCCTCAAAGGCCATTTCAACCCCCTTCACCCTTGCCCATTCCTCCCCTCCATCCCTTTGCACATGCATTGACCATAATGGTATCCCTGCTGTCTCCAACTACAGGCACCTGATGGTGGGAGTACCAGGAATGAAGAGGGAACCCAGCCAGCTCCCCCTCATCCTCCACCTCATAGCCTGAAGTCACCTCTGTGAGGAAGAGTGGCAGCCACATTAGCCTACCATGGCAGTAGGTAGATCTCCAAGGGGAGGGGTGCTGGCTGCATCAATATACCCTCCATCATCTGGTTGTCTCAAATGGGCAATCATGGGCATTCATGTAAGCATGTCTTTTGAACTGTTCAGGGCCCTTGATTGCCCATATGAGGCCAACATAATTCAATCAAATTCCACATTTCAAAGTTATACTAGAATGGGTAGACCTCACAGCAATATACTTGTGCTGGAGTAATTTCTTATCCTATTTCTATCTTCAGAGGAAATGTGGATGACAATGACATCATTGTTTCCATTAAAGATGAAATTCCAGTGGTTGCAAATTTGCAGCCACTTTAACCCAGAATTCTTGGGAAGGGGTCATGGGTGGAGACAGAAGCTACAGACCTTACTGTAACATGTGGCTCTCCGTGTATTATTAGATTGCAAGTCCCAGCGTCCTCTAGCTGGTGTACCCAATGCTGAGAAATGCTGGGATCTACAGTCCAACAACATCTGGATCAAGGAAGCTGTGCTAGTTGAAAGTGTATTTGCGAACATCACACATACAGACACACACACACACATGCTGGGCCTTTGGGGATCCCTTCCAACTCTAGGATTCTATGCATTCCTGCATGGTAAAAGGAGTTGGGCTGGATGGGGCTTGGGGGTCTCTTCCAACTCTAGCATGCTACATATTCCTGCATGGCAGAAGGGGTTGGACTGGATGGCCCTTTGGCATCCCTTCCAACTCTAGGATTCTATGTAAAATGCAAGCAGTGCTCTCTAGGACTCACCCCTTGGCTCCTCTGATACTACAGGGCCAGATAACTGGCTACACGGGCTGCAGAAATATCAATATGTGTGTGTACACACATGCTGCTCTGAGAAGTCCACGAATTTATGGGGAACCTTTGAATTTCCTAGGTTCTTCCTAAGTGAGCAATCCTGAGAGGTGATTTTGCCAGTTCCTTCCTCTGAAAGTTAGCCTACAACATTATTATTCCCTTGCAATCTCCCATCCAAGTGTTAACCAGGGTTTACTGACCCTGTATGGCTTCTGATCTAGGGATTTTATTGGACTGCAGCTCCCAGCATTTCTCAGTGTTGTCTACCTCAGCTAGGGACTGCTGGACCTTGCTGTCCAACAATAGCTAAACTCAGTTCAGTGCAGTGTATGTGCTGAAGAGAACAAGGAAGAGAAAGAAAATTAGACCTTGGAAAAAGTACTTTGGACTACAGCTCCTACAAACTCCCAGGACTTGTAGACAAAACTGAATCCCAACACTTCATTGGCAAGACAGCTTTTCCTTCACTAGTGTGTGAAAATTCACACCCTTTGGTATCCCTGAGCTTTTATTGCAATAATGACATAAAGTAAATGAATGAATTTCAAAAGAAAACTCCCGCCTCTGATTGGTATTGCTGATTGCTGGCTGTTGTGAGAGGTGAGACATTCTAATTATTTAACACTTTTCAGGCAGGGAGAAAAATAATTTTATTGCCCACCATTCTTCAGGGATGAGAAGAATTATTCCATCATTTTACAACACTACTCCAGATCCCCAAGGCGTTTCTGCAACACAAGCGCCGAGCCATCTACAAAAACACTTTAAATATCCAGCACCCCTTTTCTGCCACACCAATGCAGGTGCTGTGGTGAACCCTCTCAGACACACACAGTCCACATATTCTGAACTGTGGCAGCCCTATAGGAGTTTCAATCCCATCACTGCGACCAAATTATGTTAAGGACTCCTGCCAACCTTCACCTTAACACTGCTCTTTAAGGTGGCACAGCACCTCTGTGTCATTAATATTTGGTAGTATGGTTTGATTCAAACGGAGGGCAAGCAGTTAGAATCATAGAATCATAGAGTTGGAAGAGACCACAAGGGCCATCCAGTCAAACCCCCTGCCATGCAGGAACTCCAAATCAAAGCATCCCTGACAGATGGCCATCCAGCCTCTGCTTAAAGACCCCTAAGGAAGGAGACTCCACTACACTCCGAGGGAGTGTGTTCCACTGTCGAACAGCCCTTACTGTCAGGAAGTTCCTCCTAATGTTGAGGTGGAATCTCTTTTCCTGCAGTTTGCATCCATTGTTCCGCGTTCTAGTCTCTGCAGCAGCAGAAAACAAGCTTGCTCCCTCCTCAATATGACATCCCTTCAAATATTTAAACAGGGCTATCATATCACCTCTTAACCTTCTCTTCTCCAGGCTAAACATCCCCAGTTCCCTAAGGCGTTCTTCATAGGGCAAGGTTTCCAGACCCTTCACCATCTTAGTTGCCCTCCTTTGGACATGCTCCAGTGTCTCCACATCTTTTTTGAATTGTGGTGCCCAGAACTGGACACAGTATTCCAGGTGGGGCCTGACCAAAGCAGAATAGAGTGGCACTATAACTTCCCTTGATCTAGAAACTGTACTTCTATTGATGCAGCCTAAAATTGCATTGGCTTTTTTAGCTGCCGCATCACACTGTTGACTCATGTTCAGCTTATGGTCTACTTGGACTCCTAGATCCCTTTCACATGTGGTCTCATTCAGCCAGGTGTCCCCCATCCTATATCTGTGTATTTCATTTTTCCGCCCTAAGTGCAGAACCTTACATTTCTCCGCATTGAATTTCATTTTGTTAGCACTGGCCCAGCTTTCTAGTCTATTCAGGTCATTTTGAATTTTGATCCTGTCCTCTGGGGTATTAGCTACTCCTCCCAGTTTAGTGTCATCTGCAAATTTGATAAGTATGCCCCCAATTCTGTCATCCAAATCGTTAATAAAGATGTTGAATAGCACTGGGCCCAGGACAGAACCCTGTGAGACCCCACTGGTCACTTCTCTCCAGGATGAAAAGGAGCCATTGTTGAGCACCCTTTGAGTTCGGCCAGTCAACCAATTACAAATCCATGTAACAGTTAACTTGTCTATCCCACATTTTGCAAGCTTGTTTGCAAGAATGTCATGGGGAACCTTGTCAAAGGCCTTACTGAAATCGAGGTATACTATATCCACAGCATTCCCTTCATCTACCAAGCTGGTAATTTTATCAAAAAAAGAGATCAGGTTCGTTTGGCATGACTTGTTTCTCTGAAACCCATGTTGGCTTTTTGTGATTATGGCATTGGCATCTAAGTGTTCACAGACTCTCTGCTTAATGATCTGCTCTAGAACCTTTCCTGGAATTGATGTCAGACTAACTGGACAATAATTGTTGGGATCCTCTTTTTTTCCCTTTTTGAAGATGGGAACAACGTTTGCCCTCCTCCAGTCTGCTGGGACTTCTCCTGTTCTCCAGGAGTTCTCAAAGATTATTGCCAATGGCTCTGATATTACATTTGCCAGTTCTTTTAATACTCTAGGATGTAGTTCATCTGGTCCTGGAGATTTATATTCATTTAGGTTAACCAGGTATTCCTGTACTACCTCTTTACTTATTCTGTGCTGAATTCCCTCTATTCTGTCTCCTGTTCCATTATCCTTAGGTTGAGCACCCTTTGCCTTTTCTGAGAAGACTGAAGCAAAGAAGGTGTTGAGTAATTCTGCCTTTTCTCTGTCCCCTGTTAGCATTTTGCCATCTTCTGCACGCAGTGGCCCCACTGTTGTCTAAACAATAACAAAAGTTTATTGAAAAATATAAAAAATAAACTTTAATTTAGTTTCAAAGTTGTTACTATTGTATTGTTAATTAGTTACAAGAAGTCCTTTCAAAATATTAATATTAATACAGCCACACAGGCAATCTTATCTCAGGTACATGGACCAACATCTTTATTTCAACAACTCGCTTGTTCTGAGCCTCTCCCTACTAGACTCCCTCAAGCCTACATTGTCCCTCTCTGGACTCTTCAGACCCTTTCACCCCACCTCTTAAGACTCTCCTAACAAACTAAAATGTTCCCTCAGAAACTCTAAGAGTACACCTTCCCTTCGATGTAACTCTTTCCCTCAAAACTATCCCCCCTTTCACTCTCTGCAAAGCCCTGCCCAGCTGCCTTCCCATTGGCTTGTCACATGCTGCTTCGTAATTGGCTGATAGATTGGCCTTTTCACTACAGGTGCATCCAGACAAACCCATCTTCTGTTTTCTGTTCTTTGAGTGGTTCACAGTCCATGAAAACTTCTTTTGATGCCCCATGGTTTCTAAACTTGCTCAAATGTTTTTTGGCGAGGAACTTTGAAAATCCTGGCAGAGAGTGTTTACTGATTGTTTATCTTTAAAGTTTTAACTCTGAAAGATTTGAACATTGAACACTCAGATCTATCGGGCAACAACTACTAAGAGTTCCAGAGGCCAGACTATCAACCACCATGAAGAGGGCATTTTCTATCTCGGCCCCGAGCCTCTGGAACTCGCTGCCCATTGAGATCCGCTTGGCCACCTCTCTCACCGAGTTCAAAAAGGGGTTAAAAACATACTTATTCGAGCAGGCTTACCCCTGATTGTGCTCCCCCCGTTGTCATCTTCTTCCCTCTTTATGAGCCTGCTTGGAGTACTGCCATTGTATAGCTGTATTAGGTTGACATCGTTTTATTGTTCTTGGATTGTTTTTAACTTGCGAATTTGCTGTACACCGCCCTGATCATTGGAAGGGCGGTATATAAATAAAGATTTTATTATTTATTATTATTATTGCAGAAGCTACACTGAACCTTCTGCAGCATAATGTGTCTTTCTATATGCTTTTATTTTGGGGGGGCGGGGTGAGAGTTCAGTAAAAGCTTCTTCCAGTTTACATGGAACAGGTATTAAGTTAACCAGCATATATGTTCCCGGATGCTTTTTCACATATCAAATACTCTAGAATCTCTCTGTCAGAAATGTACAGTTGAATCATGCCTTTTAACAATTTTGCACAAGATATATTTATAAATATTCATGTAGATACACTCTTTTTACTATGTGTTATGTAATGAATATTAATAACTACTTTAATCATGAAAAAGAAAGGAAAGGAAAAGGAAAACAGTAGGAGATGAACATACATATTTTCATTAGGACAAAACGAGGAAGAATATATTAGCTAAGTGACTCAGAGGTGATATCACTACTGACATTTTTCAACTCAGATTGTAAATAATATTTCATTGTTTCACTGCAAATTATCTCCCCCTGACCAAAGCAGATAGAAATAACTTCTTGTTTAAGGGCCCAAATAGGCAGGAGTGTGATTAAGCCAAACACTTGAAAGCAGTTAAACTAAACCAATGAGGATCTGCATTCATTTCATGAACACTTTCCTTATCACTGTAATTTCCTAATTTTATTGGTATATATTGGCAATATATATATAAGTAAATACCTTACTTATAGGCTTGCCATATCAGTTTTATAATCTGATTTAGGAGGAAATCTCATTTGTTACATGGGAAGTACTTCAATGTTAGTTTAATAATGCAGCCCAAACCTCTCTGTGTATGGATATAAGGCCTAGTTTATACACAAAAACATCTAGGCAATGAAGCAGGTGTCAGAATGGTTAGAGTGCAGGTGATGTATGGTTAGAGATGGAATGAATATGATAAAAATGAAAAATGGTGAAAAACATATTTTGCACACTCACATTTAAACACACCTTTTTATTATTCAAATAAATTGCCATTTTCCTCCAGTATTTTTCCTTAACAACAATTACTAATTACCATTATTTTTATAAATTACTTATAAATCTTTAATCAAATTTGTGAGTTTATTCATTTTGGCAAAATTAGTTAATTTTATCAAATGTTCTTCTTTTCACCCCTCCCTCCAGTCCATCTGCCTCGGTCCAGGCCCCAGAGGTAGAGAAGAACCACTGGACTTCATCCCCTTTCCCACCACCTTCCCCTTCTCCTTTTGTGTTGTCTCTTTTAGATTGTAAGCCTGAGGGCAGGGATCAATCTACAGTAATTATAAAATTGTATGTACAGCACTGTGTAAATTTACAGTGCTATATAAAATAAATAAATAAATAAATAAATAAAGGTCCTTCAATTTCTGTGCATACTTTATTCTCACCGCAGTAAGCATATATTGAATAATTCTTCAATATACAGGTTTTTTTGGTGGGGATTTTGGGCTATGTGACATGTTCTGGAAGAGTTTAATGCTGACATTTCACCAGCATCTGTTACTGGAATCTTCAGAGAATGCTGGCATGGGAGTGAGTGTGGTATATGCAGTTAGCCCTCTGTTTTCATGGGGGATCTATTCGAGACCCCCTGCAAAAATGGAAGCTCACAGATATTCAAGCCCCATAGGCTTGAATGAGGGTGTGTGCCCATGAGTGGCATCAGGCTGCACCTGTTAGGGTCATGGATCTGAGGTCCATGAAAATGGAGGGGCAGCTGTATATACTCTGTGACCCTTGGTTGAGAGCAAGTGATTTACATGTTAATCTTCATGTTGGTCTGTTGTTGAATGGTAAGGCCTCAGGGTATCTATTTAATTAATGATCCATTGTCTTCTGGGAAATCCCCCTGACCCTGGGTGGTTTTCATTTACATGGGCTGGGCCTTGATTTTGGTGTTTTTCAGGACTGGTAGCCAAACTTTGTATACTTTAAGGGTTTTTTCTTTCCTGTTGAAGTTGTCCAGGTGTTTGTGGATTTCAATAGCTTCCCTGTGCATTCTGATCTAATAGTTATTTGCATAGTCCAGAATTTCAGTGGTTTCAAATAGCATTTTATACCCAAGATGGTTTATAATGTGTTCTCATACTGCTAATTTATTTTATTTTTTGGCTAATCCAGTCTTCAGTGTCTCTCATGTTCTTTGATTTGTGTTTGGACTCTGTGTTTGTGGTCCCTATGTAGACTTGTTGACAGCTGTATGGTATGTGGTAAACTTTTGTGGCCGTGCGAGGGTCCCTCTTGTTCTCCACTGAGTGCAGCATTTGCTGGATTTTCTTGGTTGGTTTGTAGATCATTTGGATGTTGTGTTTTCTCACCAGATTCATTTTTCTTTTCTTTTTTGTGACTCCTCTGATGTATGGCAAAAATATCTTCCCTTTGGGTGGTTGTTTGTCTTCACTCCTATGGGGCTACCTCTGTGCCAAGTTCAGAAACTTCAGATGGTACAAAACATGGCAGCAAGATTAATAAAAGGTACTTCTTGGAACAATCATATAACACCTGTTCTGAAGTCCTTTCATTGGCTGCCAATCATTTTCTGAGCAAGGTACAAAGTGTTGGTGATTACCTTTAAAGCCCTACATGGCTTGGGTCCAGAATACTTATGGGAACACCTTCTTCCGTACTGTCCGTCCTGTACACTGAGGTCCTCGAGTAAAAACCTTCTTCAGCCAATAAGAGCTAGGCTAACTTCTGTTAATCAAAGCACCTTTTCAATCGCTGCGTTGAAGTTGTGGAATGACCTGCCAGATGAGATCTGCCGTATTTCCACTCTTACAGCCTTCAAAAAGGCTCTTAAAACAGATCTTTAAAAAAAGAGGTTTGCAACATTATCAAGGGAATGCAAACACGGTACTGTAATTATAAGAGTTCTAAGTGGGAGCAATTTTCAATGCTGAAAATTCTGAGACTGAAGGAAATGAATAATAATAATAATAATAATAATAATAATAATTTTATACCCAGCCCCTCCACAATATGCAATTGTGGTGGCTTACAAAGATTTAAAAAAATTAAAACCCCTTAATCCCCCACTTAAAATACAATTAACTGATGTAAGAATTAAAACATGCTTGAAAAACTAAAATAAATTTAAAACAACAATAACAACAAACTATAGACCGTGACTAAATTGTGTTCTAGAGTTCTTTCTATAGCCAGAGATACTATTCAGGAAAAGCCTGCCTGAAGAGATCCATCTTTACAGCTTTTTAAAAGCTATTTAAGTGGTAATATGACAGATCTCATCTGGCAGGTCATTCCGCTATCTGGGTATGACAGCTGAGAAGATCTTTTGGGAAGTTGTGGACACCCTTGTTTTATAAGGCTGTAGCAAGTTCCTCCCTGAGGATCTAAGTATGCAGAGAGGATTATATGGAAGGAGGAGGTCCCAAAGATAGGTTGGACTCAAGCCATTTAGGGTTTTAAAGGTGATAACCAACACCTTGTACTGGGCCCAGAAACTAATGGGCAACCAGTGGAGTAATCTTAGGATCAGTGTTATATGGTCTCTTCTGGATGTACCAGAAACCAGTCTGGCTGCCATGTTCTCAACTAATTGAAGGTTCCAGACCAAGCACAAGAGTAGCCCCATGTAGAGTGCATTACAGAAATTAAGGTGTGAGATTACCAGTGCATGTACTACGGTCTCAAGGTCCCTGACTTCCAGGAAAGGTCACAGCTGGCAAATCAGTCAAAGCTGATAGCAGGCACTCTTGACTGTTGCATTCACCTGATTTGTCATGTGAAGCGATGGAACTAGGAGCACCCCCAGACTGTGAACACAGTCCTTTGAGGGGAGTGTGACCCTTTCCAGGACTGGAGGTTGTATCCCAATACCTGGGTTTTGTCTAGATTCAGCTTCAATTTGTTTTCTCTCATCCAGTCCATTACTGCCTTAAGACAGTCATTGAGAGAAGAGACACCATCTGAAGTGAGAGCTGCTGACTGGGGTGTCATCAGCTCTCTATATATCTGGGTGTTATCAGTGTACTGATAACACCCCACCCCATGTCTCCGGATAATCTCTCCCAGCGGCTTCATGTATATGTTGAAAAGCATCGGGGACAGAATGGTGCCTTGTGGGACACCACAATTAAGCTCTTTTCTTGCAGAGCAAATGTCCCCGAGCACCACCCTTTGGAACCTGCCCAAGAGGAAGGAACGGAACCACTGCAATGCAGTGCCTCCAATTCCTAGCCCTCTCAAGCAATTCAAGTGGATGTCGTGGTCTATTGTGTCAAAAGCCGCGGAGAGTTCTAGTAACACCAACAGGGTCACATTACCCCTGTCGATGCCTAGACGAAGGTCATCAGCCAGAGCAACCATGGAAGTCTCAACTCCAAATCCTGCCCTAAAGCCAGTTTGAAATGAATCTAGATAATTGGTTTCATCCAAGACAGCTTGGAGTTGAAGAGCAACTGCTCTCTCGATCACCTTGCTCAGAAATGGCAATAAAAAGACTGGCCTGTACTTCTTCATATCCAGGGGGTCGGGGAGGTTTTTTTTCAGGAGAGGCCTAACCACTGCTTCCTTCAAACAAGATGGAACATGACTCTCCCTAAGGGTTGTGTTGATGATGTCCCTTAAAAACACCCTCAAGGCATCACCCTCCTGCATGGCCATTGTGTTGGGAGTTGTTGTGTTGTGTTGGGAGTCAGATTTCTTATTTGGCTTCAATACCCTTGTTCTCTGCCTTCATGTAGCATATCCAGTTGCTTGCAGAGGGAAGCAAAAATTTCCTCAAAATTATATTCATTGCGAAGAAACTCTCAAAAATGTAATCATTTTGGTGCCTGACTACTCAATGAATATAACAAACATGGGACTCAATACTTAATATAGTATATTTTAAAAAGATTTATTGTGTTATGGTTTATGTTCTACATATAGTTACCTTTGAGTCAGTCCTTCTGAACTCAGTGTTTAGGCATATATTAGAATGCATGGTTTATATTTTGTACCATAGGTTTTTTACCATAGGTCTTAGGTTTAATACTGGATTACACACTTGTGTTTGTTTTTGCCATTTAATTTTTAATGTCTAGTTAGTTTTCCATAGAGATCATGCTCAGTGTACAAAGATATACAGCACATACAGTGTCCCCTCTGTTCCCACTGCACAGTTGTTAGCATTAGACTGAATCATTTTATTAGCTTACCTTATATCCATCGAATCCAACATTTCTATATTCTACACTCTGCAGTATCAGAGAGATCCTAGGGGTTACTTGTATTATATTTTAGAATAATTCTCTACAGTCCCAGAAAGGGAATATTTATAAAGAAAGAGAGAGTGAATTAAAGCAAGAGTAGCTGAAGAAGGAGGGGGACACAAAGATGCAACAAAGTCAATATTTTGAAATTACCATTATAATGGAGCTTAAAATAGTTTCTGCAGTATAGTTTGAATGTGTCAATAAAGTATTGGATACAGGAGTCCTGGCTGATTAAAATGTATTTAAAGTTTGAAAAGGCCTTTGGCAAGGTCTTTTACAAGAGGCTGTTCCCAACTCAAACAAAAAACAAAACTTAAGTAGCTGAGGGTTAGACTGCAAAAAAGTGTCCTTATGGATCAATAACTGGCCACATACCAGGAAATGGGTAAAAATAAGTGGTCAGATTTCATCTACAAGGTGGCATGACAAACAGTGAAAGGAGATGAGACACACTATGGTAACCAGGTTATTAGTGCAGAAGGTTGTTTTGTAGTTGTTTGCCTTTAAATACCGTAATTGGTGATTTTGGTGACCTTAAGGTGAATATAAAGTGGGGTTTTTTTTGGGGGGGGGGGAGATTTCTTCAGTGGAGACTTGCCTTGGCTCTGAGGCTTAGCACATGCAACTTGCCTCAGGCCTTCCAGAGGGTTTCTGTGGCCAAGCAGCAATTCAAACCATGCTGTCCAAAGTCATAGCACAACTCTCATACCACTTCACCATAGAGAAGACTTTTCAAGAAACTCCTTGGAAAACAGCTGGTCATTTTGATCTGTGTTAAGGCCCCTTTGCCCCAGGATCAGGCCAGGTCCACTGGATCTACATCTGGTTTTTCAAAATCTGGGCCAGGGCTAATATCCTGTGTGAATGTGAGATCAAGAGTATATGGGCCTTTTGGTTCATATGGACATCCCCTTTGCTGACAGTACTATTGAAACATATAACTCGATAGCTTCCTCTTCTTTCATGCAGACCAGTCTGTGTAGAGAGAGATAGGTCAATGTGTCCTTACACTGTTATTTCCCAATTGATATCCCACCCTGGCTCAAAACCTCTGGTCACAATGATGAAGCCTGTCCATTGTAATTCCCAGTCACACACAGAGTGTAGATAAATAAATGTGAAATGAAAAACACAGCTGTTAAACATCTCCAATTCAAATCATGATCAAGGCAGCCCCCCTCCAAAAAAGGAAAAAGAAAGAAGAAAGAAGAAACTTAGTACTGTAGCTAAATGCCAGTACAGACCAAACTTAGCTGAGAGAGCTGGAGATGGAAATCAAACAGAAAGCAAGTATAATAGCAACTAGTATGATTCTGACACGTTTGCCTCTTAGTGAGAGAACCATGCCTAAAAATAACTGCTGCAGAACTAAAATCTCTTGCTGTCAATTTTATAGAGTTTCTGTAAATCCCACCTTGCATTTTCTTTCTTTACTTCCTCCATAACAGGTTGTGAAACTTTGTGTTTTTTTCTACACCTACATTTGCACAATTTCAATATATTTTCAAATTCGTTTCCCCTAATTTCCAAAATGTTCACCATTGATTAAAACCATGTTTCTCTGCATTTTAAAAATTAGGGGCATTGTAGACATTCACATTTTAAACATGTATATGTGTGAACACTGTATTTCTTCAGAATGCCAAGATGGCTTGCAAACGTGTGAATGCACAAGATACAGTGTACATTTCTCCACAACTTGCTTCATTGGGTACATAATTGAGAATTTCTCTCCATCCTTACTTAAGACTTTGAATCCTAAAGTATAGATATACTAAGAGCATAGTTTTCCACAACATGACACTCCAGTATTTTTTTTCTCTGTAAAGACTGAACCCTGTGGCCTCATAGTCTAGCCTGGAATTAGGAGCAAAACACACATACACAAAATTATCTGTCAAAAGTAGGACAGACAAGAAAGATCAAAGAGAACTAGGTCTTGTAATGCCTCAGCCCAAACACTTCTGACCCTTTATTATGCTATTTGTTCTCAAGTAGTAATCCAGCCAATATATTTTCATCTTTCTTCCTCCTGAAGAGGCCAAACTCCCTTAAAACTCTAAGAGTGTGGCCTTTGTGATATTGCTGATACTGGGTGCATGTCAGCTTGTGTAAAGAATGTGGCTGTGCACTAATGGCCTCTCAAAATCCTCTATGCTATTTCTAGGTAGAAAAACTGGGTGAAGGATTTCACAATTTTTCCTCCCTAAAATAGGGAATTGAATATTTAAGACTGGATGAAGAGCAGCCAAGTTCTTGGCTCAATCATGGCACAACCTATGAAGAATAATGTAAACTGAAGACAGAAAAATTTGGAGAAGACAATTCATTAAGATCATTGGGGAAAAAGGGTGTGGTATAAACACAACTAATTTATAAGTAATATTTATTTATTTATACCCCACTCTTCGGCTCTAAAAGCTATCAGAGCGGCTTACAAATAATAAATGGAAATGAAGGAATACTACAGAGACTCACAATTAGGGTGGTAAATCTTTTCACTAAAATATTGTATTTTTTTCACCCATATAACTTCATTTCATTAAAATTTTGCAGTTTAGAGGAAAGATATTTTTTCCCATAAATAAAATATTTACTTCTTCCCTGAATTTCAGGATGTCCTGAGAAAACACCCACAAATCACATTCAATGGGGAAATTGATTTATCACAATGGGAAGCAGCAAGAAAGCTTCAGTAATGGAAAGCCGGGATCTCCACCTGTTCCAAATTCAGAGAACTCCAGAGGCCGTGTTCAAATTAATTTAGCTTATTTATTATTATTATTATTTTAAAAAAAATCACACTTGCAAGCACACTTTCTCACTCTCACACACAAGAATTAACAATGCAAAGGTAGTAGATAATTAGTTCATTACAGGGTGGTTAAGAGGAAAATACTGTACAGATCTGAAGCATAGATACAATTGCAGAGTTACCAGAATGAAGATGGCTTGGTAGCTGCTTGTTACATGGGGGCTGGCTACTGAGGTATCCAAAGAAATATGACAGAGGTTTCATCTTGCTTTAAACTAGACTGTTTTGCTAGCAGGAAACATGTACTGAGGGCAGTGTTTCAGTAGTTGAAAGGCTTAGTGACGTTCTCATGGAAGAAGAACAGGGTATGTGATGTGCAAAAATCTTTGGACAATCAGCATGAATGCCCCGAGACAAAAAGATTATCATGCTCAGAAAAAAGCTACCTTTGTCTGCTGTATGTAAAGAATCTCTATGTCCAGCTCATTACCACCACTTCCTTAGTGAAGGGATTATGCTGATTCTGATCTTGAGAGATCCCATCATGGTTAGGTGCCCTGGGCTTCTTCCATACTGAGCCATCCCGGTGTCCCAATATGTCCCAATCTTGACAAGATTTGTTCAGAGGGGTTTTTCCAGTGCCTTCCCCTGAGGCTAAGAGTGTGGGACTTCCCCCAAGGTCATCAAGTGGCTTACCATGGCTGATCAGGATTTGAACTCTGTTCTCCAGATTCATAGTCCAATGTTTAAACCACAACACCATGATGTCTCTCAATGCTGATTTTTTTTTTTAAAAAAATCTCTTTACAGCCATCATTAGTATATGTTTAGCAAATATCCATATATTAACTGTGAAAAATTAGATTACTGGGGGGGGGGGGAAGGTGTGTGAGGTGTTTTGCTTCAGGTTTCTAGCCTGCTAGTCAGGTATGCCCTTTCAATAAACCACTCTCTTCACTCATCCCATACCAGTATTTTATACTCTAGATGGGTTGTCTTTCCCCAAACTTGTTCTAAAAATTCATGCATGCAAGCTTTGGAGTTCTTCCAAGCCTATCAATGTCACTTTCTTAGATCTAGATTCCATTTGGCTCTATAAAACACCACACATGTAAAATAAGTTTTCCATTAGTACATAAGATGTTTGCTGTGTGTGTCTTTTTTGAAGAATTAAATGAGGTAATGGATGCTCAACCATGTCTGTGTCAAAAACTAGCTACAGGGAATAGTACAGAGACTTTTCTTGTTATCCCCTTGCAGCTATAGACTTCAGAAGGAAAAGGAGACATTTAATGTAACACAGAGATCGATCCATTCCTTCTACTCCCCACCCCAAGCCACTCTTCACACAGAAAGCAAGACAATATTAAGAATCTGTGAAGAGAAACAGTTGTGGAATACATTCTATTGAAGCATGTAAATAAAGAAAACAACAAAGTATTTTAGACTCACTGAAATGATCCTGATGTTTTCTGGTTCCTTTCAGCCACTGTCCGGAAGAAACATCATTGAGAAGAAAGATCCCAACAGCAATCCTCCTCCTCCTCCTCCTCCTCCTCCTCCTCCTCCTCCTCCTCCTCTTTAACCTTCCAACATGTTTTTCTATCTTTTGAAAACACCTAAGGAAACCTGACAAAATTTGCATTTAAGACCACCCTCCTTAAAATTCTGATAAATTGGTCTACTTTAATCCATTGCACTTCAGGGCTGCTATAGAACATTATCCAGAAGCTGCAGAAAGTAGCTACAAGAACATGAACAGGCACTACCAGATAGAATCATATTACACCAATTCTAAGGACACTGAACTAGTTAAATATATGTTCCTGGCTCCAATTCAAGAGGCCTTGTGCTTACCTATAAAGCTGTAAAGGGATACAGAACAATTTTTTTCTCCCTACCCCAGTTTAGGATCTTTAGGAGTAGTGTTGCTACAGTTTCACTTATTCTATGTATTATCTCAGAATGCTTCCTTACAAGGGTTCTTGCCACTCACAGTTTAAATCCTCCATGCACCTACTATGCCTCTTTTTAATAAGAGATTTTGGCTGGTATGGGGGCAAGAGCATAAGAAACAAAGGTAAAACAAGGGAGGGCTACCAATAGAAAATGATGTAATCTAGATATCCCATAAATTTTCATGATTGAAGCAATGAAATCACACTTTTGAAGCCTCATGAAGATGAAAACCTTCTCTATTTGTGAAACACCCCATGGAGTAGGGTGACTTTGCAGTCATTTTAGTGCTAGCAATGGAACTGATTGACAATGATTCTTGTGTCAGATTTTGCTTTTGCTTTTGTTTTGTTTTTAAATCTGTTTACACAGGAATGTTAAGCTGGTTCACCTATCATTACCTTTTTTAAAAACTGTTTT
Source organism: Urosaurus nigricauda (assembly GCA_034509955.1). Classification (NCBI taxonomy): domain Eukaryota; kingdom Metazoa; phylum Chordata; class Lepidosauria; order Squamata; family Phrynosomatidae; genus Urosaurus; species Urosaurus nigricauda. Next base: position 135,461,816 of record JAOEGL010000003.1, read on the forward strand.
TATTATTTCATTTTAAATTCATGTTTCAACAATATAGCTGCTTTAATTTTTGGTTATTAACCATCCCAATATTTTTGAATGAAAGGTCATTCATATATATGCAAATAAATAATAAATCACGAGCTAACATCCCAAAGTAGTATCTCCCTGCAGACAACTATTTAGTAGGATCCACTCACACAACACAAGTACAGTATGTATTCAGCTTTAACTGCCATGGCTGCATCCTGTTGAATCTTGAGGTTTGAAGTCTATAGATACAGTAGAGCTCTCTGGCAGAGAATTCTAAATACCCTTTCTAAAACTCCAAATGCTAGGTTTCCTTAGGACTGAACCATGGAAAATAAAGTGGAACAACAGCGCTATACCTTTCTTGGAAATACCTTACTTTGGCCTGAAACAGATGGGCAGACAGGGGCAGCCTCTGGCCAATTTGTAGGCATGTTCTTGGAGCACCCTGAAGCTACCCCAGGGTTTCACAAAGGCCACCTAATGTGGCCCAAAACCAGCCCCAGAAAGAGTGGGTCTTTTCCGCTCCTATGTAGAGCCCCAGGGCGATCAGGCTATCTGCTTGTCCACTTCGCCCCTTTGTGAAGCATACCTTAGTACTATTAAATTTCTGACACATTTTTCCCTTGTTTCAACAACTTTTCTTATGTTGAAGTTGTAGAATCTGCTGATTATCTGGATAATGCTTTTAGGGATTATGCAGCAATAGCAATAGGAAGTACATTTCTATACCACTTATCAGTGCACTTAACCACTCCCTAAGCAGTTTACAAAGTGTAAGCTAATTGCCCCAACAATCAGGTTACTCATTTTATCCACTTTGGAAAGATGCAAGCCTGAGTTGAGCCGCTGGCTAGTACTGAACTTGCAACCTTATGGTTTGTGAGTAAGTGGCAGCAGTACAGGCATTTAACCACTGCACTACCAAGGCTCTTAGGCAAACTTGATCAAATTCAGAGGTGGGCATTGGTATATAGAATACTCTCCAACACACACACACACACACAGCCTATATGGTGGGAGGGATAAGAATTCTAAAGAGTTTCTGTGAGGAGATGCCACATTAATGGTTGCCTTGGCATTTCCTGCCAACACTTGGAGAGCTGAGGGGAGGAGATGATGCTATATAAGTCTCTACCAGCCCTCACCCTCCAGCCTGTGGGAATTTTCACTCCACCCTCCCACCTTTAGCACAGTGTAAGTTTTCTAGTTGCTTTGGGGCCAAGTAAGGACTCTCTCCTTTTCCAATCCCCTCCTACTCTACACTGTGCTTCGGTGACTTGGGAATTAGCCTAGGCTGGTGTCTTAAACAGGCAATCAATGACAGATAGTGGGGGGGGGGGGGAGGAAGAGTTTGGTGATCAACTATGGCACCCTTTTGGTGAAGAATTTACCTCTGGAGCTGCCCCCACTCAGCTTACAGCTGGGTGGGGGTGAAGAAGGAGGCTGTCCTTGGGGCTGGCCAAGGGATCTTGCCCTCCACTGGGGTTGTGCAGCTTGGGGGTTGGGTTCTCTGACTGGTCTTCCAGCAGTTGGCTGGCCAAGGAGAAACCCAGGTGTTTCCCTCAAGGGTAGCTGTGCTCTGGTGTTTCCCTCAAGGATAGCTGTGAATGAGGTCTAAGAGAGACCATCTGCCTCAGCTGGTCCTGCATTAGGTTGGTCCCTCTACTCTTTCATTGCATTTTGTCAAGAATCAGGATTAAATAGGGAACAGCTTAAATAAAGTTGCCCATATTGTTTCTTAAGTTTTGTGTGTAACCTCATGATTTCATCAGTTGGGCAGCAGAAGATTCTGTGGGGAAAGGGTGAAAGATATGTGAATGTTTAGACTGAGCTGGGGAAGGACATAGCAGCACTTTTCAAATGCCTAACAACTCTTACACAGAATAAGTGTTTTGTTATCGAGGCTGGTTTTATATCAAATTATGGTATGTATGATTCCATTCATGACCACAAACTGACCTCCCAAGGGTGTCAGCCATAATCCCCAGGATGGAGGGTCAGGTAGGCGAAGGAGTGTGCCTTCACAGACCCCTGCAAAAGGACTCTGGAAATTCCCCACAAGAAGGTTTGGGAGTCACCCAAGTGGGAGAGCCATCACCTTCAAGAATAAGACAATACATCCTGTTTACTCAGAGTCTCACACTAAATGTGCTAGTGATCACATTAAATGATTCACTCATAGACCTGCCTGCCTTCCTTGATTGTGTCAAGACCGAAACACATTGTTTAAGTCATCATTGCACCTAAGCTTAACAAAACACAGGCACTCAGCGCCTTTAGGCCTTGGCCAGACCATTAAGCTTATCACTAGAGGTTAGGTTGAGCCTATATAAACCTAGGATTTTCCAACTCAAGTGTGCTATTTTTGGAGTGTAGCTGGAATCCATGCCAGTTGAATCTCTGACTTTATCTCCCTCAGCCATCCACCACCCCCATCCCCACTACGTTTTGGCGGCTGTGCCTCATCGTCATTCACATTTGTATTGGACCTTGGAGAAGCCTACAGAAGTGAGTATTTCCCATAGTTCTGCCCATCTTCCACTTTCCCCACTTTTCCTCCCTTTTGCTTCTTGGAGCATTGAGCTTGTGTGTGAGTGCGTGTTTCATTATTGTATGTTTGTTTCCCCTTTTAATAAATATTAGACTTTAATTGAAGAAGCCTGTCTCTGTGTTCTCACTTAAGGGATTCTTGGTCTTTCCTGTATACACGAAGGGACCCAATCTTGAGGAGTGTTGTTAGGGCCCCACTCTTGCAAATTTGAGCTAATTAAAATTCCCCTAATTATATCCTCCCTTACAGCTTCCTACAGTCCCCAAGGCTAGAGCTAAATCTACTAGATCTATGTAAGGCACAGGAGGGTAAATGTTGGTTGAACATGAGGGGGGAACAAAAGCAAATTGAAAATGGAACTGATTAGGGGGAAATAGGGTCCAACTCTTGCTGCAGGCATGAGTCATCTGTGGCTATATTGTGACTCTGGATTTCCCACTTGAAAGAGAATGTAGGATTAGGAAATCTATAAGATATCCTTCATCTCAATTATGTGATTCTGTCCGCTCCTTAGTCAGTTCTGCCCCCCATTCAGCTTCAGTGTCCAACCAACCAGAATTGCATGTTTCTGAGGATAGAAGGGTGATTTTTAGATGTTATAATGAGGAGATATTATCATTTGAGGGTTAAATAATCAGACAAAATGAAAGTTTACAGGAAAAGAGGTACTTGCATGCAATACAATTCAAATATGCTTCTTGCTTCACTGATCTTTTCTAACATTTTGCATTCTGTCCTTCATTTGCATGCTATCTCATCAGATTGTCAGCTCTTTGGGGTAGGGGCCTTGGGTCACATTAATATCTGCCCCATTGTCTCCCTGCCTGTCTGTAAAGTGAGTAGCATAGCAATGGCATGATGCAAATCCAATCATGTGAATCTGAGGGCAGAACTACATCAGTTTTAGCAGTTTGACTGGCATTTATAAGATCAAATCCTCAAAGAAATGATCAATTTTAATGCAGGAAAAAACCTACAAGAGTTAACAAGGTGGTCTATTTTATTTATAGTTACCATAGTAATAGTAATACCTTATTTTAATCCACTTGTTCTGGATGTTCAGTAGGCTGTCTATTATGTCCATTATTATCCTGGGTGATGGAAGGGTTGTCACCGTGGGTGAATCTGTGTCTTGATCAAGATCAACCAGTAACTTGATCATGGAAATGAAATATGAGCTATGGTTGTTCTCTAACTTAGCCACCACAAGTACAAATAGACACAGCATTTCAGTAGCAAGCCACTTGAGTGAAATTAAATGATCGTGCTGCCAATGTCTGAGGGCAACTTTGTCTGATCTGGGGTTGATATGGGGCTTCATTTTCCACACTCCTGTCTATCAGTGCCTCCATGCAATTTCCTATGGGTCATGACTCTGTTTTAGGAAGAAACAGACAATCACTTATAAATATTTAGTAAAGATGAAATACTGGTTAGTTGCTCAGATACAGCCGATATATTGTAAATGTTTTATATACATGTAGAAGTGGCAATGGAGCTAGCATGGAATTTTAATCCAGTCAGTGAAGATGGCTGGCTGCTTTTTTTAAAAAAAATATTTTTATTGGAAGTTTAAAAAGCACATAGATCAAAAAAACAACAGACATACAAATAGCATAACAATGATACATACAATCAAGCTAATAATCCTATAACTAATTAACACACATATAAACAACATTGACATATACATACAAGACAAACACAAGAAACAGACATACTAAGAAAAACATCAAAATGGTTGGCTGCTTTTTAAATTTGATGAGTTAGCCTATTTCACTTTATCATGCATTTGAAGCCTGCCCATATTTGTGATGTACTCAGGCAAGTTGTAGTCTGCCATTCATGTTAACCAGACCAGCAAGGACTCAAAATATTTATGTGGAACTCAGGTGTCCATCAAGCATCCAGTAAGCAACACTTTCAATTTCTACTAGGCTATATTTAGCTTAATTGTCCATAAGCCACCTTGGAAAGTAGAGGCTGGCGGCTGGTGGTAGTAGTGGTTAGTGTTCCAGCAGTTCCTCTTGAATATCCTGAGTGTTCTCTTTTAGAGATCCCTGTGTGTATTGGACAACCTCACCTGTCATGGGTTCCCTAAAGTATCTTGCTGCTTTTCTTATGAGATGCTTTAACATCTCCAAAGTTAAAATAAGATTCCCCTGACACCCCATTTAGTTTCTTTACATGAAATAGAGGGATGAGGATACTGTCTTGCATTTTTGTTTGTTTGTTTGTTTTATACCAGGCAACCAAATGTCTTAAGATGGTCCTGAGGCCCATCTCACTTCACACACACTTGTTCTAACATTTCATTGTCATTATTTATTTACCACTGCACAGTTGCGTTTTGGTGTAAATCTTTTGTTAACATTTGTTGAACATTTTGACTCTACAATGAACTTTTAGGTGTGCCAATTAGAGCATAGTTAAGGTAAGTATGACCCCCTTTCCCTTTCACATTAATTATCCTCTAGAATCTTTACCAGCCAGAAGAAGCTACATAGTTTGTGATTGTACTCATGCACTCATTGCTTCAATGGTATAAAAGAATGAGGAAGTCTTGGTTCAAAACACCCACACATAAACAAACCGTTAGAGCTACTGCAAGTTAAAATGCTGAATTCCAACTCCTCTAGAAAATGTTTAGAACTAGGGCAAGAAGATAAAACTGTTTTCAAGGTGATTCACTTTGTTTTATCATTTTCTAAATAATATGGACATTCTGGCTGCATCACTAGGGATATGAAGATATTCTTCATTCCAATAAGCTCTGTGTTCTTAAAAAGCAAACTGCTATTTGTTTCTCAAACTCAGCTGAAGACCATTCAGAGCAGGAGGGCTTAAAATGAGTTGATTGTTCCAATTCATTTTATTGCATTTTTTGCTGATCTTCCACTGCTCCCATATGTATTCAAAATGTAAATGAAGGTCTCAGAATAGATAGGAACCTCCTTGAGGCAACAGTGTCTTCTCCTATGCAGAGAGTTTCACTAAATGCTCTTGGCAATCACCAAATGAATAATAATAACTCTAAAGACTTCCATCATGTTAAAGGACATGGGATGTCTCCAATGAGCCCTCCTTGTCATTGCCTTCTTAGCAATTAACTCAGAGGCTTACATAAGCCACATGTGCAGCTCCCTTTTGTTTATTCTATCATTTTTAGCCATTAATTAAAAATTCCAAAGCTTTAAATAACAGCAGCAACAAAAAACCCTAAAGTTTTCCCTTGAATATCACCTAGGATGTCAACTTATGTAGGAAAACACATATTCAGCTGGATGCAAACTATTTGTTTAGATTTAACTATTATCAATTTCAGTACATTGTGTCAAATGACAGGTGCATAACATACGCCAAAAGGGCTGATTGCAGCATGTCACTACTTAGGTTTGTAATTAGGAGCTCAAGCTCAACTCAGGTTTGCATCCTTCTGAGGTTACTAAAATGGGTACCCAGATTGTTGGGGCCAATCAGCTTACACTTTGTTAAACCTCTTAGGGAGTGCTTAAGCACACTGATAATTGGTATAGAAATGTATTTGATATTGTTATTGCAATTCCCTATATATGTCAGGAGCATTGTGCTTTTTAAACTGCAATAAAATTGACACATGTTTGTATCACCAGATACTTTCATACAACTAATTTGTCTCATGGCAAACTAGATAAAATGGTATTAACATTTTAGTTACATAACATTTAGTTACATGGTGTGAATGAGCTTTATTTCATAAGAAACATATACACATATCCACGATTTCTGCTCCAATTCCTGAAATGAATTTCTATGGGAATAACTCAGTATCTCTTATTGTTTCTAGAGGAAGGTAAAGAGTGTACAATATGATACCTCTTAACCTCTAGCAGATCTTTCAGACTAACACAGTTTGTGATTGAGATTTACAGGATTACCTTGCAGTCCTCAGATATTCTTTTAAGCCATTAGGGAATCATGGTCTATTGCTTCACTGATTCCTCAAAAAGAATGTCTCATGCCTATCCTAATTCTCTCACAGGATAGTCACAAATTTTATGTTAAGATGTGGTGGCATTCTGTGTGGCAATAAATAAATAAATGTGAAATTGCCCTATATTAACTCCACCTAGCAATTGCTCTCTCTAGCCCAGTGCTTTTTATTCCAGAAATCCAGATACTTAGACAAAAGCTTTCCCCAATATATTTGCCTGATACCACTTTAACTGCAGAAGCCAGAGGCTGAAACAGAGACTTTCAAAGGATGTGCTGTATCATTGAGCTTTGGCTTAAAAATGACTCCCCCAATTCATGATAGTTCTGAGGCTCATGATGTTACCTCTATAGGGCTTACACTAGCAAACCCTATCTAAAACACATAAACATATAGTTAAAGCAGAATAAAATATTAAATCATAGCAGCAACATGGTCCATTTTATAAGCCACAGACAGCTTACGTAAACAGTTAGACATTCAGGTTTAAAACAAAACAAAACAAAAAAACCCTACACGTATTCCAGATGTCTGTGTTACAGATTTACAACCTGTGGGCAAAAGTCTCATGAGTACTACTGGGCCTAAATTGCAGAGCTCTGTTATCTGAGGCACTTAAGTCTTTCCTGCACAGGTTCTGACTCTCCCTTGTGTTTTCTCCTAAGCTGTACAATTTAGAATCATAGAATCATAGAATCATAGAGTTGGAAGAGACCACAAGGGCCATCCAGTCCAACCCCCTGCCATGCAGGAACTCCAAGTCAAAGCATCCCTGACAGATGGCCATCCAGCCTCTGCTTAAAGACCCCTAAGGAAGGAGACTCCACTACACTCCGAGGGAGTGTGTTCCACTGTCGAACAGCCCTTACTGTCAGGAAGTTCCTCCTAATGTTGAGGTGGAATCTCTTTTCCTGCAGTTTGCATCCATTGTTTCGCGTTCTAGTCTCTGCAGCAGCAGAAAACAAGCTTGCTCCCTCCTCAATATGACATCCCTTCAAATATTTAAACAGGGCTATCATATCACCTCTTAACCTTCTCTTCTCCAGGCTAAACATCCCCAGCTCCCTAAGGCGTTCTTCATAGGGCAAGGTTTCCAGACCCTTCACCATCTTAGTTGCCCTCCTTTGGACATGCTCCAGTTTCTCCACATCTTTTTTGAATTGTGGTGCCCAGAACTGGACACAGTATTCCAGGTGGGGCCTGACCAAAGCAGAATAGAGTGGCACTATAACTTCCCTTGATCTAGAAACTATACTTCTATTGATGCAGCCTAAAATTGCATTGGCTTTTTTAGCTGCCGCATCACACTGTTGACTCATGTTCAGCTTATGGTCTACTTGGACTCCTAGATCCCTTTCACATGTGGTCTCATTCAGCCAGGTATCCCCCATCCTATATCTGTGAATTTCATTTTTCCGCCCTAAGTGCAGAACCTTACATTTCTCCGCATTGAATTTCATTTTGTTAGCACTGGCCCAGCTTTCTAGTCTATTCAGGTCATTTTGAATTTTGATCCTGTCCTCTGGGGTTTTAGCTACTCCTCCCAGTTTAGTGTCATCTGCAAATTTGATAAGTATGCCCCCAATTCTGTCATCCAAATCGTTAATAAAGATGTTGAATAGCACTGGGCCCAGGACAGAGCCCTGTGGGACCCCACTGGTCACTGCTCTCCAGGATGAAAAGGAGCCATTGTTGAGCACCCTTTGAGTTCGGCCACTCAACCAATTACAAATCCATGTAACAGTTAACTTGTCTATCCCACATTTTGCAAGCTTGTTTGCAAGAATGTCATGGGGAACCTTGTCAAAGGCCTTACTGAAATCGAGGTATACTATATCCACAGCATTCCCTTCATCTACCAAGCTGGTAATTTTATCAAAAAAAGAGATCAGGTTCGTTTGGCATGACTTGTTTCTCTGAAACCCATGTTGGCTTTTTGTGATTATGGCATTGGCCTCTAAGTGTTCACAGACTCTCTGCTTAATGATCTGCTCTAGAACCTTTCCTGGAATTGATGTCAGACTAACTGGACGATAATTGTTGGGATCCTCTTTTTTTCCCTTTTTGAAGATGGGGACAACGTTTGCCCTCCTCCAGTCTGCTGGGACTTCTCCTGTTCTCCAGGAGTTCTCAAAGATTATTGCCAATGGCTCTGATATTACATTTGCCAGTTCTTTTAATACTCTAGGATGTAGTTCATCTGGTCCTGGAGATTTATATTCATTTAGGTTAACCAGGTATTCCTGTACTACCTCTTTACTTATTCTGTGCTGAATTTCCTCTATTCTGTCTCCTGTTCCATTATCCTTAGGTTGAGCACCCTTTGCCTTTTCTGAGAAGACTGAAGCAAAGAAGGTGTTGAGTAATTCTGCCTTTTCTCTGTCCCCTGTTAGCATTTTGCCATCTTCTGCACGCAGTGGCCCCACTGTTTCCTTCTTCTTCCTTTTGCTGCGGACATATCCAAAAAAGCCCTTTTTATTGTTCTTAACCTCTCTAGCCAGCCTGAGTTCATTCTGCGCTTTAGCTTTTCTGACTTTACCCCTACATGTGCTGGCTATTTGTTTGAATTCCTCTTTCGTGATTTCTCCATTTTTCCATTTCTTATACATGTTCCGTTTAAAACTTAGCTCATTTGAAAGTTCCTTAGTCATCCATCCTGGCTTCTTGAGACATCTTCCATTTTTCTTCCTCATTGGAACTGTTTGAAATTGTGCCTTCAATATCTCCCTTTTGAGAAACTCCCATCCGTCTTGAACTCCCTTTTCTTTTAGTATTCCTGACCATGGGATCACTCCCAGTATTTCTCTAAGTTTATTGAAATTAGCTCTCCTAAAGTCTAGAGTGCGTGTCTGACTATGCCTAGCTTCTCCCTTCCACTGTATTACAAACTCCAGGAGAACATGATCACTTCCACCTAAGGATCCAACCACTTGCACCCCATCAACTAGGTCTTCCCTGTTGGTTAAGATCAGATCTAAAATGGCTGATCCCCTTGTTGCCTCTTCCACCTTTTGGACAATGAAATTGTCTTCCAGGCAAGTGAGGAATTTGCTAGACTTTGAGGATTTGGCTGAGTTTGACTTCCAGCAAATATCAGGATAGTTGAAGTCACCCATCACTACTACATCTCTCTTTTCTGAGTATGTGATTATCTGTTCTAGAAAGGCATCATCCAATTCCTCTGCCTGAGTCGGGGGTCTGTAGTAGACTCCCACAGTAACATCCCTGTTATTTCCCTCTCCTTTAATTTTTATCCAGATGCTCTCCACCTGGCTTCCAGTATTGACTTCCTGCATCTCTTCACTGGTGTAAATATCCCTGACATATAATGCTATTCCTCCTCCTTTCCTGCTTGGCCTGTTTCTCTTAAAAAGGTTATACCCCTCTATTTCTACATTCCAATCATGAGACTCATCCCACCAGGTTTCAGTGATGCCTATTATATCATATTTCCCTTGTTGTGCTAGGAGTTCAAGTTCATCCTGCTTATTTCCCATACTCTGTGCATTAGTGGAGAGGCATTTAAGACCATGTGTCCTCTTTACTTGCTGCTTTTGCACATTTTTTTGCCTCCTACTGTTGGGTCCTTGCACTGTTTGCCTTGTTCCCTCTATGCCACTTGGACTATTCTCTCCATCCCTTTTGCCTTCCAGTATAATGTCTCCCTCCCCCACATAACTCAGTTTAAAGCCCTCCTGATCAGATTCTTCAGACTGTTGGCAAAAACGTTTTTGCCAACTGGCGTGAGATGCAGTCCATCCCTTGCCAGAAGTCCCTCCTCATGGAACCGCAGCCCATGATCCAAGAATCCAAACTGTTCTTGGCGGCACCATCTACGGAGCCAGTTATTCACCTCTGCTATTTTCCTCTCCCTTTCTGGACCATGCCCTTCTACCGGGAGTAGAGATGAGATGACAACCTGTGCATCCATCTCTTTCAGCTTCCTTCCCAGAGCCTCATAATCCCTTTTGATATTCTGAAGGCTGTGCCTTGCAGTATCATTGGTTCCCACATGAACCAAAAGAAGGGGGTATTGATCAGTAGGCTTGACAAGTCTTGTCAGCCTCTCCGTCACATGATGGATCTTTGCCCCGGGGAGACAACACACCTCCCGAGACATCTTGTCAGGCCCACAAACCACTGCTTCTGTAGACTTTTAATTTCTAAAAATTTAATTTCAGTTTTCTTTCTTTCTTTGTTTTTCTGTTATTTTCAGAGGACACCTGGTTCAGAATCTGTTTGATGTGATAGAAGTCATAGTCATCATTGGTCATCATTGTCATCACTGGTTCAGAATCTGTTTGATGTGCTAGAAGTCATAGTCAGCATTGGTCATCAATTCACACCCACCAGATGTGAATGAAGTTAATAATTTGTTTTATTGTATATATGTTACATTTACCTCTGCCATCCTATTGAGAATTAGAATAAATCTTTTCAGAAATCTTTTCCATTTGCTAGACTGTCATCCTGATTCATTTTGTGCTGTTCTTAATTATTAGTAGTTGACTACAAATGTCTGTATGAAGAGAATATTTTGGCAAATGTGGAAATTCCAGCTGAAATGAAATACTCTTTGGCAAAACACTATAGTCCAAAGAGTTTAAAAATCAAATACAATTTTCAGTTTATAGCATTGGTGGTTTTCATATTTTGTTGCAATTCTTAGCAAAAAGTCTTATTCAATATATTGAATATATATGTGTAAAAGCAGAGCTAATGTTAAATGATATAAGTAGCTTTAAAATATAACACAGAGATTATTCCTATATATGTAAAACGTACACAGCAAACAAATAAAAAAAGAAAAAAACTTAACAAAATACCCCCACAAATAAAGTATTTCCACAAGTAACACACAATATCTTTCAAAAAAACCTCACAGCATCTCTAAAAAAAGGGGGGGGGGGAAAGAAAGAAAAAAATGAATTGTATTGAATTAGGGTCAGAACAAACTGCTGCAAAGGGGCAGCTTCAAGCAGCAACTGCACGTCACAGCCCAATTCACCTCTTTGCCAGCCCAAAAAGAACAGGTGAATTTCTGCTCCTTTTTTGCACTGGCAAAAAGCTGGCTTTTTCACACTGCCACAGCTTTCAGAAACTCCCACAGCATACGGCATCTAAACACCTTGCTGCCGGGAGCACTCAGAAGCTGGCTGCCATGCTAGCAGTGGGGCGACATCAAGCTGACTTCTAGAAGTCATGGAGCACCCCCAAACTGGCTGTAAGCCAGCTTTTCATACCAGTCTGTACCAGCCCTTGCTTCCCCAAGGCATTTTGCTATCCGTGAAATTATAGTTTAATTTCCTTTTAATGATAATAAAATATCTCCTTATACTTCTAATTAATTGTAACTCTTATTCAATCCACCATGTTACCAAATACCCTCATTTTCATTGTAAAAATGCAATAAACAAATCTCACCCTTAAAAAAAAAAAGTTAATGAGGGATTTCTCCTTGATTAATTTTGGCATGAAACAAACAGGCCAAAAGGAGTGGCTTCCAGCCATGTCAGGGGCATGGCATGCAGATGTCACATGCCCCCAACATGGCCAGAAGCTGCTCCGAGGCTATGTAAGGTGGCCTAAAGCCACCATCAAAAGGATTGGTGAAAATTCACCCCTTGCTAGTGGCCCATTTGGGACTGTCATCGCTGCTTGCGTTGAGAATGAGTTATCTAGTCGCTTCAATATCCAGCCAACTGCAGGCCAATCATGGGCGGAGTGGCCAGAGGCTATTCCTTCATGCCTATCTGCTTCATCCTGTTGTCAGTTTATCAATTTCAACATACTCATTAAGCCAATCTTCGTGAGGTGGTGCCAGAACATTATCAGACAACATCCCACAGCATCGCTCTCATTCTGACCTTCTGCTATCAGTGAAGTGGAATGGCCCCAAAACTTTTATTTCATGAAAGTTTCCGATCAATAAAAAGTTATGGGGCCATTCCACTTCAATGACAGGAGGACAGGATGAGACCGACACTGCAGGATGTCGTCAGATCATCTTCAACAATTATGTGATAAGGACGGGAGCATCCAACTTCTCTCTTGTCCTTTTTTGCTGTCTGATGATATCCATCAGATCCTTCCATTTTTGACCATATACAGTTCTCATAGCTATAATCATATGCTGCACAACATTGCCATCATATTTCTGAAAGCTAAAAACCAGAGCAAAAAGAAGCTGGGACACTCCAACTCAAAGCACCACTATATAAACAGCACCGGCATATAAAAAGCTCAGTGTCAGTATGGGACTGTGGTAAAGCAAAAATGTGATAGCCATTAACACAATGGTTGTAATTACAAAAATAAAAAACCCAAATAATCCTATAGGGTGGGGAAGGGATGTATGAGGGGCCTCCATAATTGTGCTTTACCAGTGTATCAATGGGCACACTTATGAACTGATATATTGTAGAGTGGTGGTGCATTGCACGTGTGACTGTGTGACTGATCATAGGGGTAGGCATGTAATGGAGTGGCAGCTAGGTGGGAAGAGGGAGGTAATTGGGTCACAAGTGGTATATCTGTGCAATGGTGTACATGCATGGTCAGGAGGTGACAAAAAGATAACTGCCGTGAAGCTTGACACCACATGGTGCAGACAGCCCGTGCGTGTTCAGCCCACCTTGAGAGTGAGCAGTGTAGACAGAGGGGTTCCCACCCACTTTCAGTAAACTCAGGATTAAGCTCCTTTTCCCTGACCATCTTCTCCAATCCCGGGATTCAATATTCTGAAACCATGGCAGGTGGGCCAAAAGAAGTGGTTTCAAGCTGGTTTGGGGGTGTGGTGTTTAGATGATGCATGCCCATGGAGCAGCCAGAAACTGCACTGAGGCCACATTAACCTGGGGAGGGGGGAGCTGGACTAAAAAGAAGCTGAAAGAAACCACTCCTTCCAGAAAAGTACACACCTTTGACACTGTAGAGAACGTTGTCATTGGGGTCTCAGCCCACTCTCAGAAGAAGCAGTTTCAGGCCTCTCTTTCCTGCCCATCTGCTTGACCCCCATGTAATCATGTGGTCTTTAAGTTGTTCTTCTGCCATCTCAATCTTAAATAACATTTTATATATTTTTGCAATCATCTTTTCATCATTAAAACAGTGTTGAGATTCAAATTCTAATTCTATTTTTACAAATCATGTAGCTTTTTGTCCATCGTAAACTTTTCAGGAATGTGTTTATAAGGAAACTTGAGCATCCTTCTTCTCTTGTCTTTATTCTCTTGCCCATTTTTAATTATAAGTATATTTTAATAGGCTAACAACTTATCCTTCTCATAAGTCTGTCTCCTAAATAAATCTGCATGTGGTGAAACCCATAAAGGCACCATGCAATAAAATTTCATGTTATACTTGTTCCAAATTCTCACAAAAGATCTTTTCATATATTAATTGTCAAAATCCTTGCCAGCTTTGACCTTATCATAACACGGGTATCCAACCAAATCTCAGGTCAAAATCTTCTTATTGCAACAATCTTTGCCTTTTTCAGTGTAATTCAGGAATTTAACCAAACCAGGCAGCATAATATAACTTTACATCTGACAGGACCAGTACACCTCTTTGTCATGTATCTTGGTTTCCTGCCCTGGCACACAAAATAAATGAATCATAAATCTTTCTGCCACTGCTTGAATGGATTATCAATTTTCAAAATAGGAATAATTTGGAACAAAACAAAACAAAACATATCATTCACTTTTATCACCAAAATCCTAACCACAGCAACAATCTCAATTTCGACCATTTATTTTTTTTTTTTTGCAAATCTTCCTTGATATATTTCCATATTTTCACATAATTGTTCTCAAAGAGTTTTCTTCTTTCTCTTCTCTAAACCTACTCTAATCTGCTTCTACTTCTGCAAAACTTCTATACTTATTCAGACGATCTTTCACCTACTAATCACTTTTTTTTCGCTGTTCCTCACCCGAACAGGCCAAACAGCTATACCATGTCCTTGTTTATTTGTATGTAAGCCTCTATATGGGATGAATAAAACAAATACAAAAATGCAACATGACATAGACTGACCTACAACAAAACAAATTTTAAAACATGAACACTTGGAAGCAAAGACATTGTGATAAACTCCAAGGTTTACATGTCAGTTCCTAACCCTAATTAACAAGTTTTAATTAAGCTCTATATATTTTCCTCCTTATTCTCATTTATTCTACATGCTAGTTTTGTTACACTAACGAATAATGTATCACCTGTCACAATTTTTTTAAATTCAAATTCTTCTTGAATCCTGTTCAACTAAATATTTCTGATGCTGATCTTATTTTTCCAGCGTCTATACTTTGATTTATTATTTTTTTCTATATATCCTAATCTAATCTTATTATCCTTTTAAGTATTTATATCTTCTCTTCTATTTAGTCTCTTAGTATCAACCATGAACAGTGATTTCATTTATATACATTTCATATTCTATATTTATGTATGTATAGATCTATCTATCTTTCTGTCTATCTATCTACGGTATCTTCTATTGTTGTTGCTGTTCTTATATTCTTTATATTTTATAGCTTGCATTTGTTATACAAAATATATTATTGTTGCTTTCCCTCAGGTATTTTCCCATATTTGTCTTCAACTATTTTTATGCTGATTTCTAGATTTGTCTTGCAGTAAATTGGTTAAGATATCCATTTCAGCTAACTCAAATAGTTTAATTAACCAATCCTCCTTGGTTGGTATATCAATTTTCTTCCACTTTTGAGTATATGTTACTCTTGCTGTTGTTATCATGTATAGCAGCTGTCTCCAATTTTTTTCCCAATATGTCCATCTGATAAACTAATCATATTCAATAGGTAAACATCATAGATTATTGGGATTTTTAAATGTTTTAGCTACAGAAAGAACAGGGAAACTGGTAAGGAAACACAACCTCCAAATGATCCACAAACCACCCAAAAATAAACTAGCAAATGTTGTGCTCAGCGAAGAACAGGAGTGACCCTCTCATGGCTGCAGGAGTTTACCACATAACATGCAGCTGTGGACAAACACATGGAGTGTTCAAAAATAAATCAAGGAACATGAGAGACACTGCAGACTGGTCAGCCAGAAAAATCAGTAGTAGCAGAACATGTTATAAACAATCCTGGGCATAAAATGCAACTTCAACAGAAAAGAAAAAACTCTGAAAGTAAACAAAGTTTGGCTACCAGTCCTGAAGAACATGCAAATGAACATCACTTAAGGTCAGGGGGTGTCCCAGCAGACAATGGATCACTGATTAGACACAAAGCCTTCTCACATATTCCTCCCATCCTGATTCCTGGCCATTCACCAACAGGCCAACACAGATTAACATGCACATCACTTCCCCTCAACTGTCATGGACCAAGAGTTACAGTATGTGTGCATGTGTGTGTCAGCTGCATGCATTTAGACGCAATATTTTTTTCATAAATTATAAATTTGAATCGACACACATGCCTAAACACATGAGAGAGAGAGAGAGAGAGAGAGAGAGAGAGAGTCAGTTGCACATTCAAGCAACAGTCAGACACACATTCTAAAAGTAAGGAGAATGGGAGAAGAAGCAACATCAGCCTCAAACAGAATACAATACCCCATGCAGCTGCTCTTACCTCCACTCTGCAGTGTCTGCCTGGTTCGGCCCCTTGTTTGCGTTGTTCTTGCTGTTGGTACTGCTTCCACCATCCCATTCCACACTAGCAGTTGTTGCTTCCCTCTCTCATCCACATTTGTTGTTCCCTGAAAATCCTCCTCCCACTTGGCAGCTCTTTCTGGTTCCCAAGGGTGGCACCTCATCCTGCCAAATACCTTTCTCCTTCACTGAGGCATGGGAGGGGAAGCAGCCTGGGAGCAACCATTACAGCAGTAATTTGTACAGCCTGAGGATGTGGACAGGTTCCTTGGAAAAGTGAGAGCCACTTTACCCTTACTGGCTTCTGAAAGCAGCCAGAGTTGAATGGCCAAGTGGATAAGAGGAGTAGTGAATTCTTCACTGCAGCAAGGGATAGTTTCACCCTGCCTAAAGAAGGCTGGTGAGGTTGTTACTGAAAAATGTCTCCCTGGACTACACCACTCTGAATATTTATTGGCAATCATCTAATATTGGAATATTGGAGGCAAGCCAATAAATATTCAGAATGGTGCAGTCCTGGGAGGCCTTTTTCAGTATCTACCTCACCAGCCTACTTTAGGCAGGATAAAAACCTCCCTTGCTGCAATGAAGCATTCTTGAGCAAGGTTCTGGAACATGTGGTAACCTCCCAGCTCCAAGCATAGCTAGATCCATTTCAATCTGGATTCAGGACTGATTATGGGACAGAGACAACTTTGGTCTCCTTGGTGGACGACCTACACAGGGAATTGGACAGGCAGAGTGTGTCCCTGATGTTTCTGCTGGACCTCTTGCTGGATTTTGATATGATCAACCATGAAATCCTTCTGGGCCATCTCTCTAGGGACCTTATCATATGACGGAATTTGGGGGTATAATGCAATGGCAATCCAAATGCAATCATGGGGTTTCACGTTATTGCGAATGAGTGTATCTCACACAATTTTGGGCAAAAGGGAACACAATCATGCAATTTCAGGCAATGGGGGGTCATTTCGGGTAATGGGAAGTCATTCCAAATACATTCCGAATGCAATGGAAATTCACGTGAATTTGCTAAACTAGTGAATTCAAGTGAATTCAAATTGGATCCATTCACAATAAAGAGAAATTCCTCCTGTCTGATAAGGTTTTAGGTTTGGGCTCAGGGGCATTGTTATGCAGTAGTTCTGGTCTTTCTTGGAAGGGTGAACTCAGAAGGTGATGCTGGGGAGATCCTGCTCAACTCCCTGCTCATTGGCCTATGAACTCCTATAGGGTTTTGTTTTGTCCCCTACAGTCAGTTGCCCTAAAGGTTTCTGGAATCACAAATGTAGTTCAAAACAATGCAGGTACTCCTTGTCTCAATAAGAAATGTTCTCTCAGGCTCCCTTCAGTTTGTACAATACTGAATTTCAGTCTTCATTTCAGCATGGGAGAAACTCACACACAGTTGTCAATCACCTCTGGATAGATAGCTTAAGCTTCATATCCTAAGGCAATATCAGTAAAATGTGTGTTAAATATGACTTCATCACCCAGCAATTTGTTGCTGGGCAGTTTGACTAGAAAAAAGCTAGTAATCAGAATAGGTTTTGAAATAAGACAGCTCCATTACTGTTATTTAATGTCATTTTTAGTCCATTTTGGTAACCTTTGAGAAAGTACATCCTCACCACTATTGTTCACTTCAGTTCCAGTCAACTTACAATATATGCAATCTTTCATGGAGGAAATTCAAAAGAAGTTACAAGTATTGCCTCGCAGGTCAGGCGCCACAATAAGCACGAGCACACCAGGCCACAACTTTATTTAAAGCCAAACAAACAATAGGGTTGGCCCAAAGCATAAGGTCTGGATCTGGGCATCAGCCAAGCCCCCGTTGGCTAATGAATGGTTGCTTGTAGCCAAGCATCGGGATGACGTAGGTGCCAAGCCCCGCCCCGAAGCACCGTCGGGCAACAGTGCTCCTCCCACTCGATTTGCAAGGCACTCTAGTCACCGGGTGTCAATTGACTGTGGCCCCCGCACTGGCCACATCAGCACGCTCCATACACCCGGGTCGCTAGGACTCCCGATCCAGAGCCATCGAGCCCTGGAAACCCCTCACCCCCAGATCCAGGCCTATGCTGCCGCCAAACAGACGGAGAGGAACGAACCGCCTGCCGCCAACCCTATAAACAACGCCTTCGGGCTCCACACCAAACCCAATAGAACAGCAAAACAATCATTGACCCCCTGCAAGGTCCCGATCAGTTCGTATATAGCCCAAAAAGGCCCTGGATTTCCAGCGTCCCAATTGTTTGATAGAGTCCGCCGACAGTCCAATTTGTGCAGCCGAAGTAGCTGCCCCGATCCGAAAAGAATGTCCCCCAAATTCTTTCGCTGGCAGACCCAAATGTCTGAGGGCCAAGCGCAGCACAGCCACCAGCTGGTATCGCGTCACAGGGGCTCCGTTCGTGTGGCAGAATAAGGGACCTGCACCTGGCGGGCGTGCCTCCAAGAAGGCATGCAAGGTACGGACAGGGCACACCACCGATCCCTTAAAGCGATTCAAAGTGATAGAGGACCCTTTCCCCAATTGGTCGCATTTGGACCTCCGAACCAATAAGGAAACAGAACTCATATTGAAACAAACATCCCCAACCTGGAGAGAACGCTGGGAGGTGTCATTGGCGGAATTAGGAACAAGCTCCCCCAACCTAAGGGCCCCAAAAAAGGCAGTAACGAAAGCAGCACGAAACAGGCCGGCCTCATAGTGGGAAGAACAAATAACAGGTAACACAGCCACCAGCTGCTCGAGCAGCGACAACGTGATGGGCCGTCTAGCATCAATAGAAGGACCCTGGGATCGCCTCCAACCCTCCAGAGCTCGCCTGACTTGGAAGGAGGCACAAGGATCACTTAGGCCGGAGGCTTTTTAAAAAGAAGGATATGCCCGCCAGCATAACCGAAATGGCCCGAGGGGAGGACCCATTAGAAATAAGCCAAGCCATGAAACCAAGAACAATGGGGGACTGGATGGGCCAGTGAGCCGGGATATTGTAAGCTCTAAAAAATGCAGATAGCTTGGGAAAAACCCTAGAATAAGCCCTCTGAGTGGAAGGAGCGATAGACGACATTATCCCATTCAAAATGATAGAGGACCAAGGTCCCACAAATTCTGAGGAAACGGAACAGGAGAGGGGTCCGCCTCCGGGGCCAGACGACGGAAACGTTCCTCCTGGAAGCGAGAGAGAGCATCAGCGATGTTATTCTCGAGTCCAGGCACGAAACGAGCAGAAAAGGTGATGTTATTGATCAAGCAATCAAGAACTAGTCTCCTGACCAATAACATGACTCTCTCAGAAGCAGACGACATACTGTTGACCACGCTGACCACCGCCTGGTTATCACACCAAAACGTGATCTTCTTGTTTGCAAAATCTTTACACCAGATGCGAATAGCCACCACAATCGGAAATAATTCAAGAAAAGTCAAGTCCTTCAACACATTGCCCTGAGCCCACTCCTGCGGCCACCGTTGAGCGCACCAATGGCCTTGGAAATAAATCCCAAAACCAAAACTCCCGGCTGCATCAGAATGTACTTGTAAACGGTCACCCATCTGCCAGGACTTCTGCCAAATGGCCACCCCGTTAAAATTGGAGAGAAAAGATTCCCAGACTCTGAGATCGTCTTTCACACCCTGTGAAATCCTAACCCGGTGATGTGGACGGCGAGCGCCCACAGTAGCCCTGGCTAGTCTGAAGCAAAATGCCCGACCGGGCGCCACCACCCGGCAAGCAAAATTAAGATGCCCCAGTAAGGATTGGACTTGCTTTAACGTGGCTTTTTTGGCAACCAGGAAATCAGCCAAAAGGGCTCTGAGAGCCAACAGTTTTGCCTGTGGCAAGGAAGAGGTGCCTTGAACAGAGTCCAGCTGAATGCCCAAAAAGGTAAGAGATGACTCGGGGCCCTCAGTTTTTTCTTTCGCTAATGGAACCCCAATCTCTAGGGCCAGAGCAGAAAAGGTGTCTAAGAGCTTCTTACACTCATCAGTGCCTGCCCTTCCTACAAACAAAAAATCATCCAGATAATGGGTCACCAAAGGGGAACAAGCCCGCCGCTTTAGCTCCCACTCGAGAAAAGTACTAAAAGTCTCAAACGCTGCACAGCTAAAGGAGCACCCCATTGGCATAGCCTTATCAAAATACCACCCATCTCCAACTTTAAAACCTAGCAAACGAAAATCATCAGGGTGAACCGGTAACAATCTGAAGGCCGACTGAATATCACATTTGGCCATTAACGCCCCTTTTCCACAGGAGCGAACCAAACGGACCGCATGGTCAAAAGAAGCATACTTAACAGAACACAACTCATCGGGAATAGCATCATTCACCGAGGCCCCAGGAGGGTGAGACAGGTGGTGAATGAGCCTGTATTCCCCAGGTGCCTTTTTGGGAACCACCCCCAGCGGAGAAACATGCAGATCAACAAAAGGAGGGGAACTGAAAGGCCCTTCAATCCGTCCAGCCTCGATTTCTTTATTAACCTTGTTGAGGAGGACGTCAGGCATATCCCGGGCCGATTTCAAATTCTTTGCCACCGAAGGAGGGGGGGAGGCCACCACAGGGATACGAAAACCAGATGAAAACCCATCGGCCAACATTCGAGCAGCTTCCTTATTAGGATAAACCTCCAGAAGAGGTAGAAGGGCCCCAACATTTACAGGCGACCGAGCTAACTTGAACATCTGACAAGGAAATGGAGGCACCTCATTTTTGGCTCCCTGACCCACCGGCATCAGAGGCAGGGGCCCCGTCACGTTTGCCGGCTGCCGTATGGGCAGGGCGCCCCTGTCGAAAGGGCTGAGAACTATTGCGAGAACAAGAAATCTTGGGATGAGAACCCCTGCACAGTTCACAGCAATGCTCGTATCTACAATGTGCACGCGTGCAGCGGCCCGCATTGAAATCCCAGCAAGCGAGCCTACGATCCCGCTTACCAGACACCTTGAAGGCACCTTTGGACTTCGCTAGTGGGCCTACTTCTAAAAGCCAAATCTCACTGTGGAGCAAATCCCACCGCTCACGAGAGCTAAGAGACGCCTGCTGCCTGAAAGCTGCGTCATACGCAATGGCCGCTGCTTCCCCTGCTACAGACCGAGCCCGAAGGACATGCAATAAATGGCAGTCGAGATGCCAGGCCCTCTCTGGGAAAGCCATGGACACCACCGCCTTAAACACAGCAAAGCCCTCCAGCCAGTTGGAAAAGGTTGGCTCAGCAGGTGGAACTTTAGGATGCCTCTTGGCACGTTTTGGAGAAGTGACGGCCCAAGCCTCCTGACCCTTCGGCTGGAGTAGCGTGAAGACATCCACATAACACCCCCGCAGAATGAGCTTCCGAACTTTTTTGGACAGGTGAGAGCCCGGAGGGCGGTCTCCAGGAGCAGAAACAGGGATGGAGGAGGCCTGAGAGTCGACCCAAACCCCCTGCAGGCCAGGTCTCCAAGCCCTTCTCCTAATGGCCCACAACGGTAAACCGGGGGCCCAAGCATGCTCCACCCAATAACCATCCCTGCCCTCAGGAGCGCCCGAGGACATACCCTCCTGCCCCACTACAGTCCCAGTTGCACGCGAGGCGGAACGTCTCGACTTCTTCTTCTTCTTCTTCGACTTCTTCTTGTGTTTTCGCTTCTTCCCGGACACTTCAGCTGCTGACGTCGACGCCAAAACTTCGTCGTCGGAACTGGACGAGTCCGACGAAGAGCTGGAGCTGGAAGACGAGCTGGAACTCGAATCCGCCAACTGCCCAGCAACCTGGCAAGCCTGGGTCCCGGGTGTAGAGCTGGACGCCTGAACCGCACCTGTCGCACCGACCGAAGCTTGATTATTCCCTTCAGTCACCGAAGGTGCCCCGCCAGCCACCGATGGAGAACCACTAGCTGCCAGTGCCTTGGAGATGATATCGGAAAAAGACCGCGCCAGCTCCGCCGCCATCTTTTGAGAGATAACCGACGACGCTTGCAAAGAAGGCCTGTCGCTTGCCGAAGAGGCTACACCAGCCGGACCGCCTGATGGCCCGATACCTCGAGGTTCCTCGTTCGGACGAGCCACTGCACCTGAAACATTCCGACCACGAGAAGATGGCGTGCGCCCTGTGCGCGCCGATGGGGCCATTTGCTGCTTGTTAGCACCTTTCGACTTCGAAGGCAACGTGGCCCAGAGTCTATTGGAGCCTGTAGAATAAACTGGATATCCAGCCAAAGTCAAAAGAAGGAAAGGGGCGGGCTCAGCAGGGACGAATCCGCGATCACCGCCCCCACGAGACAAGCGAAAGTCAAGAGGGCAGGCTCAGCAGGGCCGCCGCCGCGATTACTGCCCTACTACCCAGCCAAACAATGCAGTCCAGACCAGGAAGTCACGCAAAGGTCCAAAACACAAAATATCTCACCCGAGGAGGGCAAAAGGAGGGCGGGCTCAGCAGGGCGACAGCCGCGATCACCGCCCAAAAAGACAAAACAAAGGAGGAGTATGGACTAACCTCCCGTCGAACTGTGGCTTATGCCCACCACAGTTCGAATGAAAGCAAACCCCTAAAATAACGAATAAAACGGGGATGGAAGAGAAACTCCCCTGCACACCCCAAAGTAGGGCGGTTAAATAAAGAACCGCGAGGGGAGGGGTCGAAGGCCAGTCGACGCGCCCACAGCCACGTGTGGCGCAACCGCGGTTAAAAGGCACCGCGGTGGGGGGGAGGGGGCGGAGACGCACCCCAAAAGGTCACCCTGACCCCCCTAATGGCCACCCTGACCCTGGCTGCTTGCCACAGCAGGGAGAAAATGGCCACACAAAAACTCACGGGCCAACTTACCCGGAGCTCCAGTGTTTCGGCTCTGCACCCTTCAGAGCCGAAACTCGCAATGGCGCCTCGCCGAGCGCGCTTCCCGCTTAAATAGCCCTGTGGGCCAATCAGGGCCAGCCACGGGGCATGGCCCCGCCCACCGGGCAACGCGGACCAATCAGCGCGAGAGGCGGGCCGGCCACGGGCCAATCAGGCCGCCCGCCTCAGCGCTAAGCATTCTGGGACGTGTAGTACGTCCCAGAAAAAGGCGGGCAGGCTTCCCGCGCTCTCCCTCCCGGCAGCCAATCAGGAGGGAGCCCGCCCCCGCAAAGGCTGCCGGGAAGAAGACCGCGGCGGGAAGCCAATATGGCGCTTCCCGCGCGCGGCAACAGCGCCGGCCCGGTAAGTCGGGCGGCGCTTATTCTTGACAATTGACAGTGTCCTGATAACTTAAGGAGGTATATATGGATTTACTCAATTAGAAAAAAAAATCTGGATGTGAAGAATAATGTTTTAAAGAGATACTTAATAGAAGCAGAAATTACTTTTCCTTCATGGAAAATTAAGCCCCCCCCCTTATATTAGCATTTCAATTTAAAACATTTCCACTCATTTCCTTGTTAATGGAAGTATATAAATAGTAATAGCCATTAAATACTGCATTTTTCTTAAAAAGATTTTATGTTTTTTCTACATTAAGAGCCTTAATAAAGTCTCAGAGGAGCAGCACAAACAGCGTACAAAAGAAACAACCAATTTCAGTCTCATTTAATATATATTGATTTTGTAAGGATTTGTATTTATACCTGCTTAAAGCCTTAGCTTTTTTTTTTTTTTTTCTGGGGTGGTCGCTTTAAATAATAATTAAAAATCTACAGAGGATTACAATTTCATATGCACATCTGCATTAGGAGGATTTTCCACAGGGCTTAAAGTTTGGAAAATTTTAACAATTTACTTAGATACCTTTGAAAATGCAGTTCCATAGAACAGGCTTTTATGGAAGAAACCTCCTGTGGGAATAAACATTTGAGGTTTCTGTTGGAAATATCCTTCTCCCATATTTAATGATGAAATCTTCTATGCTTTACTTGCATATATTCAACTCCTCCAGAGTTTTCTCATGTACTGCTGCAATTTAATTGAATACACAAGGAGAAATGATGAAATTATACAGTGTAAACAAAAAATGTCCTGTTCAGGCAGAAGTGCCAGCTAGCCTAGTGGAAAAGATTGATCCTGCCACCAGTTAAGCTATGCGGTGTTAGATGTTCCTCTGAGTGAAGGGCAGACAATGCAATCCCTATACTTCCAGTTTCTTTATGCTGTGCCTCAAATGGAACAATATCTCATGCAGGGCTACTTTAATCACTTTCTTCTTCCTCCCACAGTATCAACCAATACTAGGGGAATCTTCATTGATTCTTCTCTGAAGCTAATTTCAGCCTTCGATCCAATCCGATATCATTCTGCTGGAGGCTTTTCAAAAAATTTCCAGGTTAAGACAGGGTGTCCTTGTATCAGTGTAACTATTTCATATCTACATCCAGACATGGAAATATGCAGATCTCATACCACCAAACAGCCAATTTATATTTTATATATCCAATTCATGGTTGTATGGACTCACCATGGCACCACATTTTCCCCAGCTGAAGTGGTTCTCAACAATAGATACTGTAAGCACTTGCATCTGATTATTAATATCTGCCCAGGATATATATAGGAAACACAGGAAAAAAGGAGACAAGAAAAGTGTCTTTACTTATATGTCTCAGAGCTGCTCTTATTTTTTTAAGAGTCTGAAAATCAGTCAGCCCTCCATATCCAGAGATTCTGCATCTGTGCTTGATTTTTTAAAATATATATATATATATATATATATATCCAAAAAGCAAACCTTGATTTTGTCATTTTATGTAAGGGATACAATTTTACTACATCACCGTTTACAATGGGACTTGAACATCCATGATATCCTCAGACAAGAGGATAGCCCTTTAGACAAGACAAACTCAACAAGATACAAATACTGATATGAAAATCCATATTGATGCCTAACTAAATTTCATACTACTAGTTGTCAGGAATTACAAGTCAAAAGAAGAGAATTTGTCTTCCATAGAAGGGACAATAAAAAATTGTAGTGTCTATCTATGTATTATGGAAGCTTTATGGATGCAGCTTCCACATTGTGGGCCCACTCTTGAGTTTCTGCTGCTTGTTGGCTCCATCTCTGCAACATCCAAACACTGAGTGTAATGTTTATATGTGTAAGGCCTACATGTATAGACCTCAGTGTAAAATGGAACCATAAGCTCAAATATAAATTGACATGTGTAGGTTTCATGATATATGTTAATGTGCATTTAAAATAATGGTAAACAGCTACTGCAATATTGCATTATTGGTGTGTCAATACCAAGGTGCTTTCCATTCATGTGATGAATGGTGGGAAGAAAATACTTTGTTATGAATCAACCAGTTTCTGTTTGCTTTTTTAAAAAAAACTGTGGCAATATTTCCAGACATGTGGATACTAAGATGTGAAGCATAGGAGCTGTGCAATTCAGGAGTGCAGTGACATGGGCTTATTTATATAGTGCACCCTTTGTGCACCCTTTGTGCAACTATTGGAGTGAAGTAGATACTATTTTTCGTAACAAACAGTTCATGTTAGTTGTGACCAACTCCCTATAGTAAGTATAGCCTGATTGTTGTTGTTGTTGTTATTTGTATTCTTCTGTTTTACCAGAACTGGGACTCAAAGCAGCTTCACAATATTAAAAGAACAATACAATTAAAAACATAGAAAAGAGATGCATTAAAAAGGAATGCAATTATTTAAATTATTACAATGTTAAAATAGATAGCTATTAAAAGAATAAAATACATGTATAAAAAACTGTATAACATATTTAAAAATGGAACAACTGTTGGTGCAATTGTGCAACCTGCAGTGCACCATGCTGAAGCTTTGCATCTGGATAGCCACCAAAGAAATGACATGGAGCTGAGTGCAGGCTGGAGAAAAATCTTTCTTCCACTCCCAGAAGCAGCAAACAAGACAAGCTGATATCTCTCAAGGAGGCTTTTACTTATTGTTCCAATGTTTACAAAGTCTCTCCATCAAAGTCTCTTGCCATAAACACATCACCAACTACCCACACTGTACACTGAGGCTGCCCAAATGCTGACACACCATGGCTTTCTTGTGACCTTTGATAACCCAGTCACTTTGTCCCACGTCTGTGCATTTTCCTCAGGATCCAAATCCTACCGTGTTTCTCCAAAAATAAGACATCCCCCGCCAAAAAAAAAAAAAAAGACCTAGTAAAGGTTTTGCTGAATTGTTAAATATAAGGTCTCCCCCAAAAGTAAGACCTAGCAAAGTTTTTGCATATAAATATATATACAGTATATAATAAATGTTCATTTTCTTTGTTCAACAATAAATGTGAATTCTTCTTCATGGAAAAATAAGAGCAAAAATTAATATTGGACACTGTCTTATTTTTGGAGAAACACAGTAAAAACAGCATCCCAAACAGGTCTGTTACAAACATTTTGAAAGCCTGTCTGAATAGGTAGGTTTTAGCCTGCCGGTGGAAGGCCAGCAAGGAGGGAGCCATTCTGGCCTCCCTGGGAAGGGAGTTCCAGACTTAGGGGCAGCCACTGAGAAAGCCCTCTTCTCAAGTCCCCACCAACCATGCTTATGATTGTGGTGGGACAGAGAGAGGGAACTCTCCAGATGATCTCAGAGCCCAGGTCGGTTCATACTGAGAGATATGGTCTGCCAAATAGCATGGACCTGAGCCATATAGGACTTTATAGTTCATCACCAGCACTTTGAATTGTGCCCAGAAACAAACCGGCAGCCGATGGAGCTATTTCAACAAAGGGTGTTGTGTATGATCTCTGTAATCTGCCCCAGTTAACAGCCTGGCTGCATCTGTTTGGGTCAGGTGAAAGTTTCCAAACACTCTTCAAAGGCAGCCCCATGTAGAGCCTGTTACAGTAGTCCAAACAGGATGTAAACAAGACATGTTCTACAGAGACAAGATCCAACATCTCAAGGAATGGGTGCAGCTGCCACACAAGCTTTAACTGTGCAAGAGCACTCCTGGTCACTGCAGAGACCTGGGCCTCCAGGTTCAAAGCTGAGTCAAGGAGTACCTCCAAACTGTGAACCTGTGTCTTCAGGAGTGTAACCCCATCTAACACAGGCTGAATCCCCATTCCTTGATCTGCCTT
The DNA here is from genome assembly GCA_034509955.1 of Urosaurus nigricauda. Taxonomy (NCBI): domain Eukaryota; kingdom Metazoa; phylum Chordata; class Lepidosauria; order Squamata; family Phrynosomatidae; genus Urosaurus; species Urosaurus nigricauda. The sequence goes on from JAOEGL010000003.1 coordinate 135,489,029, forward strand.
CTGACTAACCAGGGGCACCTCTGTCTTGTCTGGATTAAGTTTTAACTTGTTAGTTTGTGAACACTTTAGTTTTCTGCTTCATTTCTATTCAGTTACCATAGATATCACAGAGAATACACCCACTCTTCTTTGATTTTGAGACCTAGGTGGGATTGATTCTAATTAGTACTTAGATGGAAGACCCTCAATGAATACCAGACATTTCCAGGAAGGCCTAAGAAAAAATCCTGCTTGAGACTCTGCCAATCAGAGCTCATATTATTGGGGAAGATGGACAAAAAGTATGACCCAATATAAAACAACTTTCTGTGTTTCAAAAAAATTCTTGAATGATTTTCTTTTTACTTAGTTGTAACACATATTTTGAGTGGCATGCATTATATAATTGACACTGTGTACAAATTATTCTTAATACCTCTTTTCTCTCTACAATAAAATTATTTGCAGTAATAATAATGCAATGAAACAAATAATAATAATAATAATAATAATAATAGCCAGAAAAGAAGCAACAGATAATGAAAATTATATTTTATTGAACTTTATGTATACAATCATGCCAGGAAACAAAAAGTAAGCTATGGAATGTTTTCCTTGCCTTTGCTATTTTTTCCTATTAGTATGCACTGTTCCTCTTGTCTCATCCCCCTCTCATTCCTTTCTATGGGCCAGTACAGACCGCCCCAAAATGGCAATGTGCAAATGCCCATTTTACCTGCGGAGGGACACTGCAGCAGCCAAACTGTGTGGTGTCCCTCTGCCCCCCCCCCAAAAAAAAACCTGGGAAAATCAGGTTCTTTTTGGTGCTCAAGGACTACGTAACATGTGTGCCAGTGGCACACAATGGCATATCCATGAGGCAAGCTCGGTGCCTGGCAGTGCAGATACGGCACTGTGCTTACGTCATGCATGCATGCCACATATGGATGACACCATGTAAATATGGTGCTCTCCATACATGTTAGGGTTCTGGATAATTGTTTATGAAATAGTAAAACAGATTTATAAGTAGAAGTAATATGTAAAGCAACTTTGTAGAGGAAGTAAAAATAGTTGGTAATTATAACCAATGACTGGCAAACTGGAGGTCAATTCTTTAGTAACCTCCTTTTTGTTAGTGTTGTATTCTACTGTAATAATCTGTTATGTCTTCTCTTTTGTTTGATGTGTGGTAATTATGTCTTTTTTCCTTTGCTATGCAGTTTGATAATACATATAGTGATTAGTAAAGATATTTTTAAAATACCAAATGATTTATATAGTTTTTGCGGACATCAATCCACTTCCACTGTCATTGTACCCGAGGAGGTAAATTGATATCAAGAAATGGTCATAGAAAAATATAAATCAATTAGACTTAAAGAGACAGCTAGATCCCCCTCCCCCCTTCCATTCTTTCCTTTGGCTGAAACACACTGGCAGGACTACTTGTTTGAGGACAAACAGTTTCATTTTCACAAGCAGGTGGCATCTAACATTGATTCTCTCCATCTGCTCCCTTTTTTTCTGCCTTAAATATATTCTTAGGAGAAAGGGGAAGCAGAAGAGGAGATGATGGTGAAGAAGGTGATGATGATGATGATGATGATGATGATGATGATTTATACCCCGCTCTTCAGCCAAAAGGCTATCAGAGCGGCTTACAAATTAGTTTATGAATTAGATGAGTTTACTCTGAGAGGTATCATGTGTGCTTACAGCTCAATTTGCCATTCCTCACAAAGGAGCCTTTCTTTCCTTTTCTCTCACCTCTGTGCAGAAGAGGGGAGTGAAGAACCACCATTTAGTGTTTGCACCTGGGGTGGATTGCACCTCCCACCCAACTTTTGGTCCCCATTCCATGTATCCAATGTTAATGAGTTTAAAATAAAACTGAACATTACACAAATAAAACCTAAAAAAAAAGGAAGGTAGAAAAAGTAGAATCGCTCTCTGTGTGCACATGTGTATTGCAGTAAAAGTTCAAAACAAACATCTTATTACTAAGAATGACAGGTAAAGAGAGGAGATGCCAGCTTCTAGCAAAATATTTTGCTTCTGTACCCATGAGCCATAGGAAAAGGATATTTATTTTAGATTTGTCCCTTGTTCTACCAGCACTGAAATATATATATATGTTTACTACTTCTGTACAACTTAACATTTTTGAAAAATGGCACTCCCAATTTTTGAGAGAAATGGCCATTTAAAAAAATTGAGTATGGCTGAAATATTGGAAAAATTCCAGGAGACTGAAAAGAACTTTTTAAATTTATTTAATAAAGGCTGAGGTTAAAAAAAATAATATATATCAGGTCAGACAGGAAAAAGCTATATAAAGGAAGAGAAGAAATAACTGGAAATGAAGATTTTATGTGAAGGGTATAAACAAACAAAGGGCTAACATACTTTTTGTGTTGTGTTTTTTTTACCTTTCCTATTTTATTAATTTCTGGTAGAGTTTGCATCTGAGCTGGATCCAGAAACTACCTATAATACAGCTCTGAGTACTGTAAAATTTTTCTTCTAATTTTATCTCTCATCCCATTCATCTTTATGCCTCTAGACTTCTCCCGAATGCCTGCTTGGAACACTTTGTAGATATTCTGCAGGACTTATTAAACCCAGCAGGCTACTATGGATACAATAATTTAGTTTTACAGTCCCAATAGTGACAGTACAGAGATTTCAGGAGGATGATACAGGAATGACAGTGTCGATAAGAAAAAAAGAAAGCCTTGTGTCTGTCTGTCTATGTATCCATACCCAGTTAAAGACAATAAAAAACAGACAAGTTAGATTTGGCATGGATACTAAGGAAACCCTGGGGGTTTCTTTTTTGAGATTTCTTAAAATTATTTTTTAAAATAAAATATTCAATAAGTATTGTGTTGAGTGAAGATGTGGCTAATACCAAATTCCTCTAGAAGACATGGGCTTCTTAGAAGTAAGAAGGGTTGTCAAGAGAAGAGCAACACCTCAAATGAAAACCTTAAAATGAGGTCCAAAATTTGCAGATGGGGCAGTGCAAAAGATAACTGGCCTTTTTACTGTATGAGCAGCAAAGGCCATGTGTATCCCAGTTGTCTTATGAATCATGCCTGCTCCTAAGTTCATGGACGTACAGAGAAAGAGAAGGATAATTATTTCCCTTTTGCTATGAGAGAGAAAACATTGGAAAGAAGTGGGACGATCTGAATGAATACAAGGAAGTTATGAGGTATGAGGGTGGAGGAAGGGTGGGGAAACAGTGTCGAATTTCCCATTTTCCCTAGTTTCCCTTATCTGGGGGCCTTTCATACTTTACTTCCACTTTAACTGCCTTGTCTACATCCAATAAAACTCCCCAACATCTGCCAGTGAAGAGGACTTGGCTGAGAGAGTGTTTGTTTGTCCTACCTCCACCTGGGCTCCTCCCATGCCTTGGCTCCTGGACTTAAGGATGAGTCTTGTCTCCCCCCCCCCACTCTTTTCTTTTCTTTTCTTTTCTTTTCTTTTTAGATTGTGTATAGTTCACATTGTTTTAGGATTGAGATGGGGGTTGAGAATGGAGATTTTCCTTTTACCTGTTTTGATATGTTAATTGTTATGTATTTTGCCTTGTTAATTTTATTTTTTGTTATAATTACTATGTATTTTTGTTGTTGCTATAACTGCTTTGTATTTTTGCTTTGTTAATTGTTATTCTCTTTTGTACATCGCCCCGATTGCTCGTTCAGAGGGGCAGGCTAGAAATAAAATGTATTATTATTATTAGTTTTGTAAAGTACTAGAGGAGCCATCTGATTAATAATGTTAAAAGTTGCTCCCTAAATTGCAGATCCTAGAATCCACAGTATCTCACCATGGCAGTTCAAGTAGAATCACAGCACTGTAATTGCTTAGTGGTAATGGGCCCTTGCATTCTAGCCATGACACATGTTGCTCCTTTATACCATTAGCTTAAAAAGGCCAAGATGCCTGACTTAAACTTTAACATCAAATTCTGGGATATTTTTGCTCTGGGTGGCAGGAGTATCAAGGGGGGGGGTGCATGCAAGCCATATGCTTCATGTTGTCCAGCCCTGCTATAACACTATTTAAATGTTGCTGTCAAAAACCTCACTTGCATGGTTATTACTGTTTTGGACTGCATCACCTAGAATCCTCCAGCCAGCATGGTCATTGGGGGGGGGGGGGGTTATGATCAGAATCCTGTTCTTATGCAGTTGCCATAATCACATGCCACCATGCTGGCTGCAGGATTCTGGGAGTTACAACCTAAAATGGGAATGTTTCCAAGCTGTAGTTCTGGAACCCAGATTGACAAAAAGAATGAGTTAGAAGCAATAAGCCTTGGCTGGCATGAGATGGCTTGTCATCACATAACAGTTCACAGAAGCATACACAGGAAGAGCAATTGATAAGAAGTGTGTTCTGCTATACCTATTCCAGCAGTTTGCCTAGGTGGACAAATCACATAAAGAAAAATAGCATAATGCCTATTGTGGCTTCTGCAGCCAGTACAGAGGATACCATAGAAACAGAGGCAGTACATCTCCAGCAGCCTTACCCATGAAGAAAATTCATCAGAAGAGAGAAATTCTATTTTTGACTTAGAGAGTCAAGATAAAGAGCAAGCAACAATCCTATGGTCACTTGGTTTAAATGAATAGAAGGCAATCATGAGAATGATATTTTTTCACTGTGCTCTTTCCTCATCATAACTTCACCTAAACGATCATAGGAAACCCTTCCCTTCCAACAAAGCAAGCAAGGGAAACCTCTTCCAGCCACAACAAAACTCCAAAATTCTAGTTTCTTTCTGCTCCTCCTCCTCCTCCTCCTCCTCCTGTTCTTCTAAGAGCATTAAATGATGGCAAGATTCCAGTTTCTTTCTCCCCCTCATGTTTTCCTTTCTAAGCAGACAAAGAAACTCTCTCCCTTTCAAGAACTGCAAGATTGTAGTTGTTTTCTCCCTGTCCCCACTGCCCCAACCTAGAGAGGTAAAAGACACATGTCCAGTCAGCTTTTCTTACTACTGAAAACATCATGCCAAATCTCCAAATAGTTTTGCTCGTTTTCTTCATCTTTCTTTCCATTGCCCACTTCTCCCTTGTCACAGTTCCATCTTGCTCAACTTCACAGGAGCACAAGAGAGCTATGCATCATGGATAAACCCTCCTCCTCCTCCTCCTCCTCTGGAGAAATGGTGTAGATTTGAAATGTCATAAACTGGGCAGTGCTAACTTCAATTTGCCTTTATTTGCACTTGCTGCACACCAACTAGTTTTATTAAGAATAATTGGTCACAGAGGGAAGCTGTGTGTATCAGAACATGATTTCTCCCATTCCTCATCTTTATCTTGAAAAACCTTTTATAGGATAGACACATGTTTTGGTATAGAGGATGTGCCTCTTTTTGAAAAGCTGTCCTCTATTTAAAGTGTATTCCAGTCCATGTCAACTTTACAGATTAAGAATGACAAGAAAGAGATCTCATCATGCAATCATATTCTTCCCAAGAAAAGAAGTGGGGACTGAAGTTATGAACATAGGCCAACAGACATGTATTGTTAGTGTTGCTTTTACTGTTGTTTTCATTTTTCAAACGTAATAGGTTTGGGCATTTTGTATGTATCACTATACTTTTCTTCTCATTTTCAGTGTTTGCCTGATGTTATTGGATGGATTTGGGTCTTTTCTATGCAGAAGTAGGTGTTGTTGTTATTGCTGTTGTTGTTGGTTTTTTTGTTGTTAATAATTTAATTCTTCCTATTCAAACAGGGCAAGTCCAGGGAGTAATCCAGAGATATAGGTGACTGGGATCCCTAAATAGTGACTGGGAACATAATGGATTGTTATGATTTTGTTCTCTATGTACTTTAAAAAAATATGAAAAAATAATGGAAAAAAATGTTTAAGCTTTTGGCAGAGAATTGCATGCCACAAGCAATCTCCCAAGCTATGGGCTACGTGTCCTCCATGATTAGCATATCTAGAGGACAAGACACAAGACCTTTTAAAATGCTGAGACTTCTTTGGATTTACACCAACTGGCATGGGGCCACATTGCATTTCAACCCAAACCATGTTATTATGCATGACCAAATGGAAACCAACAAAGAGAGAAGGTGGTTTGTGAGAAGGTGAGAGATGTCAGGAAAATCAATAAATGCTCCCTGTGACGGCTTGTAAAACCAGCATAACCTATTAAAACACTGAAAGTTAGGGCAGCCCTCAGCAGCAATAACTCACGCTTGGCAGACTATGAACTTCTATGTCTCCGATTATAACCTTTGTCAGCAGCCTCAGGAACGCATAGGGAGCCATTTATACCTGGCAGAGTGGTCTATTTGGAGAGTGAACAGAGGTCACTGCTCTTTATGAGAAACCAGGTTGTGTTCCGGGACAACTGTAGACAATTTGTAACCCTTTATTAGCATTTAACTGGATCTCTTGCCACACGCCTCTCTCATATTTTTACAGCTGTTACTTTCAAAATCTATTTTTGTATATATATAATCCATGCTATTCTTTCATACACTTCTTTCTTTTCTTGTGTGTATAACTAGATAGAGTAGCTATATTTCTATAGACACATTTATATTGTACATCATCAAACCTATGGTTTGCTCATATATTTGTTTCTTCCTTCTTTTTTTAATTTCTGGGTTTTTTTTCCTGCATTATATTTTCTTATTTCTTTTCAATCAGAAGTACAACTTTCATGCTGTTCTCTATTCCTCCTTGCTTCCTCTTTTCTGTCAAATAGTATTTCAGAGCTCTTTAGTACTTTACACCAATTGAAATACAAGTAGCCTGAGGTGATAGATCTGTACACTGTGCTGCTTCAGACTGCAGGTAGTAATGCTATTTTTGAATGTTGCCCATTTTTTGTTTAGTGTTGATCTGTTTTAAACTCTGCATAAGAGACCAGCACATCAGATTAGGTAGCTTAGCATGGTTCTTTCCTTGGTATACTAGTTTACTGCATACCAACAACTTTCTATATTGGGTAGCACTCAACAATGCAGCTTCTTACAAGCCATCAGAGTTAATCTGACATACAATACCTCTGAACAGTCAATTCACATTATATCATTCTGCATAATTTTTAGAAGTGGTTTTTATTAAATAATTTCTTTTATATTTGTCTGCATATTTGTCAGTCAGTAATTGACTGTTTAAATTAACTGCCATATATATCAGGATAATTCAGTGCCAATGGTTCCAAATTCATTTCTGAGTGGCTAGGACACATTTATAACACAAGCCCACTTCTATACATATAATATAAACCCATCCCATCCCACCCTACACAATCAATCTCATGATTTTTTAAAATGCTTTTTAATTATGAAATAGTATTTTCTGAAATTATACTATGCCATCACCGCCCCCCCCCCCCCACACACACACACTTTAGCCTTCTTCCAATCACATTCCATATTTTCCCTAATTATGCAATTTAGGACAGCTTTGTTGTTGTTAACTGCCATCAAGTTAGCTTTGACTTATGGTGACCTCATGAATGAGAGACCTACATGTCACCCTTTCATCAACAGCCCTGCTCAGGTCTTGCAGGCTCAGGACCATGGCTTCCTTGATCAATTCTATCCACATGCAATGTGGTCATCCTTTTTCCCCCTACTGCCCTCCATTTTATCAAGCACTATTATCTTTTCTAATGAGCCATGTCTTCTCATGATATGGTCAAAGTATGACAGCCTCAGTTTAGTCATTTTGGCTTCTAGGGAGAGTTGAGACCTGATTTGCTCTAGCACCTATTTATTAGTCTTTTTAGCAATCCATGGTATCTACAGAACTTTTCTGTAGCACCACAGCTCAAATGAATTGATTTTCTTCCTATCATCTTTCTTCACTCCAGCTTTCACAACCATAGAGAGGAATATGGTGTACAATGATATGGACTATCATAACTGTAGTATTCAGTGATGTATCTTTACACTTCAAGATTTTGTCTAGTTCATTCATAGCTGCCCTTCCAAGTTGTAGGTTGTGTCTGCATGGCCCAATATGGCAACCAGTGCAGGTGACATAGGGCTCTGGTTCTGGTTCTGGTATACAGCCAGTTCAGCACCAAACCCATAGTATATCACGTCTACAATGAATTTTAAAAACTCAACCTTTTGCTCCGAATCCTCCCAGAAGATCTGAAGTCCCCCAGAGTAATGCAGGTGGCTGTTTACAATGCAGTTCACTGTGTTACCAACCACTGCTGGCAAAAGTTGCTCCTTCTGAAGTCAGAACAAGGCATACAATGACTGACGCTGGCTTTCTCATTCCAGTCTCAGAAGAAGTGACTTGCCCCACTGATGGGCACCACAATGGGATTCACATGTAAACAATTGTTTGGCATTGCTCTAGAGTGCCCATGTAATGGGGAGACTTTGGGTCACCTTTTGTGTAGAATACCCCAGTGTGCTCCCAGAATATTCTTGCCTGCTCTGACATGCCCTTTCTGTTCATCTGATTTCTTTTCTGCCATCTCCACTCTGATTAATGATTCAGTGAAGGCATTGAAAATGTTAAACTATCTTGATTCATTGTCTACTTTAACACTATATAAATCACCTGTAGTCATTAATTTTGCAGTGTACAAAAGTTAAAAAATATATTAGAACACAAGGTCATAAATAAAAAATATACAAAAATATTTAAATGAAATCAAATTGTCCACAGAAAATAAAACAATTAAAACAAATATATTAAAAACATTGATTAAAACAAATCCTTGACAATATGAAAAAGCCATGGGTTCTTTTCTAACTTATTCACTCTCTCTCTCTCTCTCTCTCTCTCTCTCTCTCTTTCACACACACACCCTTTCTGCCTTTTAATAATTTTACTATCTTGCTAACTTGCAAGACTGTTTTTTTGTGTCTGTAGGGGTCTTTATATATGGAAAGAAGAGGTATACAGGGAACAAGTGTGGTTAATTATCAAGTATACTCTAAGAAGGACAGAACTGAGGACAGTTAGGTGATAATGGGGTGGGGGGGGCAAGGAGCTGTAGAGTTTGTTTTCTTTTGTACATTAACTTATTCATGTTGTTGTCATAATTGTTGTTGTTTTATGCTTCCAAAGCAAATAACATTCTTCAGCACAAGGGTTAATCAATTTAGGCATGCTGGTTGAGGGCTGCATGCAACAGTGGTTAGTTTAGCCCCTTTATATGAATACTTAAAAAGGCTGCTTTGTTGTTCAGGATGCTGCCGAACAAGATTGTCATCTCACAGGTCAGCCTCAAGTGGCCAAAGTCCTGAACTGCCTGCATGCAGGGTTGGGTCTGCGTCTTCCAGTGCATCTTTACACCTGCCATTTTGTCCCTCGCCTTTCGCTACAGGACTTTTTTGGGGGTTGGATGTATCCTTCAAGCCTGTGCAATGGATTTTTCTGGTGGAGCACAGAGTGCACAGAACTGCCCTCACCCTTTAATCCAAGGTTCAAAGAGCCCATCCTGCCCTTTGGCGCTCTTGGTCAGACCCTTCGGTTGTGACCTGTCTGGCATGGGAGGCCCTACTGGTGGCTATTATGCCACCGCCAGCATAGCTCACAACTTCATTAGGGAATGCAAGCCTCTCGCCCACGACAGGGGGGCATCAATGGAGAGGTTAGATTATATTTTATGCTATGTTTTAACTTGTTGTTTGATTTTATCCTTTTATTGGGGGGGGGGGGAAGGCACGGATGGAATTTTAAACTTCTGTTTTAACTCTCTTTTGTACCCCGCCCCGATTGCTTGTTCAGAGGGGCGGGCTAGAAATAAAACAACTTCCTCTTCTTCTTCTTCTTCTTCTTCTTCTTCTTCTTCTTCTTCTCTTCTTCTTCCTAAGACTTCATTTATACACACACAGACACACACCCCAGATATCCATAAACAGATGTGTGAATGTACACATGGGCATATGTAAACAAATACATGATGATATATAAAATGCTGTTTCCTGACATTTCAGAGCTTGAGTGGAAAGTCATTGAAAGAGCACATTACAACAAAAGTGTCTTCTTCCTTTTTTTTTTTTTTTTTTTTTTGGCTAATTGGTAAGCAAATGTCTTTTGAATGTAACACAGATGTTCCAAATTCTGTTTTTGTAATCAAACTGAATCACATCTTACCTGATTTGGCACATTTCTCTCCAAGGCCAAGGAATGACTCAGTTTTAGGACAGAAAGACTCTTGTTTTATCATCTATTCTCTGTACAGACCATTTTTGAAACTAATGAAGCTCATCAGTTTTCAGATCATAATTAAGGGAAATGTACATGCACAAATACATCTCCATGTAATATGAAATCAGATAGCCATAGTTTTCTCCACTGGTTTAATCTTATATTCTTATCTTTATTTTCCACTTGCTATTATGTGCAAAACTCCAGGTATGGAAAGGTCATGGACAATACATTTGGGAGATCATAGGTGCAAGTGGCCTTGTCTCTCACTGTAACATAAACAGTAAAAGTAACTGCAAAGAAATACCTCAGTGGGAATACTTTCCACTGTGCCATCACCATGTCCTCTGTCAAGAATAGCAAAGTATGTTCCATAGTTCATCCAAACAATCAACAGGGATTGTTTTATATTTTGAGTACATGAAAATAACAATGTCATTCAGAAACCTTTGCCATGGCAACCAGCTATGGAGTTAAAATGTCTTATTTATTACTTTGTGTCAATTATCCCCCTACTCACATATGTGTGTATGTATATGTATGTATGTGTGTGTGTGTGTGTGTGTGTATATATATATATATATATATATATATATATTATATGAATGCTGGTTTCCTTTTCTATGGACTGAAATGAAATTGCCTGTTTCACATTGTCCAGTCAACAAGTGCTGATACACCAATCTGTGAGTCCTAATTTGAGCACCATTATGCTATGGCCAGTTCCAAGAGCTTGTAACATTATGTTTCAAAATTAATAAAGATAAAAGTTAGAAATGATACAATTAATTCAGTAGCATAAACACTAATAAAGTGTAATTGGTTGAGTTCATTGATTGAAATTGTGTGTGTGGGCAGATCATGGGATTTACAGCATGGCATGGAGGTTGCCCGTTGCTCAACTTAAGGAAGCATGTTTTGGTACTGACTCCTTCCAACAGGCCCTTTTTGTAGGCAAGTACATTATGATCCACCTCCATACAGCAAATAGCTTTTCCTATTAGATTTGGCCACTGTACATGAAATTTAATTTCAGTTTTGAAGAATTTACCAAAATCTACAAATCACATATTTAGGACAAACACAATGTGAGGTTTTTAGAAAGAGATCACTTGAGAAAATAAAATTGATAGATTTTCCTGATCTTAACCATTGCAACATGCTTGTTTACCCAATTCTCAATCTGGCGCAGATAACCATTATAGTGCCATTACCTACTTGGCTATTGGTTCTGTGGTATTAATGCTAAAGAAGAAAAACAGCTGGTCACTATGCTGGAAAGAAGATAAACTCAGGGAGAGGGACATTGTCCTGCCTAAGGGCCCTCCAAAATCTGGATCCAGCATTGAGGTGGGAGATTGTTTTTACCATTTGCTTCATGAGATAGCTTGAGACATTTTTGCTGAACCTAGCAGAATGGCTATCAAATGTTTGCTGGTGATCCTGTCAGTGATCCTGTGCAATGAGGAAAACTGTATTTTCATTCCAGGAAGGACCATGATAATAGTGTTCTATCACCATATTGCATATTTCCTGGGACTATTCATTAATTTGTCTCTGAAACAATTAGCCACCAAGGTATTGGTTTCAACAAATGCACTGCCTAGAATGGTGGCTTTAGTCGTTTTTAAAATGAAATCTAAGTCCCTTTGTTCCATCTCCTACAGCAAAACATTAAGTGACATGGACACACCATGAACACAATACCAATAAGTACAGCCTCTTCAGAGGAAAAGTATGGTGTATGTCTCCACCCTCTTATAACTGCTCGTATTCTGCGTGCATGCATGCACACACACACACACACACACACACACTAACTTTGGAGGACACCCTGTCTTCCACATTTCAAAATGTAAGTGGAGGAAGTAACATAACAAAATGTCACTCAGCACATGCTTTCAAAGATTATACACAGACATCAGAGAAAAAGATTGTGAATTTCCAATCCATCTGATACATTCCAGAGATGAATCCATTTCTTTAAAAGATTATTAAAGATCTATCTAGAAATTGATCAATACTGGAATAACTGACAGCAACTGACTAGGACAAAGGATTGAATTGTTTTATATTAATATGTGTTGTTTAATGGTTTTAAGATAATGATTTTAAGATTTTTATATTGACTGTATGTATGTATTTTATGAATTGTTGGATTCCCACCTCGATCCAGTAGGAGAGGTGGAAAATAGAAATAAATTATTATTATTATTATTATTATTATTATTATTACTATTAATTATTATTATTATTATTATTATTACTTTCAATGTCTCTTTTTAAATCAAAGTTTGACTGTATTGAGTTTCTGCTTTTTCCATATGACATCTAGGACAGAAAATAAAACTGAGAAGTGGACACCACCCAATTTTGTGGTATGAGTTTACTTCTATGGCCCCAGATGGACTCTGCAAGCCACAAACCAGTTTCATAGATCAAACAGATAATTTTGGGAGCTGCAATCAGGGATAGATTCACATCTCCAAGATAGCAAAGTGTGGTGATTTACAGCAGAATGTTTTGCACCCAAGCCGGAAAGTCAACATTGCATTCCCATTCTCACTATCTCAAGTGATCGAAGAAGAAGAAGAAGAAGAAGAAGAAGAAGAAGAAGAAGAAGAAGAAGAAGAAGTAGTAGTAGTAGTATTTCCTACCTCTCCCTGCAGATCGAGGCAGGATTACAGCACTAAAACAATACAATAAAACTACAAAATATGGTCAATAAAATACCAACATACAATACTATTACATCAATAAAGAACAGAATAATATCCAGTCATCTGTCATTCATGCAGTTGTGATCAGAGTGGGGTCATTATTCTTTAGCAATCCATATATAAGATATAAGATAAGCCCTCTGGAAGAGATCCATCTTAAGTGCTTTATTGAAGGCATCTAAGGTGGTAATAAGATGGATCTCTTCCGGTAGGCCATTCCAAAATAGCCATAGCAGTTAATGCTCTGTGGGAGGTTATTAACCTGTTTTTTGTTTTTTTTTTTTTGATGTTCTAATATATTCTTCCCTGATGTTCTGAGAGCACAGGACAGATTGTGCAGGTAGAGGTGTTCCTGTAAATGGCTCGTGGCTAAGCCATATAGGGCTTTAAAGGTAATAACCAACACCCTGTATTGTGCCCAGAAGCTAATCAGTGGCCAGTGAAGAATCTGCTACAGCCTGTGAAAACCAGGCTGCCACAGACCTCCCAGAGGGCCTTCTCTGCCATCGCTCCTAGGCTGTGGAATGGCCTGCCGGATGAAATGCATCTTATCATGATCTTGGATGCCTTCAAAAAAGTGACCAAGATGCATCTCTTCTGGCAGGTCTTTCCCGATAGTGGCTAATTCCTCTCCTGTCTTTAAAGACACCTATCCAGCCTTTACCGACCAGACATTATGTACCATCTCTAAGCCTCCCAATTTGTTTTGAGTTGGATGTATTGCACTGTTTATTGCATATTGTTTATTTGCTTTTAAATCTGTTCTAGTTTAATCTCTTTTTAAAGTGTGGGAGGTAGGGATGGGGTTGTAACATTTTAATTGTAATTGTTTTAACCTGCTGTACCCTGCCCCAATTGTTCACACAGAGGGGCAAGTTGTTGTTGTTGTTGTTGTTGTTGTTGTTATGGTCAAACCTAGATGTACCTGTGACCAATCTGACTGCTGCATTCTGAACTAATTGAAGCTTCCGAACGCGGTACAAGGGTAGCCCCATGTAGAGTGCATCACAGAAATCTAAACGACAGATTACAAAACAAACAAACAGCTTCATTTATATACCGCTTCATACCCTTAAGGAGTGTCTAAGCGGTTTACAATTGTAAGCTACTTGCCCCCCAACAATCTGGGTACTCATTTTAGCGACCTCGGAAGGATGCAAGCCTGAGTCGAGCTTCAGCCCTTTGCTGGTCTTGAACTCACCACCTTATGGTTTTGAGTGAGTGGCTGCAGTACAGGCATTTAACCACTGTGCCACCAGGGCTGATTACCAATGCAAGTACCACTGTTTCAAGGTCCTTTTGGTCCAGGTAACAGCGTAGTTGGTGTATCAACAGAAGTTGATACCAAGCACTCCTGGCAGCTGCATCAATTTGAGATGACAGCTGTAGATATGTATCCAGGAGTACTCCCAAACTGAGAACCTCATCCTTTAGGGGAAGTGTGACCCTGTCCAGGACTGGTTGACAAATCTTCATCCCTGGGCCTGGGGTACCTATAACCAGTACCTCTGATTTCACTGGATTTAACCTGAATTTCTTTTTCCTCATACAACCAATCTAAGGCAGACATCCAGAGGAGAGACCCCATCCTCTGTCACTGCAACAGTCAGAGACATAGAGAAATATATTTGGGTGTCATCAGCGTACTGATAACACTGCACCCCATATCTCTGGATTATCTCTCCCAGTGGCTGCATTTTTTCTATGCAGATGTGGCCCTTTGATGTATCTTTGCCACAGGATATTTGTGGCCTATATAAGGACCCAAATTTCCTTTGTTTCCTCAGGCTGGTTAGTGTTCATGATGTGTTCATGTCACTATGAATTCTGACTAGTCTTGACTTCTTGGAACTGTCCCCCTCCGAGTTCCCCAAATTGGACCATGTGGAGTCACTATGCTTGAGGAAGTATCATCATTAGTGGATCCTCTTGACTATTCTAATATTCAAACTTTTATTTCTTAGCTCTTATGTGCATGTGCATGTGTGTGTGAGTACAGCTGCATTGATGTATGTTCCCCCTAAATAAAAGACAGTTAATAGAAAGAATTCTACCTCTGTGACTTCCCTAGCCCCTCATCTCAGTATACAGGTGGAAAACAATTCCAAAAGGACTGCTTGTAACTCAGGACAAGTAACTGAACTAATTAAAATTTCTCTGGTTCATAGTTACAGAAGTCATTGGCAAAATAATAATAATAATAATAATAAATAAAAAATAAAAAAATTGAAAAAGGTCTGATAGAGTTGGTTGCATTTGTTTAGCTTCCTGTTTTTCCCCTTATTCCTATCACTGAGATTTCAATTTACCTGAAATCTTGCACAGTACCTCCAGAAAGGATCAGAGGAGGGTCCCAAAGAGGGTCCGTATTTCATTTAGATGGCAATCCTATACTCATGTGCTTCTAAGACCCAGAGCGGGACTTTGGAGGAGACATGCAATTGTACTGCTAGGGACTGCTACAAACACATTAAAATAAACCACTACATTTTCTCATTTGCAATCTTTGTCAATTACTTACTTTTAAACTTTTTCCCTGTCAATTTTTTCTTTGCTTAATGTTCTTTCTTGAAAGCATTGGAAATCTGTTCACAAAGAAATACATTTGACCTAGGTTAAGTAATAATGAAGCTAAGTGTTCTTCACAACTTTTTAATATCAGTTATTCTATAATCAATTTAATTTTAATGACTAGCATTACAGTTACATAAACTTAAGGCAATAATATGATTACTTGAAATTTTAAGTAAATTACCCAGACATTTGCAGGCATGAGACAGCTGTGAAAGAAGTTGATTTAACTAACTTAGATGATTTAGCTCATCAGCCATTTGAATAACTGAAAGAAAAGGAAATTTGTTTGTAAAAGCAGTATGAAGCTGCTCTTCAAGGAAATGAATGCATGCATTAAAGGGCATCTGTTCCTAACCTATCTCCATCAAAACAGACTGCCTCCAACACTTTGAGTGTTCATATTCTTAAAGGTTGCTTGCTCATTTGGGGCAACTCCTACTGGGGGACCTCTCACATTTTAGCCTTCCAGGCTACACTTTTTTCACCCCTCTGTTAATGTCACAATATGATTAATTAATTTAAAAAAAAAAAGAATCTGAGGGATCAGATAGGTTTCCTGGAAGTTAGTGTAGGTCAGAGATAGAGAACATGGTGCCGTTCAGATGTTCATAAACTAAAACTCCCTATGATGCCTCACTATTGTTCCAGATGGTATAGACTAATGGCTTTCGGAGGGTCACACTTTCCCCAGTCCTGGTGCAGTTTTTTTCAACTGTGTGACTTCCGTGAATTATGTGGGACTTTAACATTTTATGGAGAAAAGGGAGATCCCAATAAAGACTTATTTTGTTTTGTTTGCTTATTGGTAATTGGTGTCATGCTTAATAATGTTCACCAGATATTTTATTTTTGTAGCATTCATGTGGCAAATTTGACCCTAATACCAAATGACCAATGTTTCTTTCAGTGGAAAGTTACATTCAGGGCTGTGAAACACAATTTAGGAAGAAGAATAGTGAGGACTAGGATTCAGGAAAGGAGGTTGCACATCAAAGAATGATGCTTACTTATTCAAATTGAAAAATAATCTGTCCTACGTATATCTGTTGAAAAGAATCTAGATACCAAGATACCCAGATACATCTGTGTGGCAACGATAGTTCTGCCAAAAAAAAGGGGGGGCTTAAAATTTTAGTACTGTAGTATGATTTCAACACTGTATTTTTATCATCTAAACTAAGAGCATTAGTACTGACATCCTTGTTTCAGGCTAGAAAAGATTATTTGCATCATGTGCATAGACTTTTGGGGGGAGGGGTTAAGAAAAAAAATTAACAGGATTAAATCTACCACTCTTTTATGATTTTCCCACTTCTCATTCACACATGAAACATTTGCAAATAAAAGGTGTCAGAAAATGGGGGGATCATTAGTTTGCTGCAATGCAAAAACTTTACAAGCAGCTATTATGACTTTTAAAAGACATTAGTACCACCCCACCCACAACCTTTTCTTTTCTATAGAAAACTTTCTTGCCAGTAAAATTTTGAACCAGTAAATATAAGGAAAGAGCTTTGTTATTTTTTTAAAAAGGCATTTAACTTAGGTGTATAATATCTTCTCTCTAGACTTTAAACTTAATAATAGCTGTGAATAACCCTATTTTACACTTGTTTAGTATGTCAGGAACATTATTAACTTGCTGATGAAAGAAGATTGCTTCTAGTTCTCTCTAATTACCTAATCTATTCCCAAGACTTGAAACAAGGATTCTTACCTATTCCTTAAAGAATTAACAAAGAGTGTTAATATACTGTAGAAATCATTTTTGGAGGTCAGATACCTGTTTTTATCTGAAGGTTTTGGTTTCTATCAGATTAAATGCATGTTGTAAAAAGTAGACACTTCAGTAACTAGTTACATTGCTGGACCCTACTTTGTAGATTGTTTTAAAATGTGTGGACATTAATTGGTGATAATGTCATTTTTTGTGTCAATGCAAGAACTCTTTAAATGCATAATGACACTAACTACTTGGCTATCACAGCTTCATTATTTAACAACCAACTTGCTTCCTACATGCTTTACATTTCAGATATTAAAACAGAGATACTGTGATGGAACTTTATGTCCTTTCACCCACATCAAGAATGACTTCTTAACAGGGAGGGAAAGAATATTCAATAAAGAGAGAATCTATGAGTGAGAAACATATATACAAGGGGATGCTGAAAAGTTCTCAGCTTGTCCAATAAGCGGATGACCTAGAGCCATGGAACTTGCTATGCCATATAGTCATCCCAAAGTTCAACACAGCTGGCACATCATTTCTCAAATTTATTTTTCCCTCTCCCCCCCCCCCTCCCAAAATTCTGATGTCACTGCTATCATCTTGGTCATGGAAATACTGCTCTGCTACTGCTGTCACCTCTAAATCATTTTAATATTCCCTTCTTTTCAAGTCCAAAGATCAAGGGTTCCAGGTAGTCAAGATAAGTAAGTGGTCCAAGAGTCAATGGCTCAGGCCAAGAAGACAAAGAGAGTAAGAGACAAAAGTGCTTTTGCCAGGAAGCTCAGATATCTCTGACAATGAGCCTGGCATTCTTCACCCGTTTATATTCCCAGGTCTCATGAGCAGAGGTATTTTCCAATGAGAGAGCATTTTTCATAAAGACTCCTTGACCGCTGGAGAACCCTTTCAGACCTTGTCTGGCTGAAGGTAGGTATGTTGCTATCCTTCATCTCCTCCTTCTCCATGTCTCCCGTGCCCGGAATCTCTGCTGCCGGGAGGCTTGGTTGCCGCACTTCCTGACAGGCCACAGACTCTGCTGGAGCTGGCAGGGCAGAGCTAGGGCCCAGCTCAACTTCAGGCTCAGCCTCAAACTGGGACTCTAGCTCAGCCACCTCATCCTCTGAGTCCTCAGCCTGGCTGGGCATGACATACTTCAAGTGAGGGAGTTACTGGTCTGATATCCTGAGGGATAAGGTTAGCTTGAGGGCTAGTATAGAAATAGAGTCAGAAGGATAATGGTAAATGAGGATGGTGTGAGAGTCTAATGAGAGTAACAGAAGTTCTCTAGAAAGAGAGAGAAAGGAGTAACAAAGTGTAACTAAGTGCAAAAAAGTGAAACAATAACAAGTGAGTGTACCAATTGAACAAGTGAAACATTGTTAAACTGTTTTTCAAATAAAGTTTTATTGTTAATTACTTACAAGATTGACTGGGTCTGAAATAAGTAACCAGACTACCAGACACAATCTGAAAGTGAATTCTAAAAAGAGAAAATAAGCAGTTTTGGTGGTTTATTTGTTCTGTGGTCTCTAGTATCTCTTTCTTTTCTGTGTCCTGCTTGGACTTCCTGGATTTTGTTCTCCATGTATGGTTGGAGTTTATTTTGCGTGGGAGATTAGTAGTATAGTTCTATAGCTGCTGCAGTCTTTTGTGTTTCCTTTTTTGTGGATGGGGATATATATTTATCATTTCCAATCTGTTGGCCATTGTTTTGTTTTCCATCTCTGTTGACATATGTTAGGACTGTAGTTGACTGTGTCAGTGTGCATTGCAGAAATTTGATTGGGATATAATCTGTTCCTTGTGTTTTGTTTTTTGCCATTTTCTTTTTTGTAGCTTTCACCTCACTTTTTAGAACTAGAGGTTCAGTTTCATATGGCTCTTCATTCCACGTCATTCATTTTTTTTTTCATCTGTTTTATATAACTCTTTTGTTTATTTCACCCACCATCTTCTTATTCTCTCTTGGTCATGAATTATGTTATTTTTGTTGTCATAGGGTGTCCCAGTCATTGATTTGAAATTTCCTTTGATTTCCCAGATCTTGTGGTATAGGTGTCTCATTATTCCCTTTTTCTATTCTTCTATTTCTTTGTGTGGATTCTTGTAGTCATTTTTGTTTCCTTTATGGATTAGCCATTGTACTGTTGCTTTCATGGTTCTTAGTTTGTTCCTATCTGCCTTTTGTTTTGCTTCTCTTCTTTTATTTATTACTTGTAGTGTTTTATCTGTTATCCATTATTTCTTCTCTCTTTCTGTCTACTAACAGTTTCTGTCTGCATTCTTTTATTGTGTCCCAGGTTTCAGACTATAGTTCTTCTGGTTCTCAGTCTATTATGTTTAGTAACACAAATCTGTTCCTTATAGTGTCAATAAATTGTGATGAGAAATTGTTTAGATCTTATTTTGGTACGATGACTAATTTTTTCTTCTTCTTGGATTTTACTCTTATTTTTGATATGAGTAGTTTGTGATCTGAGCCACAGTCAGCATCTGGTCTATTTTGGCCACCCATATGGAACTTCATCATCTTTTACTTCCAATTATATAATCTATTTCACTTTTCTCTTGGCCACCTGGTGATGTCCACGGGTACACCCTTCTTTCTGGTTGTATGAAAAATTTGTTTGAAATGAATAGGTTGCTGGCTTCACAAAAATCTATCAGATGCTCACCTGCTTTGTATCTTTTGTCTAATCTGAATTTGCCTACTGTTTTTTATTCTTCTTTGCTTCCAACTTTGTCATTCCAGTCACTTAAGATCAGCTTGACATCCTGTTCTGGTGTGCTGTCAGTTTCTTCCTGTATTCCCTCATGGAATCTTTCAATATCTACTTGTTCTGCCTCTGTAGTTGGTGCATATGCTTGAATTATGGTGATATTCATAGGTTTTCCATGAATTCTTATTGAGATGATTCAGTCTGATTTTGCATTGTATCCTTTATTGCTTTTGCCACATCCCTTCTTAGTATGTAAGCCATCCTGTATCGTAGTGCCTTTTCATGCCCTGAATAGAATACTATGTAGTTGCCTAAATCAATGTGACCCATTCCTGTCCATTTTACCTCACTCACCTCTAAAACTGCTATGTTCATGGAATCCATTTCCATTTTTTACTATGTCTAGCTTTCCTTGGCTCATGCTTCTCACATTCTCACTTTGCAACTGGAACTGTTTTGGGTTTTTTTCCCCTTTGTGCACCTTCAGAACTATTCTGGAACTTCTGCATCTGTTTGTGAAAAACAAACAAACAAACACCCCACAAACTTGATTGGACACAGCATTTGGGACTGCCTGACCACTGCTTCTTCCATTCTTGCCCCCTTTCATTGTTTGACACACACACAGACAGATGTGCCCCTTGTTTACAGAAATAGAAAATGAAAAGCCTTACCTTTAAAAGGGTTTCTTCCCCCTTGTGGTGGGGCAAACTTTCTGATCAGAATAGATCAGAATATATCAGAATTTCCAAACTAAAGTAATTGTTGACAGAGGAAAGTCAACAGCTACTGATCTAACCATCTAATCTATCCCTGTCTTTCATGTGGCAGCAACAAATATGTCTGAAGCAAGAGGCAGAAGGTTAACAATAGCAGTTTTGAAAACTGTAAAATGGTTTTGCTGTTTCCTCCTACATTTCCACATGTGTGTGAGATAGAGAGAGAGCAGAGGTGAGAGCAAATAAGGGTGTGAATACACTATAGTGTCATAGAATTGTAGTGACAGACAGACTTCTGAATGGGGTTGGAGAGCTGTATACAAAGGCTGCAGTGTATGTGTGTGTTGTAGGAATTAGATTGCAATGCCCAGTTCATCTAACCACCCACGCCACACCTACTGACCACCCCTAACCAACCTAACAATGCAAATGATTTATCCCACAGCAAAGCATAGCAAAACAGAGGTGTGAAAGGAGTTCAGTAATGGAATTTTTGTGTTAACAAAAAGAAACACATTTAAAACCCCTGCTCATAGGGCAACAACAGAAGGGGGTGATATCATGCAGGAAACTCCAAATAAAAGTGTTATAATTCAGCTTCAAATGCCATCTACTCGCCTTGTGTGAAAAGGACCTTCGTGTTAATGCACATATACTTGTTTTGTTGTTGCTTTGAAGAAGCCCACAGATTTGGCTTAGATTTAAAATACATGTATTTCTTGAAGCCTGGAATGTGACCCAAGAAATCAATACTTGTTGAAGATTGCATTCACTGTAGCTTCTGGCTCAGCTAGCACTGGTTTCAAAAAATCAGAACTTCGCCACAGAGCAGTGCTGATTCTGTTTCTCATCATGATTTTCAAAAAGGCAAGTCAGAAGTGGAGCAGGTTCACATTTATAGACCCAGTAATCTGGAATAGGTAAGAAAAGGAAGATACAGCATGGCAGAGAAGGTGCCCTCACAGTTGCTCTGTGACATCACACACATTTTCTCTTCCAAAATGCCTACAAGCCTCACAAGTACAAAAATCCTGAAACAAAGGTTATTCTACTGCAAGTTTCAAGTGAAAAAGAGGTATTTCCAAATGTGAATGTATGCACATGAACCCCAGGATTGGCCATGAGGCTTACTAGTGGCTTTAAGACCATAAACTTCTCTCAATCTGACTTGTCACCTACCACTGTTTTTAGATGGGGGACTGGTCATCTAAATGGGTGCTTGTGGCCTCAGCATTCTGTTTTTTCTGTAAAAAAAAAAGTGTGTGTGTGTGTGTGTGTGTCCCTACATTGTAGGAAATTATTCCTCATTTGTTTTCGTAGCCCCCAGCTTTCCATAAACATAAGGATCCAAAAAAATTATTTCAGTCTAGTCACCAGAGCTGGCTATTGAACACAGCCATGTGTTTGTTTTCATGTTCATTTGTAGCAGCATTATTATTATTTTTTGCTTTTTTTAAATTTTATGACAATATTTTAAAAGTTAATTAAATTTTTAAAAGGAGGTTGAGTCAAACAAAAACAATCCCATTAAACAAGTGTACATTCAGTCTGTATTCAAATGTAGCTGAAAGCATTTCCTCTTAGCATCCCGTTGTAGCTTAGGGCAGTTGGTATAGTCTAATTGGGAAATAATTCTTAATTTTAAGGTAAATTTGTTGTTTAGTGTGCAGCCCCTGGTGAATCTCTTCTGCCAAAGCAGTTCTTCAGTCATAAAAGATAAATGATTCACCAACACATGCTAATTAATTTGTCATATATTTGTGCTAATGTCCCTCTGTGAAATGCAATGAATCTTCTTCAAGAAATACATTTGGAAGAAGAAGTGAGCTATTTGTTCTTTAGCTTCTCTAATTCAAAGCTCTTGGCAACTGGTGTTTATTAGTGGCCTTACACCATCCTTGTCAGGGTTGATCGATATAAAAGAGAATACAAGGACCAGTAGCTGTTCTATACCTGTTTCTCCTCCCTTGCTAATGGTTAGTATAACACAAGAGATGAGGCTACATGAGCACACCATGCTGATTGTCAAGACTGATGGATAACTGTTTTCAGCATAGGCTTGTTTTGCATGTGTTTGTTCATGTATCTTTTCAGTTCCTTTTCTGAGGGCCATGTTGATTCCAGGCAAAAATTCTGGGGCTATATGGTAGCAGTGTATGGGCCCTCACCAAAGTGGTTGAGACCATTTGAATTATGTCTTGAAACCCTGACATGATTGTATTATATGCCTATACTCATAAATTACAAGTTTCTATGTTACTCGGTAAGAGTTTTGCCACATCATGTATTTGGGGTAACATCTAACTTGCAACCAAGTTCTTTTTCTCCCTCTCTGGTCTCCATTAGACCATATATTTGATCACAGACAAGCTTTATCAGTAAATCTACTTTTTACCAAGAAGACTTTATATCATCTTTAAAATTTATGCTATATCTTCTTTCATACAGTTCACCTTAAAGATGCTACAAGATCTTTGTGCATACTGAAAACCTAGTTTAGGGGCAACAATGTAAAACTTAATTAGCTGCAAAGTATTAATTAGCTGCAAATTAGCTGAAAGCAATAATGATATACATACATGTTTCCATTAACATTTATAGTGCATACACGGGCACACCATATGTGGCTTCTGGTTTATGGTGATCAATCAAATGAATGGTGCATGTGTGCCTATGGCACACATGTGCTGCACTGCTGTGAGCATAAATCCCATTCTATTGAATGGGGCTCGAGCATACACAGTATTTGCCTTATGTGGGGAGATCCAGAAAGGACCCCCCATTGTAAGGAAAGTCTCCACTGTATTTTATTTTTGAAAGTGAGTACAACCCTTTGGGGTCCAGTGGGTATGTTATGTGGTCCTAAAAAGGTAAACGTTCCCCACCTCTGTTTTAAAGTGACATGCCCTTAGCTTATCATTCTGCCAGGCTTCCAAGAATTTTTGTCAGTATTTTATTGGCACTAGCATGCTGACTTTCAAGATTATGGAGCTCTTGGAGGAGTCTGGGCTATCCCAGTGCTGAAATTAGCTGTGGTGATGCAAATCATTAGAATCATAAAATCACATAGTTGGAAGAGACCACAAGGGCCATCCAGTCCAAAACCTTGCCATGCATGAATACACGATAAAAACACAATTTTGATTCATGGGCCACAGGTTCAGAATTTTAAGGCTCATAAATAACAGGATTTGTGACATTTGCCTTGGTGTATTCTCTGCTGGCACCAGAGGGTCTGACTTCATATCAAATGCTAAGACTGTGACACTGAGAGATGGGGAGGAGTTTTTGCACATTATTGGAGAAAGGTATGGTATCCCTTCCTCCATTTCACTTCAATCTATGATTGTTTTATTAAAAAGTGAATCTGGAATTTCAAATTTTTTTACTAAATGTATATTTTATGCCTTTTAACTCAAAATACACATTTTATATGAATTTTAGCATACTTTTTAAGTTGCACATTGTATCACAACACTTAGAGATGTTCAGAAATCAGTATCCACATGCCATTCTATAAACACTCATCCCTCCATATTTGCAGCTTTGTTATTTGTGGGTTTGATTATTCACAGATTTGATTAATATGTTCTCTCTAGGAATTCCTAGGTTTTCAATGCAACTCTATGGTCAATTTTAACTAAAAGTTGCACTGAAAGACCTAGAGATTCCTAGAGAGAATACACTACTAGGCCTTTGTAGTTCCTCCAGTGCAGTTCTATGGTCAGTGTCTGTCAGTTGTTGACCACAGAGTTGCATTGGAGAACCTAGAGATTCCTAGAGAGGTGTCCTCTCAGGTAAAAACATGGTGTTGTTTTTTTTTATTTGTGGTTTTTCCACATTCATGGTGGTCTTGTGCCCCTTACCCTAGCGAATATGGAGGGACAAGAATACTCATCCAAAAATGTGAATCAGGCCACTTCACTTGAAAATATGGACTGAACAAAATCTTTCAACATCTCTAAATTCAGAGATCCTATTGTCCATTACTAGATCTAGAATGCAGAACTTAACATCAGGTTGGAGGAGAGGAGGGGAAAGATCTTGATCTTTTGACATAATAATAATTCTCTGTACTTAAAATTCATGTAAAATCCTATTTACTTGTAAGTAAGTCTTACTGACTTCTACAAGTCCTACTAAATATAGTGTGTGTTTTTTAAAAGGGTGGCCAGCTAAACAAGATCTTGAGCACTCACTTGTCTGGATATCTGAACTTGTCTGGATATCTGACAAAGCTACTTTTTGATTCATCTTCCAAGTTCATAATGCAAACCACAAGCCTCTAACACATGCTTTATTCACCAATACAAGTAGTTCCATGTTGTTGGCAATAAACTTTTTGATAATTTAAAGCATTGCACTTGTCATCTACAAAGCTCTTTCAAGGCTGTCCTTGGTATTTCCCACAGATAAGATTTTTAGCCTAGAAAAAATCTTTACCTGTCACCATTTATCATGATCACTTTAATAGCATCTCCTGTTGACCGATCATCTGGACTGCCTACTGCAAACCCTTTACTCTTTGCAGTCCATTAATTTTACAAATTTTAATTGTGTATATTTTTGACAGCTTTAATTTTCCTGAATTCCTGGTGTGAATCAGGAGACAAGACTTTAAAGTAGACCTCTAAATGCTGTAGGACGTTTGACTGCAGAGACTATTTGGAGTCCAAAAAAGAATTAAAATTATATAAAGTGAACCAAAGATTATTAGTACAAGAACAAAGGATGGAAAAAATATTCAAACATAGTCTAAAAAACTGTCCAAAATGTTTGTTAAACCCAGATGAGGAGAACTGTGGATGGATAAGTGTCTTCACAGTTCAGGATTTATTCTTCACACAATCCACACATGGATTTTCACATAGAAAATAGGAACAGAAAATGCTGGCTTTATTGCCCCCACACCTAAAAAAACTGCAAATGCACAGAATATGTCCTGAACTTCTTGTCTCATTCAAGAATAAAATCAGTGAAGAACTGCATCACTAAGTAAACACAAACTCTAATGAGCATGAGCTAAAATTGGAATGGAGGAAGATCTCACTATTGTTAAGATCATAAATCAGACAGACCACCTTATCATAGCAAGCTAGTCTGTTGAAGATTCATTAACCCTCTTATGAGATCTTTCCTCCAATACAAGACTGAAAAAACAGGGTGTGAAGATACTTTCTTTGTAAATACTATTTGTTATGGATGACAGCACCCTGGGCCTTTTTATTCTACTTTACTTGCAATCTATTTCACTTGTGATCCAGCCACCATGTGTAACTATCAGTTGCTTCGCAGGACAGGCGCCACAAAGAAGCACAAGTACACCAGGCTGGAGTGAACATGGCCACAACTTTATTTAAAGCCAAACAAACAATAGGGTTGGCCCAAAGCATAAGGTCTGGATCTGGGCATCAGCCAAGCCCCCGTTGGCTAATGAATGGTTGCTTGTAACCAAGCATCGGGATGACGTAGGTGCCAAGCCCCGCCCTAAAGCACCGTCGGGCAACAGTGCTCCTCCCACTCGATTTGCAAGGCACTCTAGTCACCGGGTGTCAATTGACTGTGGCCACCGCACTGGCCACATCAGCACGGTCCATACACCCGGGTTGCTAGGACTCCCGATCCAGAGCCATCGAGCCCTGGAAACCCCTCACCCCCAGATCCAGGCCTATGCTGCCGCCCCCGCACCAGTTGTGACAAATAACTCCCAGGGAGGGAGGGTGGGAGAGCCGAAAATTGCAATGGCGCCTCACCGAGCGCGCCTCCTGCATATATAGCCCAATGGGCCAATCAGGGGCAGCCACGGGGCATGGCCCCGCCCACTGGGCAGCCCGGACCAATCCCGGAGAGAGGCGGGCCGACCAAGAGCCAATCAGGCCGCCCGCCTCGGCGCGAAGCATTCTGGGACGTGTAGTACGTCCCAGAAAAAAGGCGGGCAGGCTTCCCGCGCTCTCCCTCCCGGCAGCCAATCAGGAGGGAGCCCGCCCCCGCAAAGGCTGCCGGGACGGAGAACGCGGCGGGAAGCCAAGATGGCGCTTCCCGCGCGCGGCAACTGCGCCGGCCCGGTAAGTCGGGCGGCGCTTATTTACACTTAAAATCTGGTTGAAAAAGCCCCTATGTTACAGTTACAGTTTATTTTCCAACACTCTCTTTAGAAAACAATAGATACTACTATCCAGGAATCACCCAGTCCTTATATTAGGTTGCATTCCTAAACTCAGTTCTGAAGCGGTCACCATTATTAACCTTATCTCACAGAATATTACACTACAGCAACTCCCTTTCTCAGAGTTCTGCATGTGTCCCAAGTTCCTCCCTTCCAGACTCTAACTAAAACTGTCCTTCACTGGATGTGACAAAACCTTCATGGTCTCACACCAAATCCCTAATTGGCCCCAACTGTCAGCAACAAAATTTTTATCTTCTCCCAGCCAATATATTATTGCCTGATTGGCTGCGGCTAGTCTGGCCTAAATCTGCCTGTTCTCCACACAGGCCCTGAATCCTTTTGGCAGTCCCAGCTAGAGTAGAACCATTGAATTGATACAGTGTATAGAAATTGTGAATTACTCTAGAGCACTTGATTGAATAGGACTACTTGAATTTGGATTGTGAATAGGATTCGAGCCCAAGGGTTACTGTTTCTTTTTGGTGGGGGGTCCCCATTTCACATAAAACATTTCTTTGCAAAGCCAGTCTTTCTTCCTTTAAGAAACTAAGCACATGCACACAGGAAGCATAAAGTTCAAGATATTTGATCACAAATATAACCTTATCTAATAGTAGTATCTATGTGAAAAGGCATCACTTATCACACATCACAGTTTTGTAAAGTTTATAGAAATTCACCAAAAATATTCTAAAAAGCAAATTAAATCTCTCAAGGTTGACCACCACCAACAAAAATTTCACCATTAGATTGGGGCTTTACAGACCACCCAAAAAGGGTGGTCTGGAGCCACCTCCTTTTCCACCACATCACCACCGCAGCAACCAGATGAAGCGGCGAAGGTGGGGCGGAAAAAGGAGCCCGAAAAAGCAGCTTTTTTTGTGTCACACCAGTGATGCAAAAATAAGCAAAAAACACCATCTATAATGTCGCAGGTGCACAGCTCTGTTTGGTTGCTGCGCACCTGCAACATCATCACTCCGGGCACCATGTGTATGGCACTGTGGAGCAAGGACACCTTCGTCACATGTGGAGTGTCTATTGGCTCCGCTCGCGGGCAACCCTAACACATGATGGGGGCACCATAAAGTGACCATCTGTATCGGGCCATTGTTGTATTTATGTTTGCTATGTGAATGCAAACCCAAGCAAAACTTACATTCCTAAATGACTGTAGTGAACTCCTGAAGCACAGCAGAGATGTGAAAAAATCTTATCAGTTTAATTTCACTGTGTTTCTCAAAATTCCACCAGCATTGTCCACCCAAATTCTTATTTCAAATTGTGAGATTATTTTTCTTCCCATGTGATAATGTGTGCACATTGGTGTACACAACCTAATATGTTCATATTAATATGTTTTTCAAAATATACACATTTTATACATTTTTTAATTTTTTACTCAAAGCATATCTTTCACACATATGCATTTTTAGTCATCTACATTTACTGTTTATAGCTCAAGCAAGAAGACAAAAGAACTGAAAGTTTGTGGTTGCTTCCTGACAAAGGCATGTTGAAAGATGGGCCACCATGATGACATATGCATGATGCAGCGGCCAAACAGCGCCGCAGCACACATACATCACTGGTGCATGTGAGGGCGGCAATGACATCCAGGGAGCATCCCAGAAAGAACCTGCTGGAAGCAGATTCTTTTTAGGGCTCCTGGAGGTCACACCATTTGGTTGCTGAGACTTCTGTCAGGGGCAGAAAGGGGCAGTGTCTTGCCACCCCTTTCTCCCTGTCTGTTTGTTGTTAAAGTAAATTTCTTTTCCAACCAAAGCAGATTGGACTCCCCTTTGCTTTGTTGATCACAGTAGAATTTATTGGAAAATAGAAGGAACAGAGTAGAGATTTATAGTAGGAAAGAATGCTTCTTTTGTGTTTTTGTTAAAGGAAAATGTATTTGATCCTATCAACAGGAAAAGCTATTATACTGTTCATCATATTTTTTTTTCTTCTTCGTGGTCTCTGCGAATCATACAAATGGGTTCTCTGCGCCTGCGCAGTCAAATTCAGAACTTTCTGGAATCACTGGGCAGAAAAGCGGCTTGCAACTTTTTGCAACTTTTTGGCGGTAGCCCCGCCCCTCCTCTATATAAGCCATGTTCCCGCTTTTTCCCCAAGTTCCTTTTTTTCCGCCGCGTAGGCTACTCGAAAGGAACAGTGTTGGAATCGCTTGGCTTGTCTCTCTTGGTTTTTCGATCTTCGGCTTGTTGTTTGACTACTTTCCCTCGTCTGTGACTCGGCTATTGTTCTGACCTCTCGGCTTGCTCGACCTCGATTTTGGATCCCGATTTGGACTTGATGTCTCCGGCTCCATTTAAGCACTGTGCTGTTTGTGGGGCCAAGGTCCCTCACATGGACCCCCACTCTAAGTGTTTGATCTGCCTGGGCGAGGCCCACGACACCCAGAGCTGTGCCCTGTGCAGATCTTTGACTCTGCAGGCGAGAAAGAACCGTGCCTCTCGGCTGAAGTCTTATCTTCTCGACCGTGCTTTGGCCCCTCAGGAGATCCTGCCTTCGACCTCAGCTCCGGCTTCGATCTCTAAGGCATCCGTTCCGGCTTCCAAGATGTCCCAGGAGAAGGTGACTGTCGTTTCCCCTGTTGGTCCCTCCAAGTCCCCCCGGGAGACGGAGGCTCACCCCGCCGAGAAATCGGCTAAGAAGGCGGGTGAGAAGTCTAAGTCCTCCAAAAAGGACAAGCCCAGGCAGGGCAAAGACCAAAGGGATGAGAGTCGGAGAAAGAAGGTTAAAATTCCTTCTCAGGGCGTGGCGGATGGCTCTTCCTCTCTGAAGGAACCCAGCTCCAAGGCCTCCGTCAAGAGGAAGCACTCCTCCGAGGGGGAATCCCTCCGGAAAAAGCGCTCCTCTGAGGGCGAGACCCTCCGGAAGAAAGCCCGCTCCAATGTGGGAACTGAGCTGCCATGTGCCTCGACACCAAGGGATGTTCCTGCCATGGAAATTCCCGCTGTCGAAAGGCCCGCCTCCGTACCGGCTGCCTCCGTACCGGCAGAGGTGTCGCCTCAGGCCCAGGCAGTCCGTCAGGAGACATCGGTGCCGCGCAGCCTGACTCCCGCCCAGCGCTCCCCCCAGCTGAGCCAGAGGTCTCACAGGTCTCCGACTCCGATGGCCGAGACAGAGGATGAGCCGGAATACTATTATGATAGCGAATCCGTCACCCCGTGGTCCAGGCTTTGCTTCCGGCCCCTACAGTCATGGTTCCTCTCTGTCTTCGACCCATTGGTCGACCCTGCAAGCAAGTGGCTCACGGTACTGAGGCCTGTCACTTGGTCCCTGGCTTGGTGGCTAGACTCCCGGACTGTCTGCGCCGGGATGCCATTCGTCTCGCCGGACCCACAGGTGGTCCTCACCATGGACACATCCATGGACGGTTGGGGAGCCCACACTATGGGCCTCACCATAAGGGAGATCTCCACATCAATGCCCTGGAGATGCTGGCCGTCGAGAAGGCCCTGAAGGCCTTCGAATCCGAGCTCCGTGGAAGGGTAGTGCAGCTCCTGACGGACAACACCACCGTCATGTACTACCTAAACAAGCAGGGCGGAACCAGATCTCCAACCTTGCTGGAGATAACTCTTCGGATTTGGCACTGGTGCATCCCGAGAAACATCTTCCTTCAGGCAGTGCATCTTCCCGGGGAGGAGAACGTCTTGGCAGACCAGCTTAGCAGGTCAGATTCGCAGTGCCACGAGTGGACTCTCCACCCCGAGGCGGTCACAGACCTCTTCTCCAGATGGGGCACCCCGCAGATAGACCTCTTCGCGTCGGAGACCAACTCACACTGCAGCGGGTTTTGCTCCCGGGATCGGTCCCGATGCTCACTGGGGGATGCCTTTCTCCACAGTTGGACGGGGGAATTCCTGTATGCCTTCCCTCCGTTCCCACTCATCACGAGGGTTGTCTCCAAGATGTCGAGAGACCGGTCAGACGCCATCCTGATCACCCCCTGGTGGCCCAGGCAGCCGTGGTTCCCGTCCCTTCTTCACCTGTCTCGGAACCGATTCTTCAGGATCGAACCGAGGCCAGACCTGCTCACTCTACAGGAGGGTCGAGTTCGGCATCCGGATATCGAGGACCTTCCTCTCGTGGCGTGGCGACTCCAGCCTTAGCGGACCTTCCGGTGGCGGTGAGGCGTGTGATCCTGGCAGCCCACAAACCCGCAATCAAGAGGTCCTACTCCTGCAAGTGGCAGAGATTCCTCTGCTTCCTGAATTCGAGAGGCCTGTCTGCATCCAGGGTGTTGACGCCGACGGTGCTGGAGTTCTTACTGACACTGGTGGAGTCGGGGCTGTGCCTTAACTCCATCAAGTGTTATTTGTCTGCTATTTGTTCCCATTTCCAATTTGATGGGAAACCTTCCTTTTTCAAGGACCCCTTGGTGAAGGGGTTTTTGAAGGGCTTTAACAACCTCCATCTGCCGGCCTCGGTACCGGCACCGGCGTGGAGCCTTGAGGTTGTTTTGTCTCGTCTTGGTACCAAGCCCTTCGAACCCATGGCTACTACTGACCTGAGGCTGCTGACTTGGAAGACATCCTTTTTGGTAGCCATTACCTCTGCCCGCTGTGCTGGCGAGCTCTGTGCCTTACGGAGGGACCAACCTTTCCTTCGGTTCCACAAGGATAAGGTTGTCCTCCGTACCGACATTACCTTTTTGCCTAAGGTAGTGTCTGCTTTCCACATGTGCCAAGACATTGTGCTCCCGACCCTGGCCCCGAACCCGACCACTGACACTGAACGTCGTTTGCACCTGTTGGACGTTCGGAGGGCTTTGGCCTTCTATTTGGACAGGACTTCGGGTTCAAGCCACTCTGACAGACTGTTCCAGTGCTACTCAGAGCCCAAAAAGGGACTACCTGTGACTGCTCAGAGGTTTTCTAAATGGGTGGCTGGTACCATCCACCTCTGTTATGAACTGTCGGGTAGAACTCTTCTGGCCAGGGTCAGGGCACATGAAACTAGGGCGGTAGCGACATCCTTCACTTTTTTGACTGGGGTCCCGCTGGAGGATGTCTGTAAGGCTGCTGTCTGGTCCCAACCTATGACTTTTATAAAACATTACCGGTTGGACACCAGGGCAAGGACAGATGCAGCCTTTGGCAGAGCAGTGCTACTGTCTGGTTTACACTAATGTCAAGTTCTGTACTATGCCATGTTGTGTACTATGCCATGTTGATGATACATTGCATTGTTGTTGCATATGACACATTGCATTAATTGTTGCACTGTTTGCCTTTTTACTTGACCTTGCTTTGCATCCAGGATTGGGTGTTCTGGTGTATTTCTGACTGCTTTTATGCACCATGTACATAGTTTACTCTTTGAGTACCTGGT
Organism: Urosaurus nigricauda; assembly: GCA_034509955.1. Lineage (NCBI taxonomy): Eukaryota > Metazoa > Chordata > Lepidosauria > Squamata > Phrynosomatidae > Urosaurus > Urosaurus nigricauda. The sequence continues at coordinate 135,521,176 of JAOEGL010000003.1, forward strand.
TTATGTTGCTGCTCTGTGAGCAGCATTGCACTATTGTTGTTATGTTCTTTGTGGGATACAAGAACCACACAAGGGTTAGTTCAATTTGACAATTTTTATTGTGGACCAATAAAGGTTTTTTGGTCCATCTTACTACTGTTGTCATGACACTCCCTCCGCCGCTTACCTAAGCTTGCTAGTCTAACCCATTTGTATGATTCGCAGAGACCACGAAGAAGAAGGACAGGTTGCTTACCTGTAACAGTATTTCTTCGAGTGGTCATCTGCGAATACATGCAAATCCCGCCCTTCCTCCCCTCAGTGTCCTGCTCAACATTGTTCTGCTCCTCCGTCGCTTGCGGCGGAAAAAGTTCGGAACTGGGGAAAAGAGCGGGAACAGGGCTTATATAGAGGAGGGGCGGGGCTACCACCAAAAAGTTGCAAAAAGTTGCAAGCCGCTTTTCTGCCCAGTGATTCCAGAAAGTTCCGAATTCGACTGCACAGCATTTGTATGTATTCGCAGATGACCACTCGAAGAAATACTGTTACAGGTAAGTAACCTGTCCATCTTACCCCTCTGTTAAAATGTTCAGAGTGACATCTGACATGTGTGGGGTTATTCTATTTCCCATCACAATAACATTATGAGGTAAAGCTGAGATGTTGCAACTAGCTGAGGATTTCTACAATAGCTTCATAACTGGATGGAGTCCAGGAAATTCCTGCTACTGCTCTAATTATTTGTGTATGGTGGTGGGATTAAGAAAGAGATAGGCAAAATATCAGATTGCATCTCCCAATATTTCTGGCCACTGCCAAAGATGATAACAACTGATAGTAAGTGCAGTTCAACATCTGGAGGGCCTCAGGACTTGGTGACATAATCAACACAGAGTTACCACACAACTGTGTCTCATTGTTCCTAATTCTTCATCACATCAGTTGCATTATATGTCGTAATGCCCTGCTTGCTGGCCACACCAGACAAGGCTACAGAGAAACACATTATACTGATGGTATATTGAAATTGATTTATAGCTGAAGGAATAAATTGGTAGAACTCTGGATCTCTTATAATATTCAGTTCTTCTCCCCACACTAGCCATGGCATCACGTTGGCTTACACTAAGGATGGAAAGAATATTTGAAAATATTTTCTTCACTGTTGGAAAACCCAGAAGAGAAACATCCTGGACTGATCAAAATCTTCACCATTTGGGACTTATTCTGAACAAAATTCATACATGAGGGCTCTGTGTAAGAAATATTATTTGTGCTTAGAATAATGAAACGTTCTTTCTACACACAAAAAAGTGCCAATTTCTAGCCCTTTCCATGTAAGATCCAGCATTTTCTGAGGAGAAAATAATATTTCTGTGGTAAAATGTTTTCTTTATAGAAAATGCTGTTTCCTGCACATATAGGGCAGGGTTTTTTTTTGTGTAAAACAATGTTACTTTTCTGCAGCATATGAGGGTGGATCTACACCGATCAGAATACTTTGGGATGCACCTGGAGCATTCTGGCCCCAAAATTGCCCTGACTTCTCCCTGTTATCTGTACATTCTGGAGTGATGCTGTCCACTGCTGCTTCTGGCACAACTTGCTCTCTCTCTGAGTGTTAGTATTTTACAATACTTTGAGGAGAAAGCATCAGTGAGGCTTCTGGCTCAGTATGCCTCACACACATATGCATAAGTGTAACCATTAGGGCATCTTCTGTTGAAGTAAAGGTAATTTTCTTTTGACTATCTACTTTCCTATTTTAGGTAGATTTCTTTGCAACAATAAAGTAAGTTTTTTTCCCCCAAGCTTACTACAGCAGCCTGCATATTGCTATTATGTTTTAAACCAGATGTTCCACTGGAGTACACTGTATTCTGCTTAATATATATACCAATATTTCCTACAATGAGTGGATAGAGTTCCCACTGAGGAAAGCACAGATGGGGGAAAGTAACAAGTCAATATTTTCCATAGCTTGTCTTGCATTTCATTAAAGAGTCTGGAAGTGCAGCCAAATGAAAAATGTATTTCAGAGGATGCTCAGGAATGGTTCTTTCAAACAGATGTGGGACATTTGCTTGCAAGGATGTCCTCCAAAGTACCATCTTTGAGTTATCTGTATGATGGTTGGAACAAAAAAATTGACCTTCGCTGAAGGTTTTTTTTTCTTAACAGATGATTTAATTGGAACAGAATATTGTCCCAAGATATGATAAGAGTGCATGTCTTCCTGAAAATAAATAACAGTTGTTTCCCCTCACAATTTATGTTTATTTTCTGATCTTAGGGGTTCAAAAGAAGATCTTTGTTTTGAATTGGAAATGAATGCAGGGGTCTGAGTCTATCTGTCTATCTATCTATCTATCTATCTATCTATCATCTTCTTATTTTACTCTTGCAAGCAAGAATAGAATTTTCCCCCCTCTAGACAAGATTGCAAGAGTTATTGCAAAATTTCAGGGATTTTTCACATTTCAAGACTTTAGGTAAAAAAACAAACAAGCCAAAAATCTGACTCTTTTCTGTGCAAAAGGAAATGTTCTGTGAAAGCAACACTGTTTTCCCACAGAAAACATACCCATTTTCTGTGCAAAGTTTTCCTTACAAAAAGCAATTGTCTATATAAAAATTCAACCCCAAATCTTGAATTTTGAAGAATCTTGTGGCAGTTGGCTGTTTTTCAATGGTTGTCTCATCCTGTTGAGACACTCCTTGTCACTGAGGATAAGAAAATCAGTGAATATAATTTACAACTCTAACAATAGCAACATTTTTTAAGATACAGGAATTGTAGAGATCACACAGCGTCCCTGATGAAACAGCTCTATTGGCTGCCAATTTGTTTCTGAGCACAATTCAAAGTGCTGTTTATGATCTATAAAGCCCGAGATGGCTCAGGATCACGATATCTGACAGACTGTATCTCCCTGTATGAACCAGCCAATGTCTTGAGATCCTCTGTCCTACCATCATCATAAGCACAGTTGGTAAGGACACAAGAGGGCCTTCTTGGTTGCTGCCCCTAGACTTTGGAACTCTCTGCCCAGGGAGACCAAAATGGCCCACTCCTCATTGACCTTTTGTTGGCAGGTTAAAACTTATGCAGGCAGGCTTTTTAAAAAACAGAATGTTCTTAAAGGACCAGCTAGGGTGTTGTATCAATTTAAGTGTTTTATTTTTTTATCTTTTAACTGTATTTTTATTCTTTTAATAAGTAATCTATTTTAATATTGTAACAATTTTATTATGTTTTAATGTATTGCTTTTATATGCTTTAATTGTATTGCATTGCTTTTTATTATTGTGAAGGTGCTCTGAGTCCCAGTTGTATTATTATACAAATAAAAACAACAATAACAACAACAATTTTGGTTACAATATATTTTTTGACAAAAATGGAGGTCTGGCAGCTATGAAAAAAGTAATATTTCATATTATGTGAACATGTGTTTCCTGGCTCTTGATTTTTAATTATTGTCTAATATTTATATTTCTATATACACAAACATTCTATTGAACATAAATTATTTGAATACCCCACAATGCACTGGAATTCCCATGGGGTCAGAAAACACCCCAGAAGTCAGTTAATATCATTAAAAAAGCTGTTCCTTGATCAACCATGATATTAACTATGTTAATTTTATGGAATAAAAGTTCCTTACACTAGCTTCCCTCAAAATATTATTGGGAGAATAAATTGGGAAATACCTGGGATTATGCATCTGGGGCTTGGGCAATACACATGATAAAAAAAGAACAGACTGACATACCAAAAAACTATTTTAACTTCACTAGACTTTTATTCTAATTCAATAACTACTGTTGTTGCCTATTTCTCTAAGCTCCATGTGGCAGAAATGATTTTTAGTTTTAGGTAGTATTTTATATTTTAATTGAAATGAGGTTTTAATGACAGTTGCCATTACATTAAAAGCTTGAAGACAGCTGTTAATGTCAGCTTCTATGTTGTTGCTATTCACTGATCATTGGAGTTAATGTTTTCATTTTTTAAAAGAGCTGTGATAACTGCTTATCAATCTCTGACAACAAGTGTGAGAAAGGAGGTGATTCTACCATCTCCAAGTAAGCTCAGGTAGCACACTGAATGTTTAATGGACCTATCGTCTGCAGAAGAATAATACCTTTCTCAGTATTATGCATGGTGCCTTGTAGTTTCATTACTGATGTAGATTAAACACTTCCTACAAAATGTTTGGCACCATTTCTTGCCTTTTCAAATTGAACCCAAAAAGTGCCAGAAAGTATTAAGGCTTACTTTATGAATATTTCCTTTAACTAGACATCTAGTTTCGTAATGTAATCTAGGCTGCAATCCTAAACACACTTTAGGATATGATGGTTGTAAGGGGTTAGGAATAGGGTAATTATTCCAATAGAAGCCTCTTCTGCTTCATGATCTCAGATATTTGCCAACAGGTTAGTTTTCTAGCCAAAATGCTCTGCTAGCAAATATCTGCTGCCAAAAACAGCTAAAGTGGAGGAGAAAGGGTAGATGAAATAAGAACCAAGTTATCCTGAGTCAAAACTTCCCCAGGGACACAGTCATAGTGGTAACAAAAAATAACTTGGCACCATCCTAAACCTAGGTGTTTGGTTTCAGAACAGCTGTACCTGGTTTAGTGTTTGCAGGTCTTGGCCATCTTAGCTAGTTAGGGTTGTATTCTTATTAAGCAGGAATTCCCATGAAACTAGAGATTTATTTCTAACATGAATAGGAGGATATTAATTCTTAAAATACAGGCTGAAAAGAAAAGAAAAGAAAAGAAACAAACAATACCATGCTGGACCAGAGGAGTTATTTCTTTTGAACCCTCCTCCCCCCAACATACATACCATTCCAGACTCATTGCATCAAAACTCAAACATAGAATATGTGTGTGTGTTGGGGGGGGGGAGAGAGAGAGAGAGAGAGAGAGAGAGAGAGAGAGATTTTTCCAGGATGTTACATTCACTAGCACAAAAATATACTCAAGAAGCAATAGTTTTTGTGAGACTTTGTTATTATTTATATGAAAAACAGCATTTATTGGCTTATTTGTTTGTGTATGCAATTCAGATCTTTCTGAACTAAGGGTACTGTGCACTTTATTTAGATTCTTTTTTTTAAAATAACCTGCATTCTGAATTGTATCATAGTATCAAGAACAAGAAGACCTCCCCTCCCAGTGTCCAATGAAACAGTTTCAGAGGTTAACAGAAAAGCCTTTATTGGAGGAATGGAGAGAAAGGTCTTGCAAAGAAGACTCTTCAGAAAGATCTGAATGATAAACACAAAATCATAGATACATATACAGAAACAGAAACCAGCTCCACCCCCTAAATCCAAAAAAACAAACATTATATTATTTTTTTCCACCCAAAATTTCCCACTCAAATATTTTTCCAAAACATTTTTTAAAATATATAGTTACCAAAACAATAAATTCTTTTTCACCATTATCTGCTTCGATTTCGAGAGATTATGTACTTTAGAGGGTTTATTCTCTTCCTTAACAGTTTAATGAACTTCCAAAACCACAGGGCAATAAACATGCTCTTAAATCAGGATGGAGATTATCTCATTAACATAACACTCACTTTTTACCTAGCTTCTCTCAAACAATGCAACAGACTTGACTGAAACACAAGCACTAAGTTTGAACATATGAACACATTACAATATTTCATTTTCCATATCTAATATTTCTATTATTAACCTTATGTTAAACCCAACTTCTGACAATTCATAACAATCTAGAACATCACCTTTTCTCTAATTCTTTGCATAGTCACTTATGTTCTTACTTATTTAGATACCTAGAAAGACAGCTCTTCAATCCCATTTAATCAAATCAGAGGTTGCAATCTAAACAGACAGGCAAAAAGAGGTGCTTCCAGGCTGGCTTGAAGGCATTGTGTTTAGAAGGCACATGTCTTGAAGCCAGCAGAAAAGTGTCCTTATGCAAAGAAAATCCATTTCAAAAAGAAGAAGCTTTATTCTGCTTCTTTCTGGCTTGAAGCCATGTCTTGTGGTCATGACATGAGCACTCCAGCTGCCTTGGGACCCGGCAGTGCAGTTGGTGGGGTTTCAATGTGGCTTCAGAAAAGGCAGCTTCAAGCCACTTTTTCCTGCCCATCTGTTTCACCCCAATGTTTTCAAATATAACACTGTTACGAACAACTAACCTAACAATAAAATAAACTGATAAATTAACACATAGCAATATAACTCAAATCTCACAATAACAATCTTAAAAAGAACTCATAACAGTATAACCCAATATAACATTATATGATCCCCAATATAATCTAAGAACATGTTAACTCACCTTTGCATAACTGTTTTCCCAGAGGTTTCCCACATATAAACAATCTTAAGTCCACCATCTACTGCCCCCTCTTAATTACCAATATATTCTCATAGCTGTAAATTCCATAATCCAAACTCTAATCTTAAATGCAAATTAACCAGTTTACATATAACTTTTACAAAACATTGAAATTAGATATAACAATAAGAACCAAATTCATGACAGGATTAATTTGATCTAATTCAATCCTGACACATAGTTTAGAAGGAATTTTAGGACCCATTCATGACTGTGGGGTACAAAATAATAATACTAAGCCAGTTACAAAGCCGAACCCTTCACCAAAAGGGTGCCAAAGTGTACACTGAACTTTTATATTCTCTTCCCACTACCTGCCATGAACAAAGGACAAGCATCTGCTTAGTCTAACACTCCACAAGAGTATTACATTATTATCAATAGAAATCACATATATCTTTATATTACGTCACAGTTATTGCAGATCTCTTGGAAAATTGTTTAGGTTTATCATTAGTTCAAACTCCCTCAAGATTCTTTCATAGTCTAACATTATGTTAAAGGCTCTATTTCCCTTTTTCTGTTTTCTGCTGAAAAAATTCTGTATTCCTTCCTTTACCAGTTCTTCAGAAGAACTGACTTTTTCTAATCTAATAGAGTAGATTATGGTCCTTAATGTGTTTTAAAAAAATTACATCTCTTCAAATTTCTCAGATAAAAGATTTTTTATTTTATTTTAACAAGGGACCAAACAGAGAAAGATGGAATCTATACCTTGGAATAGGTGTGACTGAATTCAGCTGCCATCCTTAGTAGTAATAGTTGATAAGGTTGCTTTGTCTATGATAGAGCTGATCTAAAATGATTTACTGGTGAAATGTAAACCTGCTTTTGGTTGGGTGGTGGTTGGGGATGATGACTATTTGCTACATGCAAGGAATCTGATTTTTAATGAGGTAGTTGAAGACAAAGGCAAACCTCCTTTGAACAAATCTTGCCAAGAAAACCCAATGATATATTGGCCTTAAGAACCTGAAGGTATAAAACAACAACAATAACAGCAATAATTCAAACATGTCATTTATTTTGCTTTTCAGAAAGCATTTTATGCCAGACTCAGTGATTACACAAACTGTAATTTATTCCAAATATTTTTATATGAACTTGAAGTAATAACTAGCCCCAACTGCTCTGCATTATGACACACAATTCAATATTTAATTGTTTGTTAATTTTGCCACTGTCACAAGGAGTTCCAAATGAGAACATAAAAAACCAGTGTGATATTAACATATTTTGTGTTAAATCAGTTGCCTTTTAACATAATCACTTTTCATTAATCCTTCTGTTAAGCAGTTACAACAGAATTCATTACAATGAGTATGAATATTTTTGAGTGATTAAAGTAGGACACTTTTAGTTGAAGAATTAGCATATAGCACCATCCAGCAAAATTGAAGTAGTTTAAAGTCATTTTTTTCAGTGGTTTCAATGAGAAAGAATTGTGCACATGCTTCAGCCCTTTCATTGAACCTAAAGGGACCTAAAATATTTGGTTTTAGGCTACCTGCTATCTTAGTTTTTATTTTCTTCACTATTTGGTTGGTGTCATAAAGCATGATTCAATATTTATCTATATCAGTTCACTCACCTTCCTTCCAAGCAATCAATTTTTGTGCTAAGTACTATGGGACCTGGGGTAAGTCAGTAGTAGGACAAGTAAAGAGGAGAGAGAATGCTAGGACCACAAAATAGTTACCTCCAGTCTGCTACTCCATATTTCTGCAATTATATTTACAAACCTCTAAAAGACATGTGAGCAAAATAGCTTACCTTAATTTAACAATTGGATGCTATGAGAGATTTATCTAGGGGGATATTGTTCACCCCAGCACTATGATTCTTAATAAATGATAGTGGCTGTCTGTTAGGTATTTGTAACATGAACTAATAGCTTCAGTAGCAGCTTCAATAGTGTCATACCTTCAATTGCACAGAATATATATATCTTTTCTAGTGAACAGACAAATCTATGGTTCACAAACTATATTTCTGTAAGTTTACTGAAATCAGTTTTATGGCTTCCCCTTTCTGTTGCATAATAAACTTGAGGAGAATGTGATCATTTGTTGGACCTTAAATTTCTGGCAGAATTTGACCTCCAAAAAAAAAAAAAAAAAAAGCCAAGATAGTTGAAATCCCCCATTACTATTACATCTCTCCTTTCTTAATGTGGCCATCTATTCCACGAAGGAATACTTAGTCTACCTTGAGACTCCCACGGTGACATCCTGTTGTTCCTCTTCCCTTTAATTTTCCCCCTGACTTTAATGTTCTCAACCTGACTTCTAAGATTTAAGCCATGGATTTCTTCACAGGTGTAAGCATCCTTGACATCTAGTGTTCCTCCTAACCTTTTCCTAACTAATCTTTTCCTGTTTAGTCTGTTTCTCAGAAATATGTTATCCCCCCACCCAACACACAAACCATTACTACACTCCAATCATGAGGCTCATCCCATCAGGTTTCAGTGACGACTATTATATCATATTTGCTTTCCTGTGTTAAGAGTTAAAATTCATCTTGTTTATTTCTCATGCTCTGTGAATTGCAGAGACATGCAAGACTGTGGGCCATTCCCTCTATATATGCTTAGTTAAGGTTTTCCCCCTCCCATTGTTGGGTTGTTGTTCACTTTGCCTAGTTCTCTTTATAACATTTGGACTACTATCCCTAGCACTAGATGAGCTCCTACCCTCAAGGACACTGTCTCCCTCCCCATCATCAGTTTAAAGCCCCCGTTATCAGGTTTGTGAACCTCTTCATAAAAACATTCTTGTCAACAGCTGTGAGGTGCAACCGACCACTTGCCAGAAGCACATCTTCATGATACCCTAGATCACAGTCCAGGGATCTAAACTTTTCCTAATGGCACAATCTGCGGAGCCAGTTGTTAGCCTCTGCTATTCTTCTCACCCTTCCTGACCATTTACTTCAAGTAGAAGGAGAGACAAAATGACTGTAATGATCCCAGTGGAGAATTCGGAGGAGGAGGAGGAGGTTGTGGCTACCTAGGTGCCAGAGCAACCTGAGGCCATGCCAGGTCCCAGTTCTGCCCTGCCAGATCCCAGCTCTGTTCCCCCAGCCCCAGTGATTGAGGATCAGCAAGACCTGAGCTCTTTGGGGTCTCCTCTAGAGGCTCAGCAGCCTAGAGTTGTTCCAGAGGAAGAACCAAGCATGCAGGTCCCTTCCTTCAGCCAAAGGAGGGCTGAAAAGGCTTGCTTATGGAGATCTATGAGACTGGCAGACAAGAATGCTGCAGATAAGGAACAGCTGGGATAAGTGAGGGCTTCGCTGATTTAAGGCACCTGGAGAACACTGATTCTTTGCCAGAGTTTATTGTAGATCCATCATATTGGATGCTGTAGGTGCTGGCTTCTTGAATCCTGCCCTTCTTGAGCTTCTTGAACCTTTGTTGGACTTAGACCTGTGACCCTGGAATGGACTTGACTACTCTAAACCTTCTGGCTCCCCTGACCTTGGCTTGTTTGACTTTTGTGACTTCTGGTATCCTGACCCTGGCTTTTGTTTGTTCTTTGCTACTCTCGGACTCTTGAAAGGTCTGTAGACTGTTTGCTAGCTGCCTACTTGGCTTCCCTCACTAAGCCATTCCTATCAGTATTTGTGTGTGAGTGCTGGCAGCATTCCCAGACAATGACAAACTTTACACAAAGTCCTTCACCTTCATACCCAGAGCCTCATAATCTCTCATGATATCCTGAAGGCTATGCCTTGCAGTGCAATTTGTTCTCACATGGAGCTAAATGGAGGGATAATGTTCAGTGGATGTGCCAAGTCTTGTCAGCCTTCTGTTGCAGCACAAATTTTTGCCCCAGGGAGACAGCACATATCTTGACTCATCTTGTCAGGTTCAAACCACTGCTTCTCTTCCCCTGAGCAGGGAGTCCCCTACCAACACCAGCACCACACATCTCATCTAAGGATAACTAGGGGCTATTCCACGTGCTGAATCTTCTAAGGTCACCTGCATGTTCTCTGAGGACTGACATTGTTGCTATTGTTGCTGTTGCTCATCATCATTGATAGGGAGAACTTCTAATCAATCATGTGTCTCAAAGCTCACAGAATTATCTCTGGTCTATCTACAACTATGTGTCACTTTCCTCCAAATGTCTACCTCCTGTGCTGGTCACTGACCTCCCCTGTGTGTTCCTCATATAGGACGGTCTACTCCACTCTGTCCAAGAATACCTCATGCTTCCTAATATGAAAAATAGATATATAGGCTTCAAGTTGCTGGATTTTCTGTCCCAACAGTACAAACTTGCATGTGCTGCAGGTATAGCTGCTTACATCTGTTGTCAAGAATACAAACATATCACAGCTGTTGCAAGTGAGAGAAGTAGCTCCCTTACATTCCATACTCCATTGCCTTAAGTATGCACTGACACAGAACTTTGGGTCTTCCCCTCAAAACCTCCCTGCTAAACACTCCTGTGAAATGCTTGTCGGCTTGCCTGTTAGCAGAGCTTCTGTTCAATTCTTACTGACATGGCTGTGAGTGCTCCAAGGTGCATGCCATTGGCTCTCAGCTCAAAAGGAAAAATATTATGTCCTGATCTGCACCCATAGAGCAATATGGGGACAAGAGGGTCATTCAGTCTTGATGGCCAGATGATGCAACTATAATGTGGTCTGTTATCATGTCCAGACAAATAGAATTGGGGGATGGTGATCCCCACTGCATAGATTCTGACTGCTCGATGGATGATTATCAGGGAAATCCACAGTGCTATGGTCAAGGGGTTGGGCCATTTTCTGCCACATCCCCAGATTGTATGGGTTTCCATAGCTGAACAGGGATTCAAACCCTGTTCTCCCAGAGCCCTACTCCAACACTCAAACCACTACCATGATAAGATCAATTGGATTCATGCATGGTCCCAAACTGATCTATATCCTGTAATGTATAATCCACCATTTAGGGAACATCTTCATGGCTTTAGCTAGAAGTCTTTCATATGATGTAGGGAGAAGCTATAGCATGGGGAAGAACACATGCTTTTCATGCTGAAGGTCCAAATTACAATCTTTGCATCACTCACTTCATACATTCCCATGTTCTGTTGCTGACAAAGTGCTCTGATTTTGGGATTCGGGGGGGAAAAGAAACATTTAAGAAGTCTTTCTTCAGTGATCAAGTTTATGTTTTCTGCTCTTGTTAAATCTTGAAAAGCTTGGAGAACCATTGACAATGTATTGATGATAATGGGTGGGAATGACAGTATTCTGATTTGGTGTAAGACTGAATATATACTTACTGCCTCACTCACATAATCTGTACCGTTATTTAACCACAAAAGTGGAGAACCTGTAGGCCCCCAGATGTTGATGAACTACAATTTTCTATCATTCCATACATTTTATCTGGCTACAGTTGATAGCAGTTGGAAACTACATATTTTGAATCAAGAGTCTCAGCTCAAAAAACATCATGTTCCAATCATGACCATGGGAATGGTTTACCCCTCCACCCCTTGGAAATTACTTTAGTCTTAATTTCATTAATTATAAGACATGAGGCTAGAAGATGGCATTTATAATTCACTTATGTGTTACATATTGAACAAGATGCCTGTGGCATGCAGTATTCTACTTTTGCATATTGCAGGCTTATTTTCCATCTATGAAGAATTAAACAACTTAATGACAACAAATATATATATGGAGAAAATTAGGATGGATATTATATGATCTTGCATTTAACAAATATAATATTATTATATGCAATTTTTAAATTTATAATTAATGAAATCAGAGCAGCCACAGAAGGGGAACTGTGTGTGTGTGTGTGTGTGCGCGCGTGTGCGCACGTGTGTGTGTGTGTGTGTGTGTATATATATATATAATTTTCTCTGTTTTTTCTTTTCTTGCAATGATCCTTCCTCTGTTGTAGTGCTGAGTGTGGCACAAGGGTGAGGGAATCTCCACTGGCACCCATACCTACCACCCAAAAATACTAGTTTAAAAAAAAGAATTTTCCTTAATAAGATAAAGATACATTTAATGACAGTTGTAATTTGGCTCTTGGTCACTCCAAATGTATTACAATAAGTATGTGGGGAATTGTTCAGGTATTATTTGATCCCCCATCCTTGGTAAAACACAATGAAAGCGTTTGAAATGGCAGTAATCTGCTTATTGTACCTTTGATCTTAGGAATCAAGATTGCACAATGTCGTCTTGTAAGAGTTAGCCATGGAAAGGAAGGTGTAACTATGTTTCTTAGAACACATAAAGCATTCAGATCTCCAAATATATACAGCCAGAAAACCAAAAGATATACAAATAATGTATGTCTCATTGGCTTCAGCCCTTTTTGATATAATGTTTAACACACTGTAAGTGTGCATGTAACTGGTAGATTTAACTGACTAATTAGTCAAGTATTTGAAAAGCAGATTTTAATGGACATTAATTAGAATTGTTCCTTGGAAAAAGAGTGTTCAGAGCACACAAGACTTTTGATTATCTATGTATACAATTTGATTCAGATGACTATGATAAAGAGTGCTTCGAGATGGAGGGTTCCAAACACTCTTAGCGAAAAGGCATAATTTCTTCAATGACATTAATTTTGTGTGAAGCAAGAAGTGGAAAAAGTGACAAGAAAACACAAGAGGCTTACAAAGTGATGGTGGTGACATTTGGACCCTTCTGTGAATGAGAAAGATGGAGTAGTCCCTGTCTTATCTGAAAGCACATGCAGTGATAAATTAGTTGCTTGTTAGTGTCTTTACATTTTCATCCCTGTTTTGCCTTCCATGCACAGGTAGGTATTTTCTTGTTATAAAGTATGGGGATAAAATGCTGCCTGGATTGGAGGACCAAATCCTGCTCCATCTTGGGCAACCATTTTGCTAAGTCTTGTAACATTCAGCTGCCAGTTCCTGACTTCATGTACAAACACTTCCCACCCATAGCACTACATGAAGAAAGTTGTTTCATCCCACTGCATGACATGTTGGCCATATAATAAACCATGGAGAGGCATGTATATTTGTTTGCATGTATGTATCAGGGAGGCTTATCTGCTCATATTTCTATGTAATGGTCATGGATTTATAAATTCTGACTGGTCATAATATTCCACTATTTGTGGAACCACTCCATCCTTGATCCTTCACTCATGTCTATGGAACATGCAGAAGAGGATAAAATAAGCCATTCATCTCAGTTTGGGATGGAAAGGTTATGTTCAGAAGCATCAAAAACATTTTAGTGGCTTCCATTTTGGTTTTTTTGTGTTGGGATTGTATGATATTTGTGGTTGATTTGTTTATTCTGTACATGATTTGTGTGTATATAGATGTGATCATTGTTGTGGTTCTGTGCCTTCAGGTTATTTCTGCCTTATGGAGAGCCTAAAGTGAACCTATAATGGTGTTTTCTTGGCAAGAGTTGTTCTGAGGAAGTTTGTCACTGCCCTGGTGGCGCAGTGGTTAAATGCCTGTACTGCAGCCACTCACTGAAAACCAGAAGGTGGCGAGTTCAAGACCAGCAAAGGGCTGAAGCTCGACTCAGGCTTGCATCCTTCCGAGGTCGCTAAAATGAGTATCCAGATTGTTGGGGGGCAAATAGCTTACAATTGTAAACCACTTAGACACTCCTTAAGGGTATGAAGCGGTATATAAATAAATAAAGCTGTTTGTCATTGCCTCCCTCACAAGGCTGAAAGCATGTGACTTGTCCAAGTTCACCCAGTGGCTTTTATGGCTGAGCTAGGAATTGAACCCTGGTCTCCAAAGTTGTAGTCCAGTATTCAAACCAGTAGATATGTAAGCTTTATTAAAACAATTTTGCATTTTATTAGGCAATTTTTTTTTGTAGGGGGGCTGTTTCCAAGTTCCTTTCAGTCCATAAGGAAAGGTCATCATGAGGGGTTAGGCTTTTGTCTTTTCTGAATGTTGTAGTACAGTTCTGCACTCATACAAAGAAATGTATACTTTGAAATAAAAATTGAAAATACATTTTTAAAAAATATTAAAAGTAATGCACATGTGTCTATTTATATACACAGGTGGCAGGCTTATGCAAAAATGGGATGGAACCTATTTTCAGTGAAGACATGCTTAACTTTTCATGTCTGGTTAATCATGGACAAAAGAGGGATGTTGGTTGGCAAACTTGAGTGTCTAAAGTGCCTCTTTGACCTGCTACCATTTTACTTCCACGGTGTAGAATGTCTCTTGTGAAAGAATTATAGACACAGAAATTGGAGCTATTGGCCATACTGGTTCATAAATTTTGGGAGCTGCAGTACAAAAAAGTAACTTTTTTTGATGTAAATTGATATTAATCTGAATCTATCTAAGCATTCTACCACATGAGTGCTTAGCTTCATGATTAGGGCTGATGGTCTGTGTCCTATACAGACCAGCACAAGTTGGGAAAGGGTAGTCAAAATGAGAAGCAATAGCAAGAGATGCTGCAAGAGGATCAGGAAACAGGAGTGAAACATATTTATTTTGCAACAGCCAAGCTTTGTTGGCTCACTTTTTATGAGGTCTCATGGTCAAACTCTGTTGATAGATGTCATTCATTTTCTCTGGCAAGCAGAAAAAAACAAGATTTTTCAACATAGTTAATGTAGTATGAGGGGGCTAGTTTTGAGGGCAGGGGTAGGGAAACAAAGTTATCTCCACCAATGTAATTGAAAGCCACAGGCATTCATGGTATCCTAATACTGGGGCTTTACAGATCACCCAAAAAGGGTAGTCTGTAGATGCCCCTTCCCGCTCTGGATTGGGGCAGGGCAGCCTCGTGGGCAGCCCCTTCGGCCCCAATCCACTCCTTTTCCAGGCTGTGGGGAAGCAGAAAAACGCCGCTTCATGCCCCAAGAACACCATGACAGGCACGAGGAAGAGGAGGAAGGGGCTGCCTGGCCCCTTTCTCTTCAGCATTGCTGACATGGCCATGTAAAGGCTGTGCCAGTGATGAACATGTGCAGAAAGATCTCCATTTTGGAGCTCTTTCCTGCACCACTGAAAGGGCACCCCAAGCGGCCTCCAGTGGTGCAGTGATGTAATGCATGCACCGGTCCGTTTGAACATGGTGCACACGTTACATCACCAGCATGCTCGCGTATGCATGGCATGATTTAAAAACGGTGGCATCCATACACAGTAGGGCTGGGGAGCGTGCAGATTCTGCACACTCCCCAGCCCTATTCACGCCATGAGGGCGACCCTTTTGGGCCATCTGTACTGCCCCACTATGATCATTTGCCAGACTTTTGGTGTTTTAGGGCCTCGACAGACTGGCATTAAATCCCAGCATTGGAGAGGAATGAGGATGTGACATCTACACACCATGCACCCTGACTCTGCCCCATGCCCGCATGGCACTGCATGCCCCACCACACAGCAGGTGTACACATGCTGCATCAAAAGAGTGCTGAAAAACTGGCAACTATGACACCCTTTCCATGGTGCAGAAAGGAACTGCTTTTTGTGGCTTCTTTTTGTGCCATGGAAAGGCAGGGCCACAGCAAATGGTAGCCATGGCCCCAATCCAGCTAGGAAAGGGGTGGTGCCTTGCCACCCCTTAGGAGCTGTCTTTACAGCCCCTAAATTAAGCAAATGAATATTAACCCAGTTAAGACAACAAAACCAAAGGCATCATACACAAAAAGAACTGATTGGAAAAACCTAATCATTCCCCCCCCTCGAAGTAATTCATGCCTGCCATTTGTTGTTTTTTCAGTATACTTATATATTTTATTTTAGGTGGTTGTTATATTTGAGCTTCAAAGAAGCATTGTAAGTAATGGGGGTGGGAATCAAGGATAAATAATGATCCAATAAATATCTGTAGTTTTTCATTCTCGAAAACTGAATCTAAAAGTGAACATCCAAAAAAAAAAAAAAAAGACAAAAGGTTTGTTTTCAGTGAAAGAGGTCCATGAAAGAAGAAAAATGTAATACTACACCATTGTGGAGACTGCATTTTATGAAAAACAAAGGGTGTTTTTTAAAACAACAACAACAACAAAGTTCTTGAAGTTCCTCATTTTTTTTAACTGGTAGTAAATCCCATTAAACTGAGGTAAGTATGTTTACAATTGTCAGCACCTTATTTTCTCCTAAGACATAGAATGAACATTCTATTATCATGTTCCAAAATTGCTTGCAAGTAGAACTATTTAGGACCTGAACTCTGAACTAATTCACCTTTCAAATGATGTTCTCTTGGATTAATTCAAAGACAGGGTTGCTTTTGCTTTCTTCTGAAGCCGAGACAGAGTGACATGCCCAGCTGTCTTTCTTCAATACAATACAATCTTAAGTAAGAAAAAGTCCCGATGCTTTATTCTATGTAGAGGAACATGCTTCCAGTAATGTTTATTCACAAGTAATGCCTGTGATGAGGTTTACTTTGGAGTAAATGGTATTATTAGCTACACACATCTAGTTGAGGGTGCCAGACAGCAGTAACAAAACAAACAAACAAACAAACAAACAAACAAAAGGAGGAATTTCATTGTAAAAATAAGCACAATGGCCCGATTTGGACACACCAAACATGATAAGGGCTAAAAAGCCCACCTTTAGGGTTTGGAAGGGTGTAGCTTCTACACCCCCCCCCCGAGCTCTAAACTGTATGGGTGCTGACATTTCGAAATGGTGGCATCAAAATGAACGCGCTAGTAGAGCATCATCACGTGCACAACATTTAGAAATGCTGTGCACTTTGTGACGTTTTTGTGCCACAGGAGGGCTCCGCAGCACAAAAAAAAGCTCCAAAACAGAACTCTTTTTTTGCGGCGGGTGTTTGCCGTGGCCTTTAAATGGCCGTGGCAAAGACCCGGGGAGAAAGGAGCCATGGCAGTGGCCCCTTTCTCCCTTCCCCACCACCAAGGGAAGTGGGGTGCAGCGGGCACCCAGGGCACCCTGCTTTGAGGTCATGGGGAACCGGCAGTTGCCACTTCCCCGTGGCCTCTGGAAGCGGTGGGATGGGGCCGCCAAGGCTGCCAGTGTGGCAGCCTTAGCCCCATCCTGCTGCTTCTTGGGGAGGGTAGAGACCACCCATGGGACTGATTTCCACAAGCAAGTGGATATGCAACTGGATATTGCATATGGTTTCAAGAAGCACAGTTGGACTCAGTGAAATTTTCTCCTGAGTCTTAATTCCCTGGCTGGCTCTCCCAAATAAAGTCCTTCCTTCCTTCCTTCCTTCCTTCCTTCCTTCCTTCCTTCCTCCTCCTCCTCCTCCTCCTCCTCCTCCTCCTCCTCCTCCTCTTCCTTCTGGCCTATAACTTCCTGTGATCTCACAATCATCAGAATTGTTTAAGACATCAATTCTGATGATGGTAAGGTTGGAAGGCTGGCAGTTCATGTAATGGAGTGAGCTCCCACCACTAGTCCCAGTTTCTGCCCATCCAGTTCAAAAACATGCAAATGCAAGTAAATATATAGGTAGCACTTTGGTGGGACGGTAACAGCATTCTTTGCGGTCATGCTGGCCAAATGACCACCAGAGTTGTCTTTGGACAACACTGGCTCTTTGGCTCCGTAGCAGAGATGAGCACCATCCCCTACATTCAGTTATAACAGAATTCTCTGTAAAAGGATTGGAAAAGAGCAAGGCCTGATACAGACAGGCCTGAAGAGGTGCCTGGGTGGCACCATTAGGATTCATGAGCGTGCAGTGTCCACACGGTCACGAACCCTAACGTGTAATGGTGGTGCTGCCATTACAGAATGCCGTTTAGACAGTGTTCATAATGGTGGTGCTGCAACTGTGCAGCTGCGAAAAACTAATGGCGCCAAGCAACACCTTTTTTCCTAATCATGCTGCAACTGTGGCACAAAAAAGGAGTGGGGTTTGCCCACTCCTTTTTTTTGCTGTGCAGCTTCACTGCAGCGTCTATCTGCTGCAGTGAACCTACACAGCAAAAAAAGGTGGCAACAGACCGCCTTTTTTGAGTGGTCTGTATCACCCCTAACTTATCTTTTTCTTTTTCTTTTTTCATTGCTGTACCAAGCACCCTCTAACCAGCAAATCCTAAAAAAAGTTTCCTTCTGGAAAATTTGGGGACTGAAAAGCATTGTAAAGACAAAGAAAACAGGAATGATTTTGTTAGCCAAGTGTGGATAAGATTTCATTTTCTCAGCTTGCACTTTAGAGTCCCAAAGGAATAGGGTAGCATGATGATCAGTGACAAGCTTTAAACCCAACAGATCTTGTTTTGATGGAAGCAGAATTAAAAGCAGCACTCCCTAGTTTTAAAACCTGTCCAAATGGTTGTTTACATAAACAGTATCTCTGCTTATTTAATTTTTCTTTGAAGTTCTTGACCGATCACTTCATTTTTCAAATGATGTAAAATGAAAATTCTTACACCTTGGTTGAGCAGGTGCCAATTTTCATAGCACATAAAAGACTTGATTTGAGCATCGAGAAACCAAAATCCTGAATGTTTAACTAACAATGATGAGTTTTCATTGCATCCCTGCACTAATGTACAGTCAACAAACTGTACATGGGAGGTTCTATTCAACCCTTTAGATGCAAAGGACTAGTGAATAAGATCCCAGTTCCCAAACCATTATCCACAGATTCTAAATCCCTCATACAGACTTACTATTAGTTTCCATTACAGGTTTATATTTTCACTTTCATAATTCACCTGAAAATGATACGAAATTGGATAAGGCTTTAAAATTTGCACACTCCAATACTCTTAAAGAGAATTTTTATAAAATTATGTATAATTGGGATATAACTCCAAACAAAATTTAGCTGAAATGTATAAAGGTGTATCAGATACTTGCTGGAAGTGTAAAGGTCAAGTGGGAACCCTTTTTTCACCTACGGTGGAAATGTAGAAGAGTACAGAAGTATTGGTTTAAAATTAATAAAGAAATAGTTTTTTTGAGGGGGATTTCCAATTGGTATGAGACCAGAATTATATTTATTAAATATGGTAAATTTGAGAGAGAGTAGTGAAGTAAAATATAGAAATTTGATATCTTATTTAGTTACTTCTGCAAGGTTAATGCTGGCAAGAAAATAGAAAGCCAAAGAAAATCCAGTGTGTTTGGAGTGGTTGAATAAAGGGATGGAAATAGCTCAATTTGATAGATAATCAATTTAGTGAGAAGAGACAAACATTTTTCCAGATAAGTGGAAATCTTTTAGAGACTATATTAAAAAAATTGAAAGGAGATATTAGTGTCAGTGGATTTTATAGTTAGGTAAATTAGGATTTACTATTATTAATAGAGTGTTATTAATATTTGTACTAAAGTGATAATGAAGGGATTTGGGATAGTAAATTAGTAAATATTTTTGACTGAAAATTACAATAGTAGATAAACAGAGGGGAAGTAAATTGCTACTACAGTTAAGAAACCAATTAAAGAATAGCCAGGAATTCACATGTTGTTTTATTTTTATTTTTATGGGTTAAGGCAAGGAGCATGGGAAATGTAGTCATAGAAATGCAAAGCTGTATGTGTGGGAACCAAAGTCTGTAAATTTCCAGCATGTGATACGGTGTGGTGAAACACGTACACAACAACAACAGATGTTAGTATAGTCATAACACACAAGGAATAACAACACAAGATCCGGAAAGGAAGGTCGAGTAAAAGTAAACAACGACATCACTGAAAAACATCACATGGGTGATTAAGTCATAGTAAGAGGTTGGACTATGGTATGGGAAAGTGTGGAACTAACCAATGGTATTGTTTGTATACACCCAGTGCACACCCAGTGGGTGGTAACCAAAATTGAACTATTTCTGTATTGTTCCAGTGAGCCATTGTAATGACACCCCCCCAAACCCAGGAACGAAAATGTGAACTAGAACGTGAACCTGAACCTGTAACTAAGCTTTTGTGCAGGAGGAGATGTGGATGTATATAGTTTGCATAGTATAGCCAGAGTGTGTTTAGCAAGAAATGTGTTGCAAAGATGTTTATTGTTTTCTTATTCAGTTTGTATTATTCAAGTAGCAAATAAAGATAGTTTAGTATACAGCTCGTGTGGTTTGTTGACTGCAAGAAGAGTGGAGCAGCAACTGTGGTTCCAGAAGTTCCAGAGCTGATGGTTTTGTTCCTGGAAGGAGAGCACTGCAAGATGATGTCAGGATCTTGGAGCAGCTTCTCGGTAAACTCTGCTACTTGCAACACATCACACCATTGATCAGTTTTGGTCAGCCCAGCATTGACGAGATGGTGAGGAGTTAAGTCTGGGGAAAATGCAACAACTCCCATCATCCCTGACAGTTTATATGTTTGTATTCCTTCTAAAGGGGGGAGGAAGTGGGAGGGGGAAGGAGATGCATAAGTTTATATAAATGTGTGAGTCCAATATAAGTGAAATGAATATGATTATCTGAATAAAATGGTGTACACATTTTTTTCAGGGTGTAACATGTAAAAATAGACCAAAAAAGATCTCTTTTACAGTATTTGGTCTATTTTTTATTTTGGCTATTGAACCTGAAGTATGTGAACCTGAAAACACATTAGGAACAATTATTGCTTGTTAAGAACCTACCCCTTGTCTTCCAAAGGCCAGATATTTGAATAGTTTGTTCAGTAATCAATGCTGAATTAGAGTACCTGGAAAAAAAGTAGGTACAAATTCTGTGTTTCCAATTTATTCAAAAACAAATAGTTGTACACTATATCTGCAGGAAGATTTCAGGGGTATTATGTACTCATTTCTGAAAGTCAAAAAGTTTACCTTGTGAAAAACAGAAGATATATTGGCCACATGGGTAGATGGAAAATGATTCTTCAAGATTGATTTGTCACAGATCTACACACAGATAGAAGTTAAGGAAACTTCCAGCTCACAATCAATGCATTAAATTGTCTCTCTTAGTAAAACAGGTTAGAGGTTTATATCTCTCTGAACTTCTATGAATTTGTGTCACAGCTCTCAAAAATAAAAGTTACAGAAGAGACATAAATGTCCCTTATGACTTTCCATAGACTTTCATTGATTTTTCACTAAAAGATTTCATATTGATCTACAAATCAAATACAAAAAGAAACAGTGTTTTGTTATGTTATGAAATTTGTTTCAAGAATGACACAATGAAAGTTCAAGCACAGTCCACTGCAAACCAAGTCAATCAAAACCTGATTGCCATGTTTCTTCTTAATTTCTCAGTTCACAAATGTATGGCTATACCTATCCAACAGTTCCTACTGTTTTTGGACTGAGCAAAGTCTGACACGCAACAAGAAAGTATCAATAAAATGCACAAGTGAAACACATTTACATCTATTTGAATATGGAATCTGGCCTATCTTTGGTTCTCCTAATTAATGAACTTTGTCAAGGTAGGTTTCCTTGATAGAACTGGGAATTAATGTAGCATACCCATGGGGTGACCTTGGTCAAGTTGCATACTCTTAACTCCAGAAAATCCCATGGTCCTAGGGTCACCATAAATTGGAAGTGACTTAAAGTCACATCACAAGGAGAATGAGAAGTAAATTATGTTAATATTAGATCATGGGGGCATAATGGATTTTGCAATTGCAATTTTCAAGAAAAAAAAGTATTAACTGATAGCATATTTTTAGTGCAAAGATCAGCATTAGTTACTCCTGTATCGTTGCCCTCCCCCATGATTCCTAGCAATTTTGTTCCTTTTGGCTTTACCAGGTCTTTTTAGATTGACTTCCTCTTGCAAAACTCGGCCTCTCCTGAGCTCCAAACAGCTGGGGTAATTGTTCCCTAGGAGGTATGAGGGAATTTTAGGGGGAGGGGTTTAAAATTGGGGGTGAGGGCACAGCTGGGCACAATTATTGAACAAGATCTCATAAAGAGTTAAAATGTCCGATAACCCCAGTACTTATTCAGACGTATTATTCAGACCCTACAATGGAGAAACAAGGTCCTAGAAAAACTACATTGCAGTTCTACTTACTATGTGCTTTCTGCAATGTTAAGTGAATGTAAGGGACCCACGTGACCTATGCTACTGCTTGACAATTAACACTGGTTGCCATAGAATTTAAAGATATAGCTGTGTTAGTTTGTAGAATTAATATGTATAGAGATTTTGTAACACCTTTGAGACTAACTGGGGAGAAAAAAAAGTTTGTAGCATGAGCATTTGTAGTTATGGTGGAATGGAAGCCAGGTAAAGATAGGAGTGCAGGTGTTTAACTCAAGAAAACTGAAAAGGAATGTTGGCTACTGCAGACACAGTCAGCATGAGGAGAAACCGTGAGCTCTACATGATGCATAGTTTGCAAAGGGCTCCTCGCATGTAGGTCCTTCGGAACAACATCCCTTTGTTTGCACTTGTTGAGAAAGAAGATATCTGTATCTGGGCATGTTTTTTGAAGAGGTCGATGGATTGCCACTTCAGGATTTCCACTGTTGCCAGTTAGGAACGGAACAGAAAGGAAACATTCAAACATATCCACAAAATGATAAAATAACATGTTTCACAATTTCTGTACATAAAATAATAGGTATGCGCAGAAATATTTTTTTTCTCACCAGAAAATGCTGTTTTCTGAGGAAAAAAGAAAAAAAGCATCAAATGTGAATTTTCAGCAAAATGTGTTTTATGCACAGACTAGTATTTTGCACACAATATTTTTTGGCGGGGGGGGGGGTAGAAAATGCTGATTTCAGTGAAAAACAAACAAACAAACAAAACCCACATGCAAACTTTATCCAGAATATTTCCAAATGGCAAATAATAATAATAATAATAATAATTAATATAGTGCTGTAAATTTATACAGCACTGTACATACAAACAATAAACTAGATAAAAGTAAACCTGGCTATGGTGTACATTCTAAGAAATAATATCATAATACATACAAATAATACATAACAATACAGGAAAGGGTTCAAGGGAGGCAACAAATAAAAACATCAAATAACAATCACGCGATGTGTCGGAACTCTTCCCTGAACAGGGTGGTCTTCAACTCAGTTTTGAAACTGGTCAAAGAAGTGATGAACTATGCTCGTGGGGGAAGGAGGTTTCAGGAGTGAGGGGCAGCAAGTGAAAAGGGATCAATCTGGGATGGGGCAGTGAAAATCCTAGGCTGAGACAGCAGACCTTGACTACCAGAACGGAGGGCAGGAGTGGGAAGGTGAGGAGAAAGAAGGTCTGATAAATAAGGAGAGGCCAGTCCATGCAGAGCTTTAAAAGTCAACAACAGAAGCTTAGACTGAATATGGAAAGGGAGGGGGAACCAGTGAAAGGATGACAATAAAGGAGAGATATGGTTGGAGCAGTGGGCAAATGTAATAATGTGTGCAACTGAATGCTGGATAGAACTTAAAAGATGGAAGCGAGACAAAGGAAGCCCTGCCAGAAGGATGTTACAGAAATCAAGCCATGATACCACAAAGACATGGACCAGAATCTTGGCAGTAAAGGAATGGTTGGATTTTGGCAATATAAAAAGAATCTGCATGCCTTAGCTGTGGCCTTGATCTGGGGGATACATGACAGGGAAATAATAATAATAATAATAATAATAGTAATAATAATAGACTACGGGCTTCCTGGACTGGTTGAATAGAAATGTCTTTGAAAATGGCATAATTCTTGTGGGAGAAAAAATTTGCTTATTACTTCAAGGAAAAAAAATTGCAAATAATTGAATCCTTCTCCATAGTTTTAATTTCACTACCCTATTTTACACCAGCAAAGATGGAGGCAGTGCACTAAACTAAGATAAATTTGGTTTGTCACCTAGGACTGACAAGCATCTACAGAAAATTAGGCCATGAAGGTAGAGTCAAGCAGCTGATGGCTCAGTATGAGAAGTTTATCTTTCAAATGTGCTGGGGATGATCTCCACATTGTTTCTCCATTTTTGTTTTGTTTTGTCATGAAGACTTGTAACCAAATTGAGCAACTAATCAACCCCCTTCCATTGTTTAAGAGAAAATATTGTGTCAATTGCATGTGCATATCACTGTCTCGTATGGCATGAAACAATTTATAAGGTAAGCATATCAGGCGAAGTGCTACAGCTGAACCAGGCTTCACAGGGTCAGAGCACTGGGCAGGGATGATGATATCATCTACCAGGTTCTTCAGATTTCTCTGCTTACTCTCTGTTACAACCTTCATGGTAACTAGGGGGAAAGTGGATAATATGTTACCGTTGTCCACATTGCAATGAAAATATTTAGGGTGACTTGGTCCTGAATGAAGAACTTAAAATAACTAGCTTTAGATGATCAAATAGATTTTCAGATTAAATCTGCTACAATCAGCTTATTAATATAGGGGCTGTGGAGACTGGCCATTTGGGCTGGCCTGGGGATGGAGTTGGGGTGTATTATCTCCATGACACATGCCCCGGCTCCAT
The DNA here is from genome assembly GCA_034509955.1 of Urosaurus nigricauda. Lineage (NCBI taxonomy): Eukaryota > Metazoa > Chordata > Lepidosauria > Squamata > Phrynosomatidae > Urosaurus > Urosaurus nigricauda. Next base: position 135,545,897 of record JAOEGL010000003.1, read on the forward strand.
CCCCAGGCCGGTGTGACATTGCATGCCATTGCATGCTTGTGGCATTCCTCCGGCACAACACAGCTGTGAAAGAGTGCCATAAAGCAACGCTGCCATGGCTATGGTGCCCTTTCCATGGCACAAAAAAGAGCCACTTTTTGCAGCTCCTTTTTGCACCCTGGAAAGGCCAGATCAGGGGTGCGGCATGCAGTTGCTGCAACCCCCAATCTGGCAAAAATGGGGGCAGGCCTCCCCATAGTTGCTTGAAGTTTTTATACTTTTCCTTGGGTGTATGGTTGTGGTGAGTGCCTGCACAACAGAATTTATTCTAGTATCACTGATGAGCACTCATGCTGCTTTTCTTCTGTGTGCATAATTCAAGAGGCTGCTCAGGTAAGTCAGGTGAAATGACCATTCGTGGTTGACGAGGGACGATCTAGGAAATAAATGTGCTAGTTGTCTCAGAGGTCAAACCTATGCTTTCAATGTTCTAGCCATGTCATCTCCTGTTAAAGGGGTTTCAACCTGGCACTGCAGACGCTTGTCCGAGACTACTGTGAATTAATCAGCAGAGACTGAATAAGGCTGTGTGAACCAATGGCTTGACTTAATATAAGGGAATGTCATACTTCTATAAAGAGGCAGATTAATGTGAACTTTCTGAGAGACTTAATTAAAGCACCAGTCTGAGAAGTATATTGGAGCAGCTAGCAGCTGTAGTATAAAACATGTCTTCTATTCCTTATAGTAAAACAAGGAAATGAAATGAAAGGCAGTGAAGCAGAAACACAGTATATTCTTACAAGCCAGAGCCATGTAAGATTTGCCTTGTTAAATATTTCTTAAGCAATTTTTAATTGACAACATATGTTGAACATCACATAGCAACATGTGCAAAGCACTTTACATCTGTCATAGCCTCCTGAAGCTAATCCTGTTTTAATGTACTTGCTTCCTTTGTATTGCTGCAGGCTTTGTTTCTGTTTACCGTCTCCTGAAAAGGTGGGAGGGAGAGAGTTAGCTGCCAGCAAGAATGGGCTTATTCTACAAAGATTTTAATTCTATTAATCTTTTGACTGGCTATCTTTTAGAAAATCATTTCCAAGGGCAAATAATGTTTCCAGAAAGAACAAACGACATCTGACTTTTTTCTCCCACAGTAAAACTGTATGGATGTATAACTTAGCCTTTTGAAGTGAATACTCAGATACTATGCATGTTTCATTCTTTTCATTTTGTTTTTATGAAGTTAAATTTAAAAAGGGTGATAGGTGAGAACTATTTTCTTTAGAAATTTCTGTTCATGAACTTACCAACATTCCTCTTATTGTCAAACAAGACAATGAGATGGGGTCTGAAATCTAGCAGCTTGGCACAGAAACGGTGATGGAAGCTTCTTTTTCTAAATGGTCGGTTTTCATAGCTGGGAAACAGAACACAGGAACTGGTTTTAAATAACCAGAGCTGGCCTAAGCCTATGCTCTGCTCATTTTACAACACGCAGTGCAGAGATAGCAGATGAAATCCTTTGCTTGCCATTGCCTTGATAACAGATGCACCAAGAGCCAAGATCAGGACAGCTTCTGTTCTTAGGTGATGGTAAGTGGCTGAATGATGATGGGGAAATAATCATAGTCTGAGCTATATATAAAGAAGTCCTGGTGTGCTAAATCCTGATATGCCACCATACACATTAGTGGAGTGTGACCTGAGAAAGAGGGCACATCTTTCCACCACTATGAGTTGAAGGCTCCCTACTAGTCTATAAACTACCAGTCAGATATATTCATAGAAGACCAAGAAATGATACCCTGGATATGGATGGTCTGATTAAGAAGAAGATCTCAGTTCCCTCTCATTTTTAGGGGATAAAGTTGGTACACTTGAGAATAGGTGCCTCTGAGCCTTTTCACTTGGTGGTTTGGACCCTACAGTGGTATGGGATATCTTAAAATACACTGTGTGTCTCTGTCTGTATATAGACTATATGGCAGTCCCTTTTTGGATCTTTGTAATAAACAGTTTTCCTCTACCTGTCCCAGAATCAAACACATTGCTACTTAAGTTGTGAATATTCAAAGAAGGACAGTGGAGGAAAGTTGGTTGGACTCAATGGCCCCTGTGGTCTTGTCCAACTCTATGATTCTAGTAGTTTAGTATAGATCAAATAGAAGAAGAATGAACTAGCAATCATCTACAAGATCCTTATCCCCTGGGAATGAAATGAAAAGTCACAAAGTATGGGGCAGTGCATAGGCAGAGAACTTGGAGGTAGGAAAGACATAAATCCAGGTACTTTTCAGTGCTATAAGGTGTCAGTCTATGAAGCTCATCATAATATCTTACTTTAAGGTATTTTCAGTGACTTAGTGAGGACAACCTTATGTGTGTTACCTCCAAAAATAGTGTAGCAATACAATTGCTAAAATTGTATTTCAGGACTACCAGCTCCATGACAACTTTGAGTTGACCAATGCTTGATTGTGGAACTGTCACCCTTGCACTTCTCTGAGCAATGTGGGGAAAGAGAGAGAGATGCATATTTGAAACATAAAAGATATGAATAAGAATGGGAACTGATTACTCAGTTATGCATGTTTACTTAAAGTAATGTGGCTTCAGAGATTGTTGTATGAAGAAGAAAAACCATATGGGAATGTGACTTCTTAAACCGTTCCCTGTTTGTTTGTTTGTTTTCACACTTAAAAAAAAACTTCCTTAAGCTATAGACAAATGAAGAGAATAACTTTTAGCTGCTTGTAGCAGAACAAAAGGAGGAGGAGGGAGAAAAAAAAAAACCTACCTCCCATTGATGTTCTGTTGAAGATTGAAGCCCCTCATCCATGCTGTGACGAGGCAAGAAAATTATAAGGAAAATACCTCTTAACTAATAATGAGATATATTTTAGCTTTCCGATTCCATGGAGAAAATAAAAGGATAATGCAGCCAAACCGAGTGAAATTTTTTCATAGTCTTGCCAATTTTGACATTTTATTTTGTTATTATCTTTTTAAAAAATGTCAGTTTACATTCCACCACTGTATCTGATGAATTAAATCATCTGAGTTTCTGAGTGAAAAACATTAATTGAGATTCTATAGTGAGAGCCATCATGGTACAGCAGTTTGAGTGCTGGACTAGGATACTGTGAGATTAGGGTTGGAATTCCTTCTTGGCCATTGACAACTCCTTGGGCAAGTCATACTCTCTCAGCCTCAGAGGAAGGCAAGGACAAACCCACTCTGAAGAGATTCTTTCTTTCAGTTAGTTTCAAAGATGCTACAAGTTCCCTTTGAAAACTGGTCATCAAAAAAGTTGAATTTACAGTTGGGTGGTAATCATGCAGCCTATGGAGGGCATGATACTTCCCAATGCTGTTTTTGTGGAACATGGGACTTTAGCACATGTGACTTCTAAACTGGTATCAAATTAGGAAAATAGTGCCTTTGGCATTACTTAACACACAAGGTCACCTCCATCCAGTTGCTGCTATGTCTCCCAAGTATGGTTACGGCTTCTCTGGCTATTAACAGGGAACTCCCATGAATTCCTTCCCAATTGTGCTTGCATTCTAAGAAAAGAAAAGTGTGTTAATGTCTTCAGATGCAGTGGACTTTATCAGATGGGAGGAATTTCTCTCAATTTCGAATGGACCCAATTCACAAATACGTGAATTCGTTAGTTTATCGAATTTACGTGAATTCTAATTGCATTCGGAATGCATTCAGAATGACTGCCCATTATCCGAGAATAACTTCCCATTGCCCAAAATTGCATGAAATACTCTAATACGCAATAACGTGAAACCCCATGATTGTGTTCAGAATGATTTCCCTTTGCCCAAAATTGTGTGAGATACACTCATACGCAAAAACGTGAAACCCCATGATTGCGTTCAGATTGCCATTGGATTATATTTCCAATTTCCGTCATCTGGTAACGTCCAGTTTCAGGATTGGGCAGTCATGTGGTGCCTGTCCCTTTTTCATTCCCTCTTCTTCCCCCTCACTGCTATTCCCAAACAGCTTTTTTTTCTTTCTTTTTTCCCCCACTTTGTTTTCTTTACTTACCCCCCTCACCTAAATCACATTGTTATAGTAGCTCAATTTAGCTCCAGTTGCATTAATGAATAACATTGATAAGGAAAGCTCCCAAAAAAGTATGCAGTGATATTGGGGCTCATAAGATAAAGTACAGAGAGACTTTAAATATCACATGTAAGAAATATATCTAGGAGTCCTCCAAGACCAAAAGCTGTCCTCCAGAGCAAAATGACCCTCTCAATATATAATAAATACTTTCTGATTTTATTTCCTAAATAGGTTTTCTGCTGGAGAAGTGGCAGAGCTATTTGCTTACAATCCAGGATGATGGGAAAGAGGTAAATTTAGTCTTCAGACCCACTAATTACATGCAAGTGCAACAGGAGATCCTGAAAGCCACACTGCAAATAATCAAAATCTAAGAACATTTGAAAACCATGTGTTCACTGTTGTGGCAGCCAAGTGCAAGAATAAAATTTCAGTATATGGCTTCCAAACAAGACATAGCATGGAAAATCCCTTTCCTTCCATCAGTTATACAATATTTCAAGGCAATGTGATGGCATTATGTGAAAGTCGGAGTTGCAGTTGTGGAAAGAGAGAGAAAAGCAGCATTACCCTGTCTTTGTCTTGATCTATCACTTTTACAAGTTGAGTGAAATTTGTGCAAGTATTAGGAGGGTCAGTGTCACTGATTTACTCTCAAAACACTAGGAAAGGGTCGACAAAGACCTTTCATATTGTCTTGCAATATATTTCAACTTCCTTGCAGAACAGTATTATTAAGGAAAGTCTACAATTACAATAAAATCTGGGTGGGTCCTGTGTTTTCCAGATTCACTGTGACCCTGGGTGTGTCTGCACTGTTACTAGGGACATCAAGGCAAATCACAGCACATTTTGCATAAGTGGCTACATGTTTTTCCATCCTGAGGTTGCACCATTGTAAAATGGTGATCCACAAGTTAGTTTTCCTGAATCATTTTCAGCCAAACATCTGTAGTCACTCTATTTTATTTTTTCTCCCTTTCTATCAAGCATGTGAACATATACATTTCTGCACTGGTCCAGAACACTCCAGTGCCTCATTTTTAGCATGAAATGACCATCAGCCACTGCTAAAGCTAAGCCAAGCAGTTAATCAGAGGTGCCCAGATACAGGTATAAATATTTACCAAGCAGATATATTGATAACCAGTTATGTGCACAAGTGCAGCACACTTTTAAAAATGGCGAACAAGCTGCTTGAACTTCCCATCTCTATAGAATTATCACTACATGGTGGGAATGACCATGTGATTACCAGTCCCTTGCCACAAGCATCACAAGTTCCTCCATCTACCACCAATGCAAATCTGCCAATCACACATCCACTTATCTGAAATTTCCAGGAAAATTTGAAGAAAAGAAAGATTCTTTTTTTCCTACATATTATAGCCCTCAGGTACCCAAAAGCCACATATTCAATGTGAAATGGTCTAAATGTCATGTTTTGACATTGAGTGAGGGTTTATTTTTATTTTTATTTGCATTTGCTTTTGCTTTTGTTTTTAATGGTGTAGTCAACCTCATTCCATCAGCAACAATCATTGGCAATGACTGAGGGCTTATGCAGATCGGCCATTAAGGCTGGCCTGGGAAGGGACTTGGAGCATGGCATCCACACATTGCATGCCCTGACTCTGCCCCATGGTGGCATGATGTCATGTGCTGTACCTCAAAGTGCTTCCAAAGGAGCACCATAAAAGCATGGTGGCTATGGCACCCTTTCCAGGGTTCAAAAGGGAGTTGCTTTTTGCAGTTCTTTTTTGCACCATGGAAAGCCCATATCGGGGCCACAGCATGTGGCTGCTGTGGCCCCGATCTGGCTCTAAAAGGCTGCTGTAGGCTGCCTCTTAGGGGTGGTCTGCACAGCCCCTGTGATATCTTTTGAAAACTATGCAAGCTGTTATAAATATACACTTTGGGCAAACAAGAGGTTATTTGGGAGATTTTTTTTTTAAACAAAAGATACAGTCAGAACCTAGTGCAGGAGAAACAGTTATTGTATTCCATTGAACCCAATGGAGATGAGACAGTCAAGGTATGATGAGATCTTTGAATTACAGTTTGCTAGAAAATTGTGCTTAAGCATCTTTGCTTTAGAAATCACAAGTTGAAGAGTTCAACCCGAGTTCTGAAGCTCAAAACATATAGAAAAGCTTTCAGGAGTGGATACATACACAGAGATATCTGACTGCTGGAATGTCCTCAACAAGAGACTACCTATAAAAAGATTTTTTTTAAAAAATAAAATAAACAAGATCAAAACAGCTCCTGTAGTGGTGTGTGAAGCTTGCTCTGTATAGCATAGAATTCCACCATTATTACTCCCTTAGCGTTCAGCTATTTGTTACTTCTCTTCCTTTGGCCATAAGGAGGCCTTTCTTCAGAATAGAAAGTGGACAAAGGAGGGTCTGATCATTTATTGGTTTGACAAAATGCATGTAAGGGCCTTAAAATGTGTTAGGGGGGTTAAAATGCCCGAATATGTAACCAAATAGCCAGTAACATCCTCACAGTAAACTGGAGGTTTCTACTGACTATTTATGGGCAACATTTAATTTTAACTTCCCAAAACTTTAAGGGTAGATGATGGTTATTGACAATGAAAGCATCACCCTTTTGGGGTTCTAATTTATTCCCCAGCTTCTGGCAATTGCCCACCCCTGCCTCAAAGTGAATCAATTGTTACTGGACTTCCAACAGAATTTGAAGTAGAATGTGAAGAATAATCTTTAATGTTTAAATCAAAAGGCATAGCCATGTTAGTCAGGAAAATCAGTATGCAAAGGGATCTTGTAGTACCTTTGAGACTAACTGGGGGAAAAAAGAAATTGGTAGCATGAGCTTTTGTAGACTCAAGTCTATTTCCTCAGAGGCATGTTTGGAGAAATCGAATCCAATTTAAATTCAAAACTCTGTGGGTATTGAGATGAGGTGACAAGTTCAGTTTTAACTATGGCCAATGGTGACTGGGGGACAAAGGCAAGAGGAAGAGTATAAAGGCAAGGAGAGATGAGTATTAAAATGTAGTGTAGGAAATGGAGCATGGATATGATGAATTGATCAAGGTTGCCCTCATGAGGATGGGGGTAAAATAGTGCTGAAATCTGTGTAGTGTGCAACACTGTTCTCCTGTTTTTCATTCATATTCATTTATATTGTTATCTATTCTCCGTTTCTTTGATTTTGAAGTGACATTCTCTCACACAACTGGCATATATAGATCTGTCTCTGGATTCTCCACTCTACCCCATGCATCTGAGGAAGGAGCCTCAAGTCTACAAAAGGTGATGCTACCAAATTCTTTAGTTCAGTGAGTCTCAAAAGTGTGCCAAGATTTCTTTAATGTTCAAAATAATTAATCCAGATCCTTTTTCCATATCTGAAACCATTACTAATGGGTGATCTAAATCTTCTATAGCTAGTGCTATAGAAAAAAGGACATCTTACAAATGAAAAATGTGAAATATTGAAGTGATAGGTCTGAAATATGCAGTATTTAATGCCTGTTTAACCAATGCAATGTAATTAATTGAATCCTATTTCATAAGAAACCAGCGTCAGTTTCATGAGCCCTGGTGGAACAGTAGTTAAACGCTTGTACTGCAGTCACTCACTCACAAACCACAAGTTTGTGAGTTCAATACCAGCCAGGGGCTCTGGGTTGACTCAGCCTGGCATCCTTCCGTAGGTCTCTAAAAAGAGTACCCAGCTTGTTGGGGAAAATTAGCTTGCACTTTGTAAACTGCTTAATACATTGGTAAGTGGTATAGAAATGTGCTTGCTACTTGCTATGATTGCTTCTGAAAATAGATGTGGGACTCTTGAGACTGGATCTGCATTACAGGAATAACACTGTTTGACACCATTTTACCTGCCATGTCTCAATGCTATGGAATTGTGGGACTTGTTGTTTGTTATGGCACCAGAGTGGTCTGACAAAATTACAAATCCCAGAATTCTATAGCATTGAGTATTGGCAATTAAAGTGGTGTGAAACTGTATTATTTCTGCAGTGCAGATGATACGTTAGAGGGACATAATATTAACAGGTGAGGGCTCCCACACCCCCTTAACAGCAAGATCAATTCACTCATACAAATCTATCACTCATAATTCATTCACAGGAAGCTTTGCTCTGGAGCAATTTTGTTCTCAGGAGCCTACCATGAGCTGAATTCCCTGCTACCAGCCTACCACTCAGTTCCACAGAGAAAATGTCAGGTGCTATTAAAACATGTCAGAAATGCTTAGATACACTAAATCTTAATCAAACTGTATTAAAAATGTTGTTTCTAGCTGGTTCCCTTGTAAGAGAAAAAATGTTTTAAAGATAAGCAAATTCTATATGATAATGTCAATTCTTTAGTTTTGTACAGTGGTCCCCCGGTTTACGAACTTAATTCATTCCAGCACCCCTTTCTTAAACCGAAAAGTTCGTAAACCAGGGCCCCTTAAACCAGCCCCAGCACCATTTGAATTTCCCGCCGCTTTCTTTTTGTAAACCGGGTTTTTTTCCGTAAACCGGGCCCGGAAAAACAGCCCCGGCTCTTTCGTAGACCAGGGTTTTCGTAGGCCGGGGTATTCGTAAACCAGGGAACCACTGCATAACTTTCTGCAAACATTATTACAGTCTGCTCTCCCTATCCACAGATTAAGCCATCCAAAGCTTGAAATTATTAAAAACAAAGTTAATTTCAAAACTCAAACCTTGATTTTGCCATTTTATATAAGGGACACCATTTTACTACACCACTGTATGTAATGGCATGAGCATTTATGAATTTTGGTGTGTGTGTCTTGGAACAAAACTTTGATTCTCTCTCTCTCACTCACACACACAGAGCATTCATTTTTAAAAATGATTCTTACTGCATTCACTTGCGGCCAGGCGAATAGAGCCCAGATGCCTCCCTGGCTTATTCTGTGGCTTTGCAAGAATGGAAAAATCCCATTTTTGAAAAGCTGCAGAATAAGCCCAGGTGGCATCCGGGCTGTATCTGGACTGCATTTGCTGGCATCTAGGTTGTGCATGGGCTGTATTCACCCAGCCATAGGGGAATGCAATAAGTCCTGTTTTTAAAATTAAACATGCCTCTATCCCATTAGGGATAAGTTGCTTTAAAAAGAGTGCTACAATCTCCTTATTCTCTATATGTTCACACTAAATTGTATGGATATATAGGGTTCTACCGTGGATCTACACCATGATAGATCCATGGTGTCAGTAGATAAATGGTTCTTTCTTACAAAGGAGCTGGTCTTTCTTGATCTAGTAGACTGCTGAAAACAACAACATCAAAGGTGAAACAAATAGAAAATTGTGTGATATTAAAATATATTCAAACCAAAACTGTGTCTATTCAATCATACAACATAAGTTAGACATTATGGAAAGAAGCTTCAGTGGAGAAACTGAAATTGAAATTGAATGCAATAGGTAGATTTAAAGTTAAAACTAACAGAGGAATTTCTCTAGTTCATTAATAACATCATAACCATTAAAGGCTGTTTATGTGATTTCTTTGAGAATGCAGTCTGCTCTACAGTCATTCCCTCCTTTCCACCTTAACCTTGGTCTATTGTGCTGGAGTCTTTACAGAGAATTTCTGATTCTTTTAAAGTTCAGCCAAAATGAAATATATTTTGACCATTCACCTCTTGTCACAAGCAGGAAAATAACTGAAGTCCCATTAAGAAAGACTCTACTCGTTAGTTATTTTTGTATGACAAATTTATTTTAAAACCATATTCACATAAACTTGTTAATAAGAAAAGCATTTATCATCATATGGAAAAGGATATGCCTGTGTTATGAAACAGTGAGGTTAAACGGGCTTCTTTAAAGGTGGATCAACCCATTTGCTAAAGAGCAAAGGTTAACTCTATTCTTAATCAAGTGTCCTCCATACAATTATTTCCTATTGCATGCACAAGCATGTGGTGAAATCATTTTTACCCCATAGCCTCCAGAAAGAAATCCAAAAAGGTCAAATTTGAAAAGGTCACTAAACCACTGAATATATTAGTGCTTAAGGAGGGTGCAAATGGGTTTAAACAATAAAGGCTCCAAAATAATGATAAAAAGGAGGGAAGATGCAGTCACACATAGCTGATAAGTGTACTTCTTTCTGAGATTTTTTTTTTCCATTTTAAATTCCCAAGGGTTAGGCAAGTTTCTCTGCAGCACAAAATATTATAAAGAACCTTGTGGCACCTTAAAGCCTTGGCTATAGCAAAAGCTTTTGCAAACAGGAGCCCCCCCCCCCATATAAACCCTTTTTAATTGGAGAAACATACCACAACATTCGGGGGGGGGGGAACACAAAAAAAAAGTAAATCAAAATTATAATATTGGGGCTTTCTATATTGGCAAAAAGAAGTGTGTTCATGGCTGCATGAAACTCTAGCCTTTAGATGGGAAAAAGGGAAAGTGTGCCATGAAAATGCTTTTTTTGCATTTTAGGGGAGAAGAAGCACCTTTAAAAAGGTGCTGGTTTTCCCAGCTTCTTTTTTAAAAACTGCAGAACAGTGCAGCTCCATCTAAAGGCTGTGGTGCATCTGCTAAGCATTAAGGAAAAGGCAACTTCATGTCACACTTTCCTGCCAATCTAGAAAGCCCAATAATTGTCTTTGTTCATATATTAGTTCAGAAAATGCAAAGGCAATTCTGGGCTTTTTAATAAAATGCTAATCATATTGGTCTTCAAGGTGCCAAACAGGACTGTGGTACCGTTGTAATAAGAAACAGCATGGTGTAGTGATTTGGGTTAACATGGATTTGGGTGTTGCTCTGAAGGTGTCCCAGTGTCCCTCTGTTACCTTGACATGCCATTTCAATGTCAGGTAGCTGTGCTGCCTGCCACTGCCACTGGTGCAAGTCACTCGCTCTGTGGTCAGAATGAGGTACCCAGCATTGGTTTAGTACCATGTTCTGACCTCAGAGGGAGTGAGTCACAGCCACACAGCTGTAGCTATACTAGTACTGCTCTAAATGCAGTAGTATTTGGAAGCACAGGATTCCCTTTGGTGTATTCATTCATATATAAGGTTAATATGGTTTTTACAGACTAATTTCACCTTTTGAATGCCAGAGGAAGCTCTGTATGATTCCACATCTCATGGAAAGGATGGATGCACACTATATGTTTCTACAGATATTTCCCAGAGATAGGAAGGTTGGTAGGAAAAGCTTAATGCATTTAGTTACACATTAATAATAATAAATGTGTTGTTCAACTGAATTTACAGTAGAAAGGAGAAAAACATGAGTATTAAATTTGTATTAAATTTTCCATTTCAATTCAAATTTAAAGTATGTATTAAAACTCTTACCAGAATGAAGCTGAAGAATATCAGCTTTGTTGTTATTGTGGCCCTGATCTCTCTCTTGTGCAAAAACAAACAAACAAACCAATAGCAATTACATTATGTTTTGAAATACCCATTTCTTATCTAGCCCACCAAAAATCCTTCTCTTAATTCCTGCTTTTTTGGCCTTTATAGTGTCATCCTTTCAACCTTGTTATTTCTTTAATTTACTGATTCCCAAGTGGAAATTGACCAAAGCCCCAAGATTAAAAGCTTCAAAATTCAGTTTCCTGGCACAGGAATTTTATATTATGTCTGGTGTGAAAAGAAATGAATGACACATGGAATGAAAAATCATATGAAGATGAACCCCACATTTTACTAAGTGAGGTGGAAGCTGCAATAACAGAATTGGGGGGGGGGGAATAACCAGGAACAGATGATATTCTAATTGAATTGGTACAGTCCATACAGACAGAATGTTAACTAAAATATACCAACAAATATGGCAGATTGGAGATGATCAGCATACATCCCCATCTACAAAAAATGGAGACACAAAGACTGCAGCAAGTATAGGAGCATTAATCTCACATGCGAGCAAAATTATGCTGAAAATTCTCCAACACCGACTCCAACCATACATGGATAGAGATGTCCCAGAGGTCCAAGTAGGGTTCAAGAAAGGATGAGAAACTAGGAACCTCTTTGTGATGCAGTGGTTAAATGCCTGTACTGCAGCCACTCATTCGAAACCATAAGGTTGCAAGCTCAATACCAGCAAAAGGCCTCAAGCTTGACTCAGGCTTGCATCCTTCCAAGGTTGCTAAAATGAGTACCCAGATTGTTGGGGGCAAGTAGTTTACAGTTGTAAATTGCTTAGACACTGCTTAAGTGATATGAAGTGGTATATAAATAATGATGTTTGTTTTTTGTTTGTAAACATATGGCAAATGGATCACACCAAGGAATTCCAAAAGAAAATCAGGAGAGATCATTAAAAACTATAGAATGCTGTTAAAAACATGGAAGTGCCAATGCATCTGATAGTCCTGGTGAAAAATCTCTACTTAGGACAATCTACTCTTGTTAGAGTAGAATATGGAGAAACAGTCTTGTTCCCAACTGGATAGGGATCAGACAAAGCAATCATCCTACTGATTCTACATTAATGCAGAAAATATCATATAAAAAGCAGGTTTAGACTCAGAAGATGGAGGAGTGAAGAAAGGTGGAAAGAACATCAAGAATCTAAGATATACAGATGACACCACATTACTAGTGGAAAACATCATAGACTTGGCACAATTACTAAAGAAGGCCAAAGAAGAAGAAGGTGCAAAGGCTGGCTTGTTGCTAAACATAAAGAAAACAAAATTAATGACCATGGAGGAACTATATAAGTTCAACCGAGACAACGACAGAATTAAAATAGTTAACAATTTGTTGTACCTTGGATAAAACATTGATCAGAACAGAGACTGCAATCAAGAAATAATAAGTTTAGGAGTGGAAAAGACAGCTATGAAAAAACAAGACAGGATCCTAAAGCACAATGTTATACGTCAGTGCACTAAAGTTAGAATAATCCAAGCCATTGTATCCATCACCATGTATGGAAATGACAGCTTTATAATAAAGAAAGTGGACAGATAGAAGATCAGCTAATTTGAGATGTCGTGTTGGAGAAGAGTGTTGTGAATAACATGGACAGCCAAAAAGAGAAACAAATGTTTCCTAGAATGCATCAAGCCTGAATATTCCTGGAAGCCAACATGGCCAACTTGAGGTTGTTGTATTTTGGCCACATCGTGACAAGGCATGACTTATTAGAAAATACAAAAATGCTAGGAAAGGTAGAGGGTAGTAGAAAGATAGGAAGACCACATGGCAGATGGCTAGACTCAATTAGAGAGGTAATGGGCATGAATCTACAAGACCTAAGGCTAGCAGTTGAGTTTGGGGGTGGGGTTGGCACTGGGGCTGGGGCTGGAGATATCTCATCCACAGGCTCACCATGAGTTGAAGTCATCTCAAGGGCAGTTAACGACAACTGGTGTGGAACAGAGGCTTATCTGAATAGAAGAAATGGCATCCCCTTCCAAGTTGTCCTTAATACTTATTTCTTTAAAATATTTTAACCTTTGAACTAACTGAACTATCACAATGGGGCTTTCTAGACCGCCCAAAAGGGGCGGTCCATACTCGCCCCTTCTAGCGGCAAGATGAGGCCTAGAGGCCTCATCCCGCCGCTTTGGAGGCCGCGGGGAACCGGCAAACTGCCTGTTCCCCGTGGCCTCCAAGCGGGGTGCAGCAGGCACTCTGGGCGCCCACTGCACCCCGCTTCCCTCGGCGGGGCTGAAGGGAGGAAGGGGCCACTGCCGCGGCCCCTTTCTCCCTGGGTCTTTGCCGTGGCCATTTAAAGGCCGCGGCAAAGACCCGCTGCAAAAAAAGAGCTCTGTTTTGGAGGTCTTTTTTTGCACTTCAGGAAGGGCGCGATTGGTGCCCTCCCGTGGCGCAAAAGCGTCAAAATGTGCACAGCGTATCTAAACGCTACGCACGTGTTTACGCTTTTCCGGCGCATCCGTATGGACGCCGCCATCTTTAAATGGCGGCGTCCATACGCTTTAGGCCTAGGGAGGGTGTAGACGCTACGCCCTCCCTAACCCTAAAAGAGGGCTTTTTAGCCCTCAACGTGCATTTTTTTGCCTGTCTAGAACGGGCCACAGATGAACTAAAATAAGTGGCTTGCATTTTGTGACCTAAATATTATATTTCACCTGTTCTGAGTAGATAACTAGAAGACTAAACTAAACTAAACATTTAGTAAATGTAAAAACTGTGAAATGTTAAAAAATGTATTGGCTCTTTAATGGTCTCATATGATTAATCAATAACTTAATTTAAAACTTAATTCTGGTATCAAGTTAATGCTTAATTTCTGGCATAAGTTTATCAGTAAAAAGAAAAAGAAATCTAATCTCTAATCTAATGAAACTTAGTTGATTTAAACTAGTTGCTTCCTGTCTTTGGCATTTGTTAATTCAATTATTCTTCCTATTTGCAATAAAATCAGAAGGACAGAAAGCAGAAATATAGTTCACTCATGCTTCCTCTTCAGGCTTCTATAAACATTTGAAGTGGCCCAAAGGCTGCACTTCTAGGAATAAGTACCATGAAACAAATAGGAGTTTTGTCCGATAGATGTCATGTTTAGGACTATAATTCTTCTTGATTTCAAGTATTTGCACTTATTGGAAACTGAACAACAGTTTCAATATCCAACAAAAGCTCACAGAATTACCCCTGGTGTTTGCTCCTATTCCCATTGCTGCTGCACCCTCTCCTTTCCTTTCCTAAACTGGCCAACAAAGAATTCATGCTTCTTTCATGTGAGTCACCTGACAACAGATTGCTTTGCTTCCCAACTCCAAAAGAAAACCACTGTGGCCACAACAACATCCATGCAGATAACTTAGTGGGGAAGAGCAAGAATAATATAGTAACTTTGGTCTCCTGATATGTTTTACTGATAGAATGAATGTGGATTCATAGTGCTGTTAAGGTTACCTTTTCATATTATGTCTGTCACAGTTTGGGTAGTTTATGGACCTTTAAGACTGCCAATGGAGAGGGACAACTTTGAAAAATGTAGTACTGAATGCACACCACATTCTGCTCATAGAAAGGACTCAAATGTTGCAGTATAAAGAATTTTGAAACCATCTGTCCTCTGTTTCTGCTTGCCATTAAGAAGACAAACTGAATAGTTACCCATAACAATGCAAGACACAATGGCCATCAGCAGAAAAAGTATTGGTTGTGTATAAGGCAGAGATGTGAACACTTTCTCATCACAAGCATATATAGCTTCATCAAAAAGGTTGAAGTTATACATAACAAATTAATTAAGATTCCAAATAATAACTAATTTGGAATTAAATACAGAACACAAATAACCAAAGACAGAGAGAATTTGGTATCATACCCACTTTTAAATGCAATAATTATAGTCCAAAGATCAGTTTTAGGCATACCTATTCATTTCTGGATACTTATTGGAGATTTTGATTTACATCCCCACATGCTAGTATCCAGGTTTATTCATGCATGATGTGAAATAAAATTTCACCACATTACTTGTTCTCAATGAGAAAGGCTGTCTTTCTCAATGAGAAAGGCTGTCACATGTAGGGAGATCACTTACTATCATGAGATTTGTCATCTCCATTGTGAAAGCAAGATACTGTGATTTCTGCAAATTTAATGAAATGACTGTGCACAAAACTAGACTCTTCCTTTTGTAAAGCAAACCAAATACAGAGAGCAAGCAAAGAGAGTTATAATTGTGCCAGTAAACAAACAAACAAACAAACAAACCACACACACACACACACATACACATACATTCTAGGTTATCTACATAATTGGTCCAATTTATGCAAGAACCATTCTAGCCAAGGGGATTTTTTTTAAAGAGATGGATAGAGTTTATTTTGTTATCTTCAAGCAAGATTCATCATTCTCACATGTGAAAAGAGAAGATTTGCAAGCCTAACTTAAAAGGAACTTGCTGCTAAACAGCAATCTATATATATTTGCTAAGAAATGTCCTAGTGGTAGTTTATTTATTTATTTATTTATTTATTTTAACAATTAAATAAAGGGGATTTACCCTTTAATCTGAATATATACTTCAGTGGAATAGTAAAAGTTTTTACTTTAAAAAAATTGGTTCAGGCCAAAATATGGATATTAATTAAATAATTCATGCTTTTAAGGCAAGTTACACAAATTACTTTGAAGTATTACATCAGGCTGCAGTTGTATGTCCAGTGACTTTCATGAAATTATATGGTCAAATGTTCAATGTATTATTGACAAGATTATCCTTATCAATGATGAATTTACAGTGGGCCCTTGGTATCTGCTGGGGTTTAGTTCCAGGACATTACCCCCCCCCTCCCGTGGATACCAAAATCCATGAATGTTCACGTCACATTCATTATAATGACATAGTAAAATTGTGCCCCTTATATAAAAGGGCAAAATCAAGGTTTGGCTATAAAAATTTGTATATTTTAAAAGTATTTTAAAGACAAGGATGCTTGAATCTGTGGATAAAAATCTCTGGATAAGAAGGCCTAATTGTACTATTATTAACAATCAATTAATTACTAATTGCATTGGTTAAATTAGATGGAGGCATAGAAAGGAGATGGTGAAAAGCAACACAGCCTTAGAAACTATTAGGCCTTTTCATTTGTAATTTGGAAGTGGGAATAGACACAATGATTTATAAGAAAAATAAGAGGCCTTCAACAAAACATTATACAGTAGTGTGAAGTGTTCAGGGTGCCAGTAATTCTGTTTTATCTCCTCCCACAATCCCAAATGTCAGTTATTATTTTACCCCAAACAAGGTTTCATTTTCCCTTTGATATTTATGGAGCTATATTTATTTATTTATTTATTTAGTTAGTTAGTTAGTTAGTTAGTTAGTTATTTGCCTTCTTGGGTAGTTTTTCTATAGAGTTTAGAGTATCCCAAAGAATGCTGGGGTATTATAGTACTTATTTTGACTATCTAAGAAGTAATGCTTACAATTAGAGAGAACACTATTAGCTTTGTTAAGCTTGAATGTAAAGCTATGCCTTTGTTTCTCCCAAAATTTCTTAGTTGTTTTGTGTGCAATATTGTACAAATTTGACTTAAATTTCACATTTGATAATATGCAGTTTTATTCTATTCTGTAGAACTTTCCTTCCCAGCCAAGAAGAAATTTCATTGATTTTATAAAATAATTTTCCCTAAAAATTTCAGTGTTTTGCAAAAAATAAAAATAAAAAATCCCCTATTCCCCTCAAAATTCATTGAAAACTCAGACACATTTTAATAGTGACAAAATACGAATTCTATATCAAAATCATTTTTGAAATATCTGCCACAGAATCTCTGTGTATTCCAGAGTCTTCTGTGACAAGTCTATTTAGTCTGCAGTTATGAGAAAAGTCTTCCATGTAAATTTTAATACAAGTGTTCTGTTGTTGTTGTTGTTGTTGTAAAATTTATATCCCACATTTTCATAGTCTGAGACTATGCTTCATGATGTTAAAGCAGATACCACTAAAAATAAAATAAAATAAATAAAAAGCAGTTTAAAGGATGGTCCTTAAAATGAAAAGCACCAAATGTAAACAATACACCGCATTATGATGACCCTTTCTCCCTGAACAATCAGATCTCAAAGTCTTCTGAAACAAAAAGATCTTCACATGCTTACAAAAGGATAGCAAGGAGGGAACAACGTATGCATTCTAAGAAGTGAGTGTAATTGCTGAAAAACTATTAAATTTATTGTGTTTATTTAGGCTAAAGTAAACACTCTGCAAATCCAAATCTTCATAGAGTCAGTTGCTCATTCTGAGCATTTATGAGACACCTAAGGCAGGCTGTACAGTTTTGTTTATGGAAGGTTTCTTGAGAAAATTAAATCTTACCAAAAAAAAATAAAAAAAAATCAAATCTATAATCATTATAGATCCAAGCTTACTCTTCCTAACCATCAGATAATCCCTTGTTGTTGTTGTTGTTGTTGTTGTTGTTGTTGTTGTTTGCCTTCAAGTTATTTCTGACTTATGAAGATACTAAGGTGACCCTATCACAAGGTTTTCTTGGGAAGATTTTTTTCAGGGGGGTGTCACTGCCTTCCTCTGAGGCTGAGACAGTGTGACTTGCCCTAGGTCACCAGCATGTTTCCATGGCCCAAGCAAGAATAATTTATACATTGTACTCCTTCCTGACTTTTCCAAAGAGGTAACCAGGGGAAGCCAAATGTGAAAACGTTTCACTAACTGTGCCTGAGACTAAACTTGTATTCTCTGTTTAATTTCTCTGTCTTTGGTGACAATTCCTTTTAATTTGTGACATTACTAGCATTTTTTTTCCTGACTGCAGTCACTTCTTTGAGGTGTTTTTCCCCTCCCTCATTTTGTGTTCCTTGTTCTTTTTGTTCCATTCCCTTATTGATGATGTTCTAGCCTCCTCATTAGCAAAGTCCTGTCTACACTCATTCTACAAGCAACAGTTTTGGCCATGTTTTCTGGCCAACTTCACTTCAGGAAACCACTATATTTGCAGTCATCTACGCCATGTGAGCCACTGGACAGAAACACAGCTTCAGGGTCTTCTGCTTCTTCTCACTGCACCCTCGTCTTGTGATTCCCATCTCCTTTGTCCTCCCCTCTTCAGTTTTCCCTTTCCCCCTTGGGCATTCCCAAATTAGCATGATGGATCTTAGCTTCTTCTGAAGTCATTTCATTGCCTGATATTCAAGAAACATATTTTTCAATCACTTTCCAATATTTTTATGAGTCTTTTGATCCCTACTTTCACCTGTAAGATTATCATGCTGAGCTATGAGTGTTCCATCTCATTTTTTTTTAAAAGGGAGACCAACATAAAGAATACATGAGAAGGGAATTGTTTCATACATCTCTTACAAGAAGCAACTCAGAATTCAATGGACTTAGAGAACTCTCTCTCTCTCTCTCTTTCTCTCTCTCTCTCTCACACACACACAATGATGGGAATCAGTTAATCATCTCTCTGTGTTGAACAATTTATTCCATCCAAAGCTGAGTTTGCATTTATAAGAAGAAATGGAAAAAATGGGGAAATCACTAAAGAGGAATTCAAACAAATAACAAGGATGTGTAGGGATAAAGTCAAAAAAGTTAAAGCAAAGAATGAACTCAGGCTTGCTAGTGAGGATAAGAAAAATAAAAAAGGGCTTTTTTGGATATGTCCACATCAAAAAGAAGAAGATGGAAACAGCAGGACCACTGTGTGGAGAAGATGGCAAAATGCTAACAGGGGACAGAAAAAAGGCAGAATTACTCAACACCTTATTTGCTTCAGTCTTCTCAGAAAAGGCAAAGGGTGCTCAACCTGAGGATAATGGAGCAGAGGACAGAATAGTGGGATTTCAGCACAGAATAAGTAAGACCATTGCGGTGCCACAGGGTTCCTTCCTGGGCCCAGTGGTATTCAATATCTTTATTAATGACTTGGATGAAAGTATTGAAGGCCTAGTTATCAAACTTACAGACAACACCAAATTAGGAGTAGCTAATACCCCAGAGGACAGGATCAAAATTCAAAATGAATAGACTAGAAAGCTGTGCCAAAGCTAACAAAATGAAATTCAACACAGAGAAGTCTAAGGTTCTGCACTTAGGGAGGAAAAATGAAATGCACAGATATATGATGGGGGACACCTGGCTCAATGTGACCACATGTGAAAGGGATCTAGGAGTCCAAGTAGACCACAAGTTGAACATGAGTCAACAGTGCGATATGTAGAGTATGGGAAATAAACAGGATGAACTTGAACTCCTAGCACAGCAAAGCAAATATGATATAATAGGCATCACTGAAACCTGGTGGGATGAGTCTCATGATTGGAATGTTGAAATAAAGAGGTATAACTTTTTCAAGAGAAACAGGCCAAACAGGAAAGGAGGAGGAATAGCATTATATGTGAGGGATATTTACACCAGTGAAGAGACCCAGGACATAAGTACTGGAGGCCAAGTGGAGAGCATCTGGATAAAAATTAAAGGAGAGGGAAACAACAGGAATGTTACTGTGGGAGTCTACTACAGACCTCCAAGTCAGACGGAGGAATTGGATGATGCCTTTCTAGAACAGATGACCACACACTCAAAAAGGAGAGATGTAGTAGTGATGGGGGACTTCAACTACCCGGATATTTGCTGGAATTCAAACTCAGCCAAATTCTCAAGGTCGAGCAAATTCCTCACTTGCCTGGAAGACAATTTCATTGACCAAAAGGTGGAAAAGGAAACAAGGGGATCAGCTATTTTAGATCTGATCTTAACCAACAGGGATGACCTAGTCAATGGAGTGCAAGTGGTTGGATCCTTAGGGGGAAGTGACCATGTTCTCCTGGAGTTTGTTATACAGTGGAAAGGAGAAGCCAGGAATAGTCAGACACGCATTCTAGATTTTAGGAGAGCTGATTTCAATAAACTTAGAGAAATACTGGGGGTGATCCCATGGTCAGGAAAACTAAAAGAGAAGGGAGTTCAAGATGGATGGGAGTTTCTCAAAAGGGAGATACTGAAGGCACAATTTCAAACAGTTCCAATGAGGAAGAAAAATGGGAGGTGTCTCAAGAAGCCAGGATGGATGACTAAGGAACTTTCAACTGAGATAAGCCTTAAACAGAACATGTATAAGAAATGGAAAAATGGGGAAATCACCAAAGAGGAATTCAAACAGATAGCCAGCACATGTAGAGGTAAAGTCAGAAAAGCTAAAGTGCAAAATGAACTCAGGCTTGCTAGAGAGGTTAGGAACAATAAAAAGGGCTTTTTTGGGTATGTCTGAAGCAAAAGGAAGAGGAAGGAAATGGTAGGGCCACTGCGTGCAGAAGATGGTAAAATGCTAACAGGGGACAGAGAAAAGGCAGAATTACTCAACACCTTCTTTGCTTCAATCTTCTCAGAAAAGGCAAAAGGTGCTCAACCTAAGAATAATAGGGAAGAAGACAGAATAGGGGAATTTCAGCACAGAATAAGTAAAGAGATAGTACATGAATACTTGGTTAACCTAAATGAATATAAGTCTTCAGGACCAGATGAACTACATCCAAGGGTATTAAAAGAACTGGCAAATGTAATATCAGAGCCATTGGCAATAATCTTTGAGAACTCCTGGAGAACAGGAGAAGTCCCAGCAGACTGGAGGAGGGCAAACGTAGTCCCTATCTTCAAAAAGGGAAAAAAAGAGGATCCCAACAATTATCGTCCAGTTAGTCTGACATCAATACCAGGAAAGATTCTAGAGCAGATCATTAAGCAGAGAGTCTGTGAACATTTAGAAGCCAATTCCATAATCACAAAAAGCCAACATGGGTTTCAGAGAAACAAGTCCTGCCAGATAAATCTGATCTCATTTTTTGATAAAATTACCAGCTTGGTAGATGAAGGGAATGCTGTGGATATAGTATATCTTGATTTCAGTAAGGCTCCCCATGACAATCTTGCAAACAAGCTTGCAAAACGTGGACTAGACAAGGTAACTGTTACATGGATTTGTAACTGGTTGACTGGCAGCACACAAAGGGTGCTCAACAATGGCTCCTTTTCATCCTGGAGAGAAGTGACCAGTGGGGTGCCACAGAGTTCTGTCCTGGGCCCAGTGCTATTAATATCTTTATCTGTGTCCAGTTCTGGGCACCACAATTCAAAAAGGATGTGGAGAAACTGGAGCATGTCCAAAGGAGGGCAACTAAAATGGTGAAGGGTCTGGAAACCATGCCCTATGAGGAACAACTTAGGGAGCTGGGGATGTTCAGCCTGGAGAAGAGAAGGTTAAGAGGTAATATGATAGCCCTGTTTAAATACCTGAAGGGATGTCACATTGAAGAGGGAGTAAGCTTGTTTTCTGCTGCTCCAGAGAACAGGACCCAGAACAATGGATGCAAATTGCAGGAAAAGAGATTCCACTTCAACATTAGGAGGAACTTCCTGACAGTAAGGGCTGTTCAATAGTGGAACACACTCCTCGGAGGATGGTGGAGTCTCCTTCCTTGGACGTCTTTAAGCAGAGGTTGGATGCCCATCTGTCAGGTATGCTTTGATTGGGAGTTCCTGCATGGCAGGAGGTGGGACTGGATGGCCCTTGTGGTCTCTTTCAACTCTGTGATTCTATGATTCTATGAAAAAAGATCAAGCGTACAGGATTGCACAAATTCTAGCCACTAAAGGTAAGGATAGGTAAAAACAACACTTAGCAAAATGGTTTGGCTAGCCTAGCAAGTCCAACAGTTTGTTGCTTGTTTCTGAAGTTGGTGGACTGTTTTCCTAAGTCTCCTGCCTCACAATGTTTATTGCCTTTTCAGTCAATGGGTCCTATTAAGCATGGGCCTGAGTGTCAGTTTTTGTTTTCCCCACATTAAAATGTACAATTCTTTCCATCTGATGTGGAACACACTCCCTTAGAAAGTGATAGAGTCTCATTCTTTGGAGGTATTTAAGCAGAGGCTGGATGGTCATCTGTCAGGGATGCTTTGATTGGGAGTTCCTGCATGGCAGGGGGTTGGACTGGATGGCCCTTGTGGTCTCTTCCAACTCTATGATTCTATAATTCTATGATTGCATATTAACCAGCAGATGATATAAACAACACAATGTGAATTCTTTTTTTCTTTTTCTTTTTAAAGATTTTATTGATTAAAAATGGATACAAACATACACAATGTAAATTCTGGTAAATTTTTATCAGAAAAAAAATGGAAACAAATGTAAGTGGTGGAGTGGTTTGAACATTGGACTATTGGGGTTTGATTCTTAGCTTGGCCATGGAAATCCACATTCTCAGTCCCAGAAAACTCCATGATGAGTTTACCTTAGGGTATCCATAAGTTGGAAATTACTTGAAGGAACACAACAACAATAACAGCAACAACAATTGGTATGAAACACTAGAGAAGATAGGTATGAGAAAGAATCACAAGAAAAGTAACCAGGAGCTTTTAACCGTTTTCAACTGGATGGCAGTCTCTGTAGGTGTAGGCCCACAAGTCTTAAGGTCTTTCTTTTCCCTGCTATGGTCAGATTGTATTGTATTTTCTATTTAATCTATAGACAACTTTCCACATTTTAATTAATACATATCAATCAGTGCATGCATATTTTATGCAAAGTTTTGATGATGGATTTCCTTCTTTTTGTCAATTTGTAAGTGGCTACTGTACTGTTATCAACAATTCCTTTGGCATCTACCCCCTCCATCACTTTTTAATAGATTCAAACAGATTTTACCTAGAGGCAATTCATGGTGTTGTTACTTTGTTTGTTCACATTAAAGTTCAGCACACACCTCTTTTGGCTGATGTAATGCCACAGGAGTACTATGTTTCTTATCAGTCATTGCAGGCCTCTAGGTAACAGCTCTTGATAGGAAAGCTTAGCAAATAATGGATGGTACACATAGAACATATTTGTATAAACACTGCTCATCACTTTGTACTCACAAATGGCAGAACAGAGGTGGAAGCAAAGAATGGGTAAATAATGAGACGAAATGTGAGTAAACACATTTAAAATCCAAGGAAGGTCATGGTAAACTAGAGTTAAGTGGGGGAAGACAAAAAAAAAGTAATACAGAGAGTTATGAAATATCTACATTAAAATACAATTTAAATAGCAAACTACTGTATATTCTAATAAAATCAATGGTTGATTTCCATGTTTATTGGTGTTGGTGTGAGGACGTGTTATTTGTAAAGGTGAAATGAACATTCACAAATATTAAATCTTCAATTATTTTTCATATTTTTCCAGATATGTGTGTATTTTATTTTCTTGTCATTGCCTCCTCCTCCTCCTCCTCCTCCTCCTCCTCCTCCTCCTCCTTCCTCCTCCTCCTCCTCCTCTTCCAGCACTGTTTATAAATCATTTAGCAATAACTCTGGAAACATCCCCAATGATGACCTTACTGATGCTAGGAAGAATTTTTTAAAATTTTTTAAAACTGCACCAAGGAGAACTGAAGAGATATGAAATATGTTGGATTAAAGTTGCAAAGAGAAACATTTTCACACACTTTTCTCACTGGAGAAAGTTTGATACCACACTAGGCTAAATTTTGGGATAAGGAGGTTGTTTTGATTTCAGTATTCTAGAGTACTTCCGACAGACAGACAGACAGACAGACAGACAGACAGAGAGCAAGAGCAAGGGAGACAGACCATATTACTGCACTGTCCTCTGCTATTCCACTTTTACTACTCTGTCTACCTCCTGTTTCATTCTGAGGCTTTGAGAGAGAGGAGGGGAATCTGACATTTACTTTGTTAATGTAATTAAAATGCATGTATTTCATTACACATATAGTGACCAAGAGACAGCCTGAACAACTGCAGCATATTTGGGGGGTTGGGGTTAACTTTTTTCTTCCTGGCAAAGTGCTGAGGGGAACTAGTCTGAAGCTGCTGTTTGTATTTCAAAGAACACTCCTGCTGTTGACACTGAGGCACCATTTACTCTGAAAATAAGAGCTTCAGAAGGAGGCTTGGTGAGATCATAGCATAGAAATTCCCCCTTATTATCCATTAACAATGCACTTCACTGGATTTAGCCAGAGTGGTTCAGGGCCTAATTACCTCTATGTTAGACAACTGCAATGTGCAAAATGCACTTGAAAGATGTTTGGAAGCTATAGGTAATACAAAACGTGGCAGCTGTGTTATCTGCAGAGACCACATATCATTTGTCTTCTACTAACTACATCAACTCCCAATTTGTTTGCATGCTCAATTCAATGTGCTGGTATTGGCATACAAACTCAAAACAGCCTGGGTACAGAATAGCTAAACACCACCTACTCCCATATGAACTTGCCCAGAATCTCCAATTCTGAACAGAGATCCTATTTCATGTCCCACTGTCCTGAGAAGCCTTGTTGCTGAGGATGTGAAATCCAGTTCTTCATCCTGCATCAACCAGGACAGTGAGTGCTGGAGAGAGATCATTTGACATCCTAGAAGGAGGGAAAGATAAAGCAGTGTGTTTGTGCTGATGCATGGAGGGAAGGAACATGACAGGTTATAAACCCTGGTAAACTCTTCTATCATCTTTCAATGTTTCTTGGATCACCTGCTCATCCTGGGATTAGCACATGCTTTGAATTTTACTTTAACTTTGGCCTGGTACAGACCAGCGCTTTGTGCCAGCCTGAGGCTGAAATTAGGATTATGTAGGGCTGGGTGTCCACATGCACCAGCCCTACTATCGGCGAGCAGGAATCATCATTCCATGCACCCATCCATACAGGGCATGCAATGATTACATTTGTGCAGCGCAGCACCCAAACCACACAGACATCATTGTTGTGCATGAGCGCACCAATGGCACCCCAGGCGTGACCTAAAAAGAACCCATAGAAAGCGGGTTCTTTTTAGGCCTTCCAGAGGCCACAGCATTTGTCTGCTGCAGCCTCCATCCAGGGCAGAAATGGGTAGCGTCTCACCGACATTTTCTGCCTGTCTGCATCCCCCCTTTGACTTGTAGGAGGTCAGGCAGGAATTTTACTTCTGCTTTGCCCTTCATAGGGGGAAAGTGTTATGCCTATCTTGCACTGATTCACCATGGCACTATGGGAAAATTGGCTTTGTGTAGTGCTCTAAAATGAATGTAATTTAAGCAGACCATGTTAAAAGTTTTTAATTAAATTATAGAAATACATATTTAATCACTTTAAGCAGGTTAGTTCTGGAACATGAAGTCTTGGTCGATGTACCCACATGCATCTTTTTGTGATAACTCTCTGGATTTCCCCACTGAGCCATGGGACTTAGGGATAAGAAGGGGAAACACCTTTGGGACTGGAGTTGATTTGCCTACTCCTTTGGAGTTGAAGGTTTGAGGGGAGAGTCAACATGTTCAAGTTTCCTGGAAATAGACTGGCTGGAGACAGCTGAGTTGAATAGTTTGTGTCTGTCTGTAGCCAGGGTGGCTCCCTCTAGACATGCTTGAGAGGATACAAGATTATACCTACTTCAGCATATACCAAACTAATCACCTCTGTGGCCAATCATAGAATCACAAAATAATAGGGTTGGGAGAAACCACAAGAGCCATCCAGTCCAAACCACTGTCATGCAGGAATACACACTCCCAACCAATGGGCATCCAGCTTCTGTTGAAAAGTCTCCAAAGAAGTAGACTCCACCACACTCCAATGGTTTTCCACTGTTGAACAACTCTTACTGTCAGGAAGTTCTTCCTAATGTTGATGTGGAATCAGAAAAGAATTACATAATTCATAAAGTGGCTTTTAATTTATCCATATCTAAAAGAGAAGTTCTATCTCTTTATTCTGAGTGGGTGGGCAACAAGGCTTACTCAATAGCAATACTTCATTTGTTGATCTCTCTCTCTCTCGATCGAGGAAAATGGGCTGCTTCCAGCTCTTTTAGGCCAAGACTTTTTCATATGGCATTTGGTCCTGAAAGCTAGGATTGACCTGTGATGCTGTGTATGTTTTAAAAAAGAAAATTGTGGAAGAAAAATGCTTTTGTTTGCTTTTGTTTTGTTTGCTTGGGGGTTGAGAGAAGATCTCTTCTCCCAAGCAGGATAAATGTCAAGTGTAAAGTGTTGTTAAACATTATAAAAAAAGAATAATGAAAAAAATCCACTAGAACCAATAGAATGTTGTAGAATGTGCATTCCCTTTTGATGGATGTTTAAGCACATTCACCGATGATCACAGCTCTGCAAAAAATCTATTGCAGTTATATTTCCTCAGCATTTTTGAGATAAAAGACACTATAAGGGTTCTGTCAAAACACAGTCTGCTGAATTATCCTGTTCCTTTTATGCAAAGTAGCCCTCACCTCCTCCTCTCACAACCACCAATGTATTGGACATTAAAATATTACCCTGTGAAACCAACTTTTTCTTCTGTCAAAATTCTTGTCCTCTGCAGTTTGAGATTTAAAAGGGGAGGACAGTTCATTTGATATAACACAGCTTCAAAAAGAAATGGCACTATGTTCCTCCATAATAAGAAGGATTAAGAATTACAAAAATGAAGTAGTCCACTACATTTGCCACTGATCTTCCAAGTGCCAAGCTGAGAAACAAGACCATTGTCATCTCTTCATCCTCAGTTCTAAGTCTACAAAAGTCTTTACATAAGTAATATGTATTAATGTGTCAATAAACTGTCTACAGTAGTTGAGGCCTAGTTAGCATTTTTATTGAGCTTTTTGTGTTAGCATTTTCAGAAATGGACTTTTATTAATTACTAATTTAAATCCACAGCTCTGATCGCACAGGTCACTAGTAAGCGGGTCATTTCAACATTAAATCTCTGTACCAAAAGTTGTACTTAAACCTCAGCTGATTTTTCTGGTAGCAATTAAAATAAGCATGTACCATAACCTATTTATCATGGCAACTAGACCAGCTTAAGACATTTACATGGTGCTGCTTTTTGATGAGAAATTCTGCTCTACTGAAGGAGTCTCTCCCACTGTAACATTTTCATTTCTCATAATTGAGCTTAATTAAGAGAAACTAGTTATTTATCTTTGTGTTTATGGTGGGAGGAGGATAATTTTTAACAAAATATACAACCTGATAAGTTGTCATTGCTAAAATTCTTGACAAGTCCCTAATGGTGTTTTGATGGGGAAATTATTGATTTTGTTCAATTATGATGGTGCCATACAGTGCTGTACACCATTTAAAGGACTGCCAGTAATTTCTCCATAGAACTCAATGTTCATTTGTGTTACAGTTGTGTTTACAGTACTGTCATAGAAAATCTTACCCTTTCCTAATGAAAACAAAAAGGCAACGTAGAAGGAAATGTTCAGAATCATATTTAAAAGAGCACTTTCAGTTGAAATTTCTATACTAAGTCAGTGTCTCTTTATTAGTCAACTATAAGTTGATCTATGAAATGTCCCAATGGTAATTTATTTATAATTTATTTCATTTGGTTTTATCCTGCCAATAAGCACCCAAAATAGTTCAAATTAATTCAATTTCAGTAAAAATAAATGTGTTTTAAACACAAATTAGGTTGAAATTAAAAAGCAATAACATTAAAAATATTAAAAAAGCAACAACAGCACCCAACCAGATAGAAAACATTCAACACAAGCACAGCTTAAATAGGAAAGGTCTGTTTGTCCTTTGACTCCTGCCCTTGCTTCTGTCACTATAGCAGCAAAATAAGCAGAAATAACTTTCCAAATAAAATTTATTCAATTGAGTGTTGGCAACTTCCAAAAGTCCATGAGGTGAGTCTTATATAGCTCTGGCCAGCAGGCAGATATAACAGACATACATCAGCTGGCTTCCTGCAATAAGTTATCTTAAAACAGGGGTGCTTCCCCACCCCTTTCTCTTTGGACTGAGAGAGTGAAGATCCTTTTCTATTTGTCAGCAAATCAATTTCTGTCCTAGGACCCTTTATTGCCTTTTAGCTACCTGGGTGTACATGGTAAAAATCAGTAAGGCAGAGTTAATATCAGCATCCCACTTACATATTATTAAGTACTGGAGTTTCAAGATATTTATGTGGAAGAATTAGCCAGCTCTCTGGTAATCTTTTAGGCTATTTATTATAGGCAATCACAGATATGCAAACATATATGGTCCTCCTAGTGAAAAACACAGACATTGCACTGTCTGGGCACTTTGCTTTAATCATATTACATCATATGCAAGGCATCATGCATTCCTTACATTGAAATATATTGCAAATTCAATATTACACTTTCACAAGAATCTTTATCTCTGCATCTCTCTAGAAGCCTTTGCTGTAGCAAACACAAGGAATATTACTATTTTAAACAATATAACTCAGCTATTTTTCCACTAATGAATGCCATCTCTTTTGTTGAGGAACTAAACGGGTATCTGCAAGCACACAGACATCCAAGGGGTTAATATCTTTAAACACAACTATATCCAGCATCATCCATTATAATCACAGTGAGAAATATATCTATTTAGCATAACCTAGTTGTTTATCTTATCAGGATGGCCAATTTTCATCAGCATGTTTGGATAGTTTTCAGCTTGGAACAGTCCAACTGATATCAAACAGTCTTCTTCATACATTGTAGACTTCCAGTACAGTCTGACTTTGGTTCCTCTTGACTTATTGTATATTCTCAACAGCACACCTATCAACTGTCATATCTGGTCCAATGAGATAAGAGATCTCTAGGAAATCTTGTTTATGTCAAATATCAGTCTCCTCCCCAGGAGATAACATAACATTGCCCTTCTTCTAATCAGTTTCTTGGAGACAACAAAATCTTGGCTTTGGGCTGCCTTTCATCAAAGTGTATCAGTTAGCTGATTGCATTAGCCAATACTCTATATTCTTTGGGTTTATTATCAGTCAAGTCTTCTCATGTCTTTGTTTAAAACTGATCAGGTGTTATGCCTGGAATGAAGCTGCCACTAGGCTCTCAGAAACACACACAGTGTCTAACACAAAAACATTCTGGATTATATTGTATACTGTATAAATGATTGATTACATTTTTGAGACTTAAATTTAGGACATTTTAACCTAAATCAGTGCTCAGTATGTCTCATCCTGTTTCTACTTCTTCTATGATACTGTGAGACATTTTACACTGGCACTTCCTCTAGCAGCTCCTTCTCTAGTTTGTTCCAGCTTATCCACCATGATTGACCAAACACCACACTGGGGCAGATGTAGAGTAGGAAGCCTTGGGAATTCAAGAGGTTCCCTTCCTCTTTTCCAGGACCCACAGTAGCATGGAAGAAGTAGAAACAGAATGAGACACACTGAACACTGATTTGGGTTAAAATGTCCTAAATTTAAGTCTCAAAAATTTAATCAATCATGTATACCGAATTCACTAGCATACTCTGAGACCCATCTCACATAGTATTTTTGCATGAGTGCAAATGATAAAGAGGTCATCAATGCACCTCAAGGAGAGGAGAGGTTTCATGGTGCATGAACAAAGGAAGCTTTGTTCTTGACAGTTGTAAACCGCTTAGACACTGCTTAGATGGTATGAAGCGGTATATAAATAAAGCTGTTTGTTTGTTTGTTTCTAGATCAACCATTAAGATATTTGCATGTGAAGCAGAGAGTCTGTGAATATCTGGAAGATAATTCCATAATCACAAAAAGCCAACATGGGTTTCAGAGAAACAAGTCATGCCAGACAAATCTGATCTCTTTTTTTGATAAAATTACCAGCTTGGTAGATGAAGGGAATGCTGTGGATATAGTATATCTTCACTCCAGTAAGGCATTTGACAAGGTTCCCCATGACATCCTTGCAAACAAGCTTGTAAAATGTGGACTAGACAAGGTAACCGTTACATGGATTTGTAACTGGTTGACTGACCGAACCCAAAGGGTGCTCAACAATGGTTCCTTTTCATCCTGGAAAGAAGTGACAAGTGGGGTGCCACAGGGTTCTGTCCTAGGCCCAGTGCTATTCAACATCTTTATTAATGACTTGGATGACAGTATTGAGAGCCTAGTTATCAAATTTGCAGATGACACCAAATTGGGAGGAGTAGCTAATACCCCAAAGGACAGGATCAAAATTCAAAATGACCTGAATAGACTAGAAAGCTGGGCCAAAGCTAACAAAATGAAATTTAACACAGAGAAATGTAAGGTCCTACACGTAGGGCGGAAAAATGAAATGCACAAATATAGGATGGGGGACACCTGGCTGAATGAGACAACATGTGAAAGGGATCTAGGAGTCCAAGTAGACTACAAGTTGAACATGAGTCAACAGTGTGATGCAGCAGCTAAAAAGGCCAATGCAATTTTAGGTTGCATCAATAGAAGTATAGTGTCTAGATCAAGGGAAGTAATAGTGCCACTCTATTCTGCATTGGTCAGGCCCCACCTGGAATACTGTGTCCAGTTCTGGGCACCACAATTCAAAAAGGATGTGGAGAAACTGGAGCGGGTCCAAAGGAGGGCGACTAAAATGGTGAAGGGTCTGGAGACCTTGCCCTATGAAGAACGCCTTAGGGAGCTGGGAATGTTTAGCCTGGAGAAGAGAAGGTTAAGAGGTGATATGATCGCCCTGTTTAAATACTTGAAGGGATGTCACATTGAGGAGGGAGCAAGCTTGTTTTCTGCTGCTCCAGAGAACAGAACTCGGAACAATGGATGCAAACTGCAGGAAAAAAGATTCCACCTCAACATTAGGAGGAACTTCCTGACAGTAAGAGCTGTTCGACAGTGGAACACACTCCCTCAGAGGGTGGTGGAGTCTCCTTCCTTGGAGGTTTTTAAGCAGAGGCTGGATGGCCATCTGTCGGGTATGCTTTGATTGGGAGTTCCTGCATGGCAGGGGGTTGGACTGGATGGCCCTTGTGGTCTCTTCCAACTCTAAATTTCTATGATTCTATGATTCTATGTTGTGTGCCATTTGAGTGCCCATAGCAATGCTATTAATTTGAAGGTGCATATTATCCCCCAAAGTGAGATATTTATCAGTGAATACAAACTGACAGAAGCTGATGGCTAAATGTGCTGTAGTTCCACTCAGAATAGCTTGCAATCTATCCCTATGTGGGATACTGGTATACAGCATACAGTGCACAATAATTCCACTGATGTCTGCTTCCAGTATTATGCTTCCATTATTCCTAGAAGCATTTTGGCCATGTTGGAAACAGAATACCAGGCCAAATGGGCATTTGGTCTGATTCAGTAAGAACTCCTTTTTAAATAATAATAATAATAATAATAATAATGTTTGATTTATAGCCCACTCTTCTGTATCCAATCGGAGTGGGTTACATCAATTAAAAAATACAAGATAAAATATACACAACCCATACCCAACCACCACCACCCCCTAAAATTGAATTAAACTAACATCAATTAAAATGACATAATAAAAATTACAATTTAAAACAGCAACCCATTGCATAGACATCAGGGTCAAGATGTTAAAATGTTAATGGGAGAGCTTAATCCAAACAGAGCCGGGAGGTTCAGGGCTTTCTGGGAAGGCCTGCCGGAAGAGATGCGTCTTCAAGGTTTTTTAAAGCAATCAGAAGATGTAATAAGATGCATCTCGTCCGGCAGGTCATTCCATAGCCTGGGAGCGACAGCTGAAAAGGCCCTTTGGGAGGTCTGTGTCAGCCTAGTCTTCATAGGTTGCAACAGGTTCCTCCCAGAAGACCGGAGTGTGTGTGTGTGTGTGGGGGGGGGTTTCGTATGGGAGGAGGCGGTCCCTCAGATAAGATGGATATAAGATGAAATATCCGATATTTATTCCATTGCAAACAGTAAAAATAATAATAATGTGGATCATGTTCAAGAAGTAGGTAGGTTTTTTAAAAGTAATTATAAGAAACTATGAAGAAAATTTGTAATGCAAAAATAGGGCAATATGAAATTTGTAGACACAACCAAACAAGCAAAGCTTTCCAGAGTGTAAAGGTGTGTATGAAGGGAGAGAAATGTTATGGTAGAGTCTGATGTCCAATATAAAATACTGTAGACAGATTATTGTGCTTTCTGTATAAAATGTACTGCATAAATGTGAAGTATTTTTTATCCTTTTAATTGTACTTTGGCTTGTGGGATAAAAATCTAACTGATCTTGTTGGGAGGAAGTAATCTGTTCTGCTAATGTAGCAGTACTGTTTTCTTCCTTATCTTGAGTTTGGTCTGTTGAGGCATGTTTGTTCTCTTTACAGATCTTTAAAAAATGTTTAGCAAAGTAAAGGATGGATGGATTCTATTAAGTTCACCTGAAATTTGTGTTAGATTCCCCCCTCCCTCCCGTCAGCATGCCTTGACTTTTGGTTGTACATTAAATTATTCTATTTTTTTTTCTTCAATAGCAATGAGGATCAGAAGCTTGCCCTTTTAACCTAATTTTTTAAAAAAGAGAGATTCTCAAGAAACTAGATGTGGTGACATAATCCCTATTCTGTGCTATGAATCTATTTCCCAGGTCAAAAAAAGACAGTCTGGAAGGACTGGACAGCTAATTTTGGGAGAAGATATGCAAAAGTTGATTTTCATGTCTTTTTAAAATAACAGACCTAAGGCACAATTTTGCCAATGATGCCTATTATTTTAGGTATGTTTTCATATGCTACC
This sequence comes from Urosaurus nigricauda, assembly GCA_034509955.1. Taxonomy (NCBI): domain Eukaryota; kingdom Metazoa; phylum Chordata; class Lepidosauria; order Squamata; family Phrynosomatidae; genus Urosaurus; species Urosaurus nigricauda. Next base: position 135,578,963 of record JAOEGL010000003.1, read on the forward strand.
TGACACAGTTTGAAAAAAGTCATATGAAGAAAACACTGTGGAGAGTCAGGCTAAAATTAAGCCTTGTTTCTATGCTAAGTACCAAGGAATCTATTTTGGTAACATTCACAGGTATACCAACCATGTGGTGAACCATATGATGAACATGTACAAGGGGATATTTTATAGTTTTAATTATCACCTTAAAAATTGACAGAAACTTTGTTTTGATTTGTAGTTGTTAACTTTTGTCTATGTAGTCACCATTCAGATTTACAGTGGTACCCCGGGTTATGAATCCCCCGGGGTACGAAAACCCTGGGGTACGAAAGAGCCGGGGCCGCAAAAATGGCCCTGGCTTACGAATAAAACCCCGGGGTACAAAAAAAACCCCGTGCGGCCCCTTTAAATTTGCCGCGCGGTCCGGCAAAAAAAGCGGTCCCCCGGGTTACGAAGACTTCCGGGTTACGAAAGTAATCCCGGAACGGATTACTTTCGTAACCCGGGGGACCACTGTATATATCTTTCCCAGTGTTTCTTTACCCTCTGAATATCATTATTGTAGAAGTCTGCATATTGCACCTTAAACCTCTCTTCCATTTCACGAATGACGCCATTTGTGTTGTCAAATCAGCAACCCTACAATGGATTTTTAAATTTATTTCTGGGAACAAGAAAAGGTCATTTGGTACGAGGTCCTGAGAGTAAGGTAGATTCTGCAAAATCTCAAAGCCGCATGTCCTTGCTCTGTTAACTGCAACTTGAGATGAGTAAGCTAGTGTATTGTCAGCTAGGAGATAAAAGCTTCTAGAGAGCATACTGCAGTGTTTCTTTTTCAGAGCATCTCACAACTTTTCCAGAAGTCTGCTGTAGTATGTGCCAGTGATGGTCTATACCTTTGCAAGGTAATCTGTGAGAATGGTTCCATGACAGCACCCTAAAACTGAGAGCATGACCTTCCCTGCTGATTTTTGCACCTTTGCCTTTGGGAGGAGGGGGGAGAGGAATCAGCATGCTTCCACTACATGCTCATGGTTTTGGTCTCTGGATTAGACTGATAGATTCAAGATTCATCCATGGTTACCAGATGACCAAAAGAACAAAAATACTCTTCATACTATTCCAACAGAGTCAACATCTGTCTTGAAAGGTCACACCACGTTTGTTTCTGGAAAGTGGTTAGCAAGTGTGGAACCTGGTGTGCAAACACCTTAGACACATGAAGTTCATCATAAATAATTTTCCACATACTACTATGACTGAGACCAGTTTCATTCATGATCATTTGGATGGTTGTTCATCTGTCTTCCAGATTAAATACTCCACTTTCTTCACTGTGGCTGTATTGTCTGTCAATGATGGTCTTCCAGGTATTGGCCTGTCTATGAGGGACATGTGGCCAGTTTGGAAATTTTCCACCTCACAATAGTGTCATAAGATGGGCAACCGTTTCCATAAAAACCAATCTAGTCTTGGCCATCAAAATTGCGCTTCACCACCTTTTGATTCTGATTATTTCATCTATTCGATTTTTGTGTTGTCTTTTCTGGTGATGTCCTTGTGTATAGCCTTCACTTTGGCTGTATGAAAAAGGTATTTGAAATGAATAGATTGTTGGCTTCACAGAAATCTTTCAGATACTCACCTTCTTTTTTTTTCTTTTGCCTTATCCGAATCTGCTTACTGTTTTTGATACCTCTTTGCTTCCAACTTTGGCATTCAAGTCACCTATGTTTAGCTTAATGTCCTGTATTGTTCTGTTGTCTATTTCCTCCTGGATTCTTTTGTTAAATCTCACTATTTCTTCCTGTTTTGCATCTGTATTTGGTACATATACTTGAATTATAGTAATATTCATAGGTAATAAATATCAAAGAAAATGTTACAAACAGTAAAAGAAAGAAGAGAAGCAAAACCAAAGGGAGAAAGGAACAAACTCAGAATGATGAATGGTGTGCCAGATGGTACAAATAGATAAAGATGGTGCAAATGGTACAAATAGTTCAAATAGATTATGGTGCAAATAGATAAAGACAATTACTACAACAATCAATGCAGACAGATAGAGGACAATAACAAAAAAGGGAAGAACAAGAGATCTTTTACAGAAGATCTGGGAAATGAAACAGAAATTCAAACCAAGAACCAGGATGCTCTATGACAATTAAAAGAACATAATTCAAGATCAGGAAGGAACAAAAAGATGCTGGATGCAGTACACAGAAGAGCTATATAAATGGGATAACAAAATGAAAGACATATGGATTGAAAAGTCATATGAACATGAACCCCAATTTCTAAAAACAGAAGTGGAAGCTACAATTAGAGAAATGGGGAAAAAATAAATCACCAGAAACAGATGATATTCCAATCAAATTGTTTCAAACTACACTAACATAATAAAATAATAATAATTTTTATTTATATCCCACCTCTCTATCAAAGATAATTGAATCAACACCCGTGATAAACAAAATATGTCAACAGATATGGAAAAGAAATTGATGACCAACAGATTGGAAACAATCAATATACATCCCCATCCACAAAAAAGGCAGTACAAAAGACTGCAGCAACTATAGGACCATAGCTGTACTGCAAGCAAAATCATGCTCAAATTCTGCAACATAAACTCCAACCATACATGGAGAGAGAACTCCCAGAGGTGCAAGCAGGATTGAGGAAAGGAAGAGGCACTAGGGACCACACTGCAAGCATAAGGTGGCTAATGGAGCACACCAAGGAATTCCAAAAGAAAATTAGCATCTGCTTTATAGAGTATAGCAAGGCATTTGACTGCATAGCTCACAAAAGACTATGGAATGCCCTTAAAGATATGTGAGTTCCAACACATCTGATAGTACTAATAAGGAACCTTTACTCAGGACGGGAAGCCACTATCAGGACAAAACACAGAGAAATATAATGGTTCTCAATTGGCAAAGGGGTCAGACAAGGTTCCATCCTCTCATCCTATCTGTTCAACTTGTATGCAGAACATATTATACAAAAAGCAGGATTGGACACAGAAGAAGGAATAGTGAAAATAGGAGGAAGGAATACCAACAATCTAAGATAGGCCGATGACAATATACTACCAGCTGAAAACATCACAGACTTGGAACAACTACTAAGGAAGTTAAAGAAGGAAAATACAAAGTCAGGCTTATTGTTGAAAATAAAGAAAACAAAAAAACAGTGACTACAGAAAATTTACACAGATTCAACCTAGACAATGAAGAAATAGAAATAGTCAAAGAATTTTCATATCTGGGACCAAATATTGATCAGAGTGGAGACTGCAGTCAAGAAATCATAATAAGGCTAAGAATGGGGATGGCAGTTATGAGAGAACTAGAAAATATCCTAAAATGTAAAGATATACAATTGAGTACAAAAGTTAGAATCATACAATCCATTGTATTCCCTGTTACCATGTATGGATGTGAAAGCTGGACAGTTAAGAAAGTGGATAGGAAGAGAATTAATTCATTTGAGATGTGGTGCTAGGAAAAAGTGCTGAGGTTACCATGGACAACCAATAAGTCAAACAAATGGGTCCTAGAGCAGATTAAACCAGAATTCTCTGGAAGCCAAGATGACAAGACTGAGGCTGTAGTGCTTTGGCCACATCATGAGGAGGCATGAAACACTGGAAAAACCAATAATGCTAGGAAAGGTAGAGGGAAGCAGAAAGAGAGGAAGGCAACATGCTAGATGGATGGACTCTATTAAGGAGGTCATGGGTATGAATTTGCAGGATCTGAGAAGAGCAGTGCAACATAGGGAATACTGGAGATGTCTCATCTACAGAGTCGTCATGGGTCAAGATTGATTAGAGGGTGGATAACAACTCCAACAACAAAACCAACATCTCATCATGAATTTGCCAGCCACTATTACCCTTCAAATACAGCAACTTTATCATGCTGAGAGCCTCAGTCTTCTCCTTCTTAAATCTTAGTCACTTCTGGCAGAACCTGAAACAAAAATAAAGGGCACAATGTTCTGATTATCTCAACATCATGTATTTAGGGATCAATGATGACACTAACAAAATTTCATCAATATACCTTAATAACTTCTGGGTGATAATTATTACTTTATGATACTCCCTCTTATAGCAAGCTGCTCCACTCCATCACAATCTCACTAAAATGTATTTGATTAAACATTTAAGTAATGCATATGCAAGTACATTTGTACAATTTTTTTATATTATGTAGATTCTTTAATCCTTCAGTTTAAAGCTAGTGATAGTATTGTATATATTTACTGCAGAAGCCCTGTTCTTGCAGCACTCACAGCAATAATAATTCAGTGGTAGCATACCACTTTACAGGCAGACATTGGAGCTGTTATTCCTATTGTGCTGTCTTTCTGACCTCTCCCTTAGCCTTGTCTCCCTGCCTTATGCCCTACACAACATGTCTTCAGGTTGTTGGTGGTGTTTTTTGTTTGTTTGTTTGTTTCCCCTTTTTTCCATGCAATTCCAGAGCTCTGATGTCATGATTTAAGTCTTAAAAAGGAAAGGAAAGGGATTCCTGTTTTTTGTTTTGTTTTGTTTTGTTTTTGCCTACTCCATACTGTATGCAGGGACTGGTACTTGGCTTGGGGAGGCTGTTAAATAGGTTTCACTGATGCATATGGGGTTAAATAATTGTTTGGTATGCACATTGGCACCCCTTTGTGGTGAAAGGTTAGGCTCTTGAACAGCATAGACACTCAAGGGATGTGGAGTTGTGAAAGAACCTGCCTTTGGGGTAGACCTGGGGGTTTTGCTCACCCTTCAAATCCAAGGGAGTTTGGGGGAGAGTGCCTTAGGTTTACTTTCCTAGGACTAGTTGAGGATGCAGTCTGAATCATCTGATTTACCTGAGGGTTTGGTGTTTGTTCCCAAAGACTGAAGAGGAAGTCTAGGATTAACACCTGGCTTCAGCTTGACCTGAACCAGGCTTTCACTTTAATTAATTTTCTCAGAGTTTGACGTATAAGGTTGAAGCTTTATATAGGATATAGGTCTAATAAATGGCCCTTTATTCACCCAATTTGCATGTCTGGTCTCTTTATTTCATGGTTGGCTATCAATGAGACTAGCAGAAATTGGCAGCATGAGCTTTTATAGACTGCAGTCTACTTTCTCAGATGCATTTATGAAGTAGGTGTTAGGAAGTCTCTCTCGTGTAGGGGAATTAATTAGCTCAAATCTTGCTGAGAGGAGGTCCTAACAAAGCCTTTAAGCTGAGCCCGGGTCCCCTATATGTATACCATAGATCGTCAACCAACCCAAGAGAAATAGGCACTGATACTGATTAGATTCCAATAACTATACATCCTTTATTAGGAAACACACAATATGGGGAAAGCACACACACACACACAGAGACACACACACACACTAGCTGTAGGGAGAGGGTTTAGAAGGAGAGGCACCACTGGGGGTTTAGAAGTCTTCTCCGGGAAGTCCAATGGAACATGAATGGATGATGGGACGCAGCCGCTGGAACTTGGGGAAGATGGCCGAGGGATCTCAGATTAGCATGGACCAGAGAGCAAGCTGATAATAGCATCAACATGGGGTCCAAACTCAGGGTCTTTTATAGGGTGAAATGTGTCCGGGGGCTATGCAGGTAAACTTGAACAAAGGTACTGATGGCTTAGGCTTTATTAAACTAAGAGTGGGCAATATGGAGCACAATGCATTAGGTCTGGACACAAATTTGGAGGGGAGTCTGATTTGTATAGCAAAGTAGTTAGGCTGATGGATGGCCAATCAAGTGTGAGGCCGAGTCTATTGTCTTACTCAGGAGAGCAGTGGCGATTCTGGTTTGGCGACTCCCAAAACTTCCTGTAGAAGATTTCTTTACTAGGGACTCTCCTGCTCCAAGCGGGCTTGCCTATATGACCTCCTTGCTTTGGGGCTTAATGGCTGGTCCCTTAAGGGGTCATTCAGGGGTCATAGTACAGGCCACATCCCCAAAATTTTATTAAAACCACTTTTGATAACATAGGCAGTAATCTACAGTTGGAAGTAATCTGCTTCCAACTTCTTTCTTTCAGTTAGTCTCAAAGGTACTACAAGATCTCTCTACGTACTGATTCTACAGACTAACATGGCTGTATCTATGAATTCTAACTTTCTGAATTTATTAAACAGTAAACACAACTGTATGTCTCCTATTACTAAAGGTAAAGTTTTAGCTTTTCTTTTAATATGAATGTCTAAGTTGTAACTAACTGTAGGGGGCGGTGCTCATCTCCATCACTAAGCTGAAGAGCCAGAGTTGTCCAAATACAACTCTGGTTGTCATATGGCCAGCATGACTGCTCAGAACACTGTTACTTTCCCACCAAAGTGGTACCTATTTAGCTATTTGCATTTGCAGGATTTTGAACTGTAAAGTTTGCAGAACACCTATTACTGTTACCCATAGTGCTCTGTATAAAATCATGGGGCTACCTTTGTGTCTAACCCGGAAACTTCAACTGGTCCAAAACATGGCAGCCAGGTTAGTCACTGGAACATTGAGGAGAGAGCATATAACACCAGTGCTTAAATCTCTCCACTAGCTGCCGATCAGTTTCTGGGCACAGTACAAGGTCCTGACTTTGACTTTTAAAGCCCTACACAGCTTGGGTCCAACTTATCTTAGAGACCGCCTCCTCCCATATCAGCCCCTGTGTACACTTCGGTCCTCTGGGAGGAATCTGCTTCAGCCTATAAAAATTAAGTTATCCCAGACCTCCCAGAGAGCCTTTTCTGCTATTGCTCCCAGGCTGTGGAATGACCTGCCGGATGAGATGCGTCTTATTACAACCTTGGAAGTCTTTTTAAAAGTGACCAAGACGCATCTCTTCAGGCAGGCCTTCCTGGATAGTAACTAATTTCCCACCGTCCTATGACCCCTCCCCCCCATCCTCATCAGGCCACCTATTTTGAATTTTGTACGATCATGTATTTTAGATCCTGACTGTTTTAACTATGATTAGTTTAATTCTGTTTTAAGGGGAGGGATGTGGATATGTTTGGAAGATTTTAACTGTATATGTTTTAACATGTTGTAGCCCACCCCAATTACTCACTCAGAGGGACAGGTAAGAATTATTATTATTATTATTATTATTATTATTATTATTATTATTATGGCATAAATGATATCCACATACATGGCCCCTAGATGAACCCTGGCTGCCGGTAAATCAGGAAAGGTGAAGCAAGAGGTGATAGACTCACCACCTCAAGGCGAAAATCCCCTCTTAGCAAATATTGTGTCCAGATAGTCTAGGAAGTCGTAAGTGAGATTATCACCCAGTCATTAGGAGGTGTAATATTTGTCCTCCTTAACCCACTGATCCTCCCTCAGGATCCTTGATTCCTTAACTCGGGCTACCACCGCAATAGATTAAGCCCTCTAAGACAATCAGATTCCATTGTTCGGACATTAAGTCCACCATTAAGCACCTTTCCAAGGCTGGGCCTTTGCCCTATAAAAACCCTAGGTTTTAGACATTCTGTGTGTCAGCTGAGAGGTCTCCATACTCCACGTCAGTCTGATCTCTGATCTGGACACTGACAAGCCCGCTCAAAACCACGCTGCAGAGTTGACTTGTCCCACAACCACTTTCCATTCGACTCCCACTCTGGTAACCAGCACCTTTAGTAATGCCTTGAAACTATCCCAACGCTAACCCTTGACTTTCCTGAGCCTTGTGTGTGTGTGTGTGTGTGTGTGTGTGTGTTAGTGAACTGTGTGGCTGTCTTTCTCTTTTAATAAAACTGGATATTAATTAGACAAGCCTGTCTTTGCTCAATTTCTCGAACCCCAGTCTTCTTGGTATACACAATGAGAGATGACCTCACTGGACTGTTGTAGCTGGCCCATCTCGCAATACCAAGCTAATAATAAAATTCCCCTAAATAGACCCTTGGCTACATTACTACTTTCCATCAATATGAGAATGATGAAATATAATCAAATAAGAACACTACTGCAAGTCATGCATACTATCAATACTACCAAATTTCAGATTTAAGTCTGTCAACTTCTATCATGCCAATGATGTCCCTTATAAGTTACTGAAATAAAATATCGCAGGATGCCACATCCAGATGATATTGGAGTGGATAACAAGTAGAGAGTATATTAGAGTGCCCACTGTGGTACTTCCATTTCCAGTGTGCCACCCGTTTCACTCCAACAGAGAGTGATCTACAATACAGAAAGATGTTGTTTGAAGTTCTGAGTAGACTAAGCAGGGACTCAGGATAATATCAATTCAGGATTAGATGGCAGATGGAAAGGGATAAAATATGCAGTCTGAGAAAGGAATCCACACATAAAATAGCATGTTTTTTCAGGGCTGTTTTCCCAAAGGCAATGTACAATTTAAAAAGTGGAAGGTGCTCATATCAGTCTAGCCTCTACAAGCTCTATTAATGGGGGACAAGTTAAGTCCCCTCTTTCCTCAGTGTCACTGATTTATTCCTCTTGCCTGATTTCCTGACTTTCTTACTTAATGTCACACAGAGTGCTGCAATACTGAGGCATACAGCATTATTTTCTGTGGAGCTACAGATGAATTCCTTTTGCTAGAACCACTGACTTTTCAAGACCAACTACTTAATCTCTGCTTCAAGGTTTGCAGTATATTTTTCTGAATTAGTTCTGCTGCATATTGTAGGCATATTGTCTTTTTGTTGTTGTCACTTTTGTCCACAATCAGCCACACCATAAACCACTCTGCCATAGCAATATAAATCAGTCTTTCATGGTCACCAAGTCTAAAAAACTGAATTTCAATGGGAGGCAAAGGGAGGGGGAGAGAAAGCTGACTTTCTGAAGAACTAGTTGTTGACATTTATCTCAAAGGATTGTCCATTTCAAGTTGCTAAGATTAACTTTATTTTGTGCGGCACAAGCTAAGGAAGAGGAGAACTGTCTGTTCTAAATAAAGCATGAATTTGGAAGCAGAAAGAAAATACAGGGGAAATATGAACTTAATAAATACAGAAACAGTAGTTTGTGAACAAAATTTTATCACAAGACTTAATCCCACTTCTCATTTCAGGTTGCTGTGTGGTGTACACAGTAGTGATCAGCACTTCAGATGAACCCCAAACTGAATCAAGCCAATTCAGAATGGTTCTTATACAACCAGAGAGAAATAAAATACAGAAAAATACAAAATTCGAGAGTAGTGATACCTTTTTTTTTTTTAGGTTTCACTCCAAAGCTTTACAATATACAGACTTTTGAAGCTTCACTGGCTTCTTCATCAGGCAAATATGTTTAAAATCATATATTGTAAAAGTCTTTTCTGTAGAATTTTGAGCATCACTTTGCTTACATGGAAAATTAATGCAATGATCCTATGATTACTACAGGCCCTTGTTTACCCTATCTTGGGGATTGGGATGTATATTGAGCATTTCCAATCTGTGGGCCTTTGTTTTGTTTTCCATATTTGTTGGACAATTTTTGTTACAATTCTCACCTATCTTTAGCTGCTTGAAAAGTTTCATCTGAAGGTTTCATATATGACAGGTATCCAAGTTGGGTTCAGGAAAGTAAGATGCACTAGGTATCATATTGAAAACATATGTGGGATAATTGAACAGACCAAAGAATTTCAGGGGAAAAAATCATCCTGTGTGGAATGGCAAGACTCACCCACCCAACTATTTTTCTCAGATGGCAGCCCAATGAGTCTCTTTGATACTATCTCTGCCACTAATATGTCATGAGGTGGCAACTATCCCACCAGTTTGCCACCTAATTTGTGATGTGACACTTGAACTCAGTTCTCACTTCTAGTGCCACCTACACTATAACACGGTTCAGATGCCAGCTCTCTGGGTTATCAAATCCCAGTGGCTTGGCACCAATTACTCATTGACAACTACACACCTGCTCTCTGATGTTTCCCAAACCTAAAATATTTTCTCTCTATTCGTAGCATTTTGAATATGTCTCTTTAAACACTTCAGTCAACTTCTTGTTGAACAAACAAAAGGACTTTATTTACAAATCAGATTGACTATATCTTTCTCAATGAAGGGCACTCAGGATGGATACAATGTATAAATACAATAATAGTTATACAGTTTAACAGTTTCTTTTCCTTATCTTTCTAATTGTTTCTTTATAGATTTATAAATGTTCTTTTACAATCTAGGTTCTCACAAAACCTTTATCTGTCTTCTGTACCTTTTAACCCTTCTGGTTATCTGTGACTTCACTAGTCACCAAGCACTATATATCCTGCAGAATATTACCACAACAATTTAATTAATATCTGTTCTCATCCCTATCATGGGTACCTAAAAACCTTTTCCAACTGCTCCTCACAGCAGCCTTGCCTTGCCTCAGTGGCTCTTAACCCTTCAGGGTACAATCAACATCTTTCTCTATCTCCCTTCCAATATGCCTATGCCTTTCTATTTACACTAGCGCCTGGGAATAACCTCCACCCAGGTTGGATACGGTCTGCTAACTGCCCTGCTCCCGACCATACAATAAGATCTGTTCCATCAGTTACAGCCCATGTTTATCCCAGCACAGATTTCCTGTGCAATAATCTCCTAGGACAGCTATGAAAGAACTAGGGAAGATCCTGAAGTGCAAAGATATTTCATTGAATACTAAAATTAGAATGGTCAATGCCATCATATTACCAATTTCTATGTATGGTTATGACAGTGAAAAAAGCTGATAGGAAGAAAATCAACTCATTTGACATGTGGTGCTACAGATGTGTTCTTTGATTATGATAGACTGAGAAAAAGAGCAATTGAATCATGAACTCTACCTGTAAGTCAAGATGACTAAATTGTGACTCTTGTACTTTGACCATATCATGAGAAGACATGACTCATTAGAAAAGACAATAATGTTTGGCTAGGTAGAAGGGAATAGGAAATGAGGAAGACCACATTCCAGATGGATTGACTAAATCAAGGCATCCATGATTCTGTATCTACAAGACCTGAGCAGGGTTGTTGTGGGTGGGTGACTTGGAGGCCTTTCATTCATAGGATCACAATTGACTTCTTAACAACTAAATGTAGCACATAAGAAGATTGCTATGTAGTGTGATTAATAAGAGCATATAAGAGGTGGGTGGAGTAGGTAGTGATCCTTACACAGAAATGAAAGATCGAGTGTGAATCAGTTTTATGCAAATTTTAGATTGTATGCAGAACTGTATAAAGCAACACTAGTTAAAGTTGATTCATGTACCTGCACCAGTGTATGTCTTTGGGGGGCAATTTAAAGTGAAAAGTTCTTCAGGTGAGTTAATGGCTACCACACAGAAATCTTATATTTTTCTGTAGCTGTTCCATCCAATCTGCTTTTTCCCACATGAGTTTTCATATGCCTGCTTGAGGAAGGAAAGTATTTGGAACCTAATCAGGAAAGGGGGGAAGAAACAGGCAGTGAAGTTGAAATGCAGCTCCCCTGTTTCCTGTTGCTTCTCTGTTTCACACTGCCTGCTTCTGAAGGTGATTTCTCCCTACAAGGTTGTTTTGTATGGTAGCTCATCTTTCCTCACTTAGATGAATGGAATGCCCTGCAGGAAAGAGTGATGCATTTTGATGACCCAGGTAACAGAGGAGAGGAGTAGATGCTGCAAGAGAAGTATGAGATTCCTGAGGCCTGTATTTAGCTAGCAGTGTCATTATGAGGTGGGAAGAATGGCAAGGAAGAATTTGTGGACAAGAAGGGCACTTTAACCCATCCACACGCTTAGTTATTAACCTACCAGAGTCCTGCCCTTGTAAGAGATCATGGATCATTATAGGATGATATCAGATTTTGCAGATCCCCCCCCCCCCGAAGTTGTTACACTGACATAAAATATTAGATGCTTCTCAATACTGATCAAATAGTTTCTTCATCATTGCTAAATCTGAACACAAATGAACAAAACATGTACTGGAAATTAATATTTAAAATTATAATTAATATTATAATTAATATTATATTGGGCAAGATCCCGACCTATGGAATTAATCCTTGAAACCCACTTTAAACTCCAGGGAGCTTTTCTGAACAAAAGAAGGTTGTCCTTTCTCATTGCACGGCATCTCATAGTTGGAAGGGAGGCTGTCTGCATCATCTTGAAGCACCCCAGTCTATTGTGACACAGTTGCCCATCATCTAGAGCAGCTCCTTGGATTTTAAGGTGGCTTTTGGGAAGCATTTATGACTGTGGCAATAATGTGGGGTCTTGCCATTTGAGGCCCATTTTTTTCTTATCTGTGGGGGTGGGGTGGGGGTTTGGAACAGATGCCCCGTGGATAAGAAAGGACAACTGCAATGCCATGATCTTGAATACATAGCACAGCTGAATATTGAGTAAATATGTACAAATGTGTAACTGCAATGCAGGATGCTACCCTTTCTTAGATAGAAATTAACTTGTATTTCATACTAAAATGATTGTATTATGTTTTCTGTTATATATGTATTTTAACTTGTGATGTTTTTAACTATGTTGTACCCTGCCCCGATTTGCCAGTTCAGAGGAGTGGACTATAAATAAATAAATAAATACTTTAGTTTTTTCTTAATGGAAATATATGTAATTAATTCATTGCTTAAAATTAAGACAGATCATAAAGGGATAAAGTTTTAGTGGGGGGTTTAATTTCCAATGGGCAAATCCTTGATTATTAAACATCCTGCCATGACTTTGAGAGGTTCAGTCATTTTTGAAAGCCACCTGAGTTTTCAGTCCATGTACATTTTTCTGTCTTCATTATTCTTTGCCATTGGGCAGGAGCTTGGTGGAAATATTGCTACCTTAGATAGAAGAAGTTAAGGTGAACACAGTCCAGAGGTACCTAATTTATTTTTTTGGACATTTATTTATTTATTTATTATGATGGAAAGAAAGCAAAGGAAAGGAAAAAGGAGAGTATGACAGAGATTGGAACAGAATCATGTGTGTCGAAAGGAGAATGGAAAGTGGAACATGATAAGATAAAGAAAGTCAGTAACATTTAAATTTACATTTGCATGCTGACTTACATTTCTTTCATTTATATTGCTCAAAACCTTAACAAAATCTGAGGGAAATTTAATCAGAAATCCCAGGAGAAGATTTTTTTATGTTCATTGAGTGTTATAATGCAATGCAATGGGTCACTGTAGGAGGAAGAAAGAAACATGAATGAGATACAGTTTTAGGTTTCTAAAATCTCCATTTATTCCTCAGGTTTGACGTATCCATCCAACACTGCCAAAGTTGCTCAGTGCATTTATGGTGACCTACTAGAGCTTTTAAGAGCTTTTGTTTCTTTGCTGGGCCTTTCTGTCAGCCAGCCAGCCAGCCAGGTGGGCTCACAGAAAAGGTGATATCTATATCTTAGGGGAATGAATTAACTTTATTGTCACCAACATCCCAGGATCCTTCTGATTTGCCCTATGCTGTTCCCAAAACATGGATTGCTCTTCCATGACCTTTAGCTACAGATGATCATCTTTTGAAAAGAAAATACCCAAGTGTGCACATTACATCACACGCATCCTCATGTCATCCTGACTGATTTGGGGGACTCATTTTTCTGGGTGTTATTGATGAAACAGACTATGCTTTAGTATAAGATTCCCCTTAGAATACGATAGGCGTGCAATATGATGAGATTAGCTGGACTAACTTTGTATTATATGTATTCTACCCAGTACCCAGTGGGACCATTACCTAGATTCTAAAGTTTAATTTTTTGTGAGCATACTTACAAATATGTCATCTTGACATTAAACTTGCAGGGGTAGTCGTGTTGGCCATGTAACAAATACAAACAAAATTCCATCCGTGACACCTTTATTGGGTAACCAAAGTGTACTATGTACATGTTGCAAGCTTCTGAAGCTCCATGGGCTTCTTCATCAGGCAAGATGTTACAAACCAAACAGGAGGGTGAAAAATTGAAGATGTTAGTCAGATGCCTGCATGTTGTTTCAGTCCTTAGTAAAGATAGTATGCTGGGGAGGATGTCTTCTGCAGGTAGGCTCCTTCTCCTTCTAGACATGCAGCAAAAGGGATATTTTCAAAGTCCAGGAAATTTAAAGTCCATTTTCATCTCAACAGGGACCCCTCTTTTGCAATCCAACATGTCTCTATTCCGCCAAACAACATGCAGGCCTCTGATTAACATCACCAATTTTTCCTCTTCTTCCTGTTTGCTTTGTAACATCTTGCCTGATGAAGAAGCCCATGGAATTTCAAAAGCTTGTAACAAGTATATTGTGCATTTTGGTTGGCCAATTAAAGTATCACTGATGGAATTTTGGTCACCTTTACATTGTTACAGTAATTGCCAGGGATTTGTTCCATAGTTTATTTCATAATAAGAAAGGCAGTCTGAAAGTATTTTTCTTGGAGTTCAGCAACCTTTGTTCTACTAAATTCAAAATTGGCAGTAATTCGTATTCTTCCAATTCATTATTTACTCGGATCCAACAATTTGAACTCCTAGCTGGCTGTCCACCTCAGGAAGTACAATATCAGCAATACTAGCTATATCTGGCCAGGGCTATGGACATTCACTGTAATCCCTAAACTGAGAAGGAAATCTTACAAAGGCCAAAATATCCTGCTGACCAGACTATTTCTGCTCACTGGAAACCAGGAAGGACATAGGAACACTCATACCGTATTTCCCCGAAAATAAGATAGTGTCTTATATTAATTTTTGCTCCCAAAGATGTGTTAGGTCTCATTTTAGGGGACGTCTTACTTTTCCATGAAGTAGAATTCACATTTATTGTTGAACAAAAAATTGAACATTTATTATACACTGTATATATATTTCTATACAAAAACTTTGCTAGGTCTTACTTTCAGGGAAGGGCTTATATTTAGCAATTCAGCAAAACCTCTGTGAGGTCTTATTTTATGGGGATGTCTTATTTTCAGGGAAACAGGGTAATGCAAAATGAGTTAATTCTGGATAGAGAAGAGGGTAAGCGATGTGGATCATAAGTTTTGATGTTCTTTGAGATAGGGCTATTTCTACATCTCCTCTAGAAAAATGGCAAGTTGTTCTGATTTTCTAGGAAAGAAGACAAAACCAGTTACTTTAAAAAAAGGAAAAAAAAGAAATGCCTATATTGAATGCTAGCTCAAAATCAGCCTCAAGGTGGTTTCAGTAAGTTACTTCATTTCCTCAGAATTAAGTTTTTATAAATAAATATGCCATTCTAAAATTGTTAAGTGCTGTGATTTAAATCACACATGTACATGTTGTTCCAGTATTACTTAAAGACATTATTGAATTAACATATTTTACTTGAGGAATTCACTAGGGATTTATGTAAATACATTTGCATTTCATGCTTGAGTTATTTTCAGTTAAAGTTTTATTTCCTGTCTAAAATATACTTTAGTTGAATATTTTCCTCAGCTCTGATGGTGACCCATTTTACATGTGAACATTCTTGAAAGATCTTATTTGGGAATTTTTGGCTTACACACAAACAATTTCTATTTACCATATAGTAAAATAACTTTGGCCCCAATTTAGAGACAGGCACTTTTAATTTCCATTAAAATCAATGCTGCTGAAGTCTGGAAAAACTAGGACTCTACTGAATAACAGAAATATGTTTTATTTTGTACTTTTTAAAAATCATTTTTGTCCCTTGGAAAATGATCTCTTCAGGTAACTCTTCAGAAACGTTTCACACATTGTGCTGGAGCAATAGGTTCAGACTGGATGTTGAAGAGGTAACAGACCCCCATTTCCTAAACAACTGGAGTAGCTTTTCTTGCACCACTAAATATGCTGTAATGAAACTGTGTGTAGCATAGGGAGTCATTTTGTTTGTCTGATTAACTTGGCAACAGTGGCTTTTTCTTTATTCTTACCCCATATATTCCAACCACTGGTGGTGTGATCAGATTCATTTGCTCTCAGTGCATTGATTCCATGGTGCTGTAGAGGCATTCTCTGATTTCCAATCCTTTCCTAGCAAGAGTAGTGCTATCCACAAGTAAGAGAGAGTTATCAGTAGATTCCAGAGAACCTCGAAGTTTGCAGAAACGCATATAATTTCCAATGAGCAGAACAACAACAAAAACAGAGGACAATGGAAGATTCTCCCTCCAACAGTGAAATAATAACTAAATATGCTTACTGAGCCTAGAATGATTCTGGAGGGGGGAGGAGTAAACTAGGAGGAAGGGAGATAATATTTCAAGATTCTCATAGAAGCTGAAGAAATGAGGAAAATGCCAAAATATAACTCCTCTGTGGAGTTTAAGGCTTTCATGGCCGGCATCTATATTTTTTGGGGGGAGGGGGTTGGGCTATGTGGTCATGATCTAGAAGAGTTCCTTTCTGATGTTTTGCCAGCATCTGTGGCTGGCATCTTCAGAGAATGCTTGCCTGGAAAAGGATTGGGTATATATATTCTGTGTGATCGTGGGAAGGGAGGAGTGATTTGCATGTGTATTGTTCAGAACAATACACACGCAAATCACCCTCCCTTCCCAGGGTGACACAGGATATATATATACCCAATCCTTTTCCAGGCAAACATTCTCTGAAGATGCCAGCCACATATGCTGGTGAAACGTCAGAAAAGAACTCTTCTAGAACATGGCCACATAGCCTGAAAATCCCACAAAAAACTATAACTCCCCTCCCTGAATGTTTAAGTCTTTCTTATACAAAAGAGACATTGACCTTTTGATGATTGCACTGCCCACCAAGTATCTTGAGGAAAATCCTCAAATTAGTAGTGTCTCAAAATTACAAGATCAATCATTGCAAGAGGGAGGAGAATGGAATGGAATACCTTTGACGAGACCATAGCGTGTTGGCTGGAACCCTGAAAAAAAGCATTCCATGCTGGAGACCTAGTTTGTGATATGTCCACTTGTGCAAATGGTTAAGCCCTGCCATGTGACAGGCTAATCTAATCTGTTGATATCACCTGGGGGGGGGGGATAAATGTTGGAACAACTATTTAAGTGGTTAAAATACTCTAGCTGTGGTTTGTAATGCTGGTGGAGAAACATTTGATCTCTTCTTCAGTTGGCAGAGTGTCTGCCCACATTACATCTTACAGCTGGGTTACCTCTGGTTTCCAATTGCCTCTAGATACTGTCAAGATCATAGTAGGCTTTATTATTATGTTTAGTTTGCATGTTGATACAAATTTACCAAATGCATACTTTTGAATAAATATGGTCATAATTGGTAATGTACTTCCATGAATTTTGTATATTAGGAAAAAGTATATATTAGGGAAAAGCTCACACAAAAGTGTACACATTATATTGGATTGTACAATGAGATTATAGTACTGATAATCGTATGCAGAAAAAGCACATATAAGCAACATCAACTTTCAGATATGAATATGTAAAAGTGCATAGAATGAAATCATTAAATGTGTACATAAAAATGTGTGCAGCAGCAGAAAAGTTTCATTTGCTACTGGAATACAAGAGTTTGGCTGCTTCCACATTCCTCTGGCTGCATAATGGAACTAAGTAACTAAGAACAATATGTTCACAGGATCTCAGCACTGCAATGAAGACAACATATGTGAGTGATAAACATACCCCAATTATAGAAGCTTGCATAGCACATTGAAAGAGGGCTAATAATCATGAATAATAGGATGGATTACATAAAGGTAGTTGTTGGTATTAATAACAGGAAAAGCTTGATATCTATTAGCTTTTACTGTAATCTCCTTAGGGAAAGTAATGAAGGCTCATTAACTTACATCTTGAAAAATCCCCTGGACACTACACTGAAAGGTGGCTACACAGAAAAAAAATATGCCACAGAAAGATATCATGAAGAAAAGGGATGAGAAACAAGGGAAGTTTTAGCTTCTGCTATCCAGTTCATGGTCTCGGCACATGGAAGGGTGGAGAAAGGAGTTCTTCACTAAAATAGCATTTATTTGGGGATGTGAATAACTCTCAGTCTTGATTTTCTTGTATATTTCTCAAATCTACATGTGTTCTTATCCTTTGGTTGTATAACGTTGCAAGACATTGGGGCTAAGCAGACAGAACAAATGGAGCAATCTGTGGCCAGTCCAGCCAAGATTGCTCCGGGACTGTGGTGACCGGATGCCATAGTCCAGAAGCATCATCCCAGTAGCTGTTAGAAACATAGTGTTGTTACAGAGAGTGTTGTTACAGAGAGCAGGAAAGGATAATATCAAATATAAGGTGGTTGTGGATAATGGTTGTGTAAATGATATTAAAACCACCAATAAAAATGTTAAATATAGAAATATGTGTTCATGATTTTATGTGTATGTTATTTTTCCAAAATACAGTGCAAGCCTCTGGACAAAATACAGAAGCAAGTTATATGCCTCAGAATCAATTTTAGAAAGTGAGAAATAGATTAACTTGGCAAGAATCATTAAATTTCATCCCTATGTATGTTTCAGCACACAATCAAAATATTGTGGAATACATAAGTTATGTTAATCATTAACCCTACATGATTTTTTGTGTTTCTTGCACTAGAAAGATTTTGGATTAAATAGTCCTATGGTCTTTCCAACTGTATGATTTAATCTGATAATTCAGTGATTCTATGACTACATATAATATTGTATTCTATATATTCTATTACATTTTTATTTCTAGTTTCAAAATCTTTCCTTTATTCCTTCCTTTTGTACTAAGGCCAAATGCATTTTACTAACAATACGTTACCAATATTTATGGGTACAAATTTCTTTGAAACTATATACATATTATTAATATAATTACTGGGTATCCCAAATTATTATATTTTTTTTTACAATTTCAATTCCATATATATAATTGAAACAGTAAAGATAATTTTCAGAGATACTGTGCTATTGTAGGAAAGACTATATAAAATCACAGAATACGCACAACATAGAATCAAGTACTATTGTTACAGTATAAGAAATATTAGCATTTGGGTAAGCAAACACATTTTACTGATTGAAACAGAGCAGAAAATGGCACCTTACCAAATAAAAGTATAGAATATCTAAAATCAGGCAAAGTATTTTGGCACCAGTGAAAGCAAATCTTACAAGCACCTTCTTAGACTATATGGAAGCTGTTATTTGGAACAAACAAGAAGAAGATGGCCTTTAGTTCTGAGAAGGTTTTGTTAAAATGAACTGCTTGCTCGGAGAGAATAGACTGTGCCTGCTATCACTGGGCACATGATTAAGATGCCACTCTCCTGTTTCATTTTTTTATAGTAGTTCAAATTTGCCTACAATGTTTAGTTCTGCTCTGTTTCTTACTTTTGCATTCCAATAATCTATGGGATGAAACAGTAAAACAAGCAGGTTTCTGGCTGGCTTTGAGGTGGGGAGTTTAGACAATTCATGCCTTGAAACTCGCCAGAAAGTGCATCCAAGCTGTGCTATGGGGAGAAAAGCCAGAATAAAAAGGAGCTGGATTTTCCCACTTTTTCTCAGAAAGTATGCACATTAACTCGTATGTCTAAATGCACTGATGCCAGGGCAGCTTTAAAGAGGTACTCTTTCCAAACCCTGACCCTAATTATGCATGTAAATGCCCCATCAAAGGAGTACATTTAAAAAGGATGGAGCTGAACTAACCAAGAGGTCTGAGTGGCAACACCCCAAAGTGAAACTGTGACACATCTCATGGAGATAAGTACAACATACACAAAACAGACAATCAAAGAGGGGTCATGAGGTGAAGGAGGTGGAGGGGGGGCTAAGGGGGGCATGACTGTACCTTGCCAGCATATGTATGGGCACACCTCTGCTCCAATGCCCTGTCCTGGTGAAGTGCTGCACATGCAATTGTGTGCAGGTTCATAGGGAAAGCTATCCAATGAAATGGCAGTCACTGCAATTCACTCCTGCAAAGTTGCAGTAAAATAAAATGTACCCAGCAGCACAGCTTGAAGCTTCAGCCATGCGGTCATGACATATACACTCCTGCCACCTTGGGAGTGGACAGTGAGATTGGTGGGGTTTCAATGCAGCTTTGGAAGAGGCAGCTTCAAGCCTCTTTTTCATATCCATCTGTTTTGCCTCTTTGTTTATCAGCATGTCCTGTTTCTGGTGTGTGATTGATTTCCCCCTGGATGCCTGTGTAGAATCTTCCAGTTTCTTCCTCGTCTGGCTCTGCAGAAGGAGCATAAACTTGGATCAAGGTTATATTGCTAGATTTTCCTTGAAGCCATATTGATATTATGTGGTCAGATTTCACATTATATCCCCTGACTGTTTTTCTTATTTCTCATCTTACTATTAATGCCACCCTGTTTTGCTTTGATTATTCTTTCTAGAGTAAAACACTATTGCAATTATCTGGTTGAAAATGTACAATTCCTGTCCACTTTAGCTTACCACATGAAATATGTCTATGTCTAGGCATTCTATTGCTTGTTTTTATGATTTCTAACTCTCTGTGACTTATGCTTCCTACCTTTCATGTCCCTACTACATATTTTGTGCAACATATTTAGACTGTTATTTCACTTCTGTGCATGTCAGCAACATCTTTTTTTTGCTTGAATCCCGTTGTTTCATTAGACAAATAGTTACTTATCCTTGCCCGCTGCAATTCTTAGTGGTTGATTAAATGCCTTCCAACAACAAGACATCATATAACATTATATTTACATG
Organism: Urosaurus nigricauda; assembly: GCA_034509955.1. NCBI lineage: Eukaryota > Metazoa > Chordata > Lepidosauria > Squamata > Phrynosomatidae > Urosaurus > Urosaurus nigricauda. The sequence goes on from JAOEGL010000003.1 coordinate 135,599,578, forward strand.
ATACTACCTTCAATAGCTTTAGCCTTACCAAATAATCTGCTCTTTCATGACACCCTGAACAAGCTGTCATAGGCAATCCAGGATAGTATCACCACTTTGCAAGATCATAGCAGCACAAGGAAAATGGAATTATGATCTTTCTAGTACTTTCCAGGTGTGAGTTCTCCAATGACAAGATGCTCATTACTAAAAGTTTCAAATTGATCTGAAGATAATTCCACATCATCCTATTGTTCTCTGTCTTCGCTATGTATAATAGGCCAAATCATTGACACCTTCTGAATTGTCTCTTCAAGGATATTGAATGCTACATACAAGTAGCTAGATGTCAAAACCAGAATAGTCTGTTGAGTATAATAGAAACAATGTTCCTGTGATTGCAATAGTAGAGGAAATTGCTGCTACAATCAAGGAAATTGCTGCTGATCATGGGTCAGTACTGGTCTGGAGGAAAGAACATACATAATCTGACTCCTGTGAAGTAATAGTGTGGCAAAAGTAACACAAAAACTGGTATAATCACATCAGTAGATACTGCTTAGCAGTAGGTATTTGCACAAATGAGGCACTCACAAGAACCACTGTCAATGTATGAACAGTGGCAACACAACAATTGTGTGTTCTACGGGGACGATTATACAGTGTGTAAACTCACTCTCCTGTTTCTTGTTATGTCATACTACAACCAATGAAAGGTGGAGGTGTCCCTGTACAGAACATACTGAATGAGCTCTGACATTCTATAGAAGAAAGTAGGTGGGCTTTCTGAGGAGTTAACATTCCACTAATCAGAATTTATCCCCCACATCCAAAGTCATCCATAGATCTTTATGTTTTTCTTCCATAATTTGAGTATTGAGATTTGTGCAATCTTGTCCAATGAATACGTTACAAACATGTGAACACTGACCCCCCCCCCTCCCATTTCCAAGCAGTGGTACTGGTAGTTTTGAAAAATGTCTGAGTGAGATGTTCCTTGGCCACATGTCTACCCTAATGATATTCTCATTCTCCTCCTTGGCCACATTCACTTCTTGTTCATTTTCCTCTCAAAATCATAGAACTGGGGACCTATTAGTTCACTTCCAACTATTTGATGTTAAGGTCAGTGAACACTGGGATGACCATGTATCTTTCTTCCAGACCTCAGGAGCTTGAAGATAATGAATGAACCTCTTTTATTCTTTTAAAAACATTTTACATGTCATTGGGAGTTCTGACTCTCATATTTGAAAGAAAGAAAAGGGGACTTGTTTTTTCAAAACACAGTCTGGTCAGTTCAGAGATCCTTTGCTTGACAGTGATATCAGTCATGACAACTTTTTTTTTTCTATCCACAGAAGGAAAAGTAGAGGGAGGATCTTCAGAGTGAGTTAACTTGTTATCATAATCCATACACCAACACCCTATTTCTTTATCACCTAATGTGCCTGTGGCGGCCTATAGGCTCTGGACAATAAGATAATAAAATATTGAAAACAAGCATCTGGACCTTCATTTTCCACCCTGTGCAGCAAGGTGGGGCTAACCACACTAATAACATACAAACTACTATTTTGGCAAAAAGGGGACACATTTTTTATTGTTTACAGTCGGTAGCAGATTGACTTGATATGAGGCCAGATTGGGAGATCAGAATGGCATGTCAGCTGTTCAAACATCCAACTGGTCCAACCTCTGGCAAGAACCTGAACTGTGAGAACTAGGAAGCCACAAAGGGGAAAGCATGAGTCCTCTTACACCTGGGGAGAAGCGAGGTCACATTTCACAAGCCATGCATGCCCTTGACATTCACAATCCTAAAGTCACTGATTAACCCTAAATAATGGTTCCCAATCTCATTCCCAATCCCATCCAACCCCATAACCAATTCATTAAAGTTTTATATTAACAAGATCCCAATCCAACATAAAAGGGAAGGAAGCCACTCAGAAGCTGAATGGAGCCTAGCTTGATTGTGACGGTTTTATGGGGAGGAAGTATACTGGATTCAAAATCCTATCAGTAAGGTCAGTCACCTTAAACCCAACCCTTACTAGTCGGAAAATGTCCCCCTGATTGGCTGGCAGCCCTTGCCTTTCCAGGATCCCTGCCCCCCCCCCCCAAAGTGAAGTCTCCTAGGAAAAAGAAGCATCTAGCACCATGATCTGTCCTGTCCCTTCAGCTCAGAGCCCAAATGGGGAGCCCAGAAATGTCTAGGTAATTGTACATTACAGCAGCATGTGCATGTCCCAATATTAAAATTCATAAAATGAAATGAAAATGAATGGTTGACATGAATATCCATGTTGGGGTCCTATTCTTTAAAGTCTATTTGGCTTGCAGAACCTCTCAGAATTCTAACTATAATAATCCCTCTGTTTCTAAGTACGTATTGATAGTTCTTTTATTATGAAGAAAATTCTACTGTATTATTTCTGCAGATGCATGGTGAGTGTGGAAAAAGAGATTTATGAAGCACCACCACTATCATGGCTATTTCTTTAAGTACTGATATTTTCTATTTCTCACACTCTGATATCTCTGTAAGGTATACAGTCCTGGGCTGAAAATGGAAAGACTCAATTTGCAATTCCCATTCATCAATGAATGATTGAGGAATCCTTGAACAACCACTGTATTTAGCCTCATCACCTCAGGATTATTGTGAGGATAAAATAAAGTAGGGTAAAATGAAAATAATAGAACTATAGAGTTAGAAGGGGCTCTATGGGCCATCAGAGCAAACCCTCTGCTCCATGCTGGATCTCCAGATAAAGTATCCCCAACCTTTAGCTCTTTGAATGAAAGGTGGTATTGAAATGTAATGAATACACAAATAAAACAAGAGACATTAAATTAGGCTGTTGTATAGTCTGGATTGTTTGGATTATAGATTCCAGTCTTGATACACTGGCAAATCTTGATAGTTTTATTTGAAAGAGTGAATATGCAACTTTTGCTTTGGGACTAGTGAATGACAAATATTCACAGCATCTCCTATTCTCTGTTAAAGAGTAGCAATAGCCAACCAGCTGTGAAGCACTTCATTGTTGTGTCTATTGGTTTGTTGATAGAAAACTTAATATTACAAACCTCTTGGACATTAATCCTAACGACACCTCAAAAAGCAGAAATCATACTAACTTCAATAAATCTGTACCAATTGCTTTGATGAGTGGGCCAGAAAGACTGCTGATATGTTTATTTATTTGAGGGGTGGGAATGATGTATTCTCTTCTGCTTTATCAAAATACCGCAGGGATTTGAAGTCATCTTGCAGCTCTTGCTGTTTCTTTTAGTTCAGGTCTCTGATTCCTGGTCCCTTTATATTTCATAAGACTCTAATTTCTTTAGGGCAAAGAGCATTCAGTTTTATTTTGGCAAATGGTGAAAAATATGGGAATGAATTGTGATGTTCTGGAGGAAACTCAGGAGTTTGCTGCCCTGGAAGAACCTTGTAGAAGAAACTTATATAACAGTAACTCTTAAACTTCCAATTGTTTGAGGCATGAGAGAAGCCTTGTTGGGTTTATTTTGTGATTTAAAATTACTTTGCCCAGCTTCGAAGACATGTATTGTTTTGCTATCAAATACATATTGTACAAATCTGGCTGACACATTTTTCTCTCTCTCTCTCTCTCTCTCTCTCATACACACACACACGGAGAGACAGAGAGAGAGAGAGAAAGAGAGTCAGCAATAAATTTCCAATTATAGAAGGAGCCACATACACATGGAAAATGGCTGCTCTGGTTAGAAAAAAAAAGTTAAAAGTAATGATATTGGTGAATGCTAAATCTGTTGTGCATTTTACTCTACCAACTAGGAATTTTGAATCCACTTTAAGGATCAGCTTTGGAACTTTAAGTAACTCTTAAAATTAACTTTAAGTGTCTCGTCCATCATCTATTTTTCACTTGGACCTCCAGAGAAGCCTTCAGAAGTGAGTATCGCCTGTAGTTCTGCCTCTCCCCATCTCTACCCACTTTTCTTCCTCTGCTTTCTTGAGTACTGAGTATATGTGTGTGTGCGCGCCCATTGCTGTGTGTTTGTTTTCCCATTTAATAAATATTTGGACTTTAATTGGAGAAGCCTGTCTCCTCATAATCTCTTAAGGGATTATTTGGCCCTTTGGTATACACTAAGGGACACGGTCTCACGAGGGCATTGTTTCCCCTCCCTCTCAGCAATTTGAACCAATTAAAATTTCCCTAATCAGAGACTTCCTAACAGTGTGCCCACCATGTTGATGCCCCCAAATTAACTCATTGTTTCCATCAGGCCCACCTGGAAAAACCTGAGAACAATGGGGAAGGCTAAATTTAGGGTGGTGGCATGTCAGAATCCAAAAGGGTTTTGGCTCTGTCATTATGGATGAAATTGGGAAATGTATATATAAAGTCTGTATTGGTTGTGTTGGATAGATAGATAGATAGATAGATAGATAGACAGATTTATATGTATTAGTTGAGTTTGAATTTTGGTGCCGTTTTCAAAGAACAGTTGGGAGGAGTTTTACTGCAGGCAAAAATCAAAAGGCTGCATAGCAGTTACCAGGCAGGAATCAAAAGGTTACATTACAGTTACCAGGCGCAAAACAAAAGGTTGTAATACAGTTACCTGGCAGAAATCAAATGGTTATATTGCAGTTACCAGGCAGAAGTCAAAATGTTACATTGCAAACAGGAGGGGCTAGGTACCTCCAGGCTAGAAATAGTGACAAGAGGTCAGGGAAGGTTAGTATCAACTTAAATGCTGGCTGTTCACTATTGTCCTTGGTCAGCAATATTTTTGTTCTTTCACCAAGACTTTTGCCTGAATCCTTGTAACAGAGCTGATTTAAATAATAATAATAATATAAGCTTGTGTGTTATGGAGTGTATCTCAGTTATTAATGAAATGCTTTGCACGCAGAATGTTTGAAGCTGAAAAAGAAACCTTGGAGATATGTGTAAGTCACTGAACGCCTAGCCAGTTATCTGACTTGGTATGAGGCAGATTCCCATGGGTCTCTCTCTCTCTCTCAATCTCTCTCTCTCTATAAATATATAGTTTGTTACACACTATGTCTAATAGTTTCTCTGAATTTAAAATCTATGCTAAAATGTAGTGTTTCTTAAACAGATGGTCAAGAAAAAGAAGTTTGGCTCTAGTTCAAAAAAGTCATGGTGGTGGCTTCTATGCATATTTACCTAACCAACGGATGGCTATGCAGTCAAAGCTGACGGTGGTTACAATTTTGTATACATTTTTGTTCACAATTAACACTACTATAAACTTTTTGGAAGAATGTTTAGATCAGAGCATGTCACTGCAAAATGCAAATAAGTGAAAACTCGAAAGGATAATTAAAGATAGTTAAATTAATTTGTGTATTAATTCAGGAGGTTCATATTGAAATGTCAAATAAACTAGTCCCCCTTCCACCAAATACATACTGTATCATTTCAGACACACATGAGATAGACTTTTCCAATCATCTGCAATGGATTAGAACCGCAATTTCCACTCCATACGATTTTTCCTATGAAAATTCCATTGAAAATTAATACAGAAATATTGAATAAGTGTAAGAGATAATTTCAACTATTTTCAGTGGCTTATTCTTTCCTCACATGTATTTCTACAATATAAGTGCTCTTAAGGCTGTTCCAGAAGGAAGTATCCTGGACCTCCTTGTGGAACAACCTTACCTGTGAGTTCAAAGGGGCATCAAGAGGCTTGAAGAAGCAGGTCCAACACCCATGCACCAAGTGATTAGCCATGAATAGGGTGTCTAGGAGCTGTCATTGCTGCTATGAACTCATGATGGAAGAAATAGTTCTGCCCTTATCCAATTATGATGGTTGTTGCTGTTTTTCTTTGGGTAAGCAAGGGCATCCAGATGCCTTCCATGTAGATAATCTATGATTGCTATGGGCAATCATTGGCAGGGGACCAAGTGTGATTGGGCTCCTTGGCTTCACTTCTACATTTAGAGAAAGAGGAGAAAGCATCAGCCTCTTGACTATAGAAATCATTACTCTGTTGAAGAGTTATCCTTCATCAGCAAAATTATTAGATTTTAGTCATAGGTTGTGTAGTCCCTGCATTTCTGCCCAATAATAAGTTCCATGAAGTTTTGTGGAGCTTATTTTCAAGAAATTGTGCATTGTGTGTGTGTTTAAACATCTTTCTTACAAGGTATATATCTTTTTTAGAGCTTCATCAAGGCCATGAACTCAACTACATTTTTAATTGTTATGTAGCAGTATGCTAAATAATATTAAATTATTCACCAGATGACCAACATTATTTAGAAGCTCCACATCTGCCTTTAGCCTCAGACAAAGGTTAAGCTTTTAAAACCTCAGTTTCAAAGCCCTGCACATAGAATTTAAGAAACCTATTTCTTTATTGAAATAGCTAGGAATAAAATCTGGGAAATAGAACTTCATTTTGAATTGAATTCATGTGTATAACTAAAAAGCTGCTTTGAATAAATGCCCCATTTCTGAGTAGTATGATTACCAAAGCAATTCTGATTCCACTGCTTACTTCAGCTGGTTACTCGGTGAAAATCCAACATTGAGAACATCACTGGAAATTTGTATGTGAATATAGCTTATATGTGTGATTTCTATTTAATACAATTAAAGTGAATGTCAATTTTGTGGTTAATTTTTTTAAAAAAATTATTTACAGACTTGAGATTTGCACTGGGGTAACTGATAGGAGTCATAAAATAAAATGCAATGACCAGCATGGTGCTATTAATATTATAGATTGAATAGCTGTTTTAAAAATACAGAAAATGTGAATACTTGTGGAAAGCATTTTAGTAGCCAAACATTTACTATGCTACCTCAACACAAACTGCTTTGTGATTTTCAGTACATTAACACTTTTTAATTTTCCCCCCTTTGAACTACTAGTTTGAACAGCTACACATGCTTAAGTTCAATGCAGTAAAGCAGGATTACTATACAAATTTTCTGTTGTCTAAGCCTCCATATTTAACAGTTTCAGTGATGAGTATTTGGAATTCAAAATAAAAGTGATGTGAAATAATAAATAGATGTTCATTCAGCACTTTGGGAAAGAATGTGATCACCAATATACATGGCACCTAATATTTATTTAATATGTTTCACCCATTAACACATATTTATTTAACACATTCATATCCTGTCTTCTCTTCAGGAAGGTAAGTGGACAATGAAAAGTGATTCTTTGTGCCAATTGAGGTTCGAAACAGGTGGGCCAAAAGGGCCACCATTGTGGTATTCAGATGACACATGCCCCAAATACAGCTGGAAGCTACCCCAATGCTGCTATAAGGCAAAAGAACTGGGTCAAGAAGAAGAGGATTAAAAAAAATGCTCCTTTTGCTATTTGAGTTCCAAACCACAGCAGGGGCCTGAATTGGGGCCAGGTGCATATGATCGCTGCACCCCCAACACAGAGCCAACGTGGCCCTGCCATGGGGTTTTTTTGGCCCATCTGTTTGAGGCCCAGAGCACTTCAGCTTCTTTCCATCAAGCCCCCCCCCCCAAGAAAGGAATGGGACATATTTTGATCCCAATATATTTCTCTGGAAAGAAGTACCATCACCACAACAATGACAACAATATTATGAATTTCCTTGGATTTTTTTTCTGTCTTAAAGTTTTATTCTTTTTGGTTATAGAAGTAAACTTGACAAAAGGGAATGGCTAAGATTTGGAGACCTTGTTCACTATTGTTCAGCTGACAATGTTTTAGACAGGGCATTGTCTAGGCTTACAGATATTGTTAGGCTGAAACTTACGCCAGCCCTAAGCTAGCCTAGTCTGGTGAAGAATGCTAGGAGCTGAGGTCTAACAATCTCTGGTTTGATACCAGTTTAACTGCTGTTGCCATACTCTATCACCTCTCAAGCCAAATATGTGATTTTCATAATTAATATCTAGTATGAAACAGGACTGCAAGTCATGATGGCTTAATATATGTTTTTTTGGGATCACAATGACCCAATGAAGTTAAAAAAGCATCAGTGTCAGGTCATTTGACCTAGGGCATGCCCAGGCTAGATAAAAACAAAAAGACATACACCTTAGGTTATGCTAAACATGCCACATTCTTCCTACTTGCTTACTTTGCATTTCCTATGGGAAAGGAAATTAAGACAACGAAGGAAGATATTTGTCAAATTATCAGAGACCAAAATCCTGCTTTCCCTCTTTGAAGTTCCTAAATTTCCTCCACCTATCTGATAATCAAAGTTTGCTCCAGATCCATTCATGCACTGATGGCTTCGTGCTAAAACTCACTAAGGCCCAAAACACACAGGCCAAATATGATTACTTCCAGAGGCATTGGGGGCATGACATTTACACAATGCATGCTTCCAAAGCAACTGGAAGCTGCTATGAGGCTGCACCAAGCCATGAAAAGCTGCCCCAATAAGGAGTGGATTTAATTTGCTCCTGCTGGTGGCCTGACTGTGGCAGCAACTCATTTTTGGGAAGTGGGCCATGCGGTCACCACAGTCTGGTGTAATTGGGGCTGGAACAGCCAGAGACTGCCCCTTGCAGTATTCTTCCACTTTCATTTCCCCCTTCCCCCAAGTGCAGCTTTGGGCACTGCCCTAATCTTCGGAGTCCATTCTTTCTTGGCATTCTCTGGGTTGCTGTCTAAAGTTTTCAAAGTTTTCCCTCTATGTTTGTAAGCTGAGTCCATTCTTGTATGTTTCATTGTCTTGGGACACATTTCTAAATAAAAACTGCTTGGTTATTTGAAACTGGAGTTCTATTGCAGTCGTACTGGTATAAATAGGCATAGAAAATCATATAGCAAAAAATATCCACCTCTTGCAGGCCTCCATTTTAGTTAATATTCCCCAGCATTTTAAAAGAAACATTGGCATAGCTGGTGGGGCTCTCCAAGCCCCTACCATTTTGGGAACACTTCCACAGCTTCATTCCAGGATCTGTAATTTTGTGAGGTACCAGCACTCTTTGGCCAAAAAAAAAAAAAAAAAGAAAAGAAAAAAAAAAGACAAAGACTTTGTAAAACTACAGTTCCCAGGATTCCATAGGATGGATCTACAGCACTTAAACTGGTGTCAAACTGCATTATTTCTTATATGTAGGTGCACACTTATCAGGTTTTCTTCTGTATGATTTATGCAATAAAAGATGAACCTGTGGGACTGAAATGGGCCATCCTACAGATTAAAAGGCAAATGTAATGTGTTTTGAAGTGTCCTGCTCTTCTTTCAGCATAAGTGGGCTTTATATGATTTGAGAAAAAGCATTCTTAACATTTAATGGTATTTAAAACATGAACTATTGCTCACTGTTTAGTTATTTTACAAGAGAGTACAAGGCATTTAAGAAAGATAATATTTTACCATGAATTGAATATGATGATAAAAATGAAGATATGTTTTGTAAATACTATAGTGGTAAACCAGACCTCAAAATGTGAACTACGAAAAAGAAAAGATAAAGAAAGCAGTGGAATTCTGGATGTAACATGAAAGGAGTCTTAAGTTTTCTATTTCTGGGCTACAAATAAGGAAAACTATTTCGAGGATTTTGCTCCATATTGGAAAAAGAGAGAACATCCTTTATCATATACTGCTTAATTTCTGCTTTCAAAAGGAAAGTACTTAACATGTCAAGTAGTACTTAACTGCATTAGCAATTCCATCCTTTTCAACAAGGATTAGCAATCCCTTCTTATTCAATGTGAATAGCAGACCTGAGAAATAAAAATGCAACTAGCAGAGAAGAATTTGATTTTGCTGGATTTGTGCTTTTTATTGTAGAGCTAAATAAAGGACTGACCCATTAAAATGAAATGATGGGAGAGAGGGATATGTTCTATGAATTTATTTTGTCCAGACACAAAACTGACAGAAATAGATTAACCCCATTGAAACCTGTACAATTTTGTAATATCTCTCAAATCTGAATTAAGATTGGTGCCATAATTTGAAGTGAGAAGCTAGTCACTACAAGGAAGGAAGATAGATGGAATTTAATGAGGTATTTACAAAGGTATTTCTGTATCCTGTTTCTGTATAGGACTAACAGTAGCCTAGTTCTATTTACAACTAGGCTGTTTGGTGCCCTTTACGTGAAAAAAACAAAAACAAAAACAAATAAAACACCCAAGCATTACAAAGTTTGTTAAAGTTACATTTGAAGGAGAGAGGGAGACTCCTATTATTATTATTTTCCCAAATGGTTACCACTTATATTTTTTATCATGTATTCTAAAATGAGGACAGATTGAAAGTAAAAACAGAAGAAGTGGCATTTAAAAAATTCATTAGCACATTATGCTTATATGGTGTTAAAGAAATTCATGAACGTGAGAGAAATGTAACCACCTGTCTTAATACAATCAAGACATTTTATGTTACATGGAGTTTAGATTTTACTATTGGAAGGATCAGCTGAAGAAATTGGAAATATACTCCAGAACTAGCAATTGTATAACATTTACACTATGAAAAATCTCAAAGCATAATGAATTTGGCAGATGCTGGGGAAGGTAGGAGTGCTGTCACTCATTCACTCACACAGACATACATGCACACACACACACACACACACACATCCAAAAAGCAAAGCTTGTTTTGCTTTTTTTATTTAACATCATTTTACTATTTAACATCATTTTACTACACCAGACCTGCACAACTTGGCACTAGGTATGGGCCAAAATTAAAATCAGCTAAACTTCTTTGGGTCCCAGATAGGTTTTAATTAATTATTATAATTAATTAGTAATTATTAAAATAAGCAGATGACCAGATGTCATAACCAGAATGGAGGCAAGGCACTGCTAAATATAGGACATTCAAGAACAATGTAGGGCATACAAAATAACAGCTAAAACCAATACTGTTGCCTTTGGGCGCTGGTGGAACCTCAAATCATGTTGTGGGGGAGCTCTACTGGAGGGGGCCCCACTGGTGGGGCCCTTTGGGGATTGAGGCAGCCAAACCTGCATGAAACCTGCACTCATTTTGGTGGGAAAGTTTCCATGGTTTTCCATGAATTGGTCAGAAGTATATCAAAAGTCAAATATTTTGCAAATCATCTGACCAAAGAAGCAGGCTCATACTATATACTAATAATAAAGTCTGGTTTTATAGATCTAAGTTTCCCTTTCTGCTAAACATGGCCAGTGTCAAAGGGAGAAGATGGCGAGCATAGTGGTTTTGTTTGCTTATTTGTTTGTTTCCTTCAATGTGATTTGCAATGCTTATTGACACATTAAATAGGATTCACATTTATCCACCATTATTGCTGGGCAATAAGATCCAGTCAGCACTAGCAGGAGGAACCAGAGGGATATCTGAGAGAGTCAGGAGTCCATAGGCCCTTTCTTAATGGATATGAAAATGAACATAATCTGAGATCTGTTTACTGAAATTCCTGACTAGGTTCCCATTTAAGATCATGGTGTTCCTTTCAAGACCACACTAGTAAATGCCTTAAATACTGCAATGACACTATTTGTTCTTCTAATACCTCATTTTTCCTCCTTAAGGAAACCTAAAAGGTTATTTATAGTGATTATAAATCCATACAACATGGGTTTAGACTATCTAGTAGACTGTATGGGGCTTTACAGACTGCCCAAAAAGGGTGGTCTGGAGCCTCCTCTATTTACTCCGCACTATTGCTGCAGCAACCAAATGGAATGGCGACAATGTGGAACAAAAAGAAGCACAAAAATGTGTATCCTTTTTGCATCACATTTGCAATGCAAGAAGCGCCAGAACCTTGTAGCACCCTGCTAGTCACTTTTCTCCAGGATGAAGAGGAGTGATTAGTCAGCACTCTTTGGCTTTGGTCAGTCAATGGTCTACAAATCCATATAACAGTCACATTATCTCGTCCATATTTTACTAGGGTTTTTTTTTTTGTTTTGTTTTTGGTTTTTTTGTTTTTGGTTTTGTTTTTTTTGTTTTGTTTTGTTTTGCAAGGACAGCATGGAGGACATATCAAAGGCCTTATTAAATCAAGATACCCTAAATCCACAGCATTCATCAACTTGGAAGCTCAGTTGCAGTTCAGGAAAAATAATAATAGAAAAACATTAATGATGCTCTATACAATAAGTTGTTTTTGCTGCTGTTGTTTTATTTATTTTTTCCAATATTTAAGAAACATGTATTTTGACTATTAAAAAAATCTATTCCATTTCCAAATCTAAGGTCTCAGACTTCCTCTTTTATTCTCAGTTTTTTATTGTCTTGCATAATGCATATGATAACATGTATACAAGAAATGGAAATATTTGTTTCTTCTTTTCTTTACAAGAGAAAGGAAGAATTACTCTTTTCCCTTGTGTGTGTATGTGCCTTCAAGTCACCTCTCGATTTATGGTGACCCCATGAATTTCATAGAGTGTTCTTAAGCAAGGAATACTCTGAGTGTTTTGCCAGTTTTTCCTTTGAGATACAGCCTACAGCACTTGGAATTCATTGATAGTCTCCTGTCCTAGTACTAATCAGGGCTTGCATTGCTTAGCTTCCAAGATCAGTTGGGATCAGTTGTCTTTGTAGTATTTAGTTTCCTTTGTTTTCCTTTGTTTTATACCAACTTGAACTAAAGCTTTGAAGGGCTAACAAGAGTTGGATGAAGCCATGTTTGGCATGCTCCCTACCATTAGAGAAAGGAAGAAGATCACCTTAGAGGAAAGACAAAGGAGAAGGGAGTGGCAGTAACCTCTCAGCTGTTCCTCTTAGTCCTAGAGTATTTTGTATGTGTAGTGCTTACTAAGCTAGACTGTTGCTCTCAGACTGAGGATGCTATCCAAGAGCTGAAGCAATTTTCAACTGTAAGTACAGCTGGTCTCTAGCTATAGAACAGGAAACAGGCACCATTTTGTCATCTGTCTATGAATTATCTTATGCTTTTCCTGCTCTAGAGTGCATGTCATTATGTTAAATAAGTCATCAGAAAGTATGAAGTATTTTTACCATCTTCCATTGGTCAGTATTATAGTTTATTTGTATACAAGATTTATTCTAACCGTCGGGAAATGATCAACCACTAAAATCAGTTTGTTTAGCTTTGCTTCAATATACAATGTCATGTACATTCCTGCCACTGTTAACATCGCTCTATCTTTAATTTTTACTGTGAATAAAGCTTCACTTAATCTGAAGAATACCAATGAGGATCTGGACACTTGATGGATCAGTTTATCTGTGCATTATGCATATTGAAAGAAAACTAACATAATAAAACTGTTGAAGCATACAAGTTAAGGCAACAACCATGTGAAATCATGACTGTTTAAGGTCACCTGAGACTTAGTTAAAGCTGATGTATTAGTAGTGAAGTATTAATAAAGTAAGCACTGCTGTTTGTCATGGTTGCTAATGTATACCACTGAAAAGAAAGAGCTAACAAGAATGCTTCTCTATAATTGTTGGGCTGTGCTGCAGTTCTGTGCTATAATAAGACCATCACTTTTCTTCATCTTTTAGTACTTTATAACACCTCAGTGCACATAAACATACAATTATATTAAATGATCCATAAGCATTCTTGGAAAATGAGTAAAATAATACAGCATTGCACTGTGGTTCATAATGTTAAATAAGAAAAAAAATGAAAATCTTTTCAAGCAAGTTCCCATTTCCTTTTCTGAAATGGTAGTGTCCTCAGATAAGCACCAAGGTCACTTCTGAGCTCACACAAATTTTAAACACACGCATACATTACCACTGATCTTTCAAAGAAACTACTTATTGTATTTTACCAAAAGATGTTCCTGAATGCCTGGAACGTATGAAACAATGAAATACAATCATTTGGAACAATTATCTACAGTTACAGTGAAAGTTTGTGAAATTTTGCTAGGGTTAAAAATCCCACCCTCAGTCCAATATTCTCCCCTCCCACCCTTTTTTAATATTATTGAGAATAATACATAATCTTCTGGATTCTGGATTCAGATTCTGGATCTTGTTTATCCTATAACATCTTCATCTCAGTTACAAACCCTTTTGTCTTCCTCTGTCTTGCTTAAGAATGGCAAGTGCCCAGATGAGTATATGTAGTCCATACTGATGTCCAGAAATCCAGAGAGAGAAAATATAAAAAAGATATATAGAGATAAAAAGATTATTGAGACTGTTGTTTGTGGGAAAGGAATAGCCTTGATTGTGCTGTATTGTTGTAAATTGTCATCAAGTCCACTTTGATTTATGGCAATCTTATGAATGAGACTTCCAAGTCACCCTATCATCAACAGCTCATGTCAGGTCTTGGAGAATGAAGGTAATGGCTACCATTATTGAGACCATCCATCTACAATGTGATTTTTCTCTTTTGCTACTGCCTTCCACCTTGACAAACATTATTTGTCCTGCTGAATCATGCCTTTGCATTTGTCCTACTGAATCGTATCTTTGCATGATATGTTCAAGGTACAAATAGAGATGTGATTTAAGGAGATTATCAGATACCTGAAAGTGATGGGAGCAAAGCAGGAAGCTCCTATCACAATTTTGTGATGGGGCAAGAAAATCAGATGATGTCAGTTGACATCGCCATTATCTCATCCTTGTCACATCCATGGGGAGGAATTCTTCTGTCACTTTTCATTAGTGGGAAACTCCCATTAATGAAAAGTGATGGAACAATTCCTCCCCATGGACAGGACAAGGATGAGATAATGGATATTCATTAAGCATATGGAACATTGGTTACTCAATGTTGATAAAGTCTTTAAAAAGCTGTGAAACATGGCAACTTCTTGATCAAGGTGTAAGAATTTTAATTTTGCCTCATTTGCAAATGAAGTAAAGGGACAAGACCTTTCAAATGATAATTCAATGATCAGGGTTTTTTTACTTTATGTAAACAATTCAGACAGGGTCCTACCAGGAAGAACACACTAATTGGCTATTTCTAGTTGCTTTGCTAGGATGATGGGCCTGCCAAAGGAAAAATTCTAGTAAAGGCAGCCTAAGCTATAGGCAGTTTAAGCTATAATTGTATAGTTTAAGCTATAAGAGCAATAGAAGCATGCTAAGCTCATATGTATCAAAAAGGTGGGAAATTATGCATGAGGCTCTCCAGATACAGATTGATTGCAACTCCCAGGAGCTACCACCTGCATTGTCCATAGGCTAGGAATACTGGGAGCTGCAAATCAACATCTGGAGTAGTGCACTTTGCCCACCACAAATTTATATTGACATGTAATTTATATAAATCCCTCTTTTATTTTATTTTTTTATTTTTTTACTGTGTCTCTCATTATGCTGTGGCCGTGGGTCTGTCAGGAGCAGCAGCTTAAAATATCTAGAGGTTCACAGTCCCCTCCCCCCCAGAAGACAACATCTATGCAAAAACAAAACAAAACAAAAACCCTACTACAACTCCCATTGATATGGTTGATTTCAGAGATATTCTCTCCAAAGCAAGGATTAAGCAGGGGGGGGGGGTGATGGTTAAACACATGGATTTACATAAAATAAACAATTTCCATAAACTCTGCAAGAATATACATGCTGATTAAAGTGCCAGCAGTGTTCTACAAAGGGAGTGTTGCCCTAAAGGAAGTTCCCCTTGCAATAGTCATAATTTTGTTTTTATGTTCACTGATCGTCCTTACAGATCTACTAGGCTGACCCATATATAGTAGGTTACAGACACCAACCTCCAAACATTTTGGTATTATAATTAGTTTAAATCCTTCTCCAGCAGTTGGATGAAGAAATGCCTTGACCTCCAATTTTTTACTATGGCTGCATCTGCAGGCAGAAATAATGCAGTTTGACAGCACTTTGACTGACTGAGTACTTTGGAATTCTTTGGTTTGTAGTTTTGTGAGATTTTTACCCTTCTCTGCCAGAAAGGCCACAGCAAACTACAAACCCCAGAATTCCATTGTGTTCACCCATGTTAAACTGGTGTAAAACTGCATTACTTCTGCAGTGCAGATGCAGCCTAGAACAGGCACATCCTACACATTTATAATACCCTGTTGTTGAGACAATGATTGAAGTTGAGGTTATGACATCATTGTGAACCATTTTATACTTTAAATTAGATGCTCTCCTATATGCTATGATGGGGAATAACTCATAGTTCTTAATTAGTGTAACAATGAGGCTTGACAAACTGCCCAAAAAGGGCAGTCTGGAGCAATCCCTCTTTGCTATGGGGTGTTGCTGCAGCAACCAAATTGCATGGCACTGCTGCGCAGCAAGAAAGGAGCACTCACAAGCAGCTCCTTCCTTTCTGCTCTGGATTGGGGCCAGGGCAGCCTCACTGGCAGCCCCAATCTGGCTTCTTTCCAGCCCAAAGAGAAGTGGCAAAATGCCACTTCTCTTTGGGTTGGAAAAGGGGTGTCTGTGCAGCTTCATGCCCCTGGACACCCTGGGAGGCATGGGGAGAAAGGGATGGCGCCTGTCTCCTCAGGATTGATCCCATGACCTTGTGGTTGCCATGGAAATGATCCACTCTGCAAAGGAGCTCTGTTTCAGAGCTCCCTAAAGGAGATCTTCCCCAAAGAAGCTCTGTTTCAGAGCTCCTTTCTGAACTGTAGCCAAGCCGCTGTAAGCAGGCTGGGGCAGCACAGAGACGTCACTGCTGCACTGCTCCGTTTGGACACAGCACAGCAGCGACATCATCGTTCCAAGACTGAATTGTTCCAAAGGAGTTGATTCCCTCTAGATGCAAAGTAAGCTTCAAGAGGGAACCCAGGGGAAATCAACTTCCTTGGAATGATTCAGCCTCACTAAGAGGCAGCTGCTGTTTCCATAGCAATTGAGGAGCGATTTGGGGAAGCGCTCCGGACTTTCAGACACTCCCCTGCCTGAATCTTTTAAGGACATTTCAGGCACCTTTCAGGAACCTTTCAGCCTGGTATGAAAATCTTCAATGTAAATCTTTGGTTGTCATTATTTTTGTTTTCTTAATGCTGAAATGTAAACCTACCTTTCCACTTTCTTCCTTCAATATCTTCAGTAATCCTTCCAAGGCTTTGCTGTTTTCATCTAGTGGTAGAGTATGTTGTCATATCTTAAAGTATACGTAGAGTATATTTACGTAGAGTATATTTACATATCTTAAAGAGTGGACATTCCTTCATCCAATTTCAGTCTTTCAGTCTAATCCTGCTTTATGTGCAATATGTTCAGTGTGCAATTTAAACAGATAGTGTGATAAAAATCGAGGCTTGTCTGAGCTCCTTGCCAGTTGGAAAACATTCATTTTCTCCATATTCTCTACATTGTCTCAAGCATTGGTTACACATCAGGATAATAAAATGTTGTGAGGCCCCCATTTCTTTAAGAGTGATCCATAGTTGCTCATGGTCTTCTATACTGTCAAAAGCTTTGCCATAATCCATACATAACAAGCTGCCTTTCTCTTAAAATTCTTTTAAATTTATTTTAAAATTCTTAAATTATTTTTGTGACCATGTCTTCTGTGATCTGGATAATGTTCATCCTACCCAGATAATTCTATTTGCATTTTTAACCTGCACATTAAATATAAGATGCATTTACTGTCAAATTTTGTTGGTCATTATCTGTAGCAAAGTTAACAACTTTAGTTTGAAAAAGTGTCCCATTTTCTGTGGCTTTAAGAGCACAGAATATTCCTATGGGAGACAATGCTGTCATCATTGTACCCTCTTGCCTCATGAGAGCATGCAATCCCACCATTGTGGAAAAATAGTGACATTGGGTGTGTGTGTGTGTGGGGGGGGTATCTATCTATCTATCTATCTATCTATCATTCTGATTTTCTTCTAACCTATCCACTCCTACTGATTAATTTAGATACTTGGGATCTAGGGTGCTCATGCTTCCTTTGCTATGGATCAGACCAATTGTGTGGAAAGGTGCCTTGCTAAGGCTGGCCATTAAGGAAAGTCACATTGGATGTAGATGCCATATGCAACAGATTATGGTGTCACAGCCAGAACAATATTTAGGTACTAGAGGACAGAGCTGCCATTTCCTATATTCCCCTGTATCATTCCATCTGGAGAGTTTTCTTTGAATATCTTAGAAGATTTGTCTAAAATATTTAAATGACAGCCCATTCGGCTTTTGTTTGTAGAACAGAAGTGCCATCTTGTCCTCGGTTCACAAAATGCTTTGGGACTATCATATTCTCAGTAATTCTATCTTTTTCATCAATTATCTAATCTGTGGGATATCAGTCATTTTTTAAAAAAAGTATGTGGCAGTCCTTCATACATATTATTGAAATAATATCAGCGGATGGCAGCACAATTTTCAGTAAAATTCCTTACAACAAATCTTCAGTTTTCTGTTTTAAACATGGTTGAAGAATTTTCATTCCTAATCTAGTATACATTTATTTTATTTTTATAAATGATATTATGTCAAAAATAAGTCCTATTACTAACAAAAAATAAATGAAGAACAATATACAAATAGTTGAAAAATAATGTGCATAGTGATACATTTTGTGTGTGTGTGTGTGTACGTGTGTGGTTATTACAACTTCCTGACTACATTTGCAGTAATTGGCTTCTTTAAATATATTGTTTGTAACATGCCATGGTACAAATATAAGAAAAAGGATGATCAATACAACTATAATGAAAAAGTGTGATTGCTGATCCAGTTACATGAAGATTTAGAATCAACACAGTTTGACAACAGATCAAAGAGGCTTGGAACATAAGAAGAAAATAAGGTTTTGTTATTCTCTGAAGCAAGTGTGAAATGAAGTACATGGGGGTGGATATACGTAGACACATTCCAATTGTACTGTGAAGAATTTTAGAAGCTTAATCAACTGCCATTGAAAATCAGCATCTTATCTGTAAAGAAGTTTTTCACAACGTTTTAAAGAAATATTAAATAACAACTTGGAAAAGAGAAAAGAAAGAAATCACTCAAATGGCACAAATCTCATGTGTTAGCATATATATTTAGCACATATCCCAGATATGTTGTGTGGTCACATGACTTTTTTTTAAGAAGTAAACATTTCAGTATGGGATTAACCAGAATATTAGACCACCATTCCACCCAGTATTGTGTGATTTCAGAAGCTTAGCAACTTTGGGCTGTAACTCCTTAGATGGAATACTAGAATATTAGGGGTTTCCAAACAGACACTTGATAAAAATCCTGTCTGAAACTGCAGGGAATCATGGCTGCCAGTCAGAGTTGTCAGTACTGAGCTAGATGGACCAATGGTCTCCTCTTTAAAAGGCAGCTTCTGATGCCCCTCACTTTATTCATCACCTCTAAATATGGGGAGGGAGACCAACCTCTTTCCATCAAAGTGCTTCTTGTTTTCTTTCCTGGGCAGAGGATGAAATACAAGCATATTCATTATTAAGCACTGCATATAATTGAAAAAAAAGATGTCTCCCCCGCCCCAACACAATGTTCATCTGTGCCATTTCTGTCACAATTGGTGACTTGCCTTATGACTGAAAGGTGCATGGAAACATGCAGTTGTTGTGTAGGAGAATAAGCTAGTGTGTATCTCGAGGAGAGAAGAATCAGAAGAAAACAGGAGACTTTTCCACATCTGCTAAAGTCTTCTTAATTCAAAGTCTTCATGAATTATGTAATATTTTAAATATTATTTTTAATACTGCTTTAAAAATTCAGAAAGAATTTAGGGTGGAAGAATAAAAGTTGCATGGCAGCAGAGCCTGAAAAGTTAATTTTAGGAAGAATGGAGCCAACAGCAGCCTCCTACTGCTCAATTAGGGGTGGCTTCAGCATGTCATTATGTTCAACTCTTCTCATACAAGTGACTTTCCAAGTTCCATACAACAGAGGTGGGCCATTTTTCAGTTTGCTGGATAAGAACCAAATCAAAAAAACCATACCATTCAAAATCCCAAGCTTGCTAAGCAGGAAGCAATATGTTTGATCATTATTTTACTTCTCTAAACTACTTTAGTCTTTTATCAGACTAATTAGTTGCCTAATTTGTAGTTGTCATAGAAAGAGTACAAACCTGAGCACTGCTCAATTTATAAAGGATAATTTCTTTATTTGATATAATGAGTGACAGCTTTCTTTTCTTCTCATGTCTTTAATTGCCTATCCATTTAACTGTAGCTGTGGGGGTTATTATACTATCAATAGATGCTATGTAAATTGAATTCCCTCTTCTACTGAATATTCTCTTCTACATTGAAATCTCTAAGCTTAACTTATTAGTGATCAACTATCAGAAATAGCTGTCTTCAGACTTCAGGAAACAAAACTAATGATTATATTTATGCTAATCTTACCTAGGCATGCATATATGAACTTGTCTTATAGAGCATCTTTTCTTTTCAGTTTTTTTAATGCAATATAAAAACATGTAAAGGAGCCAGAAGATCCATGTGTAAACTTTAACATCCCAAAAAGAATGAAGAGACGTTGTGTAGTTTCCATCTGCTATTTTAAGCTGTGTGTCAAGAAGATGACAATTCCCCCCCCCCACTGTAAACTGTGTGTAGGTGGTGTGGATGTGGGTGTGTAGGTGTATTTCCTGAAAGGGGTGTGTCCACATGATCCATCTTCAAAGAGATAGATGAGGCATACAAATAAAGAAATTTTTATCTCATACAATGAACTGAGCATCACACATCTGTCCAGATTTTTCTTGAGTTGCAACTTCCAGCATTCTTCAGTAGGAATGCTGGCTAGGTTGGCTAAGGTTATAGAAACTGCAGTCCAACAATATCTGAAGGGTCACATGATTATCATCCCTGATTTAATTATTCTTATTTTGTAAATGTAATGACAGTTACAAAGGAGTTTTGAAAAGTTCTCAGTCTAAACCACTTACCAAAATCCAAGTGTGATTTTGTCAAAGTAACTAAAAACATGTTCTTTTGTATTGTACATTACCAATTTGCAGGATCATAGCTCTATTTTTTTATTTTATTTTATTTTTTTAAATAGAACTATGTCAAGGAAAAGTGTGGAATTATCACATGCTGAACTCTGGGATATCATGAGGTTCCTGTTTCTGCAGGAGAAAACT
Organism: Urosaurus nigricauda; assembly: GCA_034509955.1. Classification (NCBI taxonomy): domain Eukaryota; kingdom Metazoa; phylum Chordata; class Lepidosauria; order Squamata; family Phrynosomatidae; genus Urosaurus; species Urosaurus nigricauda. The sequence continues at coordinate 135,620,556 of JAOEGL010000003.1, forward strand.
GCAAAAGAAATCCATGAGTGTATGATACAAACACTGAGTGACAAGCTCTTGACATAGTCAGTTGTGAAGAAGTGGTGTGCCCACTTTCAACATGGATATTTTGAGAACAAAGAAGCAGCAAGGTCTGGGAGGACTGACTTGATTTCTTCCAACAGAGGTGAACACCACTGGCAGGTTCCATATTTCACAAGCTTACCTACCTTTCATTGTCAAGAATTTCAGTAGTCGTAGCGTCCATCACCAAAAGATGGCAGAGGTGAGACAGGTTCAACTTGCTGGTATTCAGCAAAATTGCCAAATGGTCACATTGTAATTTTTGTTCCCCTTCCATATAGCATGATTGTGGCCAAAAGCTTCAATATGTTTTATATTCTGGAAATTATATTACCCAGTCTTTCAGGATGTCAACTTCAGAAGGACACACTAAAGGGTTATGTTGGAAACCAGCTGGTGGTTGTCTTTATCACTTTGCCTGTGACAGTGCTGCTTGATTGGGGTCACTGTAGATAGAATAAAGGCTGAACAGGAAATCTCAAGGAAAGAAGGATTAGAAAACAATTTGTCTCAAAAATGACACTTACAGAAAAAGAGAAAAGGAAAGCCCTCAGAAATAACAACTCACCTAAAAAGGTCTTCATAGGTCCTATGGGATAAATAGGGATTAGAGTTTTCAAGCTGTAGTCTATGCTAATTTCTCTCTCTGTGTGTGCATGTATGTGTGTTAAATGATTAAAGCACGCCCTGTGCGGAGCTTATGCTAAACAAGTTCTCAGTACCTCACCCTGGGAAGTAATTTGACAGTCTGAAGCCAACTCTCCTGCAGGGAGTAATTTGTAGGGATGAACCAAATTCTCATAAAAAATTGACTCTCACATTGAATCTTGTGCAACTGACTAACTCAGGATCTCACTGGCACTTAACAGTTTAGGCAAACATCTGGAGAAGTCAGGCCAAGGTGGATAGATTTGCTATGTCACAAACTCTGCAAGCCACTCAACTGTGTGAGACATAGGAGAATTACAATGACAAAATATTAGAGTTTGCGAAATAAGCAGAAAGTTTTGACATCTATATGGAAGACTAATTGCTGTTTAATACTGGACAGATAAAACTCAGTGAAACTGCAGTATGTTGAGATTCTGATTTCTATCTTGAAAGTAATTGCAACTTGAGTCTATATCGGGTTGGGAGGGATTTTTGCCGCATGCATAAAGACTCATATGCATTTTGTGAGAGTGTTTAAAATATACACCTACGTTGTGCACATTTTGAACACTTTTTTGAAATGTGAGCATGTTTTACCCATTGACTGAAGTGTGATTACTCACATTTTATGCATGTGCACATACTTCCAGGCATATTTTCCAAATACATTTATTTTGAGTTTTTTTTTTTTTTTAAGTACATCAATCATTTTTAAAACTGGGAAACATACAAAGTTTGCAGTGTAGATCTCATGATCCATTCCAGGAAGTGAAAAATGGCTGAATTCTGGTTTTAAAAACAGCTTTTAAAAAATAGAAGAGAGTCAGACCGTGACACTGCCCTACTTTTACCCTTTTAACACTCTTCTGACAATTATAAGGGCTTGGGTCCCAAGTGTCTTCCCCAACCCAATTCAGTATCTTAGGTAGTGTGCTTGCATTAAACAAATGAATCTCAAGTAATCAGACAAATGTACTCATGAATAATTAAAAACTGACGTATGACTCGTCATGTCACATGTCACCTTACAAAAAGTTACTTTCCCTGTAACTAACCTTTACACATTATTTCACAGTTGCAACTCTACTTATCTGGTATTTATGTTTTGACTACATTCTGGCACCTCTGCTCAATGTAACAGGGCAGCTTGTACCTAAACAATTTCTTGTTTTCTCCTGTTTGTTCAGTATTTTTCTAAAGACCTTCACTTAGCCCAAATGTTAGCCATCTTAAACTTTGGTTCAGCAGCCATCTTTGTTCATTCTGCATAATTAAGGTATGAACTAAATATTAAATATAAAATTTCCCCAGTTCAATAGAATCAGAGTCATCTGTTATAAAAATATTATTAAATAGAGTGGGCTCTTGGTATTCACTGGGATTTGGTTCTAGGACCAACACCAACACCACCCCCAGATACCAAAATCCATGAATGCTCAAGTCCTCTTAAAACAATGGTGTGGTAAAATGGTGTCCCATATTTGAAATAGCAAAATCAAGGGTTGCTTTTTGGAATTTCTATAATTTTTTATTATTTTCAATCCATTGATATGAAATCCATGGATATAGAGGGCCGACTGTAACATCAAGTTTAAAAGCATCTTGGGTAAGTTACTTCAAACTCAGGGTCGCTACATTAACACACAATTGCAGGCTTATCACAGTCCCATCTGGGCCTTCTTAGGAGAAATCCCTCTCCTGCCAGAATCCCTCTCTGATCCTAACTGACTCCCAGCCATATTACCTATCTGACTCTTACTGAAGTACTTCTTTCAGTCACTCACTCCTGCTTTTATACATCCCAATTCCCCTGCTGTCCCACTTCACAGTCTATCAATACCATCACCACCAACCCCTTTAAATATATATATAATTTTCCCTATCAATGTCAAGGTGATTTTTCTCTTCAAAAACAACCACAACAACTCACAAACAGCTGCAAATGTGGTGGTTTGTTTGTTTTTTCCTTAATCCCCACCCCAAGTTCTTCCTAGCACCCAAAACAATGGCCAAAAATCAGCCCAAATGATGGGTGGAAGTGATACAATATTACTTGTAGTGCTCCCAAATGCCATGGAAAAACCCATGGGGAGCATAGTGGGGTGTAAATCAGCCCCATACCCTTTGCAGTCATGCAAAGTTTTTTTTTTTGTTTGTTTGTTGTTGTTGTTGTTGTTGTTGTTGTTTTTTGTTACGTGAAACCTCCTTAAGAAGAGGGAGCATCTCTCTGACCACAATACAATTGAGGGCAGTGTCTTTATGCCTGCCCTCAGGCATCCCAGAAGCATATCCAGGAACAATGGGGCTTTCTAGATTGGCAGGAAAGGGAGACATGAAGTTGCCTTTTCCTTAATACTTAGCAGCTGCACTGCAAGTCCCAGGTGTATAATAAAAAGGCATAGGGCAGCTACACTGAGGAGGTGTGGGGACGACTTATCTAAAGTCTTTTCTGTTGCTCAGCAACTACATTGGAAGCTGTCAGGATGCTAGAAACACAGGCGGAGCAGCTGAACAGGTGGCAATGAATGGGGCTTTTGGCCGCACTGAACCTTTAATATATATATTTTTTGTTGTTGTTTTTGGTGCCGGCTGCGAACTGCACAGTTGCACCGGAACATCATACAGGCAATTGTATTGCCAGCTGCGAACTGAGCAGTTGCACAGGTACATCGCACATCAACTGTGCAGTTATGAAGATCTGTCAAATTACCATTGTGGTTTTGCTTCCCCTTTTTAAGTGTGCAGTTGCATCGGTGCACCATGAATTAAATTATTATTATTATTATTATTATTATTATTATTATCCCACCCCTTTGAGATCAATCGAGGCAGCTTACACATTAAAATACTATTACATCAATAAAACAAACTTCATCCCTCCCCCCCTTAAAAAGATATTAAATCTGTTACAATTTAAGTTTATGAATAAACTTCTTTATTTTATGAATGGATTGTCATTTTATGCACAGTTGCATAACAGTTACAGCATCCCAGAGTCCCTACTGAGCATGCTTAGGATTTGGATTAGGGCTGGTGCTAGGGTTTGGGAGCTTTAAAAAACTGCACAGTTGCACTGCAGCATTTAGACACAGCTGCACAGTTACACCCTTTTTAAAAAGAAGCTGGGGAAAGCAGCTGCTTTTTAAAGCTGCTTTTCCTCCACTAAAATGCAAAAGAAGTGCGTTCATGCCAAACTTTCAGTGTGTGTCATCTAAAAGCTACACTTTCATGCAGACATGAACACACCCCTTTTTGCCAGTCTAGATCAGCCCATTGAGTCCAGTATCTCTGACAGAATGGACCTTTGGTCTGTAATGGATGACACTTCTTAAATTATACTGTGTCTTAAATTCTACTGTGTGGTTATAAGGGCCCAACACCACAAGGATGCTGAGCACATATGTTCACAAATATCATTCATCAAAATTTCCCCTACATTATGATGGACAACATGCAGTCCACCAAATACTATTGTAATTAAACTCCCATCATCTCTCTCCGTTAAGTATGCTGGTTTTGTAATTGGAATTGCAATACAGTAATCTCTGGAGAATCACATTGCACCCATCCTTGCTGTCCAAGCATAAAAATTCCTGCTATACTTTATTTATATAAAACAGCTAAGTAGAAAAATGAGGGAGGTGGTGGCTCAGAGGTTAAGATGCCAACTCTGACAATTGCAAGATCAGCAGATCAGCAGATCAGCAGTTCAACGCCCAAGTGGTGCATGACCAAGTGAGTTCCCATCACTAATCCCAGCATCTGCCAGCCTAGCAGTTCGAAAGCATGTAGAAATGCAAGTAGATAAATAAGTACCACTTTGGTGGGAAGGTAACAGTGTTCTATGTAGTCATGCTAGCCACATGACCATGAGGTTGTCTTTGACAATGCTGGCTCTGTTTCTTAGGGGCTGTACAGATTGCCCCAAAAGAGTGCCCTCCCGGTGCCTGTTTTTCCACTGCAGGGAAACAGAAGCGGCCAAACTGCGTAGCTTCCTGCCAGAGGAAAAAGAACCTGCAAAAAGCAGGTTCTTTTTACGCCATGGTGGCATGCAGTGGTGGAGTAATGAGTGTGCCACTGATGCACTCATTATGTAAGTATCGTGCAGCACCGTGTGGATGCTGTGCAGTGCTTACATAATGATGGTGGCACCCATATAAATAGGGCACCACCATCTTGATGCCCTCGTCATGTGCTAAGGTTGTGGGGCATGTATACACTCCATTCCCCAGACAATCCTAACACATGACAAGAGCGTTTTGGCCTTTAGAAAGTAAGAGCACCACACCCTACAGTTGGACATGACTAGACAATCTTGTCAAGGGAAAAACTTTACCTTTTTAAGTAGAAAAATATGTAGTGCACATATTCTCACATATTATTTTTGAAGTTTTTTTTTTAATTGAAGCAGATTTGGAGATATATAAAATGGCAAAATTTTCATGATCTATTGTAGTTGGTGAAAACTGAGTGAATTCTCATTCTTAAAGTGTTATATTATATTGAAACTACCAACTAAGGGTACCTGTTCACACCAAGAATCACTATCTGCAGATGCATAAAAGGGGAAGAAATTGGTTGAGGTGCAATGTCTTTGAGATTAGGTAACATTGTTCAAAAACGGAAATCAATCTGATTTTTTTTTTAAAAAAATCACATTTTTGACAATTTTGCAGGGAAAACTGCTTTGAAATTTAAGATCACTAAGAGCCATAATTCAGACATCATAACCAGGATTCCTCATTTTGAATATCCCTCAATAGGGTTATCATCTAGAACTCAAGGTAAAGTGGACCCTTCCCATCCATGGCAGTTTGGACTTTGGGGCTGCTATACAGGGTAAAAAACATGGGTGGTTACACCCCATATTATTGAGTGGTAACAACATGCATACAGATGTTTCATTGTATCTGCCTATGCACACCATTGAATAATATGGGGCAAGGAGTTCTGTGGGTTATCAATCATGTATCAAAAGCTCACCAAAATGAAGAGTCCATGGTAGTTCCTTAGTCAAATCTATTTCTGTGGTTTTGTTGAATAAATTTTAAATATGTGTAAAATACTATTATACAATCATACAACTTTTTAGGTAATTCCATAGATATTTTATGAGAAAACTCAAGTATAATTGATTTATTTAATTATTGTTGTTATTTTTATTATTCCAATTTTTACATCAGGTTTTGTTTAAAGGGGAAAAAATAAGTAATTCAGAGTAGTTCATCTCTGCCCCCCCTCTCTCACACACACCCCAAGCCTATATTTTCTTTAAAATGTAGTTTGTGAAATCTTACACCCTGAGAGAGATTTTTCAAAAAATGGCACTAATGAGTGTCAAACTGCATCGCAAGGCAGTTTGAAAATTGTCCTATTAATTAATGGTGTAATTAAGCTTTTGTCATTGACATATCATATTTCTGACAGGAATAGATGGCCTATGTAAGCCTGTGCTAGGCAGCATTCCAGGCAGCTACTGTGTATAATGGATGGCAGCAATTTAATGCAGGTTTACAGTGATGGGACCACCTGCATTGGGGGAGAGCTGGCATCAGCATACCAAACAGTTCTTTGCACTCCATCACAGTAAAATCGCCTTAGCTTAGATTGATGGAACCCTCCTTTGGATGACACATTAGCTCTTTGCCATTAAACCATAAAAAAGTGTTTCTCAGTGCTTTTGTGACAAAAATGTCAATTAACTTCTAACTTTCATTTCCATTTAATTTTGTATTCCCCATTCCATTTGCATATTAATGCGAGCATGGTATAGAACAGTTAGATTAGAATACCTTGCTAAGGTTAATATCATGTAATGCATACTTATTGGACATAATAATTACAAAAAAACCATGAACTTTTGTGGAAGAATACATTGCAACAGTGCTATCTCTGAGGGGAGGAGGTGTATTATCAAGCTATCCATAACCAAAAGAGTAGGTGGCATGTTCAGTGGTGTTGACTAAAAATAGAATAAGAGCTGAGGATAAATTTCTAAGTGCAAATGAATGCAATATAAACCATTTTATTCTTTTCCTCCCTTGGCAACAGTTCTCTATTAATTCTAATATTAATAATTTATAGCCTAGTGCAGTTAACAAGAACTAAGAATTGAATCCAGAGGAGGAGGGGGAAAAGAACAGAATGCTAAAAGGGAAAAGAATGTAATGGCTAGACAGATTTAAACTTCCTTGCACTTACCTAGGTCATATGTTCAGATTTATTATTGTATGTCCAACATCATATCTTTGCAGTTGGCAGATGTAAAGAAACAGAATTTTACTTCAGGCACTGAATAACCTCAAATATAGTAAGAAAAAGACATCAGTACCAAGAAAACAGTATCACTTTGTAATGTCAAAACAAGTATTTATCTAGACTCAAAACGGGAAGAATTTCCAGGAAAACAAAACAAGCAGCAAAGGCAGAACTGTGCTTTTGGTAAGAATCATATGATATATTTATTAGAATGAAAAAAAAAAAAAAAGATTACAACTTTAATACTTGCAGCTGGGCCAACAGGGTTTTGGATCTAGTTATCAGCTGACCTGACTGCCAACAGAGAGTAAACTATTTACCCAGTCTGCTTGCTGTGGTAGATCTCAAGCAGCAGATATGGGCTTTTCCTGCTACGTGTGAGTGAGGAAGAGCCATCTGCCCCCAAGCTGGGTGTGACCCTACTTGTATACACCTCCTAGGGGCTCCCACCTACTGGTTATCAATATGCACCAGCTCTAGTTCTCTCCAAGCTGGATCTGACAGTTATGTCGAAATCACCCAAAGTTATGATTATTAAAATTTGAGGAATTATGCAAACAACAAAAAAATTATCAATAAAACACTCTCTGAGGAAGGGTAGGTAGAGAAAATAACTTTCAGCATGATGTGGATCCAAATAGGACTGGAGTAGACCAGAATGAAGTTTCCCTATGTTCAAAGCCTAGCCACCAACAGCCAACTGTGTTCAAAGCCTGGCCTCCAACAGACTTTCCTATAGCCAATGAAAATCAAATCAAGCCATATTTTATTTGTGCTGAGCAAATGATGATTGAATTATAACAGAGGCAATAGAATGCATACCAGTAGATGTACTCCAACATAAAAGCTTACCAATACTAATTCTAAAGCAATCTTGGCCAGAATCCTGTTGGACAGTTACAAATATATCTATTTTCATACATGCAAATGCAGCTCTAGCCATGCACTCAATATCAGAGGAAGCCCTGGGGGACATCGAACTTGCCCATCTCAAATGTGTGTGAACACAAACACAAACATGCACACACACTAATGAAACATGATTGATAATTTAACTGTACAGGGAACAAAGAGCCTAGTAGGCTACTTTACAGGTCTCTTGGAGCATACTGACAGACACAGATATCATATTGAAGGTCTAGGGCTAAGAAAACACACTGTAGATATCATTTTAATATCCCTTGACAGTACTTATAACATAATGGATGGATGAAACAATTGTGAATAGTGGATGAAAGAAAAGACAGACAGAGATCTCTTAGGCCCGATCTAGATGGGCACTCACAAACCCTAACATGTAATGGTGTCGCTGCCATTCCCGAACGCTGTTTAGACGGTGTTCGTAATGGCAGTGGCACAACTGCAGAGCTGGTAGATGCAGCTCCACAGTTGCACCGGCGAAAAGGCACCCAATGGCACCTTTTCTGTAAATCACACCACAACTGCGGCGCAAAAAAGGAGCATGGTTTGCCCGGTCCTTTCTTGATGCGGAGATTCACTGTGGTGTCTAGCTGCTGCGGTGAAGCTCCGCAGGAAAAAAAAAAAAAAAAACGGTGGTGTCAGGCCACCCCTTTTGGGTGGTCTGTATTGCCCCTTATTTAATGGCAATCATAGCACTATCAGAACAGGCAAAGAAGAGGCAACATAGTTCCAGTGTAGAGACTCTAATTCCAGATAGCCATACATTTGGCTATGTGGAGGGATCTTACTATGTGCCTTCCCAGTGAGAGCAATATATCATGGGAGGATAGGGAGGGAGGGAGGAAGGAAGGGGGCTAGAATCCTTTTTGGGAAGTTACCAATTCAAAACCTAGAGTTACACATGCAGGACTGTTTGGTATTCATGACCTCCTCACATTCCCTAATTTATGGAATATGTAGGGACTGCAAAAGTCCTCCAGTCTCCACTTTTCAGAAATCAGATGCTGTGATTGTTCACCTTGTGATTCACTTGTCACTGATGGCCCCCAATCCCTCTACGCGAGGGAATTGCAACAAGAACCATGTTTTTGCCTATCACAAAGAAGACCGTTCACATAAATTGGGGTGAGGGAGCAACTATCAGCTGTTTCTCAACAAATTTCAGTCAATTGCCGTATTTTTTCTGTTAAGCAGGGATTGGAGGAGGATTCAGGCCAGGAGTCACTGCATAGCCATGTAAAAACAATGATTACATATTCATAAATCCTCAAGAGCTTTCTGTTGTTGCTTTTATTTCAGCCTATTGGCAAGGCAGTTTAAAATTATATACCATAAGTGAAAAGACACAGTGCTTCCTAAATATTTCAGAACTGCAACTCCCATAATTATCACATTTTACTATACTGGTTACAATTATTAGAGTGTGAAAACATATGCATGCAGGAACAAGGCACTGCACTCTAGTGCATTGGCTTGCACATATTGGCCAGTGAGTGAGTGAAGTAAACAATTTTCCAAATTCATTTATTTGCATGAAGCCCAGTCTGCTAATATAGTTGGCTATTGCTGCAAGATTTTACATCCCACTCATCTTGATTTCATTAATGTCATTGCATTTAAATCTGCAAATGTCTTGGAGTGAGCAAGTACTTTTTCTTACATGCACCTGCTTGTAGATGGGGTTCTGTTGGAAGGCCTTCCTCTGTGCACCCCAGTGAGGGGACAATGTATTGTAGGAGGATGTGGAGAAGAATCTTGTCTGCTATTGCACTCCAGTTATGAAGTACCACCTCTTCAGATGCCTGATTGGTAGGCATAGTGCATCTGGTGTCATTCCAGTGCCACATCAAAATATGACCTTTTATTAAAGTCACAGGGGCATAATTGATTTCATCTTGTGTGCACACTTTCTATGGTTTGATTATTTTAAATTGTTTTACCCAGTTTTAAATTGTTTATTGTTATTACTTTAGATTATTTTTATTGTCTTGAACAGATTTCATTAAATTCCACCCTGAGGAAGTAATATAAATATTTTAAATAAATAAATAAATTCACAATTTTTCACACATGAAATGGAAATTCAAGAAACAATGAGAATCATCCTGGATCCTGGGAGCACAGCATAGAAAATTGCTTTCTGAAATGAATTGATCTTTTGTATTACAATGCTGTAAGTACCGTTTTGCTGTTATCAGTAATAAATATAACCTGCTATGTTGCATTTACATTGCTTATCATTTTAGTTTCTCTTAGTTCCTTCTTTGAAGAAAAAAATGGTTTTTTTTAACATAATGAATTTTAACAGCCACCCCAAACAATGAATAAAAGTAACTAGTAAGCATTACTCATTATACAACCTGTTGTGTGATTTTCAAATGGAATGTTGATATCTCATATGACAGGGACATTGTCATTTGTAATATATGCATTTTAAGCTTTACTTAAGAGAGTTGGCTTTTAAAAAAAAAACTGTCAAGAAGGAGAAATTCTATGGAAAAAAATTGTTTGAACTTACTACAACCTAGAGGTTGTGGGCATCAAGGAGGTTAGAAGCGTTCATGTCAAGGGCATGGTGTATCTGTTCTCATTTAAAGTTCATTTCAGACTTTAAAAGAATTATCCAAGGTTCTGAACCTACTTGAAGGACAGCCCTCAACACCTTAGATAGTTCCTTTAATGTCTGAAATAAAACCCAAAGTGCATTTACTGCACAACTGAGATAGAAGACTTTGGCTGTTCCTGCACTGTACATGCAGATGTAATGCAGATTTCATAGCAGACACTTTCCGGACACTTATAATTTACACTTTCTCAGTGAAAGCAACATCCCAGGCATATATTGTACAGTCTTGTTTGATATTCTCTGTGTCTAGAATAATTATGCCTCTCAGACTCATAACTGAAGAATAAAAATAAAACAGTCTGCTGCAGAGATAGCTTCCAGGTTTTCAATCACAATAGCAGAAATAAATCTAAGTTAAAACCTGTCATTGCCTTTGCCTACCATAGGGTCAGCAGACAGTCAAGATGGTTACAGCAGAGTTTTGCAGTAACTGCCAAGTTTCAAAGGTGGTTTGGGCCAAAATCTGAAGACTTCAGGATGACTGAATATACTTTTTAGTGATCTGAGACATAGCATCTCTTTTGACGACTTAGAGAATGTCCAATGCATTTAAATTAAAATGGTGTTTCATTATATCGGATCAGACATGGAATTACTTTGCCATTAATTATAGGTAATCTGCACTTTTACATTAACTCCATTACCAGTAATAGACTTTTAATGTGGTACTTACATTGTGCTTAAAGGGTGAGCATGGATAGTACTTAGAAATATCTAAAGGAGAGAATAAGAAGGGAGATTAGAGAGGAAAGGATAAGAGACAGAGTGAGGAAGGCAGAACAGGGCAGGAAGATGACAGAAGCAAGATGGGCCATCAAGATATTTTTAATAAGATTAGAAAAGTAGAAAAGATCACAATGAAATTTGGAATATCTTATTGCCCAGATCATTAAGAAATTAATGGATATTTAGTACTGGAAGAATCCACAGTTTTGGTGAGCTTCAGATTTCACAACACAAATATGTCACTGAAACCTGGTGGGATGAGTCTCATGATTGGAATGTGGAAATAGAGGGGTATAACCTTATTAAGAGAAATAGGCCAAACAGGAAAGGAGGAGGAATAGCACTATATGTCAGAGATATTTACACCAGTGAAGAGATCCTAGACATCAATCATGGAAGCCAGGTGGAGAGCATCTGGATAAGAATTAAAGGGGAGGGAAACAACAAGGGTGTTACGGTGGGAGTCTACTACAGACCCCCAAGTCAGACTGAGGAATTGGATGATATCTTTCTAGAACAGATGACCACACAGTCAGAAAAGAGAGATGTAGTAGTGATAGGCGACTTCAACTATCCTGATATTTGCTGGAAGTCTAACTCAGCAAAATCCTCAAGGTCTAGCAAATTCCTCACTTGCCTGGAAGACAATTTCATGGTCCAAAAGGTGGAAGAGGCAACAAGGGGGTCAGCTATTTTAGATCTGATCCTAACCAACAAGGAGGACTTGGTTAATGGGGTGCAAGTGGTGGGATCATTAGGTGGAAGTGACCATGTTCTCCTGGAGTTTGTAATACAGTGGACAGGAGAAGCCAGGCAGAGTCAGACACGCATCCTAGACTTTAGGAGAGCGGATTTCAGTAAACTTAGAGAAGTATTGAGGGCGATTCCATGGTCAGAAATACTAAAAGATAAAGGAGTTCAGGACGGATGGGACTTTCTCAAAAGGGAGATACTGAAGGCACAATTTCAAACAGTTCCAGTGAGAAAGAAAAACGGGAGGTGTCTCAAGAAACCAGGATGGATGACTAAGGAACTTTCAACCAAGCTAAGTTTGAAACGGAACATGTATAAGAAATGGAAAAAGGGGGAAATCACGAAAAAGGAATTCAAAGAAATAGCAGGCATGTGTAGGGGTAAAGTCAGAAAAGCTAAAGCGCAGAATGAACTCAGGCTTGCTAGAGAGGTTAAGAACAATAAAAAGGGCTTTTTTGGATATGTCCGCAGCAAGAGGAAGAAGAAGGAAACGGTAGGGCCACTGCGTGGAGAAGATGGCAAAATGCTAACAGGGGACAGAGAAAAGGCAGAATTACTCAACACCTTCTTTGCCTCAGTCTTCTCAGAAGAGGCAAAGGGTGCTCAACCTGAGGATAATGGAGCAGAGAACAGAATTGGGGAATTTCAGCACAGAATAAGTAAAGAGATAGTAGAGGAACACCTTGTTAATCTAAATGAATTTAAGTCTCCGGGACCAGATGAACTCCATCCAAGGGTATTAAAAGAACTGGCAAAAGTAATATCAGAGCCATTGGCAATCATATTTGAAAACTCCTGGAGAACAGGAGAGATCCCAGCAGACTGGCGAAGGGCAAACGTTGTCCCCATCTTCAAAAAGGGGAAAAAAGAGGATCCCAACAATTATCGTCCAGTTAGTCTGACATCAGTTCTAGGAAAGATTCTGGAGCAGATCATTAAACAGAGAGTCTGTGAACATCTAGATGGTAATGCCATAATCACAAAAACTCAACACGGGTTTCAGAGAAACAAGTCATGCCAGACAAATCTAATCTCTTTCTTTGATAAAATTACCAGCTTGGTAGATGAAGGGAATGCTGTGGATATAGTATATCTTGATTTCAGTAAGGCCTTTGACAAGGTTCCCCATGACATTCTTGCAAACAAGCTTGTAAAATGTGGGCTAGACAAAGGAACTGTTAAATGGATCTGTAATTGGTTGAATGGCCGAACCCAAAGGGTGCTCAACAATGGCTCGTTTTCATCCTGGAGAGAAGTGACCAGTGGGGTCCCACAGGGCTCTGTCCTCGGCCCAGTGCTATTCAACATCTTTATCAATGACCTGGATGACAGAATTGGGAGCATACTTATCAAATTTGCAGATGACACCAAATTAGGGGGAATAGCTAATACCCCAGAGGACAGGATCAAGATTCAAAATGACCTGAATAGACTAGAAAGCTGGGCCAAAGCTAACAAAATGAAATTCAATACAGAGAAATGTAAGGTATTGCACTTAGGGCGGAAAAATAAAATGCACAGATATAGGATGGGTGACACCTGGCTGAATGAAACTACGTGTGAAAGGGATCTAGGAGTCCAAGTAGACCACAAGTTGAACATGAGTCAACAGTGTGATGCGGCAGCTAAAAAGGCCAATGCTATTTTGGGCTGCATTAATAGAAGTATAGTGTCTAGATCAAGAGAAGTAATAGTGCCACTGTATTCTGCTTTGGTCAGGCCCCACCTAGAATATTGTGTCCAGTTCTGGGCGCCACAATTCAGAAAGGACATTGAGAAACTGGAGTGTGTCCAAAGGAGGGCGACAAAAATGGTGAAGGGTCTGGAAACCATGCCCTATGAGGAACGACTTAGGGAGCTGGGGATGTTTAGCCTGGAGAAAAGAAGGTTAAGAGGTGATATGATAGCCCTGTTTAAATATTTGAAAGGATGTCATATTGAGGAGGGAGCAAGCTTGTTTTCTGCTGCTCCAGAGAACAGGACCCGGAACAATGGATGCAAGATACAGGAAAAGAGATTCCACCTGAACATTAGGAAGAACTTCCTGACAGTAAGGGCTGTTCGACAGTGGAACGCACTTCTTCGGAAGGTGATAGAGTCTCCTTCCTTGGAGGTCTTTAAACAGAGGCTGGATGGCCATCTGTCAGGGGTGCTTTGATTTGGATTTCCTGCATAGCAGGGGGTTGGACTGGATGGCCCTAGTGGTCTCTTCCAACTCTATGATTCTATGATTCTATGATTCTATGTACCTGCACTGAATCAACCAGTTCTTAGTAAGGATGTAAATCCCAGTTGTGTTCATCCTCACTCAGTAAAATGGTAAACTTCAAAACTGGCTCCCTTTATATGAACTGCCATGAGACAGCGGATCCAGTTCCAGTTCCTGTTCCCTTCCCCTTCTTCTGCCACCACCACCTCCTCCTCTTTTTTTTTTTTTAATTGGCCTCAGAATTAGCCTGTGCATTTTCATATCTGGTTTTTGCACCAAATATTTTGCCAAAATATTCCATCTGCTGATGGAAAGAGAGAAGGAAGCCAGCCAGCCAGCTTGATCTCCTGTTGGAGGGAGTTCCACAGCCTGGGAGCAGCCATAGAGAAGGCTGTCTCCTGAGACCTCACCAACCACACCTGTGAGGGTGGTGGGACTATGACAAAAGCCTCCCTTGCAGATCTTAAATCACACCCTGGCTTCTATAAAAAGATACTGTCTTCCAGATAGCCTGGACCCAAACCATTTAAGGTCAAAACCAGCACTTTGAATTCTGCCTAGAAATGGATCAGTAAACAATGTAGCTGTTTCAATGGGGGAGATCACATGATTCCTGTAACCAGCTCCCATTAAAGAGTGGCCAGAGAATTTTGAATCTACTGAAGTTTACATACAGTTTCCAAAGGCAGCCCCACATAAATAGTGTTACAGCAGTCCAAACAGGATATAACCAAGGCATTTGTCACTGTTGCCAGGTGTGACATCTTAAAGAATGGGCATAGCTGTTACACTAGTTTTAACTGTGAAAATGCAATCCTGTCCACAGCCAAAGCCTGAGCATCCAGACTCAGATTGAAGACCAGGAGCAAATCCAAGCTACAAGTCTGATCATATGGAGTGTAGTTCCATCCACCAAACACAAAATCCTATTCCCCAATGTGCCCTCAGACTGACCAGTGGCATCTCTGTCTTGTCTGGATTAAGCTTCAATTTGTTCACCTTCATCCAATCCATTATAGACAGAAGGTGGTGGTTCAATTAAGATACAGCTTCCTTCGAATTGGATGAAAAGGAGAGATAAAGTTATGAGGCATCAGCATACTAATGGCACTGAATCCCAAAACTCCAGATGACTAAACCAGAGGTTTCATACAGATATGAACCAGCATGAAGGGCACACATGAGCCCTGAGGTATGCTGCAAGACATCAGACAGGAGTCTCTCAGCAGCACCTTCTCAGTGTGTCACCCCAAGACAGTTTGGAGCCAATGTAAAGCAGTGGTCTCAAGCCCATGTCAGAGAGCTGACCCAGAAAGATACCATGGTCAATGTAGATGGTATGAGACATGACAGAGAAACAGCAAAGCAAGTTCTAAAGAAACTGTATGTAATGGAACAAATCTGAGGTAATTTTCAGATTTAGAATGCTAAAATCATAACAGAATATTTTAAAAAGTTTTTGTGAACCTAAATTTTGCAGGCTTGTGCTATTTTATCTTTTTATGTGAGGATGATTTTTTTCTGTAGTTTTCTCCCTGCTTCAGGAGAAAAATGAATATTTCTGTCGAGGTTTCTTCCAGTGTTTAGAGATGCCAAAGAATTTCAGGAAATTATTGTGCTCAGAAATACAGATGGGAGTGTGTGTGTGTGTGTGTGTGTGTGTGTTATGAATTGTCTTTTTTCACACCAAAACCATATTTTGGCACCAACTTCCCTCTCTCTATGAACACATATTGGGGAATTTTGTGCACAATTGGATAGAGAGTTGTACAGAAAACATTTATCAGGGAAAAAATGTTCTCTCTTTTGGAAAAAAACACATTTTTGTACAAAATATAAGTTTCCAAGAGCACATACTATTTTGTGCAACATCATGTTTTGCAATGTTTGTGGCTTTGTATTGTGCAAGAAATATGATTGCTGGCCACAAAAACATGTATTTCTGTGCAGAATAATTTCTTGAACTACTTCATAGTGTGCTGAAGAAGATACTTGCACATAAAGACCAAGTGTAATTTTTTTGTATTGCTGCCATTCTGCAACAGACCTCAGATTCTGGATTACAGGGGTGGGGGGAGCACTATGAATAGATTCTGTTGAAAAAAGAAGCAGAATGGATTTAAAATTAAAATATTTGATTCCTGGCGGTCTAAATGAATAAACTGATCTCTCCTACTTTTGCAAATTCAACCTGTATCTTTTTTCCCTAGCCCAATTGCATGATGTATTCTTGAACACTATCCCACTCCTCTTTCTCTCTCATCCCTTCTTCCTGACCATCTGTAAAATAAAATATGAACTCTGAAGCCCAGTTCTCTAGTTTTTTGTTGGTCTAGCAAGCAGAATGAGATTTTCAACTCAAGAAATTTCTGCTAATAGTTTCATATATTGGTATGTATAGGCTTGAAGCAATATACAAAAAATATAATGTATTGTGATGTTTTGTGTGTGTGTGTGTGTGTGTGTGTAATGCTTTGTCTTTCTGATTGTTAGTTTGTCATTTCCACTTGTATCTGTTTTTATAACTCCTGAAGAAGGCCTTTGAAATACTCACATAGTCTGAAACTTTGGGCATTCTTCTTCTTCTTCCCAACCATCACCACCACCTCCAGAGCACTTGGAGATGTATCTTACACTTTTCTTGTGCATTCTGTGTCGTGTTCTTCATCTCTATTTTTCTATAACAAGTATGCCAATCTTATGATCCCCAAGCAATCCCATGAGTCACATACAATGGACTGCTATTTTTAATTTCCTGGTTTTAATTCCTTCCTGAGATACCAAAACAACAACAACAGCCATGTCAGTCAGCAAATATGTGGCTGAATAGATGTGCAGGTGTGAGGTAATATTTATATTCTTTTTTCCTTTAGCAACAAGGTGGACATAAATTTCTTTATTATGGTCATACACAAGCACAGAGGATGACATCTTTTCCATTCAGTTCTACGATATTTTTATTCTCTTATGTACTCAGTTATTGATACAGAGGATGATTCACAGACAATCTTATTTAGTGCAGTGTCTGTATCAGATTTGCAACAACATGGGCACCATTTGCTCTGTAAATCCTAAGAAAATTTATTTCACAGTGTCTACAAGTTCTATCACCTTTCATTACTCACTGCCCAAGTTTGCTTCTGGTTTGCTATTCACCCAAGATGAACTAATAAAAAAAATCTCAAAAGCATTTCTAGGAAAATTCAAGGTTTGATTAAATGCATTTTTCCTAGAAATATTCTTCTAACTAGTCTGGTTTGTGTCACATTTCTGCTTTCTGGAGGTCTCAAAAGGTTTTGAAATAGGACATTTGTGGGTGAGGTCAATGAAACAGAAATACATCTGCTATGTTTGGAAAATGGAGCTTAAATCACTAGCTGCTACTACTTATGATGGCCCCTAGCAGGCAGTCTCAATCTCTCTCTCTCAAAAGGCTAGTTACATAGGCATTTTCCATTGTAAGGAAACATGTTGTTTGGAGGTGCGTGCACACACACACGCACACACAGTGTGAACTATCCTTATCAAAAATTATCATATTTTTCTCAGAACTGATACACTGTTGTAGTTATGTCCCACCTAGAGATGTGAAGGTCTGCAGAAGAATTAGGGGGAAAAACATACCCATGTTTTTCCTGAATCATGCTAATATAAAATATTCTATAAGTGATTTTCTTCCTTTTTTCCAATTTTTCTTTTTTTTCTTTTTTTTTCTTTTTTCCCAAGAAAAAAATGAAGGAAAAAAATGGGGGGGGGGGGAGAAACATTGCAAAAATGAAGAAAACCAACTATGAAATATTTCATTTTAGCATGATTCAGAAAAAAACACAGAAAAAAATTGGGTCCCCCCATTTTTCTATGCGCCTTCACATCTCTATCCCCTGATCAACCTCCAAGTCAGCTAAAACATTTCTAGCAGGTAGTTGTCCAGCCTCTTTTTGAAAGTGTCGAAAGAATAAAACACCATCACTTTTCCAGGTAACTGGTTCCATTGTCAAACCACATTTACTATCAAGAATTTCCTTTTAACATCCAATAGAAATCTACTCTTCTGTAACTTAAAACAATTAGACCTCGTTCTACCCTTTAGGGCAGAAGAGAGCAAATTTACCCCCTCTTCTCTGTGAGAGCCCTTGAGGTATTTAGAACGAAATCAGTCTTCCCTTCACCAAGCTGAGTTCCTTCCTCATATGTTTTGTTCTCCATACCTCTTATCATCCTTGTTGCTCTTCTTTGAACCCACTTCACATTGTCTAGATTCTTCTTAAAATGTGGCACCTGGAACTGAATACAATGCACCAGAGGCCTGATCTCATCAATGGAGGTATCTTTGAGCTTTTGAATTTATCTAGGCTGTTTACATTTTATCAAGAGTGTCATGTATATGACCAACCTTGCATTTCACAGGCAATGCACAAAAAGGCATGTGTGAAATACACACATTTTCTCCCCTCTATTGCACTATTTAGTTGCTAATGAAACTATTTAAAGTGATTTAGCCCAGCAGAGATAATAGTCAGAGAGAAAGAGAGAAAGGAAGGCAGAAGAAAGTAGCTAGAGAAAAGAAAAGGAGGAACCACAGGGAAACAAGAAGAAGGGGACCTCTCCTATACACCAAGTTCATTACTTTCCCCATTTGGCAGAGCCAGACTCAATCATCCATTGTTCCACTTTTCATCAATTCTTAAAACGTTCCCATTTCTCTCTCTTCCTTCTTCTATCCTCCTTCACCTTTAGTTTATTTCAATTGCAAAATACTAAATTTGAAGTATATGTACTCATTAACTCAATGCAGCGAGAGAAGAGAAGGAACAGAAACATACTCTTTCCCGGGGGTTCAAGGGGAAAATGCTAGAGTATCTCCTAGTGTCATAATTGTTAGTAACATTTGCCATTTGAGTGTACTCTAATGTTCCCTGACCATAACTGCACCATTTTTCATCAGTAAAATGCTTTAGGTTATGCAGTTAATCACTTTGGGACAAAATTTTGGTCTGATCTAGTAGGATCCTTAAATCTCAGGTTCCATTTCAAGATAGGATTGAGAAAGACTATATATATACTGGAAGTATTACTGATAAGTGCCAACCAATACAGAGCAAAAGGCATCAATGATATAAATCAGATGACTGCAGTTTCCCATGCCCCTAACAGTCTCTCTCAGCAATAATTTAAAAAGAAGTAGATTCAAAGATGCTATGAGGTATTATTGCAGAATATTATGACTACCTATTTAAGTATATATTAAGAAAATATGGTTTTCTCCTTCCCACCCACCCCCCCCCCAAATTTACAATTTCCGTGTCTGATTTTTGTCTACTAAAAACACATTATTCAACAGAAACAAATCTATGGTTATATTAATTTTCGCAATAGCCAAACCAAAATCCCTTAAAGCTGATAAATCCTTCTCCTTTTCCTCTCACAGATCAAAGTAAAGGATACCTTTTAATCTTTCCAAAACTTGTATTTTAATGAGAATTATAACCTCACATTATGCACCTTTCCTTAAATGACTTGGCCTAGTAGTAAGACAAACAATCAAAGTTTCTCTTCAGCTGCTCACATTAACATTCATTTGCTTGGTAGCTTGGACGTTTTTGCTGAGGGATCAGAAATCCTATGTGTTAAATATAGCTACATATCAAAGAGAGAAATTAGTTACAGCAATAAAAGAACAGACTTCACAACTAGAAAGCAACCTACATTGTGTATAACTCTTATTCCTGATGGGAAACATAAAATCACAAACACAACAGGGGCTTTTTTTACTTGAAATTTCAAGGGAAACAGAAAAAAGCAGCTCAATCACTCATGGTAAAGATATCACAGTTGGAAATAATTGCTAAATATTAATCGCTTTAGAACTCATTCTGACACCAGTATTGCTTAGTGCTCTGAATGAATGCCTGAAGTAAATCATTTGTCAACATTAATATTTAGTGTATTTTAAATTAAAATTTGAAATTTTCTAAATTGAAATGCACTCCACAAACTTCAATGATCCATCATATGCATCATAAAATGTATAATTTCCACATATCTTATATGCATTTCAAACCATTTGTATAAACAGATTATTTAAAAATGCAATTTTACTGTCAAACATATTATTTCTTGCTTGTTAGCAATTTTTTAGCCAAAAACTGATTCAAAAATGTGCTGAAAATTTGGGGGCGTAGGATGGGGGGGGGTGTCAAAATTCTGTCAATTTACTTTAATTGATTATTTATTTATTTGCTATAGATAACACCACATGTTGATCCAGAGTCCAGTTCTCTAACTTTGAGGAGAGAGAGAGAGAGAGAGAGAGAGAGAGAGAGAGAGAGAGAGAGGCGTCATGGAGAAGGAGAAGACCTCAGAGCAGGTTAGTGGCAATATTAGGGGCTTGAAGGTACTCTGTGTCCATATGCGCCGAGCACTAATATCGCTGCACTTATGTCACAAGTCTGCAGCCCCATCCACACAGAGGGGAGCCTTGTCATGTATGGGCACCAGAGCACCACCACACCTCTGGGTGGAAGAGGAGATCCTTTTTGAAAGATCTGTGTGGGACACTATTCTTTTCACTTCCATCTGCAAACTGCTTCTTAGAAAGCATAAGATGATGGACTAAAAAAGGAGCCGCCTAGAGCAGCTCCTTTTGAAGAGTGTGTCTGTGCATCAGCATGTGGATGCTGCAGCACAAATGTAGGGCTTAGAGAAGCGGCTTCTAGCCGCCCATCTGTACTTCCCCTATTTCTTCTTAGATGCTGGCATTATCCAGATATACTAAGTATATATAGTATATACTAAGTACAAGACCATATCTTTTTCATACATAATCATCTTTGAAATTGAATCAGTATGTGGAAATGTTGAAGTTACATTTTTTTTCTGTTAGAATATTGAGAAACTCTGATAGGCATTTATGACAAATAAATATGTACTTCCTGTGACAAATAAATATGAATGCTCTATAAAATTGCTTCTATATGCCTGTACTTCCAACTCTATGAGATAAAACAAGATGGAAGAACATCCATTGTCTATATTTGGTAGAAATAGCACAACCATCACATTTTTTTTAAAACAACAACAACAACAACGTTGTTACCTACTGGGTTATGTACATGGAGAAGCTTCTCTAAACTTCCTATAACTCCTTTAAAGTCAACATGTTAAAATTAAGGTTTTCCAACCAAGTAGAACAGTATAAAGATGAAATGAATATTTAGACTAAGTGACAGAATTAAATCAACCTCTATGACAAATTCAACTTATTTATCATGAAGAGCTATATTAAAATTGTTATTTTCAAAATAAAACCAACATAAACATTAGCTAATTAGATGGATATATCTTGGAATCTTAAGACTAGCTCACCAAAGCAATTTACAGGTGGGAGTTTACAAATATTTGAATCATTCTCATCCTCTTGTGACTGATCTTCATCACAACCTCTTGGTGTAGCAGAAAGAAAAGAGGAGTTCAGAAGATGGAAAAGGTTGTGTTCTGGTCAAGCAAAAGTTGCACTTAGAACTGATACAAAAATGGTGTATCCCTCATACTGCATGTGTGCTTCTACTGTATGTATGCATGTTCATACATGTTTGTGATAACCTCATGCAAAAGACACCTTTGAGACTCACTGAAAAAAAAGAGGTTGTTAGCATAAACTTTCATAGACTAAGGCTGATCCTACAATGCAGAATTAATGGAGTTTGATGCCACTTTACCTCCATAGGATGGAGCCATGGCAGTTTAAGTGGTGTCAAACTGCATTAATTCTGCAGTGTGTCAGCTACCTGAGTATACCTCATCAGATGCTAAGTCTAAGTCTATTTCACCAGACATCTTTGAATCCCTCTATATGTGTTCAGAGCTTATATGTAAATACATGTGGGAATGCACATTAATCCAGTGCACATCAATACACAGCTATAACTGGGCTGAATGAACACACATATAGCTGTGTGTACTGAGGAACCCCTGTTAACATTATGTGACCATGTAAACTGTAGAACCATGAAATGAATGTAACATCTGCACATCCCTAAAATGATCATGAATCCCTCAATGTACATATATGTATGTGCAGCCATTCACGTCAAGTTCAGATGTATGTAACACTTGCATGCTTGGAAAAATAATTGTCTTCTAGTAGGAATAGAAATAATATTTGGAGGTATTGGGGAAATTGTTGAAAAATATGTTTTTGGAGTTTTGGAAACCTCTGGTGTGCAGAATTCCACACTGATGAGAATCTTTGCAGTTCAGAACACATTTTGTGCAAAATTCACACTTTTTGTTTTAAAGAAAATGTGGCTGGAAAAAAACAACAACAGCACCTCCAGCAGCCTTTTCTAGCTGTGGTTTTATGTAGAGTTGTAGTTTTATGTAGAACCACTATTTTGGCTGCTCCCACCATGAAAAAGCATAATAAAAGGGACCAGAAATTACTGTGGCATCACTTCCAAATTTATGATGTTGTAAAGCTCTCTGGCATCTGGATGATCCAAAAATGTCTAAGGTGTGACCATCTGAGCATCTGCGGTACAACACCTGCCATACATAGAAAGAGAAGAAGAAATGGCGCCGCCCGAGTCACCTGGGCCAGCGCAGTTGCTGCGCGCGGGAAGAGCCATGTCCCGCGCTCCCGCGGTGGTCTTCTCCCGGCGGCCTGAGCGTGGGCAGGAGCCCTCCTCATTGGCCGCCAGGAAAGAAGTGGCGGGAAGCCTGCCGCCAATTTGGGGATGGGACTGCAAGTCCCAGGGTTCCCTAGGAGCGAGGCGGGCTGCCTGATTGGCTGTTGGTCGCCCGCCTCCTCCTGGGATTGGCTGGAGGGCCTTGGGGGGCGGGGCCTTTGCCCCTCCTCGGCTCCCCTTTGGCTATTTGGCCTATTTAAGGCCTCATCGGGCGCTCCTCAGAGCTGTTGTGATTTTCGGCTCTCCCACCCTCCCTCCCTGTTTGGGAGTTGATTGTCACAACTGTTGGGGCGGCAGCATAGGCCTGGATCTTGGGTGAGGGGTTTCCAGGGCCCTATGGCACTGGATCGGGAGTCCTCATGACCCAGGTGTAAGGAGCGGGCTGCTGTGGCCAGTGCGGGGGCCACAATCATTTAACACCTGGTGACTAGAGTGCCTTGCAAATCGAATGGTAGCAACGCAGTCGCGAGACTGCATAATAGGGCGGGGCTTGGCACCAACGTCATCCCGATGCTTGGTTTCCAAGCAACCATACATTAGCCAACCGTGGTGTGGCTGATGTCCAGATCCAGACCTTATGCTTTGGGCCAACCCTATATACATTTGGATAGACACATATGATTATTTGTTCTATTATGTGTTCATGAATAAAGTTGTGGCCATTTTTCCTCCAGCCAATTTTGTCTTTGTCTTTTATGGCACCTTACTGCAAGGCAAAGGAGAAGCATACTAGCTCTGCTGCTTGTATTTCTTATTACCTTCTACACAAGGAGAGTAATAATGTGCAGAGGAGGGACTCCCCTATCTATGGAGAGTTTCCCAGAGAATTTAAAATGCTTGGAGCAGGGAGGAACTGTTATATTAAAATCTTGGAAAAACCTCACCGGGGAGGAGTAGCTCAAAACAGTGTTGTTGTTGTTGTTGTTGTTGTTGTCGTCGTCGTCATCATCATCATCATCATCATCTATAGAGTGCCTTTCTCCCAGGACCCAATGAGATAAAAAATATTAAAGATTTTGTTGACCAACCATGAAATAACAAGACCAGACACAAATAAGTGGATTAAATAAGAGCCATTTCTCAGTTGGTCACATCAAATACCACAGCTTGGTCAATCAGGACAAAGTGTTGTTACATTCTGGCCTCTCTTCAAGGAGGCCAACAAAGAGGCCCCCTCCCCTACAACAGCTTTGCTGTGCAGTTCAGGGAGCAATTACAATAAAAATTCAAAATAATTAAAAACTTTTTTTTGCTAAAACAATATAAAATTATATTAAACATACAAAAGGTATAAACATAAATAAAAGACATGCCCAATAAGAAGCCTCCCTGAGAATGATTGTACAGTACATTAAAAGTCTGCTTCAACAACAACAACAAAAAAGATTTTTGCCTCCTGACAAAAAGAAATCAGAGATAGGAAGCAGCCTAGTCTTCAGTCAAATGGCATTACAGAAGGTGGACCTGTGATAGTAGTGGAACCAAGAGAAAGCCTTTCCCTGAAGTTCTTAGAATTCTTGCATATTTGTATGGGGAGATACAATATTTCAGGTAGTCTGGACCTAAGCCATATAGGGCTTATAGATCATGACCAGTGCTTGGAATTATGCCTGGAAATGAACAGATAGCCAGTGAAACTGTTTCAACAAGGGAATTATATGCTCCCTATAACTTGCCCAAGTCAGCATTCTTGCCACCACATTTTGAACCTACTGGAGTTACTGAACAGTTTCCAAAAGTAGTCTCAAGTAGAATGCATTATAGTAGTCCAAACAGATTTAATTAAGGCATGTGTCACCATAGACAAATCTGATGCCCCAGGCAATACGGGTAATTGGCACACTAGTTCTGGCTGTGAAAATGCATTCCTAGCCACTGCCTAAAACCTGGGCACCCAGGCTCAGAGTTGTGTCCGGGAGAACACCCAAGCTGAGAGCCTAAGATTTCAAGGGTGTCTAACCATACTCAGCACAGGCAAAATCCTTATTCATTTCAGTTTCTTTGCCCTCATCTAGTCCATTACTGACAGCAGACATTGCTTCAGCATGGGGACAGTCATCTTATTGAGTATACATAAGTAGGAATACATGTTTTATACATTGTCCAAAAGGAGACACAGTCACTGCTCATCTTTTTTCCAAGCAAAAGAAAAGAGCAGCTTTTGTTGGTAATCTCATACTGCACTTCATACTTCAAAAGCCAGCATGAAGGCTCCACTTCACAGTGCTGAAGTTTCACTTTGAGAAAGATGCTGTGAAGCCCCAAATGTTCTGCTTCCCCACCTTTGCATTGCATTTTCTATAGCCTGAAGATAAACTGAAAAGCTAGTTAAATTTTAGCTGAACACACACACACGTATGTACAAGTGTAGTAGAGTTGATGAATAAGGGGCTTTAACCATTTGTCATGCATCTGCAATTTGCATTACAGCTGAATGTTTTTTGTCAGCCCAGACTGGCTCTATGATATAGGACACCTGTCCCACTACATCAGACACTCCGTACTAAAATACAAGTGAATGTAGTTATGTGTACCATGAACTTGTGAAGTCACATTCCATGATGAAATGAATATATGTTGAACATAGAAAGAACCAGATACCATCTGCAATATGTAATCAATCTGAAAACATTAGTGTGTTGGTAGTATACTGATTTCAGAATTATACTGAGAAAATACTAGGGGGTATCCAAAGGTTTTAATGATCACCTTTTTAAAACATTGAAAGAAAGTTTGTTTTGATTTGTAGTTGTTAACTTATCTCTATGTAGTCACTATCTAGATTTATACATTTTTCCCAGCATCTCTTGACCCTCCTAATAGCTGATGTTGTAGAAGCCTGCAGATTGGGCCTGATGAAGATTTTACACTTTGGTCACTTCTGGCAGAGTGAGTCAGAAAAATAAAGGACACAATGAGGTGATTTTCTCAATAAAATTACACTTAGGGACCAATGATGACACTGACAAAATTTCATCAATATGCCATAATAACTTCTGGGTGATAATTATTACTTTACAATATCCCCTCGTAAGGTGCAATCTGCAGACTTCTACAATATCAGGTATTTGGAGGGTCAAGATACACTGGGGAAAATGTATAAATCTAGATAGTGACTACATAGAGATAAGTTAACAACTACAAATCAAAACAAACTTTCTGTCAATGTTTTTAAAAGGTGATCATTAAAACTTTTGAATAATAACTCTGCTAGCAGATGCTTCTGTAAGATCTAATAGGGCTAGATAACTTTAATCTCATTTGAACTGTTGCTCATAACATTACCAGACCAAAGAAAGGAACCTTGGCATCAGCAAGCCTGATAAATTAGAACCTCCCTCCCACTTTATACAAAAATGAAGAATCACATGAATTAGCAAACATAGCAGTGTTGTCAAATTCTGTTTTGTTCCAAGAAAGAAACCTTTCTGAAGAATCAGATCTTTATTTTGTACTAGCAAAATATCTATTCATTTCTTTATACTTCCAGTTTTTACCTCTCTGTTTTATGAAATGATATTTATAATGGGCTTTTAGGAAACAGATAGATGTGTGAGGTCTCTTCTTGAGATAGGGATCTGTAAGTTCACAGTGTTGTCTCATGGCATATATATATCTATGGATAATTGGTAATGATCCCAGCCCCTGGAGAGCCCAGCTTGTGATCTTCCTTCTTTTCACGGAGGTCTTTGTGTCTGTCAGCACCTGCTGAATATCACATTAATAGCTTTAAATAAAAGACCAAGGTAAAAGAATTTAGAAGTGAGATCATTGCTTAATAATCAAGCTCATAGTTCAATGAGCAGAAATTATGAATAAAATAGGAAAATGAGAAGTTGTTTAACAGATGGATCTGCTAATTTCAAACTCAGGAGCATATGGCACCACTCAACTGCCCCTCATTAGAAAAGACAGCCCTCATCTAAGGCCCTAAAGCTGACACCATCCTACATAGCCCTGATGTTCACACTTTATTACTATA
This sequence comes from Urosaurus nigricauda, assembly GCA_034509955.1. Taxonomy (NCBI): domain Eukaryota; kingdom Metazoa; phylum Chordata; class Lepidosauria; order Squamata; family Phrynosomatidae; genus Urosaurus; species Urosaurus nigricauda. Next base: position 135,647,423 of record JAOEGL010000003.1, read on the forward strand.
AATTATTTATGGGGGAGAAGCTAACTCATGGAAATCAGGCTATGGAATATGTTACTCTTGCCAAAGATTTCCCACATCATTTGAACTGTCTCAATGATTTAGTTTGCAACTACTTTTACTTTGGGGAAAGAATGGAGAGAGAGGAACCAATCTCCCTGCTTCTAACATGCATTGCCCCAAAGGCCTAATTCTCAGTGATATGGCTAGTCTGTGAATATCGCAACTGTATCACATGATAATGTTTTTACTCCCCCCCCGTGCATGCAGAGGCAAAAAAATAGTATGTCAGAGAGAGTTAAAGATAATAATGCTTTCTCCCTAACATCTTGTTTTCATATGTTCAGATGCACATTTTGTTTTTAAATAAAACTTTTAAATCTTTTAATTCCCTGGTTGTAATATGAAGTAGTGCATCCCACTTCAAATTTATTTATTACATCACTAAAGGAATTAGGACTGAATCCTGTGCGTTCATCCAGTATGCTTTGGCATGTACTTTTTTAAAAAAAAAATATGAATGTAGAAACAAACAGGAACTCTTCAAATCAAAATAAAGTGTCACAGGTAAAAAAATGGAAAATATGAAATGTGCCAACAAGATTCTGGCAAATCACTTTATGCATCAACAGCCAAGCAATATTATTTCACCTATTAAAAATAAAAAGACAAAAATCATATATATCATCCACAACTAAAAAACCTACAATTTTTGAACTTTTATAGTTTTGATAATAAAATTCACCAACTTTCCTCATACTGTGGGTCTTTGGTATCTGCTGGGGTTTGATTCCAGGAATTTCCCCCAATAGACACCAAGAACTGTGGATGCTTAAGTCCCATTAAATTCAATTATATAGTAAAATTGTGTTCCTTATATAAAATAGCAAAATCAAGCTTTGGTGGGGTGTTTTGGTTTGTTTGTTTGCTTGCTTGCTTGTTTTGGAATTTATAAATTTTTAATATATTTTCAAGCTACGAATGGTTGAATTGGTGGATAAAGAATCCATGGATAGAAAGGGCTTACTATATTGACCTTCCACGTCACAGCAAAAATTCATTTTGGAACCTTTTTGGAAGTCTTCTGATCTTGATGGGTACAAAATGTTTCCAGTCTGTTTGCACCAAGACTGCTCCAACTTAACAAACACATCCTAGAATCTGGCTCCCTCTCTTACCTCACGTGATACCTACAGTTTGCTAGCCATATTGGTGGGCTAGCCATCTGCAGACATAAGGGGATTGTCCCGCCACATTATTTCAATGGTCAGACATGCAAGTGGCAAATTGACACAGCTGTGTGTGCATGTCACTCCCCATTGATTAGGATAGGGGTTGAATAGGCACATTTTTTCCCTCATCCATGGGGGCATCACTGAACCAAAATTGTGAAAGTGACAGGTGAACTGTATTACCCTGATACCTAAACTTGGTAAGGACTGTATTTGTTCTGCTATTTATCACCCTATATCCTTATTTAATATTGATTTCAAAATATTGATGAGTGTTTTAGCTAAAAGATTACAAAAATCTGATACTTTGGTAAATCCTGACTAGGAAAGGTTTATCAAAAACCGACAGGGAGCAAATAATATTTTATTCGTTGTGAACTTGATTGCTTTAATCAGGTTTCAGATAGAACCTATTAGCCAGCTTTTTTATAAAGCTATTTTGATAATATTTACTGATAATTTTTTTTATAGTATTGGATACTATACTTTGGAGTTTTCTAAAAGATTTTTGAATTTGATGAAAAATTTATATTCAGTCATGTTTATGTGGGTTATGGATAATATTTTTTCTCATCCTTTCTTCTCCCCCCGATTTCTACTCCTTCTCTTTTTTTTCTCCTCATTGAAACGGGTAACAAGGCAGGAATTGAATAAGGGGTGGTCATGCTGATATCCACAATAAAGTCAAACATGTCCACAATAAAGGCAGCTGAAGGCCCAGAACACAAATCCCCAAAAGGGATTTAAAAGAGGGAACCTCAAGTCAGGGAGAATGGCAGACGTCCAAGGCTAGGATAGACAATTGCCAGACTGGGTTTCCAATTAACTGGTCTAAGTCAGAAATACTGGCAGTTGGAGGCAAGATGGACTCTAGCCTAGTTTCAATATTACCCAAATTCTGTTATTATTTGGATATAATTATCCCTATGTAATACCTTATCTTATACCTAGAATTGTTTATGTTGTATGTGGAATTCCTTTACCTATGTCTTGGAATTCTTTTTAAAAAATGAGTGTATTTTTGGTGAAAAATTATTGTATCTCCTCCTAGAATTTCAATGAAAAGTAGGCAAATTCAGATCAAAGAGAGAGGATTCAGCCTTCCAGGTCTTTTTAAATTCTCAAGCAGCATTTTGCCAGTAATGTCAATGGCTAGAAATGTGTAGCAAATATTGTCTCATTCACTGCAATTTGACCCATATGCTTATGCCAAGATGGCTTTATGGGTGTATCTAGATTGAAAAATTGGCAAGGAAACATTTTTATGGAAAGTGTGGGTGATAATGATAATACAATTGTTACCTTAAGTCAGATACTTGGTGTTGCTGATTGGTTTTTGCTTCTTCCAATTTTATAAGAGCAGTTTAAACTACCTCTACCAACTAAATGGCAATTTGACACATTTGTTAAAATCAATTTCTTACAACTGGTCTTGCAGTTTAAAGTGCATCCAAGGTTTCTTAATATTAGAGACATTAACTGAGGCCAATCAAGTGTCCAAGACAACAATCTCTCTGTCTATCTGTCTATCTGTCCATGTAACTATCTTCCCATCTGTTATCTATAAATAAATATCACACATGAAGTTTATAACAACAACAACATTAACAACATTTCTTACCTGCTTCTTCCAAAGCTTGAAGTGGGGCACAAGATATCAAAACACATAAAATCACTTAAATATGTAAGTTAAACCACAGAACCACAGAATTAAAATGGTCATTAGAGATTGAAACCATCCAGATTAATATATACAGATTTTAAAATCTTAGTTTACAATCAGTTTTGTACACCTGCTGGAAAAAGATACATGTTTAATATTGTTTGAAATTCAGACAGCATATTTAGCTGTCAAATCTCTCCCACCAGGTCATTCCACAGTCTAGTGGTAGCTGATAAAAATGTCCTCCCTGAATGATAGTTGTCAGCCTCTTTTTGGCTGATTGAGACTAAATGACCCCAGAGGACCTGAGTATACCAGGTTAATTGTACAGGAGGAGGCAATCCAGTAGAGCTTTATCAACACTTTATATTTTGCCCAGAAACTAACAGGCAGTCAATGGACTAATTTTAATATTGATGTGATATGCTCGGTCCTAGATATAGCAGTAACCAATTATCTGCCATGTTTTGAAGTAACTTAAGTTTCTGAATTTGTTACAAAGAAAGTCCAGTGTATAACACATTACAAAAGTCCAGCCTTAAGGTTACAAGCACTTGCACTACCATCTTTATGACTCCCAGGAAGGGAATGGAAGAATGGAATAAAGAACTAGAATACAAAGTTCTGAATAATCAGTGGTCATTAGTTTTAACACCTAGAATTACTATAGATCTCCAACTTTGGGGTTGTCCACACAGACAAAAAACAAAACAAAAACTGTTTTATCCTGTTTTGAACCTCAACAGTTTATTCAATGCATGAAACAGAAATGGGGTGAAACTTGAATGAAGCCATGGTCTAAGGTGAAAAACAAGAGCAAAATAATGCCCCTTTACTCTCCTCTATTGCAGAAAGTACACATTATCATGCTGGCATATAAACACCACAACAGGAATGTGGGAATGCAGAAAAGCCCAGGTGACTTACAGAAGCAGTCTGGAGCATGTGCTCTGAGCCCAGTGAGATGCAGCCATCAATGTTATTGTCTGTCATATGGTTTTCCCTTTGTCAAGTGTACAGGTACACAAATGGTCAGATGCACCATTGACTCATTGCACTAGCAAGCTATTACACACACCTCATGCAGAAAAATTACAACAAACATTGCAATGGCTACAAAGGAAAAATCCTCCCACACAGACTGCTGCTTCTCTTGGAGAATGAATTGCTGGACAGCCAGATTCATTCCACTAGGGCTTTAGTCTAATTGCAAACTATATACAGAGTATCAGACGGCTCCATCCCGAATACTTGCAGTCTCTATATAGACAATCAAAGTGCTTCACCAACCACCACAACCAACAACCAGATGGAGATTTTGTCCCTTTCCTTTATATAGGTTGTCCCCCTGTAGTCATGTGACAGCTATGACTTGCACTATTGAAACTTGGCTGGTTTCATTCCCAGTGCATGTTGCATCAGCCTTCCCGTGATTCATAGCTTCCAAATGCTGACATATGATGTCTACCAGTTGAACTGTAATAATCCTGTTACCTTTGTTCCAATTCCTCTAGTGGCTACATCCATGGTATTTTCCAGACCAGAGTGCTTTGTGCTCTGACAGGGACATGGGCTGAGGTGGGGAAAGGGGTCATGTATGGGGAACCTCCATGACTGTGCTTTGCCAATATGTCACTGGGAGCACCAATGCACTGTATGGACCATGTATCACACACTTGAATATGTGGGCAGTTACATGGGGTTACATGCTTGAAGCCACATGGTGCAAACTGCCTTGGGAATGGGCCATGTGGACAGTGGGGGTTCCAGCTAAATTGGGAAAACCTGGGAATGCCAGTTTTGCCTCTCCATCTGCTCAGCCTCTACATATGCAGCGGAAATTACTCTGAGAAGTCTTGTGAATATAAATACAAATAATTTTAAACATTAAAATGGGTCAATTTCAAGATCACCTATAAGTTTCATTTCTTTCCATTTTTCCATTTTCCATTTTCATGTCTCTGAATTTGGCAAATGATCTTGTTAATATTTAGCTAATGACATCTGTGGTGAGTCACTTGGAAGAGTTGATTCCCCCAACAGCCAATCATGGTTCTGGTTGGCTGTAAATTGTGGGCTGCTGCAGGAAGAATGACTATAAAAAGGATCTAGTCAGAATCAGGATTGAGTATGTCTGTTTAAGAATCTGTTCAGGGCACTTCAGACCTGTTCCAGTCAGAGGGTTGTCAGTTGGGATTCAGGCCATAGTTCTTTAACAGAATTCATAGTTCTATTAAAGGGGAAGCAGTTAATAGTGTAAGCAAACAGGTTTAAAGAAAACAAGAAATAGTTTACTTTTGAAAGAGTTCCGTGAGGAAACTGAATAAGAAACAGCTTCTTAACTATTATAGTACTGTGACTACTGTAACCATACGATCTGTGAAACCATCTTGAAAAGATACATTTTAACATGTGCTTATAAATAAAGTTAATGTCTATTTTGTTTCCAAAAATGAGTGGCCTGAGTGAATTTATAACCATAATTTCACAGACAACATGCTACCAAATGCAACACAGAGGCAGGATACAAATAAAATAATAATAATTATTATTATTACCCTAATTCATTTAAAGGAAAGTGTATTAAGGTAGAAGTGGAGCAAGTGCCAAGGACCAAGATGTTCATGAGGTGAAAATACAACCTTGAAGCATTGACAGGAAGATTGCCTTGCTCACAACATCCTATCTTTAATTAATGAGTAAGGGGTGAAACAGCCTGCCCATGACAAAACCACAGCCCAATCTGCCTTTTTGCTTGCTGAAAAGCAGCAAAATGCTGCTCCCTTTTGCACTGGTAAAAAGCTGGCTTTTCAGACCTGTCACATCTGGAAGCTGGCTTTAAGGCACTCCAGAGGTGTGCTGCATCTAAACGCCATGCCACCAGAGTGCCCGGAAGCTAGCCCATGTGTGGGCAGCCAGGCAGTGTGAAGCCAGCTTCTGGGCATCGGGGGGGGGTGGGGGGTGTTGAAGCCAGCCTTTTATACTGGTTTGTTCTGACTCTAAGTCTCTCTCTCCATTTAGATCTAGCAGATGTCTTTATATATTCCTCAAATGCATTCATAGGAATCAAATGTCATTAGGAATCATTGGGATCTTGTATCCTACACAAAAATGATACTACAAAAGATGCAAGACAGTGACAACACCCCAAATTTCTCATGTTCTCTCTGTCCTCAGCCTCCTCTTGAACAAACTTTTTTATCTTTTCAAACTGGAGTCTGTTATGCCCACTATTGTGCTTGTGAAGCCAATCTTCTTTCATCGCACAGGTCTTGTAAACTCCATGGTTTCCTAGGTTAATACTGGATATGTATGCTGGATATGTATGCTGAAGTCTTCTCATTTCCCCATGGACTCTTTCAGACATTGGGAATTGGAAGTATAATCTAGGATCAATCCAAACGCAATCATAGGGTTTGACGTTATTGCGAATTAAAGCCTCGCAAGCAATTTCGGGCAAAAGGGAAGTCAATTCGAACACAATCATGGGTTTCACGTTATTGCGAATTAAAGCTTCTCACGCAATTTCGGGCAAAGGGGGGGTCATTTTCAGGAAATGGAACGTTACTCCGAATGCAATGGGGATTCCCGTGAATTCGCTAAACAAGCAAATTTACAGGAATTCACATTGGTTCCTTTCGAAGTTTGGGAAAAATTCCTCCTGTGTGAAAGAGTCCCATGAGAGATGGATCAGTCAGAGAAAGGCAGATTGTCCAGGACATCTGCTCTACCTCAGAGCAAGAAATGATTACGATTAAGATTTGGGTAACCCACACTTCTAAAGTTGACTTTTTTCTCTCTCCTCTGCTTTTTAAGAAAGTACAATATTGCTTCATACCCAAAGCCAACTGGGATTTTTTTTTACCAGCACTAGAGGGTAATAGAAGAAGAAGATGGCAATGAGCAAGACACACTAGTCATGACCTTGATGGAATAGGAAAATGTGGATCTAAAGAGCTGCTTTCTTGTTCACAAACACACACACACACACACACACACACTATACATACACACTACACACACACACACATACACAGAGAGAATGTGTGCATCCAGTGCATATGTATATGTTTCATTATAAATTTGAGGCAATAGTTGGGGAGAAATCAATCACTCCCCAATCTCAGCTCCATTTTAATTTCAAGTTAAAATCAATTCCATCAATTTTCATCAAACATCTCTGGATACTTTGGATAATAGGCACTATCGTCCAACAAAGTTTTTCATTAAAGTAAGAAAAGTAATTTAATTTCATTAAATTAACAAAAGATATATTATTCTGAACAGTGCAGATATTGAGATAAAAGATGGAAACTTCTTATTAGGTGCATTTTGTATCAGGAGTCCCAATGATAAATGACATGCTAAGTTATGAGCTTTCTAAAACTCCTTGCTGTCAATATCAGAGCAGAGTAGGTATTTCATTTCTTATTTATTTTATGTATATAACTAGGAACAGATGTTTAAATTTGTTTCATATTTCTACAATTGTTACTCAAATACATGTAAACCTTACTCACTATTTCTCCCCCACATGGGAGAGTGTTTTTACTGAGTTTGCTGTCACTCAGTGTAGATGCCCAGAAAGGTCTCTTTGGGGGCTATGGAGTGACATGCCCTCCCTCCTTCGCTCCCTCTCTCCCTCCCTCCCTCCCTCCCTCCCTCCCCTGCTCCCAGGGTAACCACTCACTGATCATTGAGACCACTACTGGGGTCTAGTGCTGTAGCTTCTAGAGGATAGTTTAGTGTCTGGTATGGCTTCTGGGAGAGGTGACATGCTAGACTCTAAACAGAAGACACCCCCCTCAGGCAGCAGCCTTCAGAGGGCCCATTTAGTGTCTGACATGGCTGCTGGGAGATCAGCTGTGCCAGATCCTAAATGGAAGACACCACCTTCTAAAGCCTCAAGAAGGCCCAGTTAGGATCTGCTGGGTGAGCGAGAAAGGGAAGTGGCACCCTTTCTCACTCACTATGCAGCCGCACCAGTCCAACCAGATGTATTGCCCCACCAGATGTACCCTCCATCTGAGATGTCACCTAGTACAGTCTGCAGCCCCCACCTCCATAGTGATGTTCATGACTTAGGACCAGATACCATTGAAGGGTCAGATGCTATCCCTTGGAAAGATGTCTGTTTGTTTAAGGCCAACAATTCCTGAAGTATATACAGTTACATACCTGGGTCTCATTTTAATAATTATTTCAATTTCATATTATGGAATCCTTGATGTGGTAGATATGTTCTCCGTTATGCAAAAAATGCGTGTTAGAGATTGATGCATAAGACAGGAAAGCTATCTATTGCCAGAGTCTGCACAAATTGTTAATAAAACATACTGGACAGGGTGGGGCTGGAGGTGGCTTGTCTACCTTGTGGGAGGAGAAAATCATGCATAATTCTAAAATGCAGACTGGAAATTACCTTATCATCTTCCTACTGACAAAGAAATGGTTCCATGGGTGAGAAGGACCAGTGATTAACTGTCTTATTCATTTCCACTGAATGAAGACTTGTTAGATTGGCTTAGACTGGTACACTCCCCATTGTGAGGTAGGCTGCACTTTCAGAGAGATTGAGAAACCTAACTGAATTTGAAAGAAGGCAAATATACATATTGATTGGCTTTGTCCTGTGTGCACAGCCCCATTTTTCAATATTGTCCCAAACACTTAAAAGTCATTATCAGTACCTGATGGGTATATTCACCTTTGCCCTTTGCAAACATATGTTGTTGTTGTTGTTGTTGTTGTTTATCAAGCCAGAGGTATTCCTTCATATTTTAGGAGGCAGCCCCAATATTAGAGGGGAAAAAACCTCAAAGACATGGAGGGAGAGGATAACAGATTCTTATGTATTTAGACATTGCATCAAGGACAATCCTCCTTACAAACCATTGTCATTTTCCTTCATTCCTTTAATACACTAGAAGTATATATTCCTGCCCACCCCAGCCCAAATTCACTCTTCTTTGTCTCACACTCCTGCACAACCATGAAGTAGCTGGCCAAAGGATGGTCACTGACAAGGAAAGATAATCGCTGGCAACCTGCCTTTGCACTTTCTTCCTTTATTTCATTCAGTAATTGTTCTAAGTCTTTGCTATTTTTGCTAATAGTACAGCATCATCTATATATCTTAAATCATTGATGTTTCTTCTTCTAATTTTCATGGCTCTTTCCTCAGAGTCTAATCCTACTTTATATGTGATATGTTCACCATACAAGTTAAATAGATAGGGTGATAAAATCAAGTTTTGCCATATGCACTTATTAAAGGAAAACAATTCAATTTCTCCATATTTTGTCCTGACACTAGCTTCTAATCCAGAGTACAGATTATGCAACAGGATAGTCAAATGTTGTGGGGCACCCATGTCTTTAAGACTGAGCCATAATTTTTCATGATCTATACAGTCAAAGGTTTTGGTATAATCTATAAAGCTTTTCCTTTGAATTTTTGGGGCACAGGAAGCAGAAAAATCATTATTTCACACCCTAATTTGTGTGTTATTGTTGAGGTACAGTTTTAGTTTCCCAAGGGTGTTAACCCTTTTAAAGGTAAACTAAAATATGCAGGCATGGAAATTAAACTTGTTAGAGTTCAGTTTTCAACAGGAGAGCAGTAAAAACATGGGCCAGACTATATTTTAATATGCTTTCCTAAAGAATAAAGACTAACTCAAAAATGACAAACATGTGGATAAAGGCTTTAATAAATATATACATAAAAAAACTAAAACCTAATCGGAGTTAATACAGAGGGAAGAAAGCTGTTAACCTCAGTCAGAGGAGCACTGTTTCTGGCTGGAGATTGACTGGTGACAGGTTAGAATGTGCAGAGCATGAGTTAAACTGCTAGATAGAATGAGAGAGAGAGGAACTATTAATAATAATAATAATAATAATAATAATAATAATTGTATAGCACTGTAAATTTACACAATTTAAATTTACAATTTAAACTAAGGAGTGAAAGGAGAATGCAATGTATAATTCTTCCAACAATTTTGGATAATGATTATCCTACCCCTAGGATGGCATTTGCATTTTTAACCTGCACATTAAATTTAAGATGCACTTACTATCACAAGTTGTTTGGCTTTTGTCTATAGCCAATTTAACAACCTTTGTTTGAGAAGATAGAAAAAGTGGTCACTTATCTGGCTATAAGAACATGAAATGTTCACTTGAGATAATTTTTAAGAATAAAAAAATAAAGGTGTAAAAAAAAAAACCACCTTGTTTTTTAAGTCACATACAGCCAGAATTTTAGAAAGAGCAAGAGGCCCTTCTCTTGAGACAACCATGTATACAGAGTATTTCTTCGACCTTTCTGCTTCAGGGTTTTCTGGTTGTCAGGTTGCCTACCTTTTGCAATTTCTTAGGAGATCAGCTTTTCATTTTTCATAATCTTTTGGATATGAATCAACCAATAGACATTATGTACATTGAGTTGGTGGGCTAGGAGGTTACAGAAGTCCTTTGAGACTCTGAGAGCTGTATGCCTTCTGTACATCAAGACACCTCATTGAAATTTGCCCCTGTGGGAGAGTGAAAAGTCCAGTGCTTTCTCCCATTTTGGTATTTCTGTGAAGGGAAGGGATGAATTCTGCCCCAAAACAATTTTTGTATATTTGGGGGGGGGGGGGGGAATTTACAAAATTTTCATCAGTAAGTTTTGTAATGAATTCTCTGTCTCTCTATCTCTCTCCCTCCCCCCCCCTTCCCCAAACTTCTCCAGCAGGAAGGAATATTCTGAAAATATCTGTTTCCAAATGAGCAAAAAAGAATTAAATAAGCAAAGATTTATTGTGCATCCTTTTTTATATGTACATTAAGGGGGGATTTACTGACAGTAATTGTTCAGTAAAAATGTTGACCCAGTGTGCAGCAGTTACGAACAAGAAAATATATTTCAGGGATAATTAGAATATAAAATAAGCAATATTATAATGACTTTATTTTTAAAACTATATGATATGACCACACTTTGAAAACTGTGAACAGTTCTAGTTATCATGTCTCAAAACAAGAACATAATTTTGGAAATGGTGCAGAAAAAGACAATATGAATGATCAGGAAATTGAAAGAACTTTTTAAAAAAAGCTTATAATAATCAGAACTATTTGGATAAAAGGGACAGGTAAACAAAAACACTGAGATACAGTATGGTGTCATGGTCTGCGCATTTGACTATGACTTTGGAGACCAGGGTTTTCATCCCCATTCAGCCATGGAAACTCAGTAGGTGATCTTAGACAGGTAACACCCTCCTAGCTTCTGAAGAAGGCAAAGACAAACCCTCTCTGAACAAATATAAATCCTTGAAATAAGAAACAAAATATTGCCAAGAAAACCCCATGATAGTTATATCTTAGAGTTGCCAAAAGCAGTTTAAGACACAGCAACAACAAAAGGGGAAGATGACAGAAATATGGGAAATTACACATGGTGAAGAGAAAGTGGATAGGTAGCATTTCCCCTTCTTTCATAATACTGGAAACACCATTTGTCTAATGAAGCTGAATGGGTGAAAATTTAGATAAGATCATCTAAGTGCATAATTAATTTATGAATTCCTCTGATCCAGGATATTATGCTGCTGGTCACCAAAAGCCCTGGCTTTGAAAAGGAATAAGACAAATACATGGACAATATGCTTATGAAAGATAATACCCAGGATAGCTACATCCAAGAACCACTGATCATGATAACTGCATATAATAGGAATACAGGCATCATATTTCTGAATACAAGTAATTCTGGGACTGACCTCATGACATATTGTTGAGCTATACATAGGCATCTAGATGTTTACAATGGGAATCAGGATGCTGATGAGACTTTGGGTAGGTCTCCTCATATATTCTCAGCCTCATCAAGCTGATGATGATGCATTATCAAAGATGCTGGATTATAAACTTGTAGTGTATGCTGCTGATAATTCTCCCCAAAAGGTGTTGGGAAGTTTGTGGAAATAGCTGTTGCTGCTATCTCCTTTTAGATTAACTAGTGAAGCAGGATATTGTGTTGCTGCTGTTTTATGATTCCTAATGGATGTATGTATGTATGCACTAAGATCAAACACTCTGTATTCACACACAAAGGAAGGTGAAGACTGCATCTTATTTAGCAACTGGAAAACAGAAAGCCATCAAACAGGTCTGTGGCAATAGTTGTTCTGCTTCAGGCTTTACTTTCAACCAGCAATACTGAATGCCTGGGGCCAGTTAGCTCTGAACACATCAGTCTTTGTAATTAGTGCACCAAGGCAGCAGGCATTTAAAAGGCATACATAAGTACATAAACAACTGCTATGAACATTCAAACTTATCTTTGTACGAAGCAATTGGGTGGATGTGCTTTGAAACTGTGAATGTTATGGGGTTTTCTAGAGTTTTTGCAGGAAGGGAAGTAATAGTGCCACTCTATTCTGCTTTGGTCAGGACCCACCTGGAATATCATGCCCAGTTCTGGGAACCACAATTCAAAAATGATGTGGAGAAAGTGGAGCAGGTCCAAAGGAGGGTAACTAAAATGGTGAAAGGTCTGGAAACTATGCCCTATGAGGAACAACTTAGGGAGCTGGGGATGTTTAGCCTGGAGAAGAGAAGGTTAAGAGGTGATATGATAGCCCTGTTTAAATATTTGAAGGGATGTCACATTGAGGAGGGAGAAAGCTTGTTTTCCACTGCTCCAGAGAACAGGACCCAGAACAATGGATGCAAGCTCCAGGAAAAGAGATTCCACCTCAACATTAGGAAGAACTTCCTGACAGTAAGGGCTGTTCGACAGTGGAACACACTCCCTCGGAGAGTGGTGGATCTCCTTCCTTGGAGGTCTTTAAACAGAGGCTGGATGGCCATCTGTCGGGGATGCTTTGATTGGGAGTTCGTGCATGGCAGGGGGTTCGACTGGATGTCCCTTGTGGTCTATTCCAACTCTATGATTCTATGATTCTGTGACATAATCGCTAGATAAACAATGGATTATGAAATTATCATCTTTTCTGTTTGTATTCTTGTTGCAGACCTTAAGAGAAAGGTCTTAAGAGAAAGGTCTTAAGTGAGAACTTCTTTGCATGAGTAGGCTTCCCATGTGATTGAAAAGCCTTGATTCACAGTAAAGCTGGCCCTGTCATTGGGGAGAGGAAGGCATCATTTGATGAGGCATCAGCCAACCAGCAGTCCCTGGCCAGCCTTTCTAGCTGAGCCCTGTCATCTGTTCCCTTTTCTTGGAGCACAGACCTATGTCATACTTGTACAGTGCTGCACCTTCTAAATCAATCTATAGACACAGGTGTTATATTCTACTTTCAGTGCTGAAATAAGAATCAACTGCCAGTCTATTTGGCTTCTGCACTTGGAAAGTGGGTGCATGGTTTCCCTATTTAGCAAAAAATATGCTTGGTTAGTCTTTTTGCCAAGCTGTGAATAACATGGCTTGCCTACATCACACCTTCCTCCTCCAAAGTGTTGAAGGTAGTGTAGACGTGGTCACAGAGGTGTGGCAGTGGTAATGGGACCAGTGAGTGTAGCCATTGAAATTATCACCATTGACAAAGCTGTCTAGGTATGCTGGGGCCAGCAGTGTGGTGACATCTGAAAGTTTGCATGATTCCCACTAAGGGATTAATCTCTTCCCATTGGTTTCAATAGGAAATTGAAAATCATTGCTTTCTTCATTTTGGAAGCTTCAGGTTGTAACATCTAACAAACTGGAGTTTTAAGTGAGCCAGTTCTGTAGAGTTTCCATGAGTGTGGTTATATTGTTGCAACAAAATGAGCATTTTCAGTTGAAACAACAACAATTCTAAGTTAATTAATAAATATTAATATTGAGAAAAGAAGGTTAAGAGGTGATATGATAGCCCTGTTTAAATATTTGAAAGGATGTCATATTGAGGAGGGAGCAAGCTTGTTTTCTGCTGAATCTATGATTCTATGATTCTATGCTCAAAGACAAAGCATTCTTTTATTGGATGTCTTTTTTTTAAAAAAAAATATTTAGTACATATGTTTTAAAGTTTACAGGTGTTGTTTTTTAATTTTTTACAGCTTTTCAATTTTATACGAATCTATAAGAAATTATGGCCTGATACAGACGGGCTCTTTTGGGCAGCCTGGCGAAGTGCTAGGGTTGCCTACGAATGGAGTGAATAGACACTCTGCAACCCTAGCACGTGGCCAGGACATTGTCGCTCTGCAGCACTGTACAGATGGTGTGTGGAGCAATGACATTGCAGGTGTGCAGCAAACAAACGGCACTGTGCACCTGCAACATAATGGATGTGCCCAATGGAGTTTGTAGCGTAGCAGGTGCAATGAAAAAAAGAGCCAGTTTTTCAGGCTCCATTTTCCTCTGTATTTTCACCGCTCTGTTTCTTTGTGGTGGCAATGGTTTGGAGGAAAAAGAGGTGGCCCCAGACTGCCCTTTTTGGGCAGTCTGAAAAGCCCCCTAATGCATTTTTATTTAATATTGTATGATTCCCTTGAAGAATGAAATTGGTTTTCTTAAATGTGCTGGCTCTTAATAAACTTTGGAAAATAATTTATCTTTCCACCAAAAATAAAAATAAAAATAAATATCATAGTGTGAGTATGCAAGTTGAATAGGGCTCTTCTGTCAAGGGCTGCATCAACAACTGTGTTCAATGTTAATTTATACAACTGCCCATGTTTATTGAGTGGACATAGAGTGCTTTTGAAAGAACAAAATATATGTTGCAGATAATGTTTATAGTATTTATTCATTCTAGGAATGTCATTGAAGTTTATTTAAAGCATGTTTAACCAATTATATTATTATTATTATTATTATTATTATTATTATTATTATTATTATTATCCTTTATTTATATAGTGCTGTAAATTTACACAGTGATGTACATACAATCTTATAATTAGATGGATCCCTGCCCTCAGGTTTACAGTCTAACCAAACTAAACAAGGCTCCCAGATATCAAATATCAGCAACAGGACAGTCCTTTTATTTATGCTTATCACCCAAGAGATATGGTGTCTTTCCATCAAAGTGACTTATGTCCTGTTGACCTCCATTTTTTAGAGAGGCCTTTCCTTGGCCTAAAGCAGACTGGGAGCTGGCATCCCATTGATGTCTTCCCATACCACAACATACATATTCCTTAGTAATATATTGTACTAATGTTACTCATGAATCATAATTCCTGTTTATCAGTTAATGCAATGGTAATAGTTATTACACAACTAGTAAAATGAAGACTATACCTTTAAATTAAAATCTCATATGCACGACCTAAATATATTTGCATTTACATTGTTTCATGTGGTTAAATAGAAAATTTAGTAAGGTGTGATAATATTAAAGAAAATTTAAAATTTAAAAATTATTTTAAAATTATTATTTTTATTTATTTTTTTCTTAAAAAAACTAAACAAAACTGAGGACTCTTCTTTCTCCCACACCATCTCTTCAGCAGTTCAAAGGGACACAGATGAATGCCACAACCAATTTCTGTCTCAAGGTAGGCTCTTAGGCCTTCAGTGGTGTAGCCTGACCCCCTGTGCCTCCTTAGTGGTGCCCATGTTACACAGCTTTGTTGGCCTTGGTTTCAAGGGGGTGTGTGTGTGTGTTTGTGTGTGTGTGTGTATATATATATATATATATATATATTCCAACATGTAGCCTAGGTAAAGCAGCAGCAGCAACAACAACAACAACAAGGTTGAAACAAGAATGAACCAGTAGGCAACAAAAACTATTTACCTGCAAATTCCAAAGCTGAAACTCTATGGCAATATAAAATAAAGTTGTAATTTAAAGTCTAGGGAGGATTAATGTGAAGACCCAGACTCTGAAGACCATTTGGTGTACTTCAGATAGTGAGCACATTTGGAACAGCACTTCTGAAGATGATCTAACTGATAATATGTGTGTAATATGCACCATAATTCAGATCTACAGTGAAGTAATTGCATATATGCTTTTATAGATAAGTAAGTTAAACATGCAATACCAGCATATGGAAAGGCAAGCATATGCATGGAAATAGGGAGACAGATTTGGTATAACCCTCAAAAAATGCTAAGAGAAAGGCTTGTTGATTATAGTGTAATTCTCCTGCATACTAAACAGTGCTTAGGCTTAATAGACAAAGTGGGACATTTCTGGTAATATGAGTCCATGATGAAGGAAGGCATGATGCTTTAAAACAGGGTGCTAAGTATTCATTTTCACACTCCGAGTGAAAAGATGTGAAATTCTAGCAAACTCATTTCTGCTGAGTTCTTTAAATCCCACCTGCATTCTCTTCCCTTAGTTTTATAGTGGGTTGCAACAAGCCACCCATCATTTTTAACATAATTTACATATTTTTGACAATTTAAGTGACATATGTACCCTTCTCACACAGACTATATTGTTTCTGATGTGTTTTCCCATTTATTCACAGTTTAGCTCTTCATAATTGAAAATACATATTTTGTGCACATTTTATTTCTTGGAAATTTCTTTTAAACCTTGCAAATGTTTAAATGCTCAAGGGCCAGCATTGTGTAGTAATGTGAGTGTTGGACTGTGACTCTGGAGATCAGGGTTTAATTCCTAGCTTGGCCATGAAATGTACTTGAGCAAGTCACATGCTTTCAGTGTCAGGGGAAGGAATGACAAACCTCCTCTGAACAAATCTTGCCAAGAAAAACCCATGTTAGGCTCACCTTAGATTTTTATAAATTGGCAATCACTTGAAGACATATACAATAACAAGGATGGAACGGATATTTGAAAATACTCAAAACATAATCGGAATAGTGTATTTGTGAACTGATAGGAAATCTTAATGAAAAGAATTCTGGTTTGAAGAGAATTTTTGCAGTTTAGGACTTAATCTGCAAAGAGTTCACATTTTTATGCATACAGTGTAGCATTTTAGCACCAAAAATAACATGTATTTGTGGAAAAGGTGTAGTGTTTTGAGTGTTGGAATAAGACTCTGAGAGATGAGGTTCTGAATCCTTCATCTCAGCTATGAAACATGGATATGTAAATCCTTTGGCAAGTAATATTCTCTCAGATTCATAGGAAAACAACAACTTCTGAACAACACATGCCAAGAAAGCCTCTTAATAACCTTGCCTGAGACAGAACAACAATGCAGAAAATGCTGTTTCCTATGAAAAAATACCAATAGCAAAAATACCATAGGCAAACAATCTTCTACAACTGTGCAGTTTTTAAAATAATAATAATAATAATAATAATAATAATAATTGCTTAAATTATTTGTTGGTTCCTGAAAAATGAAATTAGCATAGAATAACAACCCTAATCGAGAGAAGGCAAGTTTTCAGGAATATTTTCATCAAGACTATTAAAGCCAAGTATTCTCTACCCCCCCACATTCCTCTGCTCAGTGTTGCTGCTTCAATGAATCACCTTTGAAATCCAGCATTATATAATCTTACACATATATGTTATAAATGATGGTGTTAAAGATATAAAACAGGAATTATTCATACTGACCCCTTGGAAATTGGACTGAAAAAAAAAATCTGATATCACTAAGAATGATTGAGCACTACTTCTGAAATTCCAAGTTCTCACTCTCAAACTGACTTCTCCTACTAGTTGTGGTTCTCTCCAGTGAGTTGGTTCAGAAGCTGTATTACAAAAAGATGTGATTGTTACTGACATTCAATCTGTCACATGTCCCAATCTACAATCTCCCCTTTGCTGTTTCAAACTGTAGTTACAGCTGCAGAGAAAGTACTGTTGAGTGATGATACTCTTCTGTACCTGCTGCTTTCACTAAGTCTCCTGTGAGTCTGATGCTCCCCCCCTTTTTTGGGGGGGGTGGAAGTTATCTTGAGAATGTACCTAGTTAATCTAAACTGTAGAGGCAAGATGGCATAGTTTATTAAGATAACTATGAATTATGTTACATTTTTACAAACTTTTTTTCTCACCAAAAAAAGTGAGAGAGGTGAATCCCCCAAGTAACTGAAGGCTGATTAATTTCAAAAGCACTTCAGTTAATGTTTTGCTGTGCTTGTCATGTTTCACATAAATGTCCTTCGTCAGTGACTGTGTTATCTTCTAGTTTTTCTATTATGAGAGAACCTTTCATCTTCACAGCATCCATGATTAGATGATATCATTGCCTTTGATGATGAGCAAAACATTTTAGTTTCCCCAAATCTCAATCTTAAACACCTTGGGTTTTGCCTCTCTTTCGGAATAGACACTGGTGCTGTTCGCTTTCTCTTTTTTTGACACCCAAATTACACTCATGTCAAGGATACTTGGAACTTTTTTTTTTTTAAAAGATAATCTTTATTTCAAAATTTTAATATACAATAAAAGAAGCATTATATCAAACAATATGAAAAGAAACAAGAAGTTGTCCAGTAGTGCCCATTTCCTTCCAAAGTAAACGTCCGTGGGAGATTCGAGCTATAAAGTGTTATAAATTTTAAATCCTGTGGTTACAGCAAATGTCTTTCTTTATCTAAGAAAGGAAAAGGTATGTCCTTTAATACAAAATTAAGCGAGTTCTATCCTCTTCCTCCAAAATCTTAAATTTAATTATTATCAATATTGCTAAGAGAGAAGTAAAGAATAATTTTATGAAATGAAAAGTTACTTTAACTAATTGTAACATGTTTAGACATTTTCTTTCCCTCGGATCTTCTTCCAGAAAAGAAAAAAAGTTCCCATTTTTGACGTCCTTTTAAGTTGAAATCAACCATTACTGTAATATATATACAGAGAGAGACAAGTTAGACATATTAATTTGTAAATTTTCTTTTCAAAAGAAAAAGAAACCCAAAACTAATATATAGCCATTCAAAAGAAAACATTTATGGGTAGGTTTATTCCCCATTCTCTTTCATATCTGGGCCATATTTCCTTCCATCTTTTTATTCTTTTGTTATTATCCAAATTTTGTGAAATGCAAGTTATTCTGTCTAGCTCTTTGAGCTCGTTTAATTTCAACATCCATTGTTTCCACGTCGGGGGTTCTTTTGATTTCCATAACTTAGCTATTTCTATGCGTGCTGCAGTCACCATATAAAGTAAGATTATCCAACATTTAACCTCCTCATTTTTCTTAATTGCCGAGGTAATGTTTAAAAGATACAGCTTAGGACACATTGTAAATTTAATATTTAACATCTTTTGAATTGAGTTGTGAATTGCCTTCCAAAATTTTTGAATTTCTGGGCACCGCCACCACATATGGTAGAGTGTGCCCTTATCTTTCCTACATCTCCAACATAAGCCATCTGATGAATTGTACATTCTCTTTAACCGCCATGGAGTCATGTACCATCTATTGATAATCTTCAGATGGTTTTCTTTAAGATTTTGGGCAACCGTGAAATTATCTGTATGGGCCCAAGCCAATTCCCATTCTTCGTACTTTATTGTCATATCCATATCCTTAGACCATTTTAACATATATTCCTTAATGACAGTATGTTCTAATGATCTTTCCAGTAATAATCTATACAATTTAGCTATTGTTTTCTTCTTTGAATTCCACAAAATCTCATCTAATTCATTAAATTTAGTTTCAATTCCCTTTGTTTTCAAGTCCTCCTTAAACTTGGCATTAATTTGCCAGTAATTAAACCAAGATAAATCATATCCTTCATTCTTTAATATTTCTTTTGTTTTCAAATTTGGTTTCCCTTGTTCATCAAAGCTTAATAAGTTTTGGTAGGTTAGCCATTTATCTTTATCTGACCATCTGCCATAAAAAGCCTCATGAGGTGAGGTCCAAATAGGTAGTTTAAAGTAAAACTTCTCCTGTACTCTTTTCCACGTTGTTAACAAAGATTTTCTGAATGGATGGTTGTTAAAATCCTGATTTTTCCTTAAATTCTCATAACATACAAAAGCATGCCAACCAAACCTCAACTGTACATTTTCTAAATTCAAAATGAATGGGTCATCTAATTTGATCCAGTTACGCAACCAAATCAGATTGCAAGCCCAGTAATAAATTTGAAAATCAGGTAAAGCATAGCCCCCCCTTTTTTTGGTATCCTTCAAAACATCCCACTTAATTCTCGGTTTATGGTTACCCCAAACAAATTTCCTTAATTCCTTCTCCCATGTTTTAAAAGTACCATCCTTAATTGAAATCGGAAGATTTTGAAATAAAAACATGATTTTTGGAAGCACCGACATCTTCAGAACTGCTATTTTCCCCAATAAGGAAAGATTAAGTTGAGACCATCTAACCAAGTTTTTTTGAATTTCTTTCCACGATTCAACATAATTGTTTTCAAAAAGTTTTAGATTGTCTTTTGATAGCCAAATACCTAAATACTTAAGCTTTTTGACTGCTTTGAATCCCGAAATTCTTTCAAGTTCTGTAATCTCATAGTTAGTGAGATTTTTTGTTATCATTCCTGTTTTGTTGGCATTCACTCTTAACCCTGACATTATACCGAATATCTTTAATTCCCTTTGTAATCCATCCATTCCCTTAATTGGATCTTCCACCATCAATGCCACATCATCAGCAAAAGCTCTCACCTTCAACTCCTTCCCTCCTTTATTCAGTCCTCTAACATTTTTATTCTTGTTTATGGCGGAAATGAGAATTTCTATGGCTAGTAAAAATAATAATGGTGAGATAGGGCAGCCCTGCCTTACTCCTCTGTGAATATTGAATTGTTTCGATTTCTCACCATTTATTTGAACATAAGCTTTTTGTATACTATAGATCTGTTTCATTTGTTCTATGAAAGAGTTGCCACAATTAATTTCAAAAAGGATTTCAAACAAAAAATTCCACTTCAAACAGTCGAATGCTTTTTCCATATCGAGGGCTATTAAGGCACATTTCTTTTCGTTGTTTATATGGTAGTACTCTAATCCGTCTATAATTGGTCTAATATTATCTCTCAACTGGCGCCCTGGCAAAAAACCATTCTGTTCCTTCCCTAAGATGGAATTCAAAATGCCTTTTAATCTACTGGCTAAAACATAAGTGTATATTTTATAGTCTACGTTCAAAAGACTTATTGAACGGAAATTTACCATCTGGGTAGTATCTTTACCCTCCTTGGGTATTAAAGTAATCTTCGCTTCTTCCCATGACGAGGGTATCCCCTCCTTTTCTATAGCATTGAAAACCTCCATTAGTGGAGGAATTAATTCATCTTTAAATTTCTTATAAAAAGAGGCAGAAAATCCGTCTATGCCCGGAACTTTACCCTCTTTCAGGGACCCTATAGCTGTTGCTATCTCGGTTTTAGATATTTTAGCATCTAGCATATCTTTTTGGCTTTCAGATATTTTATTCCTAATATTCGTCCTAATATACTCACTTAATTTGGCTTTCTCAATCCTCGCGCTGTTTCCATCTTTATATAATTCCTTATAAAAATTTTTAAAGGCTTTTGTGATACCCTCTTTGTCTGTAATCTCTTTTTTATCCACTATAATTTTCGTTATAAATTTCCGTTCATTATTTCTTTTCAATCTTTTTGCTAGCCATCTCCCAATTTTATTATTGTTTTCAAATAATTTCTGCTTAGAGTTTTTGAGGTCTCTAGCAATTTGTAAATTAATTTTACTTTGAAGTTGGTTTTGCAAGATTTTTACCTCTAATCTTAAATTCTCGTTTAGGGGGTCAGATTTCAAAAGATTTTCTTTTTCTATAAGCATATCCTTTATCTTTTTGTCTTTTTCTTTTTCCATTTTCCCAAGTTCTGTTGATCTCTTAATAAGTAAACCCCTAAAAACCGCCTTCCCTGCATCCCAAACAATTTTTGTTTTTACCTCTGGTGTGTCGTTAATTCTAAAGTAAGTCAATATTTCTTTCCTCATTCTCTCAACAAATTCTCCATCCTCTAATAATTGCTCTTTCAACCTCCATTCGAATCCTTTTTTTCTTTCCTCTTTCATATATAGTTCAATTAAACTATGATCCGATATTGTTCTAGCCTCCGTTTCCATTCGATTTATCAAAGTAATTAATTTTCCTGAAACCAAAAACATGTCCAGCCTCGACCAAGATTTATGGACTTCTGAGTAATAAGTAAAACCTTGTTTATCCCCATATTTAAAACGCCATACATCAAATAGATTGTGTTCTTCAATCAGGCCATCGGCAGACCTGGGCAATCTTCCTTGGTTATTTTTGATTTTTTTACCAGATTTCCTATCTTTCTTGGGGTTAAATACCCCATTAAAGTCTCCCCCTATTATTATGTTATCTTGGTCAAGTACCTTTAGATCTTCGTTGATTTTTCTAAAGAAGCCTTCCTTCTTATCTAAGGGACCATAGACATTAATCACAATTATCTTTCTTCTATCCAATTCTATCTCCACAATTTGGTATCTTCCTCCTTCATCTTTTTTGATCTCTTTTGATTGAAATCTGTTGTTAACATATATCACTAGGCCCCTTTTCCTTTTCTTGTCTGCTACAATGAAGCTTCTACCTAATTTCGGATTTTTCAGATATTTCTGGTCCCCTAATCTTATTTTCGTCTCCTGTAGTAATATAATGTCGTATTTTCCTTTTTCTAACAAATGAAAAACCTGTCTCCTTTTCCTGTCTTGATTGATGCCTCCTACATTCCATGATGCTAATTTAATCATTTTCTCCAAATTGTATATATTTACTTCCTCTCTTAAATCTCCACTACCAAATGAAATAAATTTTAATTTTTGTATACTTAACTTATATTCTTATCTACCCAATGAGACATAAATGACAGAAAAAGATACCAAATCCCCCCCAAAAAATTAACCTAGTCAAACGTCCACCTTCTAATTCAGAAAATCGTCAAAGTATTGAAGTTACCGATAGGGGAGATTACTCCATTGTATAAGAGTCCTTCGGGTCTACCCTTTGTACATTTAGACCTTCCTCTTCTTCCAATAAGTTAGTCCCTCCTTTTGTATCAGGTCTGCAAATCAAACGCCTATAAAATTCCTTTGCCTTTTCCACCGAATTTAGCCTGTACCTTTTCTGGTTGTAGATGAGAGAGATACCTTCAGGGTTTCCCCATCTATAATTGATGTTGTTTTTTTGCAAAATTGTCGTCAAAAATTTGTATTGCTGGCGACTTTTTAAAACTTGCAATGGTAAATCTCTAAATATAGTTACTTCTGTATCATCAATCTTCAAATTGGCTTCAGAGTTTTTTTGAATACATTATTCTTTAACTCTTGTTGTAGTGAAACAAACAATTACGTCTCTGGGAAACCCCTTTTCTTGCGCAATTTTAGATGACACCCTGAAAATTTTATCTGTTTGAGCCTCAATTAAATGAATTGGGATATCAATAAATTGAGAAATTGCAGGCAA
Source organism: Urosaurus nigricauda (assembly GCA_034509955.1). Classification (NCBI taxonomy): domain Eukaryota; kingdom Metazoa; phylum Chordata; class Lepidosauria; order Squamata; family Phrynosomatidae; genus Urosaurus; species Urosaurus nigricauda. Next base: position 135,670,631 of record JAOEGL010000003.1, read on the forward strand.
GAGTCTTTTTTCTAAGTTCTCATCTTCTATCTCTGGTAAACCTCTGATTTTGATCGCTTTATCTCTATACCTTTTTTCTTGTATTTGAATCATGAAATTTTCTTGTTGTTGATGCTCTCCAATAGTGGCGACCTTTTCTTCTAACTCCTCAGTTTTTTTCGATACTATTTGAACTTCTTTCTTTACATCAATAATGTCTCTATTAATACGATCAATCCTTTTAGCTAATCCATCGATCTCTTCCTGAAAATCCGATTTAATTTCTTGTCTTAAAATTTTTTGCTCTTCTCTAATTTCTGATTTGAAGTTTTTCTTAAATTCTCTAAGCTCTTCTAAAATCAAGGCTGAGATATCCGCATCTAAAGAGTCTCTCCTTGTACTTTGTTGAGACCAGGTCATATTTGTTTTTTTTATTTTTGGAGCTTCTTGTATCCATGTGGTGTTTTGAGCAGCTAACTTAGGTCTTTGTTGCAACTAAGAATGTCTCAAACAACTAGCTTCTGTATAAAAGTAACAGCTGTTTTGTTACACTTACTCCCAGCTCCAATTGCTGGCAGCTGTGTTTCAATTAAGTTCTTTTGATGTGCTGATACAGTTTCAAGTTCACCAGTAATTGGTCTCCCCTGTTGAAAATTTTCCTCTCAAGAGCCACGAAGAAAAAAGGAAAAAAGGTTGAAAATAAATGCCTGTTGACTCCGATGAAGACCAAAATAAAGAAAGATTCCCCTGTTGTAATATACAGCAACAAGGGAAGATATCCCACTACGACTCTTCCCCAAAACAGATCCCTCGCTCGGAGGCTGTCGACCAAACTGAAACTAAAGTGGAGATACAGGGAAAAAAACCCCACCCCAACTGTCCTCCACGTTTGTAGCAATAGTCCTCCAAAGCTTCAATTCTCCTCTTCTCTGTTTGCAAATTCAAAACTCCCACTTAGTCCTTTTCCAACACAAAAAAGAAGAAAACCAAAGAAGGAGAAAAACTATCGGTCTCTCACATATGCGCCATCTTCATATCACTACCTTCCAAACTTTGATAGAAGACCCAACAACACAGTTAGTCAATAAACGTCCCACGACGAATCCAAAAACAAAATAAATCAATTAACACCCTCTCGCTGGGCAAACGCAGAGGTAGTTCGTTTTAAAAAGTTGCGCCTGAGACTGAGGTATCAAACCAATACTCGCTGACGCTGCGGCTGTCCTGCGTCCCTCGTAGAACTCGCACCTCTCTCCGAGAAACGGGATATAGAGGATGTCGATGTTCTCGGGACCCCGGCAGACCCACGGCTCAGGTCTCCCTCGCCCTGAGCGTCCTAGGGAGCCCCGTCCTCCAAGAGATTAGGAGGGGGAATCTTAAACGGACTCAGCGTCAACAAAAAGGGAGCGGAGCCTCAGCTTCTCACTCCTAGCGCCTCGGCGTAGCAACCGGAAGTCTCTAGGATACTTGGAACTTGTCAAAGTTAGAGCTGGAATATTTCACTCAGATACCCTCTGGTGAACATTCCAAAAGTGGTATAACATTTAAAAAAAAAGAATATCAGATCAACTTCAAAGCCCTTCATGATTGAATCAATAATAAACTCAACACAAAGGGGTAACATGTAATATTGAATGTAAGGATTACTGTGTAGCTACTAGCTTTGGATTTTGTGCGCCTCATAGCATTTTTTTTTTTTTTTGGTGTGTGTATATAATATTAACCACATTTTAACTTCTTGTTGTTGTTGTTTCCACTGAAAGATGCTCAGTAAGACTTACTGCTTTATCACACTAGGAGGCAAACAGGAGTTAAAAGAGAGTTAAATGAGATTTAAACAGGAAATGTCCTATGTTTATCACAGGACATTTCCTGTTTAACTCTCGTTTAAATCCTGTTTGCCCTCTAGTGTGATAAAGCAGTATTACACTGGTTTCCATTCAGGCATATTAGACGTCCAGGTATGCTTTCTGTAATAAAACTTCATCATGTGTTGTCACATGATTCTCTATTGCAAGCTTTACTTGAGTGAGTTAATGATTTAAAACTCATGCATTATTATTATAGGTATTTATTATTCTAGTGTTCATTCATTGATAGAAGCCACTGTGGCATAGTGCTTTGAACATTGGACATTGACTCTGGAGATGAGAATTTGAATCCCATTTGGGCATGAAAACCCCAATTACTTTGACCCTCAGAAAAACTTATGATAACTTCAACTTTGGGTCACCATGAATTGGAAATTACTTGAAAGCACACAACAACAGATACTGGCAAATTGGGTGTAGTATGAATAAACTTGTTGTGCTAATTCATATATCTTAATGATATATACTGTATATACTTGACTATAAATCAACCTCATGTATAAGTCAAGGGCAAGTTGTAGATCCAAAATGATGGATTTTGACATGTCCTGTTGATAAGTCAAGTGTAGAACTTAGGGGCATGTAACAAAAAATGTAAAGCATGAAGCAAAGGAAAACAATGAATTCCGGCAAACATATCTGTTTATGCTCAGGCTTAAGGTTGGATGGATGAGAGAACAGAAGGGGGTCAGTGCTTCCAGGATAGATTAAGCTCTTGCCTTCCACCAGGGGATGGTTCCCTTTTAAAAATGTTTTAAAACAGGCCATTAAAAGTTTAAAAAGAGGACATATATTGACCCATGAATAAGTTGATCCATGTTTTTGGAGTCAATTTTTGACTAAGATTTCTAGACTTATACATGAGTATATACAGTATTATTGCATATTATCGAGCTTTAACTATGTAGCATATTCACTGTGAATTGTTGATGCACTATGCTGTCAACAATAATTTCTAAAAAATCAAGTTCAGGCAAATAAATTATAATGTCCATTTCTTATCTGACCATTACCCTGCTTATCATCCAAAAGGTACTTGTTTGAGTGTAAAACAGAAAATATCCTTCTCTTTTCCACTGTACTATATTTGATTTCTGTCAAAGTGCTAGGAAGACCTATTTTCCCCAAAGGTAGTAATCTTTTGACTGGGATGTAGCACTTTTGACTGCATGATGGAACTCATATAATTGAATACTCTAGCTTACAAGAAATGTTTCCACACAGAAAAATCCTAATGCAACAGGGGAAAGTCCAGGGTAGGTTTCTTTTGCTTTATTTTTTATTTATTTTTTTATGTGAGGAAACTCTGAATTCCATCAAATGCCTACCATTTCTAATCTACCAACATTTCCAGATGACCGGCCTTTACTCAGAAATAGGTTCATGGTGAGATTTTCTCCCAACAAAGAATCATCTTGAAAGTGGTGATTAAATGGGTGTAGAATAGAAGAAATGAGTCAAACAGATTTTCATTTCTCTACTTCATTCAGGATTAATATCATGAACTTCTACAAGCAAAGGAGAAGCATAAGCTATCCACATGCTGGTAGTTTGTCTATAGTACAGTGGTGTTCCCACCACTGGTGTCAATCAGTGTATGTGTGTGTGTGTGGGGGGGGTGTCAGGGAGTTGACCAGTCAATAAGGCACACTCATGCCTTTTCCTATGCTACGGAGTGTGGCCTTCTGTTGAGGAGACTGCCACAGCTTTGGTGAAGCCAGGCATATTTGGCCTTCTCTTTCACTATGGCGGTAAATCTCCATCCGAAGACACTGTTGACCATGCAGTGAAGCTAGGTCAGGTGAGCTCAGTCTTCTCTTTTGCTGCAGTGTTGTGGCCTTCTCCTGAAGAGACAGTTGCTGTCACCATTAAGCTGGATCAGACACATTTCCCCCTTCTTCTTTGTTGCAGTAGTGGCACCTCCTCCTGAAGACGCCGTGGCCACTGCAGTAAAGCCAGGCCAGTTATTCTCACCCCTTTTCACTCCATAGGGGGAGGAGGGCCCAATTGGATGTCACTCATCTTCTGGAGTGTCATCTGGTATGGGCTGCACCCCCACACCACCTAGTGATGCCATTGCTATAGGACAATTTGGGTAACAAATTGTTCAAAGAAAGGGCTGCATGCACATCTCTTTGCTCCGATATCAGTAGGCACATCTCAAGAGCATCAAATGTATGAATGTCAAAGAGGGAGTGGCCACCAACTATATCTCAACAATGGTGGTGAAAGGCGTCCTTACTGTCTAAGATGGAAAATGTGTTGTGGTACAACCACTACTGTACTAGCCCACTGCCCCTCCACCAAATGGTTTTGCCTTTCCCATTTCTACCAGTAATGGTGACTGGGGGCTTGCTTGTCAATGAAGTGGTGAATCCATGTCACCTTTTGGCTACCATTAAAGAAGCTACGTAAAGTGTTGGCCCTATTTTGCACTAGGATTCATCACCTTGAGAAGCTTCAGTTAAGCTTGGATTAATCATGGGTTATTTACCTTACTAATATGGGAGTTACTGGCTGTCACTGTCCCCCTGCTGCACTGGACCTTGGCATTCTTGCTTCCCCACCCCACCCCTCACCTTGTTCTTATCCCTGAATGCCTCACTCTGAGGGATTGTTCTTCTTGTAACAAAGAAAAGTTTAAGACCAGATTACCACAGTACACTAAATCTCCATAGCCTTCAAACCCACAGCAACAAGAACAAGCCCCTGAGATTCTGCATGTTGTTTGGTTAATTGCTACAGCATTACCATAGCAACCAAACAGCTGATATGATTCTAAAAGCTCAGCCATTGCCCCTCCTCCCCCCCCCCCGGAGTGCTGGCCAATTCCTAACACACCACAACTGCGGCTTTGACTTTTGTAGATTGATTATTCAGATTTTATTAATATGCCCTCTCTAGGAATATCTAGGTCCTCCAACACAACTCTATGGTCAACTTTAACCAAAAGTCACACTGAAGGACCTAGAAATTCCTAGAGGGAACACTCCACTAGGAATTTCTAGCTCCTCCAGCAAAATTCTATGGTCAATGTCTGGCAGATGCTGACCACAGTGTTGCACTGGAGGACCTAGCCATTCCTAGAGATGTGTTCTCTGAGGTAAAAAAAAAAATAGTGTTTTTGTTATGTGCATTTTTTCCACATTCACAGGGGTCCTGTGCCTCTAACCCCAACAAATGTGGAGGGACAAGTGTATAGATATTGCAATGGACATAGAACAGTCAAGTTAAGCTCCCTGGAGACAGGGCAGGGCCTTGCTGATTGTGACAGTGCCCTCCATACTTCTTTTGAACAAAGTGAAACTCATTTCTGTTGGACTACAGAATAAGGTTGTAAAAAGTTAGCCCACTTACAGGGAATGAGTTCCATTTAAATCAATAAAACTAATGTCTGGTTAAACATGCTTGGGATAGGCAATTCTTTGTACTTTGAACTCAGTTTGGGGGAAAACAGCACAGATAAATGTTTTAAATGCAATGGGGGCTAGGAAGCTTTTTGCAGACATCTTCTGGGAGACAAAAGAAGTCTAAAAATAATTTATTGTTATAATATTCCTTTTTGAATATTTTCTGCTTTATACACATTTTTAATATACTCCTCTTATGCTTTTTTGCCCTTCCTGTTTGGGGTGACTTGCTTTTCTCTTAAACTGTAACTGGTATTTTTTGCATTGTTTCCCATGGACAGATATTCTTCTTTCTTGTACTGTACTCCTGTCTGTATGCCAATATCAAGCATTCTTTGATCTTATTTACTCCCTCTTATTGATCCATTTACATCACTTCTACATGCTTTTGTTCTTTCTGGTACCCAAATTACTTGACCTTTAAGTATTTGACTTATCATAGGCTCCAATTCCTGTACTCCTTTAGCTTACACCACTTGATCTTTCAGTTTTTCAATCTATGATTAGAGAAGTTTGAATATATGCCAGTCATTTGTATTTCCCATAATGGGGAGAAGCTTCAGTGATCACTCACATTTCCAAGCATATTACAGGGAAATGCTTCTATACTATAAAACTATAAATGGTACCAGAGGAGGTTTACTTTCATATCTCTTTTCAAGTGAAATCTTCCTTCAGGTTAATCCAAAAGCCTGACTACACTGGTTTAAGCTTGAAGTAGTAACCTATCCATGGTTGTGTCTTTCTTGTACAATACTTTGCCAAGAAAAATAATAAAGCTCAAACAAGAGCCAAAAATATAAACAGCACTGCACGTGAAATGCCATTTCTCCCTGAAACAAAAAACAAAAACAAACAAAAAAAGATTTTATTTGTGTATGATAGGATAGCCAGTCTACTTTTTCTTGCAAGGGCATTCCAGAGCCTAAGAACAATCTCTGAGAAGGTCCTTTCTTATTTTCCCATCAGATATACCCATGAAAGTGGTGGAGCAGAAAGAAGGCCTCCTTCAGAATATTTCAGTACATAAATAGACTCATATAGTAAGATATATTCCTTCAGATAGGGCTTTGTACATCATGATCAGCAGTTTGAATTGTGTTCAGAAACCGATCAGCAGTCAGTGGAGCCATTTAAACAAGGAAGTTGTGTGCTCCAATTTAACAATCTGGCTGCAGCCCAGGACCACCTGAGATTTCCAATGCATAGCCCATTATAGGAATTCAAACAGGATGTAACCAAGTCATCTGCCACCATGGACAGATCTGATGTTTGAAGGAAAGGACACAGCTATCACATAAGCCTTAACTGTGGGAAGGCAATCTGGCCATTGAAAAAAAACCAGGGCTTCCCAATTCAGGTTTGTCCATTAGTGCACCCAAGCTGTAAACCAGCCTCCCCCCCCCCCGGTAAATGTAACTCTATTAAAGACAGACTGAATCTTTGTTCCCTTCCATGCCCTTTGATTGACTAGGGGCCCCTTTGTCTTGTTTGGACTAAGTTTCAGTTTGTTTGTCTTCATTCAGACCATTACTGATGACCAAAATCCATTTAGAACCAAGGGAGCTTCCTTAGATTAAAGTGCAAAGGAGCAGTCGAGTTTGGTGTCATCTTCATACTGATGACATCAGGTCCCCAAACTCTAGACATCAGATTCCCCAAACTCCCAGCTGTTTTATGAGTCATTGCCAGCTGTGAGGAAGAGGACTCAGAGGATGAGGTTGAGACAGTGTCCAGCTCTGCCCTGCCAGATCCTGTAGAGGTGGCCCAGCCAGGACCCACCTCTGCTCTCTCAGTCCCAGGGGAGTCTGGGGGCTCAGCAGCCTAATCTGACCTCATTAGTAGTGCAGGATTTGGAAGAGATAGAGGAGTGCATTCAGGTCCCTGCCTTTACTTAGACAAGAGCTGAAAAGCAGGGCTTGAGAGGTAAAATAGACTTGCAGAGAAAGGCTCATCAGGCATGCAGCAGCTGTGATCAGGGAGTTATATATAAAATATGTGGCGAACATTGAGGACTCTCGTCAGAGACTATTAGTTCTCATTAAGAGAAGGCTGCTTTGGTATCTGACTCCTAGACCTTTGACTGCTTTGGATTCCTAGACCTTGTATCAGACCCACTGACCACCCTTCTGGCTTTTCTGACCTTGGACAGTTCTGATAGTGTTACTCTTCTTAACCTTGAACCTTGAACTGTTTCTGGCTTACTCTCTTTTGGACTACATTTGGCTGTGTTTGGTGAAGGAACTGCCTCTGCAGCTTGGTGTGTATCTTTTGCTAAGGAATCTCTTATCAGCTGTGTGAGAGGGTGTTGGCAGCTTTCCCGGAAAATATGTTAAGTAGCATAGTGAAAGAAACAACCCTAAGGAACCCTATAAGCCAGGTGCCAAGAAATTGGACAAGAACTCTCCAGCACCACCTTTTGGGTTAACCCCTCTGGAAAGGAACAAGACCATTTTAAAACACTGCCTCCAAGTTCCATCCCAACAGACAGACTAGAAGGATGATAGGGTTGATGAGCTGCTGAGAGATCTAGAAAAATCAACAGGGCCACTCTTTCCCTGACCAGTTCCCAATGTAGGCTATCCATGAAGTTGACTCTGATTGTCTCTGTTCTATAATCAGCCCTGAAAATAGATTAATATGGATTTAGATAATTAATTTTATCTAGAAACACCTGGAGCTGGGCAGTCACAACAAGGTGTAAGCATCTTGCCCAAAAATGAATATTGGAAGATGGCCATGAGCTTTCTGATTAATAATAATAATAATAATAATAATAATAATAATATAATTTTTATTTATAGCCCACCCCTCTGAACAAACAATCAGGGCAGGTTACAATCCCATCCCAACTCCCACCCCTTAAAATAAGATTAAATTGGCTTTGAATTAAAACACAATACCAAAATATAAAACAATTCCTTAAAAACAAAATTCCTGGGGATGTATGGGCAAGATTAAATGTGAAAAGAAAAGAGCTGGACGAAAAACTAAAACATAAGGTTTGGAGCTGGGGAAATTAAGCAACGTCTAGGAAGGCCTGCCGGAAGAGATGCATCTTTAAGGCTTTTTAAAAACCTTCAAGGGATGTTATGAGACACATCTCATCTGGTAGGTCATTCCACAGCTTGGGGGTGATAGCTGAAAAGGCCCTCTGGGAGGTCTGCACCAGCCTGGTCTTCATGGGCTATAGCAGGTTCCTCTCAGAGGACCGGAGAGTGCAGGGGGGGGGGTCATATGGGAAGAGGCAGTCCCTTAGGATGGACCTAAGCCATGTAGGGCTTTAAAGGTTAAAACCAACACTTTGTACTGTGCCCGAAAACTAATTGGCAGCCAGTGGAGAGCTTTAAGCACTGGTGTTATGTGCTCTCTCCTAGGTGTTCCAGTAACAAGTCTGGCTGCCATATTTTGAACTAATTGCAGTTTCCGGGTTAAGCACAAGGGTAGCCCCATGTAGAGCATATTACAGTAGTCCAAGCATGAGGTTACCAGAGCATGTACCACAGTTTCCAGGTCCCTCATGTCCAGGAGAGGACACAGCTGGTGTATCAGCCGAAAATGGTAACAGGCACTCCTGACTGTCACATTCACCTGACTGGTCATGTGAAGTGACGAATCTAGAAGTACCCCCAGACTGTGAACAGAGTCCTTTGAGGAGAGTGTGACTCCATCTAGGACTGGAAATTGTATTCCCAAACCTGGTTTCGGTCCTGTAACTGTGAGTACCTCTGTTTTGACTGGATTGAGTCTCAATCTGTTTTCCCTCATCCAGTCCATTACCGCTGCAAGACAGTAATTGAGAGGAGACACGCCATCTGAAGTCTGAGCAGACAATCTAGTCATGGAGAGGTATATCTGAGTGTCATCAGCATACTGAAGAAACTGAGCTCCATGCCTCCTTATGATCTCACCAAGCAGCTTCATATAAATATTAAACAGCATTGGGACAGGATGACGCCCTGAAGGACACCACAATTAAGCTCGATTTTGGAAGAGCAACTGTCCCTGAGCCTCACCCTTTGAGATCTGCCAGAAAGAAAGGACCAGAACCACCAAAGTACGGTGCCGCCAATCCCTAACTCTCTCAGCCGATCTGAAAGGATACAGCGGAATCCAGGTATCTTGTTAGAATTTTAGAAATAAATTATTACAATATTAAAACAAATCACACAACAAAAGAATAAAATGCAATTAAAAAAGATAAGAGCTCTCAAAAGCAGTTCACTTAACATCAAAATTACTTTGCTGCTGCTAATAGATATTAAATTGTATTTGTTCCTAGTCCACACATGTCCAAGCAGGGTAGTGGTATCCCACTACACTATCTTAACTGAAAACAGAAATAACATCTGAAACAAAACGTAGGCCTGTGAAATAACTTTATTACTTTTCTTCTATTTCATGATTTTAAACATCTTTGCCTTATGAAAAAGCCAATGAAGTTTTAAAAATCTTGCATGTTGTATTTTGTATATTTAGTTGTCCTGATAAATGTACCATAGTTTTGTGGATTTGGGGTCTTCTAAATGTCTCCTTTAGGCAGTATGGAACTTTGGCTTGTTTTTGTGAGATATTGATCACTGCCTCTATCCATTCAACCAGTTTCTCTCTGGCTTTAAAGGCAGGAAAGTCAAGGGTCTTATACACATGTAGTAGAACTCACCAGTCCAAGAATAAGCTATACAAATTGCAATTCATTATCACCGACAAACAGGTGCCAAAGTTCTATGCACTGGATCTGTATTACAAATAATTAAATTTTTGGAATATTTTCAAGGTTGAATCCATTGGTGCAGAATTTATGGATATGGAGGGTTGATTGTATAACATTCAAGCTGGAGCAGTTCTGAACAATTTTCTCTGCAAAATGCCAGACAAGTTATTCACAGAGACTTGCCAAGTGGCTATAGATTTTCTTCTTGTGAGCCAACATATAAATGACCCTGAGCATCTAGAACAGCTCAGCTGGCTGGCTTTTTTGAGATACAGTGGTGTCAGAGAAGACACTTTAAAAAAAAATCCCTACCCACACTGATGCAGAGTAGGCCCTTAGAGAGGTTCCAGCCTGTGTATGATGATCACTCTACTTGCTTTCTCCCAATAACACTCCACTTGCATTCTCACTTGTCATCACCGTCAGCTCCCTTGAAAACCACATGTATATATTAGTTTTTATCATGTGGGAGGAGGCAATTAGGAACAATTTCGTCCACTGTTCTGGCCATTTCTATATTCTTCTGATTAGCAAGAGATTCAACAGAATTACATGGCAAAAAAGCAGAGAACTTCTAATGAGTTACTAGAAAAATTTTTGGATCCATAAGCCTTCTTGGACAAATTATTTTAATTGTCCCCCAAAGCCTGCAGTAAGCATGTAATTCTCCTCTAAGTTTCTTCTCAAGGGAAACGATTAACTTTTACAATTTTGTTCCTCTGAGAAAAAGCCTAAACCAATTTGGGATGAAGTCTGTGCAAAATTCAATGGGGGGGGGTCCACAGAAAAATGGTTTCTTCACAGGAAGCAGCATTTTTTTTTGCACAAAATAGTGTTTACCCTGCAAAGCAACCACATGTAAATTTTGATTATAATGCTCCCTCCACCATCTTAGGGAGAGAAGGCAAGCCAGTTCCAGCAGGCCTTGCTTATGAGGAGGAAGATCCCTCCCTCTACCATCTTAGGGAGAGAAAGCAAGCCAGTTCCAGCAGGCCTTGCTTATGAGGAGGAAGATTCCCCCCCTCTACCATCTTAGGGAGAGAAGGCAAGCCAGTTCCAGCAGGCCTTGCTTATGAGGAGGAAGATCCCTCCCTCCACCATCTTAGGGAGAGAAGGCAAGCCAGTTCCAGCAGGCCTTGCTTATGAGGAGGAAGATCCCTCCCTCCACCATCTTAGGGAGAGAAGGCAAGCCAGTTCCAGCAGGCCTTGCTTGTGAGGAAGATCCCTCCCTCCACCATCTTAGGGAGAGAAGGCAAGCCAGTTCCAGCAGGCCTTGCTTATGAGGAGGAAGATCCCTCCCTCTACCATCTTAGGGAGAGAAGGCAAGCCAGTTCCAGCAGGCCTTGCTTATGAGGAGGAAGATCCCTCCCTCTACCATCTTAGGGAGAGAAGGCAAGCCAGTTCCAGCAGGCCTTGCTTATGAGGAGGAAGATCCCTCCCTCTACCATCTTAGGGAGAGAAGGCAAGCCAGTTCCAGCAGGCCTTGCTTATGAGGAAGAAGATCCCTCCCTCTACCATCTTAGGGAGAGAAGGCAAGCCAGTTCCAGCAGGCCTTGCTTGTGAGGAAGATCCATCCCTCCACCATCTTAGGGAGAGAAGGCAAGCCAGTTCCAGCAGGCCTTGCTTATGAGGAAGAAGATCCCCCCTCCCTCCACCATCTTAGGGAGAGAAGGCAAGCCAGTTCCAGTAGGCCTTGCATAAAAAGAAGAAGAGCCCTCCCTCCAGTCCATCTGCCATGGTCCAGGCTTCTGAGGGAGAGAAGATATGCTGGACTTTCCCCCTTCCCCACCACCTCTCCCTTTTCCTGTTGTTTCGTGTCTTTTTAGGGTGATTCTATGTAAGGGAAATGTCTAATTAACAAATTGTAAGCTGCTTTGATAGCCTTGGCTGAAAAGCGGGGTATAAATAAAAAGTATTATTGTTATTATTATTATTATTATTATTACCTGAATTGCATTTTTTTTTAATCACTTCAGGATTCATTGGGGCTTCTGTAGCCTTTTCTGAATATTATCAAATATCCTTTCCATCTCTACCCTGCAGAGATTCTGCATAATAGCAAATCTAACCCCCATTCTTATCCAACAAAAGGTGGGGGAACTGGGGGGGGGGGGCACCAAACATGTCAGCCTTATTTAAAACATTGGGAAAATTAACTTTGCAAGAGGCTTGGTAACCTTTATGATCATTGGTGTCATGGTCACCCATGAGGAGGACTCAGAGGATGAGCCAGAGCCTCTGGGACCTGAACTTATAATTGGGGAGCCTGAGGCTGGCCCTAGCTCTGCTGTAGCAGTCTGGGGCCCCTCCAGAGGTTCACCAGCCAAGTTTGCCTGGGACTGAGGCTGTGAACATTGATGAGGATCAGAGAAGTGTGCCTACCTTCAAGGAGCATCAAGCTGAAAGAGAGGACCTTTGAAGATCACTGAGGCTTTATCAAAAAGCCTTTGTAATCAGGCACACCTGAATGCCTGCCACCTGCCTATTTAGGCAGCTATAGCATGTGTGTCTCCTTGCCAGTGATTATCTAACCTCCCTAGAGGAAAGACTTTGTCTCTAGTTCCTGTGGCTTCTTGGACCAAACACTTACTTCTCAGTCTGCTGACTATTCAAATTATCTGGAGCCCTTGACCTTGGACTGCCTGATTGACATGCCTATCTGATACCTTGAATCTTGGACCATCTGACAACTCTTTTGATAATCCTTTTGCTGATACTGCCTTTGGTCTCCAAGATTGTGTTGCTTGCACTGACTCTGCTATTTGGGAGCATGTTTGTTGGGAACTAAGCCATCCTAAAAGCCATTTGGCTGCTTTTCTGGACCATTGGCACCTGTGTATACAAGTAATAACTGAGGGGAACTCCAGGTTTGGTTGAATTGAGAGGGCTTTATTCAGAAACCTGCAGAGTGCAGTCCCAGACACATATGATAAAAATTCACACAAACACAGCATCCAGAGCTAAGTGAAATGGAAATATAGAAACACACATGTGCATTAATTAAAAGTTTAGAATCACACTGAGCAATGCCCAGTGAGCTTCACTACAGACTTTGGATTCAGGTGGTGGTGTGAATTTGTGGACCAATGTGGGGATCTCTCTATTGCTGTATTGAAACTACCAGCACCTGAATGGTGAATGTGATAGCACTTTTGCAGTATAATTGCCATATATCCTAATGCAAGTTGGCAATAAAGCTTTAAATCTTTCCCATTTTTTGTTTCATGCTCTTGAGCCTAAAAGAACCTCTTGTCTTGGACAAAACACAGGGCAGTCTCAGAATAAATTCTGGAAGTCCTCTACACCAACAAGGTGAAGAGTTTTCAATGCCTGTCCATAGATTACCCCAGCTAGGTCAGGAAACGAGACTGTTGGTATACAGCAGGGACGCACCAACAAATTTCTTATTCTTTCCCAAGTATCCATCTGTAGATAAACACACTTAAGGTTGTCGTTTCTTTCTTTCTCTCACCTTCCTTCCTTCTTTCTACTTGAACATTAGTCATTTGTATATTAGCCTGCAAGCCAGGTCGCTGCAAAATGAGAGTAGTGGGTGCATATCCTCAAACATTTCACAGATGATAACTGGAACACTTGTGGTCAAGGAACATAAGAGTGTGATCAATATGGCAATTATTTTTTGAGAGGAACAATACACAAGTTTGGAGTGTCTGCTGCAGTTTGTCTTTGCTGGAACCTTTTGGGACAAGCAAGATTATCTTGGTAGTACTGTTTGGGACACCAGCAAAAATTAAATTCAGTAACTTCCATAATGAGATGCCCAAGTGGTTCCCAGTAATGGTCCTCTAAACCTAGTGCAAAAGGGATTGTTATTGCAGTACTGAATCTAAGCAGGCCACACTTTAATATACTACATCCATTTCTATAGCATAGGTCTGCATATGTTTGACTAAGCTTCACAGATTGAGTATGCATAGGAAGAGTTTGCTCTACTACAGCAAACCACCTTTAGCTCCTGTTTTTGTCTAAGTTACAGAAACATATGCAGTCTTCGGCTGTCACAGCTACCTTTTTGTCCCCAGAAACCCTCCACCACCATTTCCATCGTGTACACTGACACTTCAGATTAATTGCCAGTGTCTCCCCTGCTGAACTCAGCCAGCCAGCCACTTATGACTTCAGCAGATGTTTCTGCACTTCTAGCAAACTAAAAGGTTTATATTCCCTTCCCCAGCATTCTGCACTGACAAATTATCTTCATTGCACAAAAGATTAAAATTTGTATTTAAAAAAGGACAACCTATTGAAAAAGAAGAACAAGCTATCAAAGACAGTGAATTTGAGCCTCTGTTCCATTATCTCTTCACATCTGTCAGTTTCTCAAATAGAAAAAAATAAGCAGTCATTCCTATTATTATATTTTCTGTCTGGCCCAATTTTACCCAGATTCTATAGATCTCATATAGTAACTATCTAGATTGTTAGCAGGTCTGGATTCCAAGCTTTATATTTAAAATTTATATTTATATTTAAAAACACAAGAATATGACTTCTGGTAAAGATGGGTGAGTGAACACAGCTTGGCAAAGTAGCTGGTGCCAAACTGTCACAACCATGGCAGTTTGCCGAGAAGGGGGATGTAGTGAAAAGGCTGATCTATCAGCCAATCACAAAGCACCATGTGACCAGCCAATGGGAAGCCGGCTGGGCAGGGCTATAAAAGAGCCTTGCAGAGAGTGAAAAGGGGGTTAGTTTTGAGGGAAAGAGCTACATTGAAGGGTGTGCTCTGGAGGTTCCTGAGGGAACATTTTAGTTTGGTTTGGTGACCACTAAAGGGTCTTAAGAGTCCAAAGAGGGACTGTGTAGGGTTGGGGAGTCTAGTAGCAAGCGGCTCAGAACAAGCCGGTGGTTTGGTTCATTATTGAGATAATAATGTGGCTTAAGAAATATCAAGATTTTGATAGAACAACTTATAACTAAATGATAAGTCATTATTGACAACTTTAAGTCTAATTTATAGTTTGTTTTTATTATTTTACAATAAACTTTGTTAATATTTAAAATACTACTTGGTGTCCATTTGATTCAAACCATGCTACCTAATATTAGAGACAAGAGGTGCTGTGACATCTTAAAGAGCAGTGTTATGGTGAAGGCTGGCAGGAGTCATTCACAGAATTTTGGTGACAGCAGTGGGATTAAAATTCCCATAGGGCAGCAACAGTTGAGAATAGGTTGTGGGTGGACCGTGAGCATCTGAGAGAGTTCACCACAGGGGAGACCTGTGCATATAGAATCCTCCTGATAAGGGGTTGATTGCAGCCCTAGTGTCAGTGAGAAAGTGGAGGAGAAAATGATCAGCACAGGCAGGACTGTGTAGACCACAAGCAAAGCGACAGGCATTGCTCATGGTTGAGACCAGCCAGTGACAGTGGAGACCAGTGAAAATCAGTCAGTACTGCTTCTTTTTTAACATCAATGAAGCAGAAAATAAGCAGAACTAAAATAAAGTATCTTTGTTTTGAAATCCTTCTGATTTAACAACTGTCTGAAAATTTTGAGGCTTGGATTTGGATAAAAAACAGAGAAAGATCCCAGACTGCTAGAAGATGAAATGGTGGAGAGATGGGAGAAGGAGGAGGAGGAGCATACTGTTTATAAATCTGATAGAAATATAAAGATACATTTATTAACAAAAGTGAACTATTACTGAATTGGACATAATTGAGACAGAGAGATCTATTTTTTCATGTTCTTTAGTGTTGAAATAAATAGATTTTGAAGGGATGACTCTGGAGGATTGACATGGATTGGAGTTGGAGTTGAAAAAGACAAAAGGAGAAGGACATGGTAATGATGGACAAGATTTCAAAGACACAAATGGAAATATTATAAAACAAAATACAAAATACAAAGGAAAAAGAGTTGGGTAAAAACAGTGAAAGCATTTGTTAACAGCATCGGGACTGAAATCAGTTCAAAATGGACCTGCTCCAACTGGCCAAAGGGAAAATTCAAATCGATTTTGATCCACATCTGGTTCACACTTGCACAGAATCAATGTATCTAAAAAGATGTGAAAAAAGTCAGCATCCAAAAGACTCGGGTTAAATGGGTCTAGCACATGGCCCCTCTCTCCAAATCTCTTCAGCAATTTGGTTCATTTAAACTGGTTCAAACCAATGGGTGATCCGGTTTAAAAGGTAATGGGAATGAGTCCCTTTTTTCAAATCTTCCTATTATGCTCAACGACACACCTTTTGAACAATGGAAGGAAAAAAAAACTATTGAGATTCAATTGGGCTGGGAAAAAACTAAGAATCCAATATGGAGTCGAAGGCTTTCATGGCCGGCATCCATAGTTTTTTTGTGAAGCTTTCAGGCTATGTGGCCATGTTCTAGAAGAGTTCCTTTCTGACATTTCACCAGCATCTGTGGCTGGCATCTTCAGAGAAAGATGCCAGCCACAGATGCTGCAAAATGTCAGAAAAGAACTATTCTAGAACATGGCCACATAGCCAGAAAGCTCCACAAAAAACCAAGAATCCAATGGAAGGTCCTCAAAGATGCAAAGGAAAGAGATGGATTGGGCATTCCCGACTTCAAAATATATTACCGTGCCTGCTGTATGGATTGGATACAGGATTGGGTTCAACTAAAATATACAAAATTGCTGAATTTGGAAGGATTTAACACAAAATTTGGGTGGCATGCCTATCTATGCTATAACAAACATGAAGTGAATAAATATTTCAAGGACCACATAATTAGAAGCTCTCTATTAAAAGTATGGATAAAATATAGAAATAAATTTTACAAGAAAATACCAGATTAGACCTTTTCACATGAGGCATTTATGAAATTCTCTAAAAGAGAAGATGGACATTGGTTGAAATACCAGGAATTAATAAAGTGGGATGATACAAAACCAAGATTAAAAACAGAATCTGAATGGGAGGCAGCAAGGAAAAAAGTGTCAGTGATTCTTTTACACACAACGAGAGAAAGAGCAAAACTTGATATTAAATCAGAAGGCATCTCAAGAGACAAAATAGAACTGGATGAAAATTTATTAGAAGATAAGAAATCTACCATCTCCAAATTCTATAAAATTCTCCTGTAAGTGAATACAGAAACAGAGGTTATAAAAGAAGTAATGATAAAATGAGCCCCAAATATCAGTCACGTGATCCATTTAGAAAGATGGAAGAAAGCCTGGGGTTAGGACCTAAAGTTTACATTATGCATGGAAATATTTCTAAAATGATGCATAGATGGTACCTGACACTGAGCAGATTGGCAAAAATTTATAAAAATGGAAATGGAAAATATTGGAAGTATGATCAATTGGAGGAACGTCCTCTCGGATATGGTGAACCTGTCCAAAAGTTAAGAAATTTTCAGAATGATACAACAAATTTTTAAAATTCAGTTTGATTTATAACCAGAATTATTCTTGTTAAATATTGTACAGGACAAAATATTAAGGAAATATTTAAAATATGTCAGCTGCATGGATTGCTTTTGCAAGGAAGTGGAAAAGCCCTGAAATACCAACAATAGAAGATGGTTTAGAAGAGGTATTAGATATGCTAGAAATGGATAGATCTATAGCTTTCCCCCAATTTCTCTAGCTACTTATAGGTCAATATTTTCACAAGACCATTTGTTTGCAAATTTGTAATCAATTTAACATGTCTGGATGAAATTTCTTGTAAGCTTGATGACATAATTGGGAGCAGACTATCTTAATCTTTGTCAGGATGTATTTGCAATTTCTGCAATATATGGACATGTTGACCAGAATAGTTAGACCTTCAATGACCTTTCTACTTTCAAACAACCAATATTAACAAAAATAAAAACTGTGGTGGGGCAGGGGGGAAGCACACATAGATTTTCAATCCAAGAAGAAACTAGTGAGAAAACATTTACTTAAAGATCTCTTCCTTCTGTCAGAAAGCCTAAGCTACTGGACATCTGATAAGCAATTGTGTAGGATCATAAATTTATTCCTTTTTGAAGCAGTTATGACCATTCTCCCATTGAATTTACCCCTTGGCTAGCTTGAAAGCTTCCCGCCCCCCCCCCCCCATTCATTGCCTTCCAAAAAATGAAAACCTCCACAGACTCCATTGTTAAACTTTTCTTCTTTTTCCCTTTTTTTTCCCTGAGAGAGGGTGGCTCAGACCAGCAGTTGGCTACAAATCAGAGTAACAACATCACAGTCAGCATTCGAAGAGTAATTGTTTAATTGAGTTATTTTTAGCTATAAAAGAAGCTACCAGCACATTAGTCACTTCCATGCCAATATATAAGAAGCAAAATAATGTACTTTTCTTTTCTCTAAATGGAATCTAAAATGTACATTCATGAGTTTTGCTATTTCTGTTTCCTACCTGTGAAGTGAAAAGATGGATTTTTGTCCCTAGCATTACAATGTAAAAACTTTCACTTTTCTATGGTAAGAAAAGAACCAATTCCACCATTATCACCATCACTGCAAAATAGTTAAAGACAGTTAAAAGAAAAAAAAACCAAGTGAAAGTACTGAATATATGTTTCACGGTAGAATCATAGGGGCAGTACAGACCGCCCAAAAGGGGTGGTCTGTACTTGCCCAAAGAAGCACCGGGATGGGGCCAGGGCTGCCTCATTGGCAGCCCCATCCCGGCACTTCTGCAGGCCGTGGGGAAGCGTCGAACTGCCGCTTCGTGGCCTGAAAGTGGGGTGCGGTGGGTGCTCCGGGTGCCTGCTGCACTCCACTCTCCCCAGTGCTGCTGAGGAAAGAGAGGGGCCACCGCCGCTGCCCCTTTCCCCTCAGGGTCCTTGGCATAGCTGTCTTAAGGCCGCACCAAAGACCAGTGCCAATCTTTTTAGCGCCGAGGAAATGGCGTGATGTGGTCAGGGGCGCACCGCATTATCTAAACACAGCATATGCCATGACAACATCATGGTGCACCCAGATGGACACTGCCATTTTAAAATGGTGGTGTCCATATGCGCTAGGGTCAGGGAAGATGTAGATGCTGCCCCCTTCCTAACCCTAATCGTGCCATACAGATGGCCCTTTTGGGCCGTTTGCATCAGGCCACAGAGTTGGAAGGGGCCCTATGGACCTATTCCCCCCCCCCCTTCAAGTTCATTGTATTTCAGTGTAGAAGGGGGAAACCCTAACAAATAGCAAACCATCATAGGGGGAAAAATTAATGCATTTTATGTAGGTTTTTTTTTTTAAATTTGGAATGTTTTGGACAAAGAAATACAATGGACTAAAAGTGTCTTGTTCTCCATGTAGAAAGAAAATCTGAGAGGGAGAGGCCTGGATTTCTGCATGGTTGTTCTATATTTCTGAACTGGGAAGGAGGTAGAAGGAAGAAAGAGATATATAATAATAAGTACGAGAAGTACTTCTCGTATGTAGAGAAGAAAAAGAGGAGCAGGATTGGCAAGACCAAGGAATCAAGAAAAAGTTCACTGGGTCAAGAATAGCAAACAATAGCAATAGTAAGTACATTTCTATACCTCTTATCAGTGCACTTAAGCACTGATAGGAGGTTCACAATTTGTAAGCCAATTGCCCCCAACAAGCTGGGTACTCATTTTAACAATCTCAGAAGGATGCCAGGCTGAGTCATCCCTGAGCCCCTGGCTGGTACTGAACTCACAGTCTTGTGGTTTGTAAATGAGTGGCTGGAGTCCAGTCATTTAACCACTGTGCTACCAGGGTTCTTGGTGCCTTGAAGAAGAAAACACTGTGGAACAAGCAATGTGTTACACATATTAGGTACAGCAGTAGTTCCCAAATTTTGGTCCTTTTGGATGTCAGCTCCCAGATTTCTTGACTTCTGGCCAACTTGGTTGGGGCTTGTAGGACCAGAATTCCAAAACAGCTGGAGGACCAAAGTTCTAGACCTGAATCTCCAGTTTGATAAGGTTCACAACATAAGCTCTAAATGTAAGAGTAAAGACTCAGTGGAACCAAGCATGCTTGGTTTATTTGGGATTGTGTTCAGCAGGAGGAGAGTTCTCCTTTGGTAAGAATAGGAATGGCAAGAGAACAAATTACTTATATTCTTGACTTCTTCTATCATGCCTTGAGCTAGCGCAGTTTGTTCCAAACATAACATCAGCAGACATGCTAAAACTAGTATTGATTCAAGGACCCTCACAGACTACTATTACTTTAATATTGCTTATCTGTCTGGATAAATATTTTAAAGGATGTTTTCTTAAGACATCTGATATAGCAACTGTGACACATGCCTTGATGACACCTTATTTAGATTGCTGTAATGCACTTTACTTGGGGCTACCTTTGGAAATGGTCGAGAAACACCATTAGGTCCAAAATGTTGTGATGAGACTGCTAATTAGACAAAAGGGGGATATACCAAAAATATGAAAATGGAATATACTATGTATTAATATAAGGTGCCCATCTGTCCAAAATTACATTTTCTTGAATCTGGCACCTATGTGAATGCATAGTTAAAGAAGTGAAGTCACCTTACTAATAAACAATGGCAGATGTTTATCCTTCTAAAATTAAGAATACAAGTCTTGTAGCAACAGTTAAAGGAAGCTATTGACATATGGTCTTGAATAAACACCATTGTCTTAAAAATTATGCCTAAGACACATCCAGTGATACTTTGATCTATATCCAAGACCCACTTGAATCAATTATTTAATGTCAAGTCAACAAATGGAGCAATGCTCATTAATATTTGCACCCTAAATGAAAAAACAAACAAACAAAACAATTTGTCACTCAAAACACTATTCTGAAGAAAAGTACACCTACTTCAAGATTCTTCACACATTAGGGTTTCTTTAGGGAGAACTTGTCTGGTGAAACAAGGACATTTTTTTAAATAGATACAATATATGAAAGGAGAAATAACATGTATTTTGTGTAGAATACACTGATTCTTAGCAACAATATGGTTTTTGGTGAACAAAACATAGAAAAACTAGATGTTTTCTCCACAATATTACGTGTGGTTATACAGATCGAGTAACAAGTATGCATGTTGTATAAAAGTTCTGCAGCTTGTATAGGAAAAAAATATGTAGTTTTCCTGTATGCATGCTCGTATTTTCATTGCAAAAATCTTGCATGCAATTCCTGTACAAAATTAATTTTGCACAGAAATCAGTGTACAAAACAAAGGAACATTCACATTCCCAGTCAACACTTATAAAATATCTTTGATTTCATGAGACTACTCTTTTTGGAATGAGAAATTGGCTTCACGCTACTACTTTCATGTTTATAACACTAGAGCACTGACTGATTACTTATGTCATATTTTTTAGTGTACAAAATGGTTTTTAAGTAGCTTTTATTGTAACAATAACAAGGGCTTTTTAGGATATGTCTGCAGCAAAAAGAAGAAGAAGGAAACGGTTGGGCCACTGCGTGAGGATGGCAAAATGTTAACAGGGGACAGAGAAAAGGCAGAATAGCTCAACACCTTATTTGCTTCAGTCTTCTCAGAAAAGGCAAAGGGTGCTCAACCTAAGGATAATGGGGAAGAAGACAGAATAGGGGAATTTCAGCACAGAATAAGTAAAGAGATAGTACAGGAATACCTGGTTAACCTAAACGAATACAAATCTCCAGAACCAGATGAACTACATCCAAGGGTACTAAAAGAGCAGGCAAATGTAATAGCAGAACCACTAGCAATAATCTTTGAGAACTCCTGGAGAACAGGAGAAGTCCCAGCAGACTGGAGGAGGGCAAACGTTGTCCTCATCTTCAAAAAGGGAAAAAAAAGAGGATCCCAACAATTATCGTCCAGTTAGTCTGACATCAATTCCCAGGAAAGATTCTAGAGCAGATCATTAAGCAGACTGTCTGTGAACATTTAGAAGGCAATGCCATAATCACAAAAAGTCAACATGGGTTTCAGAGAAACAAGTCATGCCAAATAACCTGGTTTCTTTCTTTCTTTCTTTCTTTCTTTCTTTCTTTTTTTTTGGATAAAATTACCAGCTTGGTAGATGAAGGAAATGCTGTGGATATAGTATACCTCGATTTCAGTAAGGCCTTTGACAAGGTTCCCCATGACATTCTTGCAAACAAGTTTGTAAAATGTGGGCTGGACAGGTTAACTGTTTCATGGATTTGTAATTGGTTGATTGACCAAACTCAAAGGGTGCTCAACAATGGCTCCTTTTCAACCTGGAAAGAAGTGACCAGTGGGGTCCCACAGGGCTCTGTCCTGGGCCCAGTGCTATTTAACATCTTTATTAATGATTTGGATGACAAAATTGGGGGCATACTTATTAAATTTGCAGATGACACTGAACTAGGAGGAGTAGCCAATACCCCAGAGGACAGGATCAAAATTCAAAATGACCTGAATAGAATAGAAAGCTGGGCCAATGCTAACAAAATGAAATTTAATGCAGAGAAATGTAAGGTTCCACTTAGGGAGGAAAAATGAAATGCGCAGATATAGGATGGGGGACACCTGGCTGAATGAAACTACGTGTGAAAGAGATCTAGGAGTTCAACTAGAGCACAAGTTGAACATGAGTCAACAGTGCGATGCAGCAGCTAAAAAGGCCAATGCAATTTTAGGCTGCATCAATAGAAGTATAGTGTCTAGATCAAGGGAAGTAATAGTGCCACTCTATTCTGCTTTGGTCAGGCCCCACCTATAATACTGTGTCCAGTTCTGGGCACCACAATTCAAAAAGGATGTGGAGAAACTGGAGCATGTCCAAAGAAGGGCTAGTAAGATGGTGAAGGGTCTTGAAACCATGCCATATGAGGACCGCCTTAGGGAACTGCCGATGTTTAGCCTGGAGAAGAGAAGGTTAAGAGCTGATATGATAGCCCTGTTTAAATATTTGAAGGGATGTCATATTGAGGAGGGAGCAAGCTTGTTTTCTGCTGTTCCAGAGACTAGGATGTGGAACAATGGATAAAAATTGCAGGAAAAGAGATTCCACCTCAACATTAGAAGGAACTTCCTGACAGTAAGGGCTGTTTGACAGTGGAACACACTCCCTCGGAGTGTAGTGGAGTCTCCTTCCTTAGAGGTCTTTAAGCAGAGGCTGGATGGCCATCTGTCGGGGATGCTTTGATTTGGAGTTCCTGCATGGCAGGGGGTTGGACTGGATGACCCTTGTGATCTCTTCCAACTCTATGATTCTATGATTCTATGATTCTAATATTTTGAAATTATTTAGGCTAAAATAGGTTTTCCTCCATGTCAAACTGGTGAGCATTGGGGATAACCATCAGGTCTCCTCTGATCTCACTGTTTGCTACTGGCACCACACTAGTGACCAATCAATTGGCTAGAGAATTCTGAAAGCTTTTAACAAAAATGTAACTTTTCAAGATTCTTTCTAAAAAATTGTTTTGCTGTACAGACTACATTGTGATTGACCATATTCTCCTATGAAGTTATCACCAATTTTATTGAGGGTTTCACAGTAATATAACACACATGTGTGAGCAGGCCCTCTTCAAAAAGATGCATGCACACTAAAGAAAACTGTGACATTAAAGTACATAATATCTGTTTCTCTTGTGCTAGTAAAAACAGACTTGAAACTATTGACAAAAAGTTTCCATACTTTGATTAAAATTTCTTAGAACCCTAGAAACTAGACAAAATAGGCTTTGAAGTCCAATTTAGCCTGTGATATGCCTGTTGGTCATTTCTGTGATTATAAAGCATTCAATCAAACATTTTTATTGCAGTTTGTTCTATTAAGCATAACCCCCTACATGTAACCTTACTGTGACTCCTTATAATGAACTTTAGTCACCTAAATATATACTCTTTTTAAATTAGCTTTGCAATGTATAGATATAGAATACTCGAGATATACAAGACCAACAAAACTTTCAGAACTAATTTGATTTTCATTTATTCTACCACTTCGTATTGGATGGCTATTTTTGGAGGTGAAGTTAGACTTCATATATTTGATCTTTGATTCCATGAAATAAACATCTGATAATTTGTTTTGTGTAGTTTTTCCTAACACACACACACACACACATCTCTCTTGGTGATTCTCTCTCTCTCTCTCTCTCTTTTTTCCTTGCAGAAAAAGTTTGAACTGAAAGTTTTTTCCAGGAATATACAGTTTCATATACAAGATCCATATGCAAATCAATAAGGACTTATATCATATCCTCTGAAATATTATTGAACTCAAAATTTAATCAAGATATTAGCTCCTTTGGGTCATTTGTGCATTACATATTATTCTTCAAACAGGAACATGAGTAAATAATGTATTTACTTTTGCATACTAAAATGCTGCCATTTGGGAACTCTTCCTGGGAACACCAAGGTTGAATATCTTCATCAAAAATGAAGGTCTCTCCCCCTCCCGACTCTGGCTATATTGCTGGAATGAAAGTCTCTCCATCAATAGGAGCTATAGTGAGATGCACAATGCATGACCCTCTAATGCTTCAATAAAATATTTGTACAGCAAAACCAGCACAAGTTCCATTAAACATCAGCTTATGTGTTCATATGAATGAATTTTACTTCTAGCAGTATTCTAGACAATAATAAACAAGAACTAAAATTATACCATAAGGAAATGTAAATGTTGAGTTTTATTTCCATCTTTGCAGCTGGCCAGAAACATCAAACTCCACCCAATCCCCCTGCCACCACCTGCCAACGATTGTTTTGTAGCCCACTTCTATATGTGTTAGTGAATAAAACATTCAGTATATTCCATAGGGCACTTGAGAGTAATTGTACATAAGATTTCATTCTTAGTCCTATTGAGAAATATATTTATCTCTGTATTTATGATAGTTGCATTAATAAGAGAAATAAAATAATTTTGTGATTCCTTGATCGAAACAATATTCTAAAATTTCCCAATGTAGTCTGATTCTCAGCAGAGCAACTCCATCCCTCACATACTGCCCACTTCTTAGATGTAAGTCCTGGGATCCTGCTTGATCTCCTGTAGAATCATAAAAATGTTTATATTCTAGAGACCTTTACATCACTTTTTTTCCAAGAGATCTCCAATTTATCATGACCCTAAGGCAAATCTGTCACAGGATTTTCTGGGCAAGATTTGTTCAACAAATCTTTCTCTGAGATAATGTGACTTGCCCCATGTATTTCCATGGCTAAGCAGAGATTTGAACCCAGGCCTCCCAGAGTTCTAACCCAACACTTTGTAGCATATTATGTTTTGCTGTCTATTTGGTTGTTTATTGTCTATTTTATACTTCTTTCTTAACATCACTGCTGTCACAAATCAGGCCTCCAAACCATCTCAGGATCTTCCAGCAAGCAATCTGGAGTATTTTTAAAAGGCAGAAAAATGTGAGGTTTTTTTTCCAGGTCCTGTCTCCTGCTTTTCTTATTGTCTCAATTGGTTATGGTGGCAGGTCTTGCCTGGACAAAGCAGCATTTTCTGATGTTGAGAAGCTTACAGACCTTATTTGAGTTGAATTTGGGGGCAAGCAGAAATGAACTCACTTCTACACTTTTCTTCAGGAATATGAAGAACTGGAGTGAAGAGTAAGGCAATGGAGAGCAGAAAGGAGGCAATAGATTGCAGCAAGACAGGATGCTAGACTTCAGTGGAAAGGGACACCATAAAAAGTATTAGGTTGTATGCCTTGATTCTCTCCCATGCTGTGGGAAGAGACTCCTAACCTGATAGCAACAGAGATGGGACAAGAGCAAGAACACAGTTGTCAAGAGAGTGAGGGAGAGCCAGGAAGGGAGTAAAATGGATGGATGTTCCTCTATATTTTAGTATAAACCTGAGGGTAAGCAGGGACAAGTTTTATCTTAGGATTTTGGGGGTGGAGTGGCAGCAAGAAGTATCAGACAGCCTGAAGAAGTGTTTATAGTTTGTACAAGCACTATTTCAGACGATCACCCCCCCACCTCCCAAAAAACTCCAAATACAAAATATAATTTGCCCTGGATTCCCTTTCATTCACTTCCATGTCTGCAGGGACAAGCTAAGTGAATCAAGGTTTCACAGTTCTGCCAGGCAATGGAAGGGAAAGTTTTCAGTTTTAACTGCTGCTTGCCTGACTTCAAGGTAAATTTTATTGAATACAGTTAGTCTTTCAATTCAGTATGTAATTATTTCACACACACAACATAATTCTCCAGTTAGGCGTTTTTCACTTCCAAACAGTTCTGTAACTAGCCCTTCATTTCAAAGGTGAACTTTTATTATTTATTTATAGGATTTATTTCCCACCATTCTCCCAAAAGTAGGACTCAAGACAGCTCACAGTAAACCTGAATAAAAATAGTTAAAAGCAAAACAATTTCAAATTAAATACCAACAATTTCAAATTAAATTCCCACACTGTGATCAGTTTCTCCCTATTCCTCCTCTCAATCAACATTTTTTGTGCACTGTGGGAACTCAAAACTATAATTTCATACTGTGTGTGTGTGTGTGTGTGTGTGTGTGTAGTATCTGGAAAGTCATTATGAGCAAAATTAGGCCTGTTCAACTTGTGGGCCCCAAGCCATAAATCTATAATTTTTTGTCAGAAATGTAATAATGCTCAAATTCTTTCTGCTCTAAAACTTGAAGTAATTTGAGCATTTTGAAACTGACACAAAAGTCTTCCTTATTTGCACTGGACAAAATAAATGGCTACAATGGTTCTCAATGTGGAGAACACCTTATTCTATCTGCCTAGCATGCAGGTGTTAAAGATGATTGTGAGCCTGTTGAGAAGTAGGTAGGTTTTACACTGGAAATAATATTCCCTGCTGTCCTAGAGTATCCTGATCCTGAAGCTGGCCCAATTTCCCCGTTATTTCAACATTCTGGACTGTTGCTGGATGGCTGTCTACACACACTTCCCATTGGTGGTGGTGCATGCCTCTCCCCACTCCCTCTGAGGGTGAAAACAAGGCACCTAGCATTAATCACATGGCTGTCTGTCTTGTGACTTCAGAAGGAATGACTTGGATGGAAAAGCATAATGCACATGTAAACTGCTGCCTAGTGTCACTCTGGAGTGTTTTGGATTTTCTTGGAATAACTGGACAAAAGGTAAGTCATTTTAAACAAGTTTATGGCAAGGATGATCTGCAGTTGAATTGGAGCTTTGGTTATTCTTTGTTAACATAGGGTGATGTGATGGTTGGGGGGTGGGGAAATAGGTTTAAATTAACTATCTGCCCAGAGAGGAATTGTAGCCCAAATTCACACTAATAATAATAATAATAATAATAATAATAATAGGATTTATTTCTATTCCACCTTTTCTGGTGGGGAATCAAAGCAGATTACGGCAGTCAAACAAGCAGCTTCATTTATATACCGCTTCATACTGTCTAAGCAGTGTCCAAAGCGGTTTACAACTGTAAGCTACTTGCCCCCAACAAACTGGGTACTCATTTTAGTGACCTTGGAAGGGTGCAAGCCTGAGTCGAGCTTGAGCCCTTTTGCTGGTACTGAACTCACCACCTTATGGTTTTGAGTGAGTGGCTGCAGTACAGGCATTAAACCACTGCACCACCAGGGCTGTATTGCAGCCACTCATTCAAAACTATAAGGTTGAGAGTTCAATACCAGCAAAAGGGCTCAAGCTCGACGCAGGCTTGCATCCTTCCAAGGTTGGTAAAATGAGTACCCAGTTTGTTGGGGGCAAATAGCTTACACTAATTAATATATTGGTCATATATATGATCAGAACATGGTGGACAGACCACCGAAATAATTTAACCTAGTCTTTCAAGCATTAATCATTTGCAAACTGTGGGCCTGGATGAACCCTACTGTCAGTTCTGACTTCTTCCTCATCTGCATTTTCAAAAGTCTGAAAATGTTCACATTAGAATTGACATAAGTCAGAAATGACTTGAAGGTAAACAACAACAACAACAACAAAATCTTCGACTGTATTAAAGCTAGAAAGTACAATCCAGCTTTACTGATGTGACCACTTTAAGTTGTTCTGATCCTAAGAGGTGATGTTATTGTTGTTGCTATTGCTGCTGCTGTTGTTGAAACCACAGACTCTTCTACGCAACAGTAAATTTATGACCCACAGATATTTTATTGTTAAACCTGCCTGTTGATTTATATTAACTATATTATAAATGATTTTTCCTGCATAAGTCTTTCTAATCTTCTTGTTGAAATATTACATCATTTTTTATTCACACATTTTAAAATTGGCTTCAGTCCCTTGATACTGATGAATGGATCTTTGTTTTAATGCTTTTAGTGCTTTCCAGTCTTATACTCACAAGGTCAGATTAACATCTGTGGTCTATATGTTTGATTTCTGGGGAAGGTTATAACATGTTGCTAGTCAGTCAAACAAATTTGAAAATCTCTTGCCTTTCTGACCTGTCCATGTAATTAGCTTGAATTACTCTCATTAATCAGTGGACTTCAACCCAAACAGCTAAAAACTCAGAGGGGAAGTCAATGGTGCATTCATTATATTCATAGCAGAGAAAAGTCTAGCCATCTCAATGTTGTTAATAACTATTTGAATTACAGACATTATTACTGAAATGGATAATAGGAATATAATAATCTCAGCTGTCTGGTACTTTGGGAAGGGATTCAAACAGATTTTAGACATGATAATGAAGCAGATTTATCTCCCATTTTTGGTTTCTGGTTTCTTTAAGGCCAGTGGGTTAAACACATTGGTAAAAAGCAAGGGAGGGGAAGACTAAAGAAACACCAAGCCCAAGGTTAAAGTATAAATTATACCCAAGACTGGTTTAAATTAACCTGACATTTTATCTCAGCTGTTTGGAACAGAGAATATTCAGGATATAATTTCACTGCAGTCAGCATAGAAAGAAAATCAGAATCTTACATTCTAAACAGGGAAAGGAGTAGTTAAGACAAGGAGTGCTCTCATTAGAAGGTGATGTACCCTAGAGCAAGGCTAAACTGTCTGGAGGTGCAGAGGTTAATAACATTCCATTCATCAGTTGAACAATCTACAAGGGGCAGAAGCCTGTTTTCATAAGGACAGAACAGGCCCCTGGTTGTTATCTGTTCTTCCTTGGACTAAGCAAAAAGAAGATTGTGTGTAATTGCTTTTGCTGAAAACCAATGAACAATGCTTAGCTTCTAAAATATGAAGGTGAAACATCTGATGTTGGTGAGGTGGTGTTACCCCCAAACGTTGGGCGCACTGGGGAGTCCCCACCACTGGGACAGTACTTTTAAATGTTTGGGGAATTGCTTCAGCTGAAAGGATGCTTGTGAGAGGCTGAGTAACCTTAGGATTGTTTCCATCTATGTATACCAGTACTAAATGAGGAGTACATATAGATCATGAACTACTTATATCAAAACTAAGAATAAAACTGAAGGGAAAAAAAATCAAAATCAATACCAAAATACAATCTCGACAACACCTCAACAGAATCCATAGACAATGTAAGAAACAGATCTGCACTATTAAGCATAATCAACAGAGAACCAGATGAACTATGAGCAGAAGCCAGGAATGCATTAAAGCAAGCCTACACAGCATATGGTCTGTGGGCCACACACTACTTGCCAAATGATTTTGCACAGCCCAAGAGGATCTGGAAGACTTCAAGTCTCCTCCATTGACTGGAAGACAAACAGCAAAACCTGACCATCAAAGCAGAAGATCTTATGCCACGTGGTTAGGGCAGCTAAAGAGTTAAAGTGGGATCACCATGGTATAATACCACACCAGGAAAGAAGATGCTTCTCTCTACTCACCTGTGGGAGGGAGGGAGGTGGTGGAAGTGAGTGGGCCTGGGACCCTCTCTCCCTCTCTCTCTCTCTGAAGGACTTTTGGTGGTAGAGAAGGAGCCATCAGCCATTCTGGGGCCTAGCAGGGATCCACCATGGAAACCAAGCTCAGTCTGGGTTTGTTTGTTTGTTTGTTTTTTGGAGGGGGTAGTCAAAGAAGCATGCTGGGGGGGGGTGCATGTGCATGTCTTTGTGTGCATTTGGCAGAAGTGAGGTAGCCCCAGGGGGAGGGGGTGCCTGAACTTCTCAGTTGATGGCCCCCAGGAGGAAGGATGGTCATAGAAACTCCACACACACACACACAATGGGTGCAGGTTTCATACACTTTGACTGCCCAAAAGGATTATTAGATGTGTTGGCACTCCCATGTCTTTAAGGGCATTCCATAGCCTTTCATGCTCTATGTTGTCAAAGGTTTTGCTTTAGTCTGTAAGCAAATGCTGATTTTCTTTTGGATTTTCTTTTGGAATTTCTTGGTGTGCTCCATTATCCATTGTATGTTTGCAATGTGGTCCCTAACGCCTCTTCCTCTTCTGAACCTTGCTTGGACCTCTGGAATTTATCTCTCCATGTATGGCTGGAGTGTATGTTGCAGAATTTTGAACCATGATTTATTTTGGTGTGAGAGATTAGAGCTATGGTCCTATAGTTGCTGCAGTCTTTTGTGTCTCCTTTCTTTTGGATGGGGATGTAAATTAATTGTTTCCAATCCATTGGCCACCATTTTGTTTTCCATATCTGTTGACATATGTTGGTTAAGACTGGAGTTAATTCCATCAATGTGAGTTGTAGTAGTTCAACTGGAATATCATCTGTTCCTAGTGATTTGTTTTTCCCCATTTCTTTTATTGCAGCTTCTACTTCACTTTTCAGAATTTGGGGTTCATTTTCATATGGATCTTTGTTCCATGCATCCTTCATTTTTTCATCTCTTTCATATTGTCAGGAATCCCTTCATTCATTAATTGATTGAGGTATTCATTCAGGGATTCCTGCCATGAGAGTTATAGGTTTGGGTTTAGGATAACAGTTAAGATGGAGGGGTTTATAGTTAAATAGAATGTTAGGCCTCAATAATGTGCTTGGCTAGAAGTTACTAGAATGGGCCAAAAAGAGAGAGTTAGATCATGGCTAGAGAATGTGTGCTTGTTAGAATGGAATGCCTAGGGAGTTAACCTACTAGCAGAGGCCTGAGTTTAAAGCTGGTATTTAGTGAAAGGAGGGGAAGATGGGCTGTATATGAAGTAGGTGTTATTTTGATATTTTATAGATGGGTGTTAGGATAGTTACATATATAATAAAATATTGATATAGATATTGATTGTTATAGGGTTATATAGTTCCCTATATATATATCTTGTTAAATTGATGGACTGAACAGACATAAACAAGGGGAACTGTGTTTACCTCAAGGACACAGGTGCATAGTTAGAGATAATGCTGCTGGGAACTTAATTGTTTTCAAAGGGTTGTGCCAAGCTCTTCAGACCAGATGATATTAGAATGACATAATTGCTGTTGTCCATGCATGGGAAACGAGATCCAATCCATTCATCTTATTGACTCTGGGGGGAGGGATGATGGGAGACCATTATAAAAGTATTGTTGTTGTATCTATCATTAGTCTTGACAATAGAAGTCACATTTTAACTGGTAATGCTTCTCTGTTCAATAAAAAGCTTTTACTTTTCACCAGTGCTGTTTTCATTGACACAAGGGCAGCATATACAGGGAGGGTCTGACACATATAGCTTTTTGGTGTATTGTGTCCAAATTTTTTTAAAAAAAAAATCCCTCCTGGTCTTGAATTATGTTATTTGCTGCCATAGAGCATCGCCATCCTTGGTTTGAATGTCCCTTTTTATTTTCTGGGTCTTGTGGAAAAGGTCTCTCATTCTTCCCTTTTTGTCATTGTCTTCTATTTCATTGCAGTGGCCATTGTAGTAATTGTCATTGTCTTTTCTCATTAGTCTTTGTACTATTAAATTCATGGTTCTGACTTTGTTCCTTTCTCCCTTTTGTTTTATTTTTTCCTTTCCTTTACTTCTTAAAGTTTCTTATCTATCACCCATTGTTTCTTCTCTCTCTCTCTCTTTTTTTTTTTTTTTTGATTACTTTAAGTGTCTGTCTGCATTTAACTTTTATTGTAGACCTGCACAACTTGGCATTAGGTAAGGGCCAAAATCAAAATTGGCTAAACTTCTTTGGGCCATATATGGGTTTTAATTAATTAATATACAGCTAAACATGAAAGAGAGAATCATACAAGCAATTGCGTTCCTCGTTATCACGTGTGGATGCAAGAGTTGGGCAATTATGAAAACGGACAAAAAGATAATAAATTCATTTGAGATGTGGGGCTAGAGAAGAGTGCTGATGCTATCATGGGCAGCAAAAAGAACAAATAGTTGGGTCCTAGAGCAGATCAAGCCTGATATTTCTCTGGAGACTAAAATGACTAATCTGATGCTGTCATACTTTAGTCACATCATGAGAAGATACTACTCATTAGAAAAGACAATGTTGGGGAAAGTGGAAAGAATTAGGAAGAGAGGAAGACTATATGTTAGATGGATAGACTCAATTAAGGAGGCTATGGGTATGAATCTGCAGAAACTGGGAAGAATAGTGAAGGATGGGGGCAGGGTCTTGGAGATGTCTCATCCACAGGGTCGCCATGAGTCAAGATTGACTAAAGGGTGGTAAACAACAACAAAAAAGAGCACAACCAAACATATGATAGTAATTCAGACAAACACAGCATTCAGAGCTAACCAAAATAGAGGCATGGAAATTGGATAATAGAGTTTTAGGGGTGCAGAGGGATGATATTTATCTGTGTTTGTCTGAATTACTATCATGGAAAGTGGGATGTGGTTCAGACTGGGGTTTGAGGGAGGCAGAGTGGGTAGAAAAGGGTCTCTCTCAGCACACTGTACTCTCGATGCTCTGTGTTTGGAGAGGCTAGGTTTTGGGACTGATATTTATAACTGAGATAATATCCTGAAGAGGCACTGGGTGCTATCTTGCAATGTAACAAAGACTTGATGGTCTTCTCATATACAGTGGGATTCCAGAATGGTTGATGGTTTTATCTTTAGAACTGCAAAAGCGATCATTGGCTTTTGGACAACTCCAAGATAAATGGATAGAGAAGCTGGCTTGTAACATGGCAGAGCATCAATAGGAAGTGCTGGTTTATTAGGCTTGGTTCAATTAGACCTTTTTTGTATCTTGGTGCAAGTGGATATGCAGCCTGGGGTAGGAAGGAGTAATCAGCACACCCATTTAGCTATTATTCTCAATATTACCTCAGACCTTCACATGTCTTCAGTCTGTATATGTGTCCTTTCCATGAGAAATTCACCTGGTGTCCCAAAGGTCATCATGATCTTTTAAGAACATGCCTGGCACCAGATATGAAAATATGAAGACCCCAAATATAGTGTGGGGATGTAGGCTGTACCTATAGTGAGCCCACCAAAGTTGGAAAAAGCAATACTTCACATGCCCAACAACATGTGTGGCTCTGCTGACATTACCATCACAGCATGACACTTTTACAATCTGCAGCACCTCCTGATACCTGTGGTGCTCCTGTTTCAAGGAAGATTAGCTACAGCAAGGGAAAAGTCACAGTTAGACTCCTGTGACATGAGTTTGGATTGCAGCTGTTCCCAGAGCATCAAAGTACTGTCAGAAGCACTTTTTAGATCCATCTTACACATTGCCAATAATGAGCTGCTTGACTGAAACTGTAGAATACTAGGATGTGCCCCTTCGGGACACAATCGTGTTCATTTCTGAATGTTCCCAAAGGTGAATATCTAAACATGTAAACATTTTGGCATACAAATATATTCCAGAACAGTTAAAAAATATAATGCAGGAAAAATTGTATAACTCTATATTATGAAAATGAATCTTGTTTTGTCTTGTTCTTATGCGGGTAAGAACAAGAAACCACATTTTTTTTCATCCTCTTTTCTGTGAGATAGTGAGATGTTTTGTCTTGGCATTAAGAAGTTTTTCACATTTCCAAAACAATTTTTGCATAAATTATATAAATTGTGCCAACTCCATAGCTAAACTAAACTTGCCTTTTGTATTATCTTTTTAATATTAGAAACACTTGATGAGTCATTTGTTTCTTTTTGATCAACCAGCCAGTCCTGACTTTCTCTACATGTGACTGCTGAGTAACTTTCTCTACATGTGAGTTTTATTTCACAAAAGGAAAAAAGAACTAATTTTGTGCAGAGGCATCTTGTGCAAATTGTGGAAACCTTGAAAAAAATTATTTTTCTCTTGTTTTTACACTTCAGATGAGAAGAAGAAGTTTTCACACAAAGTATGCAAAAAGTTTGTTAAAAAAACTTTCTAGAAACAATATAAATTTGTGTGTGTGTGTAGCTATCGTAGGTATATTTTGTGAAATAAATAAATAAATAAGAAACTTTCAGATTTTTCACCAAAAATATCTCTGGAAATAGTGTTTCATATATGTGCAAAAAAAAACAAAAAACAAAAAACAAAAACAAAAACAAACAAACAAACAAACAAAAAAAACACAAGTTTTTCACAAAAAACACAATTTCAAAGACACGCAATTACTGTTATGAAAATTAGTTTTCTTAAGCATTTTGGAGTGCTATCTGGGGGAAACTGTAAAAAATTTTGTATTTATGTTATTGTTCCTGATTAATATTCCTTAGTGTCAGAAACCCATTTTTAGCCAGAAAATGGACAATATTAAGTTTTTCTATGCTGTTTAGCATATACAAGAAACCACTGGGAGATGTTATCCAAAGCTATGCTAAAGACACTTACTCTTATCTAACCTCTCTATACAATGCCAAGAAAACTCTTTCACTGTTTAACCAGTTTCTGGTATTAATAATAGATTGGATGAAGGTGAACAATCCCAAGCTTAATTGAGAAAATATAGAGGTGTTCCTGGTCATTCTAAAGTCAGATTATGTGCTCACTGTAGTTACAATACTGCTGAAATGCCTGGTTAGAAGATTTGTGTACTCCTGGATATAGTCCTAAATGTTCATGTTTTGGCTGTGGCTGGGATTGTGTTTGCTTAGTTAATTCTAGTACACCAGCTGGGCCTATTCCTGGAGATGTCAGATCTGGCTGCTCTGACACATGCCTTGATAGATTTGTCCATCCCTGTCCTTCTATTGATGGACAGTTGAAGTTTTACATTCAGACATTTGCCAAACCATGCCAAAGCATCTACTGCAGAGCAGAATGGACTTAATGTCAAAGAGACTATTCTTTTTTTCTAGTTTGCACTCGTCTGTAGATACCAGAGTACAAAGTGTGTATCCCTCATCAAGCTGAAACACAGTGCACTTGTAAAATTCAATAAAGGTTGAGTATCCCTTATCTAAAATGCTTGCAACCAGAAGTGTTTTGAATATTGGATTATTTTATTCTATATGAATTTATTTGAATACATGTACATAATGACATGGGGCCCAAGTCAAAGCACAAAATGCTTTTATGTTTCATGTACACCTTTACACATAGATTGAATATAATTTTATACATTTTTTCAAACTATTTTTTTCATGAAACAAAGTGTATGTTTATTGAACCATAAGAAAGCAAATTATCACTGTCTCAGTCACCCATGAGAAAAGTTTCAGTTTTTAGAATATTTCAGATTTCACAATTCTGGATAAGTGAGACTCAGCCTGTACTTATCTATTTAAATTTTATTATTTTATTTATTTTATTAATTTCATTTATATCCCACCTTTCTCCCCAGAAGGGACAGAAGGTGGCTCGCAGATAAAACCTTTAAAATTGTTATAGAATTCAAACAATTAAATCATCTATATATATAATCACGTAAAATATACACAAGTTAAAAACTGACTTAAATCCCATTTGCTCCATAAAATGATCCTGCTATGCATTATGTACAGAAAGCCTGCTAGCATAAAAATATTTTTACTCGTGGGTGAAAGACCAATAGGGAGGGGGGCAGCCTAGCCTCCTGAGGAAGGGCATTCCAGAAGGTGGGAGTAGCCACCAAAAATAGTCTCTCTCATGTCCACATCAGGTGAGCCTGTGATCTTGATGGGACTGAGAGAAAGCCTTCTCCTGCAGATCTTAGGGCTCTTGCGGGTTCATATGGGGAGATACAGTCTCTCAAATACTCTGGACCCAAGCTGTGTAGGGCTTTATAGGTCATAACCAGCACTTTGAATTGTGTCTGGAAATGAACAGGTTGCCAGTGGAGCTGTTTTAACAAGAGAATCATATGCTGTAACTGGCATGGTCAGCATTCTGGCTGCAGTGTTTCGAACCTGCTGAAGTTTCCAGACAATTTTCAAAGGCAGCCCCATGTAGAGTGGATTGCAGTAGTCCAAACAAGATGTAATCAAGGCATGTGTCACTGTAGCTAGATCTCATGTCTCAAGGAATAGGCGCAGCTGGCACACAAGTTTAAGCTGTGCACATGAACTCCTGGCCACTGATGAGACCTGGGCATCCAGGCTCATAGTGGAATCAGGAACATACCCAAGATGTGAGCCTGAGATTTTAGAGGTACTGTAACCCCATCCAGCACAGACAAAGTCCCTATTCCCTGATCTGTTTTACAACTGAACAGGAGCACCTCTGTCTTGTCTAGAGTAAGGTTCAATTTGCTTGCCCTTATTCAGTCTATTACTAACAGCAGACACTGGTTCACTACAGAGACAGCTTCCTTGGAATCAGATGGAAAGGAGAGAGAGGGTTGAGTGTCATCAGCATACTGGTGACACCTCACTCCAAAATTCCAGATGACCTCTCCCAGTGGTTTCATGTAGATGTTGAATAACATGGGGAACAGAACAGAACCCTGAGGGAGCACACAGACTAGTTGCGAAGGAGTTGAACAGGAGTCCCCCAACACCACCTTCTGAGTTTGACCCTCCAAGAAAGACTGGAAGCAGTGCATAACAGTGCCCCCAAGTCCCATCCCAGAAAAGGGGCCCAGAAGGGGCCCAAAAGGGGCCCATGGTTGATGGTATTGAACACTGCTGAGAGATCCAGCAGGACCAACAGGGACACACTCCCCCTGTCCATTTTTTTGCATAGGTTATCAACCAAGGTGACCAAAGCAGTCTCCGTCCCATAGCCAGATCAGAAGCCAAATTGAAATGTATCTACATAATCTGCTTCATCCAGAAACCTCTGAAGCTGAGGAGCCACTAATCACTCCAAAACCTTGCCCAAGAATGGAATATTAGAGACTGCCCTATAGTTATCCAAAATAGTGGGATCCAGGGTGGTCTTTTTCAGTAACAGACTAACCACAGCCTCCTTTTGACAAGATGGAAATCTGTTTTGCTGCAGTGAGGCATTTGTCACACGCACCCCTTACCCACTTGGGCAGTCCATCTCTGGCTGGTTTCAGAAGCCAGGAAGGGCAAGGATCTAGTATGCATGTGGTGGTCCTCACATCTCCAAGGATCCTGTCCACATCCTCAGCCTAAACAAATTGCAACTTATTCAACAATGCAGAACAAACAGTGCTGAGATTAGATCCATTGGATGTAAATGCTTCAAACCAAAAGACCAGTCCATTCCCAGTCATTATTTCTGAAAAAGAAGGTGTCTCACATTGTAAATGTCTGTTAGACATAATTAGAGAAGTCAATTTTATGCCAAAAGTTCCTAGTTAATTTTATAGTGAAGCCTATTCCATAAATCTGTGTAGCACTGTGTTATCGGTTATGGGGAATCCTGTTGTATAGTATAACTCTGGGCTATGCAATTGATTAGACTTTTCAAATACTCATCTAGACATGTATTTCATACATTTGCAAGGAGTTTGTGATTTTCTGGAATGCATGTGGCTGGTTCAAACACTCGAGCACAGTTCCAACCCTGCCACAGCCCTTTTATGAACACAGGAAGAGGCCCAGAAAAGGCCCAGAACAGCCACTGGGAATAACAACATGGAACAGAATTTCATTTACTGCAACACAAAGAAAGATTCAACAATCCCAAAGTCCTAAACTATTAGAAACATCAGTCAGAAAATGTGTATTATTCATACAGATGCATTCATCAAGTTCCAAGCTGTAGATTAGTCAACCTGTGCATAAATCTGGCACTGCATGTAACTAACCACATAATCTTATGTATGCCTATTTGTAAAGTAAGCCATTTTTTTTACCCAGATATCCCATTTTACCATGGGGCTTATTCATCTACCTTTTTAAAAACTCAGATATCCAAATTTATCATGGAGCTTGCTCCTAGTCAAGTGTATTTACAGTGGCAACTGTTGGCTTCCATGCCAAAGGGGTGCTGATATTTTAGCCTGAACTTAAAAAAAAATAATAGCCAAGATGCTGATAAAGTCCAGCATCTTGGGCAGCTCTTTTAAAAGAGCACTCTTACTTGGAATTGGATTCACCACCCCACTGACAGGGAAATTGTTTGCTGCCAGGGTGCATAAGATTGAAGCCTCAATGGAGGAAAAATATTCTGCTGATGGTGCAGACCGTCAACATTTAAGAAAAACAGCAAGGGGGTTAGGACATGATAAAAAGGTCCAAATAATTATTATATTTTGATAAGTGTTTGAGTTTGTCAAATTTTTAGTTGTTTTCTTTCTTCTTGTACACATTTTCAGCAGATCTGGGAGACTGTTCTGTAAATACGTAGTGGGAATAAAAATGCTCAAAATGTGTAGATCCTTAGCTAATTGCCTAACAATGCAGACAGTAGATGGTATGCAAAATCTATACTTTGGTGTTTTACTGCTTGTGAGAGTTTTGGCAGTTGTGGCGGGAGAAGTAGCAGGAGTGTGATCCATCTGTTTATGCCAAAGTCTAATGTGCATGGCATATATGTTATTCAGCTAGGCATCGAGAACACAAGCGATGGAAGCAACTTTGTTCATGCACAATTTAACAATTAGCTATCAGGGGACTCTAGAAGGCTAGAGTGGCATGCTGGCAATGACAAAGAGAAGTAATTGTTTTACATTCAGTAACTTCAGGGAGAACTGCAGCCGAACTGATTGCTTTGAACATTTCAAATCTAATTAAAGGACAGACTGTGGCTGGCCCCTGACTGAGTGCAGTATGTAGGTGGTCAGTGAAGGGAATGAGTTTGCTTTCACTGCAGAGCTATTCAAATATGTTTTGTCTAGGGATGCAGAGAATATCTGTGATTTCCTGCTCACGGCCTTTTTTTTTAAAAAAAAAATCATATTGACTGCAAAGGAGAAATACTGAGAAACCCAGAGATTTAAGAATATTTTTGTTGGACATGGTGGTGCTGCAGTTATGTCACTGCTCCTTAATTAAATTGCTAGTGCGTCCAATACACCACTAATGCAGATCTGTATTATTTGTTATTTAAGGTCTGAATGTGTAACTATGCTATATGAAATGAAATACATTTTCACTTCTATGCTACATATTCTGAGTTAGGTTTGCTAGATTACCACACTAAACTCTTATAGTGTTGCTATTCCACTTTAACTTCTATGACCTTCTGGGATTTGTAGTTTAAGGATGGGCATTTAGAATTGTCAGCCAGAGAGCTCTTAGGCCTCACTGAACTACAAAGCTCAGAATGCAACAGGAGGCAGCCATAGCAGTAAATAGCAGCATTATAAGAATGTAGAGAGGTAATTTGGATAATTTCTGATAATTTTGTAGATGACATCATGTGATTGAAAACAGCCCCCACTTCTATTTCAAGTTCTGTGGATACTGTGAAATTCTAAAATGACAAATAAATGGGTCATAGAACAAATCAGTCCAGAACTTTCTCTGGAAGCCAAAATGACCAAACCAAGACTGTTGCATTTTGACCACATCTTGTGAAGACTGAAGTCACTAGAAAAGATGCTAATTCTTGATAAGGTAAGGGGCAGCAGGAAGAGAGAGCGAGTGAACAGGAGATTGATAAGACTCAATCAGGAAGGACAACGCCTTGGGCCTGCAGGGCCTGAGGAGGGCTGTTGAGGACAGGTACACTTGGAGGTTTCTCCTTCAAAAGATTGTCATGAGTCAAAGTCCACTCAAAGGCAGGTAACAACAACAAATAGTTTTTGAAGAGGAACCTTTCATATATTCATTGCTTGGTCTTCATGGCAAATATACATTCAAAGTGGTATAATTCTCCTTCTGACATCTGTACCTAGGCTTAACATCCCATCCCTTCTCTCTCTCTCTCTCTCTCTCTCTCTCTCTTTATATTGTAAGCATGAGGGCAGGGAACCATCAAATATAATAATGATTGTAAGCCGCTCTGAGTGCCATCCCCCATAAGTCTTTTGACTTGCTTTGTGCCTGAGTGCATACTGGTGGCTGCTGGTGAGCCCTGCAAATTGCTCTGCCCTATTGGATAAACATTTTCAGCCCTGTTAAGTTCACATTAAACCTTGGAAGTGGACTCGACACTGATATGGGAACCTTCATCTGCTAGTATGCCTAGAACCACTGAAACAACTAAACATATTTGAGCATTAACTCACCAAATTCCACTTGATTCAGTGGGTCTATTCTAGATAGATCCAACAATGGATGACTCTGGCCCGATACAGAGGGCCCAAAAGGGCTGTCTGTGGGGAGTGATTAGGGTTAGGGAGCGTGCAGCATCCACACGCTCCCTAACCCTAGCACGTATGGATGGCACCATGCATGGCGGGGTGTATGGACAACCCCGTGGATGGTGGGGTGCAGAGGGCACCCAGGGTGCCTGCTGCACCCTGCTTTCAGGCCACGGGGAAGTGGCAAACTCCGTGACCTGGAGAAGCAGCAGAATGGGGCCTCTGAGGCTGCTGGTGAGGCAGCCCTGGCCCCATCCCAGCACTTCTCTGGGCACCCCTCAGATAGGCTGGGATAAGTCTTATAAGGAGTAGTCCTAAAATATCCATATATATGAATAGGGGGAAATGGAAATGAAAAGCTGTAGCAAAAACAGCATTGGTACATTTAGGAACTGTGTTAGAATATAACAAAAAAAAATTATAATTGTTTCATAGTTGCCACCAGTATTTCCCTTTTTCTTTTTAAAGGGCTTCTTGGACCAAAGCAGACCAGACAGATCTGCCTAGATAAATGTCCCTTCTTGCTTCTTTTCCTGACAGTTAGAAAAGTAAACCTGATAAGTAAAGGAAGCCATTTCATCCTGGAGCCCATCTCTTAGAAAGGAATGCTGTGGTCGCTAAAATTTAACATGGGTTTCTCAGACACAAGTCATTGATTATTTTTTATCTCTTTTTGGGTACAGTTACAAGCTAGGAAGATGAAATGAATGCTGTGGATATAACATATCTTGATTTTATTAAAGAGTTTGACAAAGTACCCAAAAACTGTACTGTACTGTTAGGTGGATTTGTAATTAGTTGGCTGGCCAAACTGAAACTGTGCTCACCAATTGTTTCTCCTCATCCTGGAGAGAAGTGACTAGTGGCATGCTTCAGAGTTCTGTCCTGGGTCAGTGTTATTCAACATCTTTATCAGTGATTTGGATTATGGTGTAGACATCATTCTTATCAAATCTGCAGATTAAACCAATTTGGGGGGGGGGGGGGTTGATTAATACCCCAGAGGACAGAATCAGAATTAAAAAGTGACCTGAATAATTTCTAAATAATTTCAGTACAGAGAATTTAAAATACTACAATAAAGCAGAAAAAAAGGGGATATAGGAGTCTTAGTAGAGCACAATCTGAACATGAGTCAACAGTGTGATGCAAGCAGCTGAAAAAGCCAATGAAATCTTGGGCTCAAAACAGATGAGCCAAAACCACCATCTTTCAGTTGTTCCAGGGGCAATGGCATTCAGATGATGCATGTTCCTGGATCAGGCTGAAGCCACACTGTGGCTTCCTAAGGAGGCCCAAACCCAGCAGCAAAAGGGGTGCCAAAAAAGGGGGGGGGGCTTCTTGCTGGTGGTCCATTGTGGACTGCAGTAGCAGCCAACATTGAGATCACAGCATCTGATCACCATGGCCCCATGCCCCCAAAGTCTGCTTGCCCCCAAAGTCTGCATCAATAGGAGTATAGTCAGCCCTCCATATCCATGGATTTAACCATCCATGCCTTGAAAATCTATTTTTTAAAAATATTAATTTTTAAAAACAAAGTTTGAGTTGCCATTTTATATAAGGGACACAATTTTATTATGCTGTTGCCTTCAATGGGACTTGAGCATCAACTGATTTTGGTATCCATGGGGGGGGCAGTCCTAGAACAAACCCCCGACAGATATTGATGACCTACTTATAGCATTTAGATTGAGGGAAGTAACAGTACTGTTAGTCAGATGTCACCTTGAATACTATGTCCAGTTTTTGACACCACAATTCAAGAAGGGTACTTACAACCTAGAATGTGTCCAGAGCAGGGTAACCAAAATGGCAAAAGCTATGAAAACCATGGTCTATGAGAAGCTGCTTAGGGAACTGTGTATATTGGTGAAGATAAGGTTAAGAGGTGGCATAATTGTTGTTGTTCTTGTGTGCATTCAAGTCACTTCAAACTTAAGGCAACCCTAAGATGAACCTATCATGGGTTTTTCTGGGTCTGAGGGTGCGTGACTCACCCAAGGTCACCCTGTGGGTTTATGTGGCTGAGTAGGGAATTGAAACCTACTCTCTAGTCATAGTCCAATGTTCAAACCACTACACCACACTGGCTCTCAGTCACATGATAGCCATGTTTAAATATTTGAAAGGATGTCATATTGAAGCAGGAGCAAACTTGTTTTCTGCTGCGCCAATGACTAGGAAATGGAGCAATGGATTCAAACTACATCAAACCTAAACATTCCACCTAAACATCAGGGCTGTTTGACAATGGAGCCGTTTGGCAATATAATATGCTGTGTGGTAGGGTCTGCTTCTTTTGACGTTTTTAAACAGAGGCTGGATAG
Source organism: Urosaurus nigricauda (assembly GCA_034509955.1). NCBI lineage: Eukaryota > Metazoa > Chordata > Lepidosauria > Squamata > Phrynosomatidae > Urosaurus > Urosaurus nigricauda. The sequence goes on from JAOEGL010000003.1 coordinate 135,713,233, forward strand.
CCATTGTCACAAATGTATTGATTGTGTATTCCTGCATGGCAGGAAGTTGGACTGGATGGCCCTTGTGGACTCTTCCAACTCTATAATTGTCTGATGTATGGAGTGGTATACCTGGATGTGTGGGGGAGAATGTGCAGTCACAGCCCTGCTGGATACAATTCTGGTGAGTGTAGGCCAACAGTAGTTCCTAGGTATCTCATTGCATGGGCTGGTAGAGGTGGCCTTTAGTTGGTGTAAAGGCCAGAAAGTCTATAATCTTTGGAAGAAGCCGATTATCTGGACCCATTTCAAACCGGCTTTAGGAGAGGATATGGAGTTGAGACGGCCATGGTCGCCTTGGTCGATGATCTCCGTCTAGGCATCAATAGGGGAAGTGTGACCCTGTTGGTGCTCTTGGACATCTCAGCGGCATTCGATACTGTAGACCACGGTATCCTTCTGGAATGCCTGAGGGGAATAGGAATTGGAGGCACTGCACTCCATTGGTTCCGTTCCTACCTCTCGGCCAGATTCCAGATGGTGAAGCTGGGAGACAGCTGCTCTCGTAAAAGAGGGCTGACAAGTTTGATGGGACAGATTCATGGAGCAAGAGATCTTTGGATGGCTGAGACTAGTAAAGCTGGGCAAGGAAAAGACAGAAAGGAGTTTTTGAGACAGCAATATTAGGAAGCTCTATACATCAGAACCATGTTGTGTTACACTTACAACAGCTAGTTTCAGTATTTCATAGAATTTACCAGCCAGGAAGACACATTGGCCAAAGCCTGTGATGAATGCCACTGCTTGTTAAGACTTCAACCCAAAGCTCCCATGCAGTATACTGTACATTACAAAGTCTGCCATCTACCTGCAGGACATAACTTTCAGTCTTAATGTGTGTAATTGCTAGACAGTAGTTTAATCATAAAATGCTTAACATTCTAAATGAGTGTTGTAAATTGCATTGACCTGCAGGCCTACAAAACACCATTTTATTAGAGTTGCATATCTTATACTCTTAGCCAAAACAGTTGTCTGAATCAAGTTAAATTCAACATAGTGGATGAGCTGAATGACAAAAGCCTAGAGACCTTTAATATATGCAACAGGATTTTTTAAAGATAAGGCTTGACAACAGAACAACTGTCTGCTACATTACATATCAATGCCTTCATAAGGGGGAAAAAATCTTCCTTGGAAGACCCCTTGAAGATCTTTTTCCATCTAGATATTTCACACAGGGCATGATTGTCATGACAATAACTTCTTTAGAAGTACTTAAATACATTTTTCCATGTTTGATTCATTGTAAATAAAATAGAGTTGACTCGCTTGCAATGCTTCAGAAAAGAAACTTTCTTTTACAGAACATAAAAGAGAATGCTACTTATTGTTTGCAGGCAGTGTGTAGGGCTTGTCCACACTAGGGGCAAAAGTCTGAATGGACTCTCTGACCTGTTATACTCCACCCCTATCCCAGAGCCACCCCATTACCTTTTTTCTCCACAGGGACACTGAGTAGCTGTCTATAGCATCTATAGTGTCCCTGCATCTAATTGTTGCTTTGGTCTGCTGCCACTGACTTTCTTCCATCATCTCCCACTACCATTGCCTTTTCTCCATCAGAGCCAGGACAGACCACTCACTGGCAGCTACCACCATTTACCTTTACATCCAGATGGGTTCCCAGCACAGAATGGTTACAGAAAGATTTTACCATTTTTGGCACCACTGTGATATCTTCTCATTTCTGACATCAGAGCAAGCAACTGTTCAAAGAAAAATAGGGAAGGAGGCAGATTCCTATTAACGTGAACTTAGCGTTAAGGGGGGAATCTGCCTCCTCCCCCGCTTTTCTTTGAATGTTTAACAAATGCTGCAGCCAGATCAATTTCCATGACAATTAAGGAGCACTTCCAGGCTTCACACACAGAGGCTTTTTTTTTTTTTTTTTGCTCTTTTAGCCACCTTTGGAGGACATTTGGGGAATGATTTACCAGTGATTCAGGTAAGTGTGAAAATCTTCAAGGTCAGAGAGAGAATGATCTATATGTAGACACATAGGATGAAATTTTGGGCTGGGAAACATATGACTCATGTAGCTACATGTCAATAACTATGTTCCCAATGCTACTCTCCAAACCCACTTTTACAGTAAGGCAGCCCCACACTAAGCTATTTCCCTGTAACTGGACACATTGCTACAGGCATCTACAGTAACTACTTGGAGTATACATTTAGAGAAGAGCTGTCTAGGGGGAAAAGATCCCAGTAAGAAAGGCAGAGGAGATTTCCCCTCTTGTTAAAAACCTGGCTGACGTACAAGAATATATTGGCAAAAACAGGAAGCAATAAATATGAAATTAAACCAATTGAGGAATTTGGAACAAATAGACCTGCAAATGCAGTGGCTCCTGTATATACAATTAAAAGAGAGATTTAAAATGGACTTGAAACTTGAAGAATTAGGTGACAAGCAATTAGATTTGGACAAAACTGCTCAGTAAAGAAATTTTAAAAACTAGCAAAAATTTACAGAATTCTAATTAATTTTGGACAAGAGGAGGAACCAATATCAGAACTGATGACCAAATGAGTGACAGGTTGTGGTAAAACCATTGACTTAGAAAGTTGGAGATCTGTGAGGACCAAAACAAACAAATTTACAAAATCACAAAATTTGAAGGAAAATTACTTTAAAATGGAACAAAGGTGGCACCTGACCCCTAACAAAATAGCAAAAATTTACAAATTAGTTTTTAATACATGATAGAAATGTCAATCAGCAGTTGGAACGTGGATTCATTTCTGGTGGCACTGGCCAAAATTGAAAATCTTTTGGAAACAAATATATGTGTTCATCGGAAAGACTCTCCAGATAAAATATAAAGTAAGGCCAGAAATGTATCTTCTAAACATGCTAAATAAAACCCTATCTTAAGCTGAAAGAAAGTATTGGCACATATTATTGTATCTGATAACTGCAGCGAGATTGATTTTAGTATAAAACTGAAAAAAATAAAAATATGCCAAGAACAGAAGTCTCATTGATGTAGGTTTTAGAAATGACAGAAATGGACAAACTTACAACTCTTTTGAATAATGCTATAAAACAAATCAGGAAGAATAGTCGCTGATAACAAGATCTTGTTCATTGAGATGGAATTAAGGTGTAGAAATGCAGGATTGAGAAACATAATTTAATTTTTGATCTTTTTGAGGAAGAGAAATTTGTATCTTGGGATAAGTAATATATATATATATATATATATATATATATATGGTTGAAAATAAGACACTTTGATGATCAGTTGTCATAGGACCTGTTATTGAGATGACTTAAGGAAGTACTGCACTTATATGTTAAAGTTTGTTTAAGGATTATGGAATATAATAATCCTTTTGTGCTTCTATGATTGTTTGTTTTATAGTTTGATATATTAAAAAATAAAATATAAAAAAGGCAGAGGAGGTGAAAAGTCAATCACAATTCAGAAATATTATTGGTTTTATTACAACCAGGCATATGCATATTATGCAGTTTAAAATTCCATTTCAAGGTATACATTCACACCTGAAAGTAAATCTAAATTCAGTAATAGAACTGGAACATCTAGTTAGAACTAACACTTAGGAGGAAATGAAGGTAGGGTAATAGGATGAACCCCCCCCCCCGCCCCCAGTAACAACTATGTGAGCATCTCCCTTTAGAATAGTGGAAAACAATGTGGCAGGTAGATAGGTCAATGCATCAACTGTCATATTGGGATGGTGATGGTATTGGCCAACAATGCTTTTCCTGTACACAACTCCCACCATTAATCAGGGCTGGATATGCCATTTGTAGGCATGGGTTCAGATAATGTGACATCAAGTTACATCTTTTTTTGTTGTCAATACACCTAAGAGATTTCAGTTTGCTAGAATTTTCATTTGACACCAAGGACTACTTGGATTGGGCACTGCTCATGATGTGTTCTGCATGTGAGAAGTTCTTCATTTTCTGGGAATAAAATAACTAGAAGCCACACTAACAAGTGAGAAAACAAAGGGCCCAGCAGCTGGTTTGGGGTATGTGAAGAGAAATGATTGTATCTTAAAATGTGGGTATGTACCCTGGTGGCACAGGAGTTAAATGCCTGTACTGTAGCCACTCACTCAAAACTAAAAGGTTGCAAGTTCAATACCAGCATCCTTCCAAGGTCACTAAAATGAGTACCCAGATTGTTGGGGGCAAGTAGCTTACAATTGTAAACCGCTTAGACACTGGTTAGACGGTATGAAGCAGTATAAAAATGAAGCTGTTTGCTTGCTTGTTTGTTTGTTTGGTTGTTTTCAATGCTGAAAGGCAATATTACAGGAATTGTTTGGGTTAGTGGCCTAGGTAAACTCTGCTTCAAAATGAGCATATACTAATTTGGCCATAGTTATGATATAAAACATTATTATTTCCTGTTCTTTTCCCAAGTTATCATCAAATATATTTAATGAATATAACTCTGGTTTCAACTGAAACTTTGTTTTCAGAATTTCTGGGATTTTGTAAATTTGGACCCAAGCTTTTTTACAAGACCACCACGTATAATAAAAGGATCCTATATTAACAGTACATTTCCAAAATTTAGTGGTGGATCCTCTATACATTTTTGATAATTTCTCTGAAGCCAGATATTATCTATAATTTTTTTAATGATTTTCCCCCCTCAAATCAAACAAAAGACGTGAAAACACCAACACAAGAGGAATGAATATTGAAGCTATATGACTATTGAAATGGACAAACTAACAAGATAATTAAAAGAGAAGACACTTTGGAACATCAAAAAAGACTGGAAGATGTTGAATTTGGAATATTAATTGATAATAGCTATATTTGATAAACAAGATTTAATAACAGAAAGAATATTCAACTATAGTAGAACATCAGTATAAGTGAAATAAATTAAGAATTGAATTATAGAACAAATTTAGCCAAGAAGTCAAATTTTAATGTTTTGTATAAATATGATTTATATTAAAATATAATGAAAATATTTACCAAAAAACCAACCAAACAAACCTTTGCTGCAAAATGGTAGCCCTGGAAAGAGCATTCTTACATTTGCACAGTGCAGGTGGGCCTAGGAAGACCCACTATAGACTTCAAAGAAGAAATAAGGTCTGACCTGTGAGTATAGGGCAGGAATTCCTCACCAGTATAAGGGGGAATCATTTTGACAAGATAACATGAAATGTAAGAATCATTACAGATATTATCTGATTCTTCTGATACAAAAGGAAAATTGTATTTGGAGGTACTTTTCAATGAAAGATAGTGTGCAGCACTGGAATAAAGTGCAATTGGAATTATCCTTAATCTCACATGCTTGGATATTGTCTCTCTACCCCCCCCCCCCCCCCATTATAGTAGCAGTAATGCTCTGGACAGATACATTTCCTAACTCAGCTATCCTCTTCTGATATAATGATGAGTCTGAAGAGGTTTTTGGCACTTACAAGGTACTCGAGGTTTGACAACAGAGAAACAAGCGTATTATATAGAGTCACTGATAAACTGAGCAGTTTTGAATGTAGTATACACCAGGGATGAACCTGCTCGTTCATGAACAGCTGATTGACCTTCAGCAGCATATATCAAATATACCAAGAAAATGTAGCTTGAAACTGTGGTGATGCTAGGATGTTTAGTCATCGGTTCCTTTGAAATGTGAACATAATTCTTCACTAAATGGAATACTGCACCACACACTTATAGCACTGCTGTTCTACTTTAACTGCTCTGGCAGTTAAATGACAGAATGAGGCATACTGCTACATTTTGGGATTTGCAGGAGGGGCATTTAGAATTGTCAGCCAGAAAGTTCTTAGGCCTCAGTGAACTACAAACCTTAGAATGCAACACAAGGCAGCCAAAGGAGTAGAAGTGGGATAGCTGCGCTATAAGAGTGTAGTGCAGTAATGTAGTAAGTCTCTTCTCAAAGGAAACAATAGGGCTTTACAGACCACCCAAAAAGGGCTGTCTGAAGCCTCCTTTTTTTGCTGCAGACCTTCACCACAGCAGCTAGATGCTGCAACAAGGGTGCACAGCAAAAAAGGAGTGGGGAAACCCTGCTCCTCTTTAGCATTACACTTGCAATGCACTAAATGGAAAAGGTGACATTGGGCGCCTTTATGCCATCACTACTGCGCAGCTCCATCCAGAAGCTGTGCAGTTGTGATGGCGTTGCCATGCACTCCTTCTAAATGGCACTACGTAACAACGCATGTGTTGTTATGTGCTATAGTTCGGGAGCATGCAAATGCTGTATGCTCCCTAACCGTAAACACGGCTTGGGGACAGCCCTTTTGGGCTGTAATTTTAGCAATTTTCTTCCTGGTTTAAGAAAATCTTTGAATACAGTCCTTAAAGTCTATTTTCAGTTCAGGGCTTATCTTGTGAAAAAAAATCACATGTGGTTGATATGCATACAAAACAGCACTTTCTGAATCAAAAGAGGCATTTCTATGCAGAAACAATTTTCTGTGCAGAAAAAGCTGTTTTTGCACAGAAAATGTTGTTTTCTTAGCACATCAACCATATGCATTAGGGAAATTTATTTGTTAATTTTGTGTGGGTGATTTAAACAATTTAATAAGATTTAATCAAAAGTTATTTATAATAAATTCTAGTTATTCACCTTTTATTAACTTTAAAAAGTTACCCTGGCTCCTCCAAATTTAAAGAAGTGTTGTTCTTTAGGTCTTGACCAGATTGAAAAGTGGCCCTTAAACTTGTGACAATTGTCCACTGTTGATCTAGGCAAAGCAGTCATAACTCTACCAGCTGAATTTTCTACTTGTTGAAGCTTTCAGACTATTTTGAAGAGCACTTAGTACAGTATGTGTGTGTGTGTCCATATGTGCTTTCAAGTTGCCTGTCAACTTATGGTGAATCCAAGAATTCCCTAGGACTTTCTTAAGCAAGGAATACTCAGAAGTAGTTTCCCCAGTAGTTTATTCTGACATATCTGAATAAACTGATATTCAGTGGAGTCTCCCATCTAAGTACTAACCAGGACTGACCCTGCTTAGCTTTCAGAATCAGAGGGGATTTAGTATCCTTAGGATATTTAGGTCCCTCATTACAGTAATCCTAGGTTGATACTTGATTGCAGCCATACTGTCCTTATCTAGGACAGGACACAGTTGATGAATCAAACAGTCCTGGCTCTGAGTCATCTTAGATTTCCTCATTCTCAATGATAAAGATATCCTGAAAATATCACAATAGACATGAAACCTTTAAAGACTTTTCAGTTATCTATTTAGCATTCAGGAGGTTTCCTTGTGGAAAAGTCAAAGAAGGATGACTGTGTGTATGAAAGGCATAAGTGCGAACTCCTTTGGTTGGGTATGAAGAGTGTATGGCGCAACATGCAGCCTCAAGTCAAAGGCATATATTTTTTCCACCTTTCAATTCTTGGTTCTGGTATAGACTTGTGCTATTAAATAGATTTTACATAGATAAAATGCACTATACAATTAACTCCTTTACAACTAAGTTTTTACTGTGTGATCACGCAACTGGAAGATGACAGAATGAGGCATATTGTGTGCTTCAGATCATGGACTCTATCCCTTCCATTCCTTTTAAGAATAATACCCATCACATAATTGGTTTGTGTTTCCTTTAAGGATGAACAATCATAGTGAATTTGGAATCCTGTGGCTTTGACTGTACTGAAATACACACAACAATATGCCACTAATGGCATTTTCATGTTACTCTTTCAGGTAAGCATCTCCTGTAGAATCAGAGCATTTTAATTCCCATCCATTAGTCACCTTTCATTATTGTTAGTAGGCTGTTTTGTGCACACTTCTTGCTGTACACTATCCATTAACCCAGCCTAGCCTTTTCTCTCCTTGTGAACTACATTTTTTCATAGAAGTCTCAGGGGAAATGCAATGTTCTGACACCATTTACCAGTCCAAATTACTTTGTTCAAATACAAATATGAAGGTCTTATTCCAGTACAAGTTCAAGACACTTGCTTGTGAAATCAGCAGAGACATAGATGAATAAAAGAGATGAAAGAAGTTTAATGATTTCTATAAAACAAAGCAAATAAAGCTAGAAAGTAAAATATATAAAACCTACAAAATTACAGAACCAATGTGGTGCAGTGATTTTTGTGTTGGGCTAGGTTTCTAGGAGACAAGGATTCAAATCCCCACTTAGCCATGGTAACCCACTGAACGCCCCATGGTGAGTCAAACCCTCTCAGCCTCAGAGGATGGCAATGATAAAATCAGAACAAATTGTGACAAGAAAATCTTATGATAGGGTCACCTTAGAGTTCCCACTGGCCAGAAACAATTTGAATGCACACAACACCAAAAACAGGAAAGTACAGAAGAAATAAAACTGTCATTCAGTTATGACATTAATCATGTCTGTTGTTGATGATATATACCTTCAAGTAGTCTTGAATTATGACAAGCATACCATTGGATTTTCTTGGCAATATGTATTCAAATAAGGTTTGCCATAATTTCTTCCTAGAGACAGTATGACTTGCCCAAAGTCACCCAGTGAATTTCCATGGTTGAGTGGGGATTCCAACCTGGTCTCCTGAAGGCCCGGTCCAGCGTTTAGACCACTACACCATGCCGACTTTCCTATGTCATATAAGAGAATACAAAATGGAAATAAAGCCACTGTACAAAGAGGGGAAACGTTCCTTACCAGTTTTCTTACATTTCCATTGCTTTCTACTTGTGGAGGCTGACTTTGCAAAAGGGAAAGCTTCCCTATCAATGGAGGGAAGTGATGCTTTTTAAAACCTGGATTTTCCAGGGCTTAAAATCATGAGATGTTCCATGGATAGCTTCTCTCCATCACATTGCAGGCATAGATATTTATTCATCTGTCCAGATAGAAGCATGGTTCACTAAAGTTAACATTGTGAAGTCCCATTGCTTTCCACACACATGTGCATGTGTGCACATGCACACACACACACACACACATTCACATGAATAACTCTCTGCTCAAAGCAATAAGACTGAAAAGTGGTGAACTTTGATTGGAATGTGCCCAGACACCTGATGTATAATCATGTCTAAACAAATAAATAATGTCATCAATCCACAAGAAGTCATGTTTTGCCATATTTATTTGAAATAAACTTTATGTATCATACACCTCCTCAAAGACCACTAGTCCTCTGCTTTCTGTCACTGAATATTGACATTTATTCAACTGATGAGTCACAATTTCTTCCAAGGATTCGGAAAAAAGGATATAACAGAAAAGGATGCTCATTTCTCACAAGAATTCAGTACAACATTTAAATAATTAATTTTTGAGTGAAATAATGGAATTATTCAATAATATAACTACTTAAAAGGCCAATAATATTATAAGTGATTTCAGTAATGTAATAATAATAATATTCCTGTAGCAATGTGCTGCATGGCTTCTCAGAAGGCAGTCCTTCTGAATTCACTAGGAACTTCTGCTTAGAAAGCATACATAAAAATTGCAGTTTTTAACAAGGCACAGGAACATCACTAAGGGAGTGCTGGAAGTTTGGGCCATGTCAAATGATACCCTAAGAGCGCGGGGGGCGGGGTATTTTGGCAGAAACAGACTGTTGCATTTTCTTTTGTTTCTTTAAAAAGTTGGATGTTAGTAGAAGAGGTGGTGTGGATGGGGTGAGGCTCAGTGGGAGAAGAAAGGCCTCAATTGTTGTTGTTTTTAAAAATAAATTTTAAAATTTTACTTTTTATTCTTTACATTTTTATTTAGAAACTTTGCATCATGAAGACAAACCTGGAATTCAAAAGAGGTAATCTAAACCAACCTGCAAGAAGGAAAATGACTAGTAATGCAAACTTCATAGAACATGGACCTCGTGGTTATGCCATTATTCCTATTTGCCTGTGAAAGCATCTTAGCTCCAAAGTCCATATGAAGTAATGTCCTATCATGTCTTCCCTTAGCTATGTCCCAAATGGGCATGCACAGGATGGACTGCCTAACCCAAAACATGTTCCACTCTGAGCTTTCCAAAGTATGCTCATTCCAGGAGACCTCTCACTAGACATGTGTGAGGACAGGGGAGCAAATTCTGTCAAACAGCCATTCTAAAGAACAAAGAGATGTGTTTATGAGCTACATTCACAGTATTCAGGACCATATAGTTGTTTATAACAATGCACAGATTGTACAAAGTGTGTCCTATGAGAACTATGATCATTCGTGTCTTTTAGATTGTAAGCCTGAGGGCAGGGAACCATCTAATTATAAGTTTATATGTACAGCACTGTGCAAACCTACAGTGCTATATAAATAATAATAATAATAATAATAATAATAATAATCCAAGTGTAAAATTAACAGGTGGGTTACTAAGGAATATTATCTTGGGTCTGAAATGTAAGAAACAGCTTTTCATCTGTATAGAAGTAATGCCTCTTTTCCCAGTATTACTTAGCTGTGTTCATTTTCTATCAGCATCCTGTCTACTCAATCCATGCAAAGCTTTCACAGATTTTTAGACAACATCAGAGGAAACAGGATGTCATCTGGTACACATTTCTGTCTGTCAATAATATTTTACAGCCCACTGTTTGGCTTTTCGATTGGCAGACTACTTTGTAAATCAGAATCTTAATCTCAGATACATGGCAGTTCTGAAGTTCTGAAGCAATCTAAGCATGTAAATTCATTCTAAATTTTGAAGTGGAGGCGAAAAAAAACTTTCAAAGGAAACCTCTGAACAGCTTCATGACAAGAAGCCACTTCAGACCTGAGAAGCATCTTAGAGATGCATAAAAAGAATTAAGAGAGATTAAAAATATAAATAAGTTCATTAGTAAGTGAGATAGGATGAATAGGAACATCAAACAGACATCACTCTCTCTGTAGTTGGATGCGAACAATAATACAGATGTAAGAGAGGGGTTGAGGCTGCCCTTTGGTTTTGCTTTAAATTGCCACTTTGTCCTTCAGGACAAACTGCTGCTTAGGTGTCAGAAGTATTTCGTGTGATATCTTATTTAAACTGGAGAAGAAAAAGCTACACAGAGCACGATGCCGTTCTCGAGGATCATATTGAATTCTGTAAACGACAGTGAATCATTGCTATTTGGTGCCCTGCAAAGAAAGTTGAGAATGAGATTCATGCCCCCACCTCATCTCAAGAATTAGAAATGATAACAATTTTAATCAAAGAATGTTATTAATAAATGTCTAGAAGACTTCACAGAAAATGTATTTCATATATATGCCTTTTGTTTGAGCCTTTGGTATTGAGCCTTTGGTACTTCTTTGCTTTTGTTTACAGTCCAGGGTCCTTTCTTACTACATAATTACAGCACTATGATTCTACTTCAGTTGTGATGGAAACATCCTATGGAATCCTGAGATTTGTAGTTTGGTGAGACACACATCTCTCTGGCTGAGGGTTCCTGGGATTCCATTTGACATTGTGTGTTGTGAAAGAGTACCTGGCTACCTCTCAGTTTCTTTATAGCACTACTTTTTAAACAGCATGGGCCTGATCTTCATGTGCAGCAGAATTATATGGAAAAGTCTTGAGGTAGTGGAAAGGATCATATAATTTAGAAATTCATATATAGGAATGCTACCCATTCTATTTTTCCATCAAAAACAACAACAACTGCAATCAGAAAACTAGCACAAAAGGGAAAAGGTATGGAACAGATTCTTCCCCTGGCTCCATGTTCTAGTACTTTATTTGCAGGAAATTTAGAGCACACATCATTGCCAAACTACCACTTTCTGCTTGAAGTGGAAGAATCTATTATAGCACCACAGTGTACGATTCTACTACATCATTCTACTGACTATATATGCCTCCACTTACACAAAGGAAACAAAAGCACAACTGTGGGTGAAAAGACTCCCTTGCTTGCCTCCAGAAAGAAAGACGCTGTTGGTGTGCTGCCTACTTTAAGGTCTGGTCTGCCTCAAACTCTCCCCTTGCTTTCTTTATGATTCCCCCCATCCTTTACAGAAGGGGTTTTATTTGGGGGGGGGGGGGCGGAGAGAACATTGTATTTTGTTTGCATGGAATTATGGAATATAGGTGGTCCCTGGCAGGTAAATGGGGAGAAATTAAAGAACTAGTGATGGCAAGCACCACTAGGTGCTGATTTGGTGATGAAGACATCTTGAGGCTTGCTTCAATGGGTCGCAAGGTTTAGGGAGCATGAAAGTATGCTACTACCCTTGTAGGCAGCTTGGGGCATGTTTTCCCTTTATATCATGAGGCATGGAAGGTGAAGTTATGCCTGGATGGTTTTACACCCTTTGAAGCTTGGATGCTTCAGAACGGTGGCCGAGGAGGAGTTTAGGAATCCATGCCTCATCTGGGACCCACTTTAGACTCCTCACCTGAAGATCATGCAAGTTAAAAGTGTAAAAAATACATCTTAATAAAGCAACCATTCATTACTCAAATCTGTCATCAGGTCTCATTATTTACTAGTTTGTAAGCAAAAACCAGATACCATCTTTCAGGGAAAAGCAATTCCAAAAAATCAACTAAAGGATCATGAGTGGCTCAGCAAGCTTAAATATGTCCTACGTCCCAATCTCTCATTCTGGCATTATTTTTGGAGGCTTACTGAAAGGAGGAACACAGCCCTCGTGCAATTTGCATTTTTTCAGAGGGCTCTGAATCCAATTTGATAGAAAATATGAACCCAATGAGGGAGATAGGAAGTGTGGGATACTACAAAAACCTCTTTATTTCACCAAATTAATGCTAACAAAAAGACTTCTACATCTTCCACTTTATTTGTTTGTTTGTTTATTGTAGAGATTGCATTAAAAATGAGATGAAACTACAAGTGAAATCATTTTGCTAATCCATGCATTCTAGGGGGGGAGACCCTCTCACTACTTCAACTTTATGTTTAAAATTCCACTGAGGGTTGTCTATATTTGCACTACCTTTTTTATAGTAATATTTATATGCATATAGCACTCTTGAATAATAATATAAATATTGAAACACAAAATACATTTATTGTGAATATTTTTATCATTAATCAAAAAGTGAAAGTTATATGGAACTGGCATTAATCAATGTCATTGGTGCTTTGGGTTACCTGTATGGGATTTGTCTAAAGCTACAGTTCTATGCACAATTAGCTGATTAATTAGATTTTATCATTGTACACATGACATTATTTTAAAAATAAGATATCTTGAAGGTACTGGGTTTTGTACAAGGCTGATGTTTATCGTTATATCTCTGTAGCTACTTCAAGTGTGTTCTCAAAATGAAATTGCAAATATTAACATGGGGGGGGGGGATGGATAATTTAATCCAGCCCCATCTTATCATCACATATTTCTCTTCAGCTTTTTCTCCCACTTAATTTTCACTTAGCTTGTCAAATGATACACAGAAGCTAGAGTGAGACAAAAATGTGGAATGTGTCCAGGATGTGTGGTGCATTTTTTTCAATGCTTAATACTTTTTAAATATTCAAAAATTATTACAGTCAATGGAACTCAAGGGTTTAAGAGGTCCATATACATTTGATGCCATCTTCCAAGGTGTGTCTATCCTGCAGGAATCCCTAGAATCAGCCGCCAAAAGTATTCTGTTTTGGTTACTGTTTGTTACAAACTTCCATAAGAACCCAGCTATATAGAACAGATAGTACAGGTGTACAATCTCTGTTTTTCTGACTGGGCTATGTGTATGCAGTCATGACTTCTGCATTCAGCTGAGAATTAATTGATGCTGCGATTGTTATTGTTTATTATTATTATTATTATTATTAGTTTATAATTTATAATATAATCTGTAATTAAAAGATTATTATTATTATTATTATTATTATTACTAAGGTGTGAATAGTTCCTCATCCCCCTATGTAAACATTCACAGCTGCCTCATTCTGAACCAGGTTATTGATCCATTTAGGCAATTATTATTGTAATTGATTGGCAGTAACTTTCAACAAGGCTATCGGGCAGGATAGTTTTCTTAGTCCTACTCAGAGATGCCATGAGCTGAATTCACAACTTTCTGGATGCACAGTATGAGTTTAACCATTTAGGTAAAGCCACTTTCACAGTATCTAGTGAACAGAATCTTGACTCCATGTTCATCTGGTCAATTGCCATATTAAGGTAATAATCAGCTTATTTTTTATGGTTCTGATTGAAGTTGGTATCAATTGCTGGAGTTAGCTGACCTTAAAGAAACAATAGTTATATGGATTGGTAAGTACTCATCAGTTACTGATTGCACTATCAGCAACATCACTTTTTGAAAGCAGAAATATAATTACCACTGCTTTTATATGTCACACCATTTATCTACATTGTACAGCAAAATGCACACACAAGAAAATTTAAGACTATTGCCTGGCCTTCTGTATTGTAGTTACAGATTTTTAATCTAGAATTACAGATGTGTAACTCCACCATATTCAGCAAGACTATATAGTCTTGCTGTAAGGCTGTAAATATCCCTATTTCCCGTGTTAGCAGCCTGCAGCCACATTGGAGGAAATTATTTGCTCAGAGTCAACATGAGATTAATAAACTGAGGGAAAAAAATCTACAAATTTTACCACAGAAATATTAGGCCTAATTAATTTAACTCCATTCATTCATTCATTCATTCAAGTGGGATAAATACATTACATAAGTGGTCATAGATTATGCAGTAAACAATACAAATAATTACAAATGCATCCAAACAGAAGAAAACAATCAAATGTCTTTATCATATATAAATTTATGAACACAAAAATGTGAATTCAATGTTGAAGTAGAAAGAACTGGGGCCAGCACCCGACACGCCGGCCCCGAATGCCTCCACCGCTGGAGGCCCACCAGCAAGCATTCCTCCTCTCGAGGCAGCCACCAAGGAAGAAGGAGGAGGGACAGCAAGGCCGATCCCTGCTGCGCCCGCTCAGGCAGCCTGGGATCCAGGGCTGAACGGGCGCATACTGAGCAGTGTGCGCATGCACGCCTGCCTTTCTGCCGGCAGGAAGCAGGCGTGCCACAGGCTTCCCGCCGGCTGGAAGTGCTGCACGCCGGCAACGGCTGGCTTGAGGCTCCCCCGGCCCCGCAGCAACTGCGCCTGCCCGCCCAGGGCGGGAGGCGCCATAAAAGGAAATTGTATCAGGAACCTTTACTAAAATAACACTATTTAGTGTCATAATGAAAGAATAGTACTTCCATAGTAAGGAAGAAACATTCATCTGTATAGTGTTAGTCAAATGCCAGATTCATTGCACACACATACATTAACATACATTTGGAATATTTGGTTACTTTCTTTATCTGCATCACAAGTAAGGTCAAAGAATAGGGGTGTTACATATTACCAAGGTCATGAGTTCCAGGAAGAGACCAACCTAAACTGCACTGTCTTTACCATGATGAAAAAATGTAAATTGTGCTTCAAGATAATTATAGAAACATATTTCCTTCAGTTAAGTTGAAGGCCAAAAAAAAAAAAAAAAAAAAAAAAAAGGGAAAAAAAAGCCTCCTTTACTCTGTGTACATTTTACCTAGATCTTTCAAAATCCAATCATAAATCCTGTTAGAGTAGCTTTATGGACAGTGTTTTGTCTGTCTAGGTTCCTGTCTGGACAAAGAGTCTTCACAGTTTAACCGGGACATGCAGTTTCAAAAAAAGAACATGTTTAACATGGGATGGAATGTTGGTGAATTTTGGTATCTTAAGAGATTTGAATCAGGTTTGATTTTGAACAGAATGAGGAAGGCAACCAGTTCCATTTTTTCTTTTAAAAAGAATCACAAATTTTCCAAATCATCAGTATCATTGTACTCAAAATACAATATCCAATATTCATCCATACCAGCCCAACCAAACTTCCTTCATCCATTTTTTTTCAGATTATCACTCTTCCTTCTTTCACCATCCTCACTCACTTCCCCCAACTTTATTCACATCTTCTCTTTCTTACCACTTTCCTACATATCACTTTTGATAACACAATTTCTATGAACTTTTCATCCAATTTTCTTGTCATTATCTATTTTTAACTAGAATTCCGTATTATATTTTATCTTCATGGTTCCTTCCTTTCTAAAACCCTTAATCTTTCCTCCTCCCATTTCCTATCTTTATCTGTTTCATTCCTTGCTATCGTTTCTGATTTCAGTCTTTTTTTCTCTGTTAAGTACATTTCTTTTATACCTCAATTTGTTGATTCTATCTACTCAATTTTTGTATTTGGCCTATATTTTTCAAATAATCCTTCAAAGGGTTCCAGTCTTTCTCTATTGTTCTAGTTGGTGTGTTGTTCAGTCGCGACATCATTTTATCCATGTACATCATCTCTATTAAACTTGTCACCTTCTCTTCACCTGCAGATTTTCATTTTTTTCGCAAACTGAATTCTTGCTTTGGTGACCATATAAAGAATTAGTCTCCAATTTTCTCTTTCAACCTCTTTCTCTAAAGTGTCAGTCATATTTAGCAAAAAAAGTTCAGGTTTCATTGTTACTTCTCTTTTCAATATTTTCATCATACATGAATGGATCTCTTTCCAGAATCTTTTAGCCTCCTACAAAGACCACCACATATAGTAGAAAGTACCTTCTTTGATTTTACACTTCCAGCATACTTCTTTTTTTTTTTTAATTTTGTAGATCTTACTTAACTTACTAGGTGAGCGATACCATTGATGGAACATCTTAAAATAGTTCTCCTTCAGATTTTGACATGAAGTAAACTTGTTTGTTTTAACCCATGGTTTCTCCCAGCTTTCTAGTTGTATTTCATTACCTGTATATTGGGACTACCTTATCATTATTTCTTTTATGGTTTCTTTCTCCAATTCATATTTTAGTAGGTATTTTGCCATTTTATGTTTTGTTTCCTTAAGCAATATATCCAATATATCCTCTATTGTTGTTTGTTTTCCTTCAACATTTTCAGTTCCATTTATTAATGTTTATATATAGACAGCTGTCGCTCCATCAACAACAGTCACTCAGCACAATAGAATTGTACTGGCTTTCCTCTAATGACAGATTTATTGTATTATCTTGGCTTTTCCATTAATGCACTTAATGAATTTTTCCCCCACAGAAGTTGTATTCTATTCATGTTTTTGAATTGCCAGCCAGCTAGCCTTGGCAATGTTTATTAATGTATAACAACTAAATAATACAATTGCTTTGTCTGGCTTGAATAAAAAGGGATAGTTATCCTTGGTAATTACTGTTGCAGAACAAAGGGCATTGCATTAATATCAGCCAAAGTGTTTCTGTCTCTGAAATTTACATTTAATGCATGGAAGTCTTTTATTCAAAACATTTTTTTTATACACAACCAATTCTTCCTTATGCATATGATGTTTTAGCAGCACAAACCGGTGCAGTGGAAAAAGGGGGAAGACATAAGTGCCTCAATTACAAGTTCCACACTTTATTGGCTAATCAACAGTGAAGTAAATAATTAAATACATTGTCTCCTCTTTCCCGAGTGCTTTCTAGGCAATCAATGACTCAATATTTGATCATCTATTCTAGTTAGAGGCAGACCAAAACTGCTTAATTTCAGTGCTGATCTTTGAAAACAACCAGACCATAGCAAGACCTACCTTATTTGTAGGATTGATTGATTGATTCACTTATTTATTTCTTTTCTGTTGGTATGAACCCCCCAAGGTGGTTCACAAAACAGCTAAAACATACCCTCCAGCATTTTGCAGATCAAAATCAGGACATAATGAGTATTCACTCCTTCCCCAACCCCCAACCACCCAAAAATCCTGCTACTGTATAGAGCCAAAAGCTTCCCCCAGCTGCCCAAAAATCCTGCTACTGTATAGAGCCAAAAGCTTCCTGAGTAGCTCTCTAAGAAATGAAAGGACTTGCTGGAGAAATTGCCTGAGTTTGAGCACAGGCAATTTCCCCACTTACCCATTTACTTTTTGAAATGGCCTAGCGCTGAAGCCCCTGTCATTCAAACATCAAACAGTTTTGTTTTTTCATTTGTTTTGGAGGTGGCAGCAGTGAAAATAAGAAATGAGATTGCAGTGCTTGCTTTACTACACAGCAGGCACAAGGGTTGGCAGTCTGTGCCTCCTCACCATTCGACTACTTTGCCTTCCAAGTCTTTTCTCTTTTTTTGTTTCCTGGACCACCACCACCTTCTTCTTCTTCTTCTTCTTCTTCTTCTTCTTCTTCTTCTTCTTCTTCTTCTTCTTTGCTTCTTCTGGAGAGTGTGCAAGTAGTTCTTCCTGTGTGCCAGTAGGGCATGTGGAATTTTGTGGAAATAAGGAGGAGTTAGTGAAGAACTGGTAGCACTAAGAACAAGTGCTAGACCCACTAGTTCTCCTGCCATTGCTATATTCTTTACATTCTTTGGCCTCTTCTCTTCATTATGTGAGCTGGACAATGTTGAAGCATGACTACCAGTGAAGAGGAGAAAGAGGGAGGGAGGGAAGGAGAGAGGTGCTTCTAATATGGACTCAAATCAGGCCATATCCTTATTGAATTAATGAAACTGCAACAAGCATGGTCAATTTAATTCGAAACCAAAGGTGAGATACTAACAAATTGGAGAATAAGGATTAAAGACAGAATAAATGGCCTTCAGAAAAAAAGAGTGATGCCACTGTGGCTCCAAGCAATAGCTCATAAAAGATCTCCTGCACATCCCAAGATTACTGCCACTTGCTGGCAACTGGTGAGATCTTTGTGCTTCTTTCTAGATGTTTCAACATATTCGGCAGGGTATGCTAACAGAAGGCTACTCTCCCTGTCAGATGTGACAAGAAGATGATAAATGTCTATCAAAACAAATTCAAAATCCCTTTTCTCCTCAAACAATATGAAATAGTAAGGAAAAAATGCTAAAGATTTAAAGGACAACCTAAAAATCTCCAAAAATTCTTACATAGCTCCAGTTTTAATGGCAGAGTGGGTAGGAATCCCAAAAAACAACAGTCACAAGATTCAGTGCCCTTATGTATAACCTTCCCGAGCCATGTGAGGTCTGATACAACAGATATCAATCCCTCTTGGAAGTCTTAGCTTTTCAGAGAAGATTGAGGGCAATAAAGCTCCTAGCTTAACATCAGAAAAGAAATATATTACAGCTTTAAACTTGTGGATGTCATTTGCAATTTGAGAGCTAGAACAACAATCTAAAATAACTTTCTGATATCTTTAAAATCAACTGATTGTGATGCAGCAATGACTCAATCTTTATTACCCTGCCAATAGCACATGGAAGTAATCTATATAAAAATTCTGTTCGTAGAGATGAGGGCACAGGTCACATCTGGTAGGAATTAGAAGTTTCATGGTGAAAGAAGCATGCTTGAATATAAGGATCCTGTTGCATGCAGCATAAACCATGTTATGGACCCATAAAGCTATGGACAATTGATTATATGTCAATTTATTGACCAACATACTATATTCAGTAATCTGTGGGTCACTATCCTTCCATTTTTCAAGGATGGCTCTGTTGTTCTCCAGCATTCCTTTTTATGCTCATTTACAGAAGAAGAAAAAAATAGAAACCCAAACATGTCTGTTTGTGCTAGAAAAAAATGTTCACAAATAAGATTGATTATCCCCGGCTCACAGGCTCAAAATGAAGACTTTCAAATACTGTATTTTAATCCCATCTCAACAAACAAATTCTAGCAATTTGCATTTTTGATTTCTATGTGTGAGTTCATTTTCCTCAGGTTTACTGTACAGTGATAATTATTCCCGTCGCAGAAAACCCACAATGTTAAGAATGTTGCAACCAGTGAAAGCCCTGAAGTATCTCTATGCTGCTACATGCCATCACTTTCTTTATTTAGGAAATCTTACTGGATTGGGGGAAGGGTGATGGTTTACAAATGTTTTCAAAGGAATCAAAAACTCAGCTTTCTGTGGCTTATGCAACTTGCTGTGAGTGTGCAGTTGCTACACCAAAGGTACAATTGTGTAAGGTGTGTTAATTTTCTAGATCATAGCATCATATGTGTAACATGGTAAAATCAGTCGCCGAGTCTGGTATTTCCCTGGGCCAGCATAAATGGTATAAATATGATCTGGGCAACAAATATAACAACAGATACAGAAATGATATTACAATATTCTGCACAAAATAATTCATTCATGACTTGCTTCACTTTATTTTATAAAGCATCAAGAGTCTCAAACTTGGGAGTCCAGCCAGAGGATGATGACATCTAATTCTCTGAGTCATTCTGTGCTACTTGCTTTGCCAAAGAATGAAACTCATGGTTTCTCTGTTGTACTTCATCACCAGTAGGTTTGTACTGCAGCTAACAGCTCAGCAGGAACAGACAGTACATGTGGCTTAAAAACGTCTTCAAAAGATCTTTTAAGGTTGCTGAGTCTGGCTTAGTGGCTAGCTGAGTTTAATACCTATTTACTTTTAAACCATGACAGTCCTTTCCAGCTACTGTGTTTATTATGTTTACCATGTTGTATATATATATATATATATATATATATATTTTCTGGAAGTACTTACTACACTTACATATCCAGGATAGAATAAATTTGGGAGGGGGAAACATCTCAAAATCATTTTAAAAATGTTTGTACAGTGTTGAGAAACCCTAATGAGCAACATCCTGAGAAGATATTTTATGGTTTGCGAAGTATTCTACACAAAATTTGCATGTAGTTATTTTGAATAGAAGTAGTAGTTTCTGCACAAAAATATTTCTGTGTAGAAATACTACTTTTTGTGCAGAAGATGGGATTTTTGTTACAAAACATACAAGCACAAATTTTGCAAAGAATGGTCTTGAACTTGGAATAGTAATCAAAATTGCAGGTTTTCAGGGGGTTGGACTGGATGGCCCTTGTGATTTCTTCCAACTCTACAATTCTATGAATCTATGGGGCGGTACAAAGCCTCCAAAAGGGGCAGTCTGTAACCGACCAAAGAAGCAGCGTGATGGGGCCAGGGCTGCCTCACTGGCAGCCCCAGAGGCCCCATTTCGCTGCTTCTTCAGGCCATGGAGAAACAGCAAAATGCGGCTTCTCTGTGGCCTTAAAACAGGGTGCAGCAGATGCCCTGAGTGCCTGCTGCACCCCGAAACCCCCGTCTTTACAGAGGGGAGAAAGAGGCCGCCGCTGTGGCTTCTTTCCCCTTTGGGGTTCTTGGCGCGGCCATCTAAAGGCCACACCAAGGACCAGGCACCAAAAAGGAACTCAATTTCCGCCCTTGGCGCCCTCCTGCGGCACCATTATATCAGGCACTTACAGCGTTGTTTAAATGGTGTGTGCTCCATGACAACATCATAGCTCGTCCGTATGGACACCACCATTTGAAAATGGTGGCATCCATACACTTTAGGGTTAGGGAAGGTGGAAACACTACAATTACTTGAGTTCCTTAAGAAGAGAATTAACAAATGGTTATATGCCTATAATCACAAACATCTGATACCCTAAATTTAGGGACCTCCTAGGGTACAGGAAGCAGCCCCTGATGATTATACAGATAGGCCAATATTCTAGCATAGTGTACATGTATGTCAACTTCATCCTCCAGATGCCACAGCTATATAAGCAACTCTACAATAGATAGCAAAGCTATGAGCTCACTCATTTTACAATGGTTGAAGGACTGTCCATCCACCAAGTCAAAAGTGTGGGAAGGGGCTATGTGTGTTTGTGGGATGATTGGCTGCATTCCAGGCTGACAGAGAGCCAGTTTAAATTACTAGGGCCAAGAGGTCTAGAAAGGGCCTGGGATCTACGAGGGGGTATCCAAAAGTTTTAATGATCACTTAAAAAAAAATGACAGAAAGTTTATTTTGATTTATACATTTTCCCCAGCATATCTTGACCCTCCAAATATCCTATATTGTAAAAGTCTGCAGATTGTGCCTTATAAGGGCGTATCATAAACTAATAATTATCACCCGGAAGTTATTATGGCATATTGATGAATTTTTTTCAGTGTCATCATTGGTCCCTAAGTGCATGTTGCTGAGAAAATCAGCTTATTGTGTCTTTTAGTTTTGTGACTGGTTCTGATAGAAGTGACTAAAGTGTAAAATCCTCATCAGGCACAATCTGCACGCTTCTACAACATCAGGTATTCAGAGGGTCAAGATACGCTGGGAAAATATATAAATCTAGAGATTGACTACATAGAGATATGTTAACAACTACAAATCAAAACAAACTTTCTGTCAATTTTTTAAAAAGGTGATCATTAAAACTTTTGGATACCCCCTTGTATGTTGCATATATTATGTCTTTCTTGTGATTATCATTATATTTATCCATTGTTTGACATCCATTGTAAACTCTGGGACTTTCAAAGGAAATATTATGATATACAATAGTCTGAATTACAAAAGAGTAAAGAGACCTGGTCAGTCAATCCTTGTTTTAAGAGAGAGTAAGTCCTCATTCCCACAACATAACAAACCAGTTTTGTAAACCTTTTTTGAGGTGGTTTAAATGGCCCTTGTTCACATTTATGCCAAATCCATAACATGGTTCGTTGAGGGCCCCCCGGCACAAAACCCATTTAAAGTGTGTCTTTCAGATCAACAGAATGTCCTGTGTCTTTTGCAAGAAATTAATTCAGTGCTAGTGTGAACAGGATCCAGATCAGAATTGGTTCCCTGTGGCTCAATGATCGATCGCCAGAGGGGAGTGTCTTAACTATAGTCAAGCTGAAATTAATGTGTTTGAACCTCCCCTCCCTGGGTGAAGCACCATTTTTGGGTTGCCCACGCTGCTGCAGACTCCATTATCACTCTTATCTCCCTCTTTCCAGTTGTTCCTCCATTATTTTTTTGCAACTTTTTGAACTTTTGGGGAACTTTCCCCATCTCGTGGTACTTTGATTTTAGCTGTTCTTTTAAACACCCTTAAAATTTGGTGGCCTGCATTTTTGGGTTTTTTGTATTTTGGTTACAACAACAGATGAGATAGAGAACATCACCAAATGTGGGTGGAAATGTTGATGTGATTGCCATGATTGACAGGGGAGAGAAAAAGAAGCCATGGAAAAGGGTCCATTTTAAATTGATTCTTTGGTAAATGTGAATGAGAAGTGGATCAGTTTGCAATAGGAAAATTCAATTGGCACAAATGTAGTGTGAACGACACTCCACTGTCAAACTGAATACATCAGTTTGACAATGGCATTAATTTGGATCACAAACCAAATTATTTGTCAGTGGGAATGAGGTCCACAAGAGAGAAAGCTAGCCAAAGATGAGCAGCATCACCAGAGAGGACAGGAATGAGAAGAGTGGGTAGCTGGGCAGTGTTGAGTGAAACCACAGGGAAATGCAACATCTCCAACAATGATGGTGATCAGAAGAGGCCCAGTGTTGCCTCAGCTGTCCAGAGGAGGAGGAAAAGCAGCATCTACAGCAGCTGCTCCATATCCATGACACATGTGACTAGCTTTCTCAATTCTCCACCATGTCCAATGCCTCTTAGAACTGTTTCCTTTTTAAAATGAATCTTTATTCATTTTTTAAAAAATATACAGACATCTTACCATAAACTAAACTTCCCCCACCCCACATTGTGAATCATTTACATTTCTTCTTTTCCTTTGAAGTTCTTATATGTACCTCTTATAAATGCCTTGACTTTCGAGAGAGAATTGATTTGATTATTCTTCCAATGTATTTTTCCATATCACTTAATATATATTCTTTTGCTTTACTTTCTAATACTTTTTTTTCTTTCCTCTTCATCTTATAATCTGAACAGAAAAAAAAAAAAAGAAAGGGAATGTACAAGCAAAATAAAAAAGTAACAAACAAACAAAGCTTACATAAACAAGTCAACTGAGTTCCATTAATTTCTTATACAGTATCCCTTTGTCTCCCCTGTTTATCTTGTATAAATACACTAATTAGATCCCAATTGGATTCATCCTTATGCTTATCTTCTAATATATCTGTTAATTTCATTATTTCTATAACTTCATATAATTTTAACATCCATTCATGTACATCTGGCATCACCTCAGCTTTCCACTTCTGTGCATATAACATCCTAGCTGTAGCTGTCAAGTGAAATAGAACTTTACCATATTTTATATACATCTCATCCTCAAACAAATTTAGTAACATATATACTGGTTTTACTGCTAGCTCTATTTTTAACATTTCATTTATTGTTTGAGTAATCTGAGTCCAAAATCTTTTAGTCTTCTTCCACGACCACCAACAATGAAAGTATGTATCTGTAGAATCATGACATATCCTACAGAAATTATCTTTTTTTTTTAATTTAAATTTTTGCAATCTTAGTTGGAGTAAGGTGCCATCTAAAAATAACTTATACCAGCTAATCACCCATTCCCCTCCAACATTCCAGACACCTTCTCCCCTGCATATATGCTACTTACTATGAACCATCTAACATACAAACTTGCATATTTATACAATATAATAAAATGTAACTCATTACCATAATTCCATGCTGGACTACCTCTTTTCCCCACTTGGTGCATTGTAAAAATATTAGATATGTGATGTTGTGTAGTCTATATGAATGCTATTTTGCACAATAACACACAGATATTATTGAGCAGGATGTTGCAAATTCTGCCCAAGTTTTCCATGTTTTGATGTTTTCCAAGCTCTACTTCAAACAAAGGGGAAATACTTAAGACCACTCTCCAGGATTTTTAGCATTCTTTCAAGCATTGTTTGGATGCATGTGGGTTGAATCCCAACCAAATAAAATTGTCTAAGCTCTGCTTTGAACAGAAGGATATTTTTTCCCAGTTCTATTGGCATTTACAAGTGCTGATGTTAACAGATGGGAGTTAAAATTTGTGGGTTGTCAGAGTGGGCTCCCTCCAACAATGTGGCACATACCAAAGCACCACATGGAGAGAAAAATTGGTCCAACATGGACCCTGGGAACTGGTAGTGCCCAGAGGAGATGCCAGATAGTGCTGGTTATAGATCATAAAAAAGTTTGACTGACTCACATCAGATATGGGTGCCTCAGAAGTTCAACACCAGCTGAAATGTTGTGGAGAGGACACCTAGAAGAGGGTGAGTGTAGGAGGTGGTACAGAGAGAACATGAGGAACTTAAAGCATATCTACAAAGTCAGACAAGGAGCAGGAGAGAGATAAGCAGAAGAAAATGGCAGGGGTGGAGGATCAGTCAAGAGAGCAGATGGATGAAAAAGAGTTGCTGAATAGTGCAGGGAAAGGAACTGAGCACTGAACAGATGAAAGTAGCAGAAGGAGTCATAGGCAGAATGAGGGAATAGCAAAGGAACAGAGGAACTGGCTTGGGAATTGAACTGAAGGGGCAAAGCACCCAGAGGGGCAAGGCATTCAAGCAGGGAAAAAGTATTCTTGCTTTCTAACTGCTTAAGAGTGCTTAGGAGAGACAAGGTATTGAAGATTTTCACATTTGGCTTCATCACTGGTAAATGATTTCTCAAACGTTCTCCAAAGGTTGCTGAAAGAGCAAAAAAGCCTCTGTGTGTGAAGGCTGGGAACGTTCCTCAATCGCCATGGAAATAGATCTGGCTGCAGCATTTTTCAAAAGTTGCAAGAGAAGCAGGGAAGGAGGCAGATTCCTATTAACGTGAACTTAGTGTTAAGAAATCTGCCTCCTTCCCTGCTTCTCTTGCAATGTTTGAATAACGCTGCAGCCAGATCTGTTTCCTTGACGATTGAGGAGCACTTCAAGCAGAGGCTTTTTTTGCTCTTTCAGCAACTTTTGGAGGATGTTTGGGAAATGATTTACCAGTGATGCAGGCAAGTGTGAAAATCTTGAATATTCCAATAGTCAAGACAGCTGTTGTAGGTGGAGCCTACTCTCACCTAGAGGGACAGCCTCCTTCAAGGCTTCTCAGCCCCTCTGCCTCAGTTGACATCAATAAGAGAGGAAATACAGGACAATTGAGGAACAGTCTGGGAAGCACAATGGAGAGACTGTGTAAGATGGGGAATTGGGAGTAGCATGAGTGGGAAGGCAATGAAAAGGTGCAGCAGTATCACCAGAGGTCCCACCATCACTGGGCTGTGCTTTCACTGCTTCCCCAGGGCTGGCTGGGCTTGTGGCACTGTTGCCTCACCTTCTGCCACTTCCCCAGGGCTGGCAGGGCTTGTGATGCTGCTGCCGAGCTGGCCAGTACTGGGCAAGCAGCGGTGCAGCAGCAGCACTGCAAGCCCCACCAACACTGGGGAAGCAGTGGAGGCAAGAAGGAAAGACAGAAGGAAAACAGAAAGGTAGGAAGGAAGGAAAAGAAGGGGGAGGGAGGGGAGTGGAGGAAGAAAGGAGAAAGGAAGAAAGAGAGGGGTGTCTGATTGGGACCTTCTGAAGGGGTTCCGGGGGGGGCGCAGGGGGCAACCAGCTGAAGGGCTGTCACCTTCCTCGGCTCCATCTAATGGGAACAACAAGTGTTCCCAGCAAAATAAGCAATCCCACAAAAAGTCCCTTTTCATAATGAGAACAAGGGACCTTTTGGAACCGCTTCAGAAAGCAGAGTGGAGCCAGATCAGGATGCAGATTATACCCCAAGTGGGAATAACCCCGGTGAATGACATTTTTTCTCACTGAGGAAAAATATAAATAACAACAACAACAATAATAAATAATCTTTATACCTCAGTTACAGATACATATTTTACTTTTTTTTAAAATAACAGAAATAAACAACATAGTATTAATATAACATGTAGTTTAGCCTGTCTAAAAATAAATCTGAGTTAATTCTTTTAAAAAATAAAACAACTTGCTATGTAATTTCAAAAGTACTGAATTTGTTTTGCTGTATTGCACTTTCCTTTTGGGTTGTCTCACAATGTATTCAAGATCTACTTGTCTTGAATAACTGGATATTAAGCCTAATTAATATTAAATACATCATGTAAAAGCTATCTCCTCCTTAAAAAGGACTTAGAATTCCTAGATTCTCACTGAATAACAGGGCTAATTTGCAACACAGAGAGTGAGTTTGGGTTTTTGTTTTGTTTTGATTCATTCTTATATTGTCCCTCAGAGTGTTTAAACAATTTCTGATGGGAGGGGGGAAACCCACAGATGACAACAGAAGCCTTGTATATCTCTTCAAAAATCTATTGCATGTCAATGTTCTGAAATCACTACTTGCTTCTCTTCCAGGCCTGGTCTCTCTCTAAAGGGCAAACAAATATTAATGACATTGTAAAACAGATCCTGTCAATAGGAAATAAGGAATTACTGAAACTCACTCATTGTAGGTTTCCTCCTAGCAGTGGTACTTCTGACTCGCTTGATCTTTTTATAGGCAAGAACTCACTTGACAAATACTCTCCATTTCTCCTGACAAATAAAAATCTGCAATAAGAGCAGGAAATGACTCATACCTGTGGTCATAAATATTGTTCTATAAAGAACAAGGAACATTACACGTAACCCACGTTAACCTTCTCAGGCTATATGGGCTGCTCGGAGAGAAGCAATGGGGAAAAAAAATCTCTTTCAAGCATTTTGAAAATATATGTCTCCTCTCTGGAATATTCACCTTTCTCTCTGCATGCGTTATGTGCACATACATTTTAAGAATCCAGCCTCACCTATAACTACATAGTACCGGCCTTACTAAAAATAAATAAATAAATCACATTGTTGGGTCTAGAATATATGTCCTCCATTCCTCTTCCCACATGGACCTAATAATTTCTACATTATTGTTAGAAAAATGTCTTTTTGGCATTATCTCTACAGGGAAGCCTCAAGGAGGAGGAGGAGGAGGAGGAGGGGGAGGAGGAGGAGGAGGAGGAGGAGGGTGGGGGAGTCTTTTGAGTGCCAGGTGAAGCCTTTTTTATTCGCCCAGGTCATTTATCCATTCATTTATTAAAATATTTATACCTCACTCTATATCAAAGATCTGTGGCTTATTACAAAAAACATTAAAACAATAAAATATTTACATAAACATATTAAGCTGCTGTAATGAGTTAAAAACAGATTTTAAAAGATTTTCAAAGTCTATAAAACTATGCACATCATATTTGGCATCGGTTAATGAGGTCCAAAGGCTTTGATGAACTGCCAAGTTTTAACATGGTGCCTAAATGACATGAATGTTGGCACCAGTCAGGCCTCCAGGGAGAGGGAATTCTATATTTGGGGTTCCATAAAATAGAAGGGACTCTCTCATGTCCCAAGACAGTGTACAGTTTTCACTGATGGGACATGGTGGAACCACACACACACTTCAGTGCATCTTAATTCTCAGGCAGGTTCATATGCAGACAGAGAATCCCTCAAGTATGAAACTATTTAGAGTTTTAAATGTCATCACAAGCATCTTGAATTCAGACCAGAAATGTATTGGCAACCAGTGCAATTCTTCTGGGATGATCTGCTGTCTATATGACACTCCAGTCAGTAGCCAAGCTCCTCCATTTTGCACTGGCTGCTGCTTCCAAGTCTTTTTCAAGGGCAGTCTCACACAGAGTGCATTACAACAATAGGCTAACCAGGAGATTGTCCATGACCAGGTTATCTCTGTCCAGGAATGGCCATAGTGAGGATGGGTCTAGGAACACTCCCATACTATGCAACTGTTTCTTTAAGGGGAAGTGCAACCCCATCCAGGACAGCTATTTACCCAGTTCCAGAACCCAAGAACCACCAATCCAAAGAGCCTCCATCTTAATCAGGATTCCATTTCTGTTTATTGCCCTCCATACAGCCCATGAATATATCAAAGAGATTATCACACAGCATTATGATAACGTTCCAGGACGTTAACGTTCCATAACGTTCTGACATAAAAAGGCATTTACCACCCGCTGGACCCACCTAGTCAATCTACCTCTGCTAGATTTTATCAGCCAAGATAGGTAAAGGTGGAACTTACCTCTGATGGGCCAAACTTCTTTAAGTATTTTGTCCACATCATCAGGCCTCAATACCTTGAAACTGATCCCACAAATGTTTAACAGATTGAACATTGGATACCTCCCTAGGTTCATCAAGAAGTGAATGAAAACAACTTTTTCCTCAGAGCAGCTAGCATGTTTTTCATAGGAGGTGGCAGTGGCTAGCATACCTGAATTCTTTGGACCTCTACTCAAAAGATTCCTCACTACTTGAAATAATCCTACTGGGTGTGAGGTGAGGTAATAATCATAGTGATGTAATGTGATTTTTCTTTCTTTTTTTACCTGTCACATTTCTGAATCATAGGCATAAGGAAGAGTCTTTACTAATTTCTCATTGCATTTGCTCTGAGACCTATGCCTCTTGTTCTCTAGCCATCATTTAGCCTGTTTCATTGTCTGCTGGTCTTATATAAACCAAGGTGAATTCTGGGCTTCACAACACTGGACTGGGTGCTTAGATGCAATTATATCAATATCCTTTTCCATCTTCATTCCATAGTAAAGCCAAGGCCTCAATAGAATTGCCAGCCCTTTCATCTGGAAAATCCTCCTTTAGATTCCAAAAGTCTCTGGAAGCTACCATCTTAATGGGTCCAGGGTTCTAGCAGTTTAGGGAGTGCACACTTAGAGTGACTGCTATTCAGCTGGATTTTTGATGATAGTAGTTTATTTGTTTCTCTCTAAAAAGGTAATTTTTAGAAGGTAAGGTAATTTTTTTTAAAAAAAAGTATAGTTTTATTAACTGATTTTTTTCTCATTTTGTTGACAATAAAGAATGGGGAAACCTTGGCTCATATCAGATATTTTGGACTTATCTTCTAGAGTCTGCACATCAATTATAAGAGACTGTAGGAGTTATACCCCTAGACATCTGGGAGATCAAAGTTCTATTTCTCTCTCATTAGCTGTTAGTCTTGTAAATCAAATGGTATATACATGTAGCAACAAAAGTATTTCTTCACTGCTAGCTGAAAAATGAAAGAACTACACCATTCTTGTAATGTATATATTGTATACAGGTTTGTGTGTGTTATATGGTATACAAGTATTCCCCCCCCCCCCCCTTGTAATTAATGTATTGGAAAGCTTTTTTCCCCCAAAGTCTTTGGAGAGCTTCAAGAAGGTCAGGTTCATTTGTAATACAGAATAACATGACCCAAAAAGCTAGATATTTTTAGGTCAAATCAAAAGCCCAGTATCATACTGAGTGCTTTTAATTATAATTTTTTTTAAAGAAAAAAAATCCATTTCCCCTGATTAATGACCTGTTCTGCCAGTTGCACGCATGAATTTCGTCTAGGAGGATTCTCAAAGTGTTAGCCTTCTAGTAAGCATACTGATCTGGTTTTCAAAGAAAAGTCTTCTTAATTTCTGAGCCTTGCATAATCATTGGTCAGAATGTTGGAAAAGTTATTCATGCTTAAGCTATAGCTAGTTAGATGGGACATTTTAGCCCCCCTTCTCACAACTGTGCAAACCACACATGACTTTACAAATACCTTCCCGGTAAACCTACAAACACTCAGGGGCATCACTAAGTGGAGATAGGGGTGACACCACTGCTCCACAAACATCTGCCTTTGGGCAGCAATGGTCTGTGGTGTTTACCTTCATTCCTTTAAGATACTGAAGAAATGGTTTGAGTAAGGCTCAGTGGAAGGAGAAAGGAGAGCCCCTGGGGTCTTTCTTTCTTTCTTTCTTTCTTTCTTTCTTTCTTTCTTTTTAAGGGAGTTTTTTTTAAAAATGTTTTTATAATTTTAAATTATCTTTAAAATCATAACTTCTTACCAAATCTTCACTTTAACTGCATAAAACAATGTAAATATAAATGTATTTTGGCTGTGTTTTGGATACTGTGATTGAAAAGTATAAATTTAAGTTTGCTAATTGTTTATGGAAACTCGGTGTGGTGTAGTACTTTAAATGTTGGAGTACAACTTTGGAGACCAGGTTTCAATTTCCAGCTCAATCATGAAATCCACTGGATGACCTTGGACAAGTCACATGTTCTCGGCATCAGAGGAAGACAATGGCAAATCTCCTCTGAACAAATCTTGCCAAGAAAATCCCATGAAATGTTTGTTTTAAGGTCGTCATAAGTCAAAAATAACTTGAAGGCACAAAACAACAACAACAGTAGTTGTTTATGCCGCAGCTATTTCCATTATATTAAGTGATTTATGTGAATTATGATTTACAAGTTGCATTAGTACAAAAACATTACTAAAGATTCTGTATAGTGTGAAATGGGAGGAGGTCATTGGAGGTGTGTGACACCATGAATTACCACACTGGGTGACACCAACCCTATTGATGCCACTGCAAACACTGTTCACTCATTTCAACTACCTCTCATGCATGCTTAATTTTCATGGCTAAAAATGCAGACAGTACAAAAAATGTCCCAGCAAATTTATGGAATTTTGCTATTGGATACATTTTTGGTCCAATACAATGTGATGTACTGAGACAAAAATATGTCCAAAAAACTGTTAACCAAAAAGTGATTGAAAGAAGATGGTGCAAGTGCTTGTCATCCATTATAATCAGCCATATACATAATTATTATTTCAGCCACAGTCCTGTAAATAACCTACTGTTTAATAAAACCATGAAGTATCCTGTTCATGAAGGCAATAATATGACATCTGTTGCTTTACAGCCAGGTCATTGTTAGCATTCAGGATTCTCAAAGACAGGCAGACTTCACTGGATATTAATTCTAAATTATTTTGCTCTATTTTGCTGGATGGGGTGGGTGGAGATGGTCTGCTTCATAGAATTGTGGATGAAGGGAAGGTGTCAGTTCCAACAGCAAGAATGGAGTAAAACAGCAACTCAGTACACCTGTCCATAGGTAATGTTTGTATTTCATATTCTGCAATATAGAAATTTAATGAAATCAAAACATACTTCAGTGAAAGCTTTGGTCACACTGTCCTGGAGAGCAGTCATTGAATAGGAAGTCATTGAAACCTTTGTGAGCATTTGTGAGATACAGAGACACCTTAGAAACAGCTGGAGGAAATGAATCTACACAAATTTAACCTAAAGAATGAAGAAATGGAAATGGTAAATGAGTTCTCATACCTGCGATCAAGCATTGATAGGAACAGGGTCTGCAGCCAGATATCAGAAGATTATGAATGGGGAGGGCAGCTATGAAAGAACTTGAAAAGACCCTAAAATGCAAAGTTACACAACTGAACACAAGAGTTTAAATAATACAAGTCATTGTATTCCCTATTACCATGTATGGATGTGAGAGCCGGACAGTTAAGAAAGAAGACAGAGAGAAAATAAATTTATTTAAGATGTGTTGCTGGAGAAGAGTACTGAGGATTCCATAGATGGCCAAAAAGACAAAAAAGTGGCCCCTAGAGAAGATCAAGACAGAAATCTTTCTGAAAGTCAAGATGAGAATACTGAAGCTGTCGTACTTCAGACACATCATGAGAAAGCACGACTCATTGCAAACCCAGTAATATTTGGAAAGGTAGAGGGAAGTAGAAAGAGAGGAGGGCTGCATGCTAGATGAATGGACTCTGTTAAGGAGGTCACAGGTATGAGTTTATAGGAACTAAGCAGAACAGTGGGGGACAGGGAGTCTCAGAGATGTCTCATCCACAGAGTTGCCATGGCTCAAGATCAACTCAAGGGCAGTTAACAACAACAGCAAAAATACTTGAAAGTATTGGGCCCCATTGATGTGGTTATTCAAGAGGCAGTGAATACTAAAAAGGTATTGATGCGCACAGAGAGGGGCAAGGATAGAAGGAGCTGATGCATACGTTCACAGATAATTCACCCTAGAATATGAAATACAACCTAGGAGCAAGGAGAAATGGAGATAATTCACCCTGGAATAAGAAATACAACCTAGGAACAAGGAGAAACGGAAAAGAACAAACAGTGTTGGAAACATTTTAACCATTTTTCACAGGGATCATAAACAAAAAGAGAGGCACACCTTATCTTCAGGGCAAGGCAATAATGTAACAAAAATCAGAATGAAAGCCCCTTGACATCACTGACATACATTGGCCTTGGTGGGGAGTCATTGTCAACATGAAGGAACAGTGACAGCTCATCTCAGGAGGATGCCATTTCATGACCATAAGTAACATGAGGAGATTTTCTGAGCTCACAAGTTGCCTGAGGATCAACAAAGAAACAAGAGTGAGGTATAAAGTCCCTAATAGCCAGCTGCCAGTTTTGGAGCAAGTGAATTATTTTTACTGAACAGCTTGAACACACCAGGGATGGATATAGCCAATGAAGAACAGCTGAATGAGTTCAGAAGTCAAAGTCCATTCTGACTTCTGACAATATAGCATTAGAAAAATGAGGTATAAAATTGTGATAGTTCTGCAAGGATAATAAATCCTATCTAGGGATGTAATTATTTGCTAATTTTCTTCTTGAAGGAAGCAATGGAAATTTTTAGCAATGTTCTTCCTGTTGTGAAAAATCTTAGTTTTAATAAGGCAATTTGCCATTCAAGACCTATTCTGCACAAAACATACATGTGGTATATTTGCAAATGTTATGGTAACAAAGGGTCAATTAACCCATTCACAACCAATTATGCAAAGTGAGGCATTTGTGAAGATTTCCAAGCAGATTCAGAATTTATTCAAACAGCTTTAGTGTTCAGTTGAGAATCATTCCATCAACTGATGCAAATCACATGATGTAGGCTGGTTTTATAAAACTCAATTCACACATGCACAGTTTAACATTCATCCATATCCATTCCACACTTTTCCTTTTTGCTACATATCTCCACCTAGTTGACTTACTGGCTCAAACAACTGCATTGGCTGTGTCATCGTTCTCTTACACACACACATTCTTTTATTCTTTGTATCACTCACCTTCTGGGAATGCTGCCAACAAATGGTGTTATCAGGAACAGCTCAAAGCCCCTTTGTTTTCATTAAGCACTCCTTAACTTCCCTCCTCCCTCCTAAGGTGGGGGCTACAGGCCGAATTCAAAAGGACACGTTTTTCCTTTAGCTCTATTTCTCACTATGGCTGAACTGTTCATTATTGATCATTAATGGCAGAGATTATTGGTTATCAGTTGGTTGTCAATGGCTTTATTAGCTTCTACCTTAACATAAATAAAGCAGTTCTTTTTATGTATGAAAAAAATTATGCGCAAAATGATTATTTTCTGTGAAGAGTTATTATTTTCTGTGCAGAAAATTCTGTTTTCTGCACAGAAGATGCTGTACTTAGTGACTTATTTTATGCAAAATGTACACATGAGTTTGTTTGTTTTTCCTCACTATAAAGCAGCATTTTCTGTGAAGACCATGACAAATATTTGTAAAAACTAAATTCTGCACAGATAATGTTGTTTACTACACACACACACACACAAATAAAGACCAAAGAAATTTTGCATAGAATAAATCTTGAACTGTGAAGATTCTTGTCAGTCCAGGATTCTTCTCAGCAGGATTTCCCAACACTCAAGAAACAGGGTTTTTCCCCCCCCCCAATTTTTTTAAAAAAACTATTTTCAAAAACTATACCTAATACTCACCATATTCTTTGAAGAGATACATTTCTCTGGGTAGAAAACCTAGTAAAACACAGGAAGCCCTGGATGGCTACAATCTAGGGATAAAATTGGATGAATGATGTTTCCACACTGGACAAAAAGTGATGGGACCATTTTTTTTCACCACTTGAGAACTAGTAAACATTCTATTAACCAAAGACATAACACAACCCGTATTTGATCTCTTCCTCCCCCCCCCCCCCACAGACTTATTTCTTTGGTATGTCAGTAGATTTCTTCTTGTTGTTTTTAAAGCAGTTGGTACACCAAGTGTGGCAAATTTGCTTCAGATTAATACTACACCATCCAAGTCAAATGCCATATAACTGGAATTATCTATTTGTCTGTAGGGTACCTCTCACACAGAAAATGGCATTTAACTGGAGGAGATTACCCTCAATATTATTCTTTTTTGATCAGCATAATTGTGCTACTGTTGTTGTAATGCAATAGCTACTGGCCAGTTTCCAATATTCCATTTTGGAAACAAGGTCCTTGAGTGTGATGTGGTCTGTCTTAAATGGATTACAGGAAAGAAATAGTTTGGAAACCTTAATGCATGACTACACCAGGAGCAGGTTAGGCAGAGTGTGTTCCTGTTGGCTTTGTTGTTGGACATCTCAGTTGCTGAATATATAATAGTTTTTAAGACCATAAACCATGGTGTCCTTTGGGATTACCTCTCTGGAATGGGAAACAGGGGCATTATTTTGCAGTTACTTGGGTCCTTTCTGTAGGAACGAATTCAAAATGTAGTGCTTCCTGTGATTTCTGCTCAATTCCTTGGCCACTGAACTCTGGCATCCATCATAATTCTGTCTTGTTCCACATACTATTTAGTATCTGCGTGAAAGTGTTTGGAGAGGTTATTTGATAATTTGGGGCTCGGTGACTCCAATATATTGATGACACCCAACTTCATTTCTCCATATATCTCCATGGAAGCCATTTCAGTGGTGTCAGTAATGGAATGGATGAGGGTGGCAGATAGAAAATGAATCCAGACCAGACAGAGGTGTTCTTGGTTGGTCAAAAGGCAGGTTAAGGAACAGGAATTCAACTTTTCTTGGATGAGATCACACACCTCCTGAAGACATAGCCCTGATTTGGCATTTTGCCAGCTCTAAAAGAAACGGCAAAATGCCACTCCTTTTAGAGCTGGCAAAAAGGCACCCTTGCTGCTGCGGTGACACTTTTTGGCGCTCCTTTCAGTGTGCAGCATATAAATACTGAGCCAAAGGAGTGTTATGATGCCACCTGCTGGGCAGGCAGCATAATGCCAGCATGGAGGCAGAGTTGGGGCATGCATTGTCCAAACACCATGCCCCCACACCACCCCTATGCTGGCACTTCAAGCCAGTCTGTCAGCCCCATAGTTTCCCAGTTTGAGTGCACTCCATACTCTTAGATTTAACCCTGATTTCCAGGTTCCAGTGTAGGTTAGGAGGCCCTTTTGCATAATTGAAACTAGTGTGCCAGTTGTGTCCATTCCTGGAGAACTAACACATGCATTAGTTATGTCTCATTTGAATTATTTTAACACACTCTATAGGGGGTTGTTTTTGATGAAAGTTTTTTAACTACAGCTGGTCCTTAATGTTCCAATCATACTATACCCTGGGTTTTCTTAAAGGGAACATATAAATTTCCTGTTAATAAAATATTAATTGGATCCCAGTCTATTTCTCAGCAATATTCATAGTGCTGTTATGACTTATTATGTACACAATAACCTGGAACCATCCTATCTAAAAACTGGCATTCTGCCATACAAGTCTGCTCAGTTCTATCACTTTCAGAACAATAATGAAAAGAATGTTTGAAAATATTTGGAAAAAATGGTTAAAAATATGTTTCTTGAATGTTGGGAAACCCCGACAGAGAAAATCCTGGGCTGACAAGAATCTCTATTATTTAAAATGTATTTTCTGCAAAACTCATAGGGGCTTCCTAGATTGGCAGGAAAGTGTGACATGAAGTTGCCTTTACCTTAACGCTTAGCAGCTACATTGCAAGCCCCAGGTGTGCATTTAAAAGGTACAGGCAGCTAGACTGAGGGGTGTGGGAACGATTTATCTGAAGTCTTTTCTGTGGCTCAGCAGCTACATTGGAAGCTCTCAGAACGCTACAAACACAGGTGGAGCAGCTGCACCAGTGGCAATGAACGCGGCTTTTAGCCGCACTGAAGCTTTATTTTTTTCCCTTGCCGGCTGCGAACTGCGCAGCTGCACAGTTCCCAGCCGGCAAACCTGCATAGCTGCGCAGTTCCCAGCTGGCAGCCTGCTGGGAATTGTGCAACTGTGCAGTTGTGCAGGTTTGTCTGCTGGGAACTGCGCACTTGCACAGTTGTGCAGGTTTCCCGGCTGCCGGCTGGGAACTGCGCAACTGCGCAGTTCGCAGCCGGCAAGGAAAAAAAAATAAAGTTTCAGCATCATTCTCTCCTTTTTTAAATGGTGCAGTTGCACTGGTGCATCATGAATGAACCCCTTTATTTTGTGAATGAATTGACATGTTATGCACAGTAGAATAACAGTTACAGTATCCCAGAGTCCCTACTGGGCATGTCTAGGGTTCCGATTAGGGCTGGAGTTGGGGTTTGGGAGCTTTAAAAAACTGCGCAGTTAAACCCCAGCTTTTATACCTGAAGGGCATTAAGCGTTTTAATTAGAAGTGAACTCCACACCACGCATGCTCCCAACTCACGATCCATTATGCTCCGCACCTGTATCGCTGCCTTTAAATAGGCGCTTTAAAGATACAGAGGCCCCTTTAACTGTGCAACTACACCGCAGCCTTTAGATGGAGCTGCGCTGTTCTGCAGTTTTTAAAAAAGAAGCTGGGAAAACCAGCACCTTTTAAAAGGCGCTTCTTCTCCCCTAAAACGCAAAAAAAGCATTTTCGTGGCACACTTTCCCTTTTTCTCATCTAAAGGCTAGAGTTTCATGCAGCCATGAACACAGTTCTTTTTGCCAATCTAGAATAGGCCATAGGTGATTTAGTTTGTTTTTGTTTTTGTTTTTTGCACACAAAAAAACCTTTCTCGACAAAACAAACAAACAAACAAACAATCAAAATACACCCCCCAACCTCCCTGCCAATCCCCCCCCCCCAAAAAATCTAGTTTCTATATGGAAGAACATATGTTATTTTGTATAGAATCAGTTCTGAACTGCAAGTACTCTTGGAAAACAGTGCAGTTTTTGAAGACTGCTTCACAGTGGGAAGAAAACTGGTAAATAATGTTTTGCTTCCATTTAAAATGAAATGAGTGAAAAGTGATATACCTGCTTTAGAGCTATGTCTGGGTTAGTTGCCTCTATTAGGTATGGAGAGCACTGTATTTGTGGAGATTCAATTTGTACTTGAAAAGCTGATTCTAAAAAGCTGTAGTGAAAAACTATTATTTGGTCTTACAGCACTTTTTCTATTGATTCCTATAGATAGGCCCTATATCTTGTCTCCCACTCTCTTTAATATATGAATGATGTCACTGAGGGAGGTCATCTATGGACTTAGAATGAGTTGTCATCAGTACGCTGATGATACCAACCATACTTCATTTTTCAACTTTGTCAGATGAAACAGTAGATATGCTGAACTGGTGTCTGGGAAGAGTAGTGAACTGGATGAGGGCCAATAAAAACTATGTAAATCCTTAGGCATAGCAACCATCTGTCAGGTATATTATAACAATAGTGAATTGATCTATTTTTATCTGTGCAAGCCTATCATTTATATGATATTAGTGAATTACGATGCTCAGTATTGATGAGGGAGGTCTGAACATGATCAGTGGAGCAGTAAAATAAAACTTATTATACTATAAGAAGGAGTGGTTGCCAGGAACACTAATAGAAGCACTCTACCCCCAAACCTCTAAAGAAACACATGTTATTTATTCTGAGTTATTTATTTATTGCAGTATGCTTTGAAAAAACTGGTCATTCACACTCATCTACTACTCCTGGAACATTCGTTTTTTAAAGCTATATTAACTCTTACTAGGTTTGATCATCTTTTGTAATGAACCATTCAATGGAATGCCTTCTAACAATAGTTAGAAAAATGAGTCTGGAGCCCTGGGGCCATATCATCAGATGTTTTAAGTTAAGAAATCTCTATGGAAAGTTAATGGCATTACACTGATAGAAGCTGGCTCCTGGATACTATTTCTAGGCCAATTTACTTTCTGACCTCTGGCGAGCCTTTCAGCAAATTAAAATGCACATGTCATTTAAGTACTGTAATTTGCTTCAATTTACCTGGAAAAGACTGTATTTATTTTATAGGGGTCTTTTTGAAGTTTAATTAACAAATGCTTTTAAAGTAATCTGAGACCTTCAGATGAACAATAAAAATGTTTCTTTTTTTCACTCCATAGTACATTCTTTCATTATTTCATGAAGTGGTAACTAACAGTTCTCAAGCATCCTGTAAGAGAATCTGTGATTTCCCAATACATATTTCTTTCTCTTTCAAAAATGCTCTCCTGTTCTTAATCTTTTTTAAAAAATATATATATTCACAAATATTCATAGAGGCAAACACTATAGTTTGATTGTAACCCATCATGCTGCATGGCAGCCTATTCCTCCAGATATATTTTTGGACTACAACTACCATAGCCTCTTACTACTGAATGTTTTTAGTGGGCTTAGGGATGCTGGAAGCCAAGACATGGTTGCCAAAAGGTTTCACCATACTTTTAAAAGTGTGTATGAAATAAAAGGTACTACTTTCATATTAAGGGCCTCTAGATACTTTGTTGTATAGAAGAACTGAGTGTGAGACTTAACCTCACCACATTTGGTGTCACGGAATTGCTACAAGAACAATATTGCGTTGACTGGGAATTCATGGGCAGGGAGTTAATCAGTGATTTTATCTCAGGTTCAAGTTTCTTATAGGGGTGGAGAAGAAGAAGGTTTTGCTTTCTCCCAGATGTGTATTTTTAAACACTTCAAATTATTGCTATCCAGAATATGAAGATATGAGATATCCCTCTATTTTTATAAATCCACTCCATAAGTAGAGCTAGTCCCTGCACTGTGGAAACTATGTTGCACAGTACCTGCCTGCAATATAGGTATCAAAGACCACCACCATTTCCCCGAGATTTCAAAGCCAGAAATGTAAATGTTACAGAAATGTAACTCTCGAAGTTCTAGGGCTGAATGGACAAATGTGCCAGCTTTAATTTTTTTCCCTAGATTTAGACTATATTAGACTAAAGACCTATTTTTCCAAATGTTGTGGCAAAACCTAAATATATATATATATATATATATATATATATATATATTTTGGGGGGGGGAACCAAAACAAAACATATTGATGTAGTAATTATATATATGGTAGCTGGATGAAGAATCATGGTGTGCTAATCAAGTCGAGTGAATATGGATATAGTACAGCAGTGTAAGACCAGTGCTCTGAATTTTAATCAAGCAGATGACCAATATTTATGTAGAGAAGTGATGCCACTTTCTTACATAAATATTGGTCATCTGCTTGATCAAAATTATTTTCTCCAGGGGTTGGTCATGGTCAAAGCAGATAAATACTTCTGTTGAGAAGGTCATGTCAGGACAAGACCTTGGAGGAAACAGCTGTTTCTGCACTCCAGTACTGGATTTAAATAAGGAACTAGAAAAACTAGGTTTCATATATACAGTAATCAACAAAACAATTTAAATATTTTTATTCAGAAGACACCAATCTTCCACTCACTTTTACAGGTCTGTGGCATTGCCTTTCAAGGAAAACTAGGTTAGTCCTGTCCTGTAAACATATCCTGGGCTTTTGTTAACTTGTGAGCAGAATATCAGATTTGGAGTTTTTACAGTCTGCATGATTTCCAGCAAAGTAACAAGGCCCACTTCTGAAATCAGTTGCTTTTAAATTACTCTGTAAATTACTGTAAAATAATCTAGATTTTTTTCCCAGAGGTCTAATAATCTGGGAGAATGGAGTTATGAAAACTATGAACAGATGTTTAATTTTGCCATATAATCTTCTTTCTGAAACTGGAATGCAGGTCATATATCTTCAATATTTATTCTATTTTATTTTTAATAAATAATATGATTTATGGTTGATTAAATAATATTGCTGGTAATTTTTTAATATAACAGATATTGTGTGTGTGAGTGTGTGTGTGAAAAAAAGGCAGGCATGGAGAATGGAAGGATTTAACCATGGGGGACAAAATGGCAGGAGGGAGGAGGAAGACACCTCTTCCAAAAGGAAGAAAAGACACAAACTGGATAAAAAATGTATTATGAACAGGAACAGCAAACAAAGGACAATTTCTGCTTCAGGAAAACAGAAAATGTAGTGTGGCTATTTTTGGTAAATTTGAAAAAATAAGTTTGTTTTAAAAAAGCCTGAATATATTTCAAGTGCAAGCCCTTCTGTCAATGAGAAAACACAACGGGCACAAGGATCATGTCAAAGAACAATAGATTGTTTTGTAGCTCAGGTCTAATATTACATTTTTTAATAACTTGCTCTGCTACTCAGTGGTATGGCTGAGATATTACAGTAGTAGATATAGACACAAAATGTCCTAAGAGATAGCTTGAGATGGGAGACAGGAATCATTAGTTGAGATTTCATAACATATTAATGAGGCATAAGTCTCTGCTAGCATACTTATGGGTGGTGGTAGAGGTGATGGAGATTGTGGACAATATGGACAATAGACTAAATCAGCCTTAGGACTGCCAGGTACAGCTCCATGTCTCTGGATGTGGGAGTGTGCCCAGACTTGATTTGGCTTCTCTCGAGAAAGAAGCAGTCTTCACCCTTAGGGTAGAGCTGTTCATTCCTCCCTTTCTGATCAACAACAGCCAGAATGAGTTCTGTCATAGCCCCACAGCTGATCAGTGGCCAGAGAGGTGGATCTGCACCAAGAACCCCACTCCCCAGCTACTGCTGCATGTTAGCAGGGAGGTCTTTCAGAAGAAGACACTGGGCACTTCCTTCTACAAGGTTCAAAATAGTACATGTGCAGGTGTAACTCCCAGATGTACTGATGGAACAATACAAGGGCAAAGATGAGACATTCCCATAATAAAATGAAAAGAAAAAAAAATAACTGGGAAAGACAAAGTCCTCACTTTGGATTATTAAATGCCATTTTAACAACCCTTTGTTCTGACCAACACAAACTTATAAAAATATCAGGTTGTGCAGTAGCACTATTTTTGGTTTTGCATAAACCGATACTTTGTCACTTCATATTTTTTCACTTTAGTCAAGGAGATTTGGCAAATATGGACTTAGCCTTACAATCTAAAAAGACACGACACAAAAGGAGAAGGGAATGGTAGTGGGGAAGGTAATATCTTTGAAAGAGTCAAGTGAAAATGAGTTATTTAGGATGTTTAGTTTAGGTCTTGTAACACTATTATAGTGTTGCTGAGAGAAAGTTACATCAGTTAAGCAACTGTAGTATTAGTCCACCTAACTATTTTATTCACTGGTTTTCTAGTGTTCGCTTTGTCAACTGAATGGCTTTAAATTCATTGTACAATTCATTTTGCTGCAACTTTCAAATTAATCATATGACTTATTGTGTTACAAATTTACTAGCATGCTGAAATATCTTCACATTTAACATATAAACTGAACGGAAGTATACATAAAATCTTGGAGAAAACTAAAGCAACACAGATTTATCCATTCA
This sequence comes from Urosaurus nigricauda, assembly GCA_034509955.1. Lineage (NCBI taxonomy): Eukaryota > Metazoa > Chordata > Lepidosauria > Squamata > Phrynosomatidae > Urosaurus > Urosaurus nigricauda. Next base: position 135,755,366 of record JAOEGL010000003.1, read on the forward strand.
GATTCATGGTGCTCAGTACTATACTCCTCAAAATCTGTGTTTGAATAGTTGTATTCAGTCATATTTAGAGTCAGCATGGTGTAGTAGTTTGAATGTTGGACTGAGACTCTGGAGACCAGGGTTCGAGTCCCTGATCTGACATGAAACCCACTGGGTGACCTTGAGCAAGTCACATGCTCATAGCCTCAGGGGAAGGCAATGGCAAACCTCCTCTGAATAAATCTTGCCAAGAAAACCCCCTGATAGGTTTTCCTTAGGGTCACCATAAGTTGGAAATGAAAGCACACAGCAATGACATTTTTAGTCTTTTTTAAACAGCAGAAATGTACTTAATGATCAACTAGTAAAGTGCTGATAATACTAGCTATATCTTCTCACTTATCTCTGTCTGTGGAAAACAAATCAGAGTTCCTAATTATTTGGGGAGTCACTGGGCCTTTTCATGTTGCATAAATATAGCACTTTGAGTCCATGTTAACTGTGATGACTTTTTCCTATGGAATCTTGTGGTCTGTGAGGCACTAGAGTTCTCAGGAAGAGAATTCTATGCAGGATCACCCTTCCGTTTTTAATGTCAGCTAGTGCTGAATAAAAGAAGAATGCAGACAGACACTTACTGTAGTCAAAAAGAGGGGAAACAATGGATGTCAGATAAAATGCTACAAGCAGTAAAAGAAAAAAGAGAAGCAAAACAAAAGGGAGACAGGAACAAACTCAATCCCATGAATGCTACAGTTCAATGAATGGTGCAAATAGATGAAGACAAATCCTACAATGATCAGTGCAGAGAGATAGAGGACAACAAGAAAAAGGTAATAACAAGACACCTATTCCAAAAGATCCTAGAAATCAAAGGGAAATTCAAACCAAGGACCACTCTATGACAATAAAATCAACATAATTCAAGATCAGGAAAGAATAAAAAGTTGCTGGATGCAATACACAGAAGAGCTATATAAAAGAGGTAACAAAATGAAGGACATAAGGATTGAAGAGTCATATAAAGATGAACCCCATATTCTAAAAACAGAGGTGGAAGCTGCAATTAGAGAAATGGGAAAATATAAATTACTGAATCACGGTAAGTGATTCGGGAAAGGAAGAGGCAGTAGGGACCACATTGCAAACATATAATGGCTAATGGAACACACAAAAGAATTCCAAAAGAAGATCAACATGTGCTTTATAAACTCTAGCAAGGTCTTTGATTGCATAGATCATGAAAGACTATCAAATGCCCTTAAAGACAGAGGAATTCCAACACATCTGCTATTCCAATCAAATTGCTTCAATCCACACTAACAGAAACAACACCAGTGCTAACCATATACCAACATATATGGAAAACAAAATGATGGACAACAGATTGGCAATGATCAATATACATACCCATCCAAAAAAAGGAGATACAAAATATTGCAGCAACTATAGGACCATAGCTCTAATCTCTCATGCAAGCAAAATCATGCTCAAAATTATGTAACATAGGCTCCAACTAAAGGTGGAGAAAGAAATCCCAGAGGTTCAAGCAGGATTCAGGAAAGGAAGAGGCAGTAGGGGCCACATTGCAAACATACAATGGCTAATGGAACACACAAAAGAATTCCAAAAGAAGATCAATATGTGCTTTATAAATTAAAGCAAGCCCTTTGACTGCATAGATCATGAAAGATTATGGAACACCCTTAAAGAGATGGGAGTGCCAACACATCTGAGGAATCTTTACTCAGGACAGGAGGCCACTGTCAGGACAGAACACGAAGAAACAGAATGGCTCCCAATTGGCAAAGGGGTCAGACAAGGTTCCATCCTCCCACCCTATCTTTCAACTTGTATTATACAAAAAGCAGGATTGGATACAGATGAAGGAGAAGTGAAATTAGGAGGAAGGAATGTTAACAATTTAAGATATGCAAATAACACTATACTACTAGTCAAAAACATCACAGACTTGGAATAACGATTAAGGAAGATCAAGGAGGAAAGTGCAAAAGCAGGCTTATTGTTAAATATAAACAAAAACAATGACCACAGAAAATCTACACATATTCAACCTAGACAATGAGGAAATAGAAATAGTCAAAGAATTATCATACCTGGGATCAAATATTGATCAGAGTGGGGACTGCAGTCAAGAAATCATAAGAAGACTAAAAATGGGGAGGGCAGCTATGAGAGAACTAGAAAATATCCTAAAATGTAAAAGACATACAACTCAGCATGAAAGTTAGAAATATACAAGCCATTGTATTCTCTTTTATCATGTATGGATGTGAGAGCTGGACAGTTAAGAAAGCGGATAGGAAGAGAATTAATTCATTTGAGATATGCTGTAAAAGAGTTCCAGGGTTACCATGGATAGCCAAGAAGTCAAACAAATGGGTACTCGAGCAGATCAATCAGAAATCTCTCTGGAAGCCAAGATGAAAGATTGAGGCTGTCATACTTTGGCTACATCATGAGGAGGCACGACACACTGGGAAAAAAACAATAATGCTAGGAAAGGTTGAGGGAAGCAGAAAGAGAGGAAGGCCACATGACAGATTTATGGATTCTATTAAGGAGGTCACGGGTATGAATTTGCAGGACCTGAGCATAGTGAGTGAAGCATAGGGAACCTTGGAGAGGTCTCATGTACAGGGTTGTTACGGGTCGAGATCGACAAGGGTGGATAACAACAACAACAAAAGTGCTGAATTAAGATTGTATCTGTTCTTGCCTCACAAGTTCTTCGTGTTTAACACATATGTAGGGAGCATGTGTAACATACTCCCCTGTATGCTGGGAATAGCTGGGTCTAGACAATTTGATGGGTATAAATGAAGGAAAATTTCATTTTGTGTTTTAAAAGTTTCAGATGTGGGAGAAAACAAAACTGACTCTCTTTTTTTGAATTCACAGTATTCATATAACCCTCTCATACAAGGATCTAGTTGTGGTCACAATTATTAGCTTATGTAACTACTATGTAACCTCTTAAATTGTACTTGGGAGCAAACTGACATAGGGTACTTTTTTAAGCTTTTGCTACTGATTACTGCATTTAAATAACAAACTATCGAAGAAATTTTCCAATTAGCATTTTATAGCTAGTTTTTTTTTTTCTTCTGGCACAGAATTTATAAAGGATCATTAGCATACAGCTGCTGTCCCACTCCTGCCATAACTATCTAGATGAAAATTTCCAGTCTGTTTTTCTGTGCATGGTCACTGCACCAAGACTGTGCTAAATAGGGCTTGTAATGAGTTATTCCTCCTTGCTGGCTTTGGTTCTCTGATGATTTAAAGTTTACTTGATCTATTTGCTCCATTTGAGTCTATTGATCCTAAGGAGTCCTTTACTGTCTTCATATTGTCTTTCTTTTCTTCTTGTTTTATTATTGGACTTAGTTGTTGCGCTTTTAAGGTTGTCACTGTTGTTTTGGACTGCATATCCTTTTAACATCATCAGTGTTACTTGGTAGCCTATTATCCTTTTGTACTTCTACAGGACTTAAAACCTGGAGCTGCAGCACATGCCTGTTCACATGGTAAAGTAAGCTATGTTTGATCTTAGAACCTCATTTATTGGGTAGAGGATGATTAAATTTTTTCTCTCTCACCTTTTCACTCCTCTCCCTGTTACCCATATTATTCAACACAACAATAACTCTAAGGACTATACTCACAACAGTAACTATATTCTAACTATATTCTGTGAGACCCACAGAACTAAATGCAGTCCTTTGGTTATGTACCCTATTTTGTGGATTTGTTAGTAACTGTTCGGGTTTTGATGTCTCAAAAATTGTTTATTAATTCATTTGGGTTTGATGTCTCACTTCTGTTGACTTAGAAGGCTTACGTTACTTTTAGTTCATCACTGGGCTGAACTCTTTGCCAAATATAATGACATAGATGACTAAAGATAACTTTGGAGCTAAAGGTCCAAACAGTGTTCCCATCTTCCAAACAAGAATGTTATGTATGAAGTTTGCACGATGTCATGATTAGGTTGTATCTGTTAAATCCTAACCATTTAGTTGTGCTGTCTCTGCACCTTTTGACTTTAATGTTATTTTTACTGGCCAGATCACCATGGAAACAGCAATGCTTTGTTTGAATGTTAATCTACTTCAGAGAAAGTAATAGAGTGGAGAACAAATGAAAGTCATAGAGGCAGGACCCATACTCAATGGATTCAATTTACAAGAAACGAAATGGATTAGAGGAAATGGATTTAAAGAAAGGATTAAACATTCGGAAGAACTAACTGATGGTAAGAGTAATTTTGCAATGGAATAAACTACTGGAAAATTATAGTACTGGATCTGTCAAGCAGAGTAATCAAATAAGCAAGTCATAAGCTAAACAACAACCTGTTCCACTCTACCCACCCTCATATCTAGCAAAGAAAATGTGAAATATGTGAAAGTAGCTACATTTACTATACTTATTTATAATCAGAGGAAGAGAAAAAATGATTACAGGGTGCAAAGATGCAGGAAGAATTTTGGTGTGGAAAAGCCAAAAATCAGAAATCTGCAAACAAGCAAAATAACAAATTGTGAGGGCAGGCACATAAATATTGCTGACTCTAACAAGGTACCTTAGTGAATGGTGGAGGTTTTTAAAGTTGGATGGCCACCTCTAAGTGATGCTTTAGCATCTGTGAATTTCTGTTACTCAATATCTATTTGAAGCCACTTGGAGAGATCATTCAGAGGCAAGGAGCTCAGTGTCAGTTGACACTCAGATATATTTCTCCGTGACCAGATCGTCTGCTCAGACCTCAGATGGCATCTCCCCTCTCAATGACTGCCTTGCTGCAGTAATGGGTTGGATGAGGGAAAATCGATTGAAACTAAATCCAGACAAACAGAGGTACTCACAGTTACGGGCCCTAAACCAGTTTTGGGAATACAACTTCCAGTCCTAGATGGAGACATACTCTCCTCTCAGGACTCTGTTCGCAGCCTGGGGGTACTCCTCGACCTGTTGCTTCACATGACTAGTCAGGTGAGTGCGACAGTCAGGAGTGCCTGTTATCAGCTTCGGCTGATACGCCAGATATGCCCTTTTCTGGAGATGAGGGACTTGGAAACTGTGGTACATGCACTGGTAACCTCACATCTGGACTTCTGTAACACGCTCTACATGGGGCTACCCTTGTGCTTGACCCGGAAACTGCAATTGGTTCAAAAGATGGAAGCCAGGCTTGTCACTAGTATATCTAGGAGAGAGCACATTACACCAGTGCTTAAATCCCTCCACTGGCTGCCGATTAGTTTCCGGGCACAGTACAAGGTGTTGGTGTTGACCTTTAAAGCCCTACATGGCTCGGGTCCATCCTATCTGAGGGACCGCCTCTTCCCATATGAACCTCCTTCCACACTTCGGTCCTCTGGGAGGAATCTGCTACAGCCCATGAAGACCAGGCTTCCAGACGGCCTTCTCAGCTGTTGCCCCTAAGCTGTGGAATGACCTGTTGGACGAGATGCATCTTATTCCATCCATTGAAGGCTTCAGGCCTTCCCCAAAGAAGTGTAACACCTCCCGGCCCTGAAATGCATTTTTGAGCTTCTCCATCTCTCTCTCCAGCATTATTTCACCCTTATACAGCTAAAGTTTTCAGACTGGAACTTCTGTCACTGTTTTTATTTTATTTTTATATGCTCATTTATTGATTTTAATGTTGTTGTGATTTAATCCTGTTTTAAGGGGGGGAGTTGGGTGATGGGATGGTATATTTTAATTGTACTGTTTTTTAACCTTGTAACCTGCCCCGATTGCTCATTCAGTGAGGTGTGCTAGAAATAAATTATTATTATTATTATTATTATTATTATTATTACTACTACTACTATTATTATGCACTAGACGGAAGTTGAGATTGCTAGCCCTTCCAGTGTGCTACAATTCTGTGGATCATTTGCAGTTGATTACAGGGTGATTTTAAAAGAATAGTGCAAAATCATATAAGAACAGCATTACTTTTCATCATTCTTTTTGAATCACCTGGTACTAGCAGAAATCATAATTTCATATTGTAAAAACTGGCAAACACTGTTGTTCCATCACTATGCCTGTAAATTAAGATAACCCATTCCCATGCATAAGCTACTATAAACCTCACTCCAAGCTTTTCTTAATAAACTTTCTTGCCTACCTTGAAATGAATAGAAATGCAAGGAAATCCACTGTCATTTTACATAGGGAAAGAATGGTTCCATAAAGGAACTTCAGCTTTTCATTGTACAACACCTATTCCAAAACAGTGGAGCAGGATATAATCAAAGAAATATAGCAACATACAGACTAAAGGATTCATACATGTTTAAATATTAAGGGAATTCCAGTTTAAAGAGGTGGTGAAAATTGGATGTATACAGTTCCCAAACCATCACTGAGGGAAAGAAGGACTAATTCAGTTTTTATTTAATACACCATACATCCTCATTGTGTCTGCTCATACTTTGTAAAAAGCAAAATATTGTGTTTTAGAATAGGCTGTGCAATCACATTGTTCCAGGCCAGCATTCTCTGAAGATGCCAGCCACAGATGCTGGAGAAATGTCAGGAGGAAACTCTTCTAGAACATGGCCACATAGCCTGAAAAACCTACAAAAAATATAAATAAATAACAATTTGCTAACCTTCATACAGAAAGATCAGCTGCCTACTCTTTCTGGCAGGGCCACATTTATTGCTGCTGCTGTTAGACCTGAGAATAAGTTTCCTTACTCACTTCTTTCATTGCTTGAAACAAGGTTCTGAAAGATCACCTCCTCCCTTAAGAGGCTGTCTGAAATTTGCTTTTCTCAGTGGAGGACATGTTACATATCCCACCATCTTGGAAAGGTAGTTGTTGAGTACATATAATTGAACTTTCTCTTTAGCAGCACCTTGACTGGGGAACTATCTCCCAAGTGAGTTTCAACCATCTTGACTTGCTCATGGGCAGACTGCACTGTTTTGCATGGCCTGTGGTCCTTAAAACCATGGGTGTATGCTCGGCTGGTTTAAACTATTTTAAATGAGGTAGAATTCAGAGATATTGCATTTTAGTGTGGAGTATCAGTCTGCAAAGAGATATCTATTTATTTGTTTGTTTATTTGTTTGTTTATCTAAAGCATTAATGCATTGCTTCTCAGCCCACCAGGGCCCTGCAGGTAATGTATAACAGATTAAAAAAAAACATTTAAAATATTAAATGTGCAAATAAAAACAGATTAAAACAACTCTTTTAAAATATGCAAAGGGATCTTGTAATACATTTCAGATGAACTGAGCGAAATAACTTGTAACATAAGCTTCCATAGACGTGGCCCACCTCCTCAGATGCAAAGAAATAGAATATAAATTTTTATGCGAGGAAGTAAACCAAGTCTGTGAAAGTGTATACTACAACTTATTTTGCTCAGTTTATCTCAAATTTCATATTTTAAAGGTGTTGTTTCAGTCTGTTTAAAATGTTTTTATCTTTTGTACATATGCTGTACATTACCTCCAGGCCCTGGTGAGCTGAGAAGCAATACATTAGCCCTTTAGATAAACAAACAAATACATACAAATTAATAAATACATAAATTAGTAAATCGATCACTATAGTTTACTTGTTGCAACTGTTTCAGGATACTTAATCCTCTACTATATTATGTTTTTGTTTTTGTAACCGAATAGGGCCAAGTCAAGTATGTTCTACAAAATTTATTATTTGATTCTTGGGGATATCAGTGAGGAAGCCAGATTAGTTTCTTGCAGCAAGGACAACAAAGACTCTTGTAGCAATTTAAAGATTAGCAAATTTTATTTGGCATCTGTTTTCCTAGACTCCACTCTATGCATCTGATGACTTGGGCAGAATCCATGAAGGCTTCCAACAAATAAACCATGCTAGTTTTTCAGCTAACATAAAACTGTTGTTTATACTATCTAGTAATGAGACAAGGGTTTGATTCCCAGTTCAGGCATGAAACCCACTGAGTAGCCTTGGGTAAGTTACATGCTCTCAACCACAGGGGAAGACAATGACAAATCTCCTCTGAACAAATCATGCAAACAAACAAACAAACAAAAACAACATGAAGGTTCACTTCAGAGTCACTGTAAGTCAAAAACTATTTGAAGATGCACAATACACACACACACACAAAACATTGTTTGAAAGAACATCCTTCTTAGGGATCTACTGTGGTAGGTGAGGCATTCCTATAATCCTATTATCTATCTTTTGGAAACCCAACCCCAAACACTGTTCAATGCTTCAAGACTTCTAGTGGTGTGGTATTTCTAAGCAAGTTTCCAGTAACAAGAAGCACTTTTTTTAAAAAAAATGAAGCAATAGACCATATACTTTATTGAACATAGATAACAGCAGTAAAGCTGGATTCAAGACAATTATACAGGATGCTATATCTGAGATAACCTCCCTAAAAGTGGATTTAAGGGCATTCCCAGATCATGTGAAAAACTGCACCAATTTATTGCAATTCCTCAACACGATGGGGAAAAAAAGGAAGGCATTTCTGTGAAACAGCCTGATGGGCCTGCAATATCATCAATGCTACCATTCAATGATATAGCCAGGTTAGTATGTGGAATCAGTTTGCAGAGATCTTGTAGCACCTTTGAGACAAACTGAAAGAAAAAAAATGGCGGCATGGGCTTTCCTAGGCTGCAGTAGACTTCCAAATTTATCTGAGGAAGTAGACTATAGTCTACAAAAGCTCATGCTACCAATTTCTTTCTTTGAGTCAGTCTCAAAGGTGCTACAGGATCTTTCTACATATCAGTGTTACTAGTTTGTCCCTTTGCTAAGGCAAACGCATAGGATATACTTTTGCATTAAAAAAATATATCCTGACATGTAGAATTATGATAAAGCAGCAGAGGAATGTGGACATGGTGAGAAAATACCCTGCACTGACAAATGGTGCCCTTCCTGAAACAAATAGCACTGAAGTATTTAGAGCCATTAAGAAACACATACTGAGAATGCTGCATGGACATTTGGTTTAAGCTTTTAAGTGCATACCTTCAGAGGGTATTTTTCTCCCTGTCCTTTCTCTGAGGTAGAAGGCACTCGGCAGGTGACCTGCTACAAAATGAAACACCAGATCAAATGTACTGTTGAAAATCAGTAGGAGCATGTGTCTGAGAGCTGCTGCAGACTGTTTAAGGCTCTCCACTGATCAAGGAGCAAAGGAAACCTTTTTTTAAAGTAATTGCAGGACTCCTGACTTTGCCCAGATGTCTTCTACCACAGGTCACAAAAGGTGAATAATAGAAAGCATGTCTGGAGATGTCCTATTGTGGCACATTTTACAAGGTTGCATAGATCCATTTTCAGGCTAGGTTTCTTTTCTGCATTACATTTTTTTTTAAAAAATGACATTTAAATGTCTTATAATCCAAATAATAACTCAGTTGTAATTCCACTTTAAAAATTAGGAAGATTTAAACAAAGAACCCAATGGTCATATTGAAAGGAAAGAGCAGTTGGTCCATTTTATTTTTCTCTTTCCTCAAATGTGAAGAAGGAGGAGGGGGAGGCAGGGAAGGAAGAGGAGATGGCTAGACAATAAACCCCATGAAGGAACGGCACATGCTAAAAAATAAAATAAAAAATAAAACTCCAGAAATATAAGAAGAAATGTCAAAGAAAGAGACAAGCAGATATAAAACAAGGAACTTATGGAAGATGTTCAAAGAATATATTTTATTTTTTGTGTTAAATTGTGTTCAAACATTGTTGATTACGAATTAAAAAAAAAAACTGGAGGAATGTCAGTCTGATCTATTGGGAAGAAGGATGCACCATTAATAGCCTTTCACCATTATGATGGGCTTCTGAACTGGATTTCTCAAATACAATCAATTCCTATCCATGTTGAAGAAAGAGGAATGTGGCAGCTACCTGAACCTGGCACATTCATTAGTGATTTACATCTCACACAATTATTTGTTCCTTTGGCCATGAAATCTGCTTCTTCTTCTTATTATTATTATTATTATTATTATCTCCTCCTCCTCCTCCTCCTCCTCCTCCTCCTCCTCCTCCTCCTCCTCCTTAGAAATGCAGCACATGAGCACTGCAGTTACTAGTCTGCGGTGTCTTTAAGCCCAGAGTGTTTGTGTTCATGCTGATTCATTCCTTTGCTTCCTTTTTTCTTTCTTAGTTTATATTCTATTTTTTCTTCCAAAACTGATACTTAAGGCAGCTTGCAACAATATTTTTATTGCTGTGCAGATCTGGCTCAATGAAACATAACACAAAGATGGAGGAAAAAGGCCACAACTTTATTAGCAGCTCAAACAAGCAGCATAACCATAGGGTTGGCCAAAAGCATAAGGTCTGGATCTGGATATCAGGAACACCCTGGTTGGTTGATGTATTAGGTAAGGTTGCTTGCAGCCGCAAGCATCGGGATGACGTAGGTGCCAAGCTCCGCCCTGTTGTGCAGTTAGGCAACTGCGCTGCTTCAACTCGAATTGCAAGGCATCCTAGTCACCGGGTGTTAACCGACTGTGGCCCCCGCAATGGCCACAGCAAACTGTTCCATACCCGGGTCTGAGAACTCCCGACCCAGTGCCAGCAGGCCTGGAAACCCCTACCCCAGATCCAGGCCTATGCTGCCGCCAGCAACAAGTTGTGACAATCAACTCCCAGGCAGGGAGGGAGGGCGGGGAGCAAACTGTGAATGGCACTGAGGAGCGCCTCGCAAGGACCTAAATAGGCCAATCAACCAATGAGGGCCCCGGAAAGAGGAGGCCCCGCCTCTCCCGGAGCCCTCAGCCAATCAGGTGGCCTGGCTGGCCCGAGTGGGCCAATCAGGCCGCTCAGAGTTCCCGCTCTCCCGATAGCCAATCAGAGGCAAGCCCGCACTTGGCTCTGTTGCTGGGAGGAAAACCGGCCGTTTGGGAAGGCAGAGCCTCCTCGCACAGCAACAGCGCTGGCCTGGCGGCGCTGGCCTGGTGGCGCCATTTATTTTTAAAAGATAATTCATAATGATACAGCTTTTATTTACACCCCGTTTTTCTGCTACAAAAGAAATTAAAGTGGCTTACATGATTTAAAAACAGTCAATATACACTACATAGTGTACAGTCTGTACAGTACTATTTCTACTCCCCCCCTAAAAAAAATATTAAACATAGTATAATTTAAAATCACTTCTTAAAATACTGATAATAACAACAATCTACTGGGAAATAGTAAAATGATAATTAACATGAGGAGATATCATTAGCCAATTGTTCTATTCGGGGAAGGCCTGCCGGAAGAGATCTGTCTTAACAGCTTTTTTTAAAGCTGTCTAGGCTGGAAATTTGACGGATCTCTTCCAGCAAGGTATTCCACAATTTGGGAGCGGCAGCAGAAAAGGTCCTCTGGGAGGTTGCAGATAGTCTGGTCTTTATAGGCTGTAATAAATTCCTCCCAGAGGACGTGAGGGTACAGGGTGGATTATACGGAAGTAGGTGATCCCTTAGATAGGTTGGACCCCAGCAAAGATGCAAAGAGAGAGAGAGAGAGAGAGAAAGTTATACTGTAATGTTGAAACACAACTGAATTAAATCCAATCTTCAGCACACGTTAATAAACCTATACAGTACTTATCAATTAAAATCTGCTTCCATAGCAGCCAGTCATTTGTGAGACGTTGGACCAAATAAAAGTGTCCTTGTCTTCCTCTGGAAAGATAATAGGGACAAAGAAAGGTAGGTCCAAAGACCTGGAATTGTCATGGAGTATGCCCTGTCTTGCATACCCATCAAATATGTCTCTAGAAGCACAAGCACTTTACACTCATATATATCTAAATATTTTTCTATTATATGTTTTATGAACTGTGTCGTCTGCCACATTGATCCTGAAACAGTGTGTGTGTTTATGCTTATGATTTTCATGGCAAAAGGTGTATCCATACTGCAGAATTAAAGCAGTTTGACACCACTTTAATTTTATGGTTCCATCCTGTGGAATCTGGGGATTTCTAGTTTGGTGAGGTATTCAGCCTGTTCTGTGGGAGAGCTCTGGTGCCTCACCAAAGTATAAATCCCAGGATTCTGTAGAATATAGTCATGGCAGTTAAGGAACTGTCAAACTGTTTTAATTCTGCAGTGAAGATACCCCAAAAGTCATATCAGGAAAGGAAGCAGTGGTGAGAAGGAATAGAAATATTATATAACTTACATTATCATATAACATGGATTAAATATCATATAGCCCGAATTAAATCCTAGCTCTCCCAATAAGGGTCCTTGATGCTTCATTGATGTCCAATACTAGTTTTCTGGAGTTGCATGAGCCCTGTAAAACTGCTGACATTAAGAAGAATGAAGCCTGCTACAGCAGCTCACAGAAGGAGCTCAAAAACCATTTTGCTTTTGCTACCTTCTTGGAACGAAGGGGGAAAATAGTGGGACTGGTAAGTACTGGTAAACTGGTTTAGGAGACCTGCTATAGATCATCAAACATTCACTGGAGAGATTAGAATTCTGCTGATCCCCATCATTATGGGATTTCTATTCAGCCATCCATACTTTTTATTTGGCTGTAATAAATATTTCAGGAGATACTCCCCCTTTACTGTAATATTGATTGGATTTGAAATATCTTGCACTTTATACACAGGCATAAATTAATGTTTGATACATAAGCTGATACAAAATACTTTTGCTTTTCACCCTATCCAGTTCCAGCTTCCTTCTGAATTATTTGTCTACATTTCCTTCTACGCCCAAATATATTCCAGAATACTAAAACGAGTTGTACTATGTTAGCTCAATACATCTTCACCTTTGATAATTAGTTATTTCTCATAAAATCTTTTTTCACCCAATTAAGTATCTTTTTTAGAAAAAAATTTCATTTGGTACAGATCATTCAATGAGTTTCAATGGGAAGCAAAGGAGAAATTTCAGGTTCATGCTGTCTCGCTTGTGTCAACGTCTTTCTTAGGCAGATCTTGAAACAATTATTCATCTGTCTTATTATTTCAAGACTGGATAATTTATATTATTAACTGGCTCCTTGCCCAAAAAGGTTTTCTATAAGCTTCCAGCTGGTGTAAAAATCTGTTACCAGCTTAATCTTGAAAAAGGGAATATTGAACCATTTTCACCTTATTGAAAACTTTGCACAGATGGTTGCTTAACCAATATATTGATTGTTATATGCATTATTTCATTGCTAGTTAGCAATATGTTTGTTTAAATTATTCATCCCCACGGGCAGAGTGGGGGGCAACTAATTTAATTCAATTTAATTTAATTCAAACAACTTTCTTTGCACTACATGGATATCTTTCAAAGTTTTCAAAGATGCCTCTGGGGGTGGGAGATGTCTCTCCTCCAAAAGACTTACCTTGGGAAGGAGAAAGGTGGCTTTTGGTTGTGGTTGATCGGAATGTAGTCTTTGTGTCTATCTAAGGTTTGGAAAAATGAGCAAGGGCTTAAAGAAGCTTCTCCCAAAGACTTTGAGAAGCCCCTTTAATGCTTTAATGTTTTATTCCATTAGCTTCTGGCCATTCCATATTTACAATGTGCCATTACTGATTTACTGGGTTTGCAATGGTAGAACATAGCTACCAGGAATGCCCTAGATCCACACACATGCACACAAACACATGTGTACAGGCTGAGAAACACAAATGTGTGTATTCCCAGAGAAAGAAAGAGTTTCAAAAAATCCTGCTTTGCTGCTGCTGCAAAAAAATATATATATTATGAAAGATACCCCTCAAAAGTAAGAAAGTTCAGACCATGTCTGCTGTCCTCTTACTAACACAAAATCCTTCCTGTGTGTTAATGTTAACAAATACTGCACTGTAACCCTGCTAGCCATCCCAGTCCCTAAAACACAGGACATCACTGGGGAATTGCTGAAATAAATCATGGAGACAGTGTCAACATCTATGAAGAGCATATTTACAATATAATCTTGTACGTTGCTAGACCATCTTTATTAGTCCACCCAAATTCAGCCTGTGATGGGAGGGGGAAAGTTTTATTGTGTTTAATGGAATGAATCCAAGACATATTGAGTTCCACTTGTGAACATCTAAGGTGCAGATAGACTTGCACTCTTAGATTATAGGTCCTCTCTAAATTTCTCTTTGTCTTGTTTCTAACTGGAAATGGTTTTTACTTCTCAATCAAATATCCTCCCAATAACAAGGTTGAGAGGCATATCAAGCAAGAGTGGTGGCATACGCACTAAATATTATGCTAGATTACTTGCAAACACCACATGAAATAATCACACTTCCTCTAGTTTTGAAACAATACCAGTTGTTTGGTATTAAACTGCAATAGTTTTCAGTATTAAATACAGAACTATGCTCTACTTTATACAGATGTTTCCATATTTAGAATGTGTTTGTGAGGATGCTATACAGATTATGTTCCCTTTTGAAAGTTAAACCCTACAACCTTCATTCTTGGCATTAAACAGCAAAGTGTTTTTCTATGTGTGTGTGTGTGTGTGTGTGTGTTTTTTAAGGAATTAGTTTGGCAGACACAACTTCAATACTTAGTGTGGAAAATAATGTACAAACAGCATCTATCAAGGTGCCAGTGTTATCATGTGTGATCTATAGTCCAAATGTTCCTCCTTTGAGGAGTATGGCTCAAATCATAATATCTTGCTTCAAACTGAAATATCCCTTCCCTCCTTTTTGCTTTAATTTTAGTTTCAGGTGATTGTTATCCCTCTCTTCCTCTTTGGCTCCATACATGCAAGTACAGGATGCTCCTGCCCCTTAGACAGCAGCTTTTAAGCATGAGACCTTGGCCACTCAGTGGCTGGTAGGAAAAGGAGGAGGCAATCTAAGGAAGAAAACTAAGGCCACTGCCCTCACTCTCAACCAACATACTAGAGATCCAGGTCAGTGACTTTGATGCCACTTCTTCAGTGTCAGTGATGCAAATGGGATGGGTCCTGCTTGGTCACCTCTCGCTGCCCTCTCAGCATTCAGTAAACCAGTGTGGCAAAGTATTATGGCTTGAAAGCAAACTTGGGTGAGTGTACAACGTTAGGCAAGATTGTGAATTCCTCCCTTAAACACCATCAAAAACATCAAAATGTATAAAGGTGTAACCCCAAGTTATGTGTGCACATATCACTAATGGTATTCTAGCCACTGATCAGCAAAAGTAGCCACTTTCTCCTGCGTTCACAACATCTCAACTTACTCCATTCCTATACTATTACTCCTCTCCCCCTCCTTCAATTTTTTTTCTGGTCATTCACTCATCCCTCCACCTTGGTTAGAAATATTTCCTTTAATGCCTTTTCTCTTTCTATCTGCTTTTACTTTTTTAAAGCCTCCTTTTCCCCTTTCTTCAATGATTTCTACATTGGTATTTGTACAACTTTCTCTCCATCCCACCTCACCATATTATAGTTCCTCAAATTTAAGGAAGCACATATGCATATTATTCTAAGTTTTTTTCCTACTTTAAAAAAATCAAAAAATACTTTTAAAAGAACAAGTGCTTAAGCAGTTCCTGCATTTACAGTTGAGGGCTATAACATACATCATTTAATTATTTAGATTGGATGCACATAATGTGAGTAAAAATGTAACACAGATAGCTATGGGTCATTTCACAATCTGAAATATCTAAAACCCTCAAATGGGATCTGATTCCCAGCTGTGGCTTCAGTCATCGTCTGAAAAGAGTAGCAGTTTAGTTTCTTATAAAACAGTTGGAGAGTAGTGAGTAACAATTTTGCTTCTTCCAAAGCAAGAGGCCTAGACTTGATCTGTATCACACTGTTATATCAATTTCATGCTACTTTAATTGTCATTGCTCCATCCTATATAATCATGGGATTAATAATTCAGTGAAGTACTTAGAATTCTTAGCCAGAAAGACTGTGTACACTCCTCTGAACAACAATTCTCCAAATACCCTCAGTACCCTATTGAATTAAGCTGAATTAATCCTTAGTCTGTCTCTTCTCAGGATAACTGGTGCCCTTTCCCCAGTTATCTACATTTACTGTGGCATCAGTGAATAACAACCATAATAAAAACTTTGTAAAATAAAAGGCAGAAAAACACTACATCTAAAGTTATTTACTGGAGCAGAGACAAGATGAGATCTTACGGTTCACTATAACTATACAGTGGTTGATACTACTGTATAATATCTGTACCTCTATGTATGCTTGTGTATGTATACAATGCTATGTGTGCTCATGTATGATATCTATCTATCTATCATCTACCTCAAGGTTAATGTTGTAGGATACTTTTTTGATTTTCAGTTTTCATTAATTGAGTAAAGTGATGCTAGGTTCCTTTCAGGCACCTAGAGACTGACAGGTTTTCTTTTCTCTCTCTTTTTTTTCTTATACATATATAGCAAACAGATGTTACGCTGAGGATCAGGTGTTGCATTGGTGTGGGTGATTGCTCTAGAACATGTTGTAAGAATTATCCCAGCCTATTCATCATTTTGACAAGTTTGACCTTTAGAGAGCAAAGAAATACTTAATGCAAAAATAACTTCCAAAGACCCACCATCCCCTATTTATTGAGGGTAATAATATGTACCAAAAGTGAGCTTAAAAAAGCTATTTGCCATCTGCAAAGTCTCAGTGATTTGTTGTTGTTCCTGCTGTTACAATTGCACCCATTTTTCAGATGGATAATTGAAACCAGAATTGGAGACATGGATATCATTTTTATATATCATTCCTGTTGAATATCATTGCCTGAATACCCTAAAGACACTAGATACTGTCTGATTAAATAAAATACCATACAGGTTGACTGTTATCCAACATGCTTGGACCAGAGGTGTTTTGGATTTCCTCCTTCTCCTCCTCCTCCTGCTCCTCCTCCTCTTCTTCACCATCCTCTTGAAACATCTTCATTTGAAATGCCTTCATTCATTGGAATATCTTCACCTTCTTCAAGAAGAAGAAGATATATGTACATACTGAGCTATACTGGAGATAGGACCCAAGACTAAACACAAAATTAATGTTCACATATAGCAATAGCAACTTCATTTATGTACCACTTTATACCATCTAAGCAGTCTCTAAGCAGTTTACAACTGTAAGCTAATTGCCCCCAACAAGTTGGGTACTCATTTTAGTGACCTCGGAAGGATACAAGCCTGAGTCATGGCCTGAACATACTTTTATAAAATATGTTTTTAATAATTGTGTACACAAAACAAAGTTGTGTCACCGACTCATCAGAAAACAAAACCATCCATGGAAAAATAGTTTTTTTGGAATATTTCTGATTTTAGAATTCCATATAGAGAAGACTCAACCTGTAGTTGACAAAATTCTTGGTAGAAGGGCAAATTTCCCTCACTTGAGACAATGGAGATTATTACACTCCAAACCCATGCCACAATAGTTGTGAGTTGTAACTGTCACTGATGGTCGCACTGCCCCATGTCCAGGGAGTAGACAGCCCATATCCAATCCAGGCTTCTCCAGCAGTTTTTCAACAATGGTTAAATTCTGTTCATGAAAAGCTGTGGGGGAATATCAGATTGGATACGGGCTGCCTACTGCCTGCGCATGGGGCAGTGTGATAAGATCCATCGGTGATGGTTACAACTCACATTTATCGTGGCATGGATTTGGTGTGTAATAATCTCCAATTACTGGAATCCTGTTGCGGTCTTTTGTCTTTCAAAACTGTGCACTAGCATAACATTAATTTGTTGTTGTTATCAAGTCATTCCCAAGATATGGTGACCCATTCACAGGGTTTTCTTGGTATATTTCTTCAGAGAGGTTTGCCCATCTGAGGCTAAAAGAATGTGACTTGCCCAAGAATGTGAGCTGGGATTCAAACCCTGGTCTCCAGAAGCATAGTCCAATGCTTAAACCACTACACCACACTGGGCTCCCATCCATATCTATATCATCCTTATCCTTATCTAGTTTAATTTAATTTTAAGGGGTGGGAGGTTGGATGGAGGGTACAGTACTGTTTTTACTCTGTTTGTTTTTACTGCTGTAACCTGCTCCGATTGTCTTCACAGAGGAACGGGCTATAAATAAATTATTATTATTATTCCAGCTGTTATGTTATTACATGTCAGAGCCAGCAAAGTGCCTGATGCTCAATGCATAACTGTTATGATTCACATCAGAACCAATGCACATATGGACCAATGCACACCACATTGGTCTTCATGTACATTGGGCACTCTTGCTGGTGTCCCATTATGCATCTTCACTATTCAATAAAGGGGTTTCTTTGCACCTCTGCTATGTAGCTAGGTTTACACAAAGTTATGTAACATATCAGGTAATACAAGATTCCAACAAACATCATTACTGAGGGTTTTTTTTTTTAAAAAAAACAACAACAACACCTCACTTCCATATTTTGTGATTTGTTAGAGTCTACTCACATCCCTTAAACACTATCTAGAATAGAGAATAATCCCAAGAATATTAAAGAAGGTCATTAGCATGCTATACCATCTTAACCTTTGTTACTGAGGGTTTAAAAAAAACCACAGAAATAGCCTTTGGTTAATACCACCTATATTTCAGCAATATGTACACCAATGTTATTGGTCCCTCCTGGCAACAAAGATGACATTCTTCATTTTCTTCTCATAAAAATGTTCACTTTCCATAAAATTATTTGAGGCAAAAAGGAAAAAAAGTTTTTATTCTCTAGCCTTACGAAAGAAACCCAATAAAACCACATGTTCTTCAAAACTGTAAAATAAACTTAGTCCTAATAACAATTCCTGATTATGTTGCCTGTGGTGATTGTGCATTCAAAGCAGCAAAACAATGATTCCTGGCAAATACTTACATAGCTATGAAGAAAGACAACTGCATAACATTTAAATATAGGATGGTTCAGAGACCACAGTCATTTTGTGATAATATTTTTTAACTGTAAACTTTCACCCATAAAACGTTCATTAGCCAATATCAAACTCTGATGACAATACCACAGTGCTGAAGATAAAAACATATGATCAATCCTGTACATAGTTATTAGCAGAATTTCTACAATCCTTATTAGACACTCATGCATAACCTTGACACTAGCAGACTGTTTGCTTTCCTGTCAAAATAATTTCTTCCAACATATATTGGGGTTCTATGTTTCAGGGTTTTCTAAAATCCCCTGCTTAGTATAAGATGGGGACTATCCTCGTTTGGTTGCCTGAAGGAAAATGTCATCACTTTCTCAGAGTTTAACAACATGCACCATTAATTACATAGCATAGAGACTATGTACTGTAATTTGTCTCCAGGAAAATGTTCAGGATTTGGATTGTGGATTGTGACCAACATGGACAGGGAGGGGACATTTAATTATTTTCTCCCAAGATACATCCCTTTTCTCCCAAGCTACATCCCTGACCAAATTCATCCTCATTTGATGGTTGGGCAGCAGGGGAGGGGGTCTTTCATGGGCACCTCAAGAAGCTTTCCCTGGCTTTTTAAACTGCAAGCTGGAAGAGGGGAATGAGTGTCTTGGGTAGGAAGGATAAAAAATCCTCTCCTGACCAGCTCTATCACTAGGCAATGTGGTGGAGGCAAAGCAGCAGTTGAGTGAAAAGCAAATAATGTTGTGTTAGTGGTTATATTTTCCTCTTAGGTATGGAGAGGGATGTTATGGGATTTTCTGCCTCATGTGCCACAGTTATCAGCCTGGATTTATTTACCATTATTTATTGGGGATAAAAATGGATAAGGAATGTCATTTGCCTCGGGCAGCAAAATGTCCTGAGATGAGCTTTGCTTTACTTTCTTTTTCTTTTTTCCCAACTGAGGAATAAGACCATGTTTACAAAACTGTATGCTAAAATGTCTTTCACCCACTCTCAAAGGTGCTATAAAATCTCTTGGCATACTGAAATTCCAGACTGACATGGCTTTGTCTCTGAATTCCTTTTTCTTGGTAATCCTGGTACATAATGAGCATGCATATTTATTTTGGAGTAAATAACAAGCAAAGGAGTACCTGCACACAACAAAATTAATCCTGGACTTATACAATTAGGTTTTATGGTAAGTAAGCAATAACTCTGAAATGATGGGAAAAGCAGTTTGTAAAAACTATAGGTATTATTATTATGTTATAAAACATAAGTATTATTTGTCAGTCCAATCTAAATAATTACTTATATCTATATTTTTAATCTGTTTTATTTTATTTTATTTATTTTTTTGCCCATTTAGCTGCTCAATACAGAGCTGAAGCTAGCAACTTATCATTTTTAATTTTTTGGTCTATTTGTCCTCCATTTAGTGAAACTACTGTTCATAACTTTAAAGACAAGTATAAAAAGTTATTGGTACATAAAAAGGTGGATGACATTATGCCTTAGTAGGCTGAAATTATAATGTTATATAGTCATGTATTCATTACCGGAAAAAAAAGAATAACAAGTTATATGTAACTAGCTACAAGTTGTGAACTAATGAAGTAGGAAGTTTGAAACAACGGAAACAATGTTTCATTTATTTAGGAGAGTTGGCATATGCACCTGACTAACAAGGATGTATTTCACCTTCACAATTTATGACCCATCAAGTTGAGGTCAGCCCACCAAACATTATATCGCAGCCCATCTGTTGAAAAAACTGAACTCTTCATCTTTATTTCACTCAGAAATTACATTTATTTATAATAAATACACTACCAATACACTTGTGGCCTGTAACACATGGACATGGAAAATGACCCAATAGGTTTAGCTCAATGGGTTGCATGTTTTACACAGAGCTTGGAAGGTTAGATTTATAAATTAATTTGATAATTGATAATTTGTTAATTTTCAGTGTTAGTAATAGGGAAAATAATTCACAACAATAAACACTAACAGTAGATATTAATTCATGGAATTATCATTTCTGAATTTCTGAATCAGAGTGTTAGTATTGAGCCAGACCATGGGATTTACAGAGAATTTGCAAGGAGGCTGTCACTATTTACCTTAGGGTTTCTTAGGGTTTGTGCACAGTTTCTTTTTGTCTCTTTTAATAGGTCTCTTTCTGTTTTTTGGAAATTCATTCAACTTGGAATTTTAACGCACATGGAATGAAGTGGCTTGAGAATTGTACTATGAATCTGGAAGCCAAGGTTTGAATACCCACGCAGCCATAGAAACCCACTGGTGAGCTTGGGCAAATCACACTCTCTTAGACTCAGAGGAAGGCAAAGGCAAACTCTCTCTGAAAAAATCTTGCCAAGAAGACCCCATTATAGGGTCATCTTAGGGTCCCCATAAGTCAGGAATGACTTAAATGCATCAACAACAAAACTGAGATTGTCAGCTGGGAATAGTGGGAATCCAGCACATTTGGGAAGTGTCAGTTGGTAACAGCTATCTCAAAATATGGCATCTTATCTTAAAACCTCATTAGTTCAGTTTACATTCACTGGTATTTCCACCCTCACCAATACATACATTTCACTCACAGTTCAGAGGCCTTGTTTGTTAAAGGTTAACAAAAAGTGATTTGTTTCAATTAGAGCGCACTAATCCACCACAAATTTAGAAATAAATGGATAGCTACAATGATTGATCAATGAATCTAGAGTGGAGAGTTCTTAATCCAATAATTTTGAGAGACTTTGGGCAAAGACAAAAAGTTTCTCATCAGAAGAATCACTGCATCTTTTCTGTCTTCTCACTTTATTGTCTGCAAAGATCAGTAGTGGAGTACAATTTTCACATTCAGGGAACAAAGATCCCAAATAAAATATGTGGCATCTTCAGTTTTAATGATGAGGTATTTTACAAGCCCACTCTTCTTGGCACCCACATCACATTGATTGTATAATTTAAAGGGGTTGGACAAGAAGGATTGGAGAGCTGCCATTCAACCAATTCACACTTCACCAGAAGTTGTTTTTAAATTTATTGAAAGACACAGATGCTGGGGAGGTTAAAAGGGGACAAGTAGCAGCAAAAGGGGTGAAGGAGGATAAAAAAAAAACCAAGATGGTCAGGGAGAGAGAAGGACTGAATTCTTTTGATCTAATATTTTATTTTTTTACTATTTCCACGGTAGCAAACCTCCTCTCTGGAACATGAAGCCATTTTGGACGGCTTGCTGAGAAACAAGAGGGAGGATGAAGAGGAGGAACAGGTGTGCTCCTGTTCCTACTCTTCCCCTTGGGCCTTTAGCTGACTCCAGGGAAGTCCTGCCCCTGAAGATCCTACCCCTGGAATGTGGAGGTCCCACCCCCAGAGGGCAGAAGTGCTATGCCCTGGAAGTCCAATCTCTCCTGGAAGTTCCACCCCTGGCACTGGGTAATATTCAGTGCAGGAACGCCTTTGAGTTTGGGCATTTAGTCCCTAAAATTTTGCCATCAGTGCCCTATTTATTCAACATGTATGCAGAAAATATAATGCACAGAGAAGGCTTAGACTCATCAGCAGGATGAATGAAGATCAGAGAAAGGAACATTAACAACCTAAAATATGCAGATAACACAATACTACTAACAAAAATCTACAAAGACTTGGAAAAATTACTAAGGAAGGTAAAGGAGCAAAGTACAAAGGTAGGCTTAATGTAGAACTGTAAGAAAATATAATTATTAACCATGGAACAGCTACAAGAATTCATCCTTGATAACTCGAAAATTTAAATAGTCAAAGAGTTTCCATTGATCAGAATGGAGACTGCAGTCAAGAAATTAGAAGAAGTCTGGGATTGAGAAAAGCAGCTATGAAAAAACTAGACAAGATCCTAAAGTGTAGATATGTAACTGTCAGGATGGCAGCATCCAGGGAAAATGTCCAGGATATGGGGCAAAGGTGAGAGGTAACTCTGATTCAGGGAGGAACCATGATGATTCAACATTTGAAGCCTGCTGTGCCATAGGAAGCTGATGACAGACTGGCAGGATATGAAGCCACCAGGTGGCAAACTTGCAGAGTCATGCGACATGGGGGGAGAAAAAATAAGTGTAACACACCAGCAAGGGGTTGGGCCAGAATCTCCAGCACTGGAAATGTGTATAAGGGAGGAGCTTCAATACCTGGTGTGGTTGGTGTATGGTGTATAGTATTGGTGAGACAATCTGTTGGTGAGAGCAAGATTTGTGAACAGTGGAATGAAGATTAAAAGCCTTCTTGAGAGAACTCAGTGTGCTGTCATGCATGCAGCTTTGGGGGGGGGGGGGAACAGGATGAATTCTCCAGCTTGCACTGAACTTCAGCGGTGTCTATGCCATGTGTTCCAGGCACAAAGTTTCAGTGGTGTGCATTTCAGTTACAAGCATTCCAACAAGGGTTATTGGCCCAGTTTGTGTCGTGGTCAATGCCAAGAGGCCTGGATGAGTTCTGTTGTGTGCAAGCTGTGTCAGAAAGTGAGTCCAGAAGGCAAACAGTTAAAGTGCCATGCAGCTTGCCAGCTCTTTATCTGTGAGGAGCTGAGTTTGGAAGTTTGCCAAGACACAGCGTGTCCTTGGCAGTGCTATTAGGACAGTATGGAGAAAGCCGCTCACTTTTGAAAATTGAATTAAATAAATTATTCATCCTGAAAAGTGTAAGCAGAATCTATCCTGGTTTGGGACAGTTTGTAGGAAGTGGTAGGATCACCCCCAAAAGCTTCCCAAGCA
Organism: Urosaurus nigricauda; assembly: GCA_034509955.1. Taxonomy (NCBI): domain Eukaryota; kingdom Metazoa; phylum Chordata; class Lepidosauria; order Squamata; family Phrynosomatidae; genus Urosaurus; species Urosaurus nigricauda. The sequence continues at coordinate 135,778,943 of JAOEGL010000003.1, forward strand.
GAAGATGACAGAAAGGCTAGGGCAACCCTGTTTTTGGCCCTGGAAGCCAATCAACTCAGCCATGTGTGAGGGAAACACACTGCCTTTGAGGCATGGCATGCATTCTGGGAGGTGCACCAGTCCTCATTATCTAGAATGATTTGGTGCAAAAGGCTGTATGGTTGCAAAATGAAAGAAGTTGGCTCTGCAATCCAGTACCTGGCCAAGACGCAGTCTCAGTATGCAGTACATTAGCTTGGAAGACAATGTGGCAGACATTCTTACAAAGGCATTTCCAGTGGAGAGACATGAGAAAATGTCTATCTGGATGGGGCTGTACCTAGGTGGTCACTGAGAAACATGTCATGCAAAGTTCTGAACATCTGGACATTTTAGAGATGTCAGGATAACAGCATCCAGAGAAACTGTCCAGGATGTGGGACAAAGGTGTGGCATGTGTTCCAGGCACAAAGCTTCAGTGGTGTGCACTTCAGGTCACACAAGCAAGCCAACAATAACTCTGAACACTAAATTGTGAATTGTCCAAGTCATCATATTCCCCATCATCATGTATGGATGTGAGAGCTGGACATTGAATTAAGCCATCAGAAAGAAAGGTTGTACTGAAGAAAAGTGCTGAAATACTATGGACAGCCAAACAGACAAATAAATGGGTCCTAGAACAGATCAAGCTTATATTCTTCTGGAAGTCAAGATGGCTAAACGGAGGCTGTCATACTTTGGCCACATCATGAGAAGGCATGAATACCTGGAAAAGATAATGATACAAGAAAAGCAGAGGCAATATCAAGTGAGAAAGACCTCATGCAAGCTGGTTAGACTCAATTGGAGGGGTCATGGGCCTGAGCAGAGCAGTTGAGACAGGAGGTCTTGGAGAGGTTTCATCTACAGGTTTACCATCAATCGAGGTCAACTCAAGAGCAGTTAACAACAACAACAACAACAACAACAACAATGTTCAACAGAAACAAATGTAGACAATAATAGAGAAGTCACAATTATAGAAGAGTCAGAAGTGTGGAAGAGAAAATAATCTTGAAGATAACAAACACCATTCCATTCCAAGAACAACTTTTTTCTCCTTTTCCCTTCTCTTTTTTTCCCTTCAGCTCCAGCTGTTCTTCTGTTCCACACATTCAGCTGTCTAACCAGAATTCAGGAAACTTCCTTCCTTCCTTCCTTTCTTCCTTCCTTCCCTCCCTCCCTCCCTCCCTCCCTCCCTGTCCTTCCTGCTATTTTTCAAACAACACAGATTAGCCTACTTAACAACAGTCATGAAACACATTTCCTTGCATTCTAATATTTCTTCTCCAGAAATATCAGGCTTTCCTGTTTTCCTGAACAAGACAGACGAAGAAGCACTCATCCTAAAAAATTCTGATGAAGAAATTAATCAAAGCTATCTTTAATTTCAGCAATTGGAAAATCATCAATTGGAAAATCTAGAAAGTTAGGTGAAATCACAACAAAAAGAGACTGTGGCAGTGATATCTTAACATTAATCAAGTTAACTCTAAACTTTGGTTTTATAGGCTGTGAAGTGATACAAGGATGGTAAAGCACTGACAGAATTTTAAATGCTAATACGATTTAAGCAAAGACAGTCTACACTGCTGGTATTCTTTGGTACTGGAAAATTGTTCATAACTTCCCTCTCTTTGAGACCTGAAGGGCAACAATGTTTTTTTCTTATTAGTGTGATGTGAATGGGTGTAAGCAAAATGAAATTCTTTCTGATTTCACATGTTGACCAAACAGATAACAATGACAGGGAAACAAAAATTGCTATCCCGTTTTAAACAAGGATATAAAATATCCATAAACTCCATAATGATACTTAGATGTTTATTATTATACCATTTTTTCCACTTTATACAACATTTCATAATTATTACATCAATTCATATCAAATGCTGCATCATTCAGGAAACAGCATTATAAAAATCAATAGCTTCCGTTCATAACTTTTTGTCTAGAAGTATAAATCTTCAAAACTCCATGTTTCAAAAATCACACCATAATTACTGTGCTGTGTGGAATGAAAATAAGCACTGAACAGATATTAAATTATAGCCAGCCATTTCAAAACTATGATAGAGTCTATAGATCAATATATAAAGTAAGGTTCTGATAAGAAAGAATTTTTGCAATTTTTTTTAAGTTTAAAAACAGGAAACATTTTCACAGCTTCATAGCTGATAAGTCACTTAGCTTTCAAGATACTGAGCTTCAGATATTGTTACATTACAACTTATGATGCTTTTTCCTGCCCTCTCTGAAACATCGTGGGTATATGTTTTAATTCTCAATATGATTCATCAATGCAAGTTACTACTTTAAATTTTTTGAGGTTATTTTGGAATACATTTCAATGAAGGTTGCATATAAATATTTTAAAATAAAGAAATAAGAAATAAAGTGTAGAATAGTTTTGCATTGTTTTGCAATAGTTTGGCAGTGGAGACCTAAATCCATTTGTTACTTACAATTGGAGCAGATTTACTAAAGTAATAACTTTTTCATACATTTTGACTTACCAAATTCATGTTGAATCAATGGATCTACTATAGTTGGGACTAACAATTTGATTTAGGCAACAGTTTTTGTCTGTGTTTGTCAGTCCATACAGGCCTAGAGGGGGCATACACAAATCTTTGCTGGTCCTCTTTGAAACCGACATGGAAATAAATTTGCTACACAAACCTAAAGTTGTATTCTACAAATGTATATACAAAGTTTATATTCATGTTCAAGGGTGGTATTGTGATCAAGCAGGCAAAATGCCAAAGATTAAAGTTAAACTAATGAGTTTCCATCCACTTTACCAGTTAAAGCAACTATGTAATCAATTTCAACATGTAGAACTTCCAGCTATTTTCTTATTTGAAAGAACATGGACATGGATGGGCTCACATCTTGTTATGTGATATGAAATCCTAAGGCAGGTCTGTCAATGTATTTTCCAAGACCTACTTACAGTGTATCTCTTTCCATAGGCTTTGAACACATATTTCTCATCCCAGAACAGAACAGAAACTTACAAGAAATACAAAGAGTAATACATGGGTAATTGCTATTAAAACAACAACTGATGGTTACTCCAGGGGAAAACTGTAGGAAGACTATAACCAGACTTCATGGATTTTTTCTTATGATCTTGTAACAACTGTCTAAATGATACTGTATTTTGGTTGTGGAGGTTTCTGAACAATTTTAAAGATGAGTCCAGAATTTCCTGGGCCTTTCTTTCCTTGTGGCCTGAAAAGAAACAGAGGGCCTACAGACAGGTGCCCTGCAGCTACCCCTTTTTGCCCCAGATAGTTGCCACAACAACCACACACTGCAGCAGCAATATGACATCCATAGGCATCCATTAGCCAGCTTCTTCTTGCACCCTGGAAAGGGCATCATAGGCACACCATGATGATGCCCCTTCCATTCCAGTGCCATTTGGGAACTGCTCCCATTGTGTGTCATCATGACACACACCATGTGGATGGGTGTGCACCATGATGGAGCCCAGGTGGCACAACAAGAGTTTTGAGCATATGGACATTCAGCCGTAGTACGCATACAGGTCAGCACAAACTGCCAGTCTGTACAGCCCCTGAGTCTTTTCCACTCTATCCCAAGTAGGGGAATGATCTTCCTGGTGGAATATGCCAAACCCTGTCTTTGAAGAAATCGTGCTACAGGATCCTGGTGGAATATGGCAAAGCCTGACTTTGAAGAAATTGTGGTCGTGGTGGGGGACTCCTTGCTGAGGGGTACAGAAGCAGTGGTTTGTGGACCTGACAAGATGTCTCGGGAGGTGTGTTGTTTCCCTGGAGCAAAGATCTGTAATGTGACGGAGAGGCTGACAAGACTGGTCAAGTCTATTCACCAATACCCCTTTCTTTTGGTTCATGTGGGAACCAATGATACTGCAAGGCACAGCCTTCAGAATATCATAAGGGATTATGAGGCTCTAGGAAGGAAGCTGAAAGAGATGGATGCACAGGTTGTCATTTCATCTCTTCTCCCAGTTGAAGGGCATGTTCCAGGAAGGGAGAGGAAAATAGCAGAGGTGAATAACTGGCTCCGTAGATGGTGCCGCCAAGAACGGTTTGGATTCTTGGATCATGGGCTGTGGTTCCATGAAGAGGGACTTCTGGCAAGGGATGGGTTGCATCTCATGCCAGTTGCAAAAAATGTTTTTGCCAGCAGTCTCAAGAATCTGATCAGGAGGGGTTTAAACTGAATTATGTGGGGAAGGGAGACAACATTGTGGAAGGCAAAAGGGCTGGAGAGAATAGTCAAAGTGACATAGAGGGAACAAGGCAAATGGGGTAAGGACCCAACAATAGGAGGCAGAAAAATGTGCACAGGCAGCAAGTGAAGGGGACATATGGTCTTTGATGTCTCTACACTAATGCACAGAGTATGGGAAATAAGCAAGACGAACTTGAACTCCTAGCACAACAAGGGAAATATGATATAACAGGCATCACTGAAACCTGGTGGGATGAGTCTCACAATTGGAATATAGAAATAAAGGGGTATAACGTTTTTAAGAGAAACAGGCCAAACAGGAAAGGAGGAGGAATAGCATTATATGTCACCAGTGAAGAAATCCAAGACATCAATACTGGAAGCCAAGTGGAGAGCATATGGATGAAAATTAAAGGAGAGGGAAGCAACAGGGATGTTACTGTGGGAGTCTACTACAGGGCCCCAAGTCAGATGGAGGAATTGGATGATGTTTTTCTAAAATAGATTACCACACTCAGAAAAAAGAGATGTAGTAGTGATGGGGGACTTTAACTATCCAGATATTTGCAGGAAGTCAAACTCAGCCAAATCCTCAAGGTATAGCAAATTCCTCACTTGCCTGGAAGACAATTTCATTGTCCAAAAGGTGGAAGAGGCCACAAGGGGATCAGCTATTTTGGATCTGATCTTAACCAACAGGGAAGACCTAGTTGATGGGGTGCAAGTGTTGGGATCCTTAGGTGTAAGTGACCATGTTCTCCTGGAGTTTGTTATACAGTGGAAGGGAGAAGCTAGGCATAGTCAGACACACACTCTAGACTTTAGGAGAGCTGATTTCAATAAACTTAGAGAAATACTGGGGGTGATCCCATGGTCAGGAATACTAAAAGAGAAGGGAGTTCAAGATGGATGGGAGTTTCTCAAAAAGAAGATACTGAAGGCATAATTTCAAAGAGTTCCAGTGAGGAAGAAAAATGGGAGACATCTCAAGAAGCCAGGATGGATGACTAAGGAACTTTCAACAGAGCTAAGGTTTAAACAGAACATGTATAAGAAATGGAAAAGTGGGGAAATCACCAATGAGGAATTCAAACAAATAGCCAGCATGTGTAGGGATAAAGTCAGAAAAGCTAAAGCACAGAATGAACTCAGGCTTGCTAGAGACGTTAAGAACAATAAAAAGGGCTTTTTTGGGTATGTCCACAGCAAAAACAACAACAACAACAACAACAACAAAACAAAAAACAAAAAGAAGAAGGAAACAGTTGGGCCACTGCGTGCAGATGATAGCAAAATGCTAAGAGGGGACAGAGAAAAGGCAGAATTACTCAACACCTTCTTTGCTTCAGTCTTCAGGCAAAGGGTGTTCAACCTAAGGATAATGGAGCAAAAGACACAATAGGAGAATTTCAGCACAGAATAAGTAAAGAAATAATACCTGGTTAACCTAAATGAATACAAGTCTCCAGGACCAGATGAACTACATCCAAGGGTATTAAAAGAACTGACAAATTTAATATCAAAACCACTGGCAATAATCTTTGAGAACTCCTAGAGAACAGGCGAAGTCTCAGCAGACTGGAGGAGGGCAAACATTGTCTCCATCTTCAAAAAGGAGGGTCCCAACAATTATCGTCTATTTAGTCTGACATCAATACCAGGAAAGATTCTAGAGCAGATCATTAAGCAGAGAGTCTGTGAATATCTAGAAGATAATTCCATAATCACAAAAAGCCAACATGGGTTTCAGAGAAACAAGTCATGCCAAACGAACCTGATCTCTTTTTTTGATAAAATTACCAACTTGGTAGATGAAGGGAATGCTGTGGGTATAGTATACCTTGATTTTAGTAAGGCCTTTGACAAGGTTACCCATGACATTCTTGCAAACAAGCTTGTAAAATGTGGGCTAGACAAGGTAACTGTTACATGGATTTGTAACTGGTTGAGTGACCAAACTCAAAGGGTGCTCAACAATGGCTCCTTTTCAACCTGGAAAGAAGTGACCAGTGGGGTCCCACAGGGCTCTGTCCTGGGTCCAGTATTATTCAACATCTTTATTAATGATTTGGATGACAGAATTGGGGGCATACTTATCAAATTTGCAGATGACACTAAACTGGGAGGAATAGCCAATACCCCAGAGGACGGGATCAAAATCCAAAATGACCTGAAAAGACTAGAAAGCTGGGCCAATGCTAACAAAATGAAATTCAACGCAGAGAAATGTAAGGTTCTGCACTTAGGGCAGAAAAATGAAATGCACAGATATAAAATGGGGTTCACCTGGCAGAATGAAACTACATGTGAAAGGGATCTAGGAGTCCAAGTAGACTACAAGCTGAACATGAGTCAACAGTGTGATGCAGCAGCCAAAAAGGCCAGTGCAATTTTAGACTGCATCAATAGAAGTATAGTGTCTAGATCAAGGGAAGTAATAGTGCCACTCTATTCTGCTTTGGTCAGACCCCACCTATAATACTGTGTCTAGTTCTGGGCATCACAATTCAAAAAAAGATGTGGAGAAACTGGAGCAAGTCCAAAGGAGGGCAACTAAGATGGTGAAGGGTCTGGAAACCATGCCCTATGAGGACTGCCTTAGGGAACTGGGGATGTTTAGCCTAGAGAAGAGAAGGTTAAGAGGTGATATGATAGCCCTGTTTAAATATTTGAAGGGATGTCATATTGAGGAGGGAGCAAGCTTGTTTTCTGCTGCTCCAGAAACCAGAGCAATGGATGCAAATTGCAGGAAAAGAGATTCCACCTCAACATTAGGTGGAACTTCCTGACAGTAAGGGCTGTTAGGCAGTGGAACACACTCCCTCTGAGTGTAGTGGAGTCAACTTCCTTGGAGGTCTTTAAGCAGAGACTGGATGGCCATCTGTTAGGGATGCTTTGATTGGGAGTTCCTGCATGGCAGGGGATTGAACTGGATGGCCCTTGTGGTCTCTTCCAACTCTGTAATTCTATCATTCTATGATTCTATGATTCTATGATCCAAAGGACTAATTTAACCTTCTCTAGATGATTTGGAATGCCTCGTGAATTATTTCTTTACTAATTCATTTAATTACTGTTGTAAATAGCAAAACACCTTCTCTAGCCAAATTTCTTATCTAATTTGAATGTCTCCTCATTTTCAACAATGGAGCAGGTTGGGGTGGGTAACTATATCCCCCAAAGTCCCAGCATAGAGATGGCTGGGCAAATGGGTGAGAAGTAGCAAGTGTTTGGAGAAATCAATATTAATACAACATTTTAAATGTAAATTGAAGACTAATAAAAGAATGTTCATCATGTTACCAGGCTCCACAGAATTAATGTGCTATCTTAATTGCTAGTACCATGTTAAAAAAGTAATCAAATTTAGCATTTATTTTCTTCTTTTTTTCTAGACTTGACCTTTGCTGCTGCTGCTGCTGTTTTTCTTCTTCCTCTTTTGCTTTTGTGAAAATGGGACTTTAAATAATTAAAGGTAAGCAATTATTATTATTATTATTATTATTATTATTATTTCTTGCCCTTTCCCCAAAACTGGGACTCAAGGTAGCTCACAACATTAAAAACCAGTACAATTAAAAACATACAAAAATAGTGCATTAAAATAGAATCAAATTTTTAGAATATTAAAACAAGTTACATGCTAAAAGAATAAAATACAATTAAAAAGATACAAATGTTTAAAAAAATACTTTTAAACAATACAACAACACCACATCCAATACACAGAGAGAGAGAGAGAGAGAGAGAGAGAGAGAGAGAGAGAGAGACAATTACAATCACTCACATTGGACAAAATAGCTACCTATCCAACAAAATAACAAATTTCCTTTGTTAAGAAAAGGAAATCCTACCTAACGTAGCAAATTAAAATCACACTAAACCATAAATTATGTTAATGGGTTCAGTATTTAATTGTCATTTATCAATTAAGATAACACTTTTCACACACACACACACACACACACACACACATAAGAAATAATGAAACATATCCAGGAATAGCAACATGTATTTTGTGCATTTTGGTTGTTCCAATAAAGGTATTGTAATTGTGTGGATTTTGGAATAATGAGATAATTTGTTTCGAATCATTTTCACCAATTTAGATTTAAATAGAGTTTATATTGTACAAAGCTAATAGGAGCACTGTAGAAATGGTATTTGCTCTTAGACAACTGGAAGAGAAATGTAGAGAACAGAACAAAGGACTCTATGGGGCTTTTTACATTGGCAAGAAAGTGTGACCTGAAGTCGCCTTTATCTTAATGCTTAGCAGCTACATAGCAAGCCCCAGGTGTGCATTAAAAAAATGCAGAGCTGCTACACTGAGGGGTGTGGGAACGACTTATCTGAGGTCTTTTTTGTGGCTCAGCAGTTACATGGGAAGCTGTCAGAACACTACAAATACAGGCGGAGCTGCTACATGGGCAGCAATAAACGCGGCTTTAAACTGCGATTTTATTTTTTTTTCCTTGCCGGCTGCGAATTGTGCTGTTGCGCTGTTCGTGCCACCGCGAACAGCGCTATTGCGAGGGTCGAGGCTTGAACTGCGCTATTGCGAGGGTCGAGGCTTGAACTGCGCTATTGCGCTGTTTGCGGCTGCGAATTGCGCAGTTTTAAATGATTTAAAGGGGGTTTGGGAGCTTTAAAAAACTGCGCGGTTAAACCCCAGCTTTTACACCTGGAGGGCATAGAACATTTTAATTAGGAGTGAAGTCCACACCACGCATGCTCCCAACCCACGATCCATTCTGTTCGCACCTGCAGCGCAGCCTTTAAATGGGCGCCTTAAGGAAACAGAGCCCCATTTAACTGCGCAATGGCATCTTAGCGTTTTGATGTACTAGCGCTATAACGCACTTTTTAAAAAAGTAGTGGGGCAACCGAACTACTTTTTAAAGGCGCATTTTTTCCCTTAAAATGCCAAAATGGCGTTTTCATGGCACACTTTCCCATTTTCTAATGTAAAAGCTGGGTTTTCAAGCAGCCTTCATGACACCTCTTTTTGCCAATGTAAAACGGACCTATGTAACATTTGTTGACTTTACCAAAGCCTTCGACACTGTTGGTAGAAAAGGTCTGTGGCAGATCCCGGAATGACTAGGATGTCCCCCCCAAATTCCTCAAAATGATTATTTTGCTACATGAGGGCCAGCACGGTCAAGTCAGATATGGCGATGCTCTCTCAAAGCCGTTTCTAATAACTAATGGTGTGAAACAAGGTTGTGTTTTTCCTCCAACTCTATTTACAATTTTCTTCAGCATGATGCTCCAAAGGGCTACGGTAGATCTCGAAGAAGAAGACAGCATCTATATACATTACCATACTGATGGTAGGTTGTTTAACTTAAGCTGTCTGAGGGCTTGCACAAAGACTTTAAACTATCTAGTCCATGAGCTGCTTTTCACTGATGATGCTGCCCTTGCTGCCCATACAAAAGCAGCTCTGCAGCACCTAACATCCTGCTTTGCTACGGCTGCAGAACTGTTTGGGCTAGAAGTCAGCCTGAAGAAAATGGAAGTTCTCTACCAGTTGAAATTGTCCAGGAAAGAGGAAACCATGAGGGTAAACAAGGTTTGGCTACCAGTCCTGAAGGACAGCAAGGTCGAGACTCAACCTATGCAAATGAGGAACAGCCTAAGGGCAGGGGATTCCTAGCAGACAATGAGCACCAGTTAGCATACTTTAATCCTTGTTTGTATATCCTCCCACCCTCAGGTCTGCCATTAGCAACAGAACAATATGTTTGCAAATTACCCCTTCCTTTCCAGGGTCACACAGGATATATATATCCAATCTTTTTTCAGGCTATCATTCTCTGAAGATTCCAGCCACAGATGCTGGCGAAACGTCAGAAAGGAACTCTTCTAGAACATGGCCACATAGCCCGAAAGCTCCACAAAAAACTATGGATGCCTGCCATGAAAGCCTTCGACTCCACATATGCGATGAATGTTGCTGTCCTTGACCAAGCAGGGATCACCAGCATTGAGGCCATGCTATTGAGAAAGCAGCTGCACTGGGCAGGGCACGTTTCTAGGATGGAGGACCATCACTTCCCAAAAATAGTACTCTACGGTGAACTTGCCATGGGTCAGTGTAAGAGGTGCACCCCAAAGAAGAGATACAAGGACTCCCTGAAACAACATCTCAAGCTCAGTCAAATTGATCACCAACAATGATCTGCCCTGGCCTCACATTGGGATGCATGGAGACACACTATCCACAATGTTGCAGCCTCTTTCGAGAACTCACGTCAAATGGGTCTTGAAGAGAAATGACAATGAAGAAAGAACCACAACTTGGAAACATCACCCAAGGAGACTTTTTGCTGTGCTCTCTGCAACCGGACTCTGCAATCTCGGATTGGCCTTTTTAGTCATCAATGCTCTTGTAGAAAGTGTGAGATGAGTCGTTCCTGAATCTTCATTAACAAAGAAAAGCCAGAGAGAGATATTGTACTTATATATCCATACAAATGGGGAATAGAACTCTTATAGAATATATTAACTCCAGTTCTCATGCTTATGTTCCACCACAGCACCACAGGAGATATTGGTTTAGAGTTCTGAATGAGAACTCAGTTTTGCAAATCTGTACTTTAGCTTGAGTTTTTAAAGTAGAAAAGTGATGTAATTGCGGTTTACCTTTTGTAAACAATAAAATAATATTTAAAAAAATGTGGAAGAAAATATTCTAGGCAGGTAGGAATTTTATTTCTGTACCATAGTACCTTTGTGGTGATGTAATATTGAACCATTACCGAGGCCAAGTCACATAGGAAGTGGATAATTTTTCAGAGCAATTTTAATTAGTCAATCCATTGATTTATCCACCTGCTAGCTGTGTTGACTAGGATGAAATAAAAAGGATGTTTCTCAAGCAGAACATATTTTTAAATAAAATATCTGGCCCATTAATTACAAAAAAAAGGAAAGGATGATTTATCTCAGATCTAAGTCACATAGCAGGGTTCCTTGTAAGACCAGAGAAGAAAAGGGCCAAATTAATCCAAAATCAGTTCATTTTGGGCAGCCATTTGTGGTATATTGTCACATACAGAAAAGGATCTCCAAGCCAACAGCAGTAGACAACCTAAGCAACATCCAAACTCTCCCCAGTTGCCAACTCCAGCCCTCTTAAACATTTTGAGAAAAATAAACTAGGGTCATACATAGACTGAAAATCTCTTGTGTATAAATAATGGAGATACTGATTTAGGGAAACACATTTCTTTTTTATTATTATTACACACTGACAAGAGATTAAAACCTTTTTCTCTCCACACACAACCTTTCTTTTCCCTCACATTTTTTCTCCTAAACGAGTTAGTAAAGTGCAATGGAGTTTTTATAATGTTCAAACAAATAGTGTATTATTGACTGCTTCTCTATGTGCAATTAAATAATGTATAGGGATATGTCTGAAGTGAAACCAGGTGGTTGTCACCTTGCACTCGACAACCTAATTCTGTATTTGCCCTTAATTGCTCCGTGAAAGCTATTTTTTCAGCCTTCCAAACCAGGTCTTTCCTGCCCAAGGTAGCTAATTAAGGAGTATCTAGGTACTTGCATGCACACACAGGAGTGCTGAATAATACATGAAGATTGACTGAAGTCAATTTCTTTACATTTTTATCTTTTATTCATCAGGACTGTGCGTGTATTATTTTTTTTAAAAGAAACTCTCCATTGTTGTTGTTGTTTTTAAAAAAATTAAAATAAAATAAAGACAAAGGAAAAGTCCACCATTATTTCACACTCTTTCACTTGATGCTTTGCATGGGCTGGAATATTTGGATGCTGTAGGGAAAACAGCCATAAGAAGTGTATTATTGGTTATACAGATAAATGGCATTATGTTCTCTGGACCTACCCCCACCTCCGGAGCCAAGGTTGCAATCGGTGCCATTCACTATGTGCACTTCTTGTCACTATAATTACATTACAGAAGATACAATGTAGCTGACTTCAGCTTCATTTGAGGAGAGGGAATGTAGACAGAAGATAACTATCTTGGCTACAGCTATTTTATCTGATTAAGTAGCTCACAAGGAATTTTGCAGCCTCAACAATCCTAAAACAAAGAAGACTTACAAGATGGTGTAATTCATTACGGTGCATCTCAGTTTCACTTTAGAGACTCGGAGAGGCTTTAGTGATATCAAAAGCAAGAACAGGAAGCACAAATAAATCACACTTCCTGTTTTCTCAATTTCATTGTAAAAAGGAGTGTTTATGCATCCCCATATTCAGAAGCACACACTTCACAAGTGGTGCTTAGCCCCTTTACATAGATTCATCACTTCTGCTTACAAAGAAGCAAAAAAGATCAGGTAAACACAATTTAATAATCTGTATTTAATAACAGAGAGCCAGTGTGGTGTAGTGGTTTAAGTGTTGAACTATGCCTTTGAAAACCAGGGTTCACACTCTTAGTCATACTCTCTGAACCTCACAGGAAGGCCAAGGATAACCCTACTGAACATATCTTGCCAGGAAAACCCCATGATAGGTTTGCCTTAGGCCACCATAAGTTGGAAATGACATCAAGACACACAACAGCAATGTTAATAACTTCTGAAAACTATTTCTTGTGCCATGCCAACCACATTCAGCCACGTAGTAGTATTTCCTCTGTTGTTAAAGAAAAATACATCAACTGCACAGATGGACTCAAAAGGTTTACTTTAAAAAAAGAAGAGTTACTGACAGTGGTAGTGAGACCTACTCTCACCTTACTCTCTCTCCCTCTCTCTTATTGTGGCAGCCCAAAGGAGTTTTCCTATTTCCTCACTGCCACCCAAATTATCATAGACCCTTTTAAAAACTTTGTTATAAAAGGCCTTAAATCAATATCATGGAAATATATTTAAACAACAGTTGTTTCAAACAAAAGAGACAGACTGCCCCAAAGGGGTGGGCTGTAGACACCCCGTTTTGCACTGGATTGGGGACATGGCAACCTCACAGCCAGCCCTGTGTCCCCAATCCAGCATTTTTCCAGGCCAAAGAAAAGCAGCAAAATGCCACTTTCCTTTGACGCGGAAAAGGGGTGTCCTTGCAGCTTCATGCCCCTGGATACCCCAACACACATGAGGGGAAAGGGGCAGCCCCTTTCTCCTCTGCATCGTTGGTGCAGCTATGTGGTTGCCATGCCAATGATCCACGTGCCAAAAAGGAGCTCCAAAAAAGCTCCTTCCCATGGCACTGTCAAGGCACTATATATATATATATATATATATATATATATAAAATCAATTTCAGTCAATTTGGTTGAATTGTTTTTGTCATGGTATCTGATGGAAATGGAGATCCTAACAAAAGGCCCACTGAATGTAACTTAGTGAATATTTTTGCTAACATTGAAATTTTTAGACTGGAAACAGAGCATAACCACATTTCTTTTCTGATTTCACATAGGGATGGTGAATCAGATCTCCAATTTTGTTTAGCAGATTGTTAGGAAAGGAATTAGGGTCAGTTTTTAGATAAAGGAAGCAAAGGCTATCTCTTAGCCCTCACCAACAAGTTTCTCTTCTTCAGTACAACTCCAGCAATAGGAACACATTTATTCTTGCAGTGGGTTTGTGAGCAGCCTTAGCAGTATATAAATATAAATCGTTGTCCCTCTAACCAGCCATTATTCATTTTGCCATTACATTTTTTTTGCAGTGTCCACTTCATTTCACTCCCTCCCATCCCCTCATCCTACCCACCTCTCCCCTCAAGAAACATAGACGTAATGAGCAATCTCAAGGTGTATATAATTGTTTATTTCATTCTCACACATAAGTATGAAAAAAAATTATTATCTGCTGGACAATATTACAAGAGATTTCCCACATTGTTCATGCTTATTCCCATTTCAGAAACCTTTGGGGAAAAAAATTGGGTTTTAGGCTTCATACAACATTTTTGCATAGAAAATAACACTTTTTGTTATCACTGCTGCTGACAAACAGAAACACTTATCTTTTGTTTCTGGTACCCAGGTGGAAAAATGTAATGATTGTCTTATTTTTGACAGAGAGACAAGGTTAGAAAAATGTGAGCATTATTTATCTCCCAAGAGCAGTCAGTCTCCCAACTTCTCCTACAAACCTCTTGTCAATCCTCCTGAGCCAGTAGCACCTACTTTCACAATGAATTAGTATAGGGAAATGCTGCCACATTACAGTAAAACGTAATAAACACAGATCTTGGTACTTCTTTGTGAATATAACCACATTCCTCACTTGGTTCCCATCAACATAAAGAATTATATGTAACATTTTATTTTATTATTAATTAATTCTAAGTTCTGATTAGACCTTAAGGTCCATTTCACTCTATGTCATGTTTTAATATATACATGGCTGAACATCATTTTCATGGCAGTCCTCCCCCCCCCTTCTAAATGAAATGTGAATGTCTCAGTTATGTTTAAGGAAAGAGGAGGCAAAAAGAAGGAAACACTGAAAAGAACAGAGGTAAAGCCAAGAGGACAAAGCTCTCATAAGTACTTACATTTTTAACAGTAGTTTGGGGAAGTCTCCAATTCCTTCATGAAGACCAGACTAATAAAGAAGAGATTGTGCATTTTAGAATATCTCAATATTTTCCAGAGTGCATAAGGAATATAAATAATATTGGCAAATATTTATTTGTGTGTTTGTTTGTTGTTATGAGATATTAGAAGATCCAGCATATGTCAGGGGCAAGCCTACCTAAGATTAACCCTAGGTTGATGATGATCTTCACTAGTGATTTCCCCTCCCTCCTGCTAACATTTCCTCTTGAATGGATGTTGAGGTTTCATCATTTAATTTCTGGTCATTTCAATGCTTTGCTGTTTTGCTGATACCATGTTCCATTTTGTTTGGTTTTTTCTCTTCCACTTCTGCCCTGTAGATGGTTTTCCCCTTCTCATCCTCCTTAACTTTATCAAAGGATTCCAGATAGTCGAATAATGTCTAGCAAAAGCATGAACCTAAGCAACACAAATTTGAAATAATAAATTATATTTCTGGCTGTTGCTATAGTTATTGCTGTTGACTGGTGGCATATTTTTCATATGAGGATTTTATAAATGAAATTTGTTATGGTCACTATGTTGTCACTAAATCTTTTCTAAAGAAGATTTCAAATACATATCAGTGTACATTATCGTGCAAAAATCTCTGGCAATCAGATGCCAAGAAGGATTCAGTGAAGCTCTTGGAATTTCTCATGATGGTTTTGAACATCCTTAACAAGCAGCCTAATTTTCTTAGAGTTAGAACCTTTCATGGCTTTACTTAGCCACTAACAGCTAGTCTGTATGTCTTGTTATTGATTTCACCATACCTTCTCTCTTTAGCATCCTCCATGAGAACATGTAGTTTGATTATGGGCAATCATTGTAAGTAAAACACTTTGTAAACATTTTACAAATAATATAAAGCTTATTCCTTTTCTTTACTAGATCCTGGGGGGACAGGAGACTGTTTCTTGTTCAGCTTCTGCCTTGCCAATGGGTTACTATGCTTGAGAGACCCACTACTATCTCTCACATATCTCAGCAGTTCTTCTCTCTCCTGTCATCTGTAGTTTATTCTTCACAAGATGGCAGTTAAATATTGCTCTTCAAAAACAAATGCCCAGTTTCTCACAAATTACAACTATTTTCTACCACTGTATGTTTTTCGCTTCCCTGCTCTTTCATGGCTTTGTTATCATTGTCCAATCTTAATGAAACAATTATGTTCCCTTTTCTTTCAAGTGGCATTTAACATTTCTGTTCAAAGCACAACATTAAAATTAGTGGAGAACACTGTGCTGACAGAGGTTAAGGTTTTTTTAATAAAAAAGAAAAATGCTAATTTTTCCTTCTTGGTTTGAAGTTTGCATGCAAAGCTATCTTATACCATAATATTAACAATTTTAGCAAGGAAGAACTTCCTCCTATGGTATGGTTTTTCAGAATGTTTTCATTGAGTTTAAAATAAAATAATGAGTTTAAAATATATATGCTGTCTTGCTGATTATATACTATTATATAAGCTCATTATATTCTATTTCCTCATCTTTGTTTAGAACAATCAAAAGATGAGTCTGCATTCAGATCCTTTAGAAATGACATTTCTTTAACCCATGTTTAGAAAAGAGATTATAATGTAGGTGTAAAGAACTGGTCAATAACGTAATGAAAGATAAAAAACATCTTGTACTCTTCCCTGTGTTCCACAAGATATTTAATAACTATTGTGCCTTTAACATATCAAGTATGCCACAGAGAATTCCAGGTAAATATAAATTAAATCTTTTCATTTCCATACATCTCTGGACCTGAAGTAAATGATCGTTTTTTTAAAAAATGTGGGATTTTTTTACATTACTAAGACACTGGTAAAATATATTGATGAAGCTTTACCCCACAACAAAGTTCGGTACAAAAATGTGCTGCACAATTCCAGTCTTTATTGAGACTAGCTCAACTGTTAGGAAGAGTGAGGTGGCCACTGCAAGTGTAGGATTCTAGAGGTAGAGTGAGGATGGTGAGATGCGAGAAGATGGAGTTCACTGCTCTCAACTATAAAATATAAGTAAATAGAAATGCATCTCATTCCTAGCTATGTAAACATAGATGAAAAGGTAGCTATGAACTGACACCCATCCTAGCCCACCATAAACAATAGGATTTTGCTTCTTCTTGTTACACCATGACTCAAGGAGAGGAGAGGGCTGGCAGCATCATACTGAAGCTCTCCATTCACCTATGCCACATATCTCCATCGCTTGGAGCAGTTCATAGCAATAGTATGAGATTTGTGAACATGCAGCATAGCTAAATGAATCCTGGCTCAGCTATGGAATCCCATTGGGTGACCTTCAGCAAGTTACACTCTCTGAGCCTCAGAGGATGGCAATGGGAAAACCCCTCTGGATAAACATGCCAAGAAAACCCAGTGATATAGAGTTGCCATAAGTTGTAAACATCTTGAAAGTACACAACAAAAACAACAAGAATAATGTAGCTGAATATGGACCCCTAGGTTATGAATATGTAACTCTAGGTTATGAATCTGTGAATGCAATGCACGATTCCAGTCATAATTACTTGTCCAGGTTCAATGAGAAAAAGTATATCTCAAAATGTGTTTAAAAAATACAGGATGCAGCCATTTTACACTCAGATTTGTATTTCTTGCTTCTTCTACTTTCTCCTGACCCAGCCTTAACTTGCACCCCTCTGAGTCAGGAATATGATAGAATAACCATCTACTTTGCAAGGCTGTAGTATGGATCATTAAGATAATTTATGTGAATATATGCAGAGAAAGGAAAGTGAGTGAAAAAAGTCACACTACATTACATTTCCACTAAAAAAGCCAAAAGGAACATACAGTATGTTAATTATGTTTATGCTGAAAATGAGACATTAATTTTTATTCTGTTAATTCTGGCCTGGTGTTTAAATTTACATTAATTACCATATGGATTTTGTTTTTCTAAAACATTGATGAAAAATCTAATCTATAATTTCACTCTTTTCCTGTCCTGGAAAAGCTTGAGAGGAAGGGAAGAAATTTCATTCATTCTATTTTAAAAACAACAACAACACCAAAACCTGCTTTGCATAGATGGATTCACTGAAATACAATAAGTGAAGTTAGAAAGACATACATACAAGAATAATACGCAAAACAAAGATATTTATCTGTAAATATGATCTAAAGCCAAACTTACCCTACACCTCCAACAAAAATTTGAATGTCACAGAAATGAATTTGTGACCAACTGCCAACAACAAAGATATTTCTCAGGAATAGTTTATTACAGTTAGCAGTGTTGCATGTGTATGCTCACTAATTAGTACAAACTAAGTTTATATTATGATGACTTCCTTTCTGTATTTATTTTAAATACCCTGAATTACTCTAACCTGCAAACAATTTATTTTACTCTATCTCACCCACCCCCCATTAGACCATATTTTAATTATGCGCTGGATACTAAAGATATAATATATAAAGCAGGATCAGATTTGAAGGAAAGAGGCCTGAAAACTATAACAGCCATTTAAGATATGCAGATGACACCATAATACTAGCAGAAAATCCAGAGATGTTTAACAAGTACTGAAGAAAGTACAGGCAGGTTTGAAGTCCAGTTTAAATAAAACAAAAATAATGACCACAGATGACAAGGGCTATATCCTCACTGCAAAATAATCCAGTTTGACACCACTTTAACTGCCATGGCTCAATCCAATAGAATTCTGGGATTTGTAGTTTGTTGTGGCTAAATGTATTTTAAAAAAAACCTTACGTTTCCCAGAATTTAATAGCCATGGGCCATAGTAGTTGAAGTGGTGTGAAACTGGATTATTTCTGTAGTATAGATGCAGTCTTAATCCTGAAACAGAAAAGCAAAATAAGACAGATTCTAGCCGGCTTTGATGTGGGGCATTTAGAAGCTGTGTTCTAGGGCTAATAGCCACACTAAAACCAAACTGGATTTTTCTTCTCTTTCCCATAAAATGTGCACCTTCACCCATATGTGTAAATGCATCAACGTGAGAGCAGCTCTAAAGGAGTGTTCTATCTCCTGATTGTGCATATAAGTGCTCCACCACAGGAGTGCATTAAGAAAGGACAGAGATGCTGTATCCAATCAGATGGAGTGGGCTTCCAGCTGGGCTCGGTGGCAATGGCGGATCACCTCTAGGAAGGGTCCTGAAGGATATATCTCTGTGTGGTGTTCCCCCAAATATTAAAGAATAAAATTCTTGAAATTGTGCAGAAAAATGGGAGGAGATCTCAATATTGGAAAAAGAGAGATTGCTTGGCTCGCAAAGTGCTCCAGGGCACCTGAACAGGCGGTGAAGGCAGCGGAGAGGGAGAAGAGAGAGAAGAAGCCTTGCCACTGGAAGAGAGACAAAATAGTGTAAAAGGGCTACAAAATTAAATACAAAGATACATTATTCTTAAGTGATGGGGGAAAGAGAAACAGAACTTGGGAAAGAATAGAAGACTGAACAATATATGGTGAAGAAAATAAGCGGAAGAAAAAAAATAAGCAAATAAAATATTAACAAAAAATTAAAAAGAATTGAGCTTTAATCTATTTTTGGAAAATTTTAACCCCTATGGACTGATAAGCTGTAACTGTATTTGAGTGAATCAATTAAACTGGATTACAACTGATTACAGATTCAATATATTGACTTGGACAATAAAATACAGAATTAAATCTAAAACCCTGAAAGACATAGATGCTGATTATTAATGGATTGATACTGAAATAATTTGGACTCGACTGATAGACTGGCACACACCCAAGCCGTTGTCCAGGGCTAAAAGCCGCACTAAAACCAAACTGGATTTTTTTTCTCTTTCCCATAAAATGTGCACCTTCACCCATATGTGTAAATGCATCAATGTGAGAGCAAGTCTAAAGGAGTGCTCTATCTCCTGATGGTGCATGTAAATGCTCCACCACAGGAGTGCATTAAGAAAAGACAGAGCTGCTGTACCCAATCAGAGGGGGTGGCAATGCCTAAAAGAGAAACATTACACCTCTCATAGAGATAAGTACAACATATACAAACTATACAGTCCAAGAGGGGGGCATGGGGTGAAGGGGACATGAAAGGAGGGCATGATTTGCTGCTCTAATGACCTGTGCTGGTGGAGGATCACACATGTGTCTGTATGGCCAATCAAAAGGGGGATGCCATCCAGTTGGATGGTTTCTAAGGAGGAGACAATTGCCGATGGCTGTGTGTTTTGTGTGAACGTGCACAGGGTTGGGGAGGATAGAACAAAAATATTACCCAGGGACACAGCTTGATGCCTCATGTCCAGTTGGTCTGTTTGGATCCAAGCTGTCTTGCAAGCTGTTTGTACAATTGGATTTTCAATGCGGTTTCAGAAAAAGCAGCTTCCAGCTACTTTTTCTTGCCCTTCTGTTTCAACCCATAGGGCTGAAAAAGATGGCCTGTATAGCTCCACTTGGGGCTGGCTTGTGGATGTTGTGGTTACACTTGCCATGCCCCCAAGCCAGACAGAAGCCAGGCTGCTCTGAGTCCCAGTTTTGGGGAAAGAGCAGGATACAAATAAATATAATAGTAATATACTGCAATTAATGTTGCACTGAAATCCTCCATTCCTCCACCCCATGTATAATAACAACAAATACCCAAAACAGTCCTATTTCTTTGAAGAGTAAATAAAAATAAAATAAAATTGACTTTAAAACTTCAAAGTTGGACACATCTATCTGGTTTGACTGTATATATTGTATATGTTGTACTTATCTCCATGAAAGGAATCATGTTTCTCTTTCGGGCATTGCCACCCCCACTGCTTGGGTACAGCATCCCTGTCCTTTCTTAACAAATAAACACAAAACTATTTTACCACAAAATTATCTAATTCCCTTCCCCTCCTTTCTTTTCCTCCCTTCTTCTCTGACTCTTTACATTGTTCTAGAATGATCCTCCCCCTTCTCTTCAGTGTCTTCTCACTCTCTCTCTCTCTCTCTCTCTCTCTCTCTCTCTCTCATCCTATAAATTAGAGCACAACACTGTGGGGGAAAAACTTGCTCTCAGGCAGAACAGATGCATTCGTACTACAAATGTCACAATAAAGATCCATTTAAGTGAACTCTGGATTGGAACAAGCTGCTTTGTTTATCAGTCAGCACAGCCACCACTTCATCTTGCATTTACAGGTTCCCAGCAGGAGACCGAAACACATGCTGAATGATCCTATCACATGCAGAGAGCAACAAGAAGAGCACAAATTCTACTATAGTCACACATTTAATTTAGATCCCCTGGTTATCTGAATTCCAGTTCATTCCAGTGTTACCTGAGTAGAACTGCTGATATCCATCAAATGCAAATCTGTTTCTAGCACTTTCTCATTTAGGCCAGTGAAAAATTTAGAAATCTGAACAGTAAAAAATAATGTTTAATGGAGGCTTTCCTTGCAAAAGAGATTCTGATGAATGAGCATCTTACTTGCTCTCCCCAGGAGAGGCTGAGATTTTACAAGTATTCCAAACACTATTAAAATTTGTCATACACTTATTATAACATATTTAGTAAGGGCTAGATCTATGCTTATACTCACAGTAGTCTTGGGACTTTATTTCTCTCCCTATGTAGCCTTAAGCAATATTTCAGCAATTTTATCAGCTCTATAAAGAAAAATGTTTGGTTGTCTAGGATCTACAGAAGAGGGGACAATTTTGTCCCCTCTCATTTCCAGACACGAAAGTTTATGGTTGAATTTTGAGCTTTTTATATTAAAAATTTCTGTTATATTTCCAAATTTTCTTCATCCCTGTTTTACTCATCTTTTTCTCTTTTTGCTTTTTTTCCTCATGAAGTTGTCAAGTAGGTAAATAATGTTTTGGCATTGTATAATTTAATAATTTATTTGTTAGTAGTACCCTATTTTCCCCAAAATAAGACATCCTCTCAAAATAAAACCTAGTTGAGGTTTTGCTGAATGCAAAATATAAGGCCTCCCCCAAAAGTAAGACCTGGCAAAGTTTTTGTATGTATGTATGTGTATATATAATGCTCATATATTTTTTTTGTTCAATAATAAAAAGACATCCCTTGAAAATAAGACCTAGTGCATCTTTGGGAGCAAAAATTAGTATAAGACACTGTCTTATTTTGGGGAAAACACGGTAGCATCTCCAATTTCAAAGAATTCATAGTAGTGTGCATTATTGTCACCCACTCACACCTTTTATTCACAATGATGCTATAGAATAGACCAGTATTAAGGAATGGTCACTTGTTCAAGCTCAACCAATGAACTGAGCAGGGATTTGAACTTGGCTACATTTCTCCAATTCAAGTACAATATGATCTGCTACTCTTCATTGGTTCTTGTATTACTTCATTTGTATCAAACTTTTTTTTGTAATATGTAGGGCCCTGGCTCAGATGCTTCCACTTTGGAAAGTTAGCAAACTTCAACTCAGAGTACATATCTATAGTAATAGCCACAAGGCTAAGGCATGCCCTTCTAGAATAAGCATATGCATTTTTTCTCTCTCCTTCCCTCCCTCCCTCTCTGTTTGCCTTCAGAAAGTAGCTTCAAACTTACTTGTTTCAAAAGGCCTTTAGATAGCATCTGTAGGCTTTTGATCTGTTCCATGAGATAAATATTTTATTATGTACTTCTTGTTTCAGAATGCTTTTTTAAAGAATGTTTGCTCAGTGATTTTAGGATGCTGAGAGAGCTGTCTCGATCCATGGGTAGGTGGGATAAAAATCTCATTGGTAAATAAATAAACATTAGAGATTTGTTGATAAATGGTAGCCAGAAATCAGCACATGGTTAAACTTGCTTAAGAGTATTAAAGTAAATGACTGAGGCAAGCAAGCTCAACTCAGTGTTGGATTATGACTTACTTGTTTTAAGAGGAAAGGATGGAATTTCAACAAGGACATAAAATTATGTTTGTGGAAAGGAAGCCATTCAGAGTTGTCACTAGAACTAATTTTGCCTCTGAATCAGAGTAGAATTATTGTTCAGCTAAACAAATTACCTACATATTTTCTCTCAAGAAAATGACCTCTAATTATCTAATGGAACCTCTGGAGTCTAGCCCAAAATCACATACACACACACACTTTTCATCAATTGAATTCTGTCAGTCATCTTTGCAATTTCTCTAAGTCTTTGCCTTCTTCAATCTTTTCAACCACTCTAGGAGTGGCCATTTGGCACATATATTCAAGTGCTGCTCCCAGATGACCTGGTATTTAACACTACATTTACACTTCTTCTGAAAGGACAAGAACCAAGAGAGATCTCTCAGTGGAGAAGTCAGAAAAATTAATTCCACTGTCACCATCATTCTCAGATCAAGATAAATAGCAGAAAGCTATGTTCTACAAACTCATCAAACGCTAGTGCTACCATAATATTGGGGTGTGTGTGTGTGTGTGTGTGTGTGCATGATTGTGCACATGCACCTTCTATTCACCCATCAGCTTATAACAACCTCATGAATTCCATAGGATTTTCTGTTGTTGTTGTTGTTAATCTATAAATATTAACATATCTACTCAGTTGTACATATTCGGGAATACCCTGATCACTTAAGAAAGCACTATGTCAAGTTCTTGAATGGGATATTGGTGATGTGTTACGTTCTTCATATAGTCAGTGAAAGTAAGCAATTTTTTCCAAAGGGGTCTTATACGATATTTTCTTTTCTTACCCTCGTATTGTATGTGAGTTCTCCCATTAACATGTGTCCATCACCTGAAGGAAAAATTGTCATTCTCATGGACAAGAAAAAACTAGTTCAACACCCCCCTCCCGCTTTTTATGAGAAAACTGTATAATTTTCAAAAACCATTCACAGTTCAGAATATATGTGTTGGCAAGGGGAAAAGCCAACTACCAGCACAGTCTAAGGACAAACCAGCTGAGATGCAGCCAAGCAATATTATATCAGCAGAAAAAGAACAACAAAAGCAAAATGCCATCTGACACAGGTCATCCAAATTCATCCAAAGTTCTGGAGGCTTTATCTTCAGTTACAATATGTACAATATAACATATATACACACTCTGACTTCTCTCCATCAGTTTCCAACCAACTACTCCTAACATAACTCCACGGTAACTCAGTCTTTTTACCAACTTATATAGGAGGGTGGTTTTGGGTCATTATTCTGCATTACATAGCATGATGCAAGCTTGCTGCAACTCCCCATGCCATGTGCCCATGACTCAATTGTCTGTGTCTGTCATATAAAATGAATGTCACTCCATTTCACCTTCACTCAAAATATTTGTTTGTTTGTTTGTGACACAATTGCTCTAACAATATTTTGGGGGGGGGGGGAAGCAACACATGTTGGCTTTTTTTCCGCAGAAAATGGCATACTTTTTTTCTTTATAGAAAATCATGTGTTCTGTATGGGAAATATGTTTTCTATGCAGATAATAATGTGTTTTTTGTTCTTAAAATACAATTATCTTTTTTTTTAAATGGACATTGATTCTTTAAATGCCTGGTGGAAGAGAATATGGGATATATGGATATATATATATGGATATATCGGATCTTGCCTCAAGTTGAAGAGCCCTCCTTCCTGACAACACCATCTGGCCTAGGAGGGAGTGAAAGGAGATGCCTAGCAACACCATCAGACCTGGCCTCAAGCTGAAGAGCCCTCCCTCCATGGCAACACCATCTTACCTAGGAGGGAGTGAAAGGGCAGGCCAAACTGCCTCAGGCCTGTCCTAGATTAAGAAACAGAGCCCTTCCTCCATGCCATCTGCCTTTGTCCAGGCGTCAGAGGGAGAGAAGAACTTTTGGACCTGATCCCCTTCCCCATCACCTTTCTCTTCTCCTTTTGCGTTATGTTTTTTTAGATTGTAAGCCTGAGGGCAGGGAACAGTCTAATTAAAAATAATAATTGTAAGCCGCTAGGACAGCCTTTAGGGCTGAAGAACGGAGTATAAACAAACAAACGATGATGATGATGATGATGATGATATTGCTTTTAGAAAAATTGTCATATAGTATGAAAGTTAAAAAAAGGGATTAATAAGTCATTATATTTTATGTTGAAACCTGGCTTCCATTATTGTAATTGTGAATGCAGCACAAATTGTGACAGCATATCATCCCCATCATAGAGTCTGGTCAGACTTTATGAAAATGAATCCTTTCAATAAGGAAGATAAATCATCAGTAACTGGCACAGATCCCTGTGATAAAAGTAGTTATAATATTGTTTGTATTGTTTTTTGTAATTGTATTATTTTAGAAGATTTTATTTACTGAGTATGATGATTTTTATTTTTATATTTAAAAAAAGAAAACATGCTCTTTCACACTACACAGTTATAGCACTATGATTCCATTTTAATCACCTTTACAACATCCTATGGACTCCTGGGTTTTTAAGTTAGATAGTCACTGAAGAAGTCTGGCTGAAAATTCTATATGGCTCTGCCTTAATGGCAAATCCCAGCACTCCATAGGATGTCACCATGACAGTTAAGGTGGAATAGCAGTTTGTATTCTATTGTGTGAATGTGCTCCCTACAGGACTTAATTTTTTTTTAAAAAAGCAACCTTGTCTCAATAAACCCTTGCCTCCTATTACTGATAGTACAATGTAGGCCAAATGATCTTAACTCAGAACTGATAAAGGCCAAAAATTCCTACTCAAATTCTAAACAACAAACAAAGCCTAGACTGAATAAAGGGTTGGAACATGCCGGTGAAGCAAAAGGGCAAAGGATGGCTGAGAAAGAATTGTAGCTCTTTACTTGCCCTGACCTGTAGTGTGTTGAAATAGCATAGATGCAGTCACACATGACACAATTTCATGTCTCCCTCATTGCTGTCTGCATTTTTTTTGCCAAAGAGGTAATAGTGTCAAGTGAGATAATTAAAACCTTTTGTCTCTCACACAGAGCAAAGTTTATCTATTCTAACTGGGGATGGGAATTTCATTTGAAATATGGTATTCTGGATGGTTTTACTGTTTTACTGTTTCAGTATTAGGTTGAACAGTTAAACAGTGGGTGTACAATTGAATCTGTCTCTCCTATTAGTATATTTTTGGTGGTGTGTGTCTACAAGTCATTTATGATTTATGGTAACCCTAATGCAAACCTATAACAGGGTTTTCATGGCAAGATTTGTTCAAAGGGGGGTTGCCTTGCCTTTCTCTGAGGATGATAGCAGCCCTGGTGGTGCAGTGGTTAAATGCCTGTACTGCAACCACTCACTCAAAACCATAAGGTGGCAAGTTCAAGATCAGCAAAGGGCTGAAGCTCAACTCAGGCTTGCATCCTTCTGAGGTCGCTAAAATGAGTACCCAGATTGTTGGGGGGCAAATAGCTTACAATTGTAAACTGCTTAGACACTTCTTAAGGGTATGAAGCGGTATATAAATGAAGCTGTTTGTTTTGTTTGTTTTGATAGAGTGTGACTTGCCCAAGGTCTTCCAGTGGGTTTCTGTGGTTTAGCTGGAAAAATCTGGACTCACACCCTTGATACAACTGAAATTTACATTGTGGCTTTATGGCAGTCAGTGTCATAGTTTAAGGTCTATCTTACAGGATTATTTTTTTTTAAAAATCCACCAATGATACCTTTATTGGAAAACCAAAATGTACAGTACACTTGTTGCAAGTTTTCAAAGCTCCACGGGCTTCTTCATCAGGCAAGATGTTACAAACCAAACAAGAGGGAACAAAAACACAATTGGAGATGTTAGTCATATGCCCACATGGTTCTCCTGTTGCAGTTACAATGTAGTATCTCACAATACAGAAAAAATGCAGGGGTAGCTGCGTTATCCATTTAACTGGGATGCTCCTGATTTAGCAATTCTAACAACCAGTTGACTACTTACATGAGCACACAGGAATGTGAATGGTTCCATTTGCCATTTGTAAGGAAAAATCCAAAGATTTCTGTTATGCATATTTATTTATTTATTTATTTATTTATTTAAGTAATGTTAGTTAGTGGGACATAGTTAGTGGGACATTAAAGATTCTGTATCAAAAATGAAAATGAAATAAATCCTTGCCATTAGGAGGACAGAGGGGAAAATATTCCTAGCTGTCAGTGTGAGTATTTCTGGACAATAATGACATGTTCTGGACAATAAATGCATGTTTGCTTGATGCAAATTTTATTAGTAAAAATAAATTAATCTTAACAGTTGTGATCATAGAACAACAGGTTTATGCAGCAATTCAGTCAAGTGGATCTGTGCACCATTTCTTTTATTGTTAAAATCTTTGTTGTTCTTTTCTTCTAAAACAATATAATCTTCTCTTTTGGATATCTAAAGCTTTGTAACTTTCATTTGAAATTGTAGATCTAAGAAACTGTCACTTAAATCTGCTTTCTGTCATACCTCATCATCCCTTTTACTCTATTTCACTAAAAAGACTGTATGATCTTTGCTGTTTGGGAAAAATAAAAGATAAATACTGTTGCTAGTGTTAACTAAGCCATATGATATAGAACTGGGAGGCAACAGTAAATGGATATGAATTATATATCATTATACATACACACATACATATACATACTTATTTTTATATATGGCTCCATATGTATGTATAGCCTTATTTGTGTGTGTGTGCATGTGTGTGCAAAAGAGAGAGAGAGAATGACAACGTGGAAATTTCCTGCAAAATCAGGCAGAAATTAAACAACATATAGTCTTTAGAAAATGTTCATATTTACAAGCTATCCCCTGGCAAATGTATTAGTCTAAGCTATACTTCTATGGTGACTGATATGTGATTTGTTTATTTTCCTACTGCAGTGAATTTAGATCTAATACATTACTTCCTGTATCAGACATACAATGTATTTGGATTTCATTTTTTGTTCAGAACTTAACTGCAAAATGGAGCACATTCTTTAAAAGCCGTCTGGAAAGCCTGTGACTCAATCAATGAAACAGTCTATCAAACTCATATTCTGACCTGATAGGTGTCTGACAACCCCCTTTTTTGGCGATCTGATATTAGTAGCATAAAAACAGATTTGTCAAACCACTCTTAGGCTTCTGCTTTCAAGTAGAATTGGGTTATGTTTGGCTTTTTGGATCACTGCCTGTGTAGACTTGAAGTTACATGCAAGAGGAACTTTCTGTAGATAGAATTTTAGTACTGATAAAGAGCAAGTCTGTTCGAGAGGTCTGGGAGTCCTGCCTTCCCTGAAAAAAAAAAAAAAAACATTTAGAGAAGGGTAGTAAAAGGGCTTAAAGCCAGAGGAAGAAACTCCTGCTGTAGTAGTGGTAATCCTCTAACCATTTCATAGGATGTAGTCCCAGTTAAAATGGTTATATTACAACTATCATTCGCCCTCTCCATAATGAAATATAATGGGAGTTGTGGATCAGAAAAAAAAACAGAGGGCCATGTCATTTACCATTGCTATAAATGTTTTTTTTTCCTGGAAGAATGGTAGAACACAATGTTCTTTTATAACATTAACTAAAGCCTCATGAAAAATGATTACATAATACCATGTATTAAAGGAAGAGTCAGAAGCCAAAAGAAACTGAGATGTTCAACCATTAGGAAGGGAAGCTTCTAAAAAGGAACTTGGAAGGATGTGGTAAACGTAAAACAAAGGAAAATTAGATTTCACCCTGATTCCTCTTATCTAATGCAAAGCAGTGGTGCCACTTTGTACATTTCATTGTAGACAGTTGTTTCTGTCTGTATAATGTCAACCACACATTTTTCTCAATATAGCCAATGAACATAATGTAATAGGAGATGTCATGTATTTTAATGCTGTTAAAAATAAAAGCATCATTGAATCTAGTCTCCTAGGCTTAAGATGTTAGACAATTCTGATCTATGGGGAATCCTCTTCAAATTGAATCATCGTTGTCAAAGCTTTTGAATTATGAACATAGACAGATGTATAAATGGAAATGTGTGCAATAGTTATGAGATTGGGGGAAGTAAGTCCACAACAAAGAAAAATGCCGTTTCATAAGTGATTCCCCATGAGATAATTAAATACCATATAAGTTCTAAAAAGGAGTATATTGAATAATCACAATTAATTGTGTTGTGAAAAAGAAGGTGTAAATCTGGATATTTACAATCAGTAAGAAAAGAAGATCTTTGCACCCATGGGGTGGGGGGGGGATGTGTATGCAGATTTTTCTTCCTGACTATTTGAATGGACAGCAGTGTTGATTGAGATAAAATAGGAAATAAGATCACTAATTAGCTGTGATGCATGGCAAACAGAAGGCCCTGACAGGCTAGGATCGGCAGAAGGAATCAGATGCAACTGGGGAGACAATGCAGAATCAGAATCACAGATACAGTAGGAGGAAATGAAGAAGGAATTGGATGGTGTATGACAGGTTTTGAGACAAAATTATTATGAAGCCGGGGGGGGGGGCGCTGGATCAGAAATCAATTACACCTACGAAGTTACAGAAACAGAAATGATGGACTGATTCATAGATTATTTTAGGTCTCTGCATGATTTTCGATTGCTTGAAGAATGGCAGCTGACTGTGAGATCTCACTGAAGTCAAAATCTTGGCACTGGTATGAGATTCTTAGTTTGGTACTAAATTTTACGAGGGTTGACAAATGCAAAACATCACATGAAGTGATGAATATATACGACTCATCCAACCTTATGTGTCAGTTGCCAGATAATTTCACTATGGTCCTTGCAAACATTCAAGAAGGATGGCCATATTCATAGATACTGGACGGGGGGGGGAGAGGGGGGAGGGAGAGAAATGTTTCGACCTTAAGCAGCTAAGAAATGTTAGGTGGGCGTTGAACAAAGCTATTTATTTGTAGTTCCACTCAGAACAAATCTCTTTTACTAGTACATCTGTTTTATACAATACTTGGAAGACAGGTGAATACAAATATTGAAATATATTAGCATATATATGTTTAATGTATGTAGCAGAGTACTGATTGGCATATATAAAAATCTACTGATTTTCTAACAAGGAATATAGTTGTGTCATGAAATAAAAAAGAAAAAAAGAGAGAGTATCATATTTGCCTACTATTTAAATCTTGATAAATGTGTATGTTTTAAATTTCCAAAACACACACACACACACACAAAACCTATCTCACACTTTTCACTTATGTCAGCATTATAATAGCAAGTCACTGCCAGACCCCTTTAGTGTCTGGAATGTTAGTCACATGTCAAATTCCATGAAGTTCATAAAACAATGAACAAACACAATACCAAAATCTGCAAACTGTTCCTTTGAGTTTGACCCAAATGTGGCCTATCCCCTCAACCCTGTCTCTTATCCTAAAGCTTTTTGTGGCTGAGGGACTCTCTCAAAGAGAAGTGGAAATAAACAAAGATGATGGAGTTGGTGGCCTTAATGTCAGTGGAGTGGTGAATTTGCTCTAGGTTTCAGTATGAAATGTAAATGAGCTATCCAAGGTGCTGAGCCCATTTATGGTTTCAAACCAACCAACCAAAAGATATTCATTCATTCATTCATTCATTCATTTTAAATTAATCTTTTTGAGAAGTACACATAGCAAGGGAAAGTAACTGTTTCAGTCTGTTTACCCCATAAACCAGTGTAGCAATCAATGAAAAGTTATACTGAATGCAGTTTGGCTATTATCCAATCTCTAGTAAAAAGAAAGCTTTGTTGTGAGGAGCTGTCTTGTATCAGAC
This sequence comes from Urosaurus nigricauda, assembly GCA_034509955.1. Lineage (NCBI taxonomy): Eukaryota > Metazoa > Chordata > Lepidosauria > Squamata > Phrynosomatidae > Urosaurus > Urosaurus nigricauda. The sequence goes on from JAOEGL010000003.1 coordinate 135,809,393, forward strand.
ATAGCTGATCAGCTATGTTATTATCCACATAGTGAAGAATTTTCCAGCACTAACCTCTGTCTTTTATACAAAGTTTCATGATCAATCTGGTGTCCAAAAAAAGAACAAAAATCTTTCCATTGCTATCCTGTGCATCATCAGTCAATATCTGTAAAATCCACACTTGAAGGATCTACCTACAACAGAGAATACTAACTGGCAGCTTGCCAACCACATCCAGGCCCTGAGTCAATTATGTCTGGCTGAAGATACCTCTAAGGGGGAAAAACAAATTTTAATCAAGAGACTATAGTGTTAAAATCAACTGTTTCACATCTGAGATAAAGAAATTGTGCTTGATTTATAAGGAGGAAAGCTATTCTTTTCCTTATTGCATACACACACACATGCACACCCTATGCTATAGGTAAAAGTTAATACTAGTCCAAAATATACATGTTTCCATAATGTTTTAGATACTTTCTATGGATTCAGGGCCTTTTTCTCCTGACAACTGTTATCAGATGGGAAAGTGCAATGCTGCTGCCATGCTTACCAGTGAAATTTGGTGGGTGCAGTACACACAAGAGTGATGTTTCCCCTTTTACTAATGCCTTCTTGCCTTTCAAACAAGATACACCAATTCCATGGGGAGGTGGTGTGGGTCTCCTTCTCTGGAAGTCTTCAGAAAGAGTCTAGATAGCTACTTGTTAGGAATACTTTAGCTGGAAAAGCCTGTGTGGGACAGGGATTTGGACTCAATGGTCCATGAGGCTGCTCCCAGCTCCATGATTCTATGACTCCTGCATACTTTGCTCATATGTAGATTAGTGTTTCCAAGATGCTTCATAACCTATGGATCTACACACAAATAAGCAATGTGGAGAGTGTGCACTTTCCTTTAAGGGGAACAGTTTGTTGTTAAAGCAGGGATGGGAAAAATGTGGTCCATAGGCCACATGGAGTCCCCAAGCACTATTTTGTGCCCCCTTCAGCCCCCCCCCAGCTCCACAAGGCCCAATATTTTAAAAGAAATAGGAGCAATGGGGGTGAGAGGGACGATCTGCTGCTCAAAATGAAGCCCAAACTGCATCATACGTTGTACAAATTTATCTGTTGCACTTGCTGACTCTCTTGAGTCTTTTTTTTTTAAGTAACCAAAATCAGATGAAAGTCAAACAAAATGTCATCAGGAAGGTTGTCACTCCCTCATTATTAATCATGCAGCTGGGAAATGGAGATGTGGCCAGCAGGAGACAAGGGGCAAAAATTGTTCCCTTTTTCCTGTGTAGTTGCCTACCTTTACTTTGACTTTATTGAAGTGCAATGTCAAATTCTTCATCAGGATAACATCTAGGGAGCTACAATGAATGTTTGGGTATATGAGATCCACAGGGGCTCTCTGCTGCCAGCTTTATGATGGAGCTTGATCATTCATTAGAGGAAGGGAGTTTCTATGTCCATATATTCCTGGCAGCTAGACAACTATCTGGAAGAAGACTACTCTCCCACAAAGAATACAGACAGCTTTTTTTTTATCTCTGTTCTAGCATCATATTTTATTGTAATGATGAAGAAGCAAAATCCAGTATAGAGATGGACAATTTTATCAGTTTTGTTTTATCTCATATTTGACATTTGTAAACATCTCTCATGTCTGCTATTTTTTTTAAAAAAAAAATGAATTGAGAAGATATGTCGGTTCTATTATGTATCAGAATTTCATCACCTTTGATGAATTCTGATGAAATTCTCACCTATCCCTAATCAAAATGGTCTACACAGGTGAAAAGTCATGGTCAGGATAATGTTTAGTCCAATAGTATCCACAGCTTCCTCTATTGTTCCACAGTTATGAATGGTAGCTATTCACCTAGACAAGGGAGAATCAAGATGGGATTCTTATGAGAACAAAATCTTTACTCCAACTTTGATCTATTAAATCTAGATCTCCAGTGTGACTCTTATTGACACAGATCCCAATGGGGGTTCCACAAAGTGTTACAACTTACAAGTTCCTTACAATTCTCCTTACATTGCAAAGTAGACATCCTTAAAAATTATTTCTCTCTCTCTCTCTCTCTCTCTCTCTCTCTCTCTCTCGTTCTCCACACTCAAAACACATCCAGCCATAGTGATGTAAAGGTCAGATATCAAGATTGTCTCATGTGGTACTGTATTACAGAGTCCTACTATGCAAATAGGGGATTGGGTGGCTTAGTTCTCAATGGCTGCCATTCCATTCTGTCAGAATTCAGTAGCAGAGAGAGAGAGAGTCTGGCTCAGTGAGAGGGACCTAGAGGGTGTAGCTGGACTGAAACCACAGTAGGTATGTAAATCTTCAAAAATTTAATACTTGTGGACAACAACAAATGTTGTTATCATTCCTTTCTCCTCATAGTGGGGGAAATTACATTTTACCATTTTTTCTCCTCACTGGAAGAAAACTGCATTATGCAAAGATTGCTTCATTCCCTGCATTAAAAAAACCACAACATACTTTCTTTTACATAGAATATCACATTTGCTTCACAGAAAACAGATTTCTTGCACAGGAATTTTTTTCCCTGTGCAGGAAACTTATTTTCTGTGCATAAATGTTATTTTCTGAGCAGAAAATGCTATTTTCTATTCAAAATAAATAAACAAATGCATTTTTAAAAAGACAATACGTTCTGAACTGCCATGGTCTTCATCTAGCATTTTCCTCATTTGGATTTTGAAAATGGCACTCAAGAAAAACATTGTTGACAATTTTTGGATATTTTCTGGTATTCCCCCACCACTACCACCACTGCATCCCAAATTCAGAGAAGTATAGGCAGAATGAGTTCATTCATCATTAGTGCTGCTCCATGCATTGGACACAAATGCTGCTTTAACATGTCATGCCACAAATATATTGGTACTTGCATCACAGTACTCAAAGAAAGCTTAGTGCTACATATCCATACATGAGATGTATGCAATTCCCAACTGAAAATGGGGAATTCAGAGAGCAAAGATTTCTCCTGTGATGTAAACCTTAGAGTTTGGAGATTTACAATACTTTCAAATGAGGAACTGCATATATTTTCTCCCCATCCCTCACTCCAGTAGGGAATAGCTAGTGCACTTGGAGATAACTTAAGCTGTGTTAGAAGATATTTAGAAGGTAGCCATATTAGACTGACATTAGATAGACTGACATTAGATAGCAAAATCAACAACAAAAAAATGTTAATTGAAATGGACTGCAATATTGTATCATATCTGCCTTTTGTAACTTTAATATGGTCATTGCTTTTAAATAAAATAAACTGATTTTTTTTAAAACAACAACAACAAGAAGAAGAAAATAAGTCTAAACAATTGTAATAGGGGTTTGCAAGAGGCTCAAATAAACACTGCAAAATTCTTAACTTCTGGAATTGTCAAGGGGCACCCAAGAAAAAAGTATATCAGCTGTTTCACCTTACAAATGATACTTTTAGACTGTGAAAGTGACCACTGCTGGGATCTGGTGCCTATGTAGCCTAGCAGATGTAATAATGGCCCATTTTAGATTGGCAAAAAGAGGTGTGTTGAAGGCTGCATGGAAGCCCAGCCTTTAGATGAGAAAAAGGGAAAGTGTGCCATGAAAACACTATTTTGGCATTTTAAGGGAGAAGAAGTGCTTTAAAAAGGAGCTGGCCCATTTTACATTGGCAAAAAGAAGTGTGTTGATGGCTGCATGAAAGCCCAGCCTTTAGATGAGAAAAGGGAAAGTGTGCCATGAAAACACTATTTTGGAGTTTTAAGGGAGAAGAAGTGCCTTTAAAAAGGAGCTGGCCCATTTTACATTGGCAAAAAGAGGTGTGTTGATGGCTGCATGAAAGCCCAGCCTTTAGATGAGAAAAAGGGAAAGTGTGCCATGAAAACACTATTTTGGAGTTTTAAGGGAGAAGAAGTGCCTTTAAAAAGTAGTTTGATTTCCCCACTACTTTTTTTTAAAGGGCACAACATTGCTATTGCATCTAAAGGCTAAGGTGTAGTTGCACGGTTAAATGGGGCTCTGTCTCTTTAAAGCACCCATTTAAAGGTAGCGATACAAGTGCGGAGGGAGGGAAGGTGCCAAGACGAGAAGAGACCTTCAGAGCCCGGCCAGAGTGCGCCTGCACCTTCCTTCACCTCCTCCCTTAGGCTGAGAGAGTGTGACTTCTAGGGAGACAGAAGGGCACTGGAGGCGCTCAGCCAGGCCAGGGCAAGCTGGCAAGAGGAGGAGGAGAAGGGGAGGGACCTGGAGCACCTCCGCTGCCCTTCCTTCCTGCAAGTCACACTCTCTCAGCCGAAGGGGGGAGGAAGGCAGCGGGGAGGGAGGGAGGGAGGGAGGGAGGGAAGGAGCCAGGAAGAGACCCCCAGAGCCTGGCCAGAGCACGCCTGGCCCTCCTGCTTCCTCTTCAAAAAGAAGGCTGGAAAAGTAGGACGTGTCCTGGCAAAGGAGGACGTGCCTGGTCAACTTGGAAAAGGGGGGCCTCTGCTCAAGAATGGAGGACATATGGGAATCCCTCCTGGACAGAGGGCTGAAACCTCAAGACAACTCAATATAATGCTCTGACAGAACACAGACTACAACTCCCATGAGCCTTTGCTACCATTTCCCAAGATGCCTTAATTTGCAACAGAAAGACGACCAGTATGTTCACATGTGATGAATTCTTTCGTATTGACTCTGCATTTTCTTTTTGTGTAGATGCTCTCTTGTCTTGTGTGTGATGAGCTTGTGCATAATCACGTGCATTTCCGAACTGACCTCACTTTCTCCCTCTTTCGGAATGGTCCTGTACTCCCCCATGTGATAAGCTCCAACTGTATGATGTACCTGCGCAATTGCGCAATTCGCAGCCAGCAAGGGAAAAAAATGTTTAAAGCGCGGCTAAAAGCCACATTCCTTGCCACCCATGTAGCTGCTCCGCCTGTGTTTGTAGAGTTTTGACAGCTTCCCATGTAGTTGCTGAGCCACAGAAAAAAACTCAGTCTAGCTGCCCTGTACTTTTTAAATGCACACCTGGGGCTTGCAGTCTAGCTGCTAAGCATTAAGGAAAGTGCAACTTCATGTCACACTTTCCTGCCAATCTAAAAAGCCCCAATGTAACCTTGGTCTGGGGAATTTATTATTATTAGCCCAAATAGAATTGCAGTCTCTAGTCCTGTATAAGAATGTTGCCAAGGTCATATAGGTCAACAGAGAAAAGTTTATGAAAACTAACTAATATCATACACACATAAGACAAGCATACACTCACACAATCACTCAAGAACTCAGAAATATAGTAAGTTACCATTGACAGAGAACTAGAGGCTGATATTCACCTGTTTGGTGGGGCTCCCTGTCCAGACTGATGAAGACTCAGCAACATGGAGACATAGGAATAGAGGAATGGTTAAGAGTGTGGAACTATATCAGACTCAGACACACAAGGAGTGTGCCTGATTCTAACATAGAACACTAACAAAGAATTTGAGAGATCTTAAATAGGCAAAATCTTGTCACAGGCAGAGAGTTGTTCACCCTACTTCAAAGCAAAAGCAAATCTACATATCAAAGATTTCTTGATCTATATTGAGTCTCCAAGGTGAGAAAATGGTCATCCGATGGCCACAAAAATCTTGGGCCATAAATCTGTGCAAAAGGTGTGAATGACTCTTTCCTGTTTGCAACTCCTATCTTGGCTGCTTTGATCTATGTTACAATAGTGTACATGATGTCCATGTCTTGTCATCATGGAGAACTATATGTCATCTCCCATCAGGCCATTCTCCATAGGCTCATGAGGAAAGCCATTCACATTAGGGATTTTAAAGCTCCAGTGTTCGTAACACAGATAATCAATCAATATTCCATGGAGAGAGACTGCACTTTTAACATCAGGTAGTTTTAAAAATATGATGCAAGCTGAATGGCCTCTACTATATTCTCATTCTTCTTGATCTGTCTGTGGCCTTCGACACCGTGGACCACTGTCTCCTACTTGAGCTACTTTCTGACCTCGGGTTCTCCGACTCTGTTCTCAACTGGTTTAAATCTTACTTATCAGACAGATCTTTTGCAGTGGTCACGGGTGGTCAGACTTCCTCCTCTGTTCCTTTATCTGTTGGAGTTCCTTAGGGCTCTGTCCTGGGTCCCCTTCTGTTCTCTCTATACACACTGTCCCTCATCAGTTCTTTTGGTTTCTCCTATCATCTGTATGCCAATGACACTCAGCTGTATCTTTCCACCCCTGACCTTTCACAGGGGCTTGAACAGCAAGTTTCATCTTGTCTAGCTGCCATTTCTCAGTGGATGCGGCATCTGCGCTTAAAACTCAACATGTCTAAGACGTAGATTTTCATCTTCCCACCTAAGCCCACCCTTCAATACTCCTTCTCTGTTTCTGTTGACGGCACTTTTATTCAACCAGTTCAGCAAGCCCGCAGTCTCGGTTTCATCTTTGGTTCCTCTCTGTTGTTTATTCCCCAGATTCAGGCCACCGCCAAGGCCTGTAGATTCTCTCTCTACAACATTGCTAAAATCCGTCCATTCCTCTCAGCCTCCACTGCCGAGACTCTGGTTTATGCCCTATTGGTTTCACGACTAGATTATTGTAATCTTTTTCTGACAGGGCTTCCTCTCTCTCACCTCCATCCTTTAATCTCTGTCCAGAACTCAGCCGCACATATTATCACATCTGCTCGCCGCTTTGACCATGTTTCTCCTCTCTTATCCTCCTTTCATTGGCTCCCCTTCCCCTTCTGCATCCAGTACAAGCTTTTGCTGTTGACTTTCAAAGCCCTTCACGGATTGGCCCCTCCTTACTTGTCTGAACTTCTTTCTCCTTACATTCCTCCTCATAACCTCAATTCTGGTAGTCAAGGTCTCCTGTCCCAGCCAAGGATCTCCACTGCCCTGTCCTGGATTAGCCTCTTCTCACTTGCTGTCCCTCACTCCTGGAACCTTCTTCCCCCACATATACACCTCATCACCTCTATAACCAGATTCAAAATTAAGTTAAAGACTATATTGTTTAGGGAAGCATTCTCAGGATTGTGCCATCTGCCCCAGGTTGCCTCCTTTTAACTAGGTATTAAGAAGTCAAGCCCTCCCTCTAGTCAATCTGCCTTGGTCCAGGCCCCAGAGGGAAAGAAGAACCACAAGACCTCATCCCCTTCCCATGACCTTTCCCTTCTCCTTTTGTGTTGTCTCCTTTATACTGTAAGCCTGAGGGCAGGGGACCGTCTAAATATAAGATTCTATGTACAGCACTGTGTAAATTTACAGCACTATATAAAGGTTAATAATAATAATAATAATAATAATAATAATAAATGGAGAGTGACACATAAACAATTTACATGTAACCAACTTTGCTGAAAATAGAAGAAACATACCTAACAGAATAAAATTTCTGCAGTTTTTCAACAATACATTAAGCCAGCTTTCTATCCCCCTTCAAGATTACTTTCTCACTGCAATGACAGTTCAAGGAACCCACAGTTGGCCTTATAGATCAGCAGGGGAGGTAAGAGGTAGGAAAATCACTTGTCTTCAGCTTTTGGAACTTGACATAAAGCAAAAGTAATTGACCAGTGGAGACTTTTCGAAACCAATTAGTGGCTAGTAGAAGTGCCATTACAGCTAGAATGAATTTCAATGTGTTAATTACTACATGGAATCTATGTAAGTACAAGTAATTAAAAATTTTGTTGGCACAGGTCTCAATGCATTTTAATACATTTATTTATTCATTTGATTTAATCATCCACTGGAGATCAGAGCACTGGAGAAAACTACCAGTAGATGGAGAAATATTAACTTTTTTTGTTGTCAAGAATGTTTGGAGAGCTTCTTTTTGTGAAGGGTGCAGAAGAGAAATATATCAGCTTTCTCCTAGGAAGAAAGTGAAAATAATATGCCAGGAGCTTGAGTCTAAATGTTGGTAAGATTGTGGGTGCCAAAGAATCCAAAGGAAGCCTCGCTAAAGATAAGTATACAGCATTGCAGAGAAAGAAGCTATGAGGCCTTTCTTAGCAAAAACATAGAACATGACAAAATAGCAGACTTGAGGAGTTTCATATTATCAGTTGATATTGCATCATTTTGTAAAGTGCCTTCTGTGCTAGACAAAATATTGGCTATTTAGCCATTGTCCCATTTGGTACTTCCTCAAGTGCATTAAACATCAAGTTTTCAAGCAGAGTCCGGGTAGAGTAAAAAATAAAGATGGAGGATAAAGGGGAGGAAAGTAGAGGGGGAGGCAGGTCAACAGGTGTTCTAGTCTGGAAAGGCCTGCCAGAAGAGATCTGTTTTAAAAGCCTTCTTGAATGTTTCCAAGGTGGTAATCTGATGGATCTCATCCAGTAGGTCGTTCCAGAGTCTAGGAGCAGCTGATGAAAAGGATTGCTAGGTTACTGCTGAGAGTCTAGTTCTTTTAGGTTGTAGCAGATTCTTCCCAGCAGAATGGAGAGCGCTGGGTGGATTATACGGGAGAAGGCACTCCCACAAGAAGTCAGGACCCAAGCTATGTAGGACTTTAAAGATTAAAAGCAGCACTTTGTATCTTGCCCAGAAATGAATAGGCAGGCAGTGAAAGAATTTTAAAACTTGTGTGATATGAGAAGATCTAGGTGTCCCAGTAATCAACCTGACTGCCATATTCTGTACCAGTTGAAGTTTCTGAACTTGATAGAAGGGTAGCCCCATGGAGAGTGCATTACAGAAGTCAAACCAAGAGTTTACCAGCACATATACCACTGTTTCAATGTCACCTTGCTCCCGGAAGGGACACATCGTCATGGATGGATCATTTCCTGGTCAAGGTTGAACTGAAGGCCACTGTTCATTCCGTTGGGAGTGGACCACCCATTAGAATGGTCTACCCTTGAAGACTGGCAGTAGGATTCCAGAAAGCCTTAGAGGGTTTAATGGTTGGTAACGCTGGTGACTCTGTCGAAGCTTTGGTTGATACCTGGAATAATGATCACACCAAGGCTATTGACACAATCAATCCTTTCCATCCTGCTCCTAATTGAAAGTCCTGGTATACTAAAGAACTCAGGAATATGAAGTGAGCTGGACAATGACTAGAGTGTTACTAGGAGGAAACTTGACTCTTACATGACAAGATATGCCATTAGAAATTTCTTTGTTCTTATGGAGTGGCAATATGTGCAGTGAAGAAATCCCTCTGCTCTGCATGCATTGTGCCTGCAAATTCTCGTCCAGCAGAACTGTTTAGGGTAGTAAGGGATCTGACACAGATTCCATCAGCACAGAATCCATTACTTGACCAGACAACAGCCTGCTGTGACACATTTAACAACTATTTTGCAGATAAAATCTCTCATATAAGAGCCGACTTTGACGTTGGCGTTACAACAGAATCGACTGATGAGGTACCAGAAACTCCTTAGATGAGATTAAGTGATGAGGACTTTGAAAGAAATGTGAGAAACACATACTGTACCACAAGGGTCTTGCTGCCAATGCTCTGAGGTTTCTCTTTTACCTCAAGAAAAATTTCCTTGGTCCTGACACTTGCCACACTTTTACTCTTAATACATTTTCCCTTAAATGAATTACTGTTGAGGTTCCCAAGTGTTCTTCTCCTACATGTGTTTTATTATTGGTAGTGTGTTATCTGTGAAAATTATTGTTCTAAATTCACTCAGGCCACTTCTCGCATGGAAACAAGAATAAAAATAAACTTTATTCACAAGCAGATCTTAATATTGTATATTTACACAGATCATATGTTTACAGTATTTACAGCACTTGTTACAAATTATTTCTTATTCAGTTCTCTCACTGAATCTCTTTCAATTCTAAACTCTATAGTTTATATTATAACTAACCCTTTAACAGAAATATGAATTCTGCTAAGGTATGGCCTGAATCTCAGCTGACAATCCCTAGAACATAGGTATCAACTGCTATAAACTGACTTGTTAACTGATGCATTCAACTTTAAATTGATACACTACACTCCCTTCTCAACTGCTCCTTCTCTTGTATAGTCACTTCTCCAGCAGCCCCCACCTTTGCAGACAGCCTGAACCTGATAGGCTCTTGGAGAACTCCACTCTGCCAAGTGAGAGGCACAAGGAGGATGACAGTCACAATGATTGTCCTTCATTGTCTAATAATGTATTTTGTACAGGCTAATCTTATGTACATTCATTTAGAAATGCATCATTTGACTTAATCAAGGTTACTCCCAAAGGGTCTTAAGGCACCAGATCATGTCTGATCTTGGAAGTTAAGCAAGTTAATCCCTGGTTATTAGCTGGATGGGAAATGACCAAAAATACCAGATGCTGTGGGCTGTATTTCAAAGGAAGAAACATGAAAAACCACCTCAGTATTCCTTGCCTAAGAAAACCCTATGAAATTCATGGGATCACTATGAATCTCAAATCATGGGAAAGAGTCTAGGAGAGCAACTTTCAACAACATGTGGCTTCATTTTTGATGCAGCAATTTGCTTAGCTTGTTCTGCTTTTTACACATTCTCATCTTTATCTACTAAATTTACAGGAAGCTGGTCCTGTCCTTTGAGAACCTGACTTAAATTGTTGTGTTCTCCACCCCACCGTTCATTCTTGTAAAGTGGAGCTGTTATACATGATGTCTGTATTTACAATTCACATATTTATTTTGGAGCAATGCATTAGTGAAATGCATTTTTAAAAAAGAGAGAGACAGGAAAATCAAACTGCAAAATATAGTAATTTATCTAACAGTGGCTAAAATTAAGAAAACACGCAGGGGTAGTTGTGTTGACCATTTAGTAAATGCAAACAAAAATCCACCAAACAGTGATACCTTTATAGGCCAACTGAAATACACAATATACTTGTTGCAAGCTTTCGAAGCTCCAGTGACTTCTTCATCAGGCAAGATGTTACATACCAAACAGGAGAAAACGAGATGTTAGTAAGATGCCTGCATTTTATTGTTTCTGTCCTTAGTTAAGATGGTATTGGGAGGGTATCTTTAGCAGGCTGGCACCTCCTTCTCAGCCATGTGGCAATAGGGAGATTTTCAAAGTCCAAGAAATAAAAAGTCCATTTGCATATCAAGATGGACTCCACTTTTGCAATCCAATATGTCTCCATTCCTGTGAGACCAAATGTCTCTTTCTAGGCAGAGGACAGTGGATTCCTCAAGAATGTTTTTGCATCAGGAACATTTTGGTAGGTGTAGAGGTAAAACATGCCAATCCAGTCAAAATTTCAGGAGACAAAAATTGTTTTACCTTGGTTGAAGGTCCCAGTCCACTGGCTTATCATTAAGGACAGAAACAACAAAATGCTGGCAACTTACTAACATCTCTAATTTTTCTCCTGTTTGGTATGTAACATCTTGCCTGATGAAGAAGCCAGTGGAGCTGCAAAACCTTGCAACAAGTATATTGTGCATTTTGGTTGGCCAACAAAGGTATCACTGTTGGGTGAATTTTTGTTTGAAGTGGCTAGAATTATTCTAGCAATGTACTTCTTCTATAGGAGAAAATTCATCATGATTTGCAGAGTTTTGTTTGTTTGTTGTTGTTGTTTTGCCTGTTTCACACTGTATCTGTGGGACTTTGTCAATTGGATTTGGTGGGTCTTTAAATAGGTTGTCATTTGGCAGATAGTGGTGAGTGAATATAAGAGTCTGTTGTACACTTTGACAAGCTTTTTGTGAAGAACTGGGTTCTGGAAAAGCTTCTACAGGTCAAGGGATCTGGATGTTAGGAAGAAGCCTTCCCTTGGATTCGACTTGGGGGTTTGCTCTCTCTTACAAAGTTGTGGGATTTGGGGGTTGAGTGCCCTATGTTTGTTTTCCAAAATGGCTAGTTGTGGATACAATTCAAGAATTTGGATTGCCCTCGGGGTCTGGTGTTTTTCCCAATGTAAGGTTGAGGGGGTGGTCATAGGGTGATACCTGGCTTCAGCTGGTCCTGAATCAAGATGCTCCCCATTTTTGCCCTCTCCCAGATTTCATCTGTTAAATAAGTTCTTTAAGTCAAATAAATGATCCTTGTTTAACCCAATGTATGGTGTCTGGACTTGTTATTTCATGATTGGTCAACAAATATTAATTTACCTAACACTGGCTAAAATAATTCTAGCAACCTACTTCTTCTATAGGAGAAAATTAATCATGATCGGCAAAACACATAACATTTTCCTGAAGCCTCTAACATATCCTTCCCTAATCAGATACTATTAAGATTAATTTGGACTAAAGCTCTTATCAACCCAAGCCACAATGATCAATTGTCAGAAGTGATGGGAGGTGTTGTCCTAAACATTTGAAGGGATTCATGTTAGAAAAGGTGTTTCTACCACAAACCTCTTGTTTCAACAATCTGCTTAATAATACAAATTATCTTTATCCCCATCCAAGATCATGTTTTTCTTTAATGAAAAATATTCCTCCTAATAATTATGCATGTATCAAGAAGTATTGTTTCAAGATGATTTTACATTGTAATGCGCCTGAAAGTTGGCTGTCTCAACAGACCATTCTCCTAAATTTGTAAATTCTTAAACTCTTCCACCTCCAAACAATAATCATATCTTCTCATACCATAAATTCACAGTGGGATTAGACTATAACAGTATGTGAGACCTCTGCTGTTTTCTCCTTTCCACACTGTTTTTGTATACTTGGATTTCTTGATAGGGGTTCAGGACCCTCAAATGTAATTTGTCTATCCAGCATTGTTTGTTTGAGGTGATTCACCTACTTATACTCTACCCATTTTACTTTGTGTCTTAATTTCTGTGTTTACCTGCCTATCTGTCTGTTTTTTATCAGCCAGCAGTTTTCTTTCGGAATTAAACTCAGCCCTGAAGCATGAAATGTGTTGTTGATAGCAGCAATGCAATTTAGCACTTCGATGTATCTTCACAGTCTCTGTGGGAGAAGCTCATGTAAGGAGGGGGGAAAGAGCGCAGGTTGAGTAAAAGGATAACAACATATTGCACATGTAGCTTCAATGTCTTTACAGAAATCTTGTCCCTCCTTCACTTTAAGTTACTAGCTCGAAAAGTACTATTTCTGTGTTTATTTGGTGTTTTTAGGGTTGAGGCTTGAACAGTTTCATTTGTGTCTAATGTGCTGTTAACCTTGAGGCATGGACCGGAGAAAAAAGTTATCAGAATGCAGATGGAAACAGGCAGAAGGAATAAATTAAACATACCCTTCTAAATCCCAATTACATTTCAAAACACCTTCAAAGATTATAAAAGATGAGGAAGCAGAGGTAACTCTGTTAACAGTTTTTCTGTCAATTAAGTGCAATGATGAACAGGTTCAAAATTATGTCTCTGCTTCAGAACAGACTCTCTTCAGTGAGGTAAAGGGCTTTCATTGCCATAACACTTATGCTTTGGCTTGCCCTACCTGATGAAGGGAGGGAATGGAATAGTGTAGACATTGGACTTTTTCACATGGGAGGCAAGCATCATTAAATCGTGATTCAATCGTGCTAATAGTGTGATCAGGGGAAGATTATCACACCCCCTTGCGCTTCTCCCATTTGTGTCCTATATGTAAACAGTAATGAATGCATCATTGGGTAATAACAGAAACTCCTATTATTACCCAATGATGTGTCCATTACTGTTTTTGCATGGGACACAAATGGGAGAAGTGTAGGGGTGTGTGATAATCTCCTCCCCCCCCCCCATTAGCACAATTTAATGACATTGCTTCTCCGTGTGAAAGAGCCCCTTATCTTTAACTGTATTGTGATTTCACAAAGAGTGCAAAAGCCATTTTTATTTGACTTTTAAGGGACTCTTAGCTGGTTATTGATGGCCAATTACATCTCTTTAATAATCATTCCTACATTTATGGTTTATGAATTATATTTTCTTTAAATGAATGTCTCTGTGTTGCATACATAGTATTAATTATTAAACACTTTCGGTTAGGGGTGTGAAGAAATCTCATTAGTGCTGAGAATCTAGTTATGTTTGGCTTTTTTTGAATTGGAGAAACAGCTTCTCAGAAATTATTGAACTCCATCAAGAATTCTCACCTCCAGCACAAGAATTAAACATCAAATGGCCCATTTTAGATTGGCAAAAAGAGGTGTGTTGAAGGCTGCATGAAAGCCCAGCCTTTAGATGAGAAAAAGGGAAAGTGTGCCATGAAAACACTATTTTGGCATTTTAAGGGAGAAGAAGTGCTTTAAAAAGGAGCTGGCCCATTTTTCATTGGCAAAAAGAGGTGTGTTGATGGCTGCATGAAAGCCCAGCCTTTAGATGAGAAAAAGAGAAAGTGTGCCATGAAAACACTATTTTGGAGTTTTAAGGGAGAAGAAGTACCTTTAAAAAGTAGTTTGATTTCCCCACTACTTTTTTTAAAAGGGCGCAACATTGCTATTGCATCTAAAGGCTAAGGTGTAGTTGCACGGTTAAATGGGGCTCTGTCTCTTTAAAGCGCCCATTTAAAGGCAGCGATACAGGTGCGGATCATAATGGATTGTGGATTGGGAGCATGCGTGGCGTGGACTTCACTTCTAATTAAAATGCTCAATGCCCTGCAGGTGTAAAAGCTGAGGTTTATCCGCGAAGTTTTTTAAAGCTCCCAAATCCTAGCTCCACTCCTAATCCGAACCCTAGACATGCGCAGTAGGGACTCTGGGATGCCGTTACTGTTATTCTACTGTGGATAATATGTCAATTCATTCACAAAATAAAGGGGTTCATTCATGATGCACCAGTGCAACGGCACAGTTTAAAAAGGCGGAGGAAACGCAATGATAATTTGACGGATCCTCAGAAGTATACATTTGTCCTGCGCAACTGCGCAGGTTTGCTGGCTGCGAACTGCGCAATTGCGCAGTTCGCAGCCGGCAATGATAATTTGACTGTATGGTGTAACTGCGTTTGCGCAGTTCGCAAACCTGCGCAGTTGCGCAGCACAAATGTATACTTATGAGGATCCGTGAAATTATCATTGTGGCTCCTCTGCCTTTTTAAACTGTGCTGTTGCACTGGTGCATCATGAATGAACCCCTTTATTTTGTGAATGAATTGACATGTTATCCACAGTAGAATAACAGTAACGGCATCCCAGAGTCCCTACTGTGCATGTCTAGGGTTCAGATTAGGGGTGGAGCTAGGGTTTGGGAGCTTTAAAAAACTTCGCGGATAAACCCCAGCTTTTACACCTGCAGGGCATTGAGGAATTGCATAGTTCGCAGCCGGCAAGGAAAAAAAATTTAAAGGTTCACCGTGGCTAAAAGCCGCGTTCATTGCCGCCCATGTAGCTGCTCCACCTGTGTTTGTAGTGTTCTGACAGCTTCCCATGTAGCTGCTGAGCCACAGAAAAGACCTCAGATAAGTCGTTCCCACACCCCTCAGTCTAGCTGCCCTGTACTTTTTAAATGCACACCTGGGGCTTGCAGTCTAGCTGCTAAGCATTAAGGAAAGTGCAACTTCATGTCACACTTTCCTGCCAATCTAAAAAGCCCCAAATATGATTTGACATAATAGATGTAATTTACTGTAATAGCTTTTGCAATTTGTGCAAAATGCATTTTGCACAAAACGTCTGTTTCCAACCAAAACTTTTATTGGACTTTTCCCATTTTGAAACTTAGGACACAGGCAGAATAAGCACAAGCCATCCTAATCAATCATAAAACCTATGCAATATACTATTCTTACTAAAAAGCACCACTTATCATATTTTCCATTATTCTACATTTCACAGATGTGTGCAAAACCTGTGATATCCCCCTCAAAGTTTCTCCTACTTTTTATATGTCATAGCATTGGTGTATGTGTATTTGTATTTATCTACCAAAGATGTAGCAGTTCATGAATTTCATCTTTACATTTTTAAATAAAATGTTTAAGTAAAATATGAGTTTTAATAAAATATAATCACCCAAAATGCTCAAGTGTGATCTAAGAGTTTACATCTGCGACAAGGATTCACTAAAATTTTAATCTCAGAAAGTATTTGTCAGACTAGCCACACTCACATACATGTAGGCCACTAACAAGATGCCCCTTCAACTTCCTCTCCAGAAAAACAGGCTTGAATCCCAGTTCAGCCATTAAGTGGGTCTAGACTCTGGCTATTAGCATGGCCAATTGCATAAAGCTGGCATGACTGTCTGGGGAGGGGGGGAAATCCCAAAGATTGTAATAGAAACACAATAAGGAAAAGGCTAAAAAATAAATGATTGGATTGAGCTGTAGCTATGCAAGTCACTGTTTCAACCAGGCAGTTCAAAATAATACAGCCTGAGATGCTTTTTTCACGATGTGTATCTAGAGTGCATCTTATTTCAGTAATCTTTACCAGTGAAGCTTCATCACAACATTGTTTGGAGGAGCATCGTCAGAGACTGCATAGAAAAATCATGCATATGTGATACAAGTATCTCTAGGAGAAAACCTGTGGGGTCCAGAAACAATTGTACTCCTATGTTGATTTGTTACTAAGGCAAACTGTTTACATTTATTTTAATGTCTATCAGTTCTCTGTATCAATAATCTATGTATTAAATAAGAGCACATGTTTTCTATCCAGCTTTTATTTTTTTTAGGTATCCTCCTGCCTCACCCTAAAAAAAAGGCTGCTTTCTGGTATTTCGGACAGACAGAAACAGACAAACAGAAACAGAGACAGACTCCTTACTTCATAAGCTATTTTAAAAGGCACAATAGCTCATATCTTAACTGAACTATTTAATAAAGTAAAACTGTCCTCCTGTTTAATATTTAAACAGTAAAATATGAGGTCAATGTTACAGGTTCTCTTTAGTCTAAAGATGTAGTAGTTGTAAGGAAAAAAATATTCCAAAATATTCCAAAATCTAATATATCATCTGTCTAATTTCCTTCCATCACCTATTAAATGCTGAAAACAAATGTTCAGTGGTGCTCAACAGTGCTCCAAATCATTATTCCCTTTAGAATCAACCCTTTTCACTGTTTTGTTTTCACTTGCAAAGTGCATATATATTTCACGCAGCCTATATATGAAAGAAGAAGAGGAAACTCCTGATTTTTGTTGCCCTTATAGTTTAATAAAATACCATTTGTTTTCAATTCTGTATTACTTTGCTTTTAAAGACCCTGGGCTAACAGTGGCCATGGGGACCTATGAGTGAAACAACAGATGTGTACTGGAGTCGTAGCATTTCCAGCTCTCAATGTTCATGGCTGTTACCCCAAAAGTAATCTCTAAGCAGAATACTGGCAGCTGCTTATATCCACAAAGCACCATTTACTGGTTCACTTAATATTATGCAAACATTTAAACTTGTCAGTTTAAAAGTATTATGAAAAAAAAGATGCAAATGAGAGAAGAAGGCAAGAGCTGAGGGAGGGAGAGACCACAATATACTGAACTGACTCATTATCATAAGAGAGGCAGGTAGAACCAAGTCTGACTTCCAGAGGCTCACTCTTAATGATGATAAACATTATTCTGTTTCTCTGGATTGTTTACGTTTCTCCCCTCAAAAAACAATATAGAACTATATAGATCACATGGATATTGTATATATGAAGCTAGTGATATTGCTGCCTGTTAGTCCTAGAACTTTGCTACTTTGTGTCCAATTTAAAACATTTATTTTGACATCCTCTAGTTCTTGAGAGGTAGAGAGATTCCAGATGATTTCAGAAGATTTTCCTCTTTATTTTATGTCTGTGAGCACCTTTTTTTCAAAATGCAATTTTTTACATAGCCAAACTTTTTAAAGACAGTCTTGTTCCTGAAATTTGCTATTGCTGTTGTTGTTAACATTAGAATTTTTATTCCAAAGAGCAGAATTTTTAGTTTTTGTGGAGCTTTCGGGCTATGTGGCCATGTTCTAGAAGAGTTCCTTTCTGGCGTTTTGCCAGCATCTGTGGCTGGCATCTTCAGAGAATCTTCATTCCCTGAAGATGCCAGCCACAGATGCTGGCAAAATGTCAGAAAGGAACTCTTCTAGAACATGGCCACATAGCCCGAAAGCTCCACAAAAAAACTATGGATGCCAGCCATGAAAGCCTTCGACTCCACAGCAGAATTTTTAGTCTCTGTGTGTGAATGTCCTGCAGTAGCTTACAAAAGATAAGAAGTAAAAAAAGTCCTTGTTCTAAAGATTATAATTTAAAAGACATGCAAAAAGAAAGAGGCTTAGGAGAGTGGGAGGAAACAAACTTACACTTGGTCTCAGTTACATAGACCACAATCCTGTTGGGGGTTTATGTCTTCATAAGATGACTCACATCTTCAGGAACTAAAATTGGGCATTCATAATGCCCATATCCAGTAAATGTTTCTTTTGTTTCTATGTAGGGGAAACATCAAAGTGACTGTTGCATCAGGAAACTGACTGGGAATGCCAATGTTCATTGGGACATTCTTACCAGTGTCCCATTACACATCTTTTTAGTTCACTGGCAAGGTTTCTCAGCACCTCTGCTACATAGTTAAGCATGCATAATTATGGAACATATACCATTAGAAAAGCTGGCCAAAGTTATAAGGCAAAGACAAAGGGGCAGTACAGATGGGAGGCTAGAAGCTATCCCTTCCTGCCCCAGGTCAGTGCCGCAGCAGCCGCACATTGCAGCACTGGCCTGCTCCCTAAAAGAAACTGCTGTGAGCAGCTTCCTGCAAGGGCCATCATAGGTGCACTCAGACACCATGATGATACCCCTTCCGGCTAGAGACATTTGAGCACTGTGCAGCATGGACATCATCATGGCATGTGCCATGTGGACGAGCGTGTGCCATGATGGTGGCGGGGTGGCAGAACTAGGGCTCTGAGCATGTGAATGTTTCACCCTAGTTCAGACCTAGTACACAGTCAGGTCTGGTCTGTACTGCCTCAAAGTTACAGACAAAGTTATTCTTCTTGTCAGTGTCCTTTTCTAAGCAATGTGTGAGACCAAGCTGGTTTCCTGCATTGTATTGATATTCATAGAATCACAGAATAACAGATTTGGAAGATAACTCAACAACCATCCAACTCCCTGCCATGTAGGTAGACATAATCAAAGCACTCCTGACAGGTGGCCATCCAGCCTCTATTTAAAAAGATCCATAGGAGGAGACTCCATCACACTCCAAAGTAGCATATTCTATTGTTTTACTATCAGGAAGTTCTTTCTATTGTTTAGGTGGAATCTCTTTTCCGGCTGTTTGAACCAATTGTTTCATGCCCTAGCAACAGTACTAGCACTAGCAAGTACATTTCTAAAACACTTATCAGTGCACTTAAGCATTCCCTAAGCTGTTTACAATATGTAAGTTAATTGCCCCCAACAAGCTAAGTACTCATTTTAGCGACCTATGGAAGGATGCAAGGCTGAGTGGAACCTGGGCTTGAACCCACAACCTTTTGGCTGTGAGTGGGATGCAGTACTGGAATTTAACATCTTTCCACCAGGACTTCGTTCATTTCCTAGTTTCTGAAGCAGAAGAAAACAAGCTTCTCCATCTTCAACATGATACATAGCTAGGTCCCTAAGCCACTCCTCATAGGAAAATGGCTTCCAGACCTTTTACCATTTTGGTTGTCTTCCTCTGTACATGTTCCAGTTTGTCAATATCCCTCTTGAGTTGTGGTGGCTAGATCTAGACACTATATTCTAGGTGACATCTGACCAAAGCGAAATACAATAGTACTATTATTTACCTTGATCTAGACACTATACTGTCATGCTCAACCAGGCTGAAGACTCAGAGGCTGAGGAGACTGACCTACAGTCCCAGTTTGAGGTTGAACCTGAAGTAGAGCTGGGCCCTAGCTCTGCTATGCCAACTCCAGCAGAGTCTGTTCTGAGTCTGGAAGCTCTGTGGCCCAGCCTCCAGGCAGCAGAGACTCCAGGCAAGGAAGACATGGAAGAGTAGGATACTGAGATACCTACCTTAGCCAGCAAATGTCTGAAAGGGCATGCCTCCATTGGTCACAGAGCCTTTATGAGAAACGATCAGAAATCAGGAAGCACCTATGTTCATGAACTGGGAAATATAAACAGGTGCAGGACTCTGAGCTCCTTTGTCATCTGAGTTTCCTGGTGAAAACACATTTCTTTGACTGTCTTTGTCTTCCTGGCTTGAAACCTTGACTCTTGGACTGCTGTCTGATCTAGACTCCCTGGAACTGTTGACTTTCAGACTGCCTTGCTAAACCTGTCTTGCCGGAACCCTTAACCCTTGGACTACCTGACCTGTCTCGATTAGATGCTACTCGGTCCTTTGAAACTGTGCTTGGTTTCTCTTATTTGCAAAGACATTTTGTTTTGTTATAAATCTCTGCCAGGCAATGTGAACCATTATTAGTAATCATGGCAGCTTTCCTGGACAGAATAATCTCTGACCTTCATTAAGCTGATAACATTCGTTATGGTGGAGTCAGCTTTGGTTCAGGAGCTCCTGAAGCAGAATCAACAATTTTCAATTCAGCTGGCTCAATTACCCCAAAATTTGCTGTTGCCACAGGCCCAAGTTAACCCTCTGGCTCCCACCCCTCGGATAAAATGCCTAGTGGCCCTGCCAGAGAAATTTACTGGGGAAAAGACTATGCTGGACAATTTTCTGGCAAACTGTAAGTTGCATTTTAAAATAAGAAATACAGAATTCCCCACAGACACACACAAGGTAGACTTTATTTTCAGTTTGTTGTCTGGGCCTGCAAGCAAATGGGGTACTCCTTACCTAAATGAGGCTAGCCCTCTCCTCAACAGCTTGCAGGACTTCACTGAAGAGATGAAGGCTACCTGGGAAGACCCTGTGAAGACAGAAACTGCAGAGAGCCAAATTAGAACTCTCCAACAGGGCAAAAGATCTGTGGCTGAATATTCCACTGCCTTTCACTTAATAGCCCAAAGTGCTTTGCAGGCACAATTTTATTGGGGTTTGGCTGACCCCACTTTAGATGAGCTGGCTCACTCAGAGCCTCCGGATACTTTGGCTGCCCTGATTACATGGGTTACCCGCTTAGACTGCCACCTCTCAGCTTGCAGGCAGGCCCAACAGAATGCCCTCTGTTTCCTGTGCCACTGATTCCTGCAGCTCTACCTAAGGCTGCTTCTCCCAGGGCTGCAGAGGAATCGATGCAGCTGGGAGGAAATTGGCTATGGCTCACCTTGGCCAAAAAGGAACAGAAGAGGAGGGAGTGCCTCTGCCTGTACTGTGGATTTTCAGAACATTTTGACAGAGATTGCCCTGCCAAGGGATGATGGGCCATGCTGCACAGAAACAGACCATCCCAGGTGTAGAGTGGGTTCACCACATGGGAAGAGCCCTGGTGGCACAGTGGTTAAATGCCTGTACTACAGCCATTCACTCACCACTATAAGGTTGCGAGTTCAATACCAGTAAAAGGGCTCAAGCTTGACTCAGGCTTGCATTCTTCCAAGGATGCTAAAATGAGTACCCAGATTGTTGGGGGCAATTAGCTTGCACTTTATAAACTGTTTAAGGAGTGCTTCAGTGCACTGATAAGCAGTATAGAAATATACTTGCTATTGCTATTGCTGGAAACATCTCTTGAAACTGCTTTCCCCCCAGTTCCACCTGCAGCAAGGACCCTTTGTTGGTGGCTGACAATCTCAGGCTCCCTACCCTGGAGCTCATCCCCCTAGGAGCCATGATAGACTCGGGAGCCTCCAACAATTTCATGGATTTAGGTTTTGCTACCCACCACCAGATCCCTATGGAGGTTCTAGCTGAGCCAAGGCCTGTGGAGACCATTGACGGTTGGCTCCTGAGGTCTGGTCTGGTGATGCATCAGACCCCTGTGCTCTACCTGGAGATCCAGGGCCATGTCAAGGAGATCCAGTTTCTCCTGGCTGATGTACCTCACTTCCCCTGGTCCTGGGAATGCCCTGGCTCTCCCAGCCTAACTTACACATGTCGTGGGCACATTGGGAAGTCCTGTTCACCTCTGAGTTTTGCCAAGAGCACTGTTGGCCAGAATGGATAGGATAGTGCAGATGTGGCAGCAGATTGCTCAGTTACACTGCCTGAGAAATATCAGGACTTCGCCAATGTCTTCAATAAGAAGGGAGAGGATTAGCTACCACCACACAGACCTCATGACTGTGCTATTGACCTGGTGCCAGGGGCCTCTATTCTGGCAGGATGCCTTTACTCCCTCTCAGAGCCTGAGCTGGTGGCTCTGAGGGACTTTGTGGAGAAGAATCTGTAGAAGGGGTTCATCCATCCCTCTAAGTCCCCTGCAGGCACACATGTTCTTTTTGTGAGCAAAAAGTGTGGGGATTTACACCTCTGCAATATTAACAGGGATTCAACTGGATCACTATCAGGAGCAGATGTCCATTGCCATTGATTCTGGAGTTGTTGGAGCAGCTCCAACATGCCAAGGTCTTCACCAAACTGGACCTCAGGGGGACCTACAACTTGGTGAGGATCTGGACTGAGGACGAATAGAAGATGGCATGGTATGGGCATTAGGAATACAAGGTGATGCCCTTTGAATTGTGTAATGCCCTAGCTGTCAACATGTTCAGAGACTATTTGAGCCATTTTATGATCATTTATTTGGACAAATTTTTGATTTACTCCCCCAGCCAGGCTGCCGATGATGAACACACCCATGCTGTTCTTCAGAGACTTTGGGAGCATCGGCTCTATGCCAAGTGGGAGAACTGCACTTTTGTCCTCCAAGAGGTGGACTTCTTGGACTACCAGGTCTCCGTCCAGGGTGTGTCCATGGACACCTCCAAGGTGGAGTTGGTGGTGTCATAGCAACCCCTCCACAGCACTAAGGATGTCCAGAGGTTCCTAGGATTCACAAACTTTTATAGGAAGTTCATCTTGGAATACGCCACCCTAGCGGGCCCCATTTCGCAACTGCTCCAAGGGAAGGCCCGCTTCCAGTGGATGGCTGTAGCATAGAAGTCATTTGAGATCCTGAAGGAGCAGTTCATGTCAGCCCTGATCCTGCAGCATCCGGACCCACATGCTCCCCTTTGTCATGGAAGCAGATGCCTCAGATGTAGCTATAGGGATTGTGCTGCTTCAGCCAATGGGGGCCAAGGGGCACTTGCTGCCATGTGCCTTTTACTCCTGACAGCTGTCTTCTCCAGAACGCAACAACACAATCTGGGAGAAGTAGGTATTGGCTATTAAGGCAGTCTTTGAAATGTGGCAACATCTGCTGGATGGGGTAGCTTATCCAGTCCAGGTCCACACAGACCACAGGAACTTAGAGCACCTGCAGATGGCATGGAAGCTCTCTCAGAGGCAGAAGTGGTGGTCCATGTTTTTCACCCACTTCCATTTCCAGCTCTGGTATGTCCCTCAGGTTCAGAATTGGCAGACCAATGCTCTCTCCTGGATGCCGTATTATGCCACAGACCTGGAGGGGGAGATTTGGTCCACCATTCTACTCCCAGAGCATTTTGCCATGGCCCTGAGGGATGCCACACTGTTGGACCAGATCCATGACCTCCATTATAAGCAGTCTTGAAAGATTTCCCGGGCATATACTCCTATTATTGCAGACTAGAATTGTATTGCCTTTTAAGCTTCCACATCACACTTTTGACTCATGTTCAGTTTGTGCTCTACTACGACTCCTAGATCTCTATTACATGTGCTTTTGTCAAGCCAGGTGTCTTCCATCCTTGCTCTGTGCATGTTCCTGGGAGACAGGGACTACCACTTCCAGTCACCCTTCATTCCCTGATGAATTAATTTAAATGAAAGAGCTGTGGCATTTTAAAGGCAGTCAAGAGAATGTAATAGGATTCTTGTGACTTTTGAGGGATTAGATAGATAATGAATAAAGCAGCTGTCTGATCATGCCCAGTATCAACCAGCCATGGAGGGCCCCACATGGTTCTCCACACCTTATCTAAATGTACAGTTACATAAACATCAATGAACATAATTTCATGAGGATTCCCAATCAATACATGGGAAATTAGGTGTGTACAGCATCATGGGGGGGGGGGGAGGAAACCAGCTTTTTTGGGGGGGGGGGATTACCAAAGAAAGGAGGGGAAAAAGAAAACCAGCATCATCATATATAGCACTTACAAGCCTCTGAGAAATGAAGCAGTCAAGAGTTCAAGGAGACATTAAGTTAAATGCTTTATGAGTGAAAATTACTTTCTTTTTTCAAAATATGTTTCTAAAAATACCTTTATGGAAAAAGGCCTTCTTGCTGATATGTTCTGTGTGCTTCCATGTGCGTATTAAATGAAATGCAAGGTTGAAAACAATGATTTGCACTATACTTATTGGAAAAGTTGTTTGGTGAACAGGATATTAATTACTTCATTTTGAATGTTTCCAAATATTTCAGAATAGATACTATGTTTCTGTTTCTTAACATTATGCACTCTGGCAAGATAAACATTTTCAAGGCCTAAGTGTAGTCCTCTGTCTTGTGGATTAAATGTTCATTATGTTCATTGCTGAGTTAATTCTTCTCCAACAGATGCCATAACAAATTGCTATTGAAACCCTATCTTTTCAATGGTTTGTTAGCAGAGACTAATTGCTACAACTCTTTCCCACATATGATTTTCTTGGTGGAACAGAGCATCTTTTCAGCTTGATGTGCAATTAATTCCTCATTCTTGTTTACATTCCTCATCCAAGCTAGTCATTGTAGCCTTTATTACTTAGCCTGCAACAAGTAACAAGTCTTTCACTCACAATGCAATCATTTGCATGTTTATTTAATAGCAAGTCCTGATTTCCTTCCAAGACAGTGAAGATGGAATTACAGCCTCAGTCTCTCACTTTAAACAATAATGTTGATGCTAGTCTTAAAAAATCCACAAAATCTCCTAGAAATTCTGAATTGTGTTTAATTTTTTGCTGTAGTGTGATGGATTACAACCAAAGCAATACCTATGATACTGTTTCTAATACCAAGTGATGGTCTGCTTTTTGACCAAGAGCTTGGAGAATTGCACTTTATGACAAATTGCATAATATGAGAATTGCACTTTATGCCACATATGATGTGATTCTGGTTTCCTAGAAAGGATGAGCAGAAATGGAAGCTCCTTCTCCATAGTTGTACAATTGACTTATCATTACTTATATACTAGGTTACATGTGGCCTGTAGTTCAAATCAGTTCTTTGTCACCCATATCTCTGTCTTTTGCTCACACACACACACACACACACACAAACAGAATTGCAAAAAAATTTAAAAAATAAAGCAATGCCCAGTAAAATAGCAAGTGAAATTAAA
Source organism: Urosaurus nigricauda (assembly GCA_034509955.1). NCBI lineage: Eukaryota > Metazoa > Chordata > Lepidosauria > Squamata > Phrynosomatidae > Urosaurus > Urosaurus nigricauda. Next base: position 135,834,563 of record JAOEGL010000003.1, read on the forward strand.
TGTAAACAAATAAAAAAATAAGTGGCCCCCAGCTCTGGGTTGGAAACTCCAGTTTCCAGTTTAATAGAAACAGAGTGGGTGAACAATGAGATTTTGTTAAGGAATCAGACCATCCATCTATATATTTTCTATTGTACATGAATGGAACTAATGGTCACTAACTTCTGAGAACTGTTGTTTTGTGGATTAATGTGAATGAAAGAGATTTAATACAGCAAACTTGCTATTAACTATGGCCTATTAGTGTGTGTATCACAGCATATACCATTGTGTCTAAGAAGTCTCTTCCCAATATTGGTGAAAACTGGAACGTATTTCTTAATATAGCTGTTCCTCTGAGAAATATTTTAATGTGAATTTAATTAAATCAGTAATCTCTATTCTGACTTCCTACTTAGCAGAAGTAAGGAAAGAAAAATGTTTTATTAAGTTGTAAACATTTTCAACCCTCCTATTTCACCCCCAAGGTAAAGAGACTATATAGATAAAAATGGCCTAATACAGGTTTCCTTAATTCCAGACTTGAGTGTTCCATAGGTTATGTTCCACTAGACGAACAATATGGTCTTATACCTAGCTACTCAGAAGTATTTCCTATTCAGTTAATTTTTATTATTATTATTTATAGCATTTACACCTTTTGCTTTAGCTTTACAGGCTCTCAAAGTGAGTTACATATCATTTTTAAAATAATAAAAAAAAAAGAACAAGGGTTCAACAGGACTTCTACACATTGTACAAGACTGCTGCCTAAAGTCTCTTTTTTTCCAACTTGTGATGTGTGCAAGTGTGTGTAAATGTCATTTCCATTATTTGTTTTCCTTGTTCTTTCAATTTGACACTTCATCTGTCATCTAGCCTCATTAAACTTAGGATCTTTCTTTCGATTGCGAGAAAAGAGAAGGTCAATTGCAACCAGTGACTAATAGTCACGTAGTCTTGATCTTCATTTCCTCTTTGGATATTCTTGCTGATATATACACATAATTTAGGTTACAGAGATCAAGCTGGTGGATAAACATTGTTAGTACTGCTCCCCACATACGCTATGCTTATAAACCTTTGGCTTTTCAAAATGGAGAATGATGAATTACTATCAACTCAGGAGGGCAACACTTTGATGTGTCCTCCTGTTCGCTGGAAGCTGGGCTGATACCACCTGAACTCATTTCTCTCAGGATTTTGTACAAGCATAAAAAATGGTTCTGTTTTGGACTTAGTAGGCCTCAGAAATGAAAATGTCAGTATACCGAGGACAACACATCAATCTAATTTGCTACAGGGCCTCCCAATCATATACTTGTCTAAGCAAAAACCTCTGAAAAGCATAAGACGCAGAAATAGCCACTTCCCAGTGCTGAAGTGAAGTTTTCCTAAAACATCATTATTTAATCTTTCCCAAACAAATTTGAATGCAACTAACTATGCTACTATAACATTAGCTAGGAGTATACAATATCAAAACGGAGCCCAAATTAGGAATCAAATTTCAAGTTGATAGGGATAAATGAGTATGAAAAGTGGCATGTAAATAGTGATCAATATGTGTAAACATCTGTACTTGAGAGCACATAAAAAGAATTTGAGCTGTTGAAGTTCCTCCCTATGTGAATGTGAAGTAATAATTGAGCAGAAACAAGTCTCATTTCATCAGGAAGGATTTTAGATTTACCAGTGATTGTGTTTATAATCACCTAACCTAATTTATTTATTTATTTGATTTATTTTCTCTTAGACTGTTTGAGAATCCATAAACTGCTTTAGGATTGTTTCTCTACAATGTGAAGAAAGAATGCAATGATATACCTGGAGAAAGGAGGAGATTGTCCACATCAGTCCCTGATTTCACTAAAGACCAGAGAGAGAAAGAGAAAGAAAGATAATAGTTTGGGTACAAGGAAAATAAAGAGTAAGCATGGGTTAAATGCAACAGTTTGTACCTAATCCTAATTCAGATAATTATTTGGACAGTGTTGAAAATTTGCATTAAACAGGAATGGAATATCTGTCCTTCCATTCCACTGATAAATTAAGGCAATTTTAGATTCTGAATTTAATGGCTTAGAATGAGAACTTTTATTGGGGTGAGGCTTTTTAGCAGTATTTGATCATTCTGCTTTTTGTGGTGAATGTGGTCCTGGACTTCTAACCTTGACTCAATTTCTGTAGACATGCACATTTGATATAGATGGCACATATAAAGTCATGCATGTGTGATGCCCAGATTAATGTGTTTTCTATTTGAAAAGGGGAAAGGATTTCACAGGAACCATGTCAAATTATTATTATTATTATTATTATTATTATTATTATTATTATTATCCCTGCCTCTCAAATTGGATCAAGTGGCTTACAACATTAAAACAGCATTAAAATACATTAAAATACAAATTGATAATTAATATAATAAAGCCCTATTACTCAAAGACCCACCCACCCTCAAATTTAAAATGACAATTCAAGACAAATGCCAATAACCAAAATCAAGCAGATGGGCAGTTCATGGAGCAGTCAAGTTAATCTGGAAAGGCCTTCTGGAAGAGATCTGTCTTTCCTGCCTTTTTGAGGCAGTCAAGGTTGGTAATATTCTGGATCTCCTCCAGCAGGTTGTTCCATAGTTTAGGGGCAACAGAAGAAAAGGTCCTTTGAGAAACTATAGTAAGTCTAGTTTTTATTGAGGTTACCAGTGTGTGTACTACAGTTTTTAGGTCCCCAGGTCCAGGAAGGTGCTCAGTTGGCATATCAGCTGAAGCTAGTAACTGGCATTCCTGGCCATTGTATCTATCTGAGCTGACATCTGAAATGATGACTCCAGGACCACCCCCACACTGTGAACACAATCCTTTAGGGGAAGTGTGACCCCATCCAGGACTGGTTGATCTTGTCTGGATTCAGTTTCAGTCTGTTTTTCCTCATCCAGTTCATTACCGCCTCAAGGCATTTATTCAGAGGAGAGATGCCATCCTTAGTTAATGTTGTAGCTCGGGACATGGAGCGAAATATCTGGGTGTCATCAGCGAATTGATAGCAGCCTGCTCCATACCTTATGACAATTTCTCCCAAGGGTTTCATGTAAATATTAAATAGCATTGGAGACAAGATGGTGCCCTTCTTTTAGCGGAACAGTTGTCTCCAAGCATCACCATCTGGAATGAGATAGGATCGGAACCACTGCAATGCAGTGCCTCTAACTCCCAATTCTCCCAAGCATTCCAAAAGGATATCATGGTCAATGGTATCAAAAGCCGCTGAGAGATCTAAAAGCACCAAGAGGGTCACACTTCCCCTACCAATGCTTAAGGGTACATCATCCACTAAGGTGACTGTAGCAGTCTCAACTCCGTATCTTTCCCTGAAGTGGTTTGAAATGGATCAAGATAATCTGTTTCATCCAAAACTGCCTGGAGTTGGAGAGCTTACAACATGTCCTCTCAATGATGGGGGAATGGGATGACATAGGCCTTTATCATTTCTATTGAACTTAGCATTGTATAGCATTTTCAGTGTGCGGTGCACTTAAACATATTATCCCAACATATTTCCCTATATTTCATGAGTGCTATGAATATTTTACACAAATAATTTCCAGTATTCCATGAGTACTATCTAGGTATTCTTATAACAGTGTTGTTGTTTTTTGTTTTAATATGGCATGTATGAAGCTGAAGATGATAGAAGTGTAGTTAGTTAATGACACAGACAAGAGTTTAACACAGTCCTTTCAGCATTTCATTACTGCTCTTATTGTTTTTGTTTTTATAAAGCCCCCCCCACCCCCGCTGCAAGATCTGTTGCATTTGAGAGGAGGCACAAGCCTTTTTAAAATAACAAGCATCATGAGTTCTTCTTATCAGTTTGTCTTGTTGACTTCAGCAAAACAAATTATGACATGACTTGAAAGACATGGGACATAATTTGCAACACAACTCTCAATTATATGCTCAAATATGTTGTTTGTTTTTTTAAAAAAATTGTTGTTACCAATCACATACCTTTGGGCATTTCTTCTTGGAAAATTAGAACAAACACTTATTTGTATTCCTTTTACGGTATTTTTGTATGCATCAGTGAACACATGAGCCTGATTATTTTCATTCTTGCTGATGAGATAGGAGATCCAGAAATCAGTTACATGTTCATGAACGGTTTTTCTTTAATGGTATGACAGTATAAATGCAAATGGGTGGGCTTAATTAGTTTGTAGATCAGAATAACAGTATTCCTTAAGAATAAATGATAACCAAATGTGGTTTTTTTATTCAAGTTTTCACTAATAAAGGAGAAAAAAAGCAAATGCAAAGTGAAATAATAAATAAATAAATAAATCAGTTAGTAAACATAAACATAAACAGTAAGTAAACATAAACTCTCTCTCTCTCTCTCTCTCTCTCTCTCTCTGTGTGTGTGTGTGTGTGTGTGTGTTGTGTGATTTTTGTGTAAAATCAGTACATCACACTGGTTGACATTAATTTTTAATATGTGTTAGGGATAAATTAATCTTCTCCAGCATTCAAATTTTGTGACTGTTGATAAAGTCTCTTCAGGAAAAACAAACAAACAAACAACTACTATATATCAATACTGTTATTTTCTCTTTGTACACATGTTCCAACTGTGGAGCTCTAGATACATATTTATGCACAGTAAAGAACTAAGCTGCCGAGTCTCTTCCAAACTCCAGGGATGATCCTACTTTGGGGTAGAGCAAGCCTCAGAATGTGTAATGTCATGAAATAGCACCAGTTTCTTACTACTTTATTTTACTGTTGTTTTGTTTTTTTTACTACCAGGTATGGGGAAGACTAGGAGCAGGAAGGGCAACTATGAAAGAGCTAGACAAGATCCTGAAGTGTAAAGATATATCATTGAATACTAAAGATGAGACATCTCTAAGCCTCCACTATCTTTTACTGCTCGACTTATGGTTTGTAGATTCAGACCTGTGGCTTCCCTGATTGAGCCTATTCATTGGTCTTCCTCTCTTTCTATTTCCCTCTACCTTTTATAGCATAATTGTCTTTTCTAATGGCCATGCCTTCTCATGATATGGCCAAATATAACTGCCTCATTTTAATCATCTTGGCTTACAGGAAGAGTTCAGGCTTGATCTGCTCAAGAACCCATTTTTTGACTTTTTGACTGCCCACAATATTCTCAGCACTCTTCTCTACCACCACAGCTGAAACAAGATGATTTTTTTAATCCACTTTTTTCATTGTCCACTTCTCACATCCATATATGGTGATGGGGAATACAATGGATCAGATGATCTTAACTTTAGTGCTCAGTTGCAGATCCCCTGTGGCCATTATTTTTCTTTTCTTCATGTCCAGCAGTAATCCATCTTTTTCACTTTAATCTTGAACCTTATTAATTGTTCCATTTCTATGATGTACTAGTACTATGTACTCTGTTCTAGTACTATGGTGTCATCCACATCTCTTAGATTGTTGGTATTCCTTCCTCTTTTTTCCACCTTCTTAGTCCAGGCCTTGTCTTTGTATGATATTCTCTGCTTACAAATTGAACAGGTAGGGGTTATAGAATGCAGCCTTGCCTGACCCCCTTGATAATTTGGAACCATTCTGTTTATCCATATAAGAAGCATACAACCAAGAATAGTCTTTGAAAAGTATGCAGTTTTTAAAGAATTTTTAAAATTAGTTGTTACTTCTTCCAAGAACAAAACTAGGAAAGAATAGCATCCCTAGTAAACAATTTACTTTTGTTGGTTGGCCTGTATAATTAGATGATGGGGATGAAGATTTTGAATATCTGATTTGCAACACTTTATATTTTGCCTAGTCCCTCAGGTTCTCAGATTAGCTTAGAATAATGCTGACAATTGAGATGCTAGAACCACAACCTAGGCAAGGCATACTAACTTGGGGTGTGAACACTGGACAAAATACAATCACTAGTCCCAACTATGATAATCTCACTGATTCAACTGCTGAATGAGTCAACATCCTATTAGTTCACTTAGTCTATTCTATATTTATTTATTTATTTATTTTGTTTTCACTTTCTCGCCACATTTCTCTCAAAAGGGGACCCAAAGTAGCTTACAAGACACTTGGAATCAGTCACTGTATTTACTAGATACAGTCATGTAAATAGTTTTTTTGTGGAGCTTTCGGGCTATGTAGCCATGTTCTGGAAGAGTTCCTTTCTGACGTTTCGCTAGCATCTGTGGCTGGCATCTTCAGAGAAATCCTTATAGGGGGATTCAGACATTCATTTGCAGTAGGTTGGCCTGATTCTTATCTGTTGGCATACCATTTGCATCCACTGTGAGAAGGATAGCTAAACTGGGGTTGTTTAAATCCCTCAGTCTCCAACATTTTCCTCTCACAGTGAAATATACAGATTTTTTTACACTTTTTTTCTGAGTCTAGAAGCATTGGGGCTGTACAAGAAAACAGACAAAATAATCTACAAATGCTAACTCAGAGTTAAACTTACTCACAGTAGAGGAGCTACACCTACAGAATCCTGTAGTCATTACTTAATCTTCCCTCCAGTTAACACGGGGACCATACTTGGCTCTCCTGCTCTCCTCTTTGTCCTCTTTATTCCTATTAGAATAAAAGGAATATCCTTGTGAACAGGGAAAGTTGGGACAAAGTTGACATTAGCTCCATTTAGGCATTCAAAATCTACTTAAAATAAAAGTGAGAGTAATGAAACAATCTACCCATTCATCTTCACACATTCTCCATATGAGGATGGTGACAAGTGGACAAGAAGTGTCTTCATTAATTCTGGAAGTTCTCCAGGCAATGCTGGACATGTGTTTTCTTGGCCTCTACATGTAAGAAGACTCTCCTTCTCAGACTGTCAAGAACAAAGAACTCATGGAGAACACAGTAGGGGCCACAACTTCCCTTGCCTTTAAGTAGATTCTGAGTGCTTGAACAGCAACTTTAACATCAACACAATACATTTTAAAATAAAATTATGCACTCTCTTTGTAATATGGGGCTTTTAAAATTATTACATGTAGGTACAACAGTTAATATGTGTGGGTCTGATATGATCCCATATGCAGAGATTCAGGCAGTCTTGGTATTTTCATAAATGCACACACAGTATTATACCACATCTTAACTATTATATCACATCTTAGCTGCTGCATCAATTCAAGGTGCCAATCATTACGAAGGAGGATACATTCTACCATGTTGCGATCACTCAGGTTCCCAGTATCTTTGTTGTGCAGTGTTTTATTTTCACCCATTCTCCTTAATTAGAAACTGTCTCTAATGTCCTTTTAATGCAATCTTCACTTTATTTAAAGAAATTAAATACAATAAAGAACAGTACAGAACAATAAAACCATTTACTGCAGGAGAATGCATAAAGTGGCAGAGGCTGGGGGGGGGGTTTCATATTTTTTAATGATCTTTAGTGTAGGAGGTTATCATTTTACAGGATTATGCTTACCGAGTGGGGATAAATTAAAAATTTAATTTCCCTCCATATTCAATCTATTTTAGAATTTAAACTCCCAAATGTACCTCATGTTACCCTGTTGTTTGCTGATGAAGTACTAAACACCATACAAAATTATATGGCAAATCGGATGAGAAAGAGGGAAAGAGAGAAAAAGAATGAAATTGTTCAGGTTCTTCATAATGTAAATATAAGACCGCTCCACTGTTATAATTAAAAGAGCCATCCAAATATTTAATACCCCAAAGGGAACCCCCAGAAGAAGAAATCCAGAGTGAATCTCTCTATTTGGAATGAAAGTACAGCAGGTAATTATGTAGCCAGTCTCTGAAGCTGAGATTACTTAATGCACTGGATGCTTGAATTAGTACTAGATAAAAGACTTTGGATGCTGTCCAAGTCAGCAGCACAAAGGAACTGTATGGAAAAATTTATCTCTGATGACCTAAATAAGCTAACAAACAAGCTCATGTAGCATAATAAAATAGAGAAATTCAACAAGGTTTGAAACTTTCCTGCCAAAAAAGAGAGGAAAGCACACTATGCACCTATAGTTATTAAAAAAGTCAATGTCGGGAAGCATTCAAGACAATAAATAAAGTTACCTGCATGTAGAAACAGGCATATAGCATTCAGATGGGGGGGGGGGAGGGAGACAGATTGCAACAAACATTCAAATGGGCATCCAAATATCTGTTCAAATGACTGTTCACTCTACTAGTATTCTAGTAGGTATCTATGGAGTTTACTGCACTACACTCTTATAGTGCTGCTATTCCCCTTTAACTGCTCTGGCTGGCTCCATGTATATTACCAGCTGATGAATTCATGACAAAGGCTGAAGAGGCCTGTACTGATACAAATGAATAGTAGTGTTTTGGGGAAAAAAATTTAGATCCTAACTAGTAATGGTTGTTTTCACAAAATATAAAGACCAAGAAATAAAGATGGATGGAGTGACAGACAGATGGGCAGAAGGAAGGAAGGAAAATGGTTATTGCTCAACCACGATGGGCATTGTTTTAGCAAACATTGAGACATCCAGGCAATAAGATCACATTCTGCTAATCTAAAGTCCATTTCACAAAGAATTCTACACACACATACATACACACACATATATATGTGACCTTGATTTAAAGACTTCCAAAAATAGGAAGGTCCATCACCCTCTGGGACAGTCTATTCCTCTATTGAACAACTCCTACCACCAGAAAGTTCTTGGTAATATTTAGGTGGGATTTTCTTCTTGTTGTTGTTGTAGTTTCAATCTGTTGGTTTGTGTCTTGGGAGATAACCACACTACACTGTTATAGTGCTGCTATTTCACTTTTACTACTATGGCTGTTGCATTCTGGGATTTGCAGTTTAGGGAGAGGAGTTTAGAATTCTCAGCAAGAGACCTCAGAATCCAACAGGAGACAGCCAGAGCAGTTAAAGTGGAATAGCAGCACATTAAGAGTGTAGTGCTGTAATTTAACTGGTCTCTGAACCAGTACAAAATCTGCCATACACTCGGCTTTGAAATCATCATGTAATATTAGTAATTTCCAAAATGTTTGCTCAGGCAAGCTAGAGTGTTGCAAAGAAACTGCTAACATTTTACAAACAGTAAACTAAAACTGAGGTTCTATTCAATGGAATATATTGCAACTATAGATACTTATGACTGCCAGGTCATTAAAACGTGGTAAGGGGAACAGGAAGAATCCTTAAGAGTGTGTGTGTGTTTGGTGATGTCAGGATTCCTAGCAGATCATGCCATAAAAGGTTATTGGTGACCTCCTTTGTTCTGTATTTCTACTGATTTCTGTATGTGGTTGTTCCTTTTTATTATGTTTAAGCAGGATTATTGTGATGTGTGTGTGGACTGGATGGCCCTTGTGGTCTCTTCCAACTCTATGATTCTAGTGTAAAATGAGTTATGTCATAACATATGATGGACAAGCTGTGTTTGTACATGGCAGGGATGAAAAAAAAAAAGCCTGGTTGGATAGTGTGTAGATTTTGGGGCAGGGAGTAGCATTGGTACCAACAACCACCCAGATCAGTCTCAAAGGCATGAAACAGATGGACTGAAAGTGCCATGCTGGCACCAATATTAGGGTTTCGGAGCACATAACATCCACACAATCCAGAACCCTAACATGTATGGAGAGCACCATATTTACATGGTGTCATCCATATGTGGCATGCATGCATGACGTAAGCACAGTGCCGTATCTGCACTGCCAGGCACCGAGCTTGCCTCTTGGATATGCCATTGTGTGCCACTGGCACACATGTTACGTAGTCCTTGAGCACCAAAAAGAACCTGATTTTCCCAGGTTTTTTTTTGGGGGGGGGCAGAGGGACACCACACAGTTTGGCTGCTGCAGTGTCCCTCCGCAGGTAAAATGGGCATTTGCACGTTGCCATTTTGGGGCGGTCTGTACTGGCCCATAGAAAGGAATGAGAGCAGGGATGAGACAAAAGGAACAGTGCAGGAGTGTATGTGTGAATGTTCTGAGGAAAGAACAAATATGGAGAAAGCTCACAAAATCCTGGAAAGGTGTATTTCTTTTAATGGACTTGTAATGAGTGGGTGGGTGGGTGGGTGGTATGGTTGGTCTGTCTGCAGAAGTCAAAGACTGGTTTACTGTACTAAAGGGTGTGGACAGGAAATAATAAGTGAATCTCTGTTATTTTTTTTTTTTTCAGTGTGTGAGCTGGGCTTCTCCAAACTGTTTGAACAACAGTGGTGAGCAGTTGTTTAGAACCTTCTTTTTATCCCTTACATAACTGTTGCATCCACAGATATTAACTGAATATATTCCTACTAGGATTTTATAGAACACGCTGCACCTGTGTGGCCTCTATTATTCTCAAGGGGAAAAAACGGGGGGGGGGGGGGGGGGATGGTCATATAGCAGCAGAAGAGAGAGATAAGGGAAACAGACACACTGATGCCTGAGTTTCCTTCCTTCCTTCCTTCCTTCCTTCCTTCCTTCCTTCCCCCTTTTTCTTTTGTGCTGTGTCTCTTAAATGGAAAGCCTGAAAGCAGGACTGACTTGTCCTGTTCAGTGATCTGTAAACTACTTTGGAAAAAGAACAGGCCTAATAGAATAGAAATTTCTGTCTGTCAGTAACAGTCAGAAAAGGCAGATTATATTTGTTGTGCATATTAATTAAATAACTATAAAGTCTTTTATAAGCTCAAATTACTGACCCACAGAATAGGCTACACACACAATTTGTTTGCATGATTTAAATATCTGACTTTTTTTCAATCAGCTTCTACCTGACAGCCAGTAATTTTTCTGTATCTCTCCATTGGGTGAATATTGATTATGCAGTCATGCCCAAGGCTGCTTCTCTGGGACACCTATTCAGACTTCTTCTGAGGAAAACACACGCCTAGGGTTATTTTGATAATTTAGATTTCTTTCATTCCTATATGCTTCACAACAGTGATGTTCAAGCTATTTTTAAAAGTATCACTTTCTTTAATTGATTAATCATCACTTGAAACTGAAACAAGGATTAAGCAAGGGCATTGTGTGCCATGAGCAGGATTGGATAAGAAATTAATTTGAGTTCATCTTTGACCAGAATTTATCTAATTTATACCTGGATCCAGCCCAAAATGCAAATTGCACTCAAAGGTCCACTCTTTTCTGACCTCACAGTGAAATTGGTGCACCCAGGAGGATAAAGGAAAGAAAGTTAAGAAACAAAGAAAAATAAATACATTTACACTTAAAAAATTTGCATGGAAAAAATGCATACTATTTTCAAAAATGTGCATAGACACATTTAGCTATCTGGTAAAATGTGTACATTTTTAAAAATGCACAAATTTATGTGTGGGGAAAAATCCTTTAGAAATTTGCACATCAAAAACTGAATTCTAAGGGGGATAATACTGCAGAAATATAGTGTTTTTCTCTCTTGAAGTTTTATCTAGCAGTGAAACCTTGAATGGCTGCATTAAATATAAATCACACAATTAGATTGAACCTAATTTTGAAAGAAGTTAAAACTATGTTTTTCTTTTGACTTGGGTTCGGGAGTGTGGCTACAGCCAATGGAAATAGCTTCTAATAAAAAGAGTATAAACAGAATGGTAATCTCAGATCAGGACTTTGAGCAGAAGTCCTAATTGCACACTGAACTAGGCAAAATAATGCATTTTGCTACCTACTTATCTCATATTCAAACATTAACCTACACTAATCCTAAATACTACGTTTAGGATGTGTATAAGTTTTAAATAGAATTTCAAATTTCAGGTATAGTTGTATGCCATAATTTTCTTTAAAAGGTCTATTTTTCATTTAGTTTAAAATCTTCAGTGTTGTTTAACAAAATGTCCACAGCAGCAAGTGTATCACAATCCATGTTTGCACCTACTAGATTCTAACTGCCCTTCCCAATTAGAACTCATGATCTGTCTGGATAAAAATCATAATTCCTTGCCCCAAACTCCCTTATAGCACAGTAGCTTTTCACATACCTTTCATTTAAAACCTTGCCCACCTAATATAATTGACTAAAGCAGAAGCAGAAGGAAACAAGCCAGCACTATCAAACTTGGCATGATTTCCATCTCTAAGAAGGGTTCCCAACTGCCAAGGTATTTCAGTCACAGTCTGGAGGGAGAGAGTTAACTAGCCAGGAAAACAAAACAAAACAAACAAACAAAAAACAGATGAGTTATGGGTCAGCCTACCCATTCACACTCACCTTGCATGTTTGAGAATATAAACCCTAACTTTCTAACAAAAACAGTCTGGTAAAAGGTTGAAAGAAATTTGGTAGAAAACATAGGCAATCTGAAATTAAACAGGTGGTGGGATTAGACCCTGGGCCATCCCTAGTAGAATGCCAGCAGTTACGTACATATTCCTATATGTAAATAAATATATTATTTTACAGACTTCCTGTTGAAATCAGTAGTGTATAAGGGACACTTTTTTTATTATAGAAGCCAAGTCAAATTGACATGGAATAACTCAGGGTTAGAGGTTTATTGATTAAGCATTTGAGGAAATGATAGTGATGTTTCCTTCCCACAGTGAAGATTTTCACACTTGTCTGAATCACTGGTAAATCATTTCCTAAACATCCTCCAAAGGTTGCTGAAAGAGTAAAATAGCCTCTGTGTGTGAAGGCTGGAAGTGCTCCTCAATAGTCATGGAAACAGATCTGGCTGCAGCGTTATTCAAACATTCCAAGAGAAGCAGGGAAGGAGGCAGATTTGTATCAATGCAAACTTGGCATTAAGAGGAGAAAAAGAAATCTGCCTCCTTCCCTGCTTCTCATGTAGTGTTTGAATAACGCTGCAACCAGATCCGTTTCAATGATGATTGAAGAGTGCTTCCAGCCTTCACACACAGAGACTTCTTTGCTCTTTCAGCCACCTTTGGAGTATGTTTGGGAAATGATTTATCTATTATTCAGGCAAGTGTGAAAATCTTCAGTGACACCTCTTTTGATATCATGAATGACAGTGTGAAGGGGGAAAAACCATAGAATTCCAAGAAAGAGAGGAAGAATCCCTTGGGGGAGATCCATTCCATGGGTTTTTTTGTGGATTTTTGGGCTATGTGGCTGTGTTTTGGAAGAGCATGGCCACACAGCCCAAAAAGACCCCGAAAAAACTATGGATGCCAGCCATGAAAGCCTTTGACTTGACATTCCTTGGATGTTGAAACAATAGCCTCTCGCATTGAGAATATGTCACTAGAGGTGGTGAACTCACAGTAGCAGGTGAATTGCTTACTAGAAATAAAGAGAGTTGGTTTTGTTATTCAAGAACAGACCACTTGATCACTTGACTTGCTGATATGAAGACAGCAGTTGGTATACAGAGCTCTGTCAGCATTGGTATTTCACATTGGCACCAGCAATGGCAAAAGAAATTGTTGTTTAACATCCTTGAAAGCAAAATATAGGCTGCTAGTTAAGAATTTTCCTAATTTGGATTCAAATTGCACACAGAGAGAGAGAGAGAACAGGAAGGCACCCTTTTCATTGTAAGAGCTATTCAAAAGTGGAATGGACTAGATTGGAGGGTGCTGAAATCTCCTGTCTTGGAGTTCTTCAAACAGAGGTTGGAGAGGCATTTTTCAGGAGTTCTTTTGCGTGTTCCTGCATGGCAGTTTGGCAGGTTGGAAGTTGGAGACCCAAGCATCATGTGACAGAGGGAGTTCCCATCACTAATCCCAGCTTCTGCCAACCTAGCAGTTCAAAAGCATGAAAAAGTACAAGTAGATAAATAGATACCACTTTGGTGGGAAGGTAACAACATTCCATGCAGTCATGCTGGCCACATGAACAGGGGCCATCTGTGACAACATGGATCCCTGGGCTTAGTAATGGAGATGAGCACTGCCACCTACAATCCGACACAACTTGACAATCTTTTACCTTTTACATGGCAGGAGGTCAACTAGATGTCTCTTCCAAATCTCACAATCTATAACACTATGAAGTTAAAAATCCAATATTTCCAAAGTAGCTTTCTCTGAAATGCTAAGTGTCCCCATGTGCAGCACAAGCAGGAAAGATGGAAATCAAGACGTTTCAATGCAAGGATCTCAGTGTTAGGACTGAGAAAGGGATTGAATTTGCTAGGCAATATTTTGGAACAAATTGGATACGTAAAGAGAGAAAGATATATTGAAAGAATGACTCAGTTTGGGCCAAAAAGGTAACCAAACTCCTGACACTTAATGAAAAAAAAGTTTGCAGAGCAGCTTTTTAAGCAATTCATGGGGCACAGACATAGCTTTGTTGAACAGTGAAGACAATGTCTCAGGGTTGTAAGTCAGCAAGATTCACATCCATTAATCCTGCCCAGCCAGGTCTCCTTCAGAGCCAAGGTGAGTTGGTTCTCTCTTTCTTCATTTCCTCTAACAACCCTGTAAAATACCGAGTGTGAGGGGAACTGACACATACATCTTTTCTGTTCCTTTTCAAAATCTATTGTGTGCATGCCCACTCTCTCCCTCTCAGATGCAGTGAAAGAGGGAAAGGAGGGCCACTGAAGGGCCCTGTGAAAAAGTTAGCTGAGTAACTGATAGCAAACTATATGTAGGTGCAAACAATATGTGTAAAGCAGTAAGTCAGTAGTTGAGAGGATTGTCTCTGGTATATGGAATGTCCACTGGTCAATGGTCCTACTGCTATCAGCCCTTGTGGCACAGTGGTTAAATGCCTGTACTGCAGCCACTCACTCAAAACCATAAGGTGGCGAGTTCAAGACCAGCAAAGGGCTGAAGCTCGACTCAGGCTTGCATCCTTCTGAGGTCGCTAAAATGAGTACCCAGATTGTTGGGGGGCAAATAGCTTACAATTGTAAACCACTTAGACACTCCTTAAGAGTATGAAGCGGTATGTAAATGAAGCTTTGTTTGTTTGTTCTCTGCTTCCTACTTTCTTCTTTCTTCTCAACTATTCCAGCTTGTGTGTGAGGGCTCTTTAAAGGGAGGGGACTTTGCTACTCCCCCCTGAGCACTTTGGTATGGGCCTGTCATAGAGGAAAGCCAATGGACCTATTATCCCCCAGTAATGAGAATGACAATGCTGGGGAGGGGGAATCATCCAAGTACAAATGGAATTAAATGTGCATATGAAAATGGTTATCAATAATTATATATAATTATTTACCCATCTCAGATTTGATAAGCATGTATGAAAAACACATGCAATCCCACTCTGTATTTCAGAACATTATTCGTAATTCAGTTGTAATTGATATTTTCTGTAGAAATAAAGGAGCTGTAACAATTACAACTGAATTACAAATAATGTTCTGAAATACAGAGTGGGACTGCATGTGTTTTTCATACATGAGCTTATCAAATCTGGGACAGGTAAATTAATCTCAATGGCAACGTTGTCATAATATCCTCTGGAGAATACATTATGCTCTGACTTCCATCCCAAACAAAGTAAATGTTTTCTCCTTTAAAATCCTCCGAAAATTGACAGCCTGAGACAAGGACAGATGCACTGTGAAGCAACTGCAGTAACTGAAAAACATAGCTCCTAAAGCAAATCTTTTCAGGTGTGGAAATGAAATGTGCCTCAAATTTTAATTCAGGGGAGGGAAAAGACCACAATCTTTTAGCCAATACAGTCACATAGGTCATAGTTTCGAAAAAAAGGAGAGAGAAAATCCTCTAAAAATGTTGCACATGAATGATTATCCCCAAAAAGCTGAAGTTCCACTTTCTTGTGTAATGCATTGTGTGTGTGTATGCGGGGGGGGGGGAGTATTGGGTGTGGAGAACAGCAAATATCCATCCTATAGAAATGATAAGATATGGAAAAAACAGTAGGGGTTAGGAGTAAACAACATTTTAACTGATATCCAGCTGCAATGGTTTTGAAACATATCATTAGTAGTCCCTGAGATAAGACTCCCTTACAGTGTGAAATCCATAGTAAAATGTTCTCCTTAGTGGATGGAGGGAGGGAGGGTAGAAAAAAGAAAGTTGTCAACCCAATCAAGCCTTCTCTCCTTCCTCTACCATCTTTCGGAAGGGGGGGTGGCTCTTTACTGCTGCCATGTTACTATTTTTGTAACACAAATTCTTGGTTTTTATTTTTAAAACATTGGTTTGTCATATCCTGCATATACAGTCTCATCACTTCTTGGAACATTTGGCACATGGTGAGATTCTTAGTAGCAGTCAAAACATCTTGATTTATTGTATACATATTCCTTCTGAGGAATACCATCCAGCATGAGAAATCAAAGAAGCAATTTCCCTTTACTGCTTCTCACATATTGCTAAAATCTCCCCAGCATCGGAATCACAAAGTACTAAGAACAGTTGTACACTTTTCACAGCAAAAGACAGTAAGCTACAGAGATAGATGCTGGAGGTATACCAGTTCAGATACGTGATGTAAAATATAATGCTTCCTTCATGCTTATTCCCGACAATATTCAGGGAACTTTAAAAAAAATCACAGGGAACCATTAATATTATGGTTGTGTGATCACTTTAACAAAATCCCAAATCAAGTGACCAAATTTGGGCCAATCTGGATCCAGTTTGGGTGAGACTAAAGCATTTACAAAGAATTTAAATGAATCTGGGGAGTGATTGAATTGTGAGCAATGTGTAACTAGTGGGGTATCTGAATTTTTTATGTCAGATGGTAATTCTATGCTCAGAAATTCTAGTTCTTAAACATCTCATGGTTTGTCCTACATAAATTTTCTGACAGGGAAATACAATCACATAAATCACATTTTGAGAATTACAGTTCATAAATGACTTTAACTCATAACATTCCCTCGATGTAGGATGTGTGAATGATTTTATATTTAATGACAGTCTACAACAACTACAGTGTCCACATTTGTAATGTCCTCTGATGTGGAAAGACTCCTGAGCATGAACATAGAAGTCAGTATGAACTAAAGAGTCTTTTAAATTTCTAGTTCTGCGAAAAGCTATAATGGGTGCCTGCAAGCAACCCGGAATGTTCTGCACGATATGCCAATGTTTATGAATGATCCATTTAATCTGTTGAGCAGCATGATTGAAAGTAAGAGAACCTATAATCCTATTATTAGTGGTTTTATTAGAAGGGAGAAATAATGCGGAACGATCTTTAAGAGAAGCTCTATTTCTAGCTTCCTGGACTATGCAAGTGGGAAAAGCTCTATCATACAGGTCTGAGACTAAAGCATCCCAATTTGAATCTGAAGTATATTAGCTCAGACCAAAGCAACATTGTTCCCCATTTCCCAAGAGGACATGAAGCAATTTTTTAAAATAAAATAAATTAAGAATGGTGAAGCTGGGGTTTCCTGGAGCAGAGAGCATGTGATCTGCCCAAGTTCCCTTAGTGGGTTTCTATGGCTGAGTAAGGAACTGACCACTGAGTGTTTGTTTTTCTTAAAGGCTCTGGTAAATCTCACAAAGCCTGGGCAATTGGTGTATTAATACAGGGAAAAGGTTTTCCTAATGATCCACAAGCAAGAGCTTCTATTTAGCCTTATTTTTTCCTGCCCTCATGATAACAGGGTTGCAATATGGACCAATCTTTGTGACTTGGTAAAATGTATTTGATCCTGCTGTATTGCTTGATCCCTGAGTACACGTCTACCCATGTGTTTTTTGCAGCCACTAAAGAACCAGGTGGAAGTTGTATAAAATCAGGTTCTTGCATTAACCATGTATGCCTCCAAATTCTCACTCCACTTCTTTCATATTCTATGTCTACAGTAGTGTGTTGATTATGCACACATGTATGCATGCATGCATGTATGTATTAGATTTATATTCCACTATTCTCCTGGATCATCCAGGACTCAATGTGGATTCTCGGTGTTCCCCCCATGTTATATATTATTTTTGCTCTGGTATCTCAGATCTCCCTCTCTAGCTATCCCTCCAATTGGAATATTTACCAGCTTTCAAAATTTTACCACAGAAGAATGTGGTGCATTTCAGTAACCCCCTGCTGCAAAGTAGAAGTGCAAATCTTCATTGATTTCATTCTCTCTCTCACACACACACACAAATCAAATAATTTCATTTTTTCTGTACTCAATGCAAAATCAGAAACAAAACAAAACAAAACAAAAAAACCACTGCAATTTTTGAACACTATTCACAACATTACTTTTTGCAGTGAGAATGAGATTTTCTCCACAGACCCCATATGTATTTCTGGTACAGAATAAGTCTCAAAATTTGAAGATAATTGTATTATAAGGATAATAATATAATAATAATAATAATAATAATAATAATAGTTTATTTATAGCCCACTCCTCTGTACATACACTCAGAGCGGGGTACAAGTAAAAAAAAAAAACATAGATTAAAACAATCCCATGACCCGTTTCCAAACCTCCCACCCCTTAAAAATAGATTAAACCGGCAGTGATTAAAACAGTAATTATTTAAAAACATATAACAACATCCTAATCCTTCCTTATGCGGCCACGTCATAAGTGGGGATAAGAAACATGGGAGTAGGCAGGAAATCAAAGTCTGGGACCGAAGCCGGGGATAGGGAATTTCAGGGGAAGGCCTGCCAGAAGAGATGCATCTTTAGGGCTTTTTTGAAGCAATCTAGAGATGTCATGAGACGCATCTCATCCGGCAGACCATTCCAGAGCTTGAGAGCGGTCGCAGAAAAGGCCCTCTGGGAGGTCTGTGCCAGCCTGGTCTTGATAGGCTGTAGTAGGTTCCTCCCAGAGGATCGAAGTGTGCGGGGAGGATCGTACGGGGAGAGGCGGTCCCTGAGATAAGATGGGCCCGAGCCATGTAGGGCTTTAAAGGTTAAAACCAGCACCTTGTACTGTGCCCGGAAACTAATTGGCAGCCAGTGGAGAGATTTAAGCACTGGAGTTATATGTTCTCTCCTAGATGTCTCAGTGACTAATCTGGCTGCCATGTTTTGAACCAATTGAAGTTTCCGGGTTAGGTACAAGGGCAGTCCCATGTAGAGCGCGTTGCAGTAGTCTAGTCGTGAGGTGACCAAAGCATGTACCACAGTTTCCAAATCCCTCATCTCCAGGAAAGGGCGCAGCTGGCGTATCAGCTGAGGCTGATAACAGGCACTCCTGACCGTCGCATTCATCTGACTAGTCATGTGAAGTGACGAGTCTGGGAGTACCCCCAGACTGCGGACAGGGTCCTTCGAGGATAGTGTGATTCCATCTAGGACCGGGAGTTGTATTCCCAGACCTGGTTTTGGGCCGGTGACTGTCAGTACCTCCATTTTGTCTGGATTCAGTCTCAATCTGTTTTCCCTCATCCAATCCATTACCGCTGCCAGGCAGTCATTGAGAGAGGAGACGCCATCTGAGGTCTGAGCAGATGATCTGGTCATGGAGAAATATATCTGAGTGTCATCAGCGTACTGATGACACTGAGCTCCATGCCTCCGAATGATCTCACCCAGCGGCTTCATGTAAATATTAAATAGCATCGGGGACAGAATGGCACCTTGCGGGATGCCACAGCTTAGCTCAATTTTGGAGGAGCAGCTGTCCCCGAGCCTCACCCTTTGGGTCCTGCCGGAGAGAAAGGAACGGAACCACTGTAAGGTGGTGCCTCCGATCCCCATCCCTCTCAGCCGGTCCAAAAGGATGGCATGATCTATGGTGTCAAAGGCCGCTGAGAGATCCAAGAGCACCAGCAGGGTCACACTACCCCTATCAATGCTCAAGCGGAGGTCATCTGTCAGAGCAACCATGGCAGTCTCAACTCCATATCCTGCCCGGAAGCCGGTTTGAAATGGATCGAGATAATCGGTTTCATCCAAGACAGCTTGGAGTTGGGAGGCGACTGCTCTCTCGATCACCTTGCTTAAAAATGGCAGCAAGGAAACTGGTCTATAGTTGTTTCGGTCCATGGGATCAAGGGAAGGTTTCTTCAGGAGGGGCTTTACGGCCGCCTCCTTCAGACAAGAAGGAACAGTGCCTTCCCTGAGGGATGCATTGATTACATCCCGAAGGAATGTTCTCAATGCGTCCCCTCCCTGGACGACCAGCCATGATGGACATGGATCGAGAGGGCAGGTTGTTTTCCTCACACTTCCAAGGAGCTTGTCCACGTCATCAGTACTTACAGATTGAAACTCATCCAATAAAGTAACAGTAACGGAGTTGCTAGGTGCCTCATTTACAGATACTGCTAAAACATTGGCGTCTAAGTCGGCCCTTATCCGAGAGATTTTGTCTGCAAAGTAGATGTTAAATGCGTCACAGCAGGCCACTGTAGGGTTAAGTAGGGGATTTGGCGCAGGGGGAACCTGTGTCAGCTCCCCAACCACCTTAAACAGCTCCGCTGGATGGGACTCTGCAGACGCAATGCGTGCAGAGTAGAAGGATCTCCGCAATCTCTTCAATATTTACTAACACTCAAGAAACCCACATTTTGAACCTTTTTCAAATAGTTTGAATATTCTTTCTACCCATAGTGCAAAGATAATGTGAGGAATACCCTGTTTCCCCGAAAATAAGACATCCCCATAAAATAAGACCTAGTAGACGTTTTGCTGAATTGCTAAATATAAGGCCTCCCCCGAAAGTAAGACCTAGTAAAGTTTTTGTATATAAATATATATATACAGTATATAATAAATGTTCATTGTTATTTTTTTGTTCAACAATAAATGTGAATTCTTCTTTATAGAAAAATAAGACATTCTCTAAAATAAGACCTAGCACATCTTTGGGAGCAAAAATTAATATAAGACACTGTCTTATTTTTGGGGAAATACGGTAGGCCTGGATTGACTCATCATGTATGCAGTACAGTGGATGGGGGAAAAAACTGCACAAAATTAAATTGGAATATGGCATTGGATCTTCTCCAGAAAACTGTCCCTTGTAACTAATATTATTTCCCTGTGTCAATAATCTTCAATCCACACATTCCAAGCAGTCCTTTTTGAGTTTATTTGGTCTGTTTTATGAAGTAAATCATCTGAAGACAACATCCTATACATTACAGCATCATATTGGCAAGCCTCTGGGCTTTGGGACCTGTTAACAAGGCCTATTTTGTGAATTAATAATAAGAGTACTGTATGCCTAATTTACATATAACCTCCGTTTGGGGAAGTTAAGAGGGGAATTGAGCAGTATGTAATATTCAGATTATCATATTAACTAGAATTTGAAGTGCAAAGCTGCATATTTTTGGCTGCAAACATCTTCCAAGACACAGTGGCAAACCTGGATTGATTACTGTTTATAACAGCAATAATCCCCCCAAAATCAGTCATTAGCACAGTTAACAACTAATTTGTCAGAGTTTCAACTGCCCTTGGCTTTGCCTCAAGCTGTTTTCAAGCTCGTCATTAATTGCTGGTTACAATTGATTTCTTGGGGGCCTATTTAACAGAAATTTGATTTCAGCTCAGTACCCACTGAGGCTAATCGTCATTCAGTAAACAAAAATCTCTCTTTTTCCTAGGTCATATATCTATTATCCTTATTCTGCTTGGCAACTCATTCCATTGCTTTGGAACAAGAGAAAACTCTTTTTAATCAGGGGAAGATCCTGCAGGCAGTTATGTGACTGAATCTATACAACACAATGCTTCCTCTAAAACAGGGAGCTTCACAGTTTGAGACACCAGCACTACATGCACCTCCCCATGATTTAAATACAGTTTTATCTGGGGGCTCCTTGACACCATCAATCCTCTTGCATTTGACTGGATGAATGCACACAAGAGATGACAAATCCCAGTTTTTCAGTTTCCCAAAGGATGTTGAGAACAAAATCCCTTAGCTTTGGCTCACTTTGAGATCCATCCCATTGAAATGGTGGGAAGCTGTGCTCCTCTCTATGAAAGCTATACAGCTTGCCCAGACAGCATCGTTGTCTTCAAGAAGATATGCAACTTTTAGTACAGAAAGTGAAAACTGCACAGATTTTGGCACAACAAGGGAATTGTGCAACATTCAAACCTGAAAAGGCTACAGCTTCAGTTAGTCTATTTGTTGTCGCCCCCCCCCCCCCCATCACCACTGTATAGGTTATGTGTTGAGTAACATTCAGACCAGCAAAGATTAAAGCCATAATGTTGAACCATTCACCATATTGTATATATATGAATAGTGTGCCATCTAGTTTTGCATTTTCCCAAGTGCAAAAGTATTTTCTGCATTTGCCCCAAGTACAAAACAAACAACAACAACTACAACAATATCAAATATTAGCAGGAGGTGTAGAGCATGGTTTTCTGTGAAAAACAAAAAGACTTCAGACTTATTTATTCATTTATTTATTGAAAAGCTACACATTTTCTCAATCTCTTGTGTAGGTTTCAAAAACTGAGTGGTTTATGTTACACTGGGAACAAATTTTTTAACATGCTATTTTATTTCCCTAAAAAAAAAAAAAAAAATACTTTTGATGATCCAGGAACATCAAATATGACCCCAGTCAGGAAATTAATGAATTCTAATTCCATCCCAAATGCACACATCATGTTACAACACTGCAAAGAAGTGGAGAAACAGGGGGGGGGGGGAAGAGTCTTTCTGAAAAAGGTTGCCAACTAGTCAGCAACAGCGACAACACAAGTCTGATCTATCCATGTCTTTAATTCCAGCTTTAATTGCAGGTGGTTCCATTCACTGCATTATGCCAAACAGATTAACACATTTTAATGAATACCAGTCAAAATGCAAGTGTATAACTGGGGGAAGCAAAATATAGACACTGCCACACCAAATATGAATTCTGCCCTCCCTGAATCAACTTTTCATTCATTCCCCATTCATTGCAGAATGTGAGACATTAAAAATTGTTCACACCTAGATATCTTTATCTTTTTTTTAACATGTATTTTTACATGCTGAAGTTTTAAGGTGCTAATTGGGGACCTCAAGAAAATTTCATTGGGGTGCAGAATTGTTATTGGAATGAGAATTCACACACACACACAATAGCTACACATCTCAAATGTGTTGTTAAGTGCACATATTGTTAAATGAAAGGACAGGCCTAGCAATATCATCAGGCCTGTCCTCAAGCTGAAGAGCCCTCCCTCCATGACAACACCATCTGGCCTAGGAGGGAGTGAAAGGTTCAAAGGACAAGCCTAGCAACACCATCAGGCCTATCCTAGATTAAGAAGCAGAGCCCTCCCTCCAGTCCATCTGCCTTGGTCCAGGCCTCAGAGGGAGAGAAGAACTGCTGGACCTGATCCCCTTCCCCACCACCATTCCTTTCTCCTTTTGTGTTGTGTCTTTGTAGATTGTAAGCCTGAGGTCAGGGAACCGTCAAATTAAAAATAATAATTGTAAGCCACTCTGATAGCCTTTAGGGCTGAAGAGCAGGGTATATATAAATAAATATTATAATTAATACACTGGCAACCTGAAGATCATGTTGAGGTTGATGTCAAGAGAGCAGACAGTCTATTTTATATTGGTTTGGGAAACCAAGAAAATTATAAATGTACAGAACAGCAATAAAGAGATTCTGGAGATAGCGGAAGCATTTAAAAAGTGAGGTAAAACCGAACAAGGGGGACTAGAGATAAAGATAAGTAGAAGAAGGTTAAATGAAATAAATTTGATATGGCGGTAGAAGACAGTGGAAGAAACAGTAAAGAGGAATGAAGTAATCAAAGTGACACTATCAGTGGTGAATAAAGAAAATGTGCAGACAGTTTGGAGATTCAAAGCACACCAGTACACTGGTGTTTTGACAAAGATTACTCAAAGAAACATGCTTACAGCACACTGGGTGAATGCAGATGATCATTTGTGAAGCAATCATTTATCACAGTGGACATGTAAACGCCTAGTAAGCTAGTTGTTTGGACCAAATCACATTTGCCTGCAGAAATATAAACTGTTCATAGTTAGTGTTCTATTACAGTGGTCCCTTGTTACATGCTGAGGTTTGTTTCCAGGACCCACCATGGATAACAAAATCTGTGGATCCTCATTAAATATAATGGAAAAGGAAAATGGTGTCTCTAATATAAAATGCAAAATCAAGGTTTGCTATTTGGAATTTATACTTTTTTGGAATATTTTCCAGCTGTGGATGCTTAAATCAATGGATAAAAACATCTGTGGATAAGGAGCGCCTACTATATTGTCTTCTGGGAACAGATGTATAGAGGTAGCAAATAGGCAAGCTCAGTGGCATGGTTTCTTCCATCCTATACTACCAGATCCTGCTAGACTGCAGCCCTCAGCCTTCCTCATCATTGGCTAAGTTGGCTAGAACTTCTGGGAGTCATAGTCAAACAACCTATGGAGAAACATCCTCCTTGCACATACACTATGCAAGCAAATGTGATAACCATTGTATCATTTCTAAAAGCAGCAAGAGATTATGCTATACCATAGTACACTATTATTCCTACACCACACTACACTATACTACACTAAGTATGGAACATGTCTCAGAAAATGATGTATACTATGATGTGTGGTACAAAAGTAAGCAAACAAACAAAAGCCATTTTATCCATATATTGTTCAAAATGTCTTGCTGAACTTTCATATTCACCGTGGAGAATCTACAGTCATTAGATGTTGGTGGGTTCCAACTCTCAACAGTTACACCAAATACTTCCACCATTTATTACCAATGACTAGGGATTATTGAAAGTGTAATCCAATATTATCATATTATTCCATCCACCCTCCTTTTTATAGAGCAAGGGTGAACATAATATGTCCAGTTAGCTTCAGACAACTTTCTAAATCCCTTCCAGAGATTCTTTCTCAACTTCCCTTCTATCCCTCCTGTCATTTTTTGGACAAAAGTGCAATTGTGTGAAACATTCAAAACCCCAAAACTGAAATCAGAAGTGGATTACCACCTATGTCCACTTTCATGTGATCCTTTAATATCCCTCTCATATCAGTGCTTCTACATTAAAAAGTGCAGACTACAAAGTCACGATCAAGAAAGAAACACAGGGTAACATAATGCATACAATAACACAAAAGTTGAATAAGACCTCAGGCTACATAAAACTCTGTACAGGAAAGCATTGCACTTATAAACAATTTCTTAGACTCCTCTTCAGGTATATTTAGTTGTTGTGCATCTTCAAGTTGTTACTGATTTATGGCAGCTATAAGGTGAACCAACCACATTGTTCAGAGAAGGGTTGCCATTGCCTTCCTCTGACGCCAAGAGAGTGTGACTTGCCTAAGGTGGGTTTACATGGTCAAGCAGGGATATGAACCCTGGTCTCCCGAGTCCTAGTCTAATACTTTAGCCACTGCTCCACACTGGCTCTTCAAGAAGACTAGTTTGGTAAAAGTTCTACTCATCACTTACAAGATTTATAGACTGATATTCAAATGGTTATTGCAGAAGCAAAAAGAGTAATAGTCATGTTTATTCATCCCCTATCAAATATGATTGTAGCATGTTTAACTAAATTTAAAACCTGAAAGCAGGAACCTACATTTAAAGTGGGCTTATGAAAATATCTCTATCCCAATTTTGCTGAGTTTCTTTAAATCCCACCTGGATTTTCTTCCTGTCCATGTTATGCATCAGAGTTGAAGATTTTGTGTTGTTTTCCTTAACTGAAATCAGTATAGCCTTAACATATTTTGCACATTTCCTAACAAGTGACATAATTTGTACAGCTGCTCCCCACTAAAACTTTTGCCCCCATTTTAGCCATTCGCTTTTTCAAACACACAGTATTTTCTGTACACTTTTAAAAAACAATTATCTGTAAATCTTGCAAATTGGTGACACCGCCATGTGAGGTGCACATTTTCTCAAACCAGATCTTGCAAAGTAAGAAAATTTTACTTTTGTGGAATCTGTAGAGTCCAAAAAAAATTATCACACTCCTGGAATTAGTTTATTGTGTTCCAAGCAAGAATCTATTTTACACAGATAAAAAGGAAGCAACTTAAAATAGAAATAATTGAGATTTGTGGGTAGCATCATTTCCCAAGCCCCTCTTAACATTTGTAGTGCATATCTGCATAGCCTTGGCTAAAAATTCAGATGTTCTAAGAGAAACACCTTTTTAACACCAGGTAGCACGAAGCAGATCATGAAAGAGGTACTCAGTGCCTCTCTACAACAAAGCAGAGTTCCAACGTGCCTAAAAGAAGCAGCTGTGAGACCTTTACTGAAAAAGCCATCCTTGAAACCCACTATAATTAATAATTATTCGACAGTACCCAACCTAATATTTTTGGGCACGGTATTGGAATCTGTGGTGACTTCCCAACTCCAGGGGTTGCTACTACTCCTTTCCACCTCAATCCAAGGAGGCTGTCCTGGTCCTAAACCTGTGTCTGTCATCAGTAATGGACTGGATGAGGGCAAACAAATTCAAACTTAATCTAGACAAGACAGAGGAGATCCTGGTCAGTCGGAAGGCAGATAGGGGAATAGGGATTCAGCCTGTGTTAGATGGGTTTACACTCCCCCTGAAGACACAGATTCACAGTCTTGAGGTACACCTGGATTCAGCTTTGAATCTGGAGGCCCTGGTTTCTGCAGTGACCAATAGCTTTTTGGCATGTTTAAAGCTTGTGTGCCAACTGCACTCATTCCTTGAGACATTGTATATCGCCTCAGTGGTGCATGCCTTGATTACTTCCAATTTGAACTACTGTAATGCACTCTGTTTGGGGCTGCCTTTGAAGAGTGTTTGAAAATTCATTGGGTCCAAAGAGCTGCAGCCAGACTGCTAACTGGGGAAGGATACAGGGATCAGACAGTGGCCCTGTTGAAACAGCTCAACTGACTGCCAGTTTGTTTCTGGGAACAATTCAAAGTGCTAGTTATGGCCTATAAATCCCTACATGGCTCAGGTCCAGGATATTGAAACAGTGGTACATGCACTGATAATCTCTCATTTAGACTTCTGTTACACTCTCTACACAGGGCTACCTTTGTACCAAGTTCAGAAGCTTCAGTTGATCCAAAATGCAGTGGCCAGGTTACTTACGGGGGCATCCAGAATGGATCATATTACCCCCATATTAAAATCCTTACACTGGCTGCCGATTAGCTTCTAGGCACAATACAAAGCATTGGTCGCTACCTTTAAAGCCCTACATGGCTTGGGCCCGAGTTACTTGAGGGAATGCCTCTCCCTACACAATCTGCCCCACACTCTCAGGACACCAGGGAAAAATCTACTGAATTATAATCATACAAGATTGGTTGTGACTTCTCAGAAGGCCTTCTCAGTGGCAGCTCCAAAATTATGGAATGACTTGCCAGAAGAGATCCGTCTGATTTCCACCTTATAGGCCTTTAAGAAGGCACTCAAGATGGATTTCTTCCGGCAAGCCTATCCAACAGACCTTTATAAACAATATCCAGTAATGACTGTTTTTATGGTCTCCTCTCTGGCGCTGTAGCTTCGATGCTACAATGCTGATTCCCGTGGTTAGATAATATGATTGTAAGGCACACAAAATAGTAGTATAGAACAAGATGTTTTAATTTGTATATATTAATGTAGAATGTAATTTTAATATTGATTGTCTTATTGTTGTTATTGTTGACTCTGTTGGAATCTCGCCTCGATCTGCAGGGAGAGGCGAGAAATAAAAATAAATTATTATTATTATTATTATTATTATTATTATTATTATAATATTTGCCAGACCATATCTCCCTGTATGAGCTGGCCCAGGCTCTGAGATCCTCAAGAGAGACCCTTCTCTCCATCCCACCCCCATCACAATTCGTGGGAACACAAGTAGGATCTTTTCCCTGCATGCCCCTAGACACTGGAACTCCCTTCCCAGGGAGGCCAGAATGGCCCTCTCTATGTTGTCCTTCTGCTGGCAGACTTTCCTGTTCAGTCAGGCATTTATAATAGAAGGTTTTTAAAGAATGGACTGGGTGTTGTATTCTTTTATTTTTAAACACTTTTATCTTTTTAACTATATTTGATTCTTTTTCATGCAATCTGTTTCAATATTGTAGCAATTTAATTTTGTTTAATGTAACACTTTTCTATGCTTTCAATTGTACTATTTTTAATCTTGTAAGCTGCTCTGAGTCCCTGTTTGGGGAAAAGGTCGGGATATAAATAATTATTATTATTATTATTATTATTATTATTATTATTATTTTGACAAAGAAATATGTGTGTGTGTGTGTTTGTAAGATAATTATACATAGAACACTCAAGAAAAACATGGGTTAAAGCTTCAGTTGAGACAGAATTACATCCACAAACTTTATTCTTAATAAGTAATCTTTATATCTTTACATCTGGACAGCTTGTGAAAGAACATGGAGTCTTGCTTGTGTAAAGGCTACCTGCATTTTCATATTTGTAATGTCCACCATATATCTTCGTATGAATAAATGCAAAAACGTTAAAAAAAATCTAAAAGAGTTTAGCAGGACTTGGGTGAGAAACAGATCACAAAAAAGGGTAGATTGGGACTGCCTTGAAGCTGCTCATCCCAACAGATGTGTGTGGGTCAAGATGGACAGCTCTCTGAGAAGACAAAGTTTTTTACTGCTCCTTTTCTGACCAGCTTTTCTGGGTTGGAGTAGCTTTGAAGCATGCATCATGTGATCATGCCCCCAAACTGCCTGGAAGCAGGCTTATTATGTTCATCTGTTTTGCCCCTTAATTTCTGCAATCTGATTCTGCATCTCTGTGTCATAAAGACTTTGTTGCAATAATACTTTGGCTCTGTCATAGCCTTGAGACAAAAGAAAGGCTTCTGAGAACCCCAGATTCATAGCAGCCTCTTTTATTCTATGCTTCTATGAATGAGGAGGACCCATCACTTTCAACATCATCAAAAGATTATCTG
Source organism: Urosaurus nigricauda (assembly GCA_034509955.1). NCBI lineage: Eukaryota > Metazoa > Chordata > Lepidosauria > Squamata > Phrynosomatidae > Urosaurus > Urosaurus nigricauda. The sequence continues at coordinate 135,863,295 of JAOEGL010000003.1, forward strand.
ATATTTGCTTGAAAATGGTTTTTAACAACAACAACAACAAACAAAAAGCAGAGCTAATCTAAGGGAGTTAAAACTTTTAGATTAGTGGCTCATCTACACTAGCTAGAATATGCTTGGCTGATCACAGAGTATTGTGGATCCAGAGCTGTCCTGAATTCTCTTTGTTACTTGCACAGTCTGTAGCAATAGCAGGCTGCTGTCTACACACATCCCACCTATTGTCACTGCTGCTGGTGTGTGTTGCTCCCTTTGTCAGAAAGTCAGAAATAAGGTGCCCTGCATGTTTCCTGCAACCTGCCGAGCAAAGGGTGAGATTTTTAAACTGATTTTGGCAGGGATAAGGTAGATTCAGTGAGGAACCAGCCTTTCCTCATGAAGACAGACCACACTCAAATTGCAGAACTGGCATTGTAGCATCATTTCTTGATTCAAAGCAGTTGTGTCTGAATCATATCATTTACAATATATTTGTCTGTCCTGCCCTAGTTTCTAAATCCGAAGCATGTGAATAATGTCATGGTGCCAAGGGGAGGAAACTCAATTATCTGTCCCTGGCTTGTAAACCAAAATCAAATCATGCTTTCAATTGTGGCTTCTTATCAAAGCCTAAACTATAGTTGACCAGTTTGATTTCAAGCATTACAATCAATCAATCAATCAACCAACCAAACCAAACGTTTTCTTCCTACTTGTTGAGATTAGTTTTCATTTAAACATATTGAGAGGCCTTGTGCAAAACATTGGGGGGGGGGAGGGGGGGCGGGGTATGCTGAAAATGGAGTCTGGGCAAAATAACCTTTGGAAAATATTGGCAAAAAGTAATGACATATGAGGGGAAAATCTTGAAATAGCTGACTTTTCTTTGATGGATATTCTTGATATGACAAGACATACCTTCTCACCGAGGGCAAGAAACTTTGACAATATTGTTTGAAATCTTGGACATAATCAGAAAATGTGATTCTGAAAACCTGAGAAGTCCTGTAGTAAGGCATTCAATCACAGCATTAATTCTAAGTCTAACAGATGATAGCTTATTATGTGTGTATGTGTGCAAACTTTTTAATTGCCTGTAAATTTATGGTGAACCCATGAATTCCACAGGGTTGTCTTAACAAAGAAACCCCAGATGTGGTTTGTCAGTTCCTTCCTTTGAAATATAGGCTATAACACCTAGTATTTATTTGAAGTTTCTCATCCAAGTAATAACCAGAGCTTACCCTGCTTAGCTTGTATGATCAGATGGGATATGGTGTCTTTAGGGTTTTTAGGCCATATGGTCAAGTCCAGCTTATGGGCCAAATGTGACCTGCAAGTGATTCTGGACTCCTACTAGTTCCTGGTTCCTTCCTTTCCTAGAAATACTATCTCTTTTCTTACTTGTTTCTTTGTTTTCCTGCTCAGATGATCAAGCAAAGAAGAGGTTTGTGGAGGCAAAATTTAAATTTCAGCTTCATGTGATCTTCTTCCCACCAGGATTACTTACTTAGGTCCTGCAGAAAAGGGAGGGAAATGAGGCTATAAAGCTAGGCAGTATGATACCAAAGCTACCTTTTACCCTTCTGATGAACAGTTGACAATTCTCCTTCCCTCTGTCCCTACCTGTCTCTCAATATCTCTCTCACTCTGAAAAGGAGAGAACAGGAACAATATTAATGAGACATTAATGGCATGTCAGGAGATCAAAATTGTGAGAGTTACTTACACTTTGAACCCACAAACCTCTGGTGTGGTGGCCCTGATAACCACCATTATGGGACCTCTGGCCACTCTCCCCTCCCTCCAAAGGACACATGGCTTCATTATCTCTGCTTTCTTAGTTCAAAGCTGTTGTATCTGAATCAAATCATTTACACTAGGGAGATTAGCACATTGGCTTTAAAGCACCTTATCCCCAAAAAGAACCCTTAAGGGGTAGCAGGACACCGCCCCTTTCCTGGCCCGGATTGGGACTGCAGTAACCTCATGCCGTGGCCCTGATCTGGCCTTTGGAGGATGCAAAAAGTAACTGCAAAAAGTGGCTCCTTTTCGCACACTCCAAAGGGCACCATAGCCATGGCAGTGTGACTGTATGGCACCCCTTCGGTGCTAGGTCATCTGGATGCAGCTCTAGAGGCATGCCATGATGCTGTGCGCTGTCTGGAGTGGCACCCTGGGGGCAGAGTCATGGCATGCATTGTCAGGATGCTACACCCAGACTCCACTCACAGGCTGGCCTTTTGGGCTGGTCTGTATAGGGCCAAAGACACATTTAATTTTCAAAACATGTGTTTTCTCAATCACTTGTAGCCAGGTGAATGTAACCCATATGCAGCCCTACTGGCATCCAGGCTTATCCTGTGGCTTTTCAAAAATGGGATTTTTGAAAAGCTGGCATCCAGGTTGTATATCAGTTACATTCGCCTGGCCACAGGTGAATGCAATAACACCCATTTTGAAAATTAAATGTTCCTTTGTCTTGTTAGGGATAAGGTGCTTTAAAGCCAATGTGCTAATCTCCTATATTTGTCTATTCTTAATCTGAAGCATGTGAAGAATATGACAGCAGCAGGCTTCATTTTTTAGATTCTAAAGGTCTTCATTATGAAGTTTAATCTCAAAATAGATCACATATTTAGTACAGAATAACTTCAGCATTGAACATCTGCAAATCACATACATCCAGCAGTACAGTGGTCCCCCGGCTTACGAATCCCCCGGGTTGCGAAAACCCCGGGATCCGAAAGCCGCAGGACCGCTATTGTATCCCCCGGGATACGAAAGATCCCCCGGGATACGGAAAAAAACCAACAACTGCGCGGCCCCTTTAAATCTGCCGTGCGGTCCATTGAATATAGCGGTCCCCCAGGAAACGAAAGCTTCCGGGTTACGAAAGGAAATCCGGAACGGATTACCTTCGTAACCCGGGGGACCACTGTATTTACCATCCAGATCAGCAATTATGGGGATGGATGCAAAGCAAAAAGGCTGTATTTATATTCAATAATACACATTTGCATCCAAGTGTTCTGGAATCAAGGTGCATCCTCTATGACTATACAGGGTGCCAGGGGAGCTGAGACCTTTCTCTCCCCCCCCCCCCCCCGTGTGTGTGTGTGAGAGAGAATGAGAGAGTTGTTTTAAGAGCTAATACTCTTGCTTCCGCAACAACTCTTGCCCAAATCAAAGTGGAGTTAGAGTTGTGGAGAACTCTCCTACATCCATAAATTAAAATTGCCATTACCTAATTCACAATGGAAAGGGCCTAACTCTTATCTGGGACAAGCCAATTTCCTCTTCTTTCCGTCTCTTTCTCTCTCTATTTTACTCTTTCTGAACTAGTAACTAATAAATACAGCCTCTTTAGGTTTTCTCTCCTCTTGGGAAATCCAGTAATTCATAGTGGTTTTATGTATAGCCTTCCATACCCTGGAACTGAAAATTCCAGCCACTTCTAGACCCTACCCCACAATTTCACTGCATGTATGTCTTGCCATGGTGTGAGTGCAGAACATGGCCTCTGCCACTCACAGTTGTCCGGTCCTCATTTAAGGCAGCTTTCTACACCTACTGCCCTTCAGTTGTTGTTGAACTAGCACGTTCATCCATAGTCAATGTTCAATGTTGGCCATGCTGACTGGGAATGAAGTCAGTTGTAATTCAATACACTTGCAGAATGCTGTGGGGGGGGGGAGGGAGTGGACAAGAACTGGACTGGCTGATATATATACTCTTATGTTGTGAAAAGGGTTCTTTCCAAGAACACATGCATTACATTTTCTCTCTACTACTTAAATCCCCACTACCTATTAGTTCTACATCAGACAAAGAATCTCTGAAGTCTTGTTCCCTACTTTAGAAAATCTGTTTGCATAGATTCACCACACTCCTGAAGTTAGACTCTCACTTTAGCTGGATCATTGTCATTCTCTTAAGATGTAAAAAGTCTCCTCCTCCCTCCCAGTCCTTTGGTAGAGAGAAAAAAATATCATCCTCAAGGTTAAAATGTCAGAAGGATGAAACTTCAAACTCAACAATGGAATAAAATGTTCCTTTTTCAGTATCAGAAGCTAAGGGAAAGGCAGCAATAACGAGGAGCTAAATTTCAAGCAATATTCAGCTGCTACACACATCAGTCAGACAGTAGAGTTCTAGCAAGGCTGGGAAAACAAAATTATCTTCACTCTTGTACTGCATATTCTTATTATATAGAAGCAACACAGTTTCTCTGAAGATGCCAGCCAGAGCTGCTGGTGAAACATCAGGAATAAACTCTTCTAGACATGGCCTCATAGTGAGAAAACCCCACAAAAAAACAGCAACACAATTGTTACAGCATAGGCAGTGGCAACACTTGGATTGATGTCACCTGGTGCAGTAACTCATGACATCACACACCCCATACCACACCATACAGAATCCTTAGTAACATTTTTTGTATTGACGCTGCTCATGAATTGTCATTTCTGCGTATCACTGAATGTAATGGCAATGACATTAACTAGCAAATTTAAAATTATACATTCAAATTACCATATCACACATACAGCCTAATTGTTTTTACACATACATTGTTACATGTGGTTAAAGTGAAAATTTGATAATATGTGATATATATATGGAAAATTTAAAAATAATATTAAAAAAAATTAAATTAAATTAAAGATTTAAAAATTAATTTTTAAAAAAAATAAAAAACCTAGGGTGTTTACTTTCTCTTCTCACTGTGCCTTTTCTGATGAGCTGTATCATTTTAAAGGATGCAGACTTATGACACAGTCCATTTCTGCAAAAAAGGCAGATGTTTGGGTGTCACTTGGTGTGATCCACACCCCCTAGTGATGCCTCTGATCACAGAGCTTCTTGTGCAGTTTTCTGTATAGTTCCTGCAGTCATTTAATATATGTATTTGTTTTTAAAGAGATGTTATTGCACTATTTGATCAGTATAAATAGAACCATAGAATCTTAGAATCACAGAGTTGGAAGAGACCACAGAAAATTCACTTCAGTGAGAAGTGTTTTATCACAAATTTTAAACTTTTTTCTAATACTGCCTTGCCTTTAGTGTATGTGTATGTGTCTTCAGCTCTTCTATCAACTTATGGCAACCCCATTAATTTGACAGGATTTCCTTGTTGTTTTTGTTTGCCTTCAAGTAATTTCTTACTTGTGGTGATCCTAATGTGAATCTATCACATGGGTTTCTTGGCAAGATTCTTTTACGAGGAGGTTTGCTGTTGCTGTCCTTTGAGGCTTACAGTGTGATTTGCCTGAAATTATTCAGTGGGTTTTATGGTTTAGCTGGATTCAAACCCTGGTCTCCAAATTTTCTTAGGCAAGGAAAACTCAGAGGTGGTAAAATATAGCCTATGGTACCTAGTATTACTTGGTGGTCTCCAGTCCAAGTATTAACCGGAGCTGACCCTGCTTAAGGATCAGAGGGGATCTGATGCCTGTAGAATATCTAGGCCCCTTTATTGCTGATACCACATTATTTTTGTTACTTTTTACAGATTTTTACTGATCAGAACAAAAATATTTTAGCTGGCTATATTGTTACTGAAATGATTGTGCTGTTATTCTCATATATTCCTATATTTAAACAAAAACATATAACATATTTTCCTTTTTAAAAGCCAATTAAGTAATTATTAAAATTGATTTTGAAAACATTGTGTTCAGAATCGTCCTTCTCTGACCACGTGATGTCATCAGTCCCATTAGAACGAACAATGGATACAAAGAAACACTATGTTGGGGAAATAATTTAGAAGTGTTTGTGAGCAAGGCAAAACTCATCCCAACATATCCAAATAAAACTTTTGTGAGAATCTTTCTGCATTTTTTGTATCATTTTCCCATTACATATACAGTCAGCTTTCTGTATCCCTGGATTCTGCATGCACAGATTCAACCATCTGCAGCTTGAAAATAACCCTCCCAAGCAAAAAGCAAACCATGTTTTTGCCAATTTATATAAGTGACACCCTTTTACTACGTATACTACTGTATTTTGCAGGGTTTCTCCTATAATGTGAATACTTTTTGTAAACATCATCCCGTATAATATACCATGTACTATTTTCTCTGTAGTACAGTGGTCCCCCGGGTTACGAAGGTAATCCGGATTACCTTTTGTAACCCGGAAGTTTTCGTTTCCCGGGGGACCACATTAGGAGACGGACCGTGTGGCCGATTTAAAGGGGCTGCGCGGTTTTTCTCCTTCGCATCCTGGGGGATCCTTCGGATCCCGGGGGATGTTTTTTGGTCCCGCCGGTTTCGGGTCCCGGGGATTTCGTTCCCCGGGGGATTCGTAAACCGGGGGATTCGTAAACCGGGGGACCACTGTATATCTGTTTTGTGTACATTTCTGTTAGCATACCCTATACCGCTCTTGTTAAATATGGGGTTTCATATTTAATATCCAGTGTCAGGCATGTTTTTGAGAGGTCATGATGGCCTGTGGAAATCTAAGAAGTTACATGTGTAAGTAGTCATACTGATCTAAGGACATGTGGGAGACCTAGACAGAACTAAAATAAGTGCTGTAATGTATTTTCACATTTTCTCTTGCAATCGTGATAAAGGGAGTTCCATCACCAAAGCAATTAAAGACCTCCTTCCTCCTTTCACCTCACCTCACATTGTCTTCCTATTCAGCCTTCCTTTCTGACTACGAAGAGATTGTCTCAAATCCAGTCAGTATTTTGTCTGACATCAGCTGATCTAGTCCCTGGGAAAACTATAAAAGCCTTTGTTAAACTGTGTAGTAGCATCACTCACCCACCAAGGCTATGAAATAGGATATAAATATTCACCCCAGCCATAGACACTTTGTTCACAGATATGGATGCCATTTGCAGACCAGAGCTTTGTTCAACTAACCAGAGTCTCTCTCTCTCTCTCTCTCTCTCTCTCTCTCTCTCTCTCTGTAATCTTCATATGCTGTCTGAGCCACTCTCTGTTATCTCTGGATCACCCACTTTAAGCTGGCAGTCATCACCCTCTTTAAACCCCAATTCTTTGCTATCCAATCTTCCACACCTTTCTTTCTTTTAGCCTTGTGTGGTTCTTAAGTTTGCATTGGTTTTGTATGTCTGCATACACTTTTAACACTTTTCTGCCTGCAAACTTTTAAAAATTTAACTCTTCTATTTACTTAAAACCAGAATTGCTCTGCAGTTAGTACTGGTATAAACAGGTGAAAAGATCCCCAGTGTTACTGTCTTTGCACAGGCTCCTGAGCTGTAATTTTCCACAATTTTACGGAGATGCTGCTACTGCTGACAGGGACCCTCACATTCCCCAACCTTTTGCGGTAATATTTCTGAGTGTTGAATCAGAACATAACATTCAGAAAAGTTTGGAATCTCCAATGTGCCATTTGCTTATAGGTGTGAATTTAGTAAGATCAAACGAAAAACTTGGACCATTATATCTTTGCACACAGCTAAGTTAGCATTCATTTCCACATAACTATGTTTAGAAAGTCCACTGTATTATACTCTCATTCTACAGAGGTTTACTTTGGGGGGATGTCCCAGGAAAATATGAAAATATTTGTATTCAGCCTTGACAAATGAGATCTTGTTAAAAAAAAAAAAAAGGTCTTGTTAAGAAATGCACCATGTTGTTTCATTTCAGTAAGTTGTTGCATACACTATGTTGGAACACATTGTTTCATTGATGTTGAGAGAATAGATACTGCAGTGCAAAACTGATTACAGTAGGTGAGCACAGGACTGTTGAAAGCCCATTCTCACTGTGTACTAACAGTGCCCCAAAGTGCAGGATGAGAAGGTGGAATACCAGTCAAGAGGAACAGCTTGATTGCTCAGCTACAGCTTAGAGTCTCCCAAGGAATCAAGTAGAGGTGAAATAGCATACATCCGAAAGTCATGAAGATTGATAGCACATACTCCCTCCATCTGCATGCAAAACACTTGACACATGAACTGAAAGAAAACAAAGACTGTTTGCCCAGGCTGAGTGCTCCAGCAGGTTTCATTTCCATAGCCCATTTACACAGCAAAAGTGAGATCTAATAGGTCCCTGAGAAATCAAGCCAGGCCATGATAAGAATTCAAAGGCACAAACCCAAATAAAAGAAGATTATTAGGTACATTGCAGCAGGCAAACAGAAAAGTCTTAAAATGATCAATACTTGACAAGAGATATGTCACACATCTCATGTATTGGTCAGGCACAGTCTAGGGTTTGTTTGGCTTTTTATTTATTTTTTATTTGTGGGGGTAAAATTGACTGGCTCCTAGACAAGGCAAATAAAATGTCACTTTTTATCTTTTGGTTGATATTTTGCTCCATGAGGGAACAAAACCTTTGCTATTCACCTCCTTGAGAGATTTGATCTAGGAGATAGTCACTCCTGATATAAGGTTGAAGGTGAAAAACTGCAATCAAGTGGAAATTTTTGTCAGTGCCTTAATCTCTGATTTGTGGAAGGTTGTGCTTTGGGATATTTGGTATGTCTGAGGATTGCCACCAAAGAGCCCTTCTGTTCTTTAATGGCTGCAGCAAATCTTAACAAACGTGAGCATGAAAACTATTGTGCTGCACTTGTGAAGCATATATCAAAGTTATATTTTTCCAAGCCTGGGAAAGTAGTTGAATCATGCATGTTCTTTATGGGGCTCTGATCAGGCTGATAAAGGCAGTTCAGCTTCAATAAATGCTTTTTTAAGTGAATGTTTTGGAAAGCGGAGAGGAAATTCAAAGCTCAGGTTGTTGCCAAACGGCTCCCCTAGCACTTTGATCACCCTGCGACTGACATTTTGTTGAAAATGCCTTGTTTTTATTAAATTGTTAGTATCTGGGGACAGTGGAAAGTTAACCACAGTCACCAAGAATATAATCTACAGTAAAAACACAACTTATTAAGTACTTTGTAAACATTTCTTCAAAAAGAAAACTTTTCCCTGTAGGGTCAAACACAGATTTGCACTTCTCTGAAAAGAAATATATATTGTTAAAAGTAAGACAGGCACAAAAGATAAATCAAACTGGGAGCTCTTTGCCTATGGCAAAATACCCCTTAAGTAAGAAGACTTTGTTCTTGACAAAAGGAAGAAAGAGAACCTGATAATTTAAAAATTAATCAGAAGGGAAACAAATCAAGTGCTGAATAGACTCCATACATTTCTGCCTTGCATTTTAAAATGATCATTGTCAGGATTCTCTCCCTCCCCTGTTTTTTGAAGGACATGAGGAACATGCTGCTAAATGAAGCTGCCTTTCAACGGAGTAGAAATGATGCACATCTAAATTCTACCACAAGAGTTTCCCTCTTTTAAAAGTATCTGAGCTTGGTAAAGTTTGCAAGCAGTTGTCAAATTAGTTCCTTAGCCTGACCCAGGCTCAGAAACCATGTACAAGCATAGCAGGTGGTGGTGGTGGTGATAATGACAGTGATGAAGATGAAGATGTTTGGCTAAGGCAGAGCACCACCCATGGATACAAAAGTAATGTTAAACCTCTTTGTATTAAGCTCTCTTAAAGACCTACATATTACAAAGAACCCAGAATGAAAGAGATCAGTTCCACAGAGTGACAGGGCAAAGTATTTGAAACCAAACAAAGAAATCTATTTGAAGTTATGTCCTGTTTGTTTTGAATTACTTAAAAGTCCAATATTGGTCTAACACTGGTGTAGACAAAATAATATATTCTGTCTGTGCACATATGTCTATCCCTCTGGTTGTCCATATAGATATGCAGTCGATGTGCACAATTAGGACAGGAACCTTTTTCCATCTGTGCTGAATCAGTGTTATTTCACAGACAATTATCACACTAGTATATTCTCACCTTCTTCTGGTGAATTACAGTTCTAGTGGCTTTAGAGGTACTGATTAGTAAACTATTTAACTATGGCAATCCACAGATGGAATGTTGTATACATTTATGTTTATAAAGTTGTATAACATGCCAGTTGCGGAGGGTATATTTGAAATGGCTTCTACAATGTTTTGAACTCCACAGTGCTTAATTTATCAAAAAATAATACAAATTTCCATGGCAGAAACTCAGGCTTAATGCATACTTTCCTGTACAATACTTTGTATCTCTCTAGAGTTGCATCTCTGACCCTATATCTCTCCAGATTTCACCTTAGCTTTCTTCCTAAGAGATTATGAGGGTATTTAAAGTACTTTGACAAATATTTTTTTTGTGTTACAGTCAGAAGAAACCTGGTCTATACATGCATTTACATCACTTGGTTACTCTACATTTTGGCAATTTGCACCTCATCATTAAATTAATTCTGCCTAACTTTTAAGTGGCTTTTCATACCATTGATAATAGTAGCCTTCTGTGACATCTTTCTGGGGTGGTACTTGGGGGAAAGACAGAACATGGTGCTGGATTTTACCTGCATGGCCATTGGTCTTTTGGGTTCTTCAGAGGAGTTCTCTCCTGTCCCTCATGCTATTTAAAATATAATTCAAACCAGGAATGAACAACTGTGGAAGGCTAGAGGACTGCATTACTTCCCCAGGAGTCCTTAGAGAGCTGCACCTTACCACTGCCCCCAACCCCCCATGCCCTTTAGGGAATATGCAGGCATTTCACCACATTATGGCATCTACTTGGGCCATTTAGGCCCAGAAGTGGCCTTTTTAACAACAAGAAGTGAGCAGAAATTATTTCTTGTTCATGGTTCAAATCTCCCCCCCCTCCCCGATGGCCCAGGATGTGACAAAATCTTCTGGAAATTTATCTGTAGGCTCCTAGTGTACATTTTGTGTCATTTTAGGCCAGAACATTAAAACAAAATTGCAAATGGGCCCAAGTGTCCTCCAAACATTGTGGAGATTCCATACATAATTAGATTGCATTTGGGGGCATATGGTCCATTCTGGAGCAAAACAAATTTACTCCACGGGGAGTCCTGGGCTGCATGTAGTCCATGGTCTGCACTTTGCCCATCCCTATTTTAAGACATTGAGAAAGGTTGCCTGGAGTTTTGGAGACCCAACTCCCATTACTCCTTTCCACCTTAATCCTAAGAAGCAGTGTGCTTGCTTGCTTGCTCTAAATCAATGCCTATAATCAGTAATGGACTGAATAGGGTGAACAAATTGGAATTTAATCCAGATAAGATAGAGGTTCTTCTCATCAGTCAAAAGAAAAATCAGAGAACAGGGATTCAGGCTGCACAGGGATGAGGTTTCATTGACGACATAGAACCACCACTTCGGTGTTCTCCTGGATTCAGCCCTTAGCCTGGAAGAAATATCTGACATAGCTATGGTAACATGTTCCTTGATCACATCCTTTATATGGGTCTGAAAAGTGTTTTGAACCTTCAGCTGGTCCAAAAAGCTGTAGTCAGACTTCTGACTGGGGCTGCTAATAAGGAGCATACCATCCTTTGGATACAACAGCTTTACTGGCCACTAATCTGTTTCCAGGCAGAGTTCAAAGCGCTGGTAAAACCATATACAGCTCATGACCAGGCACTGAAGTATGAAGGGTCATATCCTCCCATATGAGCCACCTGTGTTTTGCAATCTTTAGTGGAGGCCCTTCTTTCTGGCCACCACTTGAACCACCTACACATTTGGCAGAAACATGTAAAAGGAACTTCCCAGTGGCACTGGCACTCATTTGTCTGATTTCTAGACTAACATGCTCAGTGGTATCCCTCTGGCAACAGAGAAAGGCTGTGTTGTTGTAATAGAACTTTAGCATAGCACTTTACATTTCTATACCCCTTCATAGTGAATTAAGCACTCTCCAAGCGGTTTACAATGTGTAAGCCAATTGCCTCCAACATGCTGGGTGCTCATTTTACCAACCTACAAAATAAGGCTGCTTCTCTTTGGGCTGAAACAAGCTGGATTGGGGCTGCAGGGGCTGCCGGTGAGGCTGCCTTGACCCCAGTCTGGCACAGAAAGGAAGGAGCACTCAGAAGTGCTCCTTCCTTGCGGAAAAGTAGTGCCACACAATTTGGTTGCTGCAGCAACACTGCACAGCAAAGAGGGGTGGGTGCAGGCCAGCCCAACGGGGCAATCTTTAAAGCCCCTGAGTCAACCTGAGCCCTACGATAGAAATCACAATGCAGTACCAGAACTTAACCGCTGCACCACCAGGGCTGTTGTTGTTGTTGTTGTTGTTTAGTTTTGAGAAGATTTTGGGAACTGACTGCTCATGTGGCAATGAATATTAATAATGTGATACATTGTCTGCATTTGTTCCCCTCCATCCCCCCCCCCCCGGTGAATATGGCTTTGAATTGCTTTGAATTATCTTAATAGTGGGGCTAAACAGATAGGCAAAAAGATATGTTTTCAGGCTGGCTTGAAGGCATGGCATTTAGATGACACATGCCTTGAAGCCAGCAGAAAAGTACCTTTATGCAGAGAAAAGCTATTTCAAAAAGAAGCAGCTTTTTTCCACTTTGTCCTGGCTTGAAGCCTTGTCATGTGGTCATGATACGAGCACTCCAGCTGCCTTGAGAGTCAGCAATGCAGTTGGTAGGGTTTCAATGTGGCTTCAGAAAAAGCAGCTTCAAGCCACTTTTTCCTGCCCATCTGTTTCACTGCATTGTAATTATATTTTAATGTTGTATTGTTTAATATGAATTATTATCTGTACCTGTTTTAATTTTTGTAAGCTGCCTTGATTTCCAGGTTTGGGGAAGAAGTTGAAAATGAATGAATGAATGAATGAATGAATGAAATTGCAATATAAATAGTAGGCACAAGGCGAGGGGTAATAAGTTTCAGAAGCACAGCAGGAAAAGCTGTGATTGTGAAAGCAGGATTGTGAAGAAAGGTGATAGAAGGAAAATCAACACATTTTTAAAAAGTGGTGCATGAGAGAGTTCTATAGATTCCATGGAGTGGCAAAAAGACAAGTAAATGGGTCTTAGAGCAAATCAAGCTTGAATTTTCCCTGGAAACCAGAGTTACCAAACCAAAGCTATCATACATTGGTCATATCATGAGACAACATGACATTGTTATGGTTTTAAACTATTGCTAATTTAATTTATTTTTAAGGGGTGGGTGGCTGGGAATGGGTTGATGAAGTATTTTAATCTGTATGTTTTAATTCGCTGTACCCCGCTCCGATTGTGCTCTACAGAGGAGCGGGCTAGAAATAAATAAATATTATTATTATTATTATTATTATTATTATTATTATTATTAGAAAAGTGAGTAATGCTTGATAAAGTAAAAAGGAGTAGGAAAAGGGGAGGCCACAATACAGGTGTATAGATTTAATTATGCAAACCACGGCTCTGAAATTGCAAGACTTGAAGAAGTGCCAGTTATGTTGATAACAGAATTTCTTGTAAATCTCTCATTCATAGTGCATCAATAAGTCAAAACTGACCTGACAGGTATTAACAATTTAGCACAAAGGTCCTGATCTTGATTTCTGTGCATGAGAATCTCTTAGAGGTACCTACACTTTGAGATAACCCTTAAAAACAAAAATTATGTTTCAAATTTAAAAGTTAAATTGGGGGTTGCCAATGAATTCCTGTTCTAGAAGGCTTTCAGGGGAATGAATTTACATTTCAGGTGGCAAGTGGTTCAGGGAGGCTGATTTGAGTTTATGGATGAAAACAGTGTTGTGGGTAACATGACTTTTGGGCCACACTTTCAACCACCCTGTATTCGAGGGGTTCACTGTTGTTGTTGTTGTTATTGTTGTTGTTATTATTATTATTATTATTATTATTATTATTATTATTATTATTGCAGCAGTTTGGTAGGTTTTTATTTGCTACAAGAGATTTGGCCCTGGCAAACTTAAGCTTAATGTTTATGTTTAGAGAATGAGTTGTGATCCATTCATGCAAGTAAATCATGGTGAGCTGGGAAGTTGGGTGTCATCAGGTGATAAAAACTCTTGCATGCCATTGTGAACTACCCTTGCTCACCAAGGCAAACTCATCACTTAGGAGAGAGTTGAAATGTGCCTTCCCCTGTTCAAAACTATTACTACCCACCATCCCAGGGTGGTAAAATGCATGGGAAGCAAGGAACAGTTTTCTACCTCATGGCCCTCATGCCTCCACTGCATGAAAATACCTCTGTTTACCTCATTTGCCCTTTAAAATTGGAAGAAGTAGTGATGTCACCTCACTTGCTATTGCCATTTTAAAAAGAAAGCAGAAGGCTTAGGGCTCCAATGTGGCTTTGGAGACTGGGGATGTTTTATTTTGTATGTTTGCACAAATTTGGGAGGTAGCTTAATTTTTTTGGGGGGGGGGGGATTTCTGCTCCATCAGCTGCAATCTCAAAACATACTACAAATAAAATCTGAAGCAGCCATCCCAAAGATGGCATCAGCAGCACCATCTTGCACCTGCCTAGACAGTGCCTTTCAAATACAAATATGCTGGAAGAGGGAGGGAACAATTAAAGGTGTCATTTGTATTATCTTTTCCCTTTTCCTTCTTATTTATTATTTGTATTTATTTATGGTATTTATACCCCGCTCTTGAGCCCTAAAGGCTATCAGAGTGGCTTACAATTGTTATTTTTAATTAGACAGTTCCCTGCCCTCAGGCTTACAGTCTAAAAAGACATGACACAAAAGGAAAAGGGAAGGGTGGTGGGGAGGGGGATCAGGTCCAGCAGTTCTTCTCTCATTCAGAGGCCTGGACCAAGGCAGATGGACTGTAGAGAGGGATCTGCTTCTTAATCTAGGCCAGGCCTGATGGAGCTGGGCCTGCCTTTTCACTCCCTCCCAGGCCAGATGGTGTCAGATAACATGGAGGGAGGGCTCTTTTTAAGGATGGGCCTAATGGAGTTGTTCTTCCTCTCCTCCTCTGACTATAGTACTTTCTAATTCATTACAATAGGGAAATAAAAGTAACTCTTGTAGCTCTAACATGATTGATGGCAGGGCAGGAGATGGATGAAGGCAGTCATGGACTCTCTGCATTATTGTTCCCTTTGCCTCGGTGTTTGTGTGTGTGCATTGTGGAAACTTACCTCAGTTGCTAAGGTTCCCATCAAAGGCAGCTTTAAGAATGATATCATTTTTTTCCAGTGGAATTAATTGGTTGAGATGACAGTGATGTGGGTAAATTGTAGGTTTATTGAGCTCAGGAAGCTCCAGGTGATATGGAGAGGATGGGAAGCAGGAGGAACAATGGGGGTGATGTTATAACAAAAAGCCCAAGCCCACAATGGCTATGGATTTCTTTCTAGCTGTCCTGATGTGGTTGTAAACAATGTGATTCTCAAAAAAAGTCGTTCCTCATAAGACCTGGAACATTTGAATATGGGGGAAATGCTTCTGAGAAAAATTGGCCTTCTCCTACAATGCGGAGAAATGTAGAATAACTAATTGTCCTTGCATGTGAGGATGAAATATTCAAGGATTTATATCTAGGGTGCACAAATAGTGGCCTAAATTCTGTTTCTAGTCTTGATTAGAGTAATCAATGAGATTTACTTAAATATTGACTCAGCATTCAATTGATTGAATGGATCTACTGTACTTGGAATTAAATAATAGAATGCTACCCCTCTCTCCCCCCCCCTCTCTTTCTCTCCATGTGTGAAAGAGATTGTTAAATCCTCTATATATAGGGGAATGCCTTCTGATAATCAAAACAAGTAATTGTCATTTTTTTCTGTAACCTTTTTAGCTAGCAGCTTGCTTCTTGAATATAATGTGTCACTCACTAAAGTACAGAAATATAAAAGGCAGTGGAGTAAAGGCATCCTTATTAAGAAGATAACTTTTCTACACCACTGCTGGTCTTTCCCCCCTTCCTTTAGGAATATCATCGTGCCCATCTATTTTCTCCTTTCACTGCCTCACTTGAACAGTCTCTTAATCCTTGTTCACACTTTCATTTAGAGCAGACCCCTGGAACATCTGTAGAAATTAATGTAAGCTCTTTCTGTTGAATTCAAGAAGTTGAATTCTTCAAGAATTCAAGAAGGCATTCAACCTTCTTTTTTTAAAAAAAACACAGCTGTCAGTAATTTAATTAAAGATATTATTTCTGAGGGGAGAGAAAATATACACAGTATGCATGTTTAGCTCTGAAATATATAAAACAGACCTTTTAAGGTCAATACTGAAGTTAAGACTTGGAATATATAGTTATCTTACTTTGAAATGAAGGGACTGGCCTTGCCTTGTTATTCATATTGTAAAGCCAGTTTCTGCATAGATATGCAAG
The DNA here is from genome assembly GCA_034509955.1 of Urosaurus nigricauda. Lineage (NCBI taxonomy): Eukaryota > Metazoa > Chordata > Lepidosauria > Squamata > Phrynosomatidae > Urosaurus > Urosaurus nigricauda. The sequence continues at coordinate 135,879,456 of JAOEGL010000003.1, forward strand.
GGTAGTTGCTAATTTGGCAAGTTAGATGGCACTGTGGGGTTACATATCAAAGGGCAAGATCTCCTCATAAGGGCAGATGCTGCAAAAGCATATTTCATATTTTATTCTGAAATGCATTGGCATTTCTACCCTCCCTACTTGTGTTCTCAGTCAGCTTACAGAATAATAGGCGAAATGTCAAGAATAATTAAGAAAAACGATGTTATTATACCACATGAAACACACACACAGAGACAGGCCATCCTAGCCGTGGCATTCCCTGCATACTATCTTCCATATTTCTTAAATCTCTTCACAGTTCTTCATTTATGGCTGCTCATGGAAAATAAAATAAAAATTTAAACATTACATTCCTCTGACTCTCTCTGGCCTTCTGTCACATCTTAGACTCTCAAATGTTGGAAGTATCGAAGCTAGTCGCAGTGAAGGCCCAGGAATGTGGCCACCAGCTATATCCCCAGTGGGGAACAGAGCTAATTTATGACCTCCTGCCAAGGCATGTCCTTTCAATATATGAGGTGTTATACCTTTTCCCCATAATACAATTGCTGGAACTCACCTGGGTTAGTACAGAGATTTCTGACATTGAAGTATCTTAATAATGTGTAGCTAATTCTGTGGCCTTTCGCACTGCAGTTATAAACCTGTGATTCCATTGTAACTGGCATGACCATGTCTTATGGTATCCTAAGGGCTGTAGTTTGATGAAGGATTAGAGGAGCTCTATGACTGAGCATTCTAAATACCTCTACCTACTCTACCAATTTTAATACTCTGTGTGATGCAACCATAGCAGATAAAGACAAATGACAGAGTTATAATCGTGTTGTGTGGAAGGGTTCTTGGTTGTGTTACCCAAAGAACAAATTGGGGAGACTGTCGGCAATCCTTCAAGTGTTGAAGAAAATTAGTTTTGTGAAAGGCTTTGGTAACATTTAGATCATGAGCACTAGTATATACTAATGCTAATTTGGATGAGTCCAGTTCCTTGGTGAATCAAGGTTTTGTATGCATTATACAGTCACACAAGATAGCAGCTAAAACACAACCAACATACAGAGCTAACCAAAATGGAAAATGGAAATGGAACAGTGGAGCCTTAGGGTTTGCAGTGGGGTTATAATTATCTGTCCGAAGAGAAGATCAAGGAAGGCTGGAATACCTCAAATGTGGAGATCTGAAGGTGACACAGAACATACACAGAGATTGTTTTGTTTACTTGGATGTAAACATGCCTGGGAAAAATGATTCTTTTTCCCCCTGGGAACCTGATCTATATTGTTCCTGAAAGGTCATATATCTCTCAAAAACATGCTACCTCCAAATATGAAATATTAAAATACAAGATCCAAAAATACAGCACAGGGTATGCGGGAGTGGATAACATTTTACATACGTGTTCCACTAATCTATTCATTCATTATACTGTATTTGTGGATATTAGTCTAAATGTGTCGAAATAACACAATGGTGCTGAAAACTCTCTTAAGTATCTAGACAATAATCTTGGTACTGAATTCAGAGATCCAGGCAATAGAAGCTGATGGATCTAATGTCAGTAGGGTTCTGGGTCCACTCTAACTTTTAGTCTAAACCATCCAAGATGGTGATGGAAACCCACTCTCCCAGAAAGATTTAGTACCTTGGATAGCTCCTTTAAAGTTCAGTCCATATTCATTCTTTCAGTGACACTGGAGCCACCAGGTTCCACTCAAACACATTTGACCAGCCCCAGTTTCACATCCTGAAGTTGCTGGATAAACCCTTTGAAACCATGGCAGAATATAGAAGCTATGGCTGGGGGGCAGGGGAGGGGGAGGGGGAGGCTTTGAGGCATCCTAATTCTGGAAGCTCATTTTGAGGGGTGAAAATAGCATTCATCAACTGTTGATTAAAATGGCAATGTTTCCTCATATTAAGTCCAACTGTGTCATTCATACCTGTATAACTGTGATCCAATTTGTCTCTATGCATTCTCCTCTCACATAAAAACTTCATTATCTCATATACAACTTTATTATTCTCCCTTCTAGTGATTTGTGGGGATGGGGACAATAAGGCAAATGTGTTCAAACTGCTGGCATCTGGAAACACAGTTGGTGACAAAGAATACATTGTAAATCACATTAATATTAGGGGAACAGGGAGACTGAATATTTTGTAATTAGCATTTAAAATAATGGCCATGTCAGTGTGTGTGTGTGTGTGTGTGTGTGTGTTTATATAATTCCTTCAAGGAACATAACATATTACCCCAATGATATATTAGATCTCTTGCCACCAGAACAATACACAGTATTCTAATAACTGTTAAGACAATTATTTGAGGACTAAGATTCTGACCAGTGCTGTGGAATTAACTTCCCCTTACATTTGTCAAGTGTAGCAGATTCCATTCCTATCTTACCCCTGAAATAAAGAGACCAGACACAAGATGTATGGGTTAAAAACGGGACCGTTTATTGAACTATTTATTAAATTCTTAACGGAACTGCAACTAATACCTTAACCAAACAAATGAGGGAGACAGGGAAAGCTGCATACCAGTGTCTTACTGCAGACTACCTCTGCAGCTTATCAAGGAGGATAACACCTGGGCCCTCAATGACAGTCCATGAGTTGGATTGCCATTGGACAGCCCACATAAGGAAGTCCAGCAAGAAGTCCCCCTTCTCAATCTCCAAAGATTACAGTCGGAGTATACCTTCAAGCCAGACCCAAGGTCTATTTCTTTCAACCACCTCGCAGGTTGCAAGGTCGTAGAGGTGCTTCCTGAAATTTTCCTAACACCCAGTAGGGTGTCCAAGGTGCTCACTGAGATCACATTCAAAAATTTATGCAAAATATAGTATTAAATAAATCTAATTAGAATTTTAAGCCACATCAGATATTAAGACACCACCCAAGCCAATTTCCTTCATTCCACCGATAACAGTATGGGGTAGGCAAACAAACAAACAAAAAAGTGGAAAAGGGAAAAATTCCTACCGGGCCCCAAAGCAGCAAAACAAGCTTCATACTATTCCAGGGTGGGCAGGTGGGTCGCAAAATTGCTCCAGAATGAGGCTGTCTGGGTGCGGTGTGACAACTAAGCCCCAACCATGCCCCCAGAAGCCCAAACATAATTTAAGCCCTGGTCTCCACCAGTAGGAGGCCAGCAAAAAGCCCATCCCAGCTCCACAGCCTCCGGTGTGGAGGGGACTGGGATAGCTATAGTGCCAGTTTAACTACATAAGAGAATATCACACAAGGTGCTTCCGTCACCCAAACATCATCAAAATGAGTGAAATCATCACCAGTGTGATCATGCCGCTGGTGCTTCAAAAGTGAAATGGAAGCATTATTGCCATGGAATCTACATAGAATCATCAGGGAAGCAGCCCTTTTCTCATTAATGGATTAATCCGTTAATAAAAAAAAGGCTTCCCTGCTGACGATTTCATGGCGCTAACGATAATGTTTCACTTTAGAAGTGCCAGGCATGATCACACTGGTGACACTTCCACCCCATTTTGATGATGTTTGGGCCACGGAAGTGCTGCGTGTTATAATCTCCATAGCTTTGTTATGGTTATAGACTATCTTGTACAGTGCTAAAATAACCAAATGCAAAATGAACAGGAATCAACTGCAAGCCCAAGAGATTTCCAACATTTGGGTGTGCAGTAACAAAAACATATTTGCTTTCAATAAAGAATTTATTAGTGCTTCCTAGAATGATGAATTTACTAAGAAGGTTTAGACAGTTGATTCCTAGTAGAAGAGGCTAAAACATAAAATTTTGCCAACTTGAATGCAATTTCACTGATGGAATTTGAAAAAAGAAGAAGAATAAAAATGATCTTATCTGTTCAAATCAGGGTAAAATATTAAAATCAGATGTCTTTGTACTACAGGCACTGCAGTTTAACTGTTTCAGTCATGCCAAATTGATCCAGTCAAACACATTGAGAGTAAGGGATCCAGCCTGCCCCCTGCTGCCATATATCCTCCTCCTGCCAAAACCACAAACCAGTCTCCTGGCAGCCACTAAAAACCTGGTGCTGCCTCCTCTGCCAGCTGACCACATGGGACAGAGGAGCCAGGCAGTCTGAACCAGCCTGTGAGAGAGCTAGAAATGCATGGCTGGGTGATTTCCCCCCAGCTCCGCTTCATGTTCAAAGACTGAGTTGGTGTGCATCCCCACCCACCCACCCACCCACCTATATGTGAGTCAACCAGCCACTCACACAACCCAAGCATCCAGCCAAGGGTGGACCAAGTGGTCATTCTCATCCTGCCAGGCAGTGGTCCTAGCCCAGCCCAGCCCAGCCCTATCACATCAGGTAGGGCCCTAAACCCCTGGGCATCCTCACCTGCCCTGTCCTCAGTTGATGCCTGAGCACCACTCCAACCCCCCCCCCCATTGTCCTGGGTCTGGATTGGCTGGTGAGAAGGGAGGAAAGGAAGGTGGACAATGGGTGGGGGGTTTGGAGTGGTGCTCAGGCATCAACTGAGGACAGGGAAGTCCCTGTAGGCCCTGGAAGTCTCTGTCCACCCCCATGAGGGGCTCAACTTTTCTGATTCTGTCCACCCCCTGCCTGAGCAGACCCACAAACCCACCTGCTGTCCTGCATACCAACTTTCTCAGTGCCCCACCTAATCCTGACTGGTGTCCAGAAAAAGGGCACAATTGTCCAACACTCTCTGCCCCATCTCCCAGTCCACCTGCCCAACTGAGTGCCCCACTTCCTTAAGCAAATCATGTAGTAAACCCTGGAAATAATCTGAGGTGAACAACATGACTTACTTGCTTAGATATCTAGTCCCAAAATGGACAGCAACTATGTGTGGCTTCACACCACCTGGTTTTGGGACATAGTGAACTTTCAACTGTTTTAACCATGGTTGATTGACAAGGCCAAACATATTGGGAATAAGGAAAGCACTTTTCTCCTCTAAGAGAGCTGATGGTAAAGCAGGAAACAAAGGAAAGTGAAAACCTTTCTTATTTGGGGTCCTCCATGGCATAAAGATTATTGACCTGGACAAAATTTTGCGATAAATCCATACTGCCAAATTACCTTGATTTTTTTTTTTTTTTGCCCTATTTTCTAAACATCCCAGATCCAGCTATATCCTAGAATGTGCATCCCAATTATATACAGTGGGCCCTTGTTATTCACTGGGGTTGGGTTCCAGGACCCTCCTGGAAATAATAAAATCTATGGATTCTCAAGTCCCATTAAATATAATGGAACAACAAAATGGTGTCCCATATAAAAAATGGAAAATCAAGGTTTGCTATTTTAAATTTATACTTTTTGGGAATATTTTCAAGCTGTGTATGCCCAAATCTGTGGATAAAAAATCAGTGTATAAGGAGGGCCAATTATAACAGATACTAATGCCACCTTTAACAGACCACTATCATCAAGTAGAAGAAAGTAGGGTTATTTTTTATGCCTTTGCCCATAAACCTTTTCTGTCCTGTTGCCTTTGCAAAGACTTAATTTATTGAGTTTTTTTTAAAAAAGCAAACAAATCCACATGAAAATTTGTACTTGAATATACATTTAATATTTTTTTAAAAAAATCTTCAAACTACAAATTTCTGAGCATGTTTTCTCTCAAATTATACATATTGTCATATGCTATTTGGACTGAGAAGTATCCTAAAATGTTCAGGAACTGCAGAAGCTCATAAACAACTCAGGTCAGATCTGTATAGGAAGTGTGAAGTTTGTTAATTGTCACTGTAACTGGAAAATATATTTCTTAATTTATTAAAGAGCTAGCAATGCTAGTTTGCTTCAGTGTATAAAAGGAAGAGGAATAAATCCATGTTCTCAGATGAACTAAAGAAATGTGTCTTAGGAAATGGATGAGATCTAGTAAAGTTTATATTAAAATAAACCAGTTAATCTTAAAGGTGCCACTAAATTTATTTCACCCCCTTTTCACACATTTTTTACATAGAATCATATAGTATCACTAGTGCTCTAGTAACAGAATGTGGATTCCTGACCTCAATGAACAGGCACCACTGCCATGTTTCAAACATTGCAGCATGAAAACAAGAACAACTAATAAACAAATGTCAGCATTCTTGAGGTACTTCTACACAACGTGTATATTACTAAAATTACTAAAGTCTCAGTGGCAGCCAACTGGAGGGGAGGGGGATGTACCACCAGTTAAGAGAAAGCAGTCAAGTGAAAGTAGTTAACTGGAACTAGATTTACATATCTTCCTGTTCAACAGTCTCACAAGGTTGGCTACTTATTCAAGTACACAAGGAGTGGTAAAAGTGTGGTAGCTTACTCATCACTCCTACACTGTTTCACATTGAAAAGTAATCATAGAATCATAGAGTGGGAAGAGACAACAAGGGCCATCCAGTCCAACCCCCTGCCAAGCAGGAACTCCCAATCAAAGCATCCCCGACAGATGGCCATCCAGCCTCTGCTTAAAGACCTCCAAGGAAGGAGACTCCACTACACTCTGAGGGAGTGTGTTCCACTGTTGAACAACCCTTACTGTCAGGAAGTTCCTCCTAATGTTGAGCTGGAATCTCTTTTCCTGCAGTTTCTGAAAAGACTGTAGCAAAGAAGGTGTTGAGTAATTCTGCCTTTTCTCTGTCCCCTGTTAGCATTTTGTCATCTTCTCCACACAGTGGCTCTATCATTTCCTTCTTCTTCCTTTTGCTGCGGAAATACCCGTAAAAGCCATTTTTATTGTTCTTAACCTCTCTAGCATGCCTGAGTTCATTCTGCGCTTTAGCTTTTCTGACTTTATTCCTATATGTTCTGGCTATTTGTTTGAATTCCTCTTTGGTGATTATCCCATTTTTCAGTTTCTTATACATGTTCTGTTTAAAACTTAGCTCAGTTGAAAGTTCCTTAGTCATCCATCCTGGTTTCGTGAGACATCTCCCATGTTTCTTCCTCATTGAAACTGTTTGAAATTGTCCCTTTAGTATATCCCTTTTGAGGAACTCACATCCATCTTGAACTCCCTTCTTTTTTAGTATTCCTGATCATGGGATCATCCTCTAAGTTTACTAAAATCAGCTTTCCTAAAGTCTAGAAGGTGTGTCTGACTATGCCTGGCTTCTCCTTTCAACTGTATAACAAACCTTTCTGCCAACTGGTGTGCAATGCAGCACATCACTTGCCAGAAGTCCCCCTTCATGGAACCACAAGCCCATGATCTAAGAATCCAAATCGTTCTCAACAACACCATCTGTGGAGCCAGTTGTTGACATCTGCTATTTTCATCTCCCTTTCTTGACCATGCCCTTTTACTGGCAGAAGAGACGAGATGACAATCTTGTGTGTCCATTTCTTTCAGTTTCTTACCCAGAGCCTCATAATCCCTTCTGGTCTTGCTGTGTCATTCGTTCCCACATGGACCAAAAGGAAGGGATATTGGTCAGTAGGATTGACCAGTCTTGCCAGCCTCTCTGTCACATCACGGATCTTAGCCCCAGGGAGACAACACACCTCCCGGGACATCTTGTCAGGCCCACAAATAACTCCTTCTGTACCCCTCAGCAAGGAATCCCCCACCACAACCACACTCCTCCTCCAAGGCTTAGCAGCAACTGTTCCATGTGATCGAAGTCCCAGGCTCCCCTACTCTGTTCCTGAAGTCTAACCATGCTGCTCTTCCTTGTCCTCCTTGATAAGGCACAGAGCTTCAAATTGATTCTGTAGCTGCAAGCTCCCAGACCTTTCCCTAGTTTCCCTATGTCTCTGTGTTACATTCCTCCAGCTGTCTTCCTCCTGTGTACATGAAGTGACCTTCTCCTCCCCTGCAACTTCCTCTGTGTGGTCCCTGCCCAAGACCCTTCATTCTGTTCTGTCCAGGAAAACCTCTTGCTCCCTGATATGTTGAAGTGTAGCTACGTGGGGCTCCAGCTGCTGCACTTTCTCCTCCAAGAGGGCTACCAACTTGCATTTGGAGCAAGTGAATTTCCCCACATCAGTAGGCAAGAAGACAAACATCCCACAAGTGTTGCAGGTAACTGCAGCAGTTTTCTCAGTGTCCATACTGAGAAGTCTTAATTAGTCCCTGAAATAGGATTATGGGCTTCCTCCTCAAAACACACACACACAAATGGTAAACACCAATGTTGAAGACCCCTGGTGACCTGGACTTTTTCTCAACCACTGCTAGTGATAAAAATGTGTGTGCCGTTAGGCGCGCAGCTCTGGGAGGGATTATATAGAGTTAGACTGCTAGCTTCACCCCCTAGTGACTCACAGAAACTCCACCCCAGCTGGAACTGTCTAGAAAGGTCTAGAAAGGCTCTGAGAGCTAGACTACTAGCTCCACCCCCTAGTCACTCACAAGTGTGACTTACAGAAGCTCCTCCCCCCCAGCAAGAACACACGCTCCCAAGAGTTTTCAAAAATTCAACACTGATCCACTTAAAAATGGCCACTCTGGAGCTGCTCTCCTTCTCCTTCTCTCCAGCAGGAACTGGTCTAGAAAGCAAATTATTTCATTCATTCTCACATATTCTAAAAGCTTTCCCATTTGTTGAGAATACAAAAAGGCTGGACTCTTTCATATATTAACAACATACTGAAGCAGCAGTGTCACGGTGGGGGTGCAGGGATGCGGACCAGAACAGGTGATATCCCAGGAAGTGGCTGACATCTTGTTATGATCTCATGTGGTCTAAGCAGCCAAACAGTGGCCCGTCTTGGTCCTCAGCCCAGCAAAACCTTGAATTCCCTAGCCTTATGCTGCCACTACCCAGTGAATTTGATGAATTTCCCTTAACCTATGATGGGATCTGTTAAGGGTTTTCCTTCAACTTATTTACTGATCTGTTCTAGCAATAACCGAATCTGGCCATGTGTCAAGGAGTGTTGATTGGTAGATACCTTTTAGGAAATCTTTCTTTGAAGTCACAAAATAAAAACCAAAAAGTTACAACTCATACAAGATCTTAAGAATCTTGTAGGTACAATCTTTATAAATAAATAATATTCATTTCTTATAAGCTATTGAAAAATGAATAAAATAACATACACATTCAATTCTGATATATTTCTATTATAAAAATAATTAAACTCCAGGCTTACTAATTACTACCACTATCCATCCCTAAACAGCACTCTTCTTTTTCTTCTCTCTCCCAACTGTCCTTCTCAACTGTCCAACTGTCATTCGGACTCAGAGGCCTTATATATGCTTCCTATGGAAGCTTTGAGAACAACCCTTGATTATGCTCCCTGGTTGGCCAAGTGAGCCTTCTGTAGCAATGATGTCATTCTTTATTTGCATATGCCTCTCTCCTGTGTTAGCCCTTTACTGTCGGAAGTGTTCTGAAATGACTAGAGACCTAGTCATTACATGCCTCCCAGATCTCTGACATTTTGTAAACAACTGTAAATTGGAAACAAAGTGTCAAATATTTCCACCTGTAGTAATAAAAGAAAGTAAATGACATATCACATGCTCCCCAATTTCCATTTGGCCTGGGAATCTCCTATAACTAATAACAGATAAAGTCAATTAAAGAGATAACACTCATTAGTATGTTAAACTAGAATAACACAGATCAGTGAGGCAAAGAATGTCCTTGAGTGTCAGTCTAGCGTGGCTGACAGGTTGGAACATGACCTTGAGGTGTTCCAGAGAGTCTATCTGGTGGTCTTCCACATGAAGCACCCCAGAATGTCCAGAGGAGTTTACCAGGACGTTCCATTTGTGATGGTACACCTTTCAACTATGCTCCATAGTCTATGTGACCTCTGTCTATCACAAATTGAAGCCACTTGCATAGTTCAGGAAGTGTAGCTCAAAGACCATGCTCTCTTTCTTGGAAACCTCTCTGTCTTTGAAGTAATGTCAACATCTCCTGCCATCTTCCATGAAGTTTGCACTCTCTGCTCCCCTTCCAGCTCTTTCCAGAACTGCTGTTTTTCCTGGAGTGAAAGACTTGCTAAAGAATCTTGTTGCATCCTGATGGGAGATACACTCTGTCCAGATTTAGAAGCAACAGTTGTAGGAGTCCAAAGCTGTTGCTCTTTTTTCATGGGCACCTCAGCAAGCACCTGTCCAGTCCCTGTACCCTCACCTGGTGCTGGCTCTGTAGCATCACTTGGATACTGCTCTTAATTCCCTGGACAATGCCGAAGTCAGTATTAATGTCTCTTCTGCTGTATTAGGCCCTTGTCGCTGGTCAGCAACAGTGCTCTCCCTTGATATATTTTCTAGTGTGATACACACCTGATGCTGTTTGGCAACAGTGTCTTTTCTCTGTCATTGTCCATCATTGTCTCCCTTCCATGGATATGACAGACTCCTCTTTCCTTGAGGTCTCATTGCAGGTTTTCTCTGGCTCATCCCCTTTTGCCACCACTGGCCCTGGGCTGCTAGTCAGAACCCACCTTGCTGGACAAAGCAGGACTCATTGGCTGTTCAGTCTATTCTGCTGTTGAGATGACTGTTCTTTGCAGAGACTGTGCTTGTTGACTGTCAACTGGAGCCCCTTGTGTACCCATGGACTCCTCTGCATGGTGCATCTTGTTGTCTTGCATCTGTCTCTGCAGGCTGTCTATCAGAAACTCCCTTGACTCACTCACACCCCCCCCCCGGACAGCAGTAAATCAGGTGGGTAAAACGGAGAACCTAAGACACCCTTGGGGCCATCTTCAGCCATGGAGACAGAAGTGAGTTACCCCTTAGAACTTGCTGCCCTAGATGGGGTTGGTCTGTGTCTCCCATAGAGTTCTGTGGCTCTGAGTCAGCTGAATCTCAAATGGAGACCACCTGCAGACTGCTTACCAGTGTCTCTTCTTCTCTCCAGCCTGAAGAATCAAGTGACACAGGCTGCTGTAGCCTCTGGTATTGAAAAGGGTCTAGCCTCTCATCTCGTACATGTGTAGGCTGAGACTGGAGCTGTACAGCCAGCAGTATGTGCTGGTCAAACATCTGGTGTTATAGCTCAGAGAACATCTTGTACTGCATGTCAACTGTCATCATCTGAGCCCACATGTCCATTTTGGCTGTGGTTGTTAGGATAGGAGATGGAAGTTTGGCACTGCCTTTGTCTTTTGAAGTCAGCTGAGTGGCTCTGTGTTCCATGGCAGTAACTTTAGCACATTGCAGAAGCATATACTAACTGGTTAACTAAATTGTAGACATGCAAAAGAACTAATAAAAAACAAACACAGTAGCTTGTGTGAAATGAATATGTGTGCATAACAAGCTGTGGTATTTGTAGGAAACAGAAATGAGAAGGAAAGGACAGAGAATTACTTCCCTTACTGCACTTGTGTAACTCCACCACTTATTGGTAGTTACTACTTCTTTGCGTGTTTCAAATCTCTTTGTCTCAGCTAGAGAAAATAAACAGATCTGTTGGAGTAACTTAGCTTTCTGGCACTCTGGCTCTGGCAAATCTCAAACCTCAACCTCCTTTTGTCATCTTTTAGCCCCAAAAGAAAATCTTCTTGCTAAAACAGGTACCCTGCTTTAGTTATAAAGGAATCTGTGAGCAAAGACCTGCCCCCCCCAACAGCACACAGCCCCCCCCCCCCCAAAAAAAAAACACACAGGGTAAAACCTTTGTAAAAGGCTTAGAGATGTCTAGTTCACAAGATTTAGGATTCTTATTACTTGCTTCTCTGCAAGGAGATTTAAAAAAATCCACAGAGGAAAGAAAGACAGAAAAACCCCAGCCTCTTCCCTGAGTACCTGGAAGCTCCCAGTTTCCCCTTCTCTCCATTAGGAGTCAGAGGAAAATAACCAGAACCTGCTATCAGCTTCAAAGGGTTTCACTCCCTTTCCTTCACACAACAGCAGACCTACCAACAGACTCACTTTCCACCCCTAGACAGGTAAAAGAGAATATGAAAGAAACAAAAGGAATCTACCACTTTCTTCAAAATATCTAGCTAAACTATAACTCCCAAGTGCATAAAAACATCACTGCCACCATGTGATGATCATCCCATCACTGCCACCATGTGATGATCTCCTGTGGTCTAAGCAGCCAAACAGTGTCCCTGTCTTGTCCTTTAGCCCAGCAAACCCTTGAATTCCCTAGCCTTTCACTGCCACCACCCAGTGAATTTGTTGAATTTCCCTTAACCTACACTGGGACCTGTTAAGGGGTTTCCTTCTACTTATTTACTGATCTATTCTAGCAATAAACGAGTAGGGCCATGTGTCAAGGAGTTTTGATTAGTAGATAGCTTTTAGGGAATCTTTATTAGAAGTCACAAAATAAAAATCAGAAAGATGCAACTCATACAAGATCTTAAGAATCTTGTAGGTACAATCTTTATAAATAAATAATGTTCATTTCATATAAGCTATTGAAAAATTAATTAAAAAGCCTACACATTCAATGCTGATATATGTCTATTTTACAGTCTATTATAAAAATAATTAAACTCCAGGCTCACTAATTACTGCCACTATCCATCTCTAAACAGCACCCTTTTCTTTCTTTCTTTCTTTCTTTCTTTCTTTCTTTCTTTCTTTCTTTCTTCCCTCTCCCTCTCCCTCTCCCTCTCCCTCCTTCTCTCTCTCTCTCTCTCTCTCTCTCTTCAAATTGTCCTCTCTTCACAACTGTCATTTGGACTCAGAGGACTTATGTATGCATCCTATGGAAGCTTCCAGAACAACCCTTGATTCTGCTCCCTGGTTGGCCATTGAGCCTTCTGTAGCAATGATGTCATTCTTTATTTGCATATGCTTCTCTCCTGTCTTAACCCTTTACTGTCTGAAGAGTTCTGAAATAACTAGAGACGTAGTATTACACACCTTATAAGGGGGTGACACCCATTTGACCCTCCACCCCTACTGGTGCTCTTTGGGCCCATGTAGGCTCTTCTTGGGCCAGTGCAAGTTCCCCTAGCCCGTGTGGGTGCTGTTTTTACCTGCACATGCACTCCTCTGGCCTTCATGGGCACTCCTTGCCCTGGAAGCAGGAAGTCCTGGTGCCAGAAGTCCTGCCCTCCAGAAGTCCCATCCTCCAGGAAAACCCACTCCCCACACCAGGTGTCACCCCCTGCCAGACTGCCACTACTGAAACATTCAATTTGTATCATAGATATTTGACATTCTTTGCTCATGTCTATTTTACAGTAATTATTTTCTGTTAACTATCATTATTAAGTAACTGGAATAGATATAAAGTCAGAATTTGTTCAAGATGACCTCTTTGGTGTCCCCCAATAGAAGCATTTTTTTAAAAAAAAAGAAAAAAAAGGAGAGAGTTGTATATGAAAGGTATCTGGATCACATGGAAGGATCTGGTATAGCCAATATAGATTGAAATTAAGAGAAGAGTTGGAGTCATGTTTTAAACTAGTTCTCTTACAGGAAATTGTTGGAAAATTTTAAAATGAATAAAAAAATCTAAGGGTTTTAAACAATTAAGTCTGAATGTAAAAGTCAACTATTGTGAATTACAAATATTTGACCATATATATATATATATATATATAATTGTTGAGATTTGAAACAGAAGGGGGCAGGTAAAAGATTGTGTCATTAAATGGGCTCAAAATATTGGTTTTGCAATCCAGTCTGAACAATGGGAAAGAATATGGACAAAGAGTTTGAAATTTTGAGGTATGAATGAAAAATAATAATAATTATTATATTATAAGATTATAAAATTATAAGATGATGCATATATGGCATTTAACATTAGAAGGATTATCAAAAAATAGCTCAAAGAAATGAAAATTTTAAAATTAATATTGAAATCAGAAATGTTTTTGTTGGGAATGTTAACTAGGCAAACTGAATAGAAATATAGAAAGACTTTATAATATATAATCACTTCAGCAAGAATAGTTTATGCCCAGAAGTGGAAAGATATTGTTGCTCCAACAAGGGAATTTGGCTAATGAAGACAATTGAATTCACTGAAATGAACAAAATGGCAATTCTGATTAAAGAAAAATCATTGATTAACTTTTGAAAAGATTGTGATTTTTTATTACTGTTTACAGTCTCTCTGAGCCATATTTAGGTTTTAGGGGTTGTAAATGAATCAGAGTTTATATTAAATAGAAACATAAACATATTATCATTGAAAGGAAGGATGCAAATATATGGTAGTGAAAGGAGTGCACCAAGAAATTCCAGAAGAAAATCAGCTGGTGCTTTATAGACTATAGCAAAACCTTTGACTCCATGTGTCATGAAAAGCTACGGAATGTTCTTAAACACATGGAAGTCCCATTACATTTGATAGCACTGATCATATGCTTAGAACAGAATGGTTCCCAATTGGCAAAGGGATCAGGCAAGGATAATTCTATCATCCTCTCTGTTCATCTTGTACACAGAAAATGTTGTATGAACAGCATGTTTGGATTCAGAAGAAGGAGCAGTGGTGATAGAAGGATGGAACATCGGCAATGTAAGATAAGCAGATGACATGATACTACTCCCAGAAAACATCACAGATGTCACAAGGTCACAAAGAAGAAAGTATAAAGACAGGCTTACTGCTGAACATACAAAAAACAAAAATAACAACCATGAATGATTTACATAAATTCAACCAAGACAATGAGGAAATTAAAATAAAATTTTCCCATACAAACATTGATCAGAATGAAAACTGCAGTCAAGAAGTAAGAAGAAGACTAGAAATGAGCAAGGAAGCCATGAAAGAAATTAGGGGCTTGACAGACCATCTGAAAAGAACAGTTCTGGAGCCACCTCTTTCTGCTGTGGAGGGCCGCCACAGCCACCAAACCATGTGGCGTCCCTCCACAGTAAAAAGAGCCCAGTTCTTTGGGGTTCTTTTTGTGGCACCTGTCTTATGTCATGAGTGCGCCATTGGTGCACTCATGATGTCAGCAACACACAGCGACATGTGGTGGTGCCCATGTGGATGGGAGGCTGCCATTATGACATCACTGTTACATACTAGGGTTCTGGACTGTGCAGTTGCTGCATGGTCCAGAACCCTAGTATCACCACCACCACAGCACTTTTGTATCAGCCCTTAGACAAGATACTAAAGTGGAAAGATATGCAACTGAGCACTAAAATTGGAATAATCTGATCCACTGTTTCCCCCATCATCATGTGAGATGTGAGAACCAGACAATGAAGAAACAGATTAAAAAAATAATCTGCTTATTTGAGACAAAGTGCTGCAGAAGAGTGCTGAGAATATTCTGAGTTCTTGAACAGAATAAGTCTGAACTTTTCTTGGAAGCCAAGATGATGGGATGAAGCCAAGAAGCCATCATGGGAAGGCATGACTCACTAAACAATAGTGCTGGGGAAGGTAGAAACCAGTTGAAAGAGAGGAAGACTCCTTGCCAGATGGATAGACACAATTAGGGAGGACAGAGGCCTGCATTTAACAGGACCTAAACAGAGCAACAGAAGATAGGGGGGTCTTGAGCTGTCTCATTCACAGGGTTGCTATGAGTTGGGGCTGACTTGAGAACAGTTAGCAATAACAGCAACATAGAAAATTCATCAATAAGTGTAGGTACTGTTTGTTTTTATTGTTTGTTAGTATTTATAGTTTTCCTATTTTGTGTTTGTGTTTCCTATTTTGTGTTTAGATATATAAATAAAACATGTATGTTCAATAACAATATTTTCAAAAATAAAAAGTAATACTTTCTGTTACAGACAGTATAATGTTTTGGTTAGGGAAGACGCACAGGAAGTAGGAACCACTTTTGATGGATTCTAATTCTATTCCAGAAATAAAATGAGTGTATAGTCCTATTTGCCACAAAGATGGCATTCTAGGTCCAGGGAAGCAGCTCCTAAGCAATTTTTAACATTGCCTACACTGGTTTAATGGTGATTAGAGTCCAACAAGATCTGGCATGTTAGCATTTGTTGCACAGTCCGTAATGAGGTACCATGGCTACGTTTGGTGCCAGAATCACCTTCATGACTGTAGTGTAGGCAGCTTGTGGGCTGGAGAAGTACCTTCTCCACTTCCAGAATAACTGAAGAGACACTGTAGACAAAGATCTCTCAGATGAGGTTTTTATTCTTAGAAGTTACAATATGTACAGAGCTATCTACAAACATCTACACAGTCCAGCATCTATCTACAGAAGAATCCACACTGTCAACTGACTCTAATGGAATCCTTGGCCCAACTGTCAAAACCTAACTGTCAAGACCAACTGCCAGTGGAATGTTCAAATTCCTCCAGCCAGCACCTGATTGGCCAATGTTCCTGGCTAATATTTGGCCATTACACATTTTACATTTTCCTTGGGGACTCTTTTATCCCAACATGGCAAGCCACATGTTCCCCATCACTGGTGTATGTGATGACTCTTTCATGCCTAGATAAATCATGCCTCATTTAGCATGTTGGAAGCCTATGGGTATAGGAGGGTAGCATGAGATGTACCTAAATAGTAACACAGTCCCAATCCGCCATACCATATATTGACATCCTTCAGCCAAAGCTGTGAAAGATCCTTGTTAGGAACTGAGTCTTATCATTTATTGAATCCTACCATGATCCTGTAACAATTACACCTTCCAAAAACGTACCATACATCCATTCCATATTACAGAGTACTAGATATGAAATAAAAACTTCTATTTTAAATCTGAAATTATATGTCCTACATTTCTGATCCTATGACCCAAGGTTTTATAGCATGCCACATCCCATTTCCTCCTTTTTATCTGGGGCCAAACAAAACTTAAAATATTCTTTTGATCCTATGGAAAGTTTGTTGTTGTTGCTATTGTGTGCCTTCAAGGTGTTTCTGACTTATGGTGATTCTAAGGTGAATCTGTTATGAGATTTTCTTGGCAAATTTCTTTAGAAGGGATTTGCCATTGCCATCCTCTGAGGCTGGGACAGTGTGACTGGTCCAAGGTCACCCAGTGGGTTTCATGGCTGAGCAGGGAATCAAACCCTGTTCTCCAGAGTCATAGGAGATTTTCAGATGGGTAAAAAAAGTTGGGAGTAAAAGGCACACTCCCGGCATAATCGTGTGTTGAAGACTTTCAGATACATCACACTAATCCAGGACTTATCCAGTGAAGAACCAGGAATGCTCCACCAACAAACGGGGAAGTCCCATGAATGATTTGTTGCTTGACCATTCCTGGATCTTCACCAGATAAGTCCTGGATGAGTGTGGCATCATCTGAAAATATTCAGTACCATCATGTGATTATGCCAGGAGTTTGTCTTTTATTTCCCACTTTTCCTGCCATCTGAAAATCTCCATGGTCAAATGGTCAAACCACTACACCACATTGGTACTGTTATATAAACAGAAAATCTTTGGTTTTTTGTTGTATTTTAATAGACCAACACAAATGCAGTCCTTTTAAACTGGGCCTCTTCACAGCTTTATAGTATTTTTCAGACTTTTTTTTTTTTTTTGTAAAGTCATGAATTATCTCCTGAAAGTCAATTTCACTTGTAGGTTCATCATGCTCAATAGAAAAAAAAGCTAAGTGGTCTACCTGTTCTTGTCTAAGATTAGAACACCTGCAGTGTTTGATGAATGCTAGCTTGCTAAAAATTTATTTCAGCTTCTGCCACACTTAACGACTCTGTGAAACAAAAATGCATATGGCAATGCACATATAAAAGGCAAGCAAGAACATTTTCTTCCATTTTCAAAAAGTAGACCTGAAAAACTCACATCTCTCCTTTGTAATATTTTACTAGGGAAATACTCAGAAAGATATAGAGGATACATGTAAATCAGATATTCAGAATCTCTTTCCCATATGTTGAGCCTCACTGAAACATAGTTTATCCTGAATGGCATCTGAACAGTCTGGCATGTCTGAAAGAGAGAAATTAAACATATATTCACTTATATTTTGGCCCAGTATTTCCTGTCAGCAGCACTGATTAACAATATCTTTGAGATTAATGTTCCCCCATAATTATGGTGATTTTTTTTACCAGCTCTAACTTCTTGCTTATCCAGCTGATAGTTGACAGAGACCCTCATACATGCCATCCAACTATCCTGATTTGTTAGAGATAGTCCCAATTAACCCTATGTTATCCCACCTTTCTTTTTTAATTAAATATTCTTTATTAAATATTTAAATAATTTTAAAAACAGAAATGACGACAAGAAAAGGCAATTCACGTACATTCAACATAATTTAGCCATCATCAAAAACTATACATAAAATATCAAAGCTATAATACTTGATCTACATAACAGTTCTTCCTTCATTCTTCAGAGTTTTGTCTGTTCATACTTATGATAATTAGGACCTCCTTAAAAAACAAAACTATACATCCTAGAAATAGTGTGATAATATAAATATACCTCATCCTAAAAAGAAGTATCTGTTGACTATTACATGATTATTAAGACCTCCTATATACTGCATATCTTAATTCTTTTTATTTCATAATAATATAATAGTAAAGTCCCTACCCCATTTTGCTTTTAAAAAGTAAATTAATGGATACCATTGCTTCTTAAATTCCGTCAGTGATTCCTTCTCAATCAAATGTGTCAATTTATCTATTTGTGTGATGTCACATAATTTTGTTAACCATTCTTCTTTCTGTACTGTTTCCTTTTTCTAGGTCATTCTAGCAGCTGTAATCATATAGAAATATAATTTCCAGTGTTTTTGTTCCAGCTTTTCATCTGTAATTATATTTAACAAGAACATTTTAGGATCTTTTTTCTATATTTTCCTGCAAAATAATTTGCATCAGTTTATGTATTGCATTCCAATACTTTTTAGCTTTTTTTTTTTTTTTTTTTTTGCATCTCCACCACATGTGGTAAAAGGAACCAGTTTTATTTCCGCATTTCCAACAATTTTTTTTTCTTAAACATTTTAGACAACTTAAGAGGTGTATGGTACCAGCGCAAGTACATTTTACAATAATTTTCTTTGTAGTTAACACTTCTATTACCTGTGCCCATTTCACCATATAAGTCTTAATTTGTTCATCTTCTTCATCAATTCTAAGTTAACATGTTATATAATTTACTAATTCTATGTCCATCTTCTGATCTTATAAGTTTTTTTCCAATTCTGGTTCAGCCTCCCCAATTTTCTCTTATCTGTCTATACATAAACCATGTACAGTTGCATCCTTCGCCAATCAGTTATTCCTGTGGTTTGATTTTAGATTTTATATCTATTAAATCATCATATGTTACCCAGTTTTTTCCACACAATTTCACTCGATTATATAAAGCCCAATGGAAGCCCAAAATGGTGTCTTAGGACAGCATTTTGGCTTGAGTTTTAACCAAACTCTAAGTAAAAAAACGTTGAACAAAGTGATTATTAAAATCCTTATTAATCTTCAGCTTATTGTAAAACACCTCACCATCCACGCCCCCTTGTCGTGGGGGAGAGGCTTGCGTACACTAATGAAGCTCTGAGCTATGCTGGCAGTGGCACAAATAGCCACTGGTAGGGCCTCCCATGCCAGACAGGTCACAACCGAAGGGTCAGACTAACAGCGTCAAAGGGCAGGATGGGCTCTTTAGCTGTATGGCAACCATCCTAGGAAAAGGAAAACTCCAATCCCAAACCCGGGCAGATGGTGCTCGTCTAACCCCAGAAGGTAAACCATCTAAGAGAAGGAAACTCTAATCAAACCTACGACCCGAGGACCTCGCTGCCACCATCCTTGCTTGCTTGGCCCAGCAGACGAACCTCTGGTTTAAAGGGTGAGGCCAGTTCTGTGCACGCTGCACTTCACCAGAAAAACCCATTGCACAGGCTCGAAGGATACATACGATCCGATCCCCCCCCCCAAAAAAAAGTCCTGTAGTGATAGGTGAGGGACGAAACGGCAGGTGAAAGAAGCACTGGAAGCCGCAGACCCAAACCTGCATGCAGGCAGTTCAGGACATTGGTCGCTCGAGACAGACCGGGAGATGACAGTCTTGTTTGGCAGCATCCTGAATGACCAAGTAGCCTTTTCAGGAGAGCACTGCTTGCTCCATACGGAGAGGGGCCTAGAAAAGGTGGACTAAAGAAAGCTCATCTCCATCCACCCAGTTGGCAAGCCAAGGTCAACGAGCATCTTCTGATGTGGTCAAACAAAAACAAAGGTAGAAAGGCACGCACCGGCCTCCAAAGCTGCAAACAGACTGACACTTGCATGCTGGAACATCAAAACCATGCAAGATTCTGCAGACAGTTGACATCCTGAGCGTCATTCTGCTCTAATAGCCCATGAACTATCACGACTTAATATAGACATCGCTACTCTTAGTGAAGTTTGTCTCCATGAGGAAGGCAGCTTTAAAGAACACGGTGCTGGCTATACACTCTATTGGCCTGGCAAACCAAAAACTGAAAAACATCTTTCAGGAGTAGGCTTTATGATTAAAAACTCCATTGCCTCCAAACTCGAAACCCTGCCAACAGGTCACTCTGATCGCATTGTCTCCTTACACCTCCCTCATGTTGTGCTCTTTAGCATATATGCCCCAACTATGCAAGCCGACCCTGTGGAGAAAAACAAATTCTACTCAGACCGATGCCACCTCATACAAAAAGTCCCTGCAGAAGATAAAATCATTATCCTTGGTGACTTCAATGCCAGAGTAGGTAAGAACTTTGAAGCCTGGAAAGGTGTTCTAGGCAAGCATGGAGTTGGAAACTGTAATGATAATGGACGCCTCCTGCTAGAATTTTGTGCAGAACAGCAACTAACTATTAGTAACACTATCTTTCAGCAGAAAGATAGTTTGAAGTCAGCCTGGATGCATCCCTGATCCAAACACTGGCACCTCATTGACTATGTGCTGGTGCGCCAGAGAGACATTCGCGATGTCCATCATACTCGAGTGCTGCCCAGTGCAGAATGTTAAACAGATCATCGCCTTGTAAGATGCAAACTAAATCTTCATCTTATGCTCAAACCTAAGAGGGGTGGCATCTTAAAGAGGAGACTCCAAGTCAACAATCTTCAACAAGCTGCCATGAGAGATAACTTCCAGGCAAATTTGCAATCAAAACTTGAAGACCATCCTTTAGATTCTTCTCCTACAGTGCTTTGGCAACATATCAAAAACAGTATCCTGCAGTCTGCAGAAGAATCCCTGAGGTTCTCCCGCAAGAAAAACCAAGACTGCTTTGATGAAAACAACCAAGAGATCCAGGAGCTGTTGGCAAAGAAGAGAACTGCTCATCAAGCACACCTCACTCAGCCATCTTGCCATGTAACAAAAGCAGCCTTCCTTCTCGCATGCAGTAAACTCCAACAAAAACTCAGAGACATTCAGAACAAGTGGTGGATCAATTTAGCAGAAAAGACACAACGTTGTGCAGACCTGGGAGATTCCAGAGGATTCTACAAAGCTCTTAAAGCAGTGTTTGGACCTACTTACCAGGTCCAAAGCTCGTTATATAGTATGGATGGTCAAACACTAATCACAGACAAAGCCTCCATCCTGAATCGATGGGCTGAACATTTCCAAAATCTCTTCAGTGCCAACTGAGAAGTCCAAGGCTCAGCTATTCAACATATGACACAACAACTGATGTAATATGAACTGGACGTGGCTCCCACTTTGGAAGAAACCATTAAGGCCATACAACAGATGAAAAACGGCAAGGCAGCCGGGATTGATGGAATCTCACCTGAAGCTTGGAAACACGGAGGTCATGTACTCCATGCCAAATTCCATGAGCTCCTTGTGAGTTGTTGGGAAAAAGGTGAACTGCCATCAGATCTCCGAGATGCAGTTATCATCACCCTGTATAAGAAAAAAGGAGCAAAATCTGATTGCTCAAACTATCGAGATATAACAGTGCTCTCCATTACTGGAAAAATCCTTGCAAGGATTAGTTCCTGCTATTGCAAACAAACTTCTCCCTGAAAGTCAGTGCGGCTTCAGAGCTAATAGGAGCATACAGATATGGTATGTGCCCTTAGCCAACTGCAAGAGAAATGTAGAGAGCAAAACAAAGGACTCTATGTAACATTTGTCGACCTTACCAAAGCCTTCGACACTGTGAGTAGAAAAGGACTGTGGCAGATCCTGGAACAACTAGGATGTCCCCCCAAATTCCTCAAAATGATTATCTTGCTACATGAGGGCCAGCAAGGACAAGTCAGATATGGCGATGCTCTCTCAGAGCCCTTTCTAATAACTAGTGGTGTGAAACAAGGTTGTGTTCTCGCTCCAACTCTATTTTACAATCTTCTTCAGCATGATGCTCCAAAGGGCTACAGCAGATCTCAAAGAAAAAGACGGCATCTATATATGTTACCGTACTGATGGTAGCTTGTTTAACTTAAGCTGTCTGAAGGCTCGCACAAAGACTCTAAACTATCTAGTACATGAGCTGCTTTTCGCTGACGATGCTGCCCTTGTTGCCCATACAGAAGCAGCTCTGCAGTGCCTAACATCCTGCTTTGCAACAGCTGCAGAGCTGTTTGGGCTGGAAGTCAGCCTGAAGAAAACGGAAGTTCTCTACCAGCCTGCACCACAGGAAGAGCACTATCACCCCCATGTTACCATTGGGAAATACGTCCAGCAGTTCACCTACCTGGGAAGTATCATCTCCTCAGACGCCAAGATTGATAAAGAGATCGATCACAGATTAGCAAAGGCATATAGTGCATTCGGAAGGCTTCACAAAAGAGTCAGGAGTAACAAACACCTGAGATGAAGCACCAAAATCAGTGTGTACAGAGCCATTGTACTGTCCATTCTCCTCTATGGGTCTGAATCATGGGTAACCTATCGCCAACATCTACGACTCCTTGAACGCTTTCATCAGCACTGTCTACGCACAATCCTAAACATACACTGGACTGACTATGTGACGAATGTTGCTGTCCTTGAGCAAGCAGGGATCACCAGCATTGAGGCCATGCTATTGAAAACGCAGCTGTGCTGGGCAGGGCATGTTTCTAGGATGGAGTACCACCGCCTCCCCAAAATAGTACTCTACGGTGAACTCGCCACGGGTCAGCGAAAGAGGGGCACCCCAAAGAAGAGATACAAGGACTCCCTGAAACAACATCTCAAGCTTGGCCAAATTGATCACCAACAATGGTCTGCCCTGGCCTCACATCAGGAGGCGTGGAGACGCACTATCCACAATGCTGCAGCCTCATTCGAGAACTCATGCCAAATTAGTCTTGAAGAGAAATGACAACGCAGAAAGAACCACAACTTGGAAACACCACCCAAGGAGACTTTCTGCTGTGCTTTCTGTAACCGGACTTGCTTATCTCGGATCGGCCTTTTTAGTCATCAATGCACTTGTAGTAAGCGTGGGATAAGTCCTTCCTGAATCTTCGTTAGCGAAGAAAAGCCAGAGAGAGAGATTGTAAAACAAATAACCATGCCAACCATAACATAAATCTGGTCCTTCTAACGTCAGTAACCTAGTATTCTTCAACTTGATCCATTCTATTATCCACTCTATTACCCAGGCATAGTAATAGATCTTAAGGTTAGGCAGGTTTAATCCCCCTCTTTTAACATCATCTTGTAGAACCTTGAGTGTCATTCTGGGTTTTTTGCCCGGCCACATAAATTTCCTAATATCATTATCCCAACCTTTGAAGGGAGAGTCATTTACAATTATAGGAATATTCTGAAAAAGAATTTTAGACAGTAGATTCATTTTGATTTCCGCTATTTTCCCCAAACATGATAAATTTAATTTTTCCCATCTTCTTAAATCTTTTTAGATTTCATTCCATAATTTTTCATAATTATCTCTGTACAAATTTGAATTTTTTGCAGATACATTTATTCCCAGATATTTAGTCTTTATCTTTTCTTGAAAATTGGTCCTTTCTTTTAGAGCTATTCTCTCTTTCTCATTTAAATTCATTAAAAGTGTTGTTGTTTTTTCTTTGTTTACTTGAAATCCTGATATGTCCGCATATTCTTTACCTCATCAATACATTAGTTTGGGTTGGCAATAGACAGCATCAAATCATCTGCACATACACATAATTTATACTCAGTATTCTTTACTTTCACCCCTTCTATCATCCTATTATTTCTGAAGTCTATATTCAGAATTTCCATAGTAATAATAAATAGAAGGGGAGAAAGGGGCAACCCTGCCTAACCCTTCTGTATCGTAAAATTCTCGTCCCCCCCCCCCATTTATTAACAAAGCCGCTTTTTGGTTCTCATATAGTTTCCCTGTCCATCCTTCAAAGTTCCGTCCAATCTCCATTTTGCCTAATATCTTCTTCATAAACTCCCAGTTAATATTATCAAAGGCTTTCTCTGCATCTATAAACAATAAAGCCCATTTCCTGTCCACATTTTTTCATGTAATTCAATTAAGTTTAATAAATTTCTTATATTATCTTTTATTAATCTATTTGGGAGAAAGCCGGATTGATCCTCACATATCCAATTACCTAAAACAGATTTTATTCTTTGGGCCAATATATTAACAAATATTTTATAATCAGTATTTAACAGGGAGATTGGATGGTAATTTTTTAGGATCAAGTAGGTCTTTATCTTCTTTAGGGATGATAGTGATATTAGCTTCTGTCCATGTTTGGGGGATTCCATGTTCTTGAATGTCCCAGATTACATGTTGTAAAAGGTGTTATTAGTTGTGGTAGAAATATTTTGTAGTATTTAGGGATGAAACCATCTGGCCCTGGTGCTTTCCCGGTTTTTAATTTCGAGACAGTGTCTGTTATTTCTTGTTTTGCAATTCTTTTTTTCAACTCTGTTCTTTGTTCTTCTGTTTGTTTATATTCCACCATCCAGGTATTCAGAGATTTTATTCTGGTGTTTCTTAGTGTCCTTATTTTCTTTATACAGATTTGTATAATACCTTACAAAGGTTTGTTTTATCCCTTTCTGATCTGTTTGTATCCTTTCTCCATCCTTTATTTTTGTTATTATTCTTTTCTTTCTCTCTTTCCTTAACATATAAGCAAGTAGTTTCTCTGGTTTATTGCCTAATTCAAAGAATTTTTTGTTTGGTGAATTGTATCTTCTTTTCTATTTCTTCAACTGCTAGTATTGATAATTGTTTGTATAATCTTTGTAAATCAGTTTTTATTTCTAATTCCTTTGTTTTATCAATCCTCCTATATTTTTTTAAGTCAATCCTATATTATTTTTATTTCTCTTTCCAGTCTTTGAGTTTGTTTGTGTTTCTTTTTCTTTAATTTGACTTTCTTTTTAATAAAGAAGCCTCTCATGAAGGCTTTAGACACTTCCCAAACTACTGCTGTCCTAACTCCTTTATCAAGATTTTTTTAAAAGAAAAACTCTAGCTGTTCTTTTGTATTTTCTATTATTTCATCTCTTCTTAAAAGAATCTCATCTAGTTGCCATCGAAAGGTTGTCTCACTCTTATTTTTTTTATATTCAGCTTATGGGTTGTGGTCCGACCATAGTTTTATTTGAGTTTCTATTTTCTCTACAGTATAATTTTTGGGATGCTAAAAATAAAAATAAAAAAATAAAAAAAAACCTATTCTCAACCATGAGTCATGTCTGATAGAGTAGTATGTGTAATCTATACTATTACCATAGTTCTCTCTCCTTATATCTTTTAGTCCTAGTTCCTCTACCAGTTCAAAAAAGGACTGTGGAAGTTTCCCTTAATAGGTGTTATGTTTTTCCTAGATTTCCTATCTAAAATAGGGTTAATTACTCCATTGAAATCACCCATGATGATCAACGAATCAAAATTTATGTTCTCAAGTATCTGCATTAATTTTCCATAGAATTCTTGTTTTATTGTCTAATGAGGCATGTATACCTACAAGTAATATATTACAGGGCAGCTAGACTGAGGGGTGTGGGAACGACTTATCTGAAGTCTTTTCTGTGGCTCAGCAGCTACATGGGAAGCGGTCAGAACGCTACAAACACAGGTGGAGCAGCTACATGGGCAGCAATGAACGCAGCTTTTAGCTGCGGTGAACCTTTAAAAAAATTTTTCCTTGCCGGCTGCGAACTGCGCAATTCCTCAATGCCCTGCAGGTGTAAAAGCTGGGGTTTAACCGTGAAGTTTTTTAAAGCTCCCAAACCCTAGCTCCACCCCTAATCCAAACCCTAGACATGCACAGTAGGGACTCTGGGATGCCGTTACTGTTATTCTACTGTGGATAACATGTCAATTCATTCACAAAATAAGGGGGTTCATTCCTGATGCACCAGTGCAATGGCACAGTTTAAAAAGGCAGAGGAGCCGCAGTGATAAACCGCTGAACTTTTAATTTTTTTTTTTCCTTGCCGGCTACAAATAGCGCAATTGCGCAATTGTGCAGTTCCCAGCAGGCAATGATAATGTCGCTGTATTGTGTACCTGCGCAATTGCGCAATTGTGCAATTCACAGCCGGCAAGGAAAATTTTTTTTAAAGTGCGGCTAAAAGCCATGTTCCTTGCCGCCCATGTAGCTGCTCCGCCTGTGTTTGTAGCGTTCTGAGAGCTTCCCATGTAGCTGCTGAGCTACAGAAAAGACCTCAGATAAGTGGTTCCCAAACCCCTCAGTCTAGCAGCCCTGTACCATTTAAATGCACACCTGGGGCTTGCAGTCTAGCTGCCGAGCATTAAGGAAAAGGCAACTTCATGTCACACTTTCCTGCCAATCTAAAAAGCCCCAGCAATGTTGCGCCCTGTTTCAAAAATAGTGGGGAAATCAAGCTACTTTTTAAAGGCACTTCTTCTCCCTTCAAATGCCAAAATAGTGTTTTCATGGCACACTTTCCCCTTTTTTTTTTAATTTTAAAAGCGGAAGAAAACGAAAAGAGGTTACAAAAGAAAATCAGAAGAAATAATTACCATTTGTATATAATATAATAGTTTACAAAACTTACGCATCATTTACAATAATATACAGTATATTATGTGTACAATATCTAAAGGGGGAGTAGGTAAAGAGGTAAGGAAAGTAAGAGAAAAAGGAAAAAGGAGGAAGAAAAGGAAGTGGAGTGATTACTGAGCAAATGAAAATCAAAGAAGAAAACGGGAGTGAGAAAGGAAGAAAAGGAGAAAAAAAAAGAAAAAAAAGGCATGGGTTAATTACCAATTATTAGGCGACAATTTAGAAACAGAAAGATTACTAAACAATAGTGCTTCCAAGTATATCATCATTATAGTATTAAATAATAAAGGAAGTTATATCAACCTCATAGTACCGACTCTTGATAGTTTCTCAAATCTCAAATGCTTGTGTAGAAAAAAAAGGCCCAAAAAGAATATATCAGCTAATTTTCCCTGTAAACTTGTATATAATTGTATATAACCTGTATATTAACGTTAATGACGTGGAGGAAGTCTGATAGTGGTAGTGATATTAATGGAAAAGAAAAGAAAAATTAAATGTCGGAAGGATTCAGATATTCCACTTATTCTTGCAATAGTTAATGAATGGTTGCCAATCATCTTTGAACTGATAGTTAAATTTACCATCAGCATAATTCTGGGAACTATCTAATTCCATAATATCAGTCATTTTACATATCCATTCCTCCATATCTGGGACTCCTGGATTTTTCCATTTACAGGCTAGTAAAAGTCTGGCGCTTGTGATCATATAAAGAAATATTTTCTCCATCTTATTTTGCTTTAGTGTTTGTATTCCCTGATTCATATTCAGGAGGTAACATTCTGGTAAAGGATCAAATGTAAATCCTAAGATTTCACAAATTGTGGTGTGCAAATTTGTCCAGAATTTTTTAACAATTGGGCAATTCCACCACATATGAAGCCATGAGCCGTAACCTCTGTTGCACTTCCAACATATTGGATTCTTATTCCTGTAAATTTTTGCTAATCTAATCGGGGTTAGATACCATCTGTTTTCCATTTTGAAAAAATTCTCCCTCATTGTTTGGTTTTTAATGCACTTATAAGTTATTTTTCTAGCATCTTCCCAAGTTTCCAATGTAATATCTTTAGCCAGATTTTTGGACCAGATTAACATATGTTCTTTAACAATTTCATCTTCCAGTTTTCTTTTAATTAAGATTTTATATAAAATTGTAACTTGGTTTGGTGTTATTTTAAATAGTATTTCATCAAGTTCATTTTTAACGAAGTATAAACCGTATGTTTTCTGATCGAATTTTAAGATGTTTTGCAGTTGGAAATATTGAAACCAATTGATATTATTATCCAAATGATGAAGTGATTCTAGATTCTTTAACATAAAATTTCCCTTTTTCTCATCTAAAGGCTGGGCTTTCATGCAGCCATCAACACACCTCTTTTTGCCAATCTAAAATGGGCCTCTAGTTTTAATAGAGTTGTATAACAATCAAGTTACTTACTTCTCTTAAATTAGTTACTTCTCTTAAATTAGTTTTCAGACTGTTGAAACTTCTCAATTTCCCATTCCAATTCTGGTGTCAGGTCCAGAGTCAGCTCTTCCTCTTCTTCTGCTTCTCCCTCTGAAATGTATCGTGCACCATCCTTCATACTCCCAGCTGCCCCTATCACATCTTCAGGTCTCAGTTGTTGTATCTTTTCTGGTTCCTCTGTGTTATTTTCTACTTCAATAATAATAATAATAAATTTATTTATATACCGCCTTTCCAATAGATCAAAGTGGTTTACAAAAGTAGATAAACAAATACACAAATACATAAATGATTTACATAAGCAAATAAATTAAATATCTAAATACACAACATATACAAATAGTTTTATAATCGAATACAAAGGTACAAGAAAAATATGAAAAATACAAAATACAATACATAACATAGTACTAATTAAAGTATAACATGGCACATAATCAATTAACAATTGAGCTCATTGAGCTCCGCTTGGCTGTCTCTCTCGCCCAGTTTAAAAAGGGGTTAAAAACATATTTATTCGAGCAGGCTTACCCCTGATTGTGCTCCCCCCCCCCCCCCTTGTCATCTTTTCCCTCATTATGAGCTGGCTTGGAGCATTGCCATTGTATAGCTGTACTGGGTTGATATTGTTTTAATGTTGTTGGATTGTTTTTAACTTGTGAATATGTTGTACACCGCCCTGATCATTGGAAGGGTGGTATATAAATAAAGATTTTATTATTTATTTATTTAACAATAATCAACTCTACCCTGGAAGAAAAAAATATTAAAATATTAAGGCAGCAAAGGTGCAATTATAACAAACAACTATAGTCCATATACTTTTATAAACCTTATAAAACAGAATTCCTCACAATTACAATAAAAAAGACAATTAAAATAGATCAAAGCCCAGGGGGAAAACCAAACTAAATATTGCTCACTAAATTTTATAACAATGTTAATATTACCCTGGATAATATTAGCTACTGGTCTAAGGTGCCTCTATCACAAGCATGCCTCCTCTCACACAGCAGGGCTGGAGTAGTGTTCCTGGGCTCAAAGGTCTCTGAGCCAGCTTTTAAGGTGCCTCTCTCACAGGCACGCCTCCTCTCTAACAGCAGGGCTGGATTAGTGTTCCTTATCAGGTATGTCCAAGTCTTTATATATTCCCTCGTCATCTTTATGTTTATCATGTCTCTTCTTGTCTTGTTCCTCTTTTCTTGTCTTGTCTTGCCTTGCCTTGCCTTGCCTTTCTTTCCTTTCAGCTTTCCTCTTTCTTTCTAGCCTTTCCCACAATCTTTTAGCTTCTTCAATTGTTTTTATTATTAGTCTTTTCTTATTGAACCAGAAGGTTAAACCCTCTGGATATATCCATCTGTATAGTATTTCCATGTCTTTCAGATATGATGTCAGAAAGGTGTGTTCCTTTCTCTTATCCCACCTTTCTGACTGTTTTCAAAAATATCTAACTTTCTCTCTCTTCCCACTCTCCCCCCCCCGGCTGTCTGTGGTTTGTTTCAATTGCTGCAAACTGAGTTTGTTGTGCAATAGTAGGTTGCAGTTTAGTAATTCAGCAGTGGGGAGAGGAAATGAAAGGAGATGTCACAATCTTGAGAGGTCTGGGCAAAAGCAAACTGCTGGAGCCTCTCTTAGCTTATCTATTCTTCCTCATTAACAATTTTCATCATCTTGACTGCAATCTGATGATTTTTGGCTGCTGTTTTCATCTGTGAAATGGTGGTGGATAAGATTGAATATAGATCAAAACCTTTCTGCCCCTCAAACTAGAATTCCTAGAATTTTAACTTCCAAGCACACTCTTTTGTTCAAGAAAAAGAGCTTGAGTGAATATCGGCTCACTATTCTATCATTTGTTGTTCTCTGCTTCATGGTTTTGTTGTTTTTTTTTTTAATCTCATGAAACTGGATTTGAAATCACAGTCTGGGTTTAGATCAATGTCCAAAGGGAGGACCAGAAAGACAACTGAACATGAAAGGAGACAATATAACCCACTAGCTGCCTGGTGCCATCTCTGCTTCACTGGTGGGATCCCTGAAACTCAACTGTGATCCCCCCCCTTTTCAGCCCCATGATCCTCAGTCAGAAGTACCCATCAGAAAGTATCCATTTGTCATAGATTTCCATTTAGGTTGGCTTCACAGTTCCAACCCTTGGATACCTGTCATTTAACTTGTTCTTTTACCCTCAGAAGATAGGGATGGAAATAATATTAGAAAATATATTTAAAATGGTTGAAACACATGTTTCTCCATAGAAAATATTATTTCAACACAGAAATGTTAATTCCTGCACAGAAAATGTTTTTGTGTAAAAAAAAAAAAAAAGAGAGAGAGAGAGAGAGAGAGAGAGCTGTAATCAGAGATTTGTTCAGCATGAGATTCATACATGATTGATTTGCATCAAAAAACAATGTTATATGTTCAGAAAGCAGAACATAGCATTTTCTGCACAGATGGGTTTTGAAGACTTTCTTGCAGTGGGAAGAAAAATGCTGAAATTACTTGTGGCTACCTTTGAGAAAATAGATAGTGAAAATTTACATCCCTGTTAGGATCACCTCTTGGTCTGGTACTTGGGCTCACAGTGAACACTTTACTGGGCAAGTGAAGGTGTCGTTCAGGGGATTCAGTGTGGTAAGATGTGACCAATTCTTCCTTATCAATTATTTAATGAAAATATTCAGACAGGGTAGTGGAACATTATAAATAAATAAATAAATAAATATTATATAAGAAGTAACTCCCTGAACTCTTTCCACACTCTCAGCTCCCAAAAATCCAAAGCTCTACTGAGATGTTATCAATTCCTCTCTTCGTACCGCTACTTTATTTCTAACTGGCCCTCTCTGACAGTTCAACAGAAAAACTTCTGGTTTTATTTTATTTATCCCTCCACCCCCCACCGAATTCTGTCTCACAGCATTTTGAAGGCTGTGATTTGTTCGGGTTAAATAAGGTTTGCTCACCTTGTTACTTCACACTGTTCCACCCACAGCTCAGATTGTGTCATCCTTTTTGCCTGTAACATAATAGCTGGGCTCCTATTCGGATGGAGATAGCCCATGGGGGTGGGCTTGTGAGTGAATGCCTGTTCTCTTTTGGCTCTTCTACACTTGCCAAAATTCTTTGGACTGTCCATGGAATATTCTGGCCCCCAAATTCTCCCTAAAATTTACTCCTTACCTTGGGCTAGCAACAAGAGACAGCTGTCTTGCCACATGGTCCTTTTGTCACTTTCAAATGCCTTACTCACACATGGGTTGGTTCTGACTCAGAAACTGTGCATTGTGATATGCTGATGATGTCACAACAAAGCAGAAAATTAATAGTGTGGTCATACCATGAGAGCAGAAAGTAATTGTTGGCATTTACCTAAAACAAAGATCTAGGATGAATTTGAAGGTTTCTACCATGTAAAACACATGCCAGCTAGTTGGAAACACAACAACACAATTCAAAGTGCTGGGCTTGACCCATAAAGCCCTATATGTCTTGGATCCAGGTTATCTGAAGGATCATATTCTCTCATATGAGCCTGTACAGGCTTTGAGATCTTCAGCAATGAGAGGCTGTGGGACACAGGAGAGGAGTTTCTCAATGGTTGTTCCCAGGCTCTGGAAGACTCTTCTTAGAGAGGTGAGATTGACTTCTTCCTTGTTGTCCTTATGACAGTGAATACTTTACATTTCAACAGGTGTTTGAGAATTAACTATGGGTAATGGAATTTTAATATTGTGCTGTGTTGTTCACGATTGTTGCTTTTTAATTAATATGTTTTAAATTGCTTTTAATTCTGCTGATAATTTAATTCTATGTTAGCTTTTCTACATTCTTAATAATGGTCCGTTTTACATTGGCAAAAAGAGGTGTCATGAAGGCTGCTTGAAAACCCAGCTTTTACATTAGAAAATGGGAAAGTGTGCCATGAAAACGCCATTTTGGCATTTTAAGGGAAAAAACGCGCCTTTAAAAAGTAGTTTGGTTGACCCACTACTTTTTTAAAAAGTGCGTTACAGCGCTAGTACATCTAAAGGCTAAGGTGTAGTTGCACAATTAAATGGGGCTCTGTTTCCTTAAGGCGCCCATTTAAAGGCTGCGCTGCAGGTGCGGATCAGAATGGATCGTGGGTTGGGAGCATGCGTGGTGTGGACTTCACTCCTAATTAAAATGTTCTATGCCCTCCAGGTGTAAAAGCTGGGGTTTAATCGCGCAGTTTTTTAAAGCTCCCAAACCCTAGCTGCGCCCCTAATCCTAACCCTAGACATGCGCAGTAGCGACTCTGGGATGCTGACAGTTTTGGTGGCGGATGTTTTAACAGGTGCAGTGATAAGAGGAAACTTTCAATTTTCACACGAACCCCCACACACATTCCAGCGCCATTTCCCCCTTTCCTTTGTCCAACTCAGCCGCTCCTAGGGACACTCTTGCCGAGGCTTTGCTGTGGCACTTTGCACAATGGCAGAGACTTCTACAAGTGGCCCAAAAAGGGGGAGAGGGATGTCTTGGTCTCATGCAGAGACCTCAGACCTCATTTCCATCTGGTCAAGGCCCAATATTTTAGAGAAACTGGAGTCCACCTACCTCAATGCGGATACCTATCAGGAGGTGG
Source organism: Urosaurus nigricauda (assembly GCA_034509955.1). Lineage (NCBI taxonomy): Eukaryota > Metazoa > Chordata > Lepidosauria > Squamata > Phrynosomatidae > Urosaurus > Urosaurus nigricauda. The sequence goes on from JAOEGL010000003.1 coordinate 135,912,315, forward strand.
CCCAAGCCATGAGAGGGAAGGGACACCGGCGGACTTGGGAAGAGTGCCGGCGAAAGTGCAAAGCCTTAAAGGCACAATACAAAAAATATCGAGACAATATGGCCAAAGGTACCCAGGTAGGCCCCCGTCCTCCTTTCTACAAGGAGCTTCATGACTTCATTAGCAAGGATGGGAGGATCAGACCCAACAGACTGTCCACCAGCGGACAGGTTGTGAGGGTCCCAGTGGGCCAGCCTGCTAGGGCTGAACCTATGGAGGACACCCCAGAACCACAGCTAGAGCCAGAATCAGAGCCAGAGCCTGATCCAAGCCCACAGACAAGCATAGAATGTGCCCAAAATCTTCTGCTGCCTTCTCAAGGTAAGATGTGCCTCGGCTTCTGAGGGAAAGGGAACTAGGGGACATAGGGAAGATGTGGGATCAGGGTGGGCATAGGGGAGAAGTCACTCTGTCCCTTTGTCATGCAGAGGAATGGGAGCAGTCCCCGGACTCTGATGAGACATCCTACAGTCAGCAAGCTGTGGACATCGATGCTCTGAGAAAAAAAGCCCGTGCCATAAAGTTGGCATCTACAGCTTCCTCAAGCAGGCCATCCTCCCGTACAAGCACTGTCTCTGCCACCGTCAGTAGCCACCGTGATCGGTCGCCTGTAGGACAGAGGACTGTGAGAGAGAGTGATGATAGTGAGGGTCAGGAAACTTTGCAGGGTAAGACATGTGTGTGGCATGGGAAGGGGGGGGATTGTATAGTGGGCCAGTTACAGCAGAGGAACACAGGCGCTGGCGAAGGTTTTTGTTGGCATGATGGCATTTTTTGGGTAGGGGCTACAACATTTATGTCAGTGTATGCTGTAAGATCTCCTTTGTATGACTGTGGTGTGTGTGTGTGTTGTGCTTCTCCTCAACTCTTCCTCGTCTATACATTTGTCCAAGGTCCTGTGTGACATATTGAGGGTGCTTTGAGCGAGAGTTCCTGCATGGCATAATAGGGTTGGATTGGATGCCCTCTGGAGTATGTGCTAACTCTATGCTTTTGTTTATCTCTGGTGCTTCGTCCTATAGAAGGTGCAGAAGGTGCAGCAAGAGCACCTTCAGAAGAAGAAGAAGCACCCGCCAATCCCATAGCTGCAATGCTACCGGAGGAGCGGCTCGCTGCCATGAGACACAGACGGGTGCGTCGCTCAGCAGCAGCAACATCCGCCAGGGCTATTGATCGTCTCGTTGGTGCCACCTCAGAACACATGACAGCACTCACACAATAGGGAGAGCGTTTCTATCAGCTGAGGTTGAGGAGCGTAGAATTTCAAGAAAGAGCAGCCGAGAATCAGGAGAGGGCACTTCAGCAGCAGGTGAGGGCCCTCCAGAATCAGGAGAGCGCACTTCAGCAGCAGGAGAGGGCCCTCCAGAATCAGGAGAGGGCACTTCAGCTGCAGGAGAGGGCCCTCCAGAATCAGGAGGGGGCACTTCAGCAGCAGGAGAGGGCAGTCCAAAATCAGGATAGGGCACTTCAGCAGCAGGCAGAATCCATCCAGGAGCAGAGGCGACTCACTTCTGTTCTTGAAGGGCAGACTGGCCTGCTGGAACAGATAGTAGGGATCTTAAGATCAGCTCAGAGTGGCAGAGTGGGTGGTGAGGAGGAGAGTGTTACCCATAGGGCCATTCCCATGGCTGTAGAGGGGCCATCTGGGCATCAGGGTGGGGAAAGGGGTCGTGATGTCACTTCTGACCAAGTCAATCTGGATCTGGAGGTCTGTCAGGAAGACCCTAGACAGGAGTCTTCTGGCCTCTTCAGCAGCCAAGTGGCGGTTCCTGTGGCGACTCGTCGCCATCCCAGGTGCAGGGGAGGAAAAGGAGGGAAGTGTTGTGACAAGCACTGAGTTCCCATTAAGCACTGTGGTGTCCTCTACTGTACTTATCTCTCTTCCCAAGGGTCTCCTTCCTTCCCTGCACTTCCTTTTCCACCAGGCACTACACTATAGCTATAGCTAACTCACTAACTCCCTATGGCAGTGATGTTCAAACTGCGCTGTTGATGAGATGTAGGACTTAGGCTTCTGGGAGCTGAAGTTCAACATCTCTTCAAAAGCACATTTTGAACACCACTGTCCTACTTCAAATCTTAACACTAACAAATGGTGAAACAGCGCAGTACCGCAACACCCCCATTCATTCATAAAAAAAGAATTTCATTCATACAAATGGTAAAGCCAGTGAAGACACAGGAACCCTGTGGAAATATGGGATCAATCTCAGTGGTAACAGTGACAAGACCAGATGTAGGCTGAGGAAGCTGGTGGCATATGGTGATGACATCAAAAGTGTCTCTCTCTGGTTCTGGCCACAGCTGGGAAGGAAGAGGAGGAATGTAGGGGTTGTAAGCATGAGTATACTATTGGGGAATTCAAAATATCAAATCGCAAGAGGGGTTTGCTTACAAACCCCCTGCAGGGTCTCCCTTCGGTGTGTGTACCAGGAATTAGGAATCCAGAAATAGGACAGAGGCTTTAAATGCACTCAATGTCTCTAACAACAACAACAACAACAACAACAATGTTTATTAATAACCCGCTCATCTAGCAAAGTAATCGGAGTGGGGTACAGCAAAGTTAAAAAGTACAGAGTAAAACAACAATCATACCTCTTCCCAACTGCCCCCCCCTTAAAATTAAATTAAACAAGCAAGTATTAAAATCAATGACAGTTAAAATTAAAATCAGTAGCAATTAAAACAAAGTGCAATCTCATGAACAGTTCTTGTGTGAATATGCAATAGATAAAATCACAGAAATTAAACAAAGTGGACAACTAAGGTTATCTACCCAGTTTCAGTTTCATAGCTGGGAACTGATATTTTATTTATTCCTTTTCAAGGAAAGGCCTGCCAGAAGAGATGCAATAAAAAGAGATTTTATTGATACAAGAGTTCAAACACACAAAGCAAGCGTGCACACACTCATACAATCACACAAGGCTAATAGAAGAGAAGGTGGAAATGTGGAAAAGAGAATATGATCCTTTCTAATGGTACTCACCTGAAATGGTTCTTCAGAATCAAGGCAGATGCAGCAACACAATGAAGGGAGGTAGGAAAAGGGGTGCCAGGAGAAGCAGGCTAACAGAGTGCCTGCCTGTTGCCCATGTTGAACTTAGGAGAGGGAAAAGGTAAGGATAAGGGAGGGGGGGTTGGAGCTGCATAGAGCCCCAAACGACCAGGGGTCCATCTGGGATTCCAAGGCAGAACAAAAACAAAGAAATGGCAAGAGTTTAAATAGGCTTCTAGTCACATAGGCTGGATCTAGATACACCTTAAAGAGCGTGATAAGGGCTATTTAAGGCGCAAATAGGGTTCTGGAGGGCGCAGCTTTTACGCCCTCCCAAACCCTAGCATGTATGGGCGCCGCCATTATTAAATAGTGGTGTCCACACATGCATGACATGATGGTGTCATGGCGTGTGCAGCTTTTAGACATGCTGCACATGCCATGATGACTTTGCGTAGTGGGAGGGTGCAAATTGTGCCCTTCCCGCCGTGCAAAAAAGGAGCTCCAAACGGAGCTCCTTTTTTGGCTCGGGTTTTTGCCACGGCTTTTAGACAGCTGCGGCAAAGACCCAGGGAGGAAGGGGATGCGGCGGTGGCCCCTTCCTCCCTTCCACCTCTGCAAGCGGCGGGATGGGGCTGCGGAGGCTGCTGGTCTGGCAGCCTCAGCCCCATCCCGCTGCTTCCTGGGGTGATTGCGGACCGCCCCTTTTGGGTGGTCTAGATTGCCCCATACTCATCAGAGACTATTGCCCTACATCAAAGCAAGACCAGATTTATACATCACTAGATCTATAGGAAGCCTCATCGATGGCAAAGGACACTTGATACTAGAGTAGCTTGCATCTGCTAAGTGTCACAATGTCATAAATCTGTCCAATGTGTGAAGCATCTTTCCTGTTTGCCAACTCCCAACTGGGCTATGCTGCGAACGTGGTCTTTCTGCTCTTAGGTTATGATAGACTGGGGACCTGTCCCATCATGCCCTCCATCAGGGTCATCAGGAAAAGTGCCTGCACTCCAAGGACATTTAGGCTCACATAGAGGCTTTTATGTCCAAACAGTGCAAAAGGGGAAACATCCAATTACCTCTGCCAATGCATTTTAGATGTGGGGAATTTAGGGGTGTTTTTATAAAATTCCAGTCTTCCTAACAGGATATAGATAAGAAACAGGCAATTTAAAAGAAGACAGAGCAGGGGAAAGAGGAGATGGATGAAGTGGAAGAGTTGGGGAAGGAGGACAGAGCAAGGATGAGGGAAGGGAAAACCAAGAAGATAGCATGCGAGATGGCAGGGTTCATTGCTACAGTGCCAGTGCTAGGAAAACAGGTGAGATATAAATAAGTAATATAAGTAAAAGAGATGATGGTGGTGGTGGTGATGATGATGATGTTTCTAAGGTTTGCATATCTATATTAGGAAATTAAATTGTATGAAGACAAAATCTGTGTGGATTTTGAATGATATTTGGAAGTGATGAAAAACTTATTTTTCCTTTAAAAATATCTAGTAACATAACTGTCTTATGACTTTTTCTTGTCACAGCTCTGTCATTCCTTTTCTTCCTGAGCTTTTACCAATAAATAAATAAATAGTTCTTCAGAAGTAATTGTGCAGTGATTCTGGACCAAAGGCATTGGAACCTTTCTTTACTATTCAGCAAGCACTTCATAATGCTTGGGGAGAGGGTTAACTGCACTGCTCTTGTACCAGAGTGCATTTAGCTCAGATGTCTCCAGCAGTTCTCCCTGCTGTCTGCTTCTTCTTAGTAGAGGAATGAGAAATCCATGCTCTCAGTCATTTCAGGAAAGAAGATATTTTACACACCTTGGAATATTTCATTCTGAAGGAATGGCTGATTAGTGGAGGAAGCATAAACTGAGTTTTCAATGAGGGACTCAGAAATATTATCAATCACTGAATTTACAGTTAAAATGTTAATAAAAGCTGGTGAAATCACACTAGCTAAGCCAGAGAGCACCTTTTATCTGGTGACCCATAACTCTTGAAGTAGAGAAAGCAGGAACTTTCCCCTGTTAACAGTTGTCCATGGTCAAACTGGAGTCAGATACCAAACAAAGAAAAGAGAATGTGCCTGTATGCAGTTATTAAACATCAAAAGAGAGATTGAAAGTGTACTACACTTGCAGGTCCTTGAATGCAATTACTGTGCTAAAAATAAGCTATAAGTATATAGTGAAGGTTTGCTGAAATCTATTTTGCTGTTTATGTAAACTTCCCACTCAGATTTGTAGTTTGCAATGCAACTTTGAATTAAATCCACCTATTATTTAAAGATACCAAGATCTAAGAAGATGAAAAAGAAAATAAAAAAGAGTCCAGATGGATGGAATTGTCAAGCTTTTCTCCTAAGACTCCTGATGGCTCTAGAATAAACTTGTTTTCACAGTTGTTATACTAACAGAACAAAATATGAGGTTTTTTTAAAACTCATATCCCAAGACAAGACTCAAATTATATTTAGGCATTCTAAATTCAGTTGCAAGCCTGAACTACAGCAGATCCACTGAAGCCATGGGATTAAGCAATTGATTCTATGGGTGTAAGCTAGCTATGGACCCTATTGCATGGGATTAAAACAACATTTTACCTTTCTTGAATTCATTGCTAATTGGGGAAGCAGCAGTGTCCTATCACACAAAAATCACTGCCAAATCGCCACCTGGGTCCATCCTGGATGCAGCCCATATCATCTAAGCTACTTTGACGGCCATTTTTAGAAATCTTTTTCAACACAGAAGCTTCTGACTTCTAAAAATGGCTGCCAAAGTGGTTTAGATAACCTGGGCTGCATCTGGGATGGATCCAGGTGGCAATTCAGCAGTGATTTCTGTGTGAGAGGATATGACTGCCTCCTGAATTAGCACTAAATTTGGGAAAGGTAAGCCACTGTTTTAACCTCATGTGATAGGGTTCTAAGAGTAGCAACTGGAAAGGGAATCCAAAAAAGTGCTGTCCTGGTTCATATATGTTTGTACATTTCTTGACTCTTTTGAGAGCGAAACAATCTTTCTGTAGGTGTAGGTGGCCAGGATTAGAGTAGTACACTTCATTCCCCATTCCTTTCTGGGTAAAGTGCTTAAAAATACGGTGGCTGGGGAACATGAAGTGTTTTTGGAGGAGCCATATATTTGGATCCATTTCAGTCTGGTTTGAAGCCAGACCATAGCACTGAAATGGCTTCAGTCACTATGATTAACAGCCTACTCTGGGAGAAAGACAGGGGGAGTGCTACCCTGCTGATCTTTCTGGATCTCTGGGAAACTTTTGATACCATTGTTCATGGTATATTTCTTGACTGGCTTCCCCGATGGCAGTCAGATACACTATGCTATGGTAATTTTGCAGCCAATCCTGAAGAATCACACTGGAAAATTTCTGTTCAGCCTCATAGACATGAAGCTGTGGGTTTCAAAGGGTACCTTCTTGTCTCTCATGATGTTCAATATCTACATGAAGCTGCTCGGGAAACTCATAATGAGATTCGGGGTGGGGTGGTATCAGTATATAGATGTCATCAGTTTATTGATTGACACTCAGTTCTACTTCTCTTTGTCATTCAAGCTGGCTGGGGCTGTGCAGGTGCTAGATTAGTGCTTGGATACTGAAATGCACTGAATGAAGGCTAATAAACTGAATTTGTATCCTGATAAAATTGAGGCTTGGTAGATTGGTGGTTCTCGAGTCTGGAAATTGAGTAAAGCTTTTTTTTTAATTAAAAATATACTCAGTCATAAGCACAACCATGCTTATATATACAACTAAAACAAACAATAATGAAACATCTTTAAACTATTAAACTAAAACTAACAGATACTACAGACTCTCCCTGCCTAACTTATGGGAATATATACCACTAACTTTTATATTTTTGAAGTTATATTTACGCTTCCACAATATATATTCTGTTAATTTAACAAAACCCATAGTAAATTCATAGCCCCAATATAACTTCAAATAATTAATAAACAATTTCCAATCTTTCTTAAAATTAATCAGAGATTTCTCTTTGATCAACATTGTCAATTTCTACATTTCAACAAGTTCAATCAGCTTCATCACCTAATCTTTTTGTGTAGGAATAACAGTAGCCTTCCACATTTGGGTGTATATTGTTGTTTTTGCTGCTATCATATATTGCAATACCCTTCCATGCCTCTTTTTAATTTGATCATCCAACATCCTAAGCAAAAATGTCTCTGGCTTTAACTTTATCTTTACTTTAAAAGTATATTTTACCATACAGTGAATCCAATATTTCTTTGCTTTGTCACAAGTTCACCACATATAGAAAAAAGCCCCCTAGTGCCAGAACAGACCAACATAAAAAGCTGGTTTCCAGCTGACTTGGGGGCATGGCATACATATGACACACACCCCCAAGACACCCAGAAGACATCTTCAAGCTAACCAGCTGTCCAGATGTGGGCCAGCTTCCAGGTGTTCTGGCAGTGTGCAGTTTATATGCCACACACCGCTGGAGCACCTGAAAGCCAACTTCCAACCTCAGCAGGGAGGAACAGCTGGCTTTTTGCCAGTGCTAAAAGGAGCAGCTCTTTTCTGCTCCTTTTTCAGCTGGCAAAAAGGCAATTTGGGGCCACAGCATTTGGTTGCTGTGGCCCAAATCTGGTTTTGGAAGGGGTTGGGTCAAGCTGCCCCTTCAGGGTGGTCTGTTTCACCTTCTAGTTACCTAAGTGCATGAATAAGTAGTAAGGCAAGGTAGGAATCATGAGACTGTCCAGATAGTGTTGGACTGCAAGTATTAGCAACCCTAACTAGCATAGCCAATGACGAGGCAAAATGGCAGATGCATATTAAAAACAAAGAGGTGGCACATGATACACAGGCCTTTGTTAAAGGTGAAACAGTACAGCAACAGAATGACCCAGAGCAGACTTACCCTCATATTCTTACCTTCCCATCCAGAGGTAAACTGTGGATTTGGTTTTGTGAAAGCTATAAATGCATTCTTGATCTTATCATGTGTTCTCCTACAGGTGTTTTGAGTTTAGTCCTGGGGATAGAGGATATCCTTTCAGTGGTTCAGCCCCAAGAGAGCTTCTGTACAATTTGAGCAACTCTAGGAGGAACTGTGGCAAAATCATGAGTAGATTCACCATCCCTGTAGCAACAGATCCATCAGCCAACCCTGCTTCTGTTCCACCCATCTGCCTTCCCAAGATGGCTATCCAGCATATCTGATAAATTTTTAGTTTGGTTCCTTTGTATCTCTCAACAATTATCACACTCTTTCTTTGGTTGTATAATGGTGGAAAATAAATGGATTACACATACTCTTCTACACTTGGCTTATCAAGGCTATATTCAGTCAATCAAAACAAATAATCATGTCTCCCTCTTTGGCCTTCAAAACATAAAAACAACACCCTCTAAATAACTTGGGTCCTTATGCACACTATCACCATTTATATAGCTACCAATATTGCAACTACATTTTTTTAAATAATAGCATCATGCTATGATTTAGACTTTCCTGTTAAGCATCCTATGCATTCCTGCTCTCAAACCAGAATTAGATAATTTTGTACTCCAGCTCAGTATTAGATTTCCCTAAGTGTATTATTACCTTGTATTTATCTAAATTAATTTCTGTGCTCTCAGGGCCCTTTTCCATGACATGGTGTAATCAATCAATCATATGCCAGCTGTAGTTATCCCACATGTCAAGTCAAATTTCTTTCTGCCTTTCAGTGTCCATACTGTGAGAGCACGCAAGTGCATTTTGTTCCCTCCACCCCACCCCTTTACTCTGGCACAACAGTGCCAATTAAATGCTGGTTTGTCTCAATTCATAATGACTGTGAAGATAAAATTTAATACAGGATGATTTTTAAAAGAATAGTGCAAAACTGAATAAGAACAGCTCTACTTTTGCACTATTATTTTTGAATCACCCTGTATTTTCCCTCATCCCTTTCCATTGACTACAGGTTGTGGAGTGAAGGGAAAAAGCAATGACAACAAAATTCAGCAAGTAAAGATACTTTCTTAAAATACTCATAATATAAATTCATATAGACAATATAATGAGGTACATGAAAAAAATACAAGAAAGCAATTTAGCTACTTGTTTAACAGAAATATACAGATACACTGACCAAATTATTTTTAAAGTTATTTTTATTAAGCATTTTTCAGTACCATAAAAGAACAAACAAATAAAACAAAACAAAAAACAACATAGCTCCACACACTAGTGACTCATATACAAACAAAGAAAAAATAGAAATAAAAAAAAAAAGAAATCAGTGGGGAAAAAGCAAAGGTAATGGGAAACAACAATAAGAAGAAAAATTATGTTTATATTTTGGCCACTTAAATAGAGGATCACTTGACAAGTTGTGTCATATTTTATTTATGAATGGTCTGGGCTTGTCATCTCAGTTTTTGTGAGGTGCTGAGGAGAGAAAAAAAAAAAGCTATGGGACCTGTCTGGGCTTTGTTCCACTTTAAAATTCAGGTTTGGATGGAATGGTCTAGAACAGATGTTTGCTTTAACCAAAAATCATCTCGTGACAAGTATCCAGATTGCCTCTGTGGTGGCTCACCATTTAGGAACAAAGATGGTAGGACAGACCTTCTGCCTCATTCATACTCCACTCTACAGAAAGCACTCCTTAAAATGGCATCTGTAAATAGTTAATAAAGGGCCCAAAACAGGCCAAATAAACCATGGCATTGCTGCAGGCCTCAATTTGGGATGCTGCTGTGGTCTTGGAATAGGCCACCAAAAAGGAGTGGGTTTTTCTTTTCCTTTTTGGCCCAGTTCTTTTGGGAGGATGCAGTGTCGGCTTGGTTTCCAGCAATGTTCAGGTTGTGCATCATCTACATGCTACCCCCTGAACACAGCAGTAAACCACATATGTATCAATTGCCATTCATTTGGCCCATCTATTTTGGATTAAAGTGGTCCAAGTTTACTCATTGCTTGCTTCTCATCTCATAAGAAGAGCACAATTTGTCTTCCAGAAATCCCAAGTCCTCTTCTTAAACCTGACTGGATGGCCCTTGTGGTCCCTTCCAACATCATGATTCTATAACTTTCTAAATAGGAAAGGCTTCTCAAGACTCATTCAAGTGACAATGTAATCACCCATGGTCAGAAACTACAGAGAAGAATCTTGATTTTTCTAAGTTCAGGTTTTTTGATGCAGAGCTTGGCTGGTTGGGGAATTTGAGGATTATAGCCCAAAAAAGGCAACTTGTTCCAAGATCTGTTTGTATGTGGAAAGACATGTCCATCATGAGATGTGGGGCAACATATATATCAACATATATATCAATTGTAATTCAAATGTTTTCTGCACAGGATTAAATAATTCAGCATTAAAATATCTTCTACACAGAAAATGATCTTTTCTGAACAAGACAACAGTGTGTGAGTTTTGCATATAATAAGTCCCAGATTGTGGATAGCCTTTGAAAACTGTACTTTTGGAAGACTTTCTCATGGTGGGAACAAAATTTCTGGAAGCACTCTTTTCTACCTTCAAGAAGAAACTTAGGGGCTAAAAGAACTGGACCCAATGCACATTCCAGCACCATTTTCCCTGTGTCCCTAAGCTCTGACAGTCTTTAGCTGTCTTCCCTCAGGACTCCTCTTTGACACTGGGCAGAATGGCAGAGCTATCCACAATTGTGCAAAAAAGAGGGAGAGGGGGATGTTGTGGTTGCATGCAGCTGACCTGATAGCTCTGTGGTCACAACCACATATTTTGGACAAAGTGAAAAAGTCCTACTTGAATGCTGAAACATATCAGGAGGTGGCAGAAGGCATGAGTGCTAAGGGCCACAAACACAGTTGGGAGCAGTGTTGTTGGAAGTGAAAAACACTCAAGCAAGAGTACAGGAAGTTTAGGGATCACAAGGCCAGAAGTGCTTGGGGTGCCATCAGCATGCCTTTCTACAAGGAGTTCCATGCCTTCATTGCCAAGGATGGGACCATAAGACCCTGGAGAGTATGTACAAGTGGTGAACTTGTGAGGGTCCAGTGGACCAGCCAATCAGATTTGAAACTGTGGAGGATGCTTTTGAGGCAGAATGTGCCCAGGACCCTTGGATGCTTCTGTGAGTCACACCTGTAAGTCACTAGTGGGTGGAGCTAGAAAACTAGCTATATATAACTCCTCCCAGAGGCTTTCTAGGCTAATTCCTGCTATAGTGAAGAAAAAGAGCAGCTTCTTGGCAGCCACTTTAAGTGGTATTTGATTAAAAAAACTCTTGAAAGAGTGTGTTTGTTGCAGAGGAGGAGGAGGTTCTGTGAGTCACATCTGTGAGTCACTAGTGGGCTGAGCTAGGAAAGTAGCTGTTTATAACTCCTCCCAGAACCTTTCTAGGTTAGTTCCTGCTACAGGGAGGAGGAGGAAGCAGAAGCAGGGCAGCCATTTTGACTGGTAAGTTTGATTTTTTTAAAAAAACTCTTGAGAGAGTGTGTTTGTTGCAGAGGAGGAGGAGTTTCTGTGAGTCAGATCTGTGAGTCACTAGTGGGTGGACCTAGGAAACTAGCTATATATAACTCCTCCCAGAGCCTTTCTAGTGACTATGAGTCACTAGTGGGTGGAGCTAGGAAACTGGCTATTTATAACTCCTCCCAGAGCCAAAATACAACATATGGAGCAGGGGGCTGCAAATGTTGTTTTAGAAGTTCTCCTTTAAATCTTTTCACTTTTTAAAGTACTTCTGAGGGGTTTTTCCCCCTCAGAGGAAATGAGTACGAGTTAGCAGTCAGGAGATATCTATAAAGTTATATTCATAGTATATTGAGCTCACTGACAAATACTAGTTAAAAATGCCTAGCCATCAGGGGCCTTTGACATTGGTGTTTACTAGGGGATTTTCCTTGAGTAGGAAGCCCACAGTCCTGTTTCAGTGATTACTTAACACATCTCAGTATGGACACTAAGGGAACTGCTGCAGTTACCTGCAACACTTATGGGATGTTTGTTTTTTTGCCTACAGATGAGGGGAATTTCACATGCCCCAAGTGCAAGTTGGTAGCCCTCTTGGAGCAGAAAGTACAGGAGCTGGAGGCCCGGGTATCTACACTTCAGCATATCAGGGAGCAAGAGGTTTTCCTGGACAGAACAGAATGAATGGTCATGGACAGGGGCCACACAGAGGAAGTCGCTGGGTAGAAGAAGGTCACTTCATGTACGCAGGAAGAAGACTGCTGGAGGAATGTGACACACAAATGAAGAGGAACCAGGGATCGTGTTGGGAGCTTGCAGTTACAGAATCGATTTGAAGCTCTGTCCCTTATCAAGAAGGATGAGGAAGAGCACAATGGACAGAATTCAGGGACAGAGCAGGGGAGCTTGGAAGTTCCACCACAGGGAACAGTTGCTGCTAAACCTCAGAGGAGGTGTGTGGTCGTGGTGCGGAACTCCATGCTGAGAGGTACAGAAGCAGTGATTTGTGGGCCTGATAAGATGTCTCAGGAGGTTGGTGTTGCCTCCCTGGGGCTAAGATCCGTGCCGTGAGAAAGAGGCTGACAAGACTGGTCAAGCCTACTGACCAATACCCCTTCCTTTTGGTCCACGTGGGAATGAATGACAAAGTAAGACAACCTTCAGAATATCAGAAGGGATTATGAAGCTCTAGGTAAGAAGCTGAAAGAAATGGACACACAGATTATCATCTCATCTCTTCTGCCAGTAGAAGGGCATGGTCCCGAAAGGGAGGTGGAAATAGCAGATGTCAATAACTGGCTCCACAGATTGTGTCACCAAGAACAATTTGGATTCTTAGATCATGGGCTGTGGTTCCATAAGGGGAGACTTTTGTCAAGGGATGGGTTACATCTCACACGTTTTTGCCAATAGTCTTAAAAATCTGATCAGGAGGGCTTTAGACTGAGATGTGGGGGAGGCAGACAGCTTTCTGGAAGGCAAAAGGGCTGAAAAAAATAGTCAAACTGGCATAGAGGGAACAACAGTAGGAGGGAAAAAATGTGCACAGGCAGCAAGTAAAGGGGACACATGGTCTTAGATGCCTCTACACTAATGCACAGAGCATGGGAAATAAGCAAGATGAACTTGAACTCCTAGCACAACAAGGGAAATATGATATGATAGGCATTACTGAAACCTGGCGGGATGAGTCTCATGACTGGAATGTAGAAATAGAGTGGTATAACCTTTTTAAGAGAAACAGGCCAAAGAGGAAAGGAGGAGGAATAGCATTATATGTCAGGGATATTTACACCAGTGAAGAGTTCCAAGACACCAATACTGGAAGCCAGGTGGAGAGCATCTGGATAAAAATTAAAGGAGAGGGAAACAAACTTAGGCAGAGGAATTGGTTGATGCCTTTCCAGAACAGATGATCACACACTCAGATAGGAGAAATATAGTAGTGATGGGTGACTTCAACTATCCTGATATTTGCTGGAATTCAAACTCAGCAAAATCCTCAAGGTCTAGCAAATTCCTCACTTGCCTGGAAGACAATTTCATTGTGCCAAAGGTGGAAGAGGCAACAAGGGAGTCAGCTAGTATTCCCATGGTCAGGAATATTAAAAGAGAAGGGAGTTCAAGATGGATGGGAGTTCTTCAAAATGGAGATACTGAAGTCACAATTTCAAACAGTACCATTGAAGAAGAAAAATGGGAGATGTCTGAAGAAACCAGGATGGATGACGAAGGAACTTTCAACTGAGCTAAGTTTTAAAAGCAATTTGTATGAGAAATGGAAAATGGGGAAACACCAAAGAGGAATTCAAGCAAATAGCCAGCACGTGTAGGGATAAAATCAGAAAAGCAAAAGTACAGAATGAACTCAGGCTTCCTAGGGAGGTTAAGAACAATAAAAAGGGATTTTTTTGGGATATGTCCGCAGCAAAAGGAAGAAGAAGGAATTGGTAGGGTCACTGTGTGGTGAAAATGACAAAATGCTAACAGGGGACAGAGAAAAGGCAGAATTACTCAACAACTTCTTTGTTTCAGTCTTCTCAGAAAGTGTGAGGACAATAGAGCAGAGGACAGAATAGGAGAATTTCATCACAGAATAAGTAAAGAGATAGTACAGAAATACCTGATTAATTTAAATGAATACAAGTCTTCAGGACCAGATGAACTACATCCAAGGATATTAAAAGAATTGGCAAATGTAATATCGGAACCATTGGCAATAATCTTTGAGAACTCCTGGAGAACAGGAGAAGTCCCAGCAGACTGGAGGGCAAATGTTGTTCCCTTCTTCAAAAAGGGGAAAAAAGAGGATCCCAACAATTATCATCCAGTTAGTTGGATATCAATACCAGGAAAGATTTTGGAGCAGATCATTAAACAGAGAGTCTGTTAATATCTAGAAGATAATTCTATAGTCACAAAAAAGTCAACATGGGTTTCAGAGAAACAAGTCATGCCAGACAAATCTGATTCCCCCCCCCTCTCTCTCTCGCTTTCTCTTTCTCTCTCTTTTTCTTTGATAAAATTACCAGGTTGCTAGATGAAGGGAATGCTGTGGATATAGTATATTTGGTTTCAGTAAGGCTTTTGACAAGGTCCCTCATGAAATTCTTGCAAAAAGTCTTGTAAAATGTGGGCTAAACAAGATAACCATCACATGGATTTATAACTAGTTGATTGGCCGATCCCAAAGGGTGCTCAACAATGGTTCCTTTTCATCCTGGAGAGAAGTGACAAGTGGGGTGCCACAGGGTTCTGTCGTGGGCCCAGTGCTATTCAATATCTTTATCAATGACTTGGATGACAGTATTGGGGGCATAGTTATCAAATTTGCAGATGACACCAAATTAGGAGGAATAGCTAATACCGCAGAGGACAGGATCAAAATCCAAAGTGACCTGAATAGACTAGAAAGCTGGGCCAATGCTAACAAAATTAAATTCAACACAGAGAAATGTAAGGTTCTGCACTTAGGGCAGAAAAATGAAATGCACAGGTATAGAATGGGGGACACCTGACTGAATGAGACCATATGTGAAAGGGATCTAGGAGTCCAAGTAGACCACAAGTTGAACATGTGTCAACAATGTGATGAGACAGCTAAAAAGGCTCATGCAATTGTAGGCTGCATAAATAGAAGTATAGTGTCTAGATCAAGGGAAGTAATAGTGCCACTCTATTCTGCTTTGGTTAGGCACCACCTGGAATACTGTGTCCAGTTTTGGACACCACAATTCAAAAAGGATGTGGAGAAACTGGAGCATGTCCAAAGAAGGGTGACTAAAATGGTGAAGGGTCTGGAAACCATGCCCCATGAGGAAAGACTTAGGGAGCTGGGGGTGTTTAGCCTGGAGAAGAGAAGGTTAAGAGATGAAACCATAGCCCTGTTCAAATATCTGAAGGGATGTCACATTGAGGAGGGAGCAAGCTTGTTTTCTGTTGCTCCAGAGAACAGGACCCAGAGCAATGGATGCAAGCTCCAGGAAAAGAGATTCCACCTCAACATTAAGAAGACCTTCCTGACAGTAAGGGCTGTTCAACAGTGGAAAGAAAAAACTGAAAGGTGATACCCTAAACAAAAACAAGCAAATGAGGGAACAGAAAGTTTAGGGGAAATGAATGTCAACAGTGGAACACATTCCCTCAGAGTGTGGTGGAGTCTCCTTCCGTGGAGGTCATTAAGTAGAGGCTGGATGTCTTTTATCAGGTATGCATTGATTGAGAGTTCCTGCATAATAGACTGTTGGACTGGATGGTCCTTGTGGTCTCTTCCAACTCTATGATCCTATGATTCTATGCCATCTCAAGGTAAGATGTGCTAGGGCCCCTGGGAAAGGATGCAGGGGGAAGGGGAAAGACTTGGCACCAATGTGGGCATAGGGCAGAGATTACTGTCACCCCTTGTCATGCAGATTACCAGGATGAACACCCTGACTCAGATTACACATTCTGCAGTCAGACATCTGTGGATATCTCTGCCATGAGAGAATGAGCCCGTGCTGGGGAGGGTATCTCTACAGCTTTCACAAACAGACCACTATCTTGTGCTAGGGAGGGGAGCACTACATCATCCACGATCAGTCGCTACCGTGACTGCTCACCTGTCCCACGGACCAGTATAGCAGTCAGTGATGACAGTGAGGGTAAGAGAAGGCAGGATATTTCACCCAGCTGATTAATCAGGTCAAGGCTGCACACAGTAAAGTCATTCTGTATAATGTACACTTCGACATAATTAGGACAGCAATTTGCGTGGCTTTATACATGTTATGCATGTTATGCACACATGTGCCGGTATTCTGGACAATAGTTTTGCATGATGGCGTGCTTGGAGGGCTGCTGGACTAACATTCGTGTGGGTGTACTTTTGAGAGTGTCCCCTGCATGAGCATGCGGTGCATGAATCCAGTCTTTGTACACAATCCTCCCTTGCCTGTACCTCTCTCCCACTCCCAATCCCTGCAGGACATGATTTATGTTGAAATTTTGCCCTCTGCCATATATGTCCCAAAGAATGTGAAGTAGGATGATAAAGAGAAGACAAAATAGCTAATCCCAGAGCTGCAATGTCACCAGTGGACCTCCTACCGTGTTTCCCCGAAAATAAGACAGTGTCTTATATTAATTTTTGCTCCCAAATATGTGCTAGGTCTTATTTTCAGGGGATGTCTTATTTTTCCATAAAGAAGAATTCACACTTATTGTTGAACAAAAATATGAACATACTGTATATATATATATACTGTATATATATTTATATATTAAAAAAAAAAAACTTTTCTAGGTATTACTTTCAGGGAAGGCCTTATATTTAGCAATTCAGCTAAACCTCCACTAGATCTTATTTTATGGGGATGTCTTATTTTGAGGGAAACAGGGTAGCTGATTTCCAAAAGAAGAGGGTGCATCGCTCAGCAACCACAACTGCTACTGCTTTGCATCAACTCATGGCTCGCAGCTCAGACTACATGAAGGGACTCCTGGAATAGAGAGACCATGCCCATCAGCTGAGGGAGAGAGAGAGAGAGAAAGAGAGAGCCATGCAAAGCATGAAAAGAAGCAGAGGGAGTTGCTGGAGAGAAAGATTAATCCAGCAGCAGGAGCGACTCAATGCCACTCTCAAATTGCAGGCTAGTCTGATGGGCCAGCTTGCGGAAATCATGAGGGTTGCCCATGGTGGCATCGGTGGCAGAGGGGGTGGTGTGGAGAAAGGTGCAAGAAGCAGGGGCCAGGGCAGAGAAAGAAGAAGCAGCCCTTCAGCCCTGGAACAAAGGGTTGCTATGGAAGTGGAGATTTCTGAGGACCACTCCATAGATGAATCTGCCAGTGTCTTCTGTAGTGAGGTGCTAGTGCCACAACCCTCTCGCCACCCCAAAGGTGCAGGGCAGGTAGAAGGGGGAGGGGATGTTGTAGCCAGGACCACTAAGAAAGCATTCAGCCTCATGATGTCCCCAAACAACATGTATCCCTTGCAATCACCCTTGCCTTTGCACCCCATCTCTTATGACCCCTTCACTTACCACTTCTCACCATGCCCACATCACTGATCCTAAATTGAACCTGCAAACCTGAGCATAAAACGTCACAGTTTCAAGAATGGACACTGTTATTGGTAAAAATGGCCGGTGTTAGTCCTGTGCAGACAACAGTGATAGATCTATCTATCTATCTATCTATCTATCTATCTATCCATCCATCTATCTATCGACAGAGAGAGAGAGAGAGAGAGAGAGCAATAATAAGGTAATTTACCAAACTATGTGTAAGGGGGAAGGGAAGGGAAAGGAAAGGTGATTCAGGTAGGGGGAAGAGGGGGTTGTAAGGGCCTAAGTTGCTGGAGGGTGGCTTTCATTGATTTCTGGACCTTCTGCAAGCCATCTTCCATGGCAGCCACTCTCTACTCCATCCAGTGATCTGCAAGAGAAAAAGAGGAGGGTTAGGAGAAATCTGTGCACCCCATCACCCTATCCCACAGCCAGGATTTGTGGGTGCCCCCCCCAGTCCCTCCCTTTGTTTCTCTGCCCTCTTAACTCTGTGGCAATCTTGCTCCTGGGCTTCCAGGAGGTGGTCCAGGAGACTGGGGTCCAGAGCCCTGTCTTTTTCTTGGGCTGGTGGACAGTGGCTGGGGCCAGGTTCCTCCTCAGCAGCAGCTGCTGTAAAAGGGGGAGACACAAGTTACCAAGCTGGTATGGGGGAGAATGGACAGGAATGCCATTGAGGCTGTACTCATGCAGCCATCACCTCTCCCTTTGGGGATTTATCTTCTGCCATAGAAGAATGCTGTGGTGTGGAGGGATGGCACCAGCTTCCTCTGTCTGGCCCTACTCCTCAGGGGCGGCTTCAGCCTCTAAGGAGGAGGAAGAGGGGGACCTGCCATGATGCCCTCTGTCCCTCTGCTATCACCTCCACCACACACCTGCAGTTGGGAACAGGAGGAACACCATTAGGACCCATGGATATGGGAAAAGAGGGAGGGGAGGAGAAGGGAACAGTGATGGAAGGGTAGGAATGGGCATTGGGGAACATGGCAGGGTCTTGCCATTTACTTGGAGAATAACAATCTTTCCACCATGGGTGGCGTCCCCTCACCCAGAGGTCATGCGGCTAGTCAAAAAAGGGTGGCCTCTTACTAAATGAAGGGTGCTCTCCAATGTCCTCCAGGACTTCAAAGAAGACCCCCTTTAGTGCCTTGAACTTACTTCAGCACTGTTGAAGGGTCCCCCTGAAGCCCTGCTGCTGGCAGGTGTAGGAAGCCTGATGGAAGTACCCCTGATTAGCCTGGTTGGTACTGGCCATCACCCTCCTCATGCCTATGTCTCCAGTGAGAGCATTGAGGAGGATGTCCAGTCCACCTGCTGGTTGGTCCAATAGGTGATCCAAACAGGCATCCTCACCGGGCTGCCATCATTGTCCTGGATGCTGCGGAGGATTGCAGGAGTATTTGTGGGCAGTTGTGACTGTGGGAGGTTGAACTGAGCTGATTCCAAGCCAATGGAGACCCTCAGAGAACCAGTTTGTATCTGTTCCCCAATGGTTGCCCTCTGGACAACCAATTGTAACAATTGAATGGGCCATTAGGGAAGCTTGAATTTCAGAGAATTGATACATTGTCAGAGAGACAGTTGTTAGTTGAAGCACTTGTATCTTTTGTTACCCAGGAAAACTGGTGCCAGGTGACCCCTCCATGCCCCTTTGTGTGTGTGTGGTGTGTGTGTCTGAGGAACATGGGTGAGACTGCCTACATAAGAGCATAACTGATAGCCATACACAGACTGTGGATGATAGGATACATTTATTCAGCTGCCTCACTCCTACACTAGCATCACAAATGGAGGAGGGGGCATACTTCATATTCTCCTGGTGAGAAAGAAATATGCCAGGGCTTTCCTTACAGCCTCTTCTTCCCCTCTGTTTGAGAGTGCCGTTGTCCTCCATGGGCGCTCCCAGAGTCGGCAGCATGAAATGGCACCTGTTGTTCAGTCTTTTGTTCAGCACCCTCCCCTTCACCTCACAGAGGTTGTGTAGGATGATACATGTGATGATTATGGACATGATATTCTCTTCTGTCACAAAGAGTGGGGTAATAAGGCACCTTTATCAATACTTAAGCTGCCCAAATGTCCTTTCCACCACATTCCTGGCATGATTCAGCTTCTTGGTGAATAATTTCTGCTTGGCATTGGTGGTGGCCTGGTAGGGCTTCACGAGCCACTTCTGAATGGAATAGGCACTGTCAGTGAGCAGGAGGGGGCAACTCTGCAATTTCCACTAGCCTGTGAAAAATGGCATGGGGCATTTGGAAGAATAAACTCTATTTCTCATCAGACCAGGTGCATGTGATGAACCTGGCCCGCCAGTCAGTGCTTCTAGGGAGCATCCAATAGCAGTGTGGCCGCCTCTTCGCTAACATGAGGATGGCCGCACTGGCAGTATACTTCAGACTCACTGAATCACCCACTCTAGAAGTTGTCTCTGCTGTGTCGTCTGGGTCACCACTATTGTTGTCCATGTTTGTGTCTGTTGAAGTGGTCAATGGGACCATCATTGTGGTAGCTCCTGTGGCTGTGCATTGCAGGCTGGCTGCCACTGCAGGCTACATGGGTTATATGGCATCCATTATGTTGGTACCTCTTACAGTGTGCAGCCGCCCAGCGATGCCAAGATAGCTTTTCACTTGGCAATTATTACTTCTTTGTTCCTGTACACATGCACAATCTCTGGCCGGAACATGAAAAAAATTAAAGGCGTGCCATGGCTCAAAGCTGCTTTCACTGCCGCTCTGTGCAGTTGCTCCGCCTACCTTTACAGCATCCTCAGAGCCTGCAGTGTGGTTGCTGGGGTTGTAATATGGCTTCACATGAGCTGCACTCACTCCCAACCAGTGTGGTTACTCTATTCGCCTTCACCACACCCATGGGACCAATGCTCTGATTGCTAAGTTTTTTTGGAAAAGGCAGGTTCATCTCACCTTTCCCTGACTGTCTGTACAGCCCCCTAGTGAAGCACTGCAGCCCTGATTGGGGAAGCATTTGGCTACAACCTTATAGCCAGACACAGAACAATGACATCACGCATTGAGTTTTCTAAATGCTAATGAATTTTTAATAGATACATAGATAGTAGACAGACAGACAGACAGAGAGATCAATTGCCTTTTATGTGACTGTTTTTCTTAAAATTTTGAAAATGTTTGCAAACTTTTTGGATTGTTCATAAAAAACACTAGGTATAATACACAAATAAATAAGAAAGTCACAACCATAAATTGATAACTGATTGATAATTATCATTTTAATCAGCTGTATTCCCAGTCTTCATGGGCCCAGTGCCCATCATAAGGCTGAACAAACTAGTCTCTTTCTTGTCTATATGAATTTCACAGTTGTTTTAAGATAAATAGCATAATCAACCTAAACCAAAACAATATCTTAAATCTACATTTTTAGTTACTCTGGTTAATCTGTCTTGTTTTTATAATGTACACAGGGCTTCTGGGTGTTTCTTATCCAGGCAAGACTCAAAGTCATATCTGTTTAGCCTCAGGTGTGCAGTAGCATCAGGTAAAATTCCAAACCATTCGTAGAAAGTTGCAACTAAGACAAGTTCATGCAGAATAAGACATGCAATGAGATTATTACTTAACTGAGTAATAGTCACTAGAGAGTAATGGCTCCAATGTAATTGGGCAGTGATTTGACTTACCCCCCCCCCCCCACATATCTTAGTAGTAACTCAGTGTGAAGTTACTGTGGAACTTGACTTGTGCTTCTTCACCTCTGATTCTGCAAAGACGTTCCTTTCCCCTCCTGTGTGGGAGATGTGAATTCTACATGCACACATGGATGCACACTGAGCAAAAGATGTGTGAAAGAGTTTGGGACAGGAGATCTTAAAGGAAAGCTTTTTATTCTAAACTGTTAATCTACATTGACAAAATGTATTATTTTACAAGAAAGCACCATCCTTCAGAGAGTTTCAAACAAAGTTACAAAACAGCCAAAGTCATATTCAGCTGAGTTCTTAAATGAACTGTATTCTCCCAAGGAGTCCTGATGGTGCATAGGTTAAATGCCGGTACTGCAGTCACTCACAGCCACAAGGTTGTGAGTTCAGTTCTAGGCAGAGCTCCAGAGTCCACTTACACATCATAAACTGCTTAGGGAGTGATAGTTCACTCATAAGTGGTATAGAAATATACTTGCTATTGCTAATGTATCTAGCTAAGACATTACTACTCACAATACAGATGTCCCGTGACTTGGATATTCATGGTGAAAACTGGGAGTCTGAACCACTGCCTACAACCAGAACTTCCCTTAGATGCTGTAGGCACCTCAGTTCCAAGCCTCTTTTTGTTCAACGTGTGATGAACGAGTGGTTTCCGGATGAGTGTGTTTCAGTTGAAAATATGGTCCTGAACCAAAGGAAATGACTGCATGTGTTACATTGCTGAAGGAAGGATTTGGAGACTAAGAATCAAGAAGTTTTGACTTGACCAGGGAAGAGAGTTTTTACAAAACAAGAAGAATTTGCACAAACAGAATGTACCCTGAGCTGCAAGGACATGGCACTTGCTGTGACATCAGCCCAAGTCTCACAACTGACAACATGAACATCATCCTGACTAATTCACGTCAATATTAGAATAACATTCTCTGTGTTCCAATAACATGCACCAAGCTCTCAGAACTGAGAACATGAACTGTAAATGACAACCAGAAAAACCATGTGTTGCTCAAGAGATGAGAAGAAAAAAGTATAAAAGAGGAGGATTTCCAGCTTCTATTTGGTGATTCCTGCCCGCGGCTACAGGTTTCATCCAACCGTTTGAGGGTGAACTGGTCACTCGTTCGCAGAGACCATGTGTGTGTGTCTCTGTCTGTGTGTCTCAAGCAGACATTAAAATGCTTTCTTGTTTTCCTTACATATGGTGACTTGATAGTACTGGGGAAACCCAGTGTTGGTCTGCTCTCAGTATGACTAACTGTGGATTTTATTTTGATACTCTTTGACTTTGAATGGACCAATGACACCCCTGGGAGGACCCCTTTGAGAAACAAATTTGGTCTACTAGTTTTCCTTTTGAAGACATGTATTACAAACCCTTTCTACTTAGCAATTCCCTTAGCAGGGCTACAGGAAGGAATGATGAATTCACAGACAGCAGATTCATTCTGAAGAAATACAAGTTTTTATAGGGACAATGAAACTAGTGAGTGAGGGGGGAGCACCCTACATTTTTTGAGAGGAAATATGTTAATGTTGAATTTTAGCTGCTGCTGTAATGATAAAACAATTTGCTAAATATCCAAATAAAGAACATAAATTAGGTGATGTGTAAACTGAGGTTGGCTGTGTGTGCTTTATGATAGCATGCAGCAGTACAGCATCTAATCTCATACTATAATAGATTTTCCCCCATTAGATTTTTTCCCCTTAGTACTCAAAGCACTTTGGAAGTCTCTCCTACAATGAGAAGTATTAAGCTAGTTAAAGTGACAAGAATAGATCCTGCTCAAGTAAGCCACCATTCCTCTCTTTTTCTCCCAGGCTCATAATTGCATTAAAGAAGAGATTTAGGTCTTTGTGACATGACTTGTTGTTCAAAAACTAATAGTCATCAAATTATTCTCTTCAGAGTATTTCCTAATTAAGTCAACTGCCCGGTTTGTTTATCTGAGAAAACAGCACAGCTGAAAAAACCCTGGATAAATTAGCATCTAGATTTTTCTCTTGCTTTTTAAAACCTTTCAGAAAATCAGTATCTTAGCTTATTATGCAACACATCACTGTGAAGTAACCTTTGGGGTTTTTAATGTCAAATTGTGATATAGGAATGTGAACTAGTTCCAATAATATATTAGCAGCTGTTTTTAGCTAAGCACACCACATCACTATTGCCCACACACTCCTTGGTCACATATGCATAGACATGTAAATCGTGATTTGCTTTGTCCTTGTACAGTAAACAGGAGAACATTAAAAAACAAAAACAAAACTCAGTACAAACTACCACAAGAGAAAGTCTCTTTTTTTTCACAAAAGTAATGATAAATCTTCACATTTTAAGAATATATTTTCACATATTTCACAAGTGGAAAATGTGTTAACTCTTGTCTCATTGCATGGAATAGGTAAAACAATAGCTTGGAATACAGTATGTGTGTCTTAGTGATCAGCCTGTTTTGTCATGCTTGCTGGATCTGTGTGTTTAGTTTAATAAAGAGGAATGAAATCGTAATTTTGAACAGAACATGACTTTTACCCTACTATGTTTTGCACAAATTTGGGGGGGGGGGGGGGAGATGAGAAAAAATAGATGAAATTGTTTGAAGGGCTTGCAAAACACTTGTAATGCAGCTTTATTGTGCCATGACAATCAGATTTCCATATAAACCCTACATGTATTAAGTGTAATCCTGTTAGGGTCTTAGGTATATACAAATTCTCCTATAGAAGCACTTGGATTACTTTGTCTGATGTGTAACATCCACATTCAGTGGTCACAGAAGTTTTGTTCATGAAGAGCTATTTTTCATGTTTGTGTTCATTTTGGGTCAATGAATATCTCTCTATCCCTGCTGAAATTAGTGAGACTACTCCTTTGGTACTTTACTTGCATAGTGTTGCCATTCAACACAATGATTGTATAGCACAATCAACACATAACTCCACAAGGAGAGATTTCTGCTATGAAGCCCTTCTATGGGATTTTGACTATGATCTGTTTTGCGGGCAGTGATATGGTGGAGTCAAAAACTCAGGTTAGATTATATTATCATTACCTGTGCGAATCCTAGTTGCAATAAAATGTATAATGCTTTGAAATGAAAACAACATTATTTAGTTAAGGAAGGGGTTATTTATAACAACCTGAATTGTGCAAACAGAACTAAGCATGGGTGTACTCTGTTAAAGAACCTTTTTCTTGGTTCGATAGGACTGACTATAATTGAATGTTATAATTCAATGTATAATTATAACACAGACACACAAACATAAATTATCCACACATTTGACACATGAGGGTATATGAAAAAGTTTTAATTATCACCTTTTAAAACAATTTGATAGAAAGTTTGTTTTGATTTGTAGTTGTTAACTTATTTCTACTGTGTTTTCCCAAAAATAAGACAGTGTCTTATATTATTTTTTGCACCCAAAGATGTGCTAGGTCTTATTTTCAGGGGATGTCTTATTTTTCCATGAAGAAGAATATTCACATTTATTATTGAACAAAAAAGTGAACATTTATTTATGTAGTGTATATATTTTTATATACAAAAACTTTTCTAGGTCTTACTTTTGGGGGAGGCCTTATTTTTAGCAATTCAGCAAAACCTCTACTAGGTCTTATTTTCAGGGGATGTCTTATTTTTGGGGAAACAGGGTATGTAGTCACCATCCAGATTTGCACATTTTACTCAGCTGTTCTTGACCCTCTGGATACCTGTAATTGTAGAAGTTTGCAGATTGTGCCTTATGAGGGAGTATCATAATGTAATAATTATCATCCGGAAGTTATTATAGTATATTGATGAAATTTTGTCAGTGTCACAATTGGTCCTTAAGTGCATGGTATTGAGAAAATCAGCTCATTCCATCCTTTATTTTTGTGACTGGCTGCGCCAGAAATGACTAAAGTGTAAAATCCTCGTAAGGCGCAATCTGCAGACTTCTACAATAACTGTATTCGGAGGGTTGAGAAACACTGGGAAAATGTGTCAATCTGGATGGTGACTATGTAGAGATAAATTAATAACTACAAATCAAGACAAACCTTCTGTCATTTTTTTTAAAGGTGATAATTAAAACTTAGGATACACCCTCAGTATATGCATTATCTCCAAAGTTTCATGCATCCCATTAAATTCAAATGCATGGCTTGATTTCAGAACACTTCTGGCTGCCATGCTCAGTATTTCCGCAACATTTCATGCAACCTTATAAAGTGCTAAATTTAAAAAAATCAAAAACAAAATACAAGCAAATGCAATACAGAAATTACAGAGCAGAAAACTTTTGTTTTCTCCTTAAAAACTCAGCTGAAAATCATTATATTCAAAGGAAAAAGGGTTTATTCCTTATCCATGGAAGTTATAACACTTCCTTAGCTCCAGCTCTCTTAGGGGTCATTCCAACTAGGATATGAATCGATTTCTTGATTGATTTATATGTGTATTGTTCACACTGGGAACCATTTCAGACCTGACTGCATTCAGTTGGAGTTATGTTAAAGTGAGACAAATCCCCTCCCCAAACTGCTTTTTTTCAGACATTTGTATTTTTATGGTTCCATTGGGCAACAACAAGATGAGGGGTGCACCAGAGGGCAGCCCAACAAGAGGAGGCTGAGGAGGAGCCGCTGTGACCCAAGCCTTCCTGCCATGCCACCACCCTTCCCCTATCATTGTTGTTCTGTGTTTTCAAGTCATTTCCAACTTCAGGTGCACTTGTGGGGGTTTCTTGGCAAGGTTTGTTCAGAAGGAGTTTGCCTTTTCTTTCCTCCTCATTCTCTTCTTCCCTCCCTTCCTGTCATTATCATCTCTTTGTGGCAGCTCTTCTCTCACTCACTCACTCACTCACCCACCCACCAGTCAGTGTTAACGACAAAGAGGAGTAAATGTTCCCGGAGAGATTTGATCACCAAAATAACCTGGTTTCCATGTCGGGTTATTTTGTAGTGGAAATGAGTCCTTACTTTCCTTTTGAATTCAACCAGCAAGGACAGCCCATTCCTTAGGGCTTCTGTACCCACTGGCCCAAACCAAAACTCATAAGGGTGACATTAACACAAGAATAATATAATTCATAGCCTTTCTTAGTCTAAAAAAAATGTAATTCTTGCTTGTAGTCTTAGCAGTCAGATAGCCCAAGTGTTGTTAGTTCTTCAAAGCACAGCTCATTTCACTTCCTCATCCAGATTTAGCTCCAAAGATCAGGATGTTTAAATTAAAAAGTGAGGAAACACCATTTTGTTTTAATATGTCATGTGAAGGCCTTTCCATTTTCACACAAACTACAAAATATCAAGCATAAAGGACTATGTATCTAGATAATATAAGTCTCTGGATACCATAACTCTCTGTTCCTTTAGATCAGAGATTCTAACTGACCATGTTCAAGGGTAATTTTTTTCAGCTCCTGCAGGATAAAATGGATTAACTGAATTATTAAAAACATACAAAATGTATATTATTAATTAGGCACAACACCTTCATGGGGGTGGGCAACTACAATAATCTCATTGGTAGTTAGGGATATTGGGAATTGTGATTAAAGATATCTAGAAGACCTTCTAGACCTTCACCCTCAATGAACACAGCATTTTTCTTCTTAAAGGTATTGTCTACATTGAGAAATCAGATGAAAAAAACCCACCACAGCAAACTGGGTGGTGCAGAAACAGACAATCAATACCTGCCATGCAGTTGAGGATCTTCATGCTTTAAACTTTTTAAATAAGCAATTTCTTGCCCATTCTTCACCACACAAGCTTCAGATCAATCCACCAAGCAGTTTTCTGAGTATAAGCTGTAGAACCTACTGACCCTATCCCTAGTTCCTAGTTATAATGGCACATGGCAATTTATTCAACTTATCCTTAACAAAAGCCTGCAACTGCAGCCTTATAATAACAGCAAATGGCAACATATACATTGTGCTTTGAAGATCATAGCCCTGAACTAACAATGAAAATATAATAAATACCAGAGATACAAAAATTGATTCCTTGTCCCCTTGCAATTCAGCCATGCATTCAATTTATCTACAACAAGATGATAAGAGCCTGTCATTATTCAGCTCCTCACTGTTCAGGTTTTCCACAGAATAAGACAACTTATTCCCCCGCACCCCCACCGGTAAGTAAAGACCATCCAGACAGGGCTAAACCTTATTTAAAGACCAGATAGTGAGGCTTACAAACTCAACATTTCTTCAGTGAACTGTTAAAACACAAAGGGGCAGAAAGCCTGTCATCAACTACATTTGATATAGGCTACATTGCAGAAAATGTGCTAATCACTACTTGATGTTTCTTCTGTCCAGACTTGTCACTTGTCTGCCTTTCTAAGAGAAGTAATACACCTTCCTATCATTAGTTAACCTTAGCTTCATCTGACCTTTTTTCTCTTTGTGAAGCATCATTGACTTCAATTCTACTAATGTCCACTCTCCTAAAGAAGGTCATGTCTTGGCATTAATCTCACAGGCAAGTTCCTATAAATAGAAGGGAAAAAAACTCACCAGTTGTTTTTGTTGTTACATGTCTTTATCTAGAGTTGGTAGAAACTGTGCTCCATAGATTCCTTAGGGCACCTACTGCCAGAAGGTCAGAGAAGAAGACTTACTAGAAGTGAAAAGATTTCTAATTCACACCTGTTGCTTTAAACTGCAGTTTGTCATACATGGTTCTACTTGTCCTATCTGTTGAAAACATGTATACCAATGTTAGAAGCAGCATCTCTTCTCCTTATTTGATAACAATTTTCTGTGTTTTGCTAATAAACCTAGGGCCAGAACAGACAACCCATGAAAGATGCCTTCCAGGCATCTTGGGAGTGCAGTATTTACAAGCCACAAGCTCTGGTGACACCCAGAAGCCACCCAGAAGCTGGTTGGCTGCCTAAACATGGGAAGCTTCAAAACACTTCATTGGTGCAGTGTATACACATCACTTACAGCCAGAGCATCTTGGAACCACCCTGGAGCTGTGGAGGGGCTTGGAAAGCTGACTCTTTCCCAGCCCAAATAGGAACAGATATTTTCCACACCTATTTGGGCTGGGTTGAAGGTGGATAGGGGCCGTGTGGCATGTGCTGCAGCCCCAATGTGTCTTTGGCTGGGGCAGTTTCAAGTCACCTCTTCTTGCAGGTGTTATGGCCCTTAATCTCTTAGTTAAAGCAAACAGATGTGTCCTGATCTGGGGAGATTACCAATGCCATGTGTCAAATCTTTTGTTGTTTTACCCAAATTAATGAAGAAATACACTGAGTTCTGAGGAAGATGTGGAGAGGGACAGAGTGTGGAAGTTGGTATTGCTGCAACTTGTTATTACAGTTAGAAATTTCTCACCTGAACATAGATGAGTCCTTCACCTGCTTAACTCATTACCTGCTGCCAGCAGATATAGTCTTGATTCTTGGTGGCAGTTAGACACCTATCTAATTTGGTTTTGTCTGTGAACATTTGGTGCACATTTGGGAATGCCAGTTGAAGGAGACATGCAGTTACTCACCAACAGGCCTGAGTGCTGTCACATAATCTCTTATCCCACATCATGGATGGGATGACCTTCAGTTTTACTTTTTCCTGTTTTTTTTGTTTTTGTTTTTGTTTCTGTTTTTTTGGGTTTTTTTTTTGTTTTTTTTTTTTTTTTTTTTTTGGTTTTTAAAGATCCATGTCCTGAAGAAATTCATTAACATTATTATAAATTAGCTCAAATTAAATTCTCCCCAATCTGTTTCAGTCAAATTTACTAGTTATAACATTTCCCTCCATGGGGAGACTCAGGTCCTACCTGTCTTCCCGGTAGATGTGAAAAATAATGAGTATCATGGAAAATAAAATAAGATTGGGTTTCCCTGATCTAGAATTCTGAAATTCAAAGTACTCCAAAATCCAAAACCTTTTGAGTTGTAACACAAGTAGAGTAGAATATACCTGTACTGTATTTGTGAGGCTGGAGAGACACAGGGCTGGAGAGAGATATCAGGACCTGTGAAATGGCAGCAATCTGTGTCTCTTGCTATTTCACAGATCCTCAGTTTCACTCCAGCTTCATCAAGTCTCATTATGTATATGCAAATACAGGGATTAAAAATAATAATAAAAATCTAAAATATGGAACAGTTCTGTTCCCAAGCATTCCCAATATGGAATATTCAACCTATAATCACAAGTGTAATCTAGCATTCATCTGATAAATACAAATAGTTTTAAAGCCCTCTTTTTAAAGAGCTAAGCACCTAGACATCAACTAAGGAATCTGTCCATTTGGGTTACCTTTATATTCATTGACACACACACACACACACACACACACACAAATACAATTCTCACTTTATGCTGAATACATTCTAGGAAGACCTACTATACTGAATAAAAAACAATGTGATATTTTCCATTAATTAATATCAATATCAAATTGAAGCTAAACATTTAACCAGACCATATGTTTGTAGTGTCAGTTTTGATGCTATTGTTTATCTATTTGGGTTGAGGCATGCAGCAAAACCAGTCCTCATTCAACCTGAACAAATAACACACTCTATAAAGGTTGTCAATACCTTTGATTGGCAGGAGAGCTTGGACAGTGTAGCAGAGGAAACGTACTTCTTTGAAAGCCTACCTCTGCATCATTAACAAAAGTCTTTGAGGCATTTAAGATTTCTTCAGAAATCTTAAAATATATGTATATATTCAAGAAAGACAGATAGATTTAGTATACATTACCAGTCTAGACACTAATTTCCTCTGTTTTTACATATTAGGAAAAAAAATCCTTTTCTAAAACTTCTTGGATGGTTCCAATGAGCAACAAATGTGTTTATATTTTCCACACTAAAACCACATCAAAACACATTCTGCAAATATTTTAGCAACTTTCCCAGGGAAAAGACCATATAAATATATATCTATTAACTATTTGGGCATACCTTTAATCATTTCTCTGTTACTAATTCCAGACTCTCATCCAATGTTTATTTGATGTTCAAGGGTAACCTGTCATTTTAAATATTCATGAATTGTGGAAGCTCTGCATCAGAGATAATGCAAAATACCTTTTATGGGTATAGAAGAAGAAAAGGATATTCTCCTGATAAAATGTTCAACTTCTGATGGGAATACTATGAACAATCTAATGAGGAAGAAATCAATAGCATTGCCTTTATAATTTTTTCCTTATATAAACCAAAGCATTTAGAACCTTTATTAAACTTCGGTTTTCTACACCTCTTCTAGTTTCTTATGCCTTACCAGTCACTACAAATTGTCATAGAACAACACTTCACATCACCCAGGACATTCCTTGTCCTCACTTGGGTATTTAAACTTTTTAACCTGCCTTTCTCTGTAGCCTATTCTAGCCTCAAGGGCTCTTCATCCCCTCATGGTAAATTCTCTCTTGACCCTAATCAATTCCCTATCTGGTTCCTATCTAAACTCAGAAAACTAAACTCAAGAAGAAGAAGAAGAAGAAAAGCAGTAGAAATCTACTGCATTCTACAAACATATGTTTTTCCCAATCCACAAGCAGTCCAATGTGTGCTACAAAATTATTGTACCTTGACACTACAGTACTTTAACATCCATTGCTTCATCCTACAGAACCTTGTAGGGGAGGTACTTAGAATTCTTTCTTAGATAGTCCTTATCATAGAATCACAGAATAGGTAGTTTAAACGTTTCTACATTACAGTGTCTTCACAGAAAAGTTCTAAATGCCTCAGTAAACTACACATCCCAGGATTCAGTAGGATGGGACCATGTCAGTTAAAATGAGATGATACTGAAATGACTGAGATGTGTGAATTTAATTTCCACACACAAAACCCTATGGTGATTTCACAGTGCCCTCTTGGTTATTTTACAAAGTCAGTGTTCTCTGTCATTCTTTCTCTAAAGTACTGAAGCCAGACTGATTGAAGAGGAATTCAATTTCTCTTGATAGAGTGATGCACAGGTGTGATATTCAAGGTATCATATGATAGTCATGAAGCATCTGGGTGCACTAGTTCAAGCAACACCATGAGATTCCTGAGTGCCATTTTGTGGAGGCAGGAATTTTCCCCATGCTGCATTTATGATTCATATAATCATTATTATTTTTATTATTATTAATGAGTTATGAGAAGAGCTACAACAGCAATATTCAGTAAGTGCACTCCTTCTTTGCCTTCTTCCTGTTTGCCTCAATCACCTGAACAAAACTCAAAATTTCACCTCTGGCCAGTTTGGAGTTCATGTTTTGGCTTCCAAGGCATATTGTGTGAGGATCAGAGTACTGTCTGGGTCTGCGAAATATACAATGAAAGGCAAGTCAAATTTTATTACTATGTTATATTGTGAATAAGCCAAATGCAATCCCTCCAGCTCTGCTGTAAACGTGCCCAAAACCATGATTACTGTTGATGAGGCGATCAAATTTTAGGAACAGGACACTAGTGAATATGAAATACTTAGCTATGAATATTTATACAAAGATACACTACATACCAATTCTGATGTATTGCTCTTTTAAAACACTAATTAGTTATGCTGATTCTATAAAAGTTGGAAGGATTTCAAGGTCAACATGCCTTTTGAAGAAATTCAAATTTTTCTTGCTTTTTTGTTGCCATCAACTTTAATGTTTCTGAAAGCTTCGGATTGATTGAAGTTTGTTTATTCAAAAATGTTGAATACAGCACTGTTTTCAAAGCATAATTTAGATTTGCAGGGTGAAGTAATTACTGTAATATCTTATTGTTGTGTGTATTTTAGCGGATTTATTGATATGCTGGTGCTCCACATCATAGCAAAACTCTGGCAGAAAATTAGTGGCATACTCTTCAAGATGGTATTGCGGACGGGTGAAACTGTAGATATTTTCAGGTGTTGTGCCCTATGATATGTGTTGCAGCAATATACCCTGTTTCCCTGAAAATAAAACATCCTCAGAAAATAACACCTAGTAGAGGTTTTGCTGAAATGCTAAATATAAGGCCTCCCCCGAAAGTAAGACCTAGCAAAGTTTTTGTATATAAATATATATACAATATATACTAAATGTTTAAAAAATTGTTCCCCAGTAAATGTGAATTCTTCTTCATGGAAAAATAAGACATCCCCTGAAAATAAGACCTAGCACATCTTTGGGAGCAAAAACTAATATAAGACACTGTCTTATTTTCAGGGAAACACAGTAAGTGTCTTGGCATTTTGACATGATAAAATTTGAGGCAGCATGCATTGGGTTTCCTGTGTTGTTAAAAACCTATACATTCTTTCAAAGCCTGTAGATAGATAGATCAGATTAGATTAAATTACAATACTCAGAATCTCCACAGCCAAAATGACCAACGTCTGTGGAAATTAGAGAATTTTAGTCCAAAACAGATTTAAAGTTCTGAAGCTGCAGTATTATGAGCCTATTGGTTAGAATGTGAAACACAGCCTCATTTTGTCACTGTTCAGCAGTGACAAATAGGGATATATGTATATATATACACGCACACATACACACATTTTAAAAAATTGCTGGAAACCTGAGACAAGGAAAAACCTGATGTGAACCTTTGGGATTTATCCAAAATTCACATATAGTTGTTCCCTACCACCCAGAGAACAATATTTTTCTGCACAATAGGAGCATTTTCTTCACAAAAACAGCCATAAAAATAGTCACAGAAAAGCTGTTACATACATGGGAAATGTTGTTTTCCATTAAAAAAAAAAAAGAAGACACTTTTTCAGATCCAATACTGCAAATAGTCTGGTATGGAAAATGCTATAGCTGGGAACTTAATCTGCACAAAATTTGCATGTTGCTTCTGTGCATAAAACAATATTTTCTATACAGGAAATAGCAGCATTTTCTGCATAAAAAATAACAATAACCAGTAGGCTCAGATCAGCTTCTAAACTGCTTCTTGTATAGAAAATGCTATTTTCCATTTATAAAATGTCATATGCAATTGGTTTTGAGACAAAGAGGCAAACTACACATCTTCAGAAACTATTCATTCTTTGAATTTATGTATTAATTTATTTTGCAGTGGGAAGAAAGCCCCTCTGCAAGATTACATACTGTATTCCTTCCTTCAAGAACAACTCCAGTAAGGAATCATACTAGTAATGAAAAAAAAAGAGGGGAAAAAAAGAAAGAAAAAAAGAAAGAAAGAAAGAAAAGAAAAGAAAAGAAAAGGATGGTTATGGCAAGTTTTCAAAGAAGAGGAGGAGGAGGAATCCCAAAATCATTTGGGGTCTAGGCACACTGAGCTGCACAACTATGAGTTTATGTGCACTCAAGTTGCACCACCGTTCCTCAAAAACAAAGTTATTTCTTGCTCCCTTCTTTTTCTCATACAGAGAGTGTACTTTCAACTAGCTTTACAACAACTTCTGGAATGTCCCCTTTTGGATTAAAAAAAAGTATGGTAATAGCAGCTCATAGCATTGCCCCATGAAGAGAGAGGAGAGAGAAACAGATGCCAACCACGTATGAAGGGGTGCATTTTGCTTCTTCAATGCTAACATTGGCCAATTTAATTTTTATACTTGTTTGCTTATTACAGATCAGATTCTTTTATTGTATTGTGATTGTTCATCAGGTTTACACATAGGGATTGTGAGAGAACTGCTCCCCCCTCCCCCAGCAGTTCACCAAAGAAGAAGATACAGACTCAGACTCTAACTTCAGGCCTGATCATCTGCTCGGGATTCATGAATACAATTTAAAATTTGATTTATAATTATCAGGGTCTAGCCTGGAGGCAAATAGCACAGTCACCATACAATGCAGTATTGTTGATTATACTCAGTGCAGTATAATTTAAGTTGATTTGAGCTGAAAGATCACCTAGGTATATTCATATTGACTTCAATATGAACACAGGATGTGGGAGATAAACAATTTCAGTAGGAAATTATTTTTACTTTCCAGTTTACTATTCTATATTTTTGTTACTTTGCTGTGTAAGGTTTGTCTTTAAAAACAATGAACAATGGTTGACTCTGGAGAGGACTCTTTCCCATCTTTCCTATTTGTGT
Organism: Urosaurus nigricauda; assembly: GCA_034509955.1. Lineage (NCBI taxonomy): Eukaryota > Metazoa > Chordata > Lepidosauria > Squamata > Phrynosomatidae > Urosaurus > Urosaurus nigricauda. Next base: position 135,946,558 of record JAOEGL010000003.1, read on the forward strand.
GCCATAACTATGATTCATTTCTGATGCATGGTGACCCTAAGGCACACTTACCAGAGAGTTTTCTTGGAAAGATTTGTTCAGAGGGGGATTTTGCCTTACTCTGAGTCTGAGAGAATGTGACTTATTACCAAACGAGTTTCCATGGCAAAGCAGGGATTCAAATCCTGGTCTCCAGAGACCTAGTCCAACACTCAAACCACTACAACTACACTAGCTCTGATTTATTACCTTTCATAACTGCAATATTGTGAAAGCAGTGAGTTATCAACTAGTATGATGTGAACTCAAATTTTCTAATTCAGCCAGACAAATTATTACTATTTAAGTCATGCTGACACTCTAGAGAAAGAAATGTCACCACCACACATGGAAGAATAGCAACTTAATTAAAGAAGAAAATAACCTTGCTGCTTTAGGAGACTTAGAGGCTGTACAGATGGGCATGAAGGAGTGGCAAGCAATGCCCCTTTCTGCCCTGGATGGAGGCCACAGCAGACAAATACTGTGGCCTCCGGGAGCCATAAAAAGAACCCACTCCTGGAGGGTTCCTTTTATGCCATGTGCAGGGTGTCATTGGCACGCTTGCATGTGATCATGACATCCGTGTGGTGTGGTGCCCTTGGGTGCTGCGCTGTGCGGACATCATCAGTGCAGGCCCTGTAGGGATGGGCGCATGCAGTGATGGCAACCAGGTGCTGATAGTAGGGCTGGGCGCGTGTGGACGCCCAGCCATACGTAACCCTAATTTCAGCCCCAGACCGGCGCAAAATGCCGGTCTGTACCAGGCCTTAATTAGAGTGACTGTTGTTTCCTAGCTAGAAGCTGGTAAGCAAGGGTAGGGGGAGCTTCCTTTCAGTAGGAAATCCTTTCAGTAGGAAAGCAATTTCTAGGTTGGGGTGGAAGACAAAGGAAACGTGTTGACAAATTTACTACTCTATATTGGATGTTTATTTCTTTCACTTTCTTTAAAAATGTGTCCAAACCTCTACAACGGCCATTATATATTAAGCAAACAACAGGAAGGTAAATGAAGAGGCAGGAAGGGGTCATAACATTGGGGGGTTGAATGGCAGTTTATACAAATTAGGAGCAGGACGGGAAGATCCAGTATCAAGATAAAAACAAGCATAGGAGGGAAATAAATCGAACCGGGAAAAGGAGAGAAAAGTCATGACAAGAAAAGATAGAGGGGAAAACTAGGGAGAAAACTGAGGAAAGGTTGACTAGAGAGTGTCATATAATTTAAGGGTTTTTTTTAAAGGAATGTCTGTGTGCATTGCTCTCCCCCCCCCCCCCCCCCGATTTACAGAAGGCATGCATAATATGGGACTCCACACAGTTACTGCTATTTGATTGGTTTGATGTACAGTTCCCTGGCAGAGTTTTAAACACGAATGTGAATCAAGGTTTCTCCTAATCTAAGGGATGTGAGGGAGGTTGGAGGTTTTATTATACTGTCAAGAGAAGAAAAAAATATACTATAGGGCTTTCTAGATTGGCAAAAAGAAGTGTGTTCATGTCTGCATGAAACTCTAGCCTTTAGATGAGAAAAAGGGAAAGTGTGCCATGAAAACACTTTCTTTGCGTTTTAGGGGAGAAGAAGTGCCTTTAAAAAGGTGCTGGTTTTCCCAGCTTCTTTTTTAAAAACTGCAGAACAGCGCAGCTCCATCTAAAGGGTGTGGTGCAGCTGCTAAGCATTAAGGAAAAGGCAACTTCATGTCACACTTTCCTGCCAATCTAGAAAGCCCCAATGAATTAATTCACAGATTACATCACTAGGTTTGGGCCTATCTCTCTCACACACACACATACACACACAGACTCATAGAATCATAGAGTTGGAAGAGACCACAAGGGCCATCCAGTCCAACCCCCTGCCATGCAAGAACTCTCCCTCAAAGAATCCCTGACAGATGGGCATCCAGTCTCTTAAAGACCTCCAAGGAAGGAGACTGCACCACACTCCGAGGGAGTGCACTCCACTGTTGAACATATATATATATATATATATATATGACAGATAGAAATGAGCAAATGACAGCTCCACCATTTCCCCAGATGTTTCCCCTAGAAACATCTACTTCCATGCCTGGAATTAATTTTATTTAAATTTATTTAAATTTACAGCACTGTAATAATAATAATAATAATAATATAGATTTTAAGCCAATAGTTTTCAAGACTGGCTATAAGATTTACAAAAAATACTATAATTGGGCCTTGCCAGTCTTGAAAACTACTGGCTTAAAACTACTGGCTTAAAATCTTCCTATTCCTATATTCTGTGATAGACAATGGCAGAAAGAGGTCTCCTAAATATATGTGGAGCTCCGTTTAACATACAGCTGCACTGGAGGGTTCTACCAATAAATAAATAAATAAAAATAAACAATATTAATAATATCACACTTCCCAATGAAAATACATTAATGTGAAAAGCTTAATAAAAATAAAAATAAACTAAAGAGCAGAAAGAACCAGTACAATTTCTAAAAGGGTAGCAATACCCCACTCATAAGTATTCAAATGCTAAAAATAGTCAAAATGCAACTTTTAAATAATAATAAAAGTCAAGGCCAGACACATTTCAACAGCAATCTTCCTCAGTGGTGTATAAGTGGTCTATAAGTTTTATATATATATATATATATATATATATACACACACACACACACACACACACACACACACACACTAAATCCACAGCTCAAACAATGTGACTCTGTTAAATTCAAAAGTACTGCTCTTTTCCTGCTGACAGAGCCTCTTATATAGCCAGCAGAACTGGTGATGAGAACAATCCTGCCAAGACTCAGAAAAAAGAAAAAAAGAAAACATAGGGAAGAATATAGGGTGTGGAAGGACAAACTCAAACTGACCAATTTACATTCTCATTTAAGCTCACCGGGGATTCAGATAATATGACACTGTTTCATACAAGGATAATCATATTCTCCTGCTTACCCAGTCTCTTATATAACCAGCTGAACCAGTGATGGAACTGATTCTGCCAAGACTCAAGAAACAACTTGGGGGGGGGGGGATTCAGATGTGAAAGGGATTGAAATGCTCAAACTAACCAATTCACATTTTCATTTCAGCCCACCAGGGATTCAGATTTCAAACTATGAATCCATTTTAGTTCCAATATTTGTAATTGTTCTTAATGTTAGATATCCCATCTATGCACCAAAATTTGAATGAATCAAGAGAATGATGTTCATCTAGAAAATGTTTTACCAATGGGACTTCTATTTTATGGGTTTTAATACAACTTCTGTGTTCAATAATACAAGTTCTTATCGCTCTGCTGGTCATACCCACATATATTAATTTACAAGGACATTCAGTTATGTAAATGACATTTTTACTTGCACATGTGAAAAGTTTATATATTTCATACCTTCTGCCATCTGCAGTATTCACAAAATATTTCAAATTGTTGTGGTGTTTGCACACTGAACAAAGTCCACAAACATAATGTCCTTTCACACTCCAAGTATTTTGTGTGACTGGAAACCCAAAGTCTGCCCGTACTAATATGTTCTTAATGTTTTGAGTATGTTTCTGGCAAACATTGGTTTATTTTTATATCCAGGTATATTTTCCAGCAGATGTCAATGTTCCATAATGCTTCATTTAACCCTCTGTGAATGTGTATTAAAGGTCAGTGGTATAACCACTCTTTCGGGTTCTTTCTTAGGTCTGGAACCTAAAAGAAGTTTCTTTCGATCTAACTTACAAATTTTATCCTGTGCCTCTTTTATAACATTTAGGGGATATGCTTTCTCTAAAAACTGGAGACATGTGATATCCGATTCTCTTTCATATCCTTCCAGTGTTTTGCAATTTCGTCTAATCCATAAAAATTGTGAATATGAAAGTTTGTTTTCAAGAGGTGTTGGATGATAGCTGTCATTTCTTAAAAATAAATTCACATCCTTTGGTTTTCTATATAAGTTCATTTCAAACGAGACCCTTTTTGCTTGTATATTTATATCTAGAAAATTTACTGCACAGGAATTATATACTATATCACATTTGATGCTTTCATGGATCCCATTAAGAAAAACCAGAAACTCCTTAAGAGACAACTCAGATCCCACCCATATACCAAAGGGGAAAAAAATCATCTAGGTATCTTTTCCATGTGTTTATATGGGGAAAAAATCATTACTTAACATATAAGAACGTTCAAAATGGTCAATGTATAAGTTTGCCAGCTCTGGGGAAAACTTAAAACCCATAGCCACCCCAGAGGTTTGCCAATAGCATTGATTACTGAATTTAAAATAATTTTGGTCAAAGTTATTTCTATAAGATGTAACAAAAAATGAATAGGGGGAAGTCCCATAGGTTTGGAAAGTAAATCTGCTTCCAAGACCTCCAAGGCCTCATCCAGAGGAATATTGGTGTAAAGTGATATAACATCCAATGTCACCAAGAAAAAATCTCCCACATTTAGTGTTAATTGTTCTATGTATATAACACATTCCTTGGTATCTTTTATATATGGTGGTATATCTGGAATTAAAAGTTTCAGGAAAGATGAAATATATATAGCTAGTGGTTCCAAGATAGAGCCACAGCCTGACATGGTAGGTCTACCCGGGACTGGAATTTTATCCTTGTGTATCTTAGATATTTAATGCCTCTTCCAGAGTGATTTCAATAGCTCTTAAAATATCTTCTGTAGGATCTTTCACACATTCCTTATAGTGTTTTGCATTTGATAATTGGCTACATGCCTCTATTTCATAATCTTTCCACCCCATATGACTATGGCAAGTCCTTTGTCTGCTGGTTTGATTATTAGGTCTTGTCTTTTTTGCAAGTTCTCCAAAGTAGTTTTAAGTAGTTTAGATAAATTGTGCCAACTATTGGAGAGGGAGGTAAAGACATACTGCATGTCCTTTAACACTCTGTCTTGAAAAACCTTAATATATGGGTCATCGATGTTAGGGTTAAAATTGGATTTCTTATGAAAATTCTTATATCTATCTGTGTGAGGAGGTCCCAGGTATTCACTGGTTGACCCATTCCTAGAAAGATTTTTTTTGCCAATCTAATTTTCTGAAACAATTGACGAACTTCCTGCGTAGTATCAAAGGGATTGTACCTAGGAGTTGGGACAAACGAAAGACCTTTGTTTAAGACTTCTGTTTCCAAATCAGATAATGAGGATTTTGATATGTTAACTATCTGTGTTGGAGAGGTATCTGCCCTTGTACATTCTTCTTCTCTCCACACTTCTGTCTTTGGATCTCCACATGTTGGACTATTTTTTTCTTAAAAAAGGTCTCCTACTGGTTTTAAAATTGTCCATAGAATAATCAGTGGAAGAGTCAGTGGTGACAACCCCTAGGCATGTCATCTTTACGCGTATCCAAAATCTTCTTTACTTGGATCCAAACTTGTCTCAAAAGAAACTTGTGGAAGTGAGACCTTTATGGGATTTCCAGCAATAAACCTTTCATTCTTGGTAATCTATAAGGTCCCTTTGGAATTTTTTGAGTTTAAGATCTTTGAGTTCCTTCCTATATTCTTCTCTATTACGTTTTCTTTTTTCTGAGTCTTGGCAGGATTGTTCTCATCACCAGTTCTGCTGGCTATATAAGAGGCTCTGTGAGCAGGAAAGTAACAGTACTTTTGAATTTAACAGAGTCACGTTGTGTGAGCTGTGGATTTGATAGTTTTTTATATATATTGAATATATATTGAATATATTCTTTCTGCTCTTGAGTTTATTTTTATTTTTATTAAACTTTTCACATTAATGTCTTTTCATTGGGAAGTGTGATATTATTAATATTGTTTATTTAAATTATTTTTGGTAGAATCCTCCAGTACAGTTGTTTGGTTTTATCTTGGGTTTTCAGCCACAGGATCCATTTAGCATAGCCAACAGTGGCGATCTGGATCACAACACTGTATTACTGAACTGGTAATCAACCTAAAAAATTTCCTCAATGGATCAGATTATGTGGGGCCAAATCTTGTACTCTTTGGTCAATTAGAGTGTAGTATGAAGGTGATTATTTTACACATTGCTTGCACAAATGATTAAGCCCATAACTAGATTGTTCATGAAAAAATCACAGTGAAATATTTTTCCCCCTCAAGAAGCATATTTATTTACTTAGATCTCACCTTTTCCCCAGTTTGAGACTGTAGGCAAATTACAATATTTAAAACAAACCTAGTTAAAAATTCAAAGCATACAAAAGTTAAAAAGTAATTAAACTATTTTTAAAAAATGAAATTAAAACTATTTTTTTTTTAAAAAAAAATCATCCTCATCACATCATCATCAAAGAAAAATCCATCATATTATACAGTGTCCATTTCCCATAAATAACAATTATCAAAGGTTTGGGGGAAAAAAGGAAAAAAAAAGGCTTCATCTGGATGTGAAAATATATTAAGGAATGTACCAGTCGCCAGAGAAAAAGCTCATACTTGTGAATGTGGTAGGACAGAAAGAAGGGCAACTCCAGCAGAACATGAGCAGGTTCATATGGCATAACATCTCAAATAACAAATACCTGAGGCATATGGGATTTTATAGGTCCTAACCAGCACATTGAATTGTTCTTTGATATAGACTGGTGACCGGTGGAACTATTGCAAGAAGGGAGTTGTTTGCTCCCTTTGCCAGGTGAAGTTTCTGAACACTCTTCAAAGAAACTCCACATGGAACACAGCTTTACTTTCAGGCCCCAGATGCTTAAAGTAGTATACTGTCTTAAAGTAGTGTACTGTCATTATATATGATAAATGATACTATCCCATGCCTTACAACTGAGTGAGCAAGTGTCAGAACAGGGGTCCAGAATCCCAGACAATCAACCAGTCAGCTTTAAGTTGAATAAACAGAACTTTATTGATGCTCCAGGATCAGCAGTACCACACCATTCAGCTTCTTAGCTGAGACTGACCAGTTCCCGCCCAGCACCCTATACATCCCAACCCCGAAAGGGCTGCACCTCCCCTCTTCTCACAAAGCCCGCGAAACAGCCCATTCCAGTTATTTTCCATTAGTTTCAATTTTCCCCTGGCTCCCCCTTTATCTGTACAATTCCCACCAGAAACTGCTTCATACCAGACCTAGAGCAGAGCAGCTCCAAGGTCAGCAGATAAGGCCTCCTGGCACCGTTATACACTCTTCCCTCCTATCTAACAACTAACTACATACCCATCATCCCCAACTACAACTACAAACCTATATCTGGAAGAATACTACAAGGATTCTGACAGTCAGCCCCCCTAAAAGAAGACCCCCCTCCTGCCAAATAGAACCAAATAAGTAAATGAAAAGCAACAAAATACAGATTACAACCGAGGCTTGTCAGGATGAGCCCGATGAAACTTAGCCACCAAATCAGGGGCCTTGACATGCTTAGCAGACACCCACTCATCATGATCCGCTGAAAAGTGCTTCCAGCGAATCAGGTACTGCAACTTATTTCTGTGGATTCTAGAGTCCAAAATCTTGGCAACTTCAAAATGCTGCTCCCCCTCAATCATCATGGGAAGGGGCGGTTCCATGTCTTGTTGCCATCGACCCGTGCTCAGGTCCGGTTTCAGCAAGCTAAAATGAAACACAGGATGTAAATGTCTATATGATTTGGGCAAATCCAATTCAGCTGTCACCTTGTTGACCAGTCTTTTCACCAGGAACAGCCCTATGTACTTGGGCCCCAGCTTCTTTGATGGGTGCTGGGACTTCAGGTTTTTTGTGGACAGAAACAGCCGATCCCTGGGTTTAACATACCACCCCACAGACCTCTTTCTGTCAGCATGTTTTTATAGTCTTTTTTAGCCGCCTCTAGAGCCTTGGTAACCTGTGACCAGGCTCCCTTGACCTTATCCACCCATTGAGTCACAGTTACTGGGTCCGAGGGTTCGGCAGGCAAGGCCGGAAGAGTTCTGAGCTCATAGCCATAGACAATTTCAAAGGGCGATCTACCAGTGCTCCGATGCACTGAACTGTTGAACGCCACTTCGGCATGGGGCAACAAATCACACCAGTCATCCTGCAAATAGTTAGTATAACATCGGAGGTACCTCTCGAGAGCCATGTTCGTCTTCTCACATTGACCGTCCAACTCAGGGTGATAGGCGGTGCTCAGGGCCACCTCTACCCCCAATTTCTTCTGTAACACTCTCCAGAATTTAGAAGTGAAGGTACTCCCCCTATCACTCACAATCTTGTCTGGCAAACCATGATGCTTATAAATGTGCGCTATGAACAAGTCAGCCAGCTTAGTAGCACTAGGCATCCCCTTGCAGGCTATATAATGCGCTTGCTTAGAAAAAAGGTCTACCACCACCCAAATGGTGTTTCTCCCCCTTGCTCTCAGGCAAATCTGTAATGAAATCCATCGCAATGTGTTTCCATGGACCGCCTGGGGTGGGCAACGGCTGTAGAAGCCCCCTGGGCTTGCCTATGACTGGTTTGGCTCTAGCACACACTGGACAGCTTTTCATGTAGTCTTCCACCTCTGCTCTCACCCCCTCCCACCAATAAGTCTTCCGCACCTTGTGCCAGGTCTTTAGATATCCCCAATGTCCCGCTGCCCTCGAATCATGGCACAATTTTAACACTTCTGGCCTCACTGACGCAGGAACATAGATTTGAGAGCCCTTGGTCCACAACCCTTGTGAGTTCACACTCAACCGATCTTTGTGCTCTCGTAGCCACTCATCATTCCCAGCCTCTCTTTTGATCCTTTGCAACAGACGTCTAATTGAGGCAAAGGTTCGACTGGTTTCTGCTTAGCCTGGCTACGAGTCACCACAGACAATCCCAATTGCTCGGGGGAGAAAATAGTTTGCAGAGGGACTTGCTCTTTTCCCATGTGCTGAGGGAGCTTGGATAAGGCATCAGCCAAAATGTTTTGTCTCCCTGGGAGGAGCTTCAGTTTGAATTTGTATTTATAAAAGTCCTTTGCCCACCTCCTCTGTTTGGGGGTTAACTTTCTGGGGGTTTGCAGGGCCTCTAGATTACGATGGTCCGTCCAAACTTCAAAAGGGTGAGGCGCCCCCTCTAAGAACTGTCTCCAACTGTCCAGAGCATGTTTAACCGCAAACGCTTCCTTTTCCCAGGTGGGTCACCCCAACTCCCCCTTTTGGAATTTGCGGGACAAGTAGGCGCAAGGCCTCAACAGTCCATCATTGTCCTTCTGCAACAGCACTGCCCCTATAGCCTGGTCACTCACGTCCACCTGGATGACAAATGGCTTGTCAGGGTCAGGGTGTAGTAAAATGGGTTTGGTACTAAATAATTGCTTCAACTGGTCAAATGCTCATTGACACTTATAAGTCCAGTGGATTGGGGTAGAGGGCTTGGGTTGTTTCTTTTCCTTAGCCCCCTTGCCCTCGCCCCCTCCCTCCTGGGTTTTGGTTTTCAATAGGTCCGTAATTGGCAGTGCTATTCTAGCAAATTCCGGGATGAACTGTCTGTAGAAGTTGGCAAAGCTCAAAAACTTTTGCACTTGTTTTCGAGTCTTAGGAGGGGCCCAGCTCAGCACAGTGTGCACTTTCTGCGGGTCCATCTCAATTCCCTGAGCTGACACCAGATACCCCAGGAAATCCAACTTGTCTGTGTGGAAGTGACATTTAGACAGTTTCACATATAACTGATTATCCAGCAACCTTTTCAACACCTCCCGTACCAGTGGCACATGGCTCTCTAAGTCCTGAGAATATATTAGGACGTCGTCCAAATATACCAGCACCTCCTCAAATAGCAGGTCGTGTAGCACTTTGTTTATTAGTCGCATGAAGACCCCGGGAGCCCCCGATAGTCCGAAAGGGAGGACTAGATATTCATAGGCTCCTAAAGGGCAATTGAAGGCAGTCTTATATTCATCTCCCTCCTTAATTCGTACCCTATAGTAAGCGTCCCTCAAGTCCAGTTTGGTGAATACCTTGCCCGTGACCAGTCGGCCCAGCATGTCCTTCATTTAGGGCAAGGGGTACTTATTGGTGCTACATATTCCATTTAAATTCCGATAATCGGTAACCAGTCACAAGGTCCCATCTTTCTTTTCCCTAAAGAACACTGGTGCAGCAAAAGTGGAGGTGGATGGCCTAATGAATCCTCTTGCCAAGTTCTTTTCAATAAACTCCTTAAGGGTGAACAATTCCCGGGGGGTCATGGGGTACAGTTTGGGCTTAGGCAAGGGCGCCCCGGGCTCTATCTCTATGGCGCAGTCAGTCTCTCGGTGCGGAGGCAGCATGTCGCTCTCTTTAGATTCAAACACCTCCTTGAGATCCTTATAACAGTCCGGGTAGGAGGCCATCCCCCATGCCTCCCCCATGCTGCCATCCATTTCCAGTGCAACCCCTTCCCTTTACCGGCTCCAAGTGAGTGGCGGTCTCGCCTGACTGCAGCCGGGGTATCGCCACAGGCTGCTGCACTGGGGGGACCTTTATAGCTGGGTCCAATTGGTGGCTCTGACAGACTGGGTCGTCGAAAATTGTCTCTGCCTCCACTTAGTGTGGGGGTTGTGGTGATGCAACCAATCTATCCCCAGCATAAGGTGATAATGGTAAGTGTGTCCCACCACCAACTGAATCTGTTCCCAGTGGTCTGCTATTCCCAGCCACACTTTAGTGGTCCGTTCACTTGAGGCTTGCCCCCCCCATCAAGCTGCCATCCATCTGTGAGAAAGGGATGGGGTCCCGCAAGTTCTGGGTTTTTATGCCCAGGGTTTTTACTACCTCTGGGTTAATCAAGCACCTAGTGCAACCAGAGTCCACTGCTGCTGTTAGGGTCATGGCTCTCTGCCCCCGTCCCACCACCAAAGTCACAGTCAAAGTATAGCGGGGGATGCTCCCACTCACCATGGGTTTGCGGCCGTCCCGACTCCCAGCCTGCCTCTGGCCGCTTTTTAAGGCAGGCTCGGGGAGTTTAAAGCCGGCTCCTCGCCATCAGCGCTGTCATCGTCAGTCCAGGCCTCTTCCTCGTCCTCCGTCACTGCTTGAAGCCCGCGATCGGCTTGGCTTTTTCCCTTTGCCTTCACTTTCCCTTTCTTGGGAGCCTGCGCTGGAGGGGTTGCGAAAGGGGATGTTTTCTTCTCCGGGTTACGATCCGGGCAGCTCGCAACCAGGTGGCCTTTGCGCCCACAACCCAGGCACAGCCCCAACCGGCAGCGTCGCTCTCTCTTCTCGCCCATCGTCTGCCCAGACTTTCCTTTGCTCTTTTCCCCGGTGGGTTGGTTTTCTCTCTCTCTGCCCCCTTTATTCCTCCGCTGGGTCAGCATTCGGACCTCCTGAAGCACTGCCTCTGCCTCTCCAGCCAGCCGAATCCATTCCATGGCCGTGGGGGGTTGCCCATGTTAAGTGCCACCTTTACAATCTCAGGGCGCAAGCCCTCTTTGAAGTATTGGATCTTCATCCCCTCGGTGCAGTCGGGCACTTGGGCAATTAGCCTCCAGAACTCCATGGCGTACTCAGAGACAGATCTGGCCCCCTGATCTAGGGCCTTCAGTCCAGCCAGAGCTGTGCTTGCTCTGAAGGGGTCCTCGAATCTGGCTCTCAGGGCTCTCATGAAGTCAGCCAGACTTCTCAATTCTGCCGCTTGGCAATCGTAAAGCTGCACCAGCCAGTTGGCTGCCTCCCCTTTGAGGTGCCGCGCCACACATTTCACCTTCGCCGCTTCCGTGGGAAAGGTGGGCCCCCATTCCTCCATGTGGTCAGCCACTTGAGACAAAAAATAGGGCAGGGTCTGGGGGTCCCCATCATACTTAACTCCCAACTTTCGGGCCTGTGGGTCCAGCTGACGGTCTGGTGCCTGTCGGGCTACCTGCTGGTCCGGTGGCGGTGCCTCATCCCGAGCCGGGGCCGCCGGGGCGTCAGCAACGGCATCCGCCTCTCGCCCTTCTCTCATCCCGTTTTGACGCCCCTTGACTTCAGCCAGCACCTCCTTCAATAGGTCATGCAATTCATCCACGTCGGCCTGGAGGAGTGTGACTTGCTCAGCCAGACCTGCTTCCTCGCCCGATTGCACTCTCAGGGGCTGAGTGAAGCCCGTGTCCCAGTCAGACCACCGGGTGGCCCTCCTCCATTCTCGGGTCCGCATTAGGGCCACAGGGTGTCCCAACCAGGGCCCTCCGCTCACTTGATTGTCTGGGATTCTGGACCCCTGTTCTGACAGTTAGCTGAGCAGGAGTCTGTAGCACTGGGGGTCTCGTAGCCTTTGGCAACGCTCCTGCCCCCGTTGCCGAGGTCTTGGCCTCCTCCGCAGTCTCCGTTGTTTGAGTGGTAGATGACTCCTCTGAAGCCTCCTGCTCCTGCATTGCTTCAGAGAAGAGTTGGGGAGTCTCAGCTAACTGTCAGAACAGGGGTCCAGAATCCCAGACAATCAACCAGTCAGCTTTAAGTTGAATAAACAGAACTTTATTGATGCTCCAGGATCAGCAGTACCACACCATTCAGCTTCTTAGCTGAGACTGACAAGTTCCCGCCCAGCACCCTATACATTCCAATCCCGAAAGGGCTGCACCTCCCCTCTTCTCACAAAGCCCGTGAAATAGCCCATTCCAGTTATTTTCCATTAGTTTCAATTTCCCCCTGGCTCCCCCTTTATCTGTACAATTCCCACCAGAAACTGCTTCATACCAGACCTAGAGCAGAGCAGCTCCAAGGTCAGCAGATAAGGCCTCCTGGCACCGTTATGCACTCCTCCCTCCTATCTAGCAACTAACTACATACCCATCATCCCCAACTACAACTACAAACCTATATCTGGAAGAATACTACTTCTGACAGCAAGTGAGTAGTGAGCAGTGAGTGGATAGTGGCTAATTATACCCTGCAGATGCCACATTGGACTTAACTGGAAATGACATTGCATCCCATCTGGTTATGATTTTGGTCAATTTTCAAAAATTACAGGAGGAACTTGGGGGTTTTAAATACTGTGAGAGGAATGAACATGCTTTGGGAACAATGGAGTTTAGTACATTGGCTTTAAAGTGTCTTATCCCCAATGGGATAAAGGCACATTCAGTTTTCAAAATGGTTGTTAATAAGCCGAGCTACCATCTGGGCTGTATATGGGTTGCATTTGCCCCAGCATGGGTGAGTGAGATAATACCCTTTTTAAAAATTAAATGTGCCTTTATCCTGTTGGGGATAAGGTGCTTTAAAGCCAATATCACCATGTTTGCCAATTTATATATTTACTCATGCATTTATTTACTTAATTTCTATGCCACCTCTCTCCAAGAAAGGGATCCAAGGCGGCTTACAAGATAAAAACATCTAAAAAATAAAACATCACAATAAAAACTTAAAACAATTAAAACCCTCTATTTAAGACAATATAAAGTTAACATTAAACATTCAAAGTTAAAAAAAAAATCACTAAAACACATACCCCATTTAAATCACATTTCTTAATAATACATTAAATACCTTCCTTGAATAAAAATGTTTTTGTTTACCAGAAAAAGCAAGCAGGGAGGAGGCTAGGTAACCTCCCAAGGAAGGGAGTTCCAGAGAGTGAGAGCAGCCACCAAGAAGATTCTCTCTCGTGACTTCATCAAGTGAACCTGTGGTGGTGGCAGGACCTAAAGAAAGCCTTTCCCAGAAGATATTAGAGTTCTAGCAGACTCATACAGGAAGTCTCAAATAATCTGGATCGAAGCCATATAGGGCTTTATAGGTCATAACCAACACTTGGAATTGTGCCCAGGAACAAACTGGTAGTCAGTGAAGCTGTTTCAACAAGGGAGTTGTATGCTCCCTGTAACTGTCCCTGGTAATCATTCTAGCTGCAGCATTTTGAACTCACTGAAGTTTCTAACAATTTCCAAAGGCAACCTCACATATAGTTCATTACAATAGTCCAAACAGGATGTAATCAAGGCATGTGTCACCACAGCCAGGTCTGATATCTCAAGCAACGGGCACAGCTGGCACACTAGTTTTAACTGTCCAAATGCACTCCTGGCCACTACTGAAACCTGGGCATTCAGACTCAGAGTAGAGTCCAGGAGAACACCCAAGCTGCAAGCCTAAGATTTCAGGGGGAGTGTAACCCCATCCAGCATAGGCAAGGTCTCTGTTCCCCGATCTGCCTTATGACTGACCAGGAGAACCTCTGTCTTGTCTGGATTAAGTTTAAATTTGTGGAGTCAAAGGCTTTCATGGCCAGAATCCATAGTTTTTTGTGGGGTTTTGGGCTCTGTGGCCATGTTCTAGAAGAGTTCCTTTCTGATGTTTTGCTAGCAACTGTGGCTGGCATCTTCAGAGCAAAGGCACATTCAATCTTCTCTGAAGATGCCAGCCACAGTTGCTGGTGAAATGTCAGGAAGGAACTCTTCTAAAACATGGCCACATAGCCCGAAAACCCCACCAAAATAAATAAATAAATAAAACCCTAAGTTTCAATTTGTTTGTCCTCATCTAGTCCACTACTGACAGTTGACAGTGGTTCAGCACAGAGACAGTTTCATTGGAATCAGATGGAAAAGAGAGAGAGAGTGGAGTGTCATCAGCATATTGGTGTCACCTCACCCCAAAACTCCAGATAACCTCTTTCTGTGGTTTCATGTAGATGTTGAATAACATGGGGGACAGAACAGAATCCCGAGGGACCCAACAGGCCAATGGCCAGAGGTTGAACAGGAGTGCCCAACACCACCTTCTGAACTTGCCCCTGCAAGAAACACCAGAACCAATGCATAACAGTGCCCCCAAGTCCCATCTCAGAGAGGTGGCCTAAAAGGATACCATGATTGATGGCATCAAATGAAACCAAGAGATCCAGCAGGACCAACAGGGACACACTGCCCCGTCCAGCTCCCTGTATAGATCATCCACTAAGGCAACCAAAGCTGTCCCATAGCCAGGCCTGAAGCCAGATTGAAATGGATCTAGATAATTCATTTCATCCAGAAATCCCTGGAACTGGTTGGCCACCACTCACTCCGGAACCTTGCCCAAAAATGGAATATTAGAGACTGGTCAATACCTATTGAGAATAGTGGGATCCAGGGTGGTCTTTTTTAGTAATGGCCTCATTACAGCTGCTCTTACACAGGATGGAAACCTCCCTTGCTTCTCCCCTTTCCACTTGGCTAGTCCCCTTCTAGCTGCTTTCAGAAGCCAGGAAGGGCAAGGATCCAGTATGCATGTGGTGGCTGTCACTTATCCAAGGATCCTGTTCACATCCTCAGGCTGCACAAACTGAAACTTACCCAATAACACAGGACAAGCAGGTGCCAAGATTACACCCACTGGACCTTTATCAATTACAGCATCCAAGTCAGAGTGAATCTGAACAATTTTGTCTGCAAAATGTCTTGCAAATTCTTCACAGTGAGCTGTCAAGTGGGCTTTGTTCTCTTCTTGGGGGCCAGAATGAGTTTGAGTTCTCGAAAAAAATCACATTGTTCCAAAAATCTTGTTGTTCTCAGGGCTGTGTAGGTTTTCAGGGCAGCAAAATGAGGCTTCAGGAACTGCAGACTTAACCTTGCCTATCCCTGCTTCATACAGAAGTAAGATTAAATTACATGATCTTAAAAGTAAATCAAGTGTTAGCTTCTGCATACAGAAGGAGGGGTCTATTTTGTGCCTCAAGCAGAAACATGTTTAGAGTCATTCCTAGCTGGAATAAAATCTTCCATCCTTTCCCAGACAAGGATCATTGTACACACATGCAACATTAAACACCTCTGTTTTGAACTGCAGAGAACATTGCAAATACCTCTTTCGCTGTTAAATATTTTAAAAACCTCTGATCCAATATACCACATTCATTTACTTTGCAATTGGCTGTGTTGCTCTCACTTTAGATAAATAAGTTATGTCATTTTCAGTAAACTAGAAAACCATTACTGTATTAGGCCATCAGCACTTCAAAATTGACTTCAGCAGCTACTGTGTGTGAAGACAGTGGCTGCTTATGCAGGACACAGTGCTTAGTGGTTGTGTGTATGTATGCATTTCTCTCTGCCCATGTCTGCTTGCACTCTGGGTCCCAGCATAAAGATATATCCATCCATGTCCCACTCCAAGTGCTTTTTTCCTGGCCAACCCCCCTCCTCCTGTTAACTATTACTTGAAACTGGAAGGAAAAGATATAGAGGTATGTCTCTGCAGGGTATGTGAAGGAAACATTGATATGATGATCTATGGTCTTTCTAATGAGTTTCATCCAATATAGGTACCTACCCACCACTACAATAGTGGGTAACAGCATATATATCTTATTTCAACAGGAGGCAAAATAAGGAGAAATCCAGAATTGCAATTCAGCAGAGACCACTGCAAGAACCCAGAGGACCTGTTAATAAATAGGTACTGTTGGGGTTCTATATGGGAAATGATGATGTTGTGTGCCTCCAAGTTGTTTTAAACATATGGTGACTCTAAGGCAAACCTGTCATGGAGTTTTCTTGGCCAAATTTGTTCAGATGGGGTTAGCCTATATTTTTCTTTGAGGCTCAGAGAATGTGACTTGCCCAAGGTCTTGTGAACTTGGCTCCCATGGAAAAGATACAGAATCAGATATTTGTTTTAAGCCCCAGTTCAGTCAATCTGTATTCAGTGATGAAATAAAAGGAGTGCAGAACTTCCTGTTATCTTTTCAATGTGTAGGAAAGGAACAGAAGTGGATAAATAATGTGAATAACCGTAAGTAAGTTAATAGGTGATAAGGCTGGGGGATATGACATGTAGTAAAGTGGCCTAAATACCTAAAGACACCAGATCCCATTTAATCTTTGAAGCCAAGTAGAGTTAGCTCTGGGAAATACTTGGTTAGAAGACTGTCAACCAATGACAGGTGCTGTAGACTATATTACAGATGGCAGAACTTGCAAACTCACAATTTCTTTGGTCCACCTTTCTCTCCATATACAAAAGGGAAACAGTCTCAAAGGTTATTTGTAGCCTAACCCTCTCTGAGCTAAAGTAAAAATTCCCCTACATAGATTTTTGGCTACAAATGATGGGATTAGTAAAAAACAGAGATTGGAAAGTTACTTTTAAAATATTTTTTTATACAAACAATTCCAACATTCCTCAAAACATTATAGTCATTGTCACAATGTTGTAAACTGGAAATATACTGACATAGCCTGGAAAATGTGCACCTTTGACTCTGCATATAAACACCCCAATGCCAGAGTGGTTCTACAGGATGAATCTATCCTAAATTTAATCCTAAAGCTGCATATATGTATTAAAAATGGATGGAGCCACCATACCCAAGTGATTTGGGCAGCAATGCAAAAATAAAAATAAAAAATAAAAAAAATGAAAGTGTTAGAGCTCCGATGGATGTAATTAAAATATACACAAACCAGACAGTTCAAGAGAAGGCATAGGGTGAAGGGGCCATGTAAGAGAGTCCCCATGATTTTGCTTTGCCGGGGTAATGGGCACACTGATGTTCTGATGCCCTGTATGGTGGAGGATCACAGGTGCTACTGTGTGACCGATCAAAGGGACAGCCATGAAATGGGATGGCTTCTGGGCAGCAGGCAGTCCCTGGTAGTGTGTTTGTGTGATGGTGGGCATGGATGGTGGGGAGGCAACCAAAAAAATTACCTTGAGGCATGGTTTGATGCTGCACTGTATGGTTGGCCCATGCACATTTGGGCCGCTTTGGGAGTGGCTGGTATGGATAGTGGGGTTTTGAACCACTTTTGGAAAAAGCAGGTTCTAGGTGCTTTTCCTGTCCATCTGTTCTGTCCCTTAGTTATTTGGAGGGGGGGCGGCAGCAGAAAATTTAAACCACTGTCCTGTGTGTACAAACCACACCTGATCAGTGAGTCATCAGAGCTATATTAATAAAAGTAACAAAAAACTACTGCAGTTAAAAAACAAAAGAAGTGAAGCTTCCTTATATATAATTACAATATGAAGATATTAGACCTTTGTTATGTTCTAATTATTTTGAATTAATTAATTACAAGTACATCATTTTCATAACTAGTTATTTCTAAGCACTGAGAAAGAGCTGGGTTTTGATGTAAATCAGACACACTCACTCATCCCATGCACCCTTTTTAAACTGTGTGGGCTCCTGCAAAAAGCAGTCTATGTCTTTCAGCTCATCTTCTTGAAATGGTGGGAAGTGGCTTGAGTTGAAATCAGCTACACCAACTCAGAATCAGGCAGTTAAGTCTTCTTTTTGCCACAATGTTCTCATTTCAATAGTGTTTGAGTATCACAGTGTGATTTAGAGCTAGCTGAGGAGCATTCCATTTTCCCTTCATCAATAATCTTGCCTCCACAAAGATGTGAGGATCCAGACAATGTGTGCTAATCCAAAGAGAGGAAGTTGTTATTGCTGAGCTAAATGAAGCATCTCCTCCTATTACCTATTAATATAATAGTAACATAGCCCAAGGTTTATTTTGCCTCTTCTCACTTTCCAAATCAATTGTACTGTCTCTATAGGCTAACATGAAATGCATTTCCATCTGCTTCCTTTAACTGCAGCTTTGACCATTGCTGACATGCTGATATCAATTGTCCTCAGAACTTATTACATTGTTTAAAAGACAGAAAACATATTTTATGTTCATTTAAGTAGTTCTCAGAGTCTTTGGGGGGTTAGAATGATGATGAGACAGTGAAGTGGAAAGGGGGAATAATAGATCTCTGTGGGAAGAAGGTGTGATTATGTTATCACAATCTTTTATTCATCAGAGCATACATTTATTGAAAATTAGAATAAAAGTAGCAAAGGATTTGGTGCAGTGAATTGGTACTCAGAACAGAAAGGACAGAATGTGCTGCTTTCATGGAAAGAGCAGCCAGAACTAACTGCAATTAGATATCTTCTCATCTGTCCAGTATCCGGAAGCAAATGTGTGTGTACAACTTTCTATCTGTCCAGAGCAGAAGGTTAAATGTAGTTGACCTGAAGCTGGATATCAAAAAATCTATGCTTATTTCACAAATGGTTGATTGGAAACCATGTAGAGAAGGAAACTGGCTTCTTTGTGTGTCCTTTACCACTTTTACTGTTGAAGGATACATGGTCAAATGCCCATTGGTATAAACAAGTCAAGAATCTTTAAAGCCATCTCTAAGCAGGAGAGAAGTATGTGGAGAGTCAGGCCTTGAATGTGAGTGAGCCAGTCAACAGCATCCCTTTCCCTGAGATTTCAGGACCAAAACCTGAGACCAGGGACCAGGTCCTTAAAATGTCATAAGCTCTGGCCTTTGTGGAGGGAGAAATGCAGTGCAGGCAAGGGTTGTCAGGCAGGTCACCTGGGCTATTTGTAGGACCTTGCATACACTAGCCAGCATACTCCGGGGGCAGTTTAGACTTGCCCCTGTTACAATAGCCTCATCGGCTATGTCGTGGTAGCTGTCCGCACAGACATATCATTGGACCACTTGGCATATTCACCACCACCATGGGTTACTTGCTTCTAAGGTTAGAATGCCAGGTCACATGTAAAGTGCCTCATTCTGACCTATGGAAGTAGCAGATGCACCAGCTCACACACACCTATGCAGACCACCATCATGGTGTCTTCCTGAAAGATCTGGATCAACAGGTAAGTCTGTTAAATTTGTGTCAACTTTATTGATTTATTTATTTATTTCCCACCTTCCTCCCAAAACAGGATTCATTGGTTTTGGTGTAGGATGTACCAGACATGGTCCAGACTCTCCACACCACAGCTGACATTTGAACCATGTACTATCCAAAGAGAATGATGCCAGAATACGGGTGAGGGATGAGCGTTTTGTCCCATGCAGACAAGGCCTGGGTCACCTGATTGTGAAAATGGGGACAAAGGCAACCTGGGTAAATGGGCACAGAATTTGGATAAAATAAAACTAACTTGATAAGATGCCAAACCAGAGCCGGGAAAACAAACACAGAGATGAACAAAACAAACATGACATTTTACATTGTCCTGACAGGCAATAAAATGTTTCCAGTAATTCCTCCTAGGGTCCACACTCTAATTTTGAGACATGTTATATTGGGACACTTACCAGGCTCTGTGTGGTGCTGGGGCTTGTGGAAAGCTCACTACATCACTTTGGGGAGTTTTTTTTTCCCTTGCCCAGCATTGTTACTGATTGGGCATACGCAACAAGAAATTAAGAAATGCTATATTCCACTCCCCGCTGTCTTTATTCAGTTCCTTCCTCTTACTCCTAGCTTTTTGGTGCATGAAAATTGCACAAGACACCATATAGCCTTGGCACTATCTGGAAATGAGTAAATATGAATGTATGGGCTTTAAAGCGGGGCATGGATTAGTAGCCCATGGGATATATACAGCATGGGAAAATTCCATGTGAACCTTGTGCCTTCAAACCTCCCAGATATTCCATTTCAGAAAACCTGCTATTTTGCCCCAATGCGAAACAGCCCAAAATCATTAAAAAAAGTGGAAGGACAATGTTTGGGATAATGACAACATACAGTGCATGTGAGGGCAGGAAGGAGAGCTCCCTGACTCTCCATGCATATCTGCTTCAAAGCTACCTCATCAACAAAAAACAAACATCTATTGCAGTGCCAGAATTTTGCCTGCTCATCTTATAGAACAGGGAACACAGCAGTTCTCTCAGTCCCCAGCTGTCACCATGAAACTTGGCAGCCTAATTGGAGAAAGAGGACTTATTGGAGAAAGAATGGGGGCAGTTTTGTGTGACCAGGAATTGCCAAAGAAAGTACCTGTTGTTATTCTGAACTGGATCATTGCATTTTCAAAATAAAATAAAATAAAATATTTTTTTTTTAAAAAAAGGGGCTAGCTAAGCTCCTGCAATAAATCACAAAGGAATAATTCTAGCAGTTCACCGTCATCCAACTGTTCCATTGCTCTATAGATAGATCAGTTTTGTTTAATCTGCTCCTGGTCTGATTGGTCTCTGTTTCCCCGCCCCCATGTAAAGAGAAATGTGAGTGCCCTGGAGCTGGAAATCTTAATTTGGTTTGAGCAATATGGCATATCATAATTAGCACTGTATGTACAACAAGATGTTGTCTGCTAAAGATGATATCAATAAACATTAAAAAGACTGCCAGATCTGAAATAGGCATGCTATGCAACTTTCCTGAAAACATATTACAATCACTTAAACTTTAAATTGGGGAAAATTGATCAAAAGTTGTTTTTGTACCAAAAAAAAACATGTTGTGGGAAGAGGATAAAACATTGTTTTTTGAGTAATCAGAAAAATAATAAGATTTATGGACATTTGTACACATTGTCCCTCCCTCCCAGTTAATCAAGTGAAAGTGGTAGAAACAAATGCCCACCTAGGGTTCTGTAAGGGCCCTTTCACACTACTTGTGCTGGGTTTTCCTGACCCAAATTCCAGGGGTGCTTGTGCAAATCCCCCTTAAGCCAAGATGTTTTTTGTTTGTTTGTTTGTTTGTTTTGTTTTTTGGAACGGGGTTTTTGGCATGTCATTTCAAATGAATTGGGGTTTTTTTTAATAGCCACCAATGGGAATGTGCTGTCAGTTCAATTCGGAGCAGAGGAAGGAGGGGTTAATGTGAAGGGGGAAGAACATGCCCACCCCTTTGTTCTCTCCCTGCCAGCCAAAGCCAAAGCCAGAGAGGGGTTTTTCCTGGGAACATCATTAGACTGAGTTTATTTTTTTAAAAAAATAAATAAAAATAAAAATAAAATTTGACAGATTATGCACATATTTGCTATTGCAGAAGACAGTACCTTTAAATACTCACATCATTGATATGACAAAGGTGCACATGATTTGACTGATATTTTTTTTAAAAAACCCTATCAATGGGGGTGGGGCTTAGGGGTCATTTTTTTCATCTTTCCTCAGAAATAAAAACACATCAGACTCTGCTCCCATGTTGGTGCAAAGAAAGCTCTTGAACATTTATACCCCACATTTAAATACATAGGGGTTTCTTGGCTGAGAGAGTGTGAGTTACCACAAGGCAAACCCATGCCAGGGTTTCTCTGCAATGTTTCATCAGAGGGGCTTACCATTGCCCTCCTTCAAGGCTGACGGGGGCGGGGGGGGGGGAGATTCCCCCAAACAGTGTGATGTAGATGCACATCATTTTATTGGCAGTTAAAACACCCCGAAGAATGGTCAAAATGGTGGCTCCATTTTATATTGATAGAAATGGTAAAAATGTAAACATCAACAGGGTTAAATTGTCACAGAGAGATTCGATTGAGGTAACCAATAGTGGGAATTTTGATTTGGTATTGCATCATCAAATCTACCCAGATCTACTTGGCACAAAAACACTAGTGTGAATGTGCCCTAAGTAAAAGTGCCCATTTGTCTGGAATTTTAACTTAATATATGAACCATCTCTTTTGAAACATATTATGTTTAAAGTAGTATCAGGTATTTATCTATGGTAATTATTTTGGGATGGCTTGTTCATGCATATGAGTCACTGCACACTGTTAGAGTCCAATGAAATAACAGAAGATGACTATGCTAAGCAACTCAGTAGGTGATCATACAGTTTCTTGCATACAGCACATTATGGCATGCAAAGATCTTTCATTTAATGTGCACTAGCTGAACAATTTCACAAAGACATTGTTTCATAACCCATGGGTGAGCACCATCTGGTCATAGTGTTTGCTCATTTTTATTCCTATTAATCTCTTGACAAGCAGTGTCACATAGACTTTAATGACTTTATAATGTCATTTAAACCTAAACAGTGTGGAGTAGAATTTTGACATGACTGCTCATTTGGGTAGGTTATTTGCTATCATCAAATATAGCAAGATGTTATAACCTAAGAAAAGAATACTTACATGAATTAAAAAATGATGGGAAAAAAACTATAACCACCTCATTATTGCAGGAAGCCTAAAAATGCATTGCAATACTGCAAATATATGAGAGCAGTTCAGGAAGATGTGACGAGATGTGAGTCAAGCAATCATTCTTTTCCATCATTCATCTTATATGGATGTGTATGATTAAAATATCAGATCTTTTCTGGTTACATTCTAGTGACCATGCTAGATCTCATAACTATAAGACACATAATAGCAATTTCTGCAGGATACAACCCATGACCATTAGAAAGCCACAAACCATCTCCAAGCCATTTCACTTGCTCTGACTGGAGGCACAAGTGGTAGCTCATGGTTTCCACATAGAGATATGAGTCTTTGTTCTTTTTGTTCTCACAGGCAGTACAAACATTTTTAGCCACACTGAAAAATTCTTTAAAACTGCACAGTTTTGAGAGATTATTCACAGTTCTGGATGTTGTTTGTTGTTGATAACTGTCCTTGAGTTGGCCCTGCCTTGTGACAACCCTGTGGATGAGACATCTCCAAGATGCCCTATCCTCCACTGCTTTGCTTAGTTATTGCAAACTCATGTCCATTTGGTTGATCCATCTAGTATTCACTCTTCCTCTTATTCTACGACCCTCTACCTTTCCTAGCATTATTGTCTTTTCTTGTGATCTGTGCCTTCTCATTCATCCTGACTTCCAAGCAGATTTCAGGCTTGATTTGTTCTAGGAGCCATTTGTTTGTCTTTTTGGCTGTCCACAGTATTCTCAGCACTCTTCCCCAGCACCACATTTCAAATGAGTTTTCTTTCTGATAGCTTATTTAACTATCCAGCTCTAGCGTCCATACATGGTGATGGGGAAAACAGTGACTTTTTTTTTGTTTTGTTTTTTTGTTTGTTTGTTTGTTTCTCACTTTAGCGCTCAGTTGTATATCTTTGGTCTTTCAGATCTTCTCTAGTTTGTTACCAGCATTGGAGCCTTAAAATCCTAAGTGTGCATGGCTTTCTCTCATGACCCTAACAGATGGTCTGATGGGATAAGTGACCAGAGGTCTCCACTGATGCAAAGTTGAGACCTTATGTACGCTAGTGAAACATAGACCAAAGAGGCCCAAATGGAGTTGCCAACAGAAACTCTTTCACACCTTTGGGGCAGCTTTATTGCCAGGATGTTTTTGCCAGACCAGAACCATCCTCATCCTGGATGACCATTAGCACCTTGGAGACTGTCTATAGATCAAGCAGTCTTAAATATGTAGATTTGCTTTGAAGTGTGTAAACAACTATTTGCCTGAGGACTTTCAAATTTTTTGTCAGTGTTCTGATATAGTTCCACTCCATTTCCCCCTCCCCTCCCTACCCTCTGTGTTGCTGAGCCTTCATCAATCTGGACATGGAGCTCCATACAGGTGAATATCAGCCTCTTGTTCTCTGTCAGTGCTTACTATATTCCTGAGTTCTTGGGTGATTGTGTGAGTGTATGATTGTCTTATGTGTATATGAATAATAAACATTAGTTAGTTTTCATAAACTTGTCTCTGTTGACCTATTATTACCTTGGCAACCTTCGTATACACAGGACTAGAGACAGCTACCTATTTGAGTTAATGATAAATTCTGATCAATGTTTGATCCTAGGTATCAAAACTCTGTAAGTATTTCAATCTCTTCATTGTCTAGGCTGAAATTATGTATTTCTTCTGTGCTGATTATTTTTGTTTTTCCATACAAGTTGAACAAATAGAGTGATAGTATGCAGCCCTCTCTGACCCCTTTGCCAACTGGGAACCATTCTGTTTCTCTGAATTTTGTTCTGATGGTAGCCTCTTGTCATGAGTACAGATTTCTCATTAGGACTATCCAATGCATTGGAATTCCAATTTCTTTGAGAGCATAGCTTTTTGTCAGCTAGACAATCAAGCACTTTGCTGTAAAGCACATGGTTCTTGAAGGAAAGAGGAAATAATTCTAACACTTTTCCTTCTACTGTGAGAAATTATTTGGAAACTGTACTTCCACTATGAAAAATTAATTTGAAACTTTGTAATTTATTCATAGTTTGGAACTTATTCTGCACAAAATTCTCACTTTTTGTGTCGGAAACAACATTTTATTCATAGGAAAAATGTGTGCCAAAAATGCTGTTTTATCTGTGTGTGCACGCATGTGTGAGTGTGCCCGTGTGCGCGCGCACACACACACACATAGTAATGGGTTCAAAATAAGTATTGAACTGTATAGATTCACATCAGTCCAGGATTTTTCTTGTCACGATTTCCATATACTTGAAAAACACATTTTTCAACCTTTTAAAAAAAAATAAATTCTGAATATTTTTTATAACTCTAGAGTAGATTTAGTGACCCACTAAAATGAAAAACACCAGATACAACTTTCTGACACAGACTTACCTCATATTATGTTAATCCTCACATCTCTTAGAATGTTTTCTTTCTAGAAATTTTTGAATTCATTCTATAGGTTTTATCGGTCACAAAGTCCATTTTCTTTTACTTTTTCTCCATTTCCCCCCCAAACATTGACCTTTCCTCCTTCTTAGGTAGAATCCTCTGGAATTGCTTTAAATATCAAACAAGACTCCTTTTCATTCAACATCTATTAAAGTCAAATAGTCCAAATCTTTCTTTCTCTCCTTCTTAGAAAACTCAGTTTTAAATTCTAAAGTTTAGACTTTCTCATTTACTTCTCTCACATCTCTGACAACTATCTAATCAAATCCATGATCTCCTTCGCCTTCCCTTTTGGATCATGTTTCATGTCTTGCCCCAATTTCAACATTTTTGTGTTATATCTAGATGCATCATATCCTGTTGCATTCATCTCATCTCTTCCAAAAAAAGAAATAGGGACATGTCTGTTAAAATTGCCTTTCACACTAAGACTGAAAAGATGGCCTTCTTATTACAGTGACCTTCATCATCTTCAGTCTAATTGATAGTGACATTTTAGGGAAAAAAAGGTATATATCCCCCCCCCCCCATTTTTTCCCATTTGGTCATCAGATGTTAGTGTAGAGCTATAAAGAATATCAGAACTTTTTTTCCTCAGGAAGATTGTTTACAACATTCAAAGCCTCCATGAACTAACCAAGTATATCAGACTGTCCTTGCATTATTTGTCTCCCAATAGATAAAAGATTCTTGTTCTCACAATAATAAACTTCTTTCTTCTTACTATTACTTTTCTATTAAGCAATTTCTTCCATCAATACCCCCTTTTCTCTATTTTTAGTTTCAGTATGTTAGGAAGGGTCTCTCGCGTGGGGGAATTAGCTCAAATGCTGCTGAGAGGAGGTCCTAACAAAGCCTTTAAGCCGAGACCGGGTCCCTATATGTATACCAGATGTCTCCACAAGCCCAAGAGAATAAGGCACTGATATAAACTGAATTGCAATAACTATATATCCTTTATTAGAAAACACACACTATGGGGAAAGCATACACACACACACACACACACACACTAGCAGGAGGGAAGGGTTTAGGAAGAGAGGCACCACTTGGGGATACTATCTTAGAAGTCTTCTCCGGGAAGTCTGATGAGATGTGGATGGATGATGGGACATGGCTGCTGGAACTTGGGGAAGGTGGCTGAGGGAGCTAGGATCAGAGCTCAGACTGGTGTGGACCAGGGAGCAAGCGGATACTAGCATCAACATGGGGTCCCAACTCAGGGTCTTTTATAGGGCAAAATGTGTCCGGGAGCTATAAGGATAGGCTTGGACAAAGGTGCTGATGGCTTGGGCTTTATTAAAGTAAAAGCGGGTAATGTGTAACACAATGCATGAGGTCTGGACACAATTCAGAAGGGAGTCCGACTTGTATAGCCAAGTAGTTAGGCTGATGGCTGGCCCATCAAGTGTGAGGCCTATTCTACTCTCAGGAGAGCAGTGGCGATTCTGGTTTGGCAACTCCCAAACTTCCTATAGAGATTTCCTTATTAGGGACTCTGCCCCTCCAAGCGAGCTTGCCTACGTGACCTCCTCACTTGAGGCTGATGGTGGGTCCCTTAAGGTCAGTCAGGGGTCATAGTACAGTCCACATGTCCCCAAAATTTTATTAAAAGCACTTATGGTAACAAGTAATTTCAGGCACATTTCCATTTTAAACCATAAACACTTTTACGTAAAATCTTTCATTCACATGAATAAATCTGTTCCCAGAGGTCACATCTCACCACCAATCAACAAGCTTCTTAATTTTGTGGTCCAAAATTGTCCATAGAAAAAGAGGAGGATGAGGAGGGGGGAGGAAATTTAGGAGATTATCACACAGCATTTTCCCAATGGACTGGGTACAGGATATAACCTGAATGGAACAAATGTTATTGCACAGTCTCATTCTTATTCAGTACTCATCCCATAGACAATCTGGCATCTGTTTATTGCTTTTGGGCCATTCCAAGTGATGTGTGTACAATAATCCTACTGGTCTCAATCCGTCCTTGTGTTCTGATTGGTTAGAACCCCCTCCTCCCCTCCCATCCTATTTTTAAAAATATAGCCATCATTGTGCTATGCTAACAAGAAAAAAATAATGCATGCTCATACATTTTGCTGGCATTCCTTCAAATGTCAACATGGGGGGGGGGGCATGTGTGTGCAATAGTACAAACTTCTCAGCAACAGTATACATGTGCAAAAAGGGACCCATTATGAATGACCTGAGCACCACTATCACTAGAACAGCAAAGGGTGTGCAATAGTATTCATTGTTATCATGTTAACATCATGAGTCAAATGCAGTAACACAAGTTCCCATATAGTTAATTTACATAGCGCTTTTGAAACACGATCAGAATATTGGGGATGCTGGTGCAATAATCTTCTAAAAGAGTGAGAATACAAGTTTAATGT
Source organism: Urosaurus nigricauda (assembly GCA_034509955.1). NCBI lineage: Eukaryota > Metazoa > Chordata > Lepidosauria > Squamata > Phrynosomatidae > Urosaurus > Urosaurus nigricauda. The sequence continues at coordinate 135,974,192 of JAOEGL010000003.1, forward strand.
CCATTAAAAAAAAAGTCTTGTTCTTTGCAGCTGAGCCATTTCTTGTTTCCACAGGGTCCCCTCTCTCATTCTATACTTGACCACTGCATTTCTAGCCGTATATTCATTATTAACCAGGATTTGGAGCTAAAATGGACAGTCTCTGAACTGTCCCTTTCTTCCAGGGTAAGATTTTCTGTAAAGATCTTGCCTCCTTCTGCAAAAGGCTCTCCCCATTTGAGGAGTCCTCACACAGACCTTAACTTGCCATGATATCCCACTTGGATGTCCAAATAAAATGTGAGGCTTATGTACAATGAAATGTAAGACTGAAGGAATAAAATGTTTCCTTCTAGTGTAATAAATAATACAGAAAAGCCATCATTCTCTGCTAGTTCAGTCATTAACACTCTAAAGAATGTTCATAGCAGCTCCACTTTGCATTTTGTGGGATCTGGTGATCTCCATTTTAACTTTTTGTGTAGCCTGATACAGTGTTCATGCTTTGTTCATTAGGTGTGTTTTACTGTGAGAGAATTTAACTGCAATTATACATGCTTATTTGAGAGATCTCTTCATTTATTTAATTCCTCTTATATTCCAAAATGGGACTCGAGACAGCTTGCAACAACTCAATCAAAAGTAGTTAAAACTGACGAGATACTAAAATTTACAAACAATTAAACTATCATAAAAATAACATCAGTTAAAACATAAACCATTGAAAAATAATAACAAAAATTGAAACCCAGCAGATTATACCAGGGCTGTTTCTCCTATCCAAAAAAAAAAAAAAAAAAAAAAAAAAAAAAAAAAAAAAAACACCGGGGGGGGGATGCCTCTCAAGGAAGGGAGTTCCAGAGCCTGGGAGCATCCATTGAAAAGTTTGTTGCCTGAATTCCCACCAAATGTTCCTGTGAGGGTAGTGGGGCAGAGACTAGGACATCTTCAGAAGATCTCAAAAGACTGGAAGGCTATATGGAAAATATGGTCCTTCAGACAATCTGGACCTGAGGCAAGAACCTGAAAGTAAAACACGTGATTCCTATTAGATTTAACTTACAGATATTACCAAAAGCATATGTCTAATTTTTTTAAGTTTCAAACAGGAGGTGCACATGCACACACATGAAAAATGTTGCTTATATACTAACATTTTCTGTTTCTTACAGAACTGCTTATATTTGATGAATCCAGACTTTCAGGCTCACTTTGAAATATTGGGCAAAACATGGTAACATTCATTGATATGTTGGCAAACTAATACAAGGTACGTTGATGTTTTTTACTTGTGCCACACATTCTCATAGACACACATATATTGCACACACTATATTATTCCATGGAATTAAAGTTCATTTGCTCTGGTGCCTTTAAACCCTCTTGACAATGTATTTACAATTACTGATCTGAAACGTGTGAGTTGGTTTTGCAAATGTCTCCATGTTTAAAACAGTAATAACTAATTTATAAAAATTTCATCTAGTTTCTGCCCCCTAATCCAGAAACATTCAACACAGTTGAGAGAAAGCAGTTTCTTTTGTATTTTGTATGGTGGTCATGTATTCACAAGAATACTGAAAAACAATCTGAATATCTCAAAATTATGTATTATATGGCATTGATATGTTATGGGCATGTTTTGATGGCTGTGTAGAATTTGTCATGAAGAGGCTTAGCCTTAACAGAGGTTTTGGAAAGCCCAAAGCGGTAGTAATTAACTGGGCTTAATAAACATGTTTCAGACATTACAGTCGAAATGAGGAGTCTTTCTTTCACCTTATTTTTCTGGGTTTACATACACAGAGAATCAAACCCACCAGGGGATTTCTATTAAGGGAAATGTTCTAATTTAACATTCTGGCCTGACACTAAGATATTGATTTAAACAAAGGTTTTCCTTTACATTGCCTGATTTTATATGAGCTAACTAAGGTTTAAAGCACACTGCAGAAATAATGCAGTTTGGCAATGCTTTAACTGCCATGACTCAATGTTATAGAATTCTGGGGTTTGTAGTTTTGTGATAATTAGCCTTCTTTTTCATAGAGCTCTGGTGCCACAACAAACTACAAATCCCAGAAATCCATAACATTAAGACATGGCAGTTAAAGAATTGTCAAACTGCATTAATTTCTGGAGTGCATATTAAATCTAAGTTTTAATGGCTTAGTGTATTTATATTGGAATCATACACAAGTTGAGCAGGATTCCCAGGCCTCAGGCTCAGGGAATTGCTGTGTTTCTCCAGGGCTCCAGAGAGGGAGAGATATCTCAGGGTAAGCAGTAATAGGAGAGGATTTTTGGATTTTGTGTATGATCTGTTTATAATCTGGGCATTCATCTCCACCATCCCCAGTTGGCACCAGAGCTCTTTAGCTCAATACAAAGCTGTGTCTATGTATGAAAACTCAATGCACTTGTGCAACTTGAATGTACTAAAATGAAGAAGGGAAACAGATTTTGGAACAAGGCGGGGAGCAGAGTGCTATTGTCACAATTTGTGTACAAATTTCTTGTACAAATCCTAATCCTAGCATCAGTAGTGCAGGACCTGATGTGTGTATTGGGGATGGGGGGGGGGGGTGGGAGAAGATACCCTTCCAAAGTTGGCAATGAACCTTCCACTAGTCCAACAGTAGTGTAGGGCCTCAAAATCTCTTCATATGTCAAATGTGCTGTACATAAGGTCACAGAGATGGAAAGTCCTATTGTGAATAGTAACAACTAGTGCAAATTTTGTCACCCGCCTAGCCATTGAAAATGCTTCCTCTCATAGTTCTTAGTTGCCATATTACCTAGCTAGCCAGGGTTTATCTAAATTATATCTCCATTTATCAGAATGTACTTGTGCCTATTTCTATAAACAGTTAACTCAGGAGCAGAAATGGCTCACCTGCCAATCTTTTCTTACTTGGCCTCTGTGAAATCATAAAGATCCATGCCTGTGAGTTCACACGAGTCTGTCTTGCTGGACTCAGGCTTAAGATATGATGTGCCATGCAATGGAATGCTGTTCACCTAGCAATAAGACATAAGCCTTATATAGTCAAATGGTTTCACCCAGATGTGGATAGGATTGCAACTTTAGTGGAATAATGTGACTAGCGGGGCAGGGGCAATAAGATCCCAGGATCTTTCCAAACCTGAGTTCCCTATAATGCTATGCCTAAATATTGAAGATTAATATTTTAAAATTTGATAAACCAAATCTACCAGTCCCACTCAGCAGAAAATACCATATTTAATGTACATCTTTCCAAATGTTTGAGGGCTAACTTGCTATTTTATTACTTTTTAGCATAGAGATAATATAGTTCTATTTTGGGTCTGATTCCTATATTCCAGAATTACAATATGCCAACCCCCCCCCCCCCCCACTTTTTACAATTCTTTTAATTTTATGATATGTTTCTCAGCTCAAAAACATACCAAATGTTTATAAAATATATTTTTAGATGTCACACACGTGTGTGTGTGTGTGTGTGTGTGTGTTCAAAAACAATTCAAAGTTCCATGCATTTTCATCAATTCACAAATTAACATATGGAAAAGTTTGATGGCCTGGAGATGAACCGATTCATCCAAACTTGAATTGTAAGCCACTTTGTATGCAACAGGAACACAAAAGAGAAAATGTTCCCACATTCCTTTTTGAGTTCTTTATTTAGCTTTTAAACAAATTAATTAACTAATTGTTAATTTATCTAAATATAAGAAACAGTTCCTATAATATGTTTACTTGTCAAAACAGATAAGGGAAAAGATCACCTAAATTTTCAATACACCAATGTAAGATATGCCAAAATCAGGAAGGACATAGAGTACGCCTCCCAGAAAGAAAATAAGAGAGTGACTTTGTTCTGACCTCTTTCTCAGGTGCTCACTGAGTAAACAAGAGTAAAGATGAATTTTCTACCCAATCTGAAGCATCAGATAGACTGCCCATTCATCATCTAAATGAAATATATTCAAAGACAAAGGACACCACCTCAGACGCCACCTTTCCCTTCTTTACCCCATTCTTTGTCTGCTTTAACTGTGGTGTATAAAGCAGCAACATGATAACTCTCTTTGCTAACCATTTTTGTGAGCTGTGATCAATTTTAATCTGGCTTCAATTCCATGCTAAGGACAGATCTGCCAAGGTACTTTCAGGGACAAAGCATAGATTCTGTCCCAATGTACAGAAATGTAGTCCTGATTCACTTTATTGCTTAATTTATTTTTAAATTATTTTAAGCAATTTTATAATTTGCCTTGAACTTCTGTAATTGCAGGAGCAGCAGAAGATAAAAGAATGTTGAACCATTTTCCCATTAGTGGTTTTTCTTATTGAGACAACTAAACTCATAGCAATATTTGTCCTTGATTTTCAAAAAGAAAAAGAAAAAAAAGTTTCCCTCTCGAAAGAAAATTCAATTTTTCTGTTTCATTTTTAGGGCACTTAAGAATTATTTTGGAGTTTCTTTGAGTGATGTTTCAGAATTCATCTTATTGTTGTGATGTTAAAAAGTGTGCTTTATTTGGGTTTTTTTGCCTTTTCTTTTACTGCTCTTCACATTACCTCTGCAACAAATCCAGCTGTCCACACTTTCTGATATGAAAAATCTACAAGTGAGGAACTAGTTTTTGACTTTTTCCTCTGAGGCTTTAATTGAAGCATGTCAGACTCAGGAAGCTCCAACCCCGAAAGAGATGATTGTACCATGAAAGGCATGCAACTCCCAGGTACCTCTCTATCATCTCATGACTAAATTAATGCAAGAATCCTACTACCCTCTCCACTGGTGGCTCATGTCAGTGGGGCAGTGATTCTGCTTTAGGCTTCAGTCTGAATTTTAAAGTAGCCATCCAATATGCTGGACACTATCTGCAAAACAAACATAGAATATTTGATTTTTTTTTTTGTTTAAAATTCAGACTCAGATCTATAACAGACTCACTACCACACTGACACTGAAACTACAGTTTCTGCTGACCTCCCAGATTTTTGCACACAAACAACCCAGCATTGCCCTTTGGAAAAAAACAAATAATTTATTTTGTGTGTTCAGTGCATGTGAGATTCATTTACAATAAGTAAACACAGTAGTTTTTTAATGTTGGCAGGAAAAGACATCTGGTTGGTTATGGCTGACCAAAGAGACATTCCTATTCTCAGTTGAGAAGGAAGCCTCACTCAGCATGGTGGCAGGACACACACATTCTAAGAGGCTGGAAGCTGCACCAAAGCTACGCTTCAGTCCTTAGGACTGGAGGATGGATTTGGTGTGGCTTCCAGCCTCTTAAGACACGTGCATCATTTAAACAGCATAACTCCAGAGTGACCCGAAGCAGCTTTATTTTGGCCACAGTCACCTCAGGCAGGATTCTTAATCTATTCACATTGTTTGGATAACAGAATAGAATATGCATACAACATTTTCTGTACCTCCAAAACTAGCCTGACACTCTGTTGGGGTGAATGACAACATATCATCAGCAGTGGTGTAATAAGATTTACAAGTCCAGATGCCCTCTTTTCATGGAGGCTCTCGGATGTGAATTTGTAATGTTCTGGTTTAATTTTGGCAAGAAATGTTTTGTTATGAGAGAAATTCAGGCTTGAATGTGATAATCACTGTTAGTTAAGAACCAAAAAATTACAAGTGTCCTTCCAGTGAACTATGTGTCTGAGTCTCCACCAGCCTGATCCTGAGGTATTCTGGCCTCAGCGCTGCTCTGAATTCCCCTGTTAGCTTTGCATGCCAGAGTGACACCAGGTGGCTGTGTACACACAGGGTGCAAGTTGCTCCCTCTGAGGTCAAAACTAAGAGTCCCAGCATCAATCACATGGCTGGATGCCTCATTGTGACTTCAGAAGGCATGCAATTCACCACCAGGAGTAGCCTGTGGTAGCACAGTGGGACACATATGTAAACAGTTGTCCAACATCGCTCTGGAGTGCTTTGGATTTTCTTCAAAAATCCAAAACAAACGAAAGTGTTTTAAAACTGGTTTAAGGGAGGGATGGACCAGATTCAGTTTGGCCCAGCATTTTGAAGATAGTGCACCATGAAGGAGTGAGAAAACCAGTTTCTTTGGCCCATGTAGATATGCCCTAAAGTACTACAATGATTTGGAATGACTAGCTTATTCAGTGGGCTGTTGGAATTCTTCGGGCCCATCTGAACAATCTAGAAAGTTGGCATTTGTTACATATGAAGTCCCCATGCCAGAAAAAAAATTAAATATCGTTTACTTATGACATTTCAAAAGCTTCTACAGAACTACAAATGTAAACATCTGAAAATCTTTTTTTCCCCCCCTTAGGAAAATTATTGTTGGACTTTCTTTTTCACATTTAACTGCCTAGATCTGAGGTGCAGAATTGTATTGGTTCTTTGTACACATAAATCAATCTTGAATTAAATGAAAGCTTGGATTGAATTGAATGGTCACTGCTGATGGGAGCTGTAATCCAGCACACTGAGAGTGCCTCCAGGTGGAAAAGGCTGTGTTACACACAAATTCATGTGTTATACAGATGCACATGCAGGGCATTTTGACATAGACTCTTAAAATATACAAATTTAGCAGAAATAAAAAGAAAAGATGGAATGTTTAAAATTTAACAATCATACACACTTTCCCCACATTATTTTCACCTCCTCCTTGACTTTGTCTGACATCTGTGGTTTTCCATGTTATAAATTGATGTTCTTCTCTCGCATCTTTCTTTTTCTTCCATTGAGTGTGATGAGCCCTTTATCTACATCTGCAGACAGCTATCTTTCTACATCAGCTACAAATATGAATTATTACCTCATCACATACTGAGATAGGTAGCTTTAGACAAAAGAAGCACTATCTGCAAACTTGTAAAGAAGGATCATAAAGGGGAAACAGATGGGCAGGAAAAAGTTGCTTGAAGCTGCCTTTTCCGAAGCCACATTGAAACCCCACCAACCACACCACTGGCTCCTAAGGCAGCTGGAGTGCTCATATCATGACCACATGACATGGCTTCAAGCCAGGAAGAACCAGAAAAAGCTGCTTCCTTTTGAAACTGTTTTTCTCTGCGTAAGTTGCCTAGAGGCCACTTTCCTACTGGCTTAAAGGCATGTATCATCTAAACACCACATCTTCAAGTCAGTATGAAAGCACATCTTTTTGCCTGTCTGTTTAGCCCCTATAGTTATACTTCCAGAAGTATACAGATAGGTAGCTAAATATAACATGGAAATTAAAGCAATTTACTTGACCAAGGAGGTGGAGGACCTTGTCTTTCTCAAAGAAACAGAAAGGTGGCTTTTAGCTAACACTGAAAAAGGTATCTAATTTAAAAATTTGGGATTGTTTCTTTCACCTGTGCATTGAAAACTGAAATGTTAAGGACAAATAAATGAAATTAAATCTTGTCTTACTTTATTAACTTAATATGGGGAGGGTTGGGGGATTTATTTAGCTATTATTGTTTTATTGTATTTTTTCTTTGTTCCACCGTATTTTATCTTTGTTGTAATCCCGCCTCAATCCCCTGGAAGAAGTAGGATAGGAAGAAGAAGAAGAAGAAGAAGAAGAAGAAGAAGAAGAAGAAGAAGATCATCTCATTATCATACTTGAAATATCTGTTAGCTCACACGCTAATCATCAGATCAATATAAATGGAAATCAGCCACACATATTTGTTATGGAGGTATAGTTTTTCATTTTTCATAATGCAAAAAAGACATTTTGATGGCACTGATGAAAGGGGTCACTCTGCTTTTCACCAATGAGTCTCTGCTTAAAGCCAGTTCACAAATGCATGGTTAAACATACAGGAGATCATTGGCAAACTACATATTAGGCCTCATTCCTACTACAAAATTAATCTTTTTTTGAGTCAAAGCAATGAAGTGATTTAGTGCCAAATAGACGTTCACACTACTTGAGATGTGATTGAACCTACACATTTCAATTTGATCCACTTTACATTCACAGTCAGCAATGGATCGATTCAACATGGAGTAGCCTCACAGGGGGGTGGAGGGGACCATACCACAGGAACTGAATCAAATAGACAGTGCATTCATGCTTGTGCTGAACTGATTCTTTTCAAAAGAACCAGGGAATGCTGCAGATCCAGAAAAACAGGTTTAACTGGGTTTTGTGCTGCGCCCCCTCGGCAAACCATGCCAGACATTTGGCACAAGTGTGAACATGGACCATTTAGACCAGTTCGGATCAGTTTGAAAACCGGTTTATTATGGAGTGGGAATGAGGCCTTACATTAACAAGATATCAAATCACTTTCTTCCTCTTTCTTTCTTTCTTTCTTTCTTTTTCTTTTCTTTTCTTTTTTTTTTTGGAGGAACATTTAAATTCATCTTTCTTTCTTTCTTTCTTTCTTTCTTTCTCTTTTCTTTTCTTTTCTTTCTTTCTTTCTTTTTTTTTTCATGCACATGCCCAGCTTTGTGCTGAACTGTGGCTAGTATGTATTCATTGTCAAGAGTGACTTTAATTCTTTTTTATGTTCTGGACTTTATCTGGGACTCCTAGCCAGCATGGTCAATTGCAAGGGAGTGTAGGAGTGGGACTCTGAAACATTAAGCAGAGCAAAAGTTCCCCACAACCCTTACTTTGTGTATAAATTCCAAAAATACAACTTGTGACAAAGATAATAATATGTTTCAAAACTGAGGCCCATAGCAGACTTTCCAAACATGCTATGATTAGTCTGGGATCTCTGCCACATGCTCATGCATATAAGAACATGTGCTTTGAGACCTCTAGCAGTTATTTGATTATTTACTTACATTAAAAATTTCTAATCTGCCTTTGTGCCATAGACGCTTGGCTAATGTGCCATGGCAAGAAACCAGTGAGTTCCCAGACTCAACAGATATTAATAATTAACTCAGCATTTATAATGAAACCAGCCATTATCTGAGGAGTGCTTTGAGAGCCCTAGCAGTTTATTAGGAGATCCAGTTTCAGACAATTAAGAAGGTGTTGTTAGTATATAGTTTGGTTATCCAGAAGCTTACTTAGCAAAGCTTTTCCCCCATTTTTAACTTCACTTGGAATTAGTTTAAAACCACCCACATGCAAGGAGAAACATAAGTTGTATGACTATGGTCTTTTGCCATGTGAATTGGGCTGATTATGTTTAATCAGAAGCTGTGTCACAAGTTGGCCTTTCCGGGGCCTGACAAGACCCTGCAGCTATTTTTATTTTTATTTTTTGGCGGGGGGGGGGGCATTGCTAATTCTAGTACCTAGGCATCCTCTTGCATCTCCCAGCTGCTGTTTATCTGTACTATCCAGACTTCCAAGCAAAGTAAAAGAGTGCAGATATAGAGCATCATCTTTGACTTGCTGCCTATTCTTCCATTATGGATTTGTGAATATATTGCTGGGGTGGAGTGGGGAAAGGCTTGGATCCAGATGCAGAAAACAAAGAAATGGGATGCTGCAGCAGAAAAGATGTGGGTTGATTAAAGGAAAAAAATTGTGGGGGCAGGCCACATTGAGGGTTCTTTTAGCTCAGAAATCCACTCTTTCAGCATATAACTTTGAAAAAGCTTTATTCAGAAATGATCGATGTCCACCACTGATGTGTTTTTTCAGGACCAAAGAGCCAGCATTAGCAAATCCTAGTTAAAACTTTTGTTAAAGCTTTAAATTAAAGGCTAGTTAAAGCATGGCAATAGTTATTCATCTTATTCATCACAAAACCAAAATACTCTCTGTCCTCCATTTTCCCTTAGGTGCCCTTCCTTCTGCTTTCACTTTGACTGTTCTCATGATAATGACATTGGATTTCCCAGCACAGTCCCAGCTCCCTTCTCACCTGCCATTAGCCACAAAGGAATTTGGACAACATTCTTAGTAATTAACACACTATGACATGTCCCACCCTTTAGCAACAGTACTCTATAACACACTGTGAGCAAGCATAGGAAAGCTGTGACCAACAAATTCAACTCTCTTAGCCATGACAGGCAAGTCAGAGGACTCAACTCCTGACAGGACATACTCATTAATTTAGATATTTACAAACCACACTGAAAGCTATCATGGTGACATGTAATATCTATAAGAAAAAATAGACATACAATATTCATGCACTTGGCATGCCATTTGACAATACAAATAATAAAAAAATGATAATTTCCAAGACTTTCAGCAGCTGAATTAATACCTTACTTGAATTAAAATGGGAAGCACCAATCCGTTACATAGGTTTTAAAGGCAAAATAGTAAAATGTATATTATTCCATATACAGCTGTCTCAGCTCTGAGATCTTTTGTAGAAGTCTTTCTCTCAGCACCATTTCATTCAGAGACAGAGTTGGTGGGGTTGTGAGGCAGGGTTTTCTCAGTGGCTTTTTCAAGTAGTGTTGTAAAATGACAATAATTCTTCTAATGCCTGAAGAATGATGGGCAATAAAATTACTTTTCTCCCCACACGAAAAGTGTAAAATAATTACAATGTCTCATCTCACAATGGCTGATCAATTACTTTTAAAGCTCAATCATTTACTTTATGGCATCATTGCAATAAAACCACAGGGGTGCAAGAGGGTGTGCATTTTCACACACTAGTGGATGTAAAGCTGTATTGCCAATGTGGTGTTGAGATTCAGTTTCGTCTACAAGTTGTATATCTACGAGGAGTTTGTAGGAGCTGTAGTCCAAACTTTTTTCAAGCTCTAATTATCATTCTCTACCCTGCTCTTTTCAGCACACACACTGCACTGAACTGAGCTATTGTTGGACTGCAAGTTCCAGCAATCCCTAGCTAGTGTAGTCAATGCTGAGAAATACTGGGAGCTGCAGTCAAACAACATCCAGAGCTTGAACATCCTACAGGGCCCGCCAGCCCTGGTTAGTACTTAGATGGGAGATAGCCAGAGAATACCAGGTGTGTATGCTAGCTTTCAGAGGAATGAACTAGGAAAATCACCTTGCAGGATTCCTCACCTAAGAAAACCCTAGGAAATTCACAGCTCCCACCCACAGGTTAATGGGCTTCTTGAAGGTGCATGAAGGAATACACAGCATCCTAGAATTGGAAGGGTCCTCCAAGGTCCATCCATTCCAACCTCCGTCTGCAATGCAGGAATACAGAGAACCCTAGAGTTGGAAGGGATCCCCAAGGGCCATCAAATAAAGACCCATTAGCTTAATGAAAGAATGGCCCTTGGAAATGTAAATAAAAGGGGGTAAGAAATATTTAATCTCCCATATTACCTGCCTCTGAATTATGGCAACTTTGAGGTCTTCTTGGCATGGCTAGTTCAAAGGGAGAGGGGTTTATCATTACCTTCCTCTGAGGATATTGGGAGCAGGGGTGGGCAGGGGTTGGCTACCCCAGCCCCTAGCTATGGTAGCTAATGGAGAGGAATGCTGGGAGCTGCAGTCCAACAACATCTGGATCTTAGAAGCTATGCTGGGTCAGTCAGCCTTGGTTAGTACTTGGATGGGAGACTGCCAGTGAATAATACTAGGTGCTGTAAAACAGTTTGGAACAACAAACTTCAAAAGGAATTTCCCTGTACTTCATTTGCAATTGAATCATGTGAAAATTCTCAAACCTATACGATCATGTGGCAAATCTCTCAGCCAGTACATAAAACAATTAAAGGGGCTGAGAAATCACCAATTCATGTTTTTAGTGAACCATAATGAATAATCTCACATCACTACTTTCATTTAAGGGGAACTAGGCTATTAAAAGTAAGCTTTCCTTCTTCTGTTGGTGGGTAAAGGTCATGTTATTTAGACAACCTTTTTTGGCTGTTAAACTGGGTGACAATTTTTGCTGTTGTTGTGTGGTGTAGTCTGGTTGTTGTTGTTGTTGTTGTATTTGTTTTATCTAGTCACAATATTTTAACTGCCTTGAGTGCCAGTCTTTGGAGAAAATGCAGGCAAACATTCAATCAATCAATTCAGAGCCACTCCCCTCTATGTATCTCAATGTAAATCACTATTATGAGCATATTTCCTAGAAGATGCACAATCACAGAATGCTACCACTGCAGAAGCAAATGCAGTAGTCAGGGCAATTAAATCCACCATGTTTTTTTTTTTTCAATGGAAATAATAGAATGATCCAAAAAGACCTGGTGAAAAGTATAACTCACTATTCAGATTAGCCCAGTGTTGGACCCAGCCAGGCTGAGAACTCAGAGGACAAGGCTGAGCTGGTCCCTCAGGTGCAGGTGGAACTTGAGGCTGAGCCAGACCCAGCTGTGACTTGCCAGCTTCAACAGAGTCAGCTGAATCAGGCACTAGCTTGGATTTACCAGCTCCAGCAGAGCCTGTGCCTCAGCAATCCAGCCTCCCCCCAGCAGAGAGTCCAGGCCTGGGAGACATAGAGGAACAGAATGAGCCATTACCTACATTCAGCAGAAGAAGAACAGAAATGATGTGCCTCCAGCATTCACAGAGGTTATATGAGAAACACTTATTATTCACCAAATGGCTGTGATAAGGAGCTGGCCTAATATAAACAGCTGTGAGACGCCGAGCTTCTTGGTCAGAGACTATGTGTTCTCCCTGGCAAAAGCGTCTGGATCTGACTCCCTCAGACTTTGTTGCTTGAACCCTTGCTTCCTAGACCTCAGATTGACTTTGAACTTTTGACCCTGGACTGGATTCACTGACCTGCTCTCTGGAACCCTTGACCCTGGACTGGACTCACTGCTCTCTGGTACTCTGAACACCTGACCTGCCTCTGGTTTTTCTCTATTGGACATTGGGTTGCTCTTAGACTTGCTTTCTTGTTGCTGCAAAGCTTTTCATTTGTTGTCTCAGTCTTATCAACCCTTCTGTTGGCTGCTCTCCTGGGCATATTGATTCTTTGTAGTCTTTGGCCTCAAGCAGATGGGCAGCTTGGTGTGGCCTCTATCTGATTCAGTCTTGAATGTGCCCTGAGCAGTGTCAATTTGCAGTGACAGATTGCTGGCATGGAGTGCTTTTTTACACTCCTTTTGTGGCTGGGTTTGGGCTGTTTCAGGCAGCCACAGCACATCTTTCACGCAATCCAGGGGCATGCATCATCTGAATGCCATGCTCCCGGATTGGTCCAAAGGTGGCACTTTTGGGCGATCTGTTTTGGGCTTTTGCTGAAAGGACCACTACAGACCATACATGTGAGTTTTATGCTTGCTCAGAACTTCACATATGCAACTGAATTTCAAAGTTTTAAGGTCCCTATTATATTTCAAAATAAAGATGAAAAGCAGTGACACAGAAGTGTGTTTGCTTTACCTTTCTGCATGATGTCATACTTCCCTCCAAATGGATTCAGTTCTAAATGTAGGACAAAGCCACACACTTAGGCTCATTTCCCTTGGCAGTAGAGCAGAAGTACTTCCTATATACGTGAAGACGTGAACTAGAAACCACTTCTGTGTTGCTGCTTTTCATCTTTTTTTTAAAAAATGTGATAAGGCATTTAGCCTGTATATTTATTCTACCAGATAGCTGGACCTAGCTGGTTTCCATAAGCTTTTTTCATCATTTGATTAGTATAGATATGTGAATCAGCCTGGACCATTAGTAGTGTAAGAAGACGGAACTTTAATGTCAGATGCCATGCTTTGAAGTGGAATTTGTTCATGACTAGATATGCAAACCATCAATAGTATCCCATTGGCTACACAAAGTGGGACCATAATTTAGACACAGAAACCTTATTTTGCATGCAGAGTATGCAAAGTTACATTTGTGGAATTTCTGGAAAAGACACATAAAAGAAAATCATGGGGAGCATGTCAGTTCTAAATAGTAGTGCACTACATGAACTGGTGGTCTGATTTGATATAAATGTTGAATCAGTTGTTCAACCACTGGATTATGACTCTGGATACCATGGAAACACACGGTGACCTTGGGCAAGTCAATCTGTTTTACCCTCAGTGGAAGGCAATGACAAACCCCTCTGGACAAATATTTTCAAGAAAATCCTGTGATAGGTTTGCCTGATAGTCACCATAAGTCAGAAATGACGTTAAGGCACATAGCAACAGCAGCAGCAGCAACAACAACCAAACAACAAATGCCATTCTCATTTGATTTTCTAAAAAACCCAAAGGCATTTTCATCCTGCTTTGTTTCAGTCTTATCACTCATTGAATCTGGCCCAACTCCTAACACTATGTTATTACAATACCACTTTGAACAGATCATTATTTTCAGATTTTGGAAGCCAAGCATGATCTGACCAATATGATCAGCATGATACATCCATTACGCGTGCACGCGCGCACACACACAGGGCTCAGGCTTGAAGGTAAAAGTATAAGAAGAACCATGCTGTATCAGATCAAAGACCTATCTGATCCAACCAGTGGCAAATAACTTGTCTTCAGGAAGCCCACAAGCATGGCATGTACAAAATAGCACTCTCCTACTCTTGCTTCTTAGCAATATATTGAGACATATTACTTCTGATATTTGAGGTGACATATTTCTAATGTGATGTGTCACTATTGACAGCCATACTCTCTAAGAATGTGACTCTACTGCTTTTATCCATCTAAATGTTGACCACCATGTCACCTTGTGGTAGTAAATTCCATAATTTGACTATGTGCTCTGTGAAGATATACTTCCTTTTATCTGTCTTGAATTCCACCTTCCACGTCCATTCAGTTTTAGTGAATAACTCCACATTCATGAATTTTGAGATTGGTCTATCCACTCTCCACACCATTCTTAACTTCTTTTCCCCATACCACTTGTCACCTCCTGTTATTTCATTGGCACCATGTTTTTCCTACTCTTTGCTTTAAAACACACTGGGCTTTAAATAGAGAAAAAGAAGCAAAGTGAAATGAAATGGGTGGTGCTATGAGGTTTTGTGAGCTTAGAGTCAAATACTACTAACCTTTTATGGCTCTTTGCACACAGAAGTCATCATTGAAGGTCCCCTGGATCTCCTTTCCACTCCTGCTGATCTAGATGGGACCTCTTGAGGCCACCTTTTTGAAATACCTAGCTGCCACCAACTGGTGAATTACCTGGTCTTCGCCTTAGCAACACACCAGGACTTTGGTAGGAGAGATTCCACAGATGCTTTCCCTTGCCAACTTACAATAGAAGTACGAGGGGGTATCCAAAGGTTTTAATGATCACCTTTTTAAAAAAATTGACAGAAAGTTTGTTTTGATTTGTAGTTGCTAACTTATCTTTATGTAGTCACTATCTAGATTTATACATTTTTCCCAGCATATCTTAACCCTCTGAAGACCTGATATTGTAGCATTCTGCAGATTGCACCTGATGAGGATTTAACACTTTAGTCACTTCTGGCACTGCCAGCCACAAAAATGAAGGACACAATGAGCTGATGTTCTCAGCAACGTGCACTTAGGGACCAATGATGACACAGACAAAATTTCACACTTCTACAATATCAGGTATTCGGAGGAAAAATGTATAAATCTAGATAGTGACTACACAGACAGGTTAACAACTACAAATCAAAACAAACTTTCTGTCAATTTTTTAAAAAGGTGATCATTAAAACTTTTGGATGCCCTCATAGCTGAGCCAAAGGCATCCAAAAGTTTTAATGACCACCTTTTTAAAAAATTGACAGAAAGTTTGTTTTGATTTGTAGTTGTTAACTCGTCTCTGTGTAGATGGATGGAGTGTGAAAGAGGTAAGGTACTTTAAGAGAAGCTTTATTTTAAATTAGGAATTCTAGAGCAAAGGTTAACATTACTTTTAGGACCCTGTGTCCTACAGGCACAGAGAATGTAAGTTATAGAACAGTCATTTAAGCCAAGCCAGTAAAATATCCCCCCCCCCAAAAAAAAAATCCTAACACCACTAAGTAGTACATATTCCTAATCTCACAGCTCTGATGGGATTTGTAGTCTTTAATGTTTCTTGACAGCTGGGAGTCTCGATCCCATTGTTCAGCTCTACCAGCTCCTTAAGGTCTGCTTCAGGGCAGTTGGCCCAAAAGGTAGACAAAGGCAGAACTCAAGCCTCTAATTGCAAGGAGGCTTTTTAAAACCTTTCTCCAGAAGCATCTCAAAAATTTGCTGTCCCAGCTCCCCCATCTCATTGGCTAGTCCTTGAAGATTTTCACACTTACCTGAATCACTGGTAAATCATTCCCCAATTGTCCTCCAAAGGTGGCTGAAAGAGTTGAAAGCTTCTGTGTGTGAAGCCTGGAAGTTCTCCTTAATCATCATGGAAACAGATCTGGCTGCAGCGTTTGTCTGACATTAAAAGAAAAGCAGGGAAGGAGGCAGATTCCTTTTAACGCAAACTTAGCATTTTGCTGGGGGGGGGGAATCTGCCTCCCTCCCTGCTTTTCTTTGAACGTTTAAGAAATGCTGCAGCCAGATCCATTTCCATGAAGATTAAGGAGCACTTACAGGCTTCACACACAGAGGCTTTTCTGCTGTTTCAGCCACCTTTGGAGGGCGTTTGGGGAATGATTTACCAGTGATTCAGGTAAGTGTGAAAATATTGACAGTCTCATCAGCTGTGACATAAGCCCTCATTAGAATGCACCTCCCCCCAACATTTAACTTTTTGTTGTCTGGGGAGAAGTCCTCTGATAAATGGGAGGACTCTCATTTATCACAGGTAGGATGGGGTAAGGTGAGCCAAAGCAGAGAGACAGCTGGGATGCAGTTGCTATAGGTTGATAAAGGACATTGGACAGTTATTGTGAACTCTAGATCAGTAATTCTCAAAGTTTGGTCCTCTGGGTGTTTTGGACTTCAGTTCCCATAAGCCCTAGCCTGCTTGTCCAACAACATGGCATTATGGGAGCTGACATCCAAAGCATCTGGAAGACCAAAGATGCCCCTCCCCTAATGATCTAGAGCAGTGATATCCAAACTCTGGCCCTCCAGGTGTTTTGGATTTCAATTCCCAGAAGCCTCAGCCACCTTGGCCAATGGTCTGGGATACTTGGAGCTGAAGTCTAAAGCACCTGGAGAGCCAGAGTTTGGACATCACTGATCTAGAGCAATAGTTCCCAAAATTTGGTCTTCTGTGCATTTTGGACTTCAGCTCCCATAATACCAGAAAGATAGCTGAAGCCCCAAACACAGAGAGAACCAAACTTTGGGAACTAGTGATCCAAGGCTCTCAATAACTGTCCAAGTCTGACATCCTGCAATACAGGTCTTTAGGCCTTGGTGCCACTTCTAAAGAGATAAACTCTGTGGTAGGGGAAAATGATTGAGAAAATGATTATCTTTTTAAGAAAAAGAATAACATATATAGGTTATTGCAATTTGAAGGAAGGCAAAGGTACCTCTGCCGACAAGTTTGTGTGAACATCTACTTCCTATACCCTTTAGGCACAGTAAGAGAAATCAGAGACAAATACTGAGGAGTACACAATGGAATCCACAAGAAAAAGGGAGGAAATGGATCTGCACGTGTTCTGTGGAATGTCATATATATGTATGTATGTATATGTGTGTGTGTGTGTGTGTGTGTATACATATCTCCACACAGGCCCAATGTGTTTCAGCCTATTTAAGTATTTTGGTGACATTCCTCAGGGGCTATATAAAATAGAAATAAAAATGACTAATTAGAAATGAAAAAGACAACCCATAATAATACCTGTATAAAATATAAAGCCGATCAGCTGTAAAACATTTCAGATTTTTTGCTGGAGTAGAGAGGGATCTGGTGGAGGGCAAGATCCAATAAGGCCATGATACTTACCCTTGTTGTATACACACATATTTTGGGGGAAGGGATCCATCTGATAACGCCTTCAGAGCAGAACTGAAAAAGACCTTCAGTTTCTACTGAACAGGAAGCTCCAACTGATCTCGTTGATACACGTGTGGGCAAACAAATATTTGTCACATTTTCAGGCAGTCAATTAAAACATCTTAAAATTGCACTAAAAAAAATTAAGATGTGAAGTGCTCCAAAAAAGTGGTCCAAGGAAAACCACCTTTGAATGAACAAACAGATAAATTGCCCAATTACAAGGTAGCTTATCTTACAGGTGAAAAGGAATATTACATACAGAGGCTAACAAATTACACATGATTACACCAATATTCCTATTATTCATTCAGGCATGAGTTAATTGCCTCTGTACAATTGCTACAGACTTTCATTGCTCCTGTTGCAAACATTTACAATAAGCCTGTCATTTGTAGGATTTATCTAAATCCACACAACATATTTTATTTTATTTTTGTTATTCACTGGAACTCTTCTGATGATCACACACTGTATTGCTATGACAAGTGGGGGCAGTTCGAATAATTAAAACACATAACTCCATAAATAATCACCTAAACATCCAGTGATACATTATAATAGATTGCCCTGTTTGTTTCATGGAACAATCTACTGCTGTTGCACTCTCTGTGCTGGTATCATAATAATTTCGGCTACTCTAAGAATTCTGGTATTTTACACCTGTCCAGCCTGTAAAGAGTCAATTAGCAGTGCATAAAGTTCCAAACATACAGGGAAATCAGCTATGTTGCCAAAAATGACTCTATGAAAATTGGCTGGTGAAGGTCAGGTTGGTCCCTGATACAGGTAAAACAAAGGTAGCCACAGTGTGGTCTTGAGGCACCAATTCACACCATCAAACCCCTCTGAAGTCCCTAATGTCCCCAGGCTTCCACTTTTATTTTTTATATATATATATAAATGTGATTTTTCATCCCCCAAAACATGCCAAATGGGTTTAAACTGATGGAAAATGCAGGGGTTGTGTACAGTACTATAAAATCCAAGACCATTATACACCTCAAACATACCCATCATCAGCCAAAAATGAAAACAGTAGTGATGTGGCATCACTTCTGGTTGCATCGGGTACTCTGGTGCAGTCCATTGGTGGTAAATTAATGTGAGAGGCTTATAGAGCCTACACTGACAGTTGCAACTAACTTTAATAAATTTGGAGGATGTTTAGGTTGGCTTTGCAAGAGGGGTAGCATATGCAGGAACTATACAGAAATAATTGATAGAGACTCCAGGCATGAGAACTTTTATTAGAAGAAATATAAAAGAACACACATACTAGAGTAACTCACTCTCTGTATTTCTGTAGTGTGGATGCAGCCTTAAAGAGAAAGCATGAACACAGATTTTCCATGTTATGATCCATTATTGTGAGCACTGCTCATATCCCAAACTAACCTCTGCTTTCCGATGGAGTGTAGAGGAGAATGCATATGGATATGAGCTTTCTGTTAACCTTATATGGAGCCTTTGCACTGCAGGAAAGGAAAATGAATAGGTATATGTTGGCAATCTGTAAGACTTCACCCACATTGAGGCAGTCTGCCTATGGCAGATTTGAATGTATGTTAAGAAATCCATTCTCGAAACGTCGGTCTAAAATGGTACCATCTATGTACTCAAAATGAAACAGTTTTAGAGGAAGGTCCAAAGGTTTCAGAAAAACTAAAAATGATACTAAAAACTTTTCCAGAGCTTGTGGGAATTATTTTTTGACTACAGCTGCAAGAATCTCCCAGCCAGCAATGGCCATGGTGGCTGAAATATTCAAGGAGTAGTAATAATAATAATAATAATAATAATAATAATAATAATGTAGCTTTTACAAACTCTGGGTTTTACAGGCAGACTGAAAAAAACAATCCTAACTGGGACAAAGAAATATTGTAGCACCTTTAAGACTGAGAGGAAAAATGGCTGTAGCATCAGCTTACATAGACTTGTGTCTACTTATCAGAGTAGAGTCAGTCTATGAAAGCTTCTTTATATCATTTATTCTCCAAGGTGTTACAATATCCCTTTGCATCCCTCAGTCTCAAAGGTGCTATAATATCCCTTAGTATGATCCAGATTAACATGGATATGTCTTTGAACCCTGTGACTAAGGAAATGAAACCACTGAGAATTCAGCATGTTCATTAGCCATGAGGGGCAAGCAAGGAGACTAAAAGTGGTCTCCCCCTTCAAAACAGTAACATTCGTTTTGACCATCTAATCATATTATTCTCAAGAAGAAGTATAAAGATAACTCCTTAAATAGCAAAGTTAAAAGAAGAATATGGCAGTCTTTGAATAGATTTCATTTCACTGTCTCTCTTCTTCTGTGACAATGAAATGTTAGCAGAAACAGGCAACAAGTTTATTCCCAATATCATTTAACACCACATTTTGTCATTAGTGGTTATCAAGTTCCAAGTGATAGGAAAAACAGGTCATTTCCCCAATTTCATCTAATTGCTATTTTAACTCTTCTGATATTAGGCCAAGGAATCAATCTGTCTTGAGGAAATTATGTAATATACAATGCTACTCATTATCTAGTATATTTGTGTTCTGTGACCTTAAAATGGGAGGAATAAAAGCAGATGACAGAGTAGTGTGAAACTGAAGATGTTAAATGGTATTTCAGAACTGACAGATGGTTGTGTGTACATATATGGAAGATCAGCAAATCCATACAATTTGTAAAGCTCAGAATCTATTTTTCAACCTTGCTGAATATTTCTCATTGCAGTGGATGATGATGATAAGACTGTAAGCCTGAGGGCAGGGATCCGTCTAATTTAACATTGTATGTATAGCACTGTGTAAATTTACAGTGCTATATAAATAAAGGTTAATAATAATAATAATCATGATGAAAAATACAATAAAAGTTCCTTCCTGGTTTGACTAAAGTCTGGTCTAATCGGTCATTGGCCCGTTCTAAATGGGCAAAAAGAGGCGCGAATAGGGCTAAAAAGCCCGCCTTTAGGATTAGGGAGGGTGCAGCGTCTACACCCTCCCTAACCCTAAAGCATATGGGTGCCGCCACTTTTAAATGGCAGCGGCCATACGGACGCGTTGTCAAAGCATCATCATGTGCGCAGCGTTTAGATTCACTGCTCACATAATGATGCTTTTGCGCCGCGGGAGGGCGCTAATTGCACCCTTCCCACAGCGCAAAAAAGGAGCTCCAAAGGGAGCTCCTTTTTTGCAGTGAGTCTTTGCCGTGGCCTTTAAATGGCTGCGGCAAAGACCCAGGGAGAAAGGGCCCTTTCTCCCTTCAGCCCCGCCGAGGGAAGCAGGGTGCAGTGGGCGCCTAGAGCGCCTCCTGCACCCTGCTTGGAGGCCGTGGGGAACTGGCAGTTTGCTGCTTCCCTGCGGCCTCCAAAAGCGGCAGGATGAGGCCTCTGGGGCTGCCCGTGCGGCAGCCTCGGAGTCATCCCGCAGTTAATAGGGGTGAGTACAGACCGCCCCTTTTGGGCAGTCTAGAAAGCTCCATTGTGTCCACAGAGAAGCCAGTCCATTACCTATGGGAAGTCCATGAACAGGACTCATAGGCAATAACCCTCTGTAGCTGTTGTTGCTCAGCAACTGAGAATCTCTGGAGAATGTTCTTCTATTATAGCTAAGAGCTATTAATAGATTTATCCTTTAGTCAATTTAAAATATGTGAATCCTTTATATATGATAAGGGGGAATGGGAACTAGACATGGTAGCACTACCCTGCCTCCTTCACTATTCACATTCCCCTCCACTTTTAGCAGGACATAATGTAGTATAGTCATTCACTCAAATCCAGTGTACCTTCTATGTGAGAAGGGCTTACATTATTCCCCTCCTTCCAAATCTCCTACCTGCCAATTTCATTGGGTGACCTATGAATAAGATTATCTAGGAAAGAGACCAAGTTAGTCAACTGCTTTCATATGAAATCTCACAGAAGCCTTTAATATTCAACTGTAATGCCAAAAATAGCCTGGTGGAACAATCATTGGAACAAATTCATCTCCCTTCCATTCACTCTGTTTGCTGTGAACAAATGGAGACCACAGTGAGTACACTAATAAAACTCAAGGTGAGGGGAAAATTCAATTGCAGGGTAAGACTATGGTCAAAAGCATGACTCAGCATCCTTTTATTTATTTAAAGGTAAATGATTCAAAGTAGCTAACCTGTGTTGTTTTTTTAACGGCTTGAGATGAAGACACACATACACAATACATATTCTTATATGTTCTTCTCTTTTTGTTGTATTGCCATGTGATGGAACAGTCTGAAGCACTGTCTTAAATAAGAAAGAGGCCCTATGCTATCACATAACAATAATTAGCATTTCTTGAACATTTTCAAAAAATTTTCCATTATCTGAGAGTTTGTCTAAACAGGGAAAAAAATAAATTATACTTACTTCATTTATATCAATGTCAATTATTGTTTCAAGGTACGGGAAGTCTTTAACTCTTTCAATTTCCTCATCATCCATACTGTATATCCTCCATGATCATTATTTTAGTTTCTTAATGCTCAACATTAAACCTGCCTTGGAACTTTCTTCTTTGACTTTCCTTAGTAATTGTTCCCAGTCTTTGTTATTTTCTGCTAGTATTACGGTGTTATCTGCATACTATCTATTGTTTAGGAAAGTTCTCTTTGCATGTTTTCCCACAATGGTGAATCACCATGTAGAGGTAATCAGCCATGTATTGCCTGGTGACAGTACATGTTTGCCACAGAAATAAAATGAGGAGGAGTAAAGAGGTGGAGTTTGAAAAAGAATCTGGAAAACTAGAAGAAGAGCCAGCCATAGCATGTTTAGTTTACACAAAAAGGGGAAAGTGGGCCTACTTGGCAAGAACATATACAGAATAAACTACATTGTACTTGTTGACAGTCATCGAGTCACCTTCGACTTAGGCAACCCTATGAATGTGAGACCTTCAAGTCACTCTATCATTAACCTTTCTGCTCAGGTTTTGCAGACTTAGGGTTGTGACTTCTTTTAATGAGTCTTCTAGAATATTGTTTTCCTTTTTTCCTACTTTTTTCTACTTTGCTAAACATTATTGTCTTCTAGCGAGTCATGTCTTCTAATGATATGGCCAGGGTTCAAAAATTCCCTGATGTCCCTGATGTCTCCATTTGCTGTTGTTAAGTGCCACCTATGAAGGAGAGACCTCCAAGATATCTTATCATCAACAGCCCTGTTCAGGTCCTACAGACTCAGGACAAGGGCTTCCTCAGTTATGTCTATTCATGTATAAAGACATCTTCCTCTTTTCCTATTTCTTTCTACTTTACCACGTATTATTGCTTTTTCTTGTAAGTCGTGTCTTCTCATGATATGGCCAAATTGACATACTCGGTTTAGTCATCTTGGCTTCTAGGGAGTGTTCAGGTTTGATTTGCTCTAGGACCCATTTAATTTCTCTTTTTGATTGTCCACACCATCCACAGAACTCTTTTCCAGCACCACATCTCAATTGTGTTAATTTTCTTCCTATCTTCTTTCTTCACTGTCCTGCTTTCACAACCATACATAGAAATGGATAACATGATGACATGGGCAATTATATATCTTTACACTTCAGGATCATATTCAATTGTATATTCATTTATATAGCTTTACAGTATTCAATGTGGAGTTGAAGGCTTTCATGGCCAGCATCCATAGTTTTTTGCGGAGCTTTTGGGCTATGTGGTCATGTTCTAGGGGAGTTCCTTTCTGATGTTTCGCCAGCATCTGTGGCTTGCATCTTCAGGCCATCATCTTGAATGAATTCCAAGCTCCTGCTCCCTTCCCTTCTACAAACAGAGGTATAGAGGAACTCTTTTGTCCAATAAGAAGCAAGCCTACTCTGCTTTTGTGTGTGTTTAACCCATGAATGAAGTCTCACACCATACTCTAATAATGATAATTATAATGAGGATAATGAGATAGCATTAATCCAGACTTATTTTGTCTTAATTAGGGTTGCCAGCCTGAATATGGGACATGGTTCTTAATGCTTTCACAATTAACATAAAGTTTTGTCAGGAGAAACTATGGCATGTTCTCTCTCTCACTCCCTCAACCTACCTTTTAGCTGATGTAGCCCCTATGGATATTTACTGGCTGGTGGAAAGTGCATGGGGGAGGAGGTGAAGTAGCAGTGGAGGAGCATCTCACTTCATTCCTATAGCTGCAGGAGAGATTCTGTGTGATCTCATGAAAGTCCTCAAGATATCCTAGAGAATTATGGCATCAATGTGTATCCATCTACAAGAGTGGATGCTTTTAAATCACAAGCTCCCATCCACTGTCTGCCACCTTATCAGTATGTGTTGTGTGGGAGGTTGCATCACGGAAAAGATGGGCTGGAGATAAAGAAGGAGAGGTGCATTTAATATGAATAAACTTCATTATAAAGTTAAATATATCTCTTTGTTACAACACTATTTTGTGGGAATATTCTCTTCAGCAGGGTTTTATCTTTACAACTGATTGGTGAATAGAGTTTCCAGGCATTCAGGGTTGAAACAGGGTTTCCAAACACTTTGAAGACAGGTCATTTAGATGATGCATTCCTCCAAAACAGAAACAGGACTGAAGCCATGCTCCAGGGCTAAAAACAGGAGCAAACAGAACCCAGGATAGTCCAACTCAAGGCAGAAAATGCATATCTTCATGCAAGCATATAAATTTCCTGAGGTGAGCGTGGGTCTGTGGCAAAGCAAAGAAATGAAAGTGCTGCAATTCCAAAGGATGTAATTACAATATACACAAACCAGACAGTCCAACAGGGATTGAAGGGAGGTGAAGGTGACACATATGGGGGTCTCCATAATTGTGCTTTGCCAATGTATCACTCACACACCAATGTACCAATGCCTAATGCAGACAGAGCATTGCACGTGCGATTGTGTGGTTCATCAAAGGGTCAGCTATCCTATGAGATGGCATCTAGGCAGGCAGTGAGAGGTACTTGGATGTCACCATCATGTGTTTGTGTGATGGTATGTGTGGTAGGGAGGCAACAACAACAACAACAACAACAACAACAAAACCAACGGTGCAGCTTGATGCTACACTGTGCAGTGAGGCCATGTGAATTTGGCCGGCCATGAAAGTGGGCTGTGCGGCTGGTAGGGTTTTGATTCACTTTGGGAAAAAGCAAGATTGAGCTACTTTTCCCTGCCTATCTGCTCCAACCCACAGACTTTGGTGTCAGTTTCTGGCATCACATTTCTTCCCCCAACTGACAAGTGAAGAAAAGAGACTGGATCAGAGGTTAATCTGAAAAGAAAAAAATTTAATAGAAACTTAATGTTACTGGTCACCAGTTTCACACCACCTACTCTACATTCTAAAGGATGGGGATGTCTACCTGGCTGTTGCCTTCCCTACTTCTTCTCTTTGTCAAAGACTCTCAAATGCCTGAAGAAACAAGGTTGGAAGAAATAGGACTGGTAAGGACTGGTAAGGGTGCTTGCATGCCCAGGAGTGGGCTGGGCAGGATCAACATAGCAGAAGAACAGTAGCCAAGCCCTAAAACATTTGGCACACAGCAAGGAGGGTGGCTAAGGGCTTTCTTAGAGAGAAGGAGTAATAACTGGGCTATCTGTCACCTTGGAGGAAGAGATGGTGGTGATCAAGGACATTATGGCCCGATCTTGACGCACCTGAAGAGGTGCGAATAGGGCTCAAAAAGGTGTGTTTAGGGTTAGGGAGGACACAGTGTCTATCCCCTCCCTAACCCTAAAGCGTATGGATGCTGACATTTTATAATGGTGGCATCCATATGCAGGCACTATCATAGTGTCATGGCACGCACAGCGTTTAGATGTGCTGCCCGTGCCATGACACAATGGCACCTCAGGAGGGTGCCAAACACACCTTTTCTGCGGTGCAAAAAGGGAGCTTCTTCAAGGAGCTCCTTTTTGCTTCCGGGTGTTTGGAGCAGCCTTCAAACGGCCACTCCAAACACCCAGGGAGAAAAGGACAGCAGCGGTGGCCCCTTTCTCCCCTCTGCATTGCTGAGGGAAGCAGTTTGCAGCAGGTGCCCAGGGTGCCCGCTGCACCCCGCTTTGAGACTGTGGGGAAGTGGCAGTTGTCCACTTCCCTGTGGCCTCCAGAAGCGGTGAAATGGGTCCTCTGGGGGTGCTGGCGTGGCAGCTTTGGTCCCATCTCACTGCTTCTTGGGGCAAGAATGGACCACCCCTTTTGTGTGGTCTAGAAAGTCCCTATGACTCTCAGTTTCTAAGACATATAACTAGATGTGGATGTCTGCATGGATGGAGTGACAGTCTTTCTTCATTTGATTTACATAGAGGATGAGTGTCTTGCAACTGTTTCTGCCTTCTTTGTTTCTGTTAATAGATGTGTCTTTGTTACATGGGTGATTTCTTTAATTGTTTAACTAAGATTGAGAAACAGTGAGTGAGTGCTTT
The DNA here is from genome assembly GCA_034509955.1 of Urosaurus nigricauda. Classification (NCBI taxonomy): domain Eukaryota; kingdom Metazoa; phylum Chordata; class Lepidosauria; order Squamata; family Phrynosomatidae; genus Urosaurus; species Urosaurus nigricauda. The sequence continues at coordinate 136,000,320 of JAOEGL010000003.1, forward strand.
TTGTATATCTATTATTATTTTAAAACATGATGTGTAGGTGTGGTGTAAAATGGCTACTGTGCTTTATTCTCTCCCATTTTGGGTGCTGAAAGCACTAAGCAATGTAGTTACCACCTTTATTTTGCTTTAGAATTTTTTTTTAAAAAGTCTTCTCCCAAGCTTAAAAGACATGAGTGGAAGGGAATTCAGAAGGATTTCTCTAAAGTAAAAATCATAGAATCATAGAATCATAGAATCGTAGAGTTGGAAGAGACCACAAGGGCCATCCAGTCCAACCCCCTGCCATGCAGGAACTCCAAATCAAAGCATCCCTGACAGATGGCCATCCAGCCTCTGCTTAAAGACCCCTAAGGAAGGAGACACCACCACACTCCGAGGGAGTGTGTTCCACTGTCGAATAGCCCTTACTGTCAGGAAGTTCCTCCTAATGTTGAGGTGGAATCTCTTTTCCTGCAGTTTGCATCCATTGTTCCGTGTTCTAGTCTCTGCAGCAGCAGAAAACAAGCTTGCTCCCTCCTCAATATGACATCCCTTCAAATATTTAAACAGGGCTATCATATCACCTCTTAACCTTCTCTTCTCCAGGTTAAACATCCCCAGTTCCCTAAGGCGTTCCTCATAGGGCATGGTTTCCAGACCCTTCACCATCTTAGTTGCCCTCCTTTGGACATGCTCCAGTTTCTCCACATCTTTTTTGAATTGTGGTGCCCAGAACTGGACACAGTATTCCAGGTGGGGCCTGACCAAAGCAGAATAGAGTGGCACTATTACTTCCCTTCTATTATACTATACTTCTATTGAGGCAGCCTAAAATTGCATTGGCCTTTTTAGCTGCCACATCACACTGTTGACTTGTGTTCAATTTGTGGTCTACTTGGACTCTTAGATTCCTTTCACACGTAGTTTCATTCAGCCAGGTGCCTTCCCCCATCCTATATCTGTGCATTTCATTTTTCCGCCCTAAGTGCAGAACCTTACATTTCTCTGCATTGAATTTCATCTTGTTAGCATCGGCCCAGCTATCTAGTCTCTTCAGGTCATTTTGAATTTTGATCCTGTCCTCTGGGGTATTAGCTACTCCTCCCAGTTTAGTGTCATCTGCAAATTTGATAAGTATGCCCCCAATTCTGTCATTCAAATAATTAATAAAGACATTGAATAGCACTGGGCCCAGGACAGAACCCTGTGGCACCCCACTGGTCACTTCTCTAAAAATTGAGGATAAGGTCTCAGTGTGTATGCAACATTCAAAAATACTGTGACAAGTGTATATAGGCGAAAGAGCTCAGGTGATAGGCTCTGTGATCTACATAGAGGGGCATTACAGGAGCTTCCTTTCTCTCCTCCAGGGATGGAAAGACTATTTCCAAATGATTGAATGATTGAAAAATTGTTGTTCTTTCTTAAGTCTTTGTAGCTTGGGACTTGATCTACAAAGTAACAACAACAACAACCAGAACAACAACAACAACAAGTTAGTGTTGAATAACATTTCTGTGCAGAAAATTCAAGAAACTTCTTTTCTGTGCAGACTTGTTGTTTTATGTGCAGAAAATGCACATGTATTTTCCCAGAACATGTGTAAACACTGTAGTATAAAAAATGTGGTACAAAATTTGTGGTATCAAAATTTATAGCTTTTTATACCACATGGACCTTTTTTGGTAAGAAACAAGCAGACCCTACCTTTGTGTGTGTGTAGCAAATTAAGGATAGTTCATTCCTAGCTATGATAGTAACAACAGAGAGCATTAAGCAGGACCCATTGGCCCGTTCTAGAAGGGCAGCTTGCAGATCAAAAGCCCGCCTTTAGGGCTTGGGAGGGCATAGCTTCTACACCCTTCCAAGCCCTAAAGTGTATAGGCGCCACCATTTTGAAATGGCAGCGTCCATACGGACATGCTACAAAAGTGTCATCACGTGCGCAGCTTTTAGATATGCTGCACACGTTGTGAAGCTTTTGTGCCACAGGAAGGTGCCAATTGTGCCCTTTCCGTGGCACAAAAAAGGAACTCCAAACAGAGCTCCTTTTTGGGGGTGGGTCTTTGCCTCAACTTTTAACGGCAGTGGCAAAGACCCTGGGGGAAAGGGGCCGTGGCAGCAGCTCCTTTCTCCCCTCAGCCCTGCCTCTGGAAGCAGGGTGAAGCGGGCGCCCAGGGAGCCTACTGCAACCCACTTGGAGGCTGCGGGGAACCAGCAGTTTGCCGCTTCCCCGTGGCCTCCAGAAGTGGTGAGATGGGGCTGCGGAGGCTGCCGGTGTGGCAGCCTTGGCCCCATCCCACTGCTTCTTGGGGTGATCGTGGACTGCCCCTTTTGGGCTGTCTAGATCACCCCATAATGTCTTAATAAAGGATTAATTTTTACACAAAATGCCAATGCATTTTTACAGATTTTAAAAAATACTACATGCACTCTTTTCATAGAATCAAGTCCTAAACTGTCCATAGTTTTCAAAACTGGTATAATTTTGATGGCTTCCTGATATTACATAGAATAATGATAAATTTATTCCATTCATGTTTGCAAGAATGAAAATTTAAAAAATTAGATCTCTACCAATATTTGATCTATGCTTGGGGTCTTTGACATGCACAATCAGGCAAAATACAGCAGTGTCTGGATTTATACATGGAAAAATGCATATATAAAATCCTTTTTGTATGCAGAGGACTCCCCCCCCCTTTTTTTTCTAGACTTGAATTTTCTTCCTAGATCAGATAAAATTAATTGTTTTTTTTTTTTTGGACATTTATGGTTATTAATTTGAGTAAAGCATATGGAATGGCTCTTGAGACCATATCTCACCTAGATTGTTTTCCAACTCACAATTCCATTGCTTTTCACACCATATGAGATTTTTTAGAATGCTTTCTCTTTTTATTATTCAAATGGATAAGTTGTCTGTAGTATTGACTGAAATAGCCTTTCATTTGGATAGCTTGGGTTCATTCAAATTCAGTACTTGCAGGTCAAGAGGTCGTTACAGAGGAAGACGTGATAGATGTTTGATACCTATTCCACCTTCCACTTGCCCTGCCACCCCAAAAGATCTGGAGAGCTTGCCTAACCAGCCGTTGAACCTCTCTCTGCTCTTATGTAATGCCAGGTCAATGAAGAATAAGTCTCAAATCATCTATGACTTACTGACAGACCATAATGCTGACCTGGCCTTCCATCACAGGCTGATGGAAACCACTAGGTTCCAAGAAGCCCTAGGTGGTTCTATGGTGGGCAGTGCTGGCGACTCTGTTGAAGCTCTGGTTAATATGTGGAATACCAACCTTACCAGAGCCATAGACATGATCACTCCTCTAAGTATCCTTTCCAACCCTCTCAAAACTGTAATCCTTGGTACACCAAAGATCTTAGACCAATGAAGCAGGTTGGACAACGACTAGAGCACGATTGGCAGAGATCTCAACTCATACCCAATAAGACACTTCGTAGGACCTTTCTTAGGTCCTATCAAGTGGCAATAAAGGCAACTAAGAAATCTTTCTCTTCTGCCTCTATTGTGTCTGCAAACTCTTGTCCAGTGAGCTGTTCAGGGTGGTGAGGAAATTAACTCAACTATCCCCCACCCAGAACCCTTTACTTGAGCCATCTAAACCCAGCTGTGACACCTTTAATGAGTATTTCACAGATAAAATCACTCAGATAAGAGCTGACTTGGATGCCAATCTTGAGACTGAAGCATTTAGACAGACATCTAGCACCTCTGCCATTACTGTTAGACTGGATCAATTTGAGTCGGTAAGTACTGATGACGTGGACACGCTCCTTAGTAGTATGAAAAAGACGACTGGCCCTCTCGACCCTTGCCCAACCTGGCTGACCATTCAGGGGGGGGAGGGGACATAATCAAGCCAATGTTGGCAAATCATAGAATCATAGAATCATAGAGTTGGAAGAGACCACAAGGGCCATCTAGTCCAACCCCCTGCCATGCAGGACCTCCAAATCAAAGCATCCCTAACAGATGACCATCCAGCCTCCGTTTAAAGACCTCCAAGGAAGGAGACTCCACTACGCTCCGAGGGAGTGTGTTCCACTGTCGAACAGCCCTCACTGTCAGGAAGTTCCTCCTAATGTTGAGGTGGAATCTCTTTTCCTGCAATTTATATCCATTATTCCACGTCCTAGTCTCTGCAGCAGCAGAAAACAAGCTTGCTCCCTCCTCAATATGACATCCCTTCAAATATTTAAACAGGGCTATCATATCACCTCTTAACCTTCTCTTCTCCAGGCTGAACATCCCCAGTTCCCTAAGGCGTTCCTCATAGGGCATGGTTTCCAGTGCCCTCCTTTGGACCTGCTCCAGTTTCTCCACATCCTTTTTGAATTGTGGTGCCCAGAACTGGACACAGTATTCCAGGTGGGGCCTGACCAAAGCAGAATAGAGTGGCACTATTACTTCCCTTGATCTAGACACTATACTTCTATTGAGGCAGCCTAAAATTGCATTGGCTTTTTTAGCTGCCGCATCGCACTGTTGACTCATGTTCAGCTTATGGTCTACTTGGACTCCTAGATCCCTTTCACATGTGGTCTCATTCAGCCAGGTGTCCCCCATTTTATATCTGTGCATTTCATTTTTCCTCCCTAAGTGCAGAACCTTACATTTCTCTGTGTTGAATTTCATCTTGTTAGCATTGGCCCACCTTTCTAGTCTATTCAGGTCATTCTGAATTTCAATCCTATCTTCTGGAGTATTGGCTACTCCTCCTAGTTTAGTGTCATCTGCAAATTTGATAAGTATGCTCCCAATTCTGTCATCCAAATCATTAATAAAGATGTTGTATAGCACTGGGCCCAGGACAGAACCCTGTGGGACCCCACTGGTCACTTCTCTCCAGGATGAAAAGGAGCCATTGTTGAGCACCCTTTGAGTTCGGCCACTCAACCATTTACAAATCCATGTAACAGTTAACTTGTCTATTCCACATTTTGCAAGCTTATTTGCAAGAATGTCATGGGGAACCTTGTCAAAGGCCTTACTGAAGTCGAGGTAAACTATATCCACAGCATTCCCTTCATCTACCAAGCTGGTAATTTTATCAAAAAAAGAGATCAGGTTCGTTTGGCATGACTTGTTTCTCTGAATATAATTAATACATATAATTAATACAAATATAATTAATACATCTCTCAAGGAGGGCTACCTGCCTTCTTGCCTTAAAGAAGCAGTGGTAAGACCAGGGTTAAAGAAACCCTCCCTGGACCCCCTCAATAGAAATAACTATAGGCCAGTATCTTTGTTACCATTCTTGAGAAAGGTGATTGAGAGGGCAGTCGCCGATCAACTACAAGTTGTCTTGGAGGAAACTGATTTTTTGGATCCATTTCAAACCGGATTGACAAAATACGGAGTTGAGACTGCCATGGTCGCCTCAGTCGATGATCTCTGTCTGGGCATTGACAGGGGAAGTGTGACCCTGCTGGTGCTTTTGGAAGCCTTCAATACCATTGACCAGGGTATCCTTCTGGAACCACGGTCTGAGAGAGTTGGGTATCGGTAGCACTGCATTGCAGTGGTTCCGGTCCTATCTTTTGGGTAGTTTCCAGATGGTGTCACTTGGGGACAGTTATTCATCCAAGTGGGAGCTCAAATCGGGCATCCCTCAGGGCACGATTCTATCCCCAATGCTGTTTAACGTTTACATGAAGCCACTGGGCGAGATCATCCGGAAACATGTGGCGGGGTGTTATCAGTACGCTGATGACACCCAAATATATTTCTCTCTGTCTCCGACTGATGCAGTGACTAAGGATGGCATCTCTCCTCTGAATGCATGTCTTGGGGCGGTAATGGAATGGATGAGGGAACACTGACTCAAGCTGAATCCAGGTAAGATGGAGGTACTGAACCCAGGATGGGAGTTATGTCAGCCAGTTCTGGATAGGGTCACACTTCTCCTGAAGGACTCTGTTTGCAGCTTGAGGGTGCTCCTTGACTCGTCACTCCAGCTGTCAGCGCAGGTGGATGTGACAGTCAGAAGTACTTGCTTTCAGCTTTTGGCTGATACGCCAGCTGCACCCTATCCTGGAGCCAGGGGGCCTTGAAACAGTAGTACATGTGTTGGTAACCTCTTGTTTGGACTTCTGTAATGGCCTCTACTTGGGGCTACCTCTGTCCCAAGTTTGGAAACTTCAGATGGTACAAAACATGGCAGCAAGATTAATCAAAGGTACTTCTCGGAATGATCATATAACACCTGTTCTGAAGCCCCTTCATTGGCTGCCAATCAGTTTCTGAGCAAGGTACAAAGTGTTGGTGATTACCTTTTAAGCGCTACATGGCTTGGGTCCAGAATACTTAAGGGAAAACCTTCTTCCGTACTGTCTGTCCCGCACACTGAGGTCCTTGAGTAAAAACCTTCTTCAGCCAATAAGAGCTAGGCTAACTTCTGTTAACTTCTGAAAGGCTTCCTCTATCTGACTTGGGGGGGGGGGGGTCTGTAGTAGATTCTCACAATAACATCTCTGTTCTTTCCCTTTCCTTCAATTTTTATCCAGATCCTCTCTACCTGGCTTCTGGTACTGATGTCCTGGATCTCCTCATCGGTGTAAATATCCTTGACATATAATACTAATCCTCCTCCTTTCCTGTTTAGCCTATTTCTCATGAAAAAGTTATTCCCTTCTATTCTTTCATTCTAATTATGAGACTCTTCCCACCAGGTTTCAGTGATGCCTATTATATCATATTTGCTTTGTTGTGCTAAGAGTTCAAGTTCATCTTGCTTATTTCCCATCCTCTGTGCGTGAGTGTAGAGATATCTAAGACCATTTGTGTCCTTTACTTGCTGCCTGTGCAAGGGTTTTTTTTTTTTTTGCCTCCCTGTGTTGAGTCTTTGCACTGTTTCCCTCTATGACAGTTTGACTATTTTCTCCAGCCCTTTTGTCTTCCAGAATACACTCCCTTCCCCATGTAACTCAGTTTAAAGCCCTCCTGATAAATTCTTCAGACTGTTGGCATGAGATGCAACCCATCTCTTGCCAGAAATCCCTCCTCATGGAACTGCAGCCCATGATCAAAGAATCCAAATTGTTCTCGGTGACACCATCTGTGGAGCCAGTTGTTTATATCAGCTATCTTCCTTTCCTTTCCTGGACCATGCCTTTCAACTGGCAGAAGAGATGAGATGATGATCTTCTGACTATTTCAATATTTTTTTTTCCAGTGCTTCTGTCATTAGCTTACAAGAATGTAATCCCTCTTGTTTGTTTATATAGGACCAAAAGGTTATTTTGTCTGCTACTATGTCTTTCTGCAGAATCTGTCTCTTGAATTTCAGTAAGGCCAGTTTCACTGCCTTAATTTCCAAATAATTTATAATTGGTTGCTAGTCTATTCCTGTCCAAATCCCTTGTGCAGTGAGATGAGCACAATGTGCCCCCCAACCTTTGAAAATGGCATTGGTTGTTATCTTCACTTGATGTTTCATTATAAAGGTGACTCCTTTTTCCAAGTTGTTAGTTATTAACCACCATTTTAAAGATCCCTTCACTGCTTTTGGGATTTGAATCTTGCAATATATTTTCCTCCCAATATTTTGTTGATGGGGATGTATTAGTATTTGCAAATCTCTTGAATGGTGCCTTCCCCAAGGTAGTAGATGTACTGTTGATATAAAAAATCTGATTGCTTTCGCCAACCACATCAGATCTGTTTTCTTTTATTTTATTAATATTGACAATATCTTCTTTATGTTCCTTTGTCTCTCTTATGATTTAGCCATCCATTCATTTTTTGTGATCATTTCTGTTCCCAAGTATGCCTTGTGGATGGAATTAGATGACTTTTTTGGTAATGGGAGAGAAATCCATAGTTTTCATCTTACTGACTTTTGTTCATTGTATTTGCCTTCGGTAATGTATCATTTAAATTTGGAAATATCTATATTCCTTTTTTTTCTCAGGTATGCTATTAATGGAATCAGTCTCTTCCTGAGCACCCAAGGTGCCAATGCAAGACTGAAAGATAGTGCCCTGACCTGGTAATGGTGTTGTTTGTATGCAAATCTTAGGTATGGAGTCGAAGGCTTTCATGGCCGGCATCCATAGTTTTTCTGTGGGGCTTTCAGCTACATGGCCATGTTCTAGAAGAATTCCTTTCTGATGTTTTGCCAGCATCTGTGGCTGGCATCTTCAGAGAATGTTTACCTGGAAAAGGATTGGATATGTATACCCTGTGTGACCCTGGAAAGTGAGGAGTGATTTGCAAATGTATTGTTTTGTTACTAATGGCAGTCCTCAGGATGGGAAGATGTGCAAAAGAGGATCATTGTCTGCTGGGAATCCCCTGACCCTAGTCTGTTTCTCATTTGCACTAGTTGAGAACCTTACTGTTCTTCAGGACTGGTAGCCAAGCCTAGTTTACCCTTAGGGTTTCCTCTTTCCTGTTGAAATTGTCCAGGTGTTTGTAGATTTCAATGGCTTCCCTGTGCATTCTGACATGGTAGTTGTTAGCATGGTCCAGAATTTCAGTGTTTTCAAATACCATTTTATGTCCAGGATGGTTTATAGTATGCTCTGCTACTGCTGATTTTTTCTGGCTGATCCAATCTGCAATGTTTCTCCTGTTCCCTGATTCTTGTTTGCAAGGTCCCTATGTAGGTGGTCCCTATGTAGACCTGTCTGCAGCTGCATGGAATGCAGTAGAATCCTGCAGCTGTGAGAGGGTCTCTCTTGTCCTTAGCTGAGTGAAGCATTGATGGATTTTATTCGTCAGTTTGTAAACCATTTGAAGGTTGTGCTTCCTCACCACTTTTCCTATTCTGTCTGTGAATCCTTTGATGTATGGTAAAAATATCTTCCCTTTGGGTGGTTGTTTGTCCTCCTTCCTCTGGGTTTTTCTGGGCCTGGCAGCACTTCTGATGTCTGTGCTGGAGTAACCATTGGCCTGTAGAGCCCAATCCACAACATGGTTCTCATATATGGACAACACTTTCATCATTTGGAGCCATGGAGAAGAAGATCTGGCTGTATTTCTGAACCTTTGAACAACATCCACCCTAACATCGAATTCACAATGGAAAAAGAAAAGGAAGGAACACTACCATTCTTGGATGTTCTAGTCATTCACAAACCAAACTAAAGTTTAGGCCACACAGTTTACAGAAAAGCTACACATACGGCTAGATACCTGCACAAGAACTCCAACCATCACCCAGGACAAAAAAGAAGCACAATAAAAACACTGGTAGACTGGGCAAAATGGATCTGTGAACCCCACTTCTTGGAAGATGAACTGAAACACCTGGACTGGCCTCTACAGGCCAATGGTGTATTATATCATTTTGGCAGCTAGACTGCTTTGTGCAAGTAAATGGAGGACTATAGAAATACCATCAAAAGACATTCGGCCCCTGAAAACTCTTGAAATGTCAAACTCTGATAAATTATACACTTTTGTCAAAAAGAAATCATTAGATAATTTTATAAAAGATCAGAGACCATTTATATAATTTGCAAAGAAAGGAGAAGCAATATTGTATCTGGTTTCACCTGCTTAATCATGGGAGGGAAGTATGTTATACTGGCAGTAACAATGAAGAAGAACGTGAGAGTTTCATAATTGTGTCTCTGGTCTTGGAACACAGGAAGGCATGTATATAGCCTGTGTGTATCTGTTAAGAGGGAGGGTAAGATTAGAAGCTGTATTTGCTTATGGACTCTTTCAAACGGGAGGAATTTCTCCCAATTCCGAATGGAGCCAATGCGGATTCATGTAAATTCGCTTGTTTAGCGAATTTACCTGAACCCCTGCTCCGTTCGGAAGGCATTCAGAATTACTTCCCATTACCCGAAAATAACCCCCCCCTTGCCCGAAATCGCGTGAGAAGCTTAAATTCGCAATAACGTTAAACCCATGATTGCATTCGGAGTGACTTCCCTTTTGCCCGAATTTGCGTGAGAAGAATTAATTCGCAATAACGTGAAACCCCAGGATTGTGTTTGGATTGCCCTTGGATTATACTTCCAATTTCCCACGTCTTAAAGAGTCCTATGTCTGTCATGAATGTGTAAAAAATATTTGAATAAAACCATCACAGGTCAGTACTGTTTGGTGCAAAATCAGGATTCAACATGCAACATGCAGAAGACATGCACATGGAACAGGAACACTACTGGAAGGTCTCTGCTGTGTAGCTCTCAGCAGGCTGCAAAGAAAAAAAAATCTCCCACATAGAAGCTTCTGGATGGATAAGGAACTGCTGGACTGCTGAGGACTTTAATCTTGGTTCCAATATTTACAATAGAATATCAAAGTGCTTCACCAAACAACTATATACAACCATCATCACCACACTGAGCATTCAGCTCACACACTTATATACACATCCCCTACGGAGTGTTTGAGACCTTCCCAGTCCTGGGACATCATCCATTTTCCTGTCACCTGACAGCTGTGACTCTGCAGAATTGAAGCCTGCTGGTTTCACTTCCTGCCCTTCTGTCATCAGCTTCCTGTGATTCAGGATTCTCCAAATGTTGAGTCATCATTTCTTCCACCTGAACTCAGGTTATCTTGTAACTTTTGTCCCAGTTCCAGGCTATAGCCACATCTCTGACATTTTTCTGTCCAGAATGCTCTGTGCTGTGACAAGTAAGTCATTGTTGTACACTGCATAATCATTTGGCTCAGTCATGCATTATATCTGTATTCCCATTTGAAAGGACAGAGTGATCTGAATAATTATGCACATTAAATGCACAACTGGTTTCAATCTGAGAACTCATTGGACAAATGAATGTTACTCTCTGCTCCTCACTAATTAGACCATTGATACATTTGTGTGTGTGTGTGTGTGTGTGTGTGTATCTTGGTGACTGGCAAATTGTGGATATCAGTGACATTCCAACCCAGCATTTCAATCTCCTTTAACAGTAATTTCATGGTTTTAAAAGTTAACACACAACATTTAAAGTTCCTTCTTAAAGAAAGTATAAGGAATTTCAAGTAAATTCTATAGCAGTCACAAAATTTCTGACTAGATATTTCACTTTTTCTTGGACTTTGTTATATTTTTGCAGGAGCTAAGAAAAAGATGAATTTGGTATTTCCTCTCCAGGTGAAATGTCTGTGCAAATTCCAAGGGAGGGCAACAAAGTTTCAATTAGAGATACTGTAGTAATCCTGATTTCCAAAGTGGCTATTGTAATTCCACTGGTATGGACAATTATCCCAACTGCACATTCTGTTTGATTCTATCTGATTTACTTAACACTCAAGGGGAGGAAAAAAGTAAATACACATAATTGCAATCTTGTTTAATCTTCTTTCTTCCCAATGTCTGCTGCATTTGAGAATTGTTTTATTGTTTCTTGTAATTCACAGGCAGACATTCTGAGCTATTGTATTCCAGAAGTCATGTTTTATAATCCTTCTATTCTTTGTAGAGAAAAGGGGGAGATCCTGTCACACTGCTGTGTATTTATTCATAATGTTATTTATCTCTAAATGTCTTGAAATACTCTGTCACATTACCAAGTAACAACATGAGCTTAGAAATGATACCAACCAACATTTAATGGAATAACATGGGGAATTAGAGAGATGGTAAATAATGGAGTCATTATCTTTACATGCACAAAGAAGAGTTGATTGATCACTTCTGATCAGAAAACAAAACAGAAGTCTTTGAATGTTTCACCCCAACAGAAGATTTGGCAGGCAGAGTTTAAGAAATTTGTACCACTGCCACCACTCTAAAAAGATAGTACATTTTAACAAACACAAATCAGTGTATTATGTAGCCCTGAAACATCTGACATGCAGTTTGAACACAAAATATCTTACATCATTTATAGTTTGATTACACTCTAAGTGCTGACAAGACACTGTGGTTCTGAATAATGCAAAAGAGATGAAGGAGTGTGCCTTTTATATTCAATTCTAGCCTCTGTATATTTTTTTCCAGCCAAAATGATTTAACAATCTGAAACATGTGTCATTGATAGAATATGACTAGAAATGCATTGTATTCTCAACAAGTTAACAATTATTCCTTAGTGGATATGGAGCTGGCTACAAAAGCTAAGTGTCAGGTAGCTTAAAAGATGAACAATATAATGACTTTGTTAATAATTGTAATCATAGCTCTTAGAGAACAATGTTTTCCTGTTAATGCAAATAAATTAGACAGCAGTATTAAAAATATAGCACTGCTAACATTTCTATTGATTAGTTTTAAAAGTATAAAAAAAATTCTTTAAATATTCAAGGCAAAATAACAATGTGTGATGTTAATTTAATTCAGACAGCAAAGTGTCTAGAACCATTGTATCCTACCCCAAATTACAAAAGCACTGGACTGACTACATTTCAGATACACATCTGAATCCAAACTGCAATGAACAAGTAATCTTGCATTATGGAGTGCCAATGTCAGTCTAATTTTCTTTTGCTGAATTATACTTTTTGTTACGATCCCATATTCACTTACACCAGAGTAAGGCTTATTGAACCCAATGGTACATATCTCTGGAGAAACATATACAGAAATATGCTTTCATTCATTGCAAAAGTTTGCATTGGGCAAAATGGATTTAAAACTGAAGAGCTAAGCTCCAGAGGATGCACAAATTTCAATCTGACAAGCAACCAAATGTTGGGTTCAGTGGAAACAATTAAGCTTTGTCGTCTCATAATATTTATATGCAAAGGGATTATGTTGTTGCAAGTAACTTCAGCAGTTGCATTAGTTTAGCATATCTCTAAAAGAGCCCTGGTGGCTCAGTGGTTAAATGCCTGTACTGCAGCCACTCACTCAAAACCATAAGGTTGCGAGTTCAATACCAGCAAAAGGGCTCAAGCTCGACTGAGGCTTGCATCCTTCCGAGGTCGCTAAAATAGTACCCAGATTGTTGGGGGCAATTAGCTTACACTTTATAAAGCGGTAAAGATAAGCGGTATAGAAATGTACTTGCTATTGCTATATCACATAACAGCTTTTTAAAAAACATTTGAAAATGAAAAGCTGAAAGGCTGTATCAACATATGCTCTGGGAAACAGTAAAGAGGTTTGACAATCATTGCACACACAAACACACACACACACACACATGTACCAATGGCTATATAAGGACACAATACTAATAGTCTCTAATATTTTTGAGATGCCATATTTTGAATCAATTCATGAAGTGTATCTTCTGAAGAGAGACTTAATAATAAAGTTACTTATGTTGTTTAACATGGGTTTTATCAAAACAGGAAATAATGGGCAGATGGGCCAAATGGAGCTCCCAGCAGCTGCTCTGGCCCTGATCAGCTTGGGACTGTGGTGACCAGACAGCCCACTCCCAAAGCAGGCCACCACCATGGTCCTGAATAGGTGGCTGGCAGGAGCAGATTAAATCCACTCATTTTGCCAGTGGCATTGGGCCACCTTAGGCAGCCTCAGAATGGCTTCTGTCCCCATTGGGGGCATGCATCATCTAAATGTCATGTCCCTGAAGTTGTCAAAAGCCACTTTTGTCTGATTCAGGGCATATAAACAAATATGATACATAATAAATGCTTGATTAGACTCCATTCTTACAAAATCAGCTCAGAACATTCATTTTGTAAAAAGTAATTTATTCTGTAATTCAAAGTTATGCCCCCAAACTATTTTGTCAATGCTACCAGCTAGTAATTTGTTCCATTACTTATTGTGTTGTTCTCTCTCTCTCTCATCATCCTCTCGTCTTCAAATTACCTGTTGACTTACAGTGACTCCATTGCTTTTGGAGGGTTTTCTTAGGCAAGGAATACTCAGAGGTGGTTTTGCTAGTTCCTTCCTCTGAAATACAGCCTTCAGTACCTGGTATTCATTGTCAGTCTCCCATGCAAGTATTAATCAGGACTGACCCCGTTTAGCATCTAAGATCAGTTGATATCTGGAGCCTTTACAGCATTTAGACCTTGTATGTTTCCTATTACCATATACACCTGACCCTCCATATTTGCTAGGGTTAGGGCCACAAGACCCCCGTGAATATGGAAAAACTGCAAATAACAAAAACATGTTTTTAGCTGAGAGGGCACCTCTCTATGAATCTCTAGGTCCTCCAGTACAACTCTATGGTCAACCTCTGCCAGACACTGACCATAGAATTGCACTGGAGGAGCTACAAATTCCTAGTGGAGTATTCTCTCTAGGAATCTCTAGATCTTTCAGTGCAACTTTTAGTTAAAGTTGTCTGTAGAGTTGCACTGGAGGACCTAGGTATTCCTAGAGAGAAAATATTAATTAAATTTTTGAATAATCAAATCCGCTAATATCAAAGCTGCAAATATGGAGGGTTGAATGTGTGTGTGTGCGTGCGCAAAAAAAGAAAGAAAATGCTCTGAAATTTGAAAACTGCCAAAAAAAGGGGGGGGGGAATCATTGTTACTTCTTACACTGAAAATTTGAACAGCATTTACAGCCAACATGTTCTTTGTAAAAAGAATAGAAATATAAACTCTCAAAAGAATGTGTGACAGGTAATGTAATTACATATAATGTGTTACATCTGGCCCAAGGCTGTGGCTTTATTTTTATTTTATTTTTTTTGCCCAGTATATGAACATGGACAATGCATTCTTAATGCAACATTTATCTAAATGATAATGATAACCCATTATTTCACCATGTGTAAGACTATTCACTGACTTTGCTTGATTACCTTTGTAAGATTGCTTACATTTGAGCAAAATGAAGTGGCAGGAATCCTAGAGTCTTTTCATTGTCATCAACCCTTTCTTAATAATTGTTTTATTAATTTCTTTTCAGATACTCCTATGTACAACACTCTAGGAACAATAAGCTTATTCACTTCAGATTAATTCAAATATCTGAACTACAGTAAGGTCACAGAGGTGTCTGTGAAGGAAGGAAGCAAGGACACTCATGAACAATCATAAAAATGGGGGAGGGGGATCAAATATATACTAGTTTTGCTAAAATCTAAACTTGAAAGTTTCTGAAAATTCACTTCTGGGTTATGTTAAGTCTGAATTCAGATGGTAAATAAAATGCAAGAAGACATGGTGTACAAATAAAATAATAATAATGACGAGCTCAGCACTATAGCAATAAAAACATTCTACTGCACCCAGTGTTATGCTAATAGAAAATATTTTGTTCCAGTAGAGGCTTTGCAAGAAGTAGAAGAATGACTATCACATATAACCCAAGGAACACTGATGATACACTTGCACTAATCTCTGTGTACTGTTGTTTCTATTATCTGACACCCAGTTGACTTTTGTGGTGTGAGTTTACTTCTACGGCCCGAGATGGACTCTGTCAGCCATGAGCCCCAAAGTGGCAGATCACATACTAAGGTACCAGTTTCATAGATCAAACAAATACTTTGGTGGCTGCAATCAAGGCAAAATTCACACTTCTAAGACAGGAAGGCTAGGTCATTTACAGCAGAATGTTTTGCACCCAAGCTGGAGAGTCATCATTACAATCCCATCCTCCTATCTTGACAGATCTTTCCAATGCAGATTTAACCCTTTGATGTATCTTTGATTCAGGCTATTTGTGGCCTATATAAGCACCCAGATTTCCTTTGTTTCCTTGGGCTGGGTAGAATTCATGGTGTCCCCATGTCACTCTGAATTCTGACTAGTTCTGACTTGGAACCATCCCCCACAGCTTTACCAGCAATGGCCAAGCACCATACCATCCTATTGGACCATCTGGAATCACCACGCTTTAGTAAGTATCACCATTAGTGGAGCCTCTTGTCTATTCCAAAACTCCAACTTTTATTCCTTAGTTCTTGTATACATGTGAGTGTGTGTGTGAGTGCACCTGCATTGATGTGTGTTTCTCCTAAATAAAATACAGTTAATAGAAAGAATTCTGCCTCTGTGAATTTCCTATCTCCTCATCTCAGTATACAGGTGTGAAACAATTACAAAGGACTGCTTGTAACTCAGTCCAAGTAAATGAGCTAAATAAATTTACCCTGGTTCAACGTTACAAGTGTTGTCATAAAAGCCATAAATAACTTCATATAGAAACTGGTGCAGATTTTGCTGGTTGTGTCTAATTAGGAAAGAGATTTGGGATTGTGCTAAACAGTCTAACAGAAATGTTGATCGGTTTATCACACTAGAGGGCAAACAGGATTTAAACAGGAATTAAACAGGAAATGCCCTATGTTAAACATAAGGCATGTTAAATGCCCTATGTTAAACTTAAGGCATTTCCTGTTTAATTCCTGTTTAATTCCTGTTTAATTCCTGTTTGCCCTCTAGTGTGATAAACGCACTGATTTTCGGAACAATAGGGAAAGGAATCAAAAACTGAAATGTTAATACCATGCTGACCTTATACAGTATGGATAGTCCTCCTATAGTTTAGGGTTATAAGCTTTGTTAATTTTCTTCTTGAGGTAAGCAACAAGTAATTTTAGCAAAATTTTTCACTCTTCAAGAAAGACTTTAAAAACTGTACAATTTTCAATATTTATTCACAGTTCAGGTCTTAGTCCACACAAAATTTGTGTGTGCTTTTTTCAGAGAAAACAGCACTTTCTGTGTAGGAAACAACTTTTTTTGTGTGCAGAAAATAATGTTTTTGTGCAAAACAATGCACTTTTTTTTTTTTTTTTTTTTGGCAGAACAGATCCCAAATTGTGACGTTTGAGGCTTGAAAATTATGGTTTTGATAAATCTTTTGAACATTTTTCAGACTCTTACATCATAGTTAAATATATTCAATCTGGTTGTCATGCCTCAGAAAGAGTAACATAAATCTGGGAAAGATGTAGAAAAGGGCCATTCAAATAATCACAGTATGAAATCAACTCCTCCACTAGAAATGCATTCATGAGGCACTATTCAATTAAAGAGGGGGAAAGAGAGACAATTCATAGAGGTTTATAAAACCATGCAAAATATGCAGAAAGAGAAGTTAATTTCTTTATCTCAGAGTACTAGAACGAGAGGGACTAAATGAATCTGAAGTGTGCAACCCTTAAAAAAAAATTAAGCACTTCATACAGAAGTGGCACAGAGAAACTTTTATACAACCCAGGTGCTGCCACCACTTTATGGAGATCAGAACTTAGAGGTGTGATGCATGAAATCATGCTTAATCCATAAGAGAAAATAAACTGCATTTCAGGGACTCCATCTAAGAGAGATGTTTCAAAAATAGATGGCTAATAGACAGACAGATAGACAGACAGACATATATGGAGGGGTCAAAGAAACAAAATCCTCTCTCAGAATAACAGTCTAGGCAAGGCAAAGAATGGAGCACTCAATTAGACTTATCTCTATCCATCACTGCACATAGTCTATTGTGCAAAAGCATTAACAGAATTCAGTACTATGGTGTCCACATTATTAGTTTACTAATACAGTAGAGTCTCAATTATCCGACATAAATGGGGCTGACTAATAGATACCTGAAAATGTTGGATAATTTGGAGGGTTATTTTGTCCCCAATGATGATGTGCATGCACCTGTACCACCATTGGGGACAAAAGTCCCTCCCCTCCCTCTCCCTTCCTCCTTCCTCCCTACCTCCTTCCCTCCTCCATCCCTCCCTCCCTCCCTCTTTCCCTCCTGTCTCCTGCCTTCCCTCCTTCCCTGCTTACTTCTGTCCTGAGTTCCTCTGTGGTGGCTTCTGCCCTGGCTTGCCTGCAGAGGGCAGAGTCTACCAGGGCTGGGAGAGGACCAAGGTTCCAAGCCACAAAGGAGAGGCCTGGGTTCTCGGTCCATTTCTCTCCTTTGCAGCTTGGTTTTCCTCAGGTCCTCCTCTTCTCAGATCTTCCCTTTCCCCCAAAGGGCTCTTTGGAGCTCTTTGAGGGAAAGGGAAAGGAAGAAGGGAAAGCAAAGTCTTGCAGGGAGGAGGAGGAGTCAGCACACAACCCTTTCTCCTCTCTGAGGAGGTTTGCAAGACTTGAGGTGTCCTCCCAGAGACAAGTCAGGTCTGGCAAAGCCCAGCAGGGAAGAGGAGTAGGAGTCGGCCCGTGACCCCTTCTCCTCTCCTTGGGGGTTTGCCAGACCTGAGGCATCCCTGGAAGGACACCTCAGGACCAGCAAAGCTCCTCAGAGAGGAGGAGGAGTCTGCCCACCCTCTCCTTCCTGGGCCTTTCTTCACCCTGAAAGGACTCTCAGGAGTACTTTCTGGGTGAAGAAAGGCAAGCTGGGAGGAAGAGGCCTCGGCATGGGCCCAGTCCTCTTTTTCCCAGACCTTTCCTTTCCCTCAACAGACTCCCTGGAGTCTTTTGGGGGAGAGCAAAGGGAGGCAGGGACAAAAAGGCCTGGGCACACACTCAGTCCTTCTCTTCCTGTACCTCCCCTTTCCCCAAAGGGTTCTTTGGATCTCTTTGAGGGAAAGGGAATGGAGGCAGGGAAAGAAAGGACTCAGCGGCCATGGAGAAGAGCCCCAGGCCTCTCAGGGTGGCTTTGTTTTCCTGAGGCCAAAGGGAGTCTGAGGACTCCCTTCAGCTTGAGGAAAACAAAGCCACTGAGGAGAGGCCTGGCCCAACCAGGAATACTAAGTAGGGAAGGAGGGAAGGAAGGAGATGGGAGGGAACGAGGGAGGGAAGGGAAAAAGAAAGAGAAGGAGGAGTGTAGGGGAGGGGAGGGACTTTTGTCCTCAATGGCTTATCCGACATCCCATGCTTCTTTGTGACTGCGCCACCTGTGAGGTGCACTCACGAAGAAGATGGGACGTTGGATAATCCAGAACGTCAACTGAAGGTCAGATAACTGAGACCCTAAAGCATTCTTTAATGTATAAATTCAGTTTTACTTTCAAGTAGGAAAATAACTCTTTGCCAAAGGCAGGACAAAAACCTATTTACAGTCCTGCAAGTCCTTTGTTCTGGGTTCTGCATTGGAATCCAGATGGACTTCTTGTCAATCTAAGTTCTGATACAGTCCATGCACCCTTCCCTTTCCCTTACCCTCCATGCAGCAATTACATTGAATTCCAGAAGGATACCATTGAGGTGAGTATAGACCTTAGTGATGCTTCTTCTTCTTACCCTCTTTTCCTCCGTTTTATTCCATCAGCCTTGAGTGTGTGTGTGAATGTATATTTGTGTGTATATTCCATCCCTACCAATAAAATTAGACTTTAATTAAGAATATCTGCCTCTGCATCATTCATTTGGAGTTACCTGGCCCCTCTGTAAACACTTTAGGGATTCAGTCTTGAAGGGTAATTGTAAGAAGTCCACCCCTTAGCAAACTGAGCTAATCAAATAATTTCCCTAATTTGAATCATTCTTACACTTCCATAGGGTCCATACACAAATAGCTCATAGTTCTACAATATTTTAGCCAAACCTTTGCCACCACATGACTTAAATCTTTCTCATTTTTTTACCCCCTTTCTGTTCAGGTAGCTGGACATAGGTGTATGACAGACAAATGTTAGTTTAAGAAATATTGCATGAGGTAATATGTTAAATGGTAAATTACAGTGGGCCTTTGGTGTCCTCTGGGGTTTGGTTCCAGGACCCATCACAGAAAACAAAATCTGTGGATCCTCAAGTCTGATTACATACAATGATGTATTAAAAGTTCTCTCCCTTATCAAGGATGATGAGGGAGAGTAGCAGGGACAGTCCCCAGTGAAAGTACAGGAGATCCCTGTAGAATCAACACAGGGAATGGCTACTGCTAAGTCATGGAGGAGGCAGGTAGTGGTTGTGGGGGACTCCTTGCTGAGGAGTACATAATCAGTGGTGTGTGGGCCTGACAAGATGTCTTGGGAGGTATGTTATCTCCCTGAGGCAAAGATCCATGATGTGACAGAGAGGATGACAAGACTTGTCAAGCCTACTAACCATTACCCCTTTCATTTGGTTCATGTTGGAGTCACAGCCTTCAGAATATCAGAAGGGCTTATGAGGCTCCTGGTACAAAGCTGAAAGAGATGGATGCAGAGGTTGTCATCTCATCTCTTCTCCCAGTTGAAGGGCATGGTCCAGGAAGCGAGAGGAAAATAGTGGCTGTAAACAACTGTCTTCACAAACAGTGTCACCAAGAAAGATGATTCTTGATCCATGATTCTTGGATCATGGGCTGCAGTTCCATGAAGGGGGACTTCTGACAAGAGATGGTTTGTACTTCATACCAGTTGGCAGAAACGATTTTGCCAATATTCTCAAAATTTTGATCAGAAGGGCTTAAGACCACTGGTAATAATTTTGAGAACTCCTGCAGAACAGAAGTCCCAGCACACTGGCAGAGGGCAAATGTTATCCCCATCTTTAAATGGGGTGGGGGTGGAGAACATCCTAACAATTATCATCTAGTTAGTCTGACATCAATACCAGGCAAGATTCTAGAGCAGATCATTGAACAGAGATTCTATGAGTATTTAGGAGCAAATGCCATAATCACAAAAAAGTCAACATGGGGCTGACCTAGACTGGCAAAAAGGAGTGTGTTCATGCCTGCATCAAAGTGTAGCCTTTAGATGACCCACACTGAAAGTTTGGCATGAACACACTTCTTTTGCATTTTAGTGGGGGAAAAGCAGCTTTAAAAAGGACCTGCTTTTCCAAGCTTCTTTTTAAAAAGGGTGTAACTGCTCTGCTGTGTCTAAATGCTGCAGTGCAACTGTGCAGTTTTTTAAAGCTCCCAAACCCTAGCTCCAGCTCTAATCCGAAACCTAGACATGTGCAGTAGGGACTCTGGGATGCTGTAACTGTTATGCAACTGTGCATAAAATGTCAATTCATTCATAAAATAAAGAAGTTTATTCATAAACTTAAATTGTAACAGATTTAATATCTTTTTAAGGGGGGGAGGGATGCAGTTTGTTTTATTGATGTAATAGTATTTTAATGTGTAAGCCACCTCAATTGTTCTCTAAGGGGTGGGGTAATAATAATAATAATAATAATAATAACAACTATTATTATAAAATAAAGGGGTTCATTCATGGTGCACCGATGCAACTGCACACTTAAAAAAGGGAAGCAAAACCACAAAGGTAATTTGACAGATCTTCATAACTGCAGTTCATGTGTGATGTACCTGCACAACTGTGCAGTTCGCATCTGGGAATACAATTGCCTGTATGATGTAGCGGTGCAACTGCACATTTCGCAGCCAGCAACAACAACAACAACAACAAAAATTAAAGGTTCAGTGTGGTCAAAATCCCCATTCATTGCCACCCGTGCAGCTGCTCCGCCTGTGTTTCTAGCATCCTGACAGCTTCCAATGTAGTTACTGAGCAACAGAAAAGACTTCAGATAAGTCGTCCCCACACCTCCTCAGTATAGCTGTCCTATGCCTTTTTATTACACACCTGGGGCTTGCAGTGTAACTGCTAAGCATTAAGGAAAAGACAACTTCATGTCTCCCTTTCCTGCCAATCTAGAAAGCCCCATGGATTTCTAAGAAACAAATCATGCCAGACTACCAGTTTGGTAGATGAAGGGAATGGTGTGGATATCGCATATCTTGATTTTAGTAAGGTCTTGGACAAAGATCCCCTAGGGCATTCCTGCAAACAAGCTAGAAAAATAGGAATGCAACCTTTAAATGGATTAGTAATTGGTTGACTGGCTGAACTCAAAGGGTACTCAGTAATGGTACCTCTTCATTCTGGAGAGAAGTGACCAGAGAGGTGCCACAGGGTTCTATCCTGGACCCAGTGCTATTCAACATCTTTATCAACTTAGATGAAGGACAATGGGGAACGCTTATCAAATTGTAGATGACACCAAATTAGGAGGAATAACTAATATTCCAGAGGATAGGATCAAAGTTCCAAATGACCTTAATACATTAGAAAGCTGGGTCGGAGATAACAAATTGAATTTTAACTCAAAGATATGTAAAGTACTGTACTTAGGGGGAAAATAAATAATGAAATGTATAGATATAGGATGGGGGACACCTAGCTTAATGAGAGTACATGTGAAAGGAATCTCGGAGTCCTGGTAGACCACAAGTTAACAGTGTGATGTGACAGCTAAAAAGGCCAATGTGATTCTAGGCTGCATTAATAGAGGTTCGACACACCTGCTCCATACCTGGCCGTGCCATACACAGCTTCCTGTTTACACAGGAGCCATGTCACCATTCAGTGAATGGCGTGCACACTGTATAGCATCTAGATCAAGGGAAGTAATACTGCCACTCTATTCTGCCTTAGTAAGTCCTCACCTAGAATACTGTGTCCAGTTCTGGCCAACACAATTCAAAAAGGATGTTGAGAAGCTGGAGCATTTCCAGAGGAGCGTGACCAAAATGGTAATGGGTCTAGAAGGCATGACTTATGAGGAGAGACTTAGGGAGCTAGCTGGGTATTTTTAGTCTGGAGAAGAAAAGGTTAAGAGGTGATATGATAGCCCTGCTTAAATATTTGAAGGGATGCCATATTGAGGAGGGAGCAAGCTTGTTTTCTGCTGCTCCAGAGAACAGGACTTGGAACAATGGATGCAAGCTATAGGAAAAGAGATTCCATTTCAACATTAGGAAGAGCTTCCTGACAGTAAGAGCTGTCCAACAGTGGAATATATTCCCTCAGAGTGTGGTGGAGCCTCCTTCTTCAGAGATCTTTAAATAGAGGCTGGATGGCCATATGTCAGGCATGCTTTGATTGTGAGTTTCTGCATGTCAGGGGGTTGAACTGGATGACCCTTGTGGTCTCTTCCAACTCTATGATTCTATGAAAATGGTGGCCCTTATTTTTTAAAAAATGGCAACATAAGGCTTTACTTTTTGGATTGTGTGTATGTGTGTGTATGCATAATCCATGGACGATGGAACCCATGGATGCAGAATCCATGGATATAGAGGATTGGCTTGGAACAAGCTTGTTTTCTGGTGTTCCAGAGACTATTTTCCAAAACATACCACAGAAATAATCCAATTTAGTAAAGCTTTAAATGCCCTGGCTCAATGCCAGGGGATTCTGGGATCTATATTTTTGTGAGACATTTAGCCTTCTCTGTCAGAGAGTTCTGGTGCCACAATAAACAATGATTCCCAAGATTCCCTAGCACAGAGCCAGGGCAGTTAAAATGGTCTCAACCTGCAGTGTATTTTGGACCTAGGACATGGCACAATAGATTCAAATTACAGGAAAAGAGATTCTAGCAAAACATTAGGAAGCACTTCCTGATAGCAAGAGCTGTTCAACAGTAGAATATGCTGCCTTGAACTGTGGTGGAGTATTCTTATTTGGATGTTTTTAAAGACAGCCTAGATGGCCATCTGTCAGGAGTGCTTTGATTGTGTTTTCCTGCCTGGTAGAATGGAGTTGGACTGGATGGCCCTTGTGGTCTTTTCCATCTGGGCAATTCAATTTCCTGCTTGAACTGCCTTCTTCTGGCTGCTGCTTGCAACTAAACTCAACTTCTCAGGATGGCTGCTTATAGTCTTAGCTGTGTGGACGAAACATTCCATCACACCACCTAGTTTAAAATTCAAAACCAATTAAATTCTTCAGAAAATTTAATAAATCACAAATGAAAGTTAACTAATGTGGATTCCTTCTCTACTTATATAAGCCTGAAACTAGTCTTCCAATGCATTCTCAGTGGTGAAAGTAACCGTCAACTGTCAAATCAATGAAATAGAGATAAACTCTGTGTCACTCCCAGGTCCACAGCTGAGGTATTTTTATATAGTTTGCCTCTTCATGTCTAAGCCATTAAAACACATACATTTAGTAAACATTTACATTTTTTTTGCTATTTATTGAAGAGAAGATTAGTCAAATTCATGAAGGATGACTCTATCAAGATCAATTAATAAAGGCAACATTATGCCACACCTCACATCAGGATAATATGTCCCACTTGGTGTGGTGGTGGTAATGAAGGCAAATATGTTTTCCTCACATTCTGTTTGGGAGCATCCCAGGCAAATATTGTTGGTCATTGTGCATACAGGATGCTAAACTTAGGCCCAGTACAGACTGGCACAAAGCACAGGCCTGGGAATGATTTTAGGGCTCTGGAGGGCTGGAAGCCCATACTCACTAAGCCCTGCAAGCACTGCCCGTGCACCATCTTGCTGCGACCTCATACATGGGATGCACATCGATGATGCATGGGTGTCTGTGTACCCAAACAGTGCTCCCCAGAAGCAGTGGGATCATGGCACACAAGTGCCATTATGGCAATCCTAAAAAGAAGCAGGTCTAGGCAGCTTCTTTTCAGGAAGTGTGTTGGTACCACACCGTGTGGTTGGTGAGGCACCGATGAGGGGCAAAAATGGGTGAAATGGAGCCTCCCATCTTTATCCCCCCCTTGAGGGCCTTTTCTGTGACTCAACATGCCTCTTACTGTATCCTTTGCACTGTTTATGACTTTTTGGTTTACTGTGGGATAGCATATCACCTATGAGAAGTAATACGTATACAGCTGAAGCTGTGCATGAAGGAGGAATATTTTCACATAGTATTTCCCTTCAGCAAGTCATACTTCAGAGAGGAGGGGGGAAAAAACCACAGTGTTATATTCTGCCAATTGGTCACTGTCAAGACTTGCTATAGAATCATAGAATCATAGAGTTGGAAGAGACCACAAGGGCCATCCAGTCCAACCCGCTGCCAAACTGGAACTCCCAATGAAAGCATCCCCAACAGATGGCCATCCAGCCTCTGTTTAAAGACCTCTAAGGAAGGAGACTCCACTACACTCCAAGGGAGTGTGTTCCACTGTTGAACAGCCCTCACTGTCAGGAAGTTCCTCCTAATGTTGAGGTGGAATCTCTTTTCCTGCAGTTTTCATCCATTCTAGTGTTTGGAACAGCAGAAACAAGCTTGATCCCTCCTCAATATGACATCCTTTCAAATATTTAAACAGGGCTATCATATCACCTCTTAATCTTCTTTTCTCCAGGTTAAACATCCCCAGCTCCCTTAGTCTTTCCTCATAGGGCATGGCTTCCAGATCCTTTACCATTTTATTCGCTTTGGAAACGCTTCAGTTTCTCCACATCCTTTTTGAATTGTGGTGCCCAGAACTGGACATAGTATTCCAGGTGAGGCCTGACCAAAGCAGAATAGAGTGGCATTATTGCTTTCCTTGATCTGGACACTATACTTTTATTGATGCAGCCTAAAATTGCATTGGCCTTTTTAGCTGCTGCATCACACTGTTGGACTCCTGGATCCCTAGGAGATAACAGATAAATAATGCAAGCTATAACAGATAAATAATGCAAATTTTACCATTGATGGGGGTAAGAGAGCCAACAACATCATGTAAAGTTAACATTTGTTTGTTTGTTTGCTTGCTTGCTTGCTTGCTTATTTAACCATTACAAGAATTAACTATGAACACAAAAACAGACAAATCAAGTAGTTATCACAGCAGTTGTCAGGCTTCAGTCATATGTCCGGCTTCTGAGATTCAAGCGATCTGCCTAGCCCAACCCGATCTGAAACAAGATATGGCACAAGGTAGGAAAGTATAGGAGTTCTATAGCAGGTAATAATAATGGCTAGAGGATCTTAGATGGATGCCAATGTACAAGATATCAATCACAACCCAGAAAACTTAGGAAGTGCAAACCTGATAGTGCTGTCATTATATTGAAGGGTACTGCTTTATAGGGTCTGGCCAAAAAAAAACAAAAAAAACAAAAAAACAAAAAAAACAAAAAAACAAACCTGATTTTTGGAGTCAGCTGACAATGCTTCAATAATGTTACCATCAGACCACAGCAAGGATGTTAATATTAAACTGTTTCATAATCAGAACTGAAGATGAATAATTTCTACACCTTCCTCTCCATTGTAGAGAAAATATATTTCTGTACAGTTGTCACCCAGTATTCAAATATCCCAAAGTGTTTCCACAAAATATTCTACACAGAATTTCATGTAGGGTTTTTTTCCTTTTGGGGGGGGGGGGAGGGAGCTGTGTGGTTTGATACAGAAAAAAATAGTTTCCAAATAGTCACAAGTGAGAATTTGTTTGTGTGCAAAATTGCTGTTTTCTATGCTAAATGCATCAATCCTATATAACAATAACATTGCACAACAAAAATCTTGTATAAACAGATCCCATTTTGGGGGAGATGGTGAGATATAAGTATAATAACTAACTAACTAACTAACTAAATATTAGTACCAAAGTACATAGACACACAGATGAAAGCTAAAATAGATAATATTGAGAGATTGGTTTAGGTAAAGTTGCACATGTGATATTGATTTACAACATAATACATCTATAGGTGAATGACAATACTCGAACTATGAAGACTACCATAATGAGGGGTCTCTTGTGAAAATAAGGAGCTTTATTTGAGTGACAGCATCATAATTATAATTGTAATAGAAACAGAAGAGTTTTGTTTGTAAAACAACTCAGTTACATAAATCATAGGATCTAATATTAATGTTCTATCACATAGGGTTTGGCATTCAGACTGAATTAGCACTAACAGTTAATCCTTCAAGTTAATTCTGAAATTTCCTAGAATGCATAACCACACTTTTCTTCAGATTTTCTCATACACTAGTACCTTCCCTTTGAAATTAGGACTATACAAAGTATTCACTTAATTTGATTTATTTTATTATATTTAGAGAACTAAAGAAAATACATTTGTATACATGTATCTAATCACATTTTCCTCTCAACTCTCTCTCTCTCCCTGTGTACACATGTGTGTGTATGCACATACAAACATACATACAACTCATCACTAACATCATTTCCATGATATTACAGTTAATGCCAACTACAGTAGGCCCACTGAATCAACTGTTTAATGGTGAGTCAAGACATAGGTAAAGTTCATTGAATAAATGGGTCTAGTCTGGAGTATTTGGAAACCTATGGGATTCAGTCTCTAATCAATATGTAAAATAGAAAGAAGTTGAAACATCCACTAAATCCAAGAAAGAAAGAAAGACAGTCCCAGAATGTGTAACAAATTTTATTTTTCAAACAATACCAATGTGTTTCAGTTTGGAAATATTTGCATGCCTTCTTTGGTGGCTGTTAAAAGACACAGGGAACAGTAAATATGTAAGTAATAATTACAGACAAATCATAGAATCGTAGAATCATAGAGTTGGAAGAGACCACAAGGGCCATCCAGTCCAACCCCCTGCCATGCAGGAACTCCCAATCAAAGCATCCCCGACAGATGGCCATCCAGCCTCTGCTTAAAAACATCCAAGGACGGAGACTCCACCACACTCCGAGGGAGTGTGTTCCACTATCGAACAGCCCTCACTGTCAGGAAGTTCCTCCTAATGTTGAGGTGGAATCTCTTTTCCTGTAATTTGTATCCATTGTTTCACGTCCTAGTCTCTGGAGCAGCAGAAAACAAGCTTGCTCCCTCCTCTATATGACATCCCTTCAAATATTTAAACAGGGCTATCATATCACCTCTTAACCTTCTCTTCTCCAGGCTAAACATCCCCAGTTCCCTAAGGTGCTCCTCATAGGGCATGGTTTCCAGACCCTTCACCATCTTAGTTGCCCTCCTTTGGACTCGCTCCAGTTTCTCCACATCTTTTTTGAATTGTGGTGCCCAGAACTGGACACAGTATTCCAGACGGGGCCTGACCAAAGCAGAATAGAGTGGCACTATTACTTCCCTTGATCTAGACACTATACTTCAATTGATGCAGCCTAAAATTGTATTGGCCTTTTTGGCTGCCGCATCGCACTGTTGACTCATGTTCAGCTTGTGGTCTACTTGGACTCCTAGATCCCTTTCACATGTGGTCTCATTCAGCCAGGTGTCCTCCATTTTATATCTGTACATTTCATTTTTCCTCCCTAAGTGCAGAACCTTACATTTCTCTGCATTGAATTTCATCTTGTTAGCACTGGCCCAGCTTTCTAGTCTATTCAGGTCATTTTGAATTTTGATCCTGTCCTCTGGGACACATGATCCTGGTATAAGCATGTAGGGTCCATCCTAATGTCACCTGGAATTGACTCTACTCTGATTTTTAGCCCAAACTGCAGAAGAGCTATACAAGACACTGAGAGTATTGGTGTACAGGTTTTAACACCCTGGATACCACTTAACTTGGAGTGGATTCACTGACCTACTGACATGAAAGCCACCAGACTTCCTATGCTATGCCCCACCTTCTATGCTGTCACTTTGGTGATAAATTTCAGACTTGTTTCCACATTATTTCTCTTTTCTAAACTGCAATCTACTGTTCACATTTTAGGGAGTACTACAAAAATGCCTATCTAGTCCAATGTCCTGTTCTGTCCTATAAGCAAACTGGTGCTGCTGAAAACCAGAACATATTCCCCACAGCTTTTTCCCACTGTTGTTCTCCAGCAACTGGTATTTAAAAGCATACTGGCTCCATTACTGGCTGTCATGGCTAGTGGCCACAGAGAACCTTCATTTGTTGATTATCACACTAGGGTCAATTTGTTGATTATCACACTAGGGTCAATTCCAGAACCATCCCACTATTATCCCATTATTGGCAATGAATACTCTATTATTGTCAATGGGATAATTGTGGGATGGTTCTGGAATTGACCCTAGTGTGATAAAGACTTAATAATTATAGAATCATCAATGTGCATGTGTGTCTTTTATCGGGCTGTATATAAAATTATCAAATTAAGAATTATTATAGTAGACAGAATAAAATAAATATGAATATATGTATTTTACAGAACCTTGAAAATGAACTGCTGGATTTCAAAACCAATGTCTCCAGAGCTTATGCCTGGCAACTGATAATTCTCAAGGTAAGAGACAAAGCATTATATTTTTTCTTTTTCCCTCTCTATCAAGATAGTAGTGGTCATAACATGGCAGCAGAGAGGAAATTTAAGGAATATATAAAAACCACAGTTCTAGATAGATGGCTAAATCCAGGTCTATATTTAAGCTATGAGGGGCTACAATACCAGCCCTCGACATCCATATCTATTTCCCTTCTCAGTAAGGTCTTGTCATGCTTAGAAAGTAAGTTTATCCAATACCCAAAAATACTCACCCTTAAGAAATGATCATGCTCCCTAAAGTGAGTCATCATGTCACAGGATTTCAGCAATGAAATTGTAGGTTGACAGAACAGATTATATTGTCTACCTGACAATATCAGCTCAGACAAATGAATATGAATATGTAAGAAAATAGTTTTGAAAGAAATGGCAAAATCTCTTAATGATGCTCCTGTCATTTAGTTAAGAAACAAGATTGCCCTCCCTTGCCCCTTAGGGAAAGAGAGAAAGGCTAAGGCTGCTTTCCATGCAGAGGAGGAATAGCCCACGAGGACCTCCAATGAGTTTCAGGGACTGTTGTGGGTTGTAGCGAAGATCCTATCCAAGTGCAAACACAGCATTTTCAAGCATCAACCCATCTTCTCACCTCTGAGAGAGCACATAACTTCCGGTTCTCAAATCTGCAGCTAAGTAGGAATTTTGAAGGCATCCCCAAGAATAGGCTAGTGGAGGTGCCGTAGAGGAGGTATCTGCACTTGGTGAAGAAAGGTGTTGCCACTTGCCCTTGCTTTTACATGCATACATAATGGATATAGCCTGGGAAAGAGAAGGAAAAGAGTTAAGAGCAAGTTTGTTCAGTTTGCACATGGAGGCATCTGCAGGATGCTCATCCACCTGACTCCTGATTGTATGCAGGCATGGTGACCACAGCTTCACATGGTACTTAGAGTTAGAATTTTGTCATTCCTGGCAAGTTGACAGTGAAATCAATTTCCCAGCTCTTTCCTCAAGATTAGAAGCCTACCCTGACTGCTTCCAGCCAAAATCTAACTATTAGCTCATTGGAGTTTCTTGCAATGTTAAAAAATCATTCCTTATTTGAATCTACAATGCAGAACAGATATTCATTCCTACAAGGGGGAGGAGGAGATGGGGACAATGTAGAAGAAATTATTTTGTTACCATTGAAAGTGTTTGAGAAAATGACAGGCATTCACTCCTCATTCAGATAGACTGAGGATTTAGACTACTGTGAATCATTTTTCCTATTATCCAGCTTATTGGTTTGCTTGTTGTTCAGTAAACATTGTTTATTGGCCTCTTTGGGTGAAGAAAAGTCTCCAACAGCACTTGTGGAGAAATAATAAGTCTTCAAATAGGATGCCTGAACCATATGTCATACAATAGCACTGAAGGTGCAATATCAACATGAAAAACTGAAGGTGTTCAAAAAGCAAATATAATTCTCCTTTACAGGTAACTCACAGCCAAAACAGATGGCCGTAAAAGGGTGGGTCTGTGCCACCCTTTTGAGCACTGGGTTGGGCCCAAGGCAACTGCACAACACCACCCAAATACAGCATTTTTCCAGCCCCAAAAGGTGCAGCACACTACCTCTCCTTTTGGGGGCCATCATGGTGGCAGCTCTTCTGCATTTCTTTGGTGCAGTGTGCGTAAGTGCTGCATCGCAGAAACATTGTGACACCACCCGCCGTCTGGTCTGGTGGGCAGCCAACTGGGGGCACAGTTGGGGTGGGTGGTGGGTGTTCACCCCCCCCCCACACACACACACTATCCTGAAGCTGGCTCTTTATGCTGATCTGTTCAGCCCCTTAGTCAGTCACACACACCATGTATCAAGAGAAAATTCAAGTATTGCTCATGACATATAGTTCCATAATTTAAGAAGAATGCATGTTGTTACATATGGACTTCCGCATTCGTTTGACAACTCTTTCTCCCTCCCACTATATTCTTATGTGAAACTGCAGAATATCCAATTAAACATATGATTATAAAATCCTGACTGAAGCTCATTCTTCTCTTTAAAAATAATCACCTCCGTTGGAGTAATGCATTATCACCTTGAGCCATTACTTTGATGAAATTAATCAGAGAAGCCACCTGTGTGACAGTGGAAATGACACTAGAGTGATTCATCATTACAGGCCATCATTACACTGACAATCTGTTAATAGGTTGATCTAAGAGTGGCAGAATCTAGAAAGAATGAAACTAAACCATTTTTTTAAGGTGCAAGAATGAGCAATAGAAACCATTAGCACAGGAGCAGGGAAACTATGGACCTCCAGATAGGGTGGTTTTCATCATCCTTCACCATTGTCCTTGCATGCTGATGGGAGCTGAAGGCCAGAGGTTCTCCGCTCTGTCAGAGTATGTAATCAAGGAAGCCTTTACTGAATTGGGTGTTTTATTATTATTATTATTATTGCTTCTGTGTGTGTGTGTTGACTTATGGTGACCCTGTGAATTTCTTAGACAAGGAATGTGATTTTTCCTTGGAAATAAAGCCTACAGCACCTGAGAATTCACTGTTGGTCTGGCATGCAAGTCCTTACCAGACCTGACCCTGCTTAGCTTCCAACATCAGACAGGACCTGGGTCCTTAAGCATATTTATGCCCTTTGCTTCTATCCATACTACTGACAGATGTTGAATCATTGTAAATTAACTTCTCAACCACTTTCAGCACACAGTTCTTCCCTTTGGCTATTCTGTTCTCTATTCATCTGAATGAGGGTACTGTCTCTTATATCTGTTCCTTTCAGTCCTGTACAAGTGTAGCTCATTCTGTGTCAATGTGATATAGGGTGCCATCCTTTCTCCGATACTATTTAACATCTATATGAAGCCTCTGGGTGACATCATTCAGAAGC
Source organism: Urosaurus nigricauda (assembly GCA_034509955.1). Taxonomy (NCBI): domain Eukaryota; kingdom Metazoa; phylum Chordata; class Lepidosauria; order Squamata; family Phrynosomatidae; genus Urosaurus; species Urosaurus nigricauda. Next base: position 136,031,877 of record JAOEGL010000003.1, read on the forward strand.
ATGGAGCGCGGTGTCATTAGTACACTGATGACACTCAGATATATATCTCGATGACCAGATTGTCGGCTCAGACCTCAAATGGTGTCTCTCCTCTCAATGACTCTCTTGGAGCAGTAATGGATTGGATGAGGAAAAACAGATTGAAACTAAATCCAGACAAAACGGAGGTACTCACAGTCACAGGCCTGAAACCAGGTCTGGGTATACAACTTCCAGTCCTGGATGGAGTCACACTATCCTCTAAGGACTGTGTCCACAGTCTGGGGGTTCTCGTAGATTCATCGCTTCACATGACTAGTCAGGTGAATGTGACGGTCAGGAATGCCTGCTATCAGCTTCGGCTGATACGCCAGCTGCACCCTTTCCTGGATAGGATGAATCTGGAACTGTGGTACATGTTCTGGAAACCTTACAGTTGGATTACTGCAATGCACTCTACATAGGGCTACCCTTGTGCCTAACCCGGAAACTTCAATTAGAACAAAATATGGCAGCCAGGTTAGTTACTGGCACATCTAGGAGAGAGCACATAACACCTCCGATTAAATCTCTCCGATTAGTTTCCGGGCACAGTATAAGATGTTGGTGTTATCCTTTAAAGCCCTACATAGCTTGGGTCCATCTTATCTCAGGGACTGCCTCTTCCTATATGAACCCCCCCCCACATGCTCTGATCCTCTGGGAGGAACCTGCTACAGCCTATGAAGACAAGGCTGTCACAGACCTCCCAGAGAGCTTTTTCTGAGACCTCTTCCAGACTATGGAATGGCCTGCTGGATGAGATCCATCTTATTTCCACCCTTGATCTCTTTTAAAAAGCAGTAAAGATGGATCTTTTCCAGCAGGCCTTCCTAGAATAACTTCCCGGCTCAACGGAAACGAGTCCACTCGCCCCCCATGAAGCCACTGCCTATGCTGTCTAAAACTGGTTTTATTGTGTTTGTGTTGTTTTATTGTTATTTTAATGTTGTATTGGTTTAATCTAGTTTTAAGGGGTGGGAGGGTTGTTTGTTTTAATAATTTGTTGTACACTGCTCCGGTTGCTCTGCAGAGGGGCAGGTTAGAAATAGAAAAAATATTATTATTAAATTTATTATAGTAGAAATGCAGTGCCTTTATGATACCAGCAACTGTTACTATTAATCTCACTTTTGTCGATTGGTACTTGAGATTATTTCTGCATGTAAATGAAATATGGGAAGATGATCTACTGGCTAATGATGTCACAGTTGTACTCTCAAAAGCTTTTGTCTGCTTGTGTCTTCAGTTAAACATCAAACACTGTTGGACAGAAATATAATTCCTTTTCCTGAACATCCCCCTGAATCCATCAGCTTCTCAGACTTTGAACATGAAGATCTGCTTAGGGTTCAGTGACCATGTTCAGTTTAATGTAGTTACACAACTCTCACAATAAGGAACACAGCTTTTCAAGGGCTCCCAAGCTCTCAACACCCTGAGATGCTGCCAGACATGTGGTGACAGTCATGGGTGGGGTTTATATGTTTTCCCATATCTCTACTTCACGTTTTGCCTAACAAATGGGCAACTACTTGCATAGGGCTTCAGAGATTCTAGTGAGATTGAAAACCTAATACATTTACATTGCTATTTGATGGGACTTTTTTTAACCTGTTAAATTGCCATTATGGCAGTTATTAATATTAAGCTAATAAATAATAAGACTGGAAGAAAAATACAGCAAAACATAACATTTGAAAATTACATTTCCCTGCCTGGCATTTTTAAAATTTATACAAATCCCACAAGTTCAATTGCTGAGGGATTTGTATTATTTATGGTATTTATACCCCACTCTTCAGTCCTAATAGCTATCAGAGCTGCATACAATTATTATTTATAATTAGACGGTTCCCTTCCCTCAGGCTTACAATCTAAAAAATTCCAATATTCCTATGCATCCACAAAGTGTCATAGTGGGAAACACTATCCTTATGCAGTGGTACCTACCCACCTACCTAGGCAATTGTGTTTTGCTTATTTCCTTCATTTTTTCTCTTTTCTCCCAAGTATAGCCACCTTCAGCAATGTATGTGCTGTTCAATCAGCCTGCAAACACCATAAATTGTTGCAAGAGAGAATGCTACAACATATAAAAGATGGCATCACATTGATCTAGATGTAAACTAAATGATACTGCCATTTACCCTGTACTGGGGACTTGTTTCTTGTTCAGTGGGCCATTGTGCATCTTTACCACCATTGGCCCAGCCACCATTTGTCCATGCACACAGTTAAGGATGTTCTTTATAACATACAATTGAATTCTTCATAATGTTGACACCAACACTTTTTTTAGATGTAGCTATGTATCATATTCTCTTATGGTGTACATTTTTCATCCTCCTCCTGCTTACTAGGCTGGTTGTGAATTTGCAAATAATGTTTACTGGACTCTTTGAAGAAACGTTTCCAATATTAGTTAGTTAGTTTACTTGTTTATTTTATTGTATTTTTCTATCCCATTTTCCCTCCAATTGGGAGCCAAAGTGGCTTACAACAATAAAATAAATTTTAAAAATCCACAAAATCTCAAAGTTAAAACACAGCCAAACAATCCAAACAAAGAAATAAAACCAGGTTAAACATATATCAGTAAAACACACAGTCACATGAGCACAACAATTAGCAATATAGAGCACATTGTGTAAGATGTTCCTTATCCAATACCTCTCACTGAGAAATAATACGTCTTCATTTGACATGTCTGAGCCTTAAGTCACACATGTATTATATTTAAAAATAAGTGCATAGTAAAGATAATTGCTGAGATGTTCCAAAGTCACTGAGAAGAACTTTGGCCTATGGATAAGACCATATAGACAGCAGGCACAACTTTAGAACCAGCAGTTACTGAATGGAAAATTATCTCTAATTTCTTATGTTTATTACTGCACTACCCCTCCCTTAAAGTATTCCTTTGAAATAGAGCAAGAAATAAGAAAAGCTGAGGGACATGGTACTGTGTCAAGAATACAATGGAATAATGATGATACTAATAGCTAACAGTTTAAACATAATTCAAAATACCTTGGTGTGTCAGAGAGGACAAAGAGCAGAGAGCTAAAGTAGTAGAATGTATAAGATAGGAGAGGGTGCCATTTGGGTTTTTCCCCCCCAACTCTAATGTTATACTATGAAATAAAATCTGTCACAGATCCTCATGAGATAGTATCTCTGTAGAGCATTTGGGAGCAGTATACATATTATTTTGTTTCAAAAAATGAAAGCAAACACAACAATGTAATAAAAATGTTGTCTATAAAGTAAGAAAGGTTTGTTTGATTATGGGAAGAATTTATGATTGAATCAAAGCTATTCCCTTTTAAAGAATAAGTTGGGCAGTGTTAAAAAGTGCCCCCTTGGCAATTTTTCAGCAATCATAGCAAAATAAATTTGCTTATTTTTATTGCATTCCCTTATTTTCATTCTCAACTGGCCCCCTTTGCCCCAATTGATATGATTTAATAAAATCAGGTTGGGTACATGATTCAGGGATATCTTCCCATTTACTGTTTGAACAGCAATATGCTAGAAGTAGCTTAAGACTGATTCAGAAGATGAAAGAAACAGAAAGCAGAAAGAAAGGGGAAAATACTTCTGCAGAAGCCTATCAAGGGTGGGAGATGGAACTGAGCAGAGTGGAAAGAAGGCCAATAATCTTGCTAGCATAGGGTCAGTCCTAAAAGCCATTCAGTTGGATACAGTCTTGGTGATATGTCAGTCAGACTTAATAGATTTAATGGGATTTAAGTCATTACTAACATGACAGACATTGATTTAATGAGTCTACTCCAAGCATGAAAAAGACCTAAATCCAATGTCACACAAGTGACTTTCATCCCTTCCCTTTTGCAGTCCTCTGGGCCTTGTGGAAACCATCCCCAACAAGGTTTCTGAGACCTCTAGAACACGTTTTGAGAAAACATAGGTATTGTGAGGGATAGAAAATCACTGCACTTTAGTCTGCTGCTGATGAAACATATTCAATCTATTAATCTAGATGTAAATTTAAGAGTAATGTTAGTCCCATCCCCAATTTATGCCATTTATTTTATTTTTTTAAAAAGATGATCCTTGAGAGTACAACTAAGAATGGATGAAACACATCACAACCATATGTATATTGATTATTGTTGTTTCCTTCACTGATTAGCCTGATCTAAGATTTTGTAAGCAGACACAAATGAATTTCTCTTCTGATTTCTTGAATTCTGTAGTAAGCTTCTTATTAATTTTCAAATTCATACAGGCAACTTTGAGGAAATAATAGGATTAGATATTCTGAGCATCCATGGAGCATGACAGGGAATGTGGGGCAAAAGCAGAGAGGAATGTTCCAAGTGGTAGTTTAGCAAGCTTGATCAGCAGCAGCTTTTTCCTGGTAGATGTTATAGTTGTAACCAATGCAGCCTGAGTTCTGAAAGTATATAGACTATTCATAGCAGTTGTATCTGTGAGGGATTTTTTTTCTTGCCAAGACATGAGAAGGGAGATAGTATAACTGGCACATCTCATTATGAAAGTTTTTCTAAAGGGTTCCTTCAACCCTAGACAGTGTGTGACAAGATGGACTCCAGCATATTTTAAAGCATGGCAGTTTCAATATTGCCCAAATTCTGTTACTTGTGTAGATAAGACAGGTAGAACTTTCTCTTCCTCTCTCATAATACTAGAGAGTCACCCCAGGGTCATCCACTGAACCTAAATAGCTGGAGGTTTAGGGCAAATAAAAGAAAATAATTCATAAGTCCATAATTAAATGGTAGAAACAGCTACCAAAATGTTATGATGGCAGCCAGCATGGATGGCTTTAAAAGGAGAGAAATTCGCAGAGGATAAGGCTATTATGAGAGAGGAAGAGAAAGTTCTCCCTGTCTTATCCACACAAGTGGTTACTCAATATGTTATCTAAAAGCTCCACTATGAGAAACAATATATTTCTGCATACCAGTCGGGCTGGTGAGTTCCCCATAAGCATCATGCTGGCCTTTGTGACCCACATGCTAAGATTGATCCATCATGTTTTCTCTTACATTCTGATGGAAAGAAAAATCATTCAAGGATTTAAGTCTACCGATTAATTGATTGAACAGAAAGCTGGTGATGGCTAAATCTAGTCATTTGCTTTCCCTCAGTGAAAACATGAGGAATAGAATTTTATATTTTCTGAAAGAGTTCTGTATATTTATTCCCAGCCATTGTTTTTCAGCAGCAATTCAGTGTTCATTTAGGTACACAGCACCCCATCCAACCAGTGTGATGCACATAGAAAACCCAGACCAGAATAACAAGATATGGTCAAGGTATAAACTAAGGCCCCAACCTACATGCATATGTTAAATAACTAAACCTGACCACCTTACAGAGGGTCTTTACCTAGTATGGAATATCAGGCAAATGCAAGGCTCACAACCAGACCTCCTTCTCTGTCGTTAATGGTGAAAAAAAATCAATCCACTGCCTTGATGGATATCTAACCAGCCATCCTTCTTCCTACCCAGTGCATGGTCCCTTAAGTTATAAGGCTTTAAAAGATGACATCCATGTTGACCCCACGCAAGCCCCTAAATCATGTTTTGCTGGTTTAAAAATGCACAAAGGTGGAAGCTCACAAAAATTATGGTTGTTTTAATGCCTTACACCTTACAGGGAGTGTTACATTTGACCAACTATTCAATATGCCTTTGCATTCTCATCTGCCCACCATTGTTCCCAATTATTTCAATCTGGCCCTTTTTGTTCAGTGCACCAATTAGGAGAGTTTAGACTAAAAATTCCTGGCCATACCTAAGTGACCAACAAAGCGTACATTGAAGTTCCAAGTTGGCCATGTGGAGTGGCTGAAAAAAGAACCAAAAGGGACCAATGTTAGGGGTAGAACACACACATGCACACATTTAGTATTAGCCCAGGTGACAGTGGTATAGAACAGAATTATCCCTGTGTCCAACCTACAATAGCAACAAAGCATCATTCAAAACAGTGTACGGGCTGAAACAAGAATTCCTTGCAGTACCAGAGACAATGTATATATCAGTTACTGGGTAGTGAGTGCTGGGAAGAGGTGTAGGCTCCATTTGATTCTTGACCTGTTTTTCAATTTCCTTAAGTAACTTGTTGACCACAGTATGCTATATAGCCATTAGGTCTGATCCAGCATGCTCAGTAGCATCATTAGTGAGGGCTGCAAAGGTGTAGACCACACCAGGTCAGTGTGGGTTGTCACCCTGTGGGATAGTAACCCCAAGAGGGCAGGCAGCTGCTTTCTGGGTCCCAAGCAGCCATGGCTATGCAGGACTCAAGTCCCATTAAATACAATGGTATAATAATATGGTGCTCCTTAATAAAAGGGTAAAATCAAGGTTTACCTTTTTGGAGATTAGATAGATGAGAGAGAGAGAGAGAGAGAGAGAGAGAGAGAGAGAGAGATAGCCTGGAATATTCAATCCATGGATAAAGAATCTGTGAATATGTAGAACCAACTGTATTTGCTTCTCTCGCATCCATTACATTTCATACACATCAGATTGCATAAACTCAGTATGGCTTTCCTGAGCTGACAGAGCTGACCTAGATTTGCAACTGTGCTCTAGTCCAGCTTTTTAAATGACATAGACCTTTCAAATTCTGGAATCCATCCAGATCCATCAGTCTCCTGGGGCAAACCATCTTAACTAGTCCCTTGGTCTCATTGAGTCTCATTTGGTCTCATTGAGTTGACATCTGACCAGGTAATGATATCTTCATGACAACAGAACTGCAGATAGTTCTTCCATATCAAGATCACCATCCCTACATAAAACAAGGTCCAGAGTGTGTCCAGCAGAAAGAGTAGGGCCAGATAAAACATGGGACAGATAATAAAAAAAAATGGTTGTCATGGAGGCCATGAAGTCCTGGGCAGTATCAGCATGGATATTGAAGTCTCCCAGCAATACAAGCCATGAAGACTCCAATGTCAACACACATCTTTCAGGTCCTGTCGTTCTGCCCAACAGAAACAAATTTGTTTGTGTATTTGTTTGTTTTATCTGCTTTACCATCTGCTTTACCATCTGTCTGTTTATTGTATTGGGTGTTTTTACCCAATCTCTTTTCAGCTTTAGAAATGCCTAAACTCTGGACTTTCGATGAAACCTGGAGTTAATGTTGATCCTAGGTCTTTCGCAATTTCATTCGTGATGTCTGCACCAGGCCAAAGTAGCCAGCAAGACATTCAGATCTGATAAGGGAAGACAACATTATTTACATAGGACCTTATCAGATGTTGGAAATTGGAAGTATAATCTAATGGCAATCCGAACGCAATCATGGGGTTTCACGTTATTGCGTATTAAAGTATCTCACGCAATTTCGGGCAAAAGGGAAGTCATTCCGAACGCAATCATGTGTTTTACATTATTGCGAATTAAAGCATCTCACTCAATTTCAGACAATGGGGGGCCATTTTCGGGTAATGGGAAGTCATTCTGAACGCATTCCGAACTCAATTGGAATTCACGTAAATTCGCTAAACTAGAGAATTCACGTGAATTCGAATTGGCTCCAATTGGCTCCATTCGCAATAAAAAGAAATTCCTCCCGTCTGATAAGGTCCATAGAGAAGAAAAAAAATGTTCCCAGCTGTATAGAACCTTCCTATGAAATTTCACTAGAGTTATGGAAGCTCTTTCTTCCTTCTTTCAAAATTTCCATGCTCTTTCTTTCTGACAGTAATCTCCAAATTCACCTTGAAATATTGCTTTGGGCAAATGGGATGGGTCATGAGAATAGAGAATGGATGCTGACACTCTTGAAGTTGCCTGCATGTTGACCATTGACCAATGGTTAAAAAAATTGAACAATATAATGAATAAAATCAAACATATTTCTTCACAACAATTCAGTAACAATGTGGACAGCAGAGTGCTAAAAGAAGTCACTGACTAGTTTTCAAAAACTTAAGCAGGGGGTAGGGGAAGGAAACCCAGCCTCAAAGACATGCTAATTCAGAAATCAAAGAGATAGCTGAATCACTTTAGTAAGAGGCCAGAATTTAATGGGTGTCAGTGCACAACAGGTGAAAACCATGAATTCAATTACTTTAATAGAGAGACTGCTTTTGCCTATGGGTCCTGCTTTATTTGAAACAGCCAGGTGTTGCCCTGTTAACATTGTATATAAAGAAGCCATCTTCTCTGATAGATTACCCTTCCAGAAGTTCATATTGAAACGGATTGTTAAGTGGTGCTTGAATGTCATTAAATGGGCACAGCTTTGGCAAAATTTTGTCTGGCTGTCCTATACCAAAACAACTCTTCTGTATCAAAATGAACCTTTTTTAATGAAAACTCTGTGGATGATTTCCCCACATTTTTATGGCCATTGAATCATAACTTGTTTTAATCAGTTGGTGTAAATCTAGTCTGTCTCTCAAAGAAGGGGATTATACTTAAAAAAAAAATGCTTTGGAGCAGGTTTTCCCATATACAGTTTTAAAAATGATGCTAAAATAAATAATAATAAAAAATACAGAATTCTGCTGTTTAGGCAGTCCTTTAATGAACCCAGATGATTGATAGGGTTTTCTATAAGCAAACAGCTACACTGAAACAGTAAAATGGAGAAGAGGATTCATAGAATAACATTATGCTAATCCCAGGAAACAAATTCTGGTGATGTACTGCTGCTACTACCTACATTCCATTCACACACACACACACACACACACACACAATAAAAAGCACCACAGAGACAATTCAAAAGTTTACTGACATTTCATCCTGGTTTACGGTGAATGAAAGCAGGTATAATTATTTGGGGCCCTCTCAAAGTTTGTTGGTATCAGAAACATGTTGATTCATGCAGTGGAATAAACATAGGATTTTTTCAATGGGTTTCAACAGAAATCTTCCTCATGGGGTCAGAAGATAACTGAGAGGTTCATGAATTAAACTTGTAAGGTTTGGGATCCTCAACTAAATATCTCAACTCATTCCATTCACAAGCTACCGATGAGAGTCACTAATATTCATGGTTGAGTTTCCTTCAATGAAATTCTCATTTTAGACAGCATCTTTGTAAATGATAGTTAAAGACTTGTTCATCCCTGGAAAACTTCTAGTGATATCAGTCAAAATATACTTTTCCAATGATTTTGTGGATGTGAGGGGGTGGAGGTGGAATAGGGGAAAAGTTGGAAAACACAGTAGAACTGAAACTGGAACAGGATAGCATCTTGAATTTCTGTAAAGTTCCATTAATAAGGCAAGCCAATTTTGTGATGGAAGCCTCATTGGTAAATGTATATATACAGGAGCCTGGTTGCAGGGATAATCAGTAGATGTTTATAGCAAATATGAATGAATTCATCAGTCACTTGCTTCACATTTTTTTAGTCTCACCATTTTTTAAACTTTCCCATTCTTTTCATCAAAATTTTAAAGAAACATCTGGGTAAGTCCTTATCAAACCCAAACGGAACAAAATTAATTCCCTCTGGTCAGTTCAATGGGTACACTATTCCTAGTATGGAGAGCACTATGTTTTGCCCCTCTGCTGTGTATCTGATTAACATGAGGAGCAGAAAAAACAAAAACAAATGATTACGGTAATTCATCATCAACAACAACATACCTTTAGTTCAGCCAACAGGCCATTAGGCAACAGATTATATATAAAGCCTATAAAACATGTTGAAATAAGGCTATGTAACAAACATTGATAACCTGCTCCTAATGCCTACTATACACACATGTACACATATTCATATACAAAGTCACTCATGGATACAGATACATTAGATGACACCAGGCCGCAATTCCTATCTCTGTGTGAGTAATTTAGAGTTGTGCTAGTTAGTGCGATTTAGGCTTTTTATTATGTTACCTATGGCTTGCTTGAAATGAATATCTGTGTAACTATGCTCCTGTACCTGTAAGGCAAGGAGGCCTTACATGAAGGATAAAACCTCTATGCTCTAGTCCATGTAGTAGAATAAATCCATTTTCTTTAACCGCATCTGTTTGCTCTCTATTCCTACAACACATGCCTTAGCTTAGTGGTTGCTTCCTGGTAGCAAGCGGGGAAGTGGCAAGAGAACTATAAATCCCTTTAGCAAGCCCTAGTGTGTGCTAAAGCAGGGGGGACTGATAATTTGCTAGGTGGTGGCAGCAAGTCTAGAGGGCCTCAAGGGTGCCCATTCCACTCAGCAGGGAGTGGAAACAGGAACCCAGGGGACTTCAGAGGGAAATCCCAAGAAAAGGGATCCCATGGGGGCTAAGGGCCAGAGCAGGGTGCTGCTGGACTCTAAGGGCCAAAGCAGGGTGCTGCTGGATTGCTTAAACCCAAGGATTGTCACAGGGTCATAATCTTACGTGTTTTAGCAGTGGGGAGGAAAAACTTTGCCACTGCTTCTGTTTTACTTTTCTCAGAGTAATTTAACAAGTACACCAGGTACCAATTAATTGGTATACCTGGAAACTTAAGCAGGAGGGGTGAAATTAATCTTAGTCTCTCATCCTTATAAAAAATACAGGAAAATAGGATATGATCCAGAGACTCAACAGACCCTTCTCCACAAGGGCAGACACATTCATTATAAGAGGTTCCCTTAAAGCGGCCCTTTAGCAAGGCAGAGGGGATAACATTAAATTGTGCTTTAGTGAACATAGCCCAGTATTTTGGGATGGTCAAATTTTGTAGATATTGTGCCTCCCTCTCAAGATTGAACTGCAACCCTAGACTGATGGGAGAACAAATTGTGTGGGCAGAGGCTAAAGAATATTGTATATCAATATCTTTTATATGGTGTGTCAGAATGTGCTCCGCCCTAGGCAAATCATGTGTAGTGAGAAAGTTGTTTGAACAGCCCAGTCTCTGCAATTTTTCCTTGATATTTTTAGACCAGAGGGTGGTATAATTGTCTTTTATTACAGGGAACTGATATCCTCAGTCAGGGCCAGCATAGAAAAGCTTAAGCCAATACTTTAAGGTCCACGTCCAGGCAGTACATTTGACTGAATGACAACCTGCTTCAAGCCATAAAATGGCTGATGGTACACAATTGGATAGTTCAAATAGTTTCCGAAGGCAGGCAGAAAGGATCTGTTTTAATACTAAGGAAAAACCTAGGATCCAAATAGGTATGCCAAATAACATTTGTGGCAAAACCTTAGCTTGAAACACCCTAATTGCAGCAGGTAAAATTAGCCTCCTTTAGTATAAAAAACTAATGCTTTAGCACTATTCGTTGCTATTATAGTTAGATTTTCTGTAATTCATTATAAATGAGGTTGAATCCAGCAGGATTTAAATCCACATTTTTAAATGCTAAGAACTAAAGGCCTTCTGCCATGGACTGACCTATCAATTTCATTTACTGTCAAATTCAAAAAAAAAAAAAAACAACACTTCAAATTCTTTTTGTATGAAGAAATAAGTGAATATGGGAAAGTTCATGTCAAAAAAGAAACAACAAATTCTCACCCAATCCTAATGACTGACCAGACTCACATCAACTCTCCAGGGTTTCTATATGTACCAGGCTACATTGACACTATGGGAAGTTCTTCATGATCTTCTTAAACAGCCTTTAACTAAAACAAGACCAAGGAGATGGGAAGGATGAACTGGCTAGAGCGGCCTATTCTAGCACAGTGGGTCCCTGGGACAATAAAATACTATGGCCCCATTCCCACTACATTTTGATTCAAAGTATGACGCGGGCTATATGACCCTCATTCACACTCGAATCGACTTCCAATCCTCATCGGATTGATTAGTGGAGGAAAAGACCGGGTTAAAAGCAAATAGCCCGGGCTTTCCTGACACTAGTTTTAAAGTGGTCTTTTTTGGAAAATACGATTCTGAAGCGCTTCTAGTAAGTGGAAATGCTGGTCAGAATCGTGGTGGGGTTTTTTTTTGTTTTGTTTTGTTTTGTTTTGTTTTTTGGAGTGGGGTATTGATCGCAAAATCAATCTTGTGCATTTGCAATCTTGTGCATTTGCAATCTTGTGCATTTGTGATCTTGTGCATTTGTGATCTTGCACATTTGCAATCTTGCGCATTTGCAATCAGTGTAATGAAGAAAAAGAAAAAGAAAAACCACAAACACACACACTTGCTCCTGGAGATCCTTCCTTCCTTCCTTCCTTCCTTCCTTCCTTCCTTCCTCCCCCCTTCCTTCCTTTTTTTCCTCTTTTTCTTCATTATACTGATCACAAATGCACAAGATCACAAATGCACAAGATTGCATTTGTGATCTTGTGCATTTGTGATCAGTATAATGAAGAAAAAGAGAAAAAAAGGAAGGAAGGAAGGAAGGAAGGAAGGAAGGACCCCACAGGAGCAAGTGTGTGTGTGTGTGTGTTTCATTTTCTTCATTATACTGATTGCAAATGCACAAGATCACAAATACACAAGATCACAAATGCACAAGATTGATTTTGCGATCAATAAACCCCCCCCCCATAAAAAAAAAATTCTCCTGCGGGAAGGGGATGGGGCATTAAGGGCTGTCACCTTACATGGTAGCTCCAGTGGGAACGACAAGCATTCCCAGCTAAGAAAGCGGTTCCAAACAAGGCCCCTTTTCATAGTGTGAACGAGGGGCCTTTTGGAATCGCTTTCATAAGCGGAGCACAGCCCGGTTCCAATGCGAGGTTTTCCACAAGTGAGAATGGGCCCAAAGTGCCAAAAATAGCCCAGTTCATATATGATTTTCTCTGTTCTCTTCCCTTCCAAAACCCTAATTCAAAACCCTAATTCTGATCTGACATCATTCTAACTTTGCTCACTTTCACCTGTTTTTCCTAGAATAGAGACCCAGTGCCTAAGACAGCAAATGTTGAAAATAAGAGCAAAATAATATAATTATTATTTATTATATCAATTGTATAATTGTAGGTTCTCTGTGTAAAATATGTTTCTGGCACATTGTCCCACATTAAAAAGGGCAGATAAAAAGGCAAAATTTGGAGCTTTAACATTTGTCACCGCTAATGGGTGTGAACAGCAGTATTTGCATCTCAAATTAATCAGTGCAAATATATATGCAAGAGATGTATTTCTTTTTTTTTACTCCTCAAATCATCCCATCTGAGTTACACAACATAACCTGTCATTGTTTTATAGGAGAACACACACTGTTTTACACTGAACTTTTAAGCTGTTGTTGTCACTGGGTTTGTTTTTTCCAGTCCTCTTCTCACAGCAGAGCAGAGTCGTGTGATTGACGCAACCAGTAGTGACATATCACAACAGAATATGTTTGCTCCAAGGGAAATGGAAACAAAAGCTGCTTGTCAGCAAGGCATGATCAAAGTATCCAGTGTTCTCCTGAGTTTTGTTCTGTGAAAATAAATGGGGAGGAAATAAAATTTAAAAATTATAGACTCAGCAGCCTCAATTTGCATAAGCAAGGAGCGGAAAATACTCCTTTTGAATGGTGTCTGTTTGCAACAGCCTCTAGTCATAGAAAGAGAATTACATATGTGGCCCTTCACTGTACATTATATGTGACATACATAATGCTAAATAGTTAATTATAAATGATCCCTGTTCTTCCATTCCTTACAAAAAAATCTGTCTCCTATTTTTATTTCCTTATTTCTTTATTTTCTTAGATACTGTTTAAACAAACAAAAAACCCAGAAGCAGAAGACTAAAAGGGGGAGGGGGAAATCCAAGGACAATATAACAGATGTTTGCTGGAGATTAAAGGAAGAACAAGCACATTCTATTTTTAATGGAATAATATTTAGAGGAGCTTTTCTGTTATGGGAATGGCATAGTCATTACTCCATTTGTCACTTCCAAAGTTGTACTGGTAACTGACCAAAAGGGAATAAGTTGTTTTGTGCCTTTGTTAGCTTTCTGACTTATGGTGACTCTAAGGAGTTTATTGCATGCCGTTTAAAGTGACTTACCCATTCAGATTTAATTTTGAAGTTGAATTTTCTCACATGCTTTGGGGCCAGGTGAGTGCAAACCAACTGCACTCTTGAGCCCAATGACACTTATCCAGCATCTTTTCAAAACCGGGAATCCAGCATTTTTGAAAAGATGCTGGATGAACATGGCTGGGACCCCGGGTGCATCTGGGTTGCACTCGCCCAACCCTCAGTGTAAGTGATAAAATCTGGCTTCAAAATTCAATGTAAATGGGGCAAGACACTTCAATGTAAATTCAATGTAAATGGGGCAGTGAAAGTGGTGTCAAACTGCATTATTTCTGCAGTGTGTATTAGACCATAACTACATAATTCTTCATTTGAAACTGAACACTTGCTAAGGTTCTGTACCATTTATATTGCCAAGTCCACTGTAATGAGATATTCAAAGTCAGGTATTTTGTGTATTATGAATTATTGGTGTAGAATTTAAGAACTATGATGGGTAACCTCACATTAACATTTATCCTCTTAATCTGGCCTGAGTTACTGGTGTGTGTGCAAATATATTCCTGGTTCTTCTCCATGATTTGTTAGAAATGTATTGGGAATCCCTTTTCTATCAATTTGATTGTTTTGTATAAGACTGCATGTCTTGGTCTATCTATTGAGAGAGCATATTTTGTGCATCTGAATCCTCACAACAACAGATGGATGCGGATATAACTGGGAGAAAATGTGCACATTTGAAAAGAGTACAAATTTCAAAATCATGCAAACACTGCTTCAACATGTGTTTGTCAATGGAGGAAGTAAGTTTAAACAATTCATAGATATTTAAGGGGGAAAAAAAACAAAGCAAAGGATGATTCTTGTCTCTCTCACACACATATGCAGAACACAAAGGAAGAGGCACAAAGCTGACTTGGGAGTGGGTATGAGAGGAAATGCACAGGTGCACACTTTATAAATGTACATATTACATATTCATGCACAGAGTGTATTAGGCTCAGGGAATCTGCTCCCTAAAGAAGCAGATGCTTGGGATGGAGAGCGTATGCAAAATACTGGAGGCAAAGAATTTGTGTGCCACACTGGTTGTGCCCTATTCCCAGAGCTACCCTGCAGTTTTCAAGCACAGTGGAAGGTGTGGGTCTATTGCCAGTACTAAAGTACGATTTATTTTCCAGTCTAGTCAGCTTCAGTACAAGAAATGGAAGGAAACACCATCTTCTCTTCTATCATGCAACAAAATATCTCGAGGCATTCCTGCTTATTTACTTCTCCACTGCTGGGACATCATGGGACTGAGCACAGAAAAGAGTGAAATGTATCCTTCTTGTACCAAAATATCTGCCCCATTGCTGGGACCATTAAAAATCTATGGCAGAAAGATATTCTGCCACCAGAGTACTGTCATGATTCAATTCTGCTGCCTGCTTTCACAAAAGAAGAACAACTCTAGCGCTGTCCCACTGTGCAGTGGAAGAGGTCGGCAGGTAGCTAATCCAAAATATTTTGCTTCCTGCCCTGTTGTATTGTGTTAAAAAGCTGATAACACTAATAAAGTGTGATTTAATACCTTGCCAGTAATGGGGTCAGTCAGAGTGCTTCTTATCCTGCTTGCCCACAGGTGAATTTCAGGAGATATAAAAGGGTGAAATGCAGGTCTGGAAGAAATTAGATAGAAGGGAATGTAGTTTACCTTATAGGGCCTGTGTAACTATATCACAAGCTGGCTCTATTTTGATGGATTTTAACCCTTTTGTTACATACAGTCACTTCCTGTTTTGAAAATGAACACTGTTAAATGAAAAATTCCCCACTTTTGACTATTCATAATCAGGACTGTACCAATAGGACTTGATCAGTCAAATAGATTGTTCATTAATAGCTCCTAAACTCTCTTGGACTTCCCCTCTGGGTCAAACCCTGTCAGAAAATGGTTTGTAACTACTAAATTAATTAATACGTTACTTCTCAGCACACAGATTAAAAAAAAAAATCCTTAAGGCAATGTGGAAAAAATGGAATTAATGAACTGTACAACTGCTGCATAAAAATCCAGGTGAGCTGGAAGGCTGTGGGGTATATGAGTGATGTCAGTAGGGCAGTGAATCCACCCCAGGTTTCAGAATGAACTTGGAAGGAGCAATCTGAGATATTAAACCTCCCTTAGTGAGTGGGTCCATCATTTTGAATAGTTCAAAGAAAATGCTACATCTGATGTGCTGATCCACAGTCATCTCTATCTATCTATCTATCTATCCATCTATCTCCCTTTATAGGAGGTGCATTTGTATAATACTTTTTGCAAATATAGTAAGAATGGTTTTGGCTAGATTAGTCCAATTGTTCTTCTAATCCTGCACAGAATTTCCAATGCTGAATGACCTAGTGATAAAAAGAATATTGGATTTATTTTAGTTGAATCCCCAAAAATGGTGAGAAACCCTGATGAGGAGAATCCCAGACTGGCAAAAATCTTCACAGTTTGAAATTTATTCTGTGCAAAAAAACAAAACAAAACAAAACAAACAAACAAAAAACAAACAAAAAAAACCACATGTTGTTTTTGCACAGAAAACATCATTTTCTGCACAAGAAATAATTGCTACATGCAGATTTTTTTGGGGGGGTATGGAAAATGCTGTGGTTGGGGATTTATTATATGAAAAATTCACACAGATTAGCATGGGAAGCAGCATTTTCTATGTGGAAAATAGCATTTTCTAGACTGGAAATAACACTTCTGCACTGAAATATAATTTTCTCTATAGAATATGATGCTTTATGTGTGAAACAACTATGTATAAATTTTGCACAGAATAAATCTTGAATTGCAAATTGACTTTGAAAACTGCATGGTTTTTGAAGGCTTCCTTGCAGTGGAAAAAAAATTGCTAAAATTACCCACTGCTGCCTTTGTGGAGATTCTTTCTTTCTTTCTTTCTTTCTTTCTTTCTTTCTTTTATATTCTGCCTGTCACCTGGGATAGGACTCAATACAGCTCACAAATCAATTAAAATCTAACTATTAAAAAAAACCAGAAAAACATGATCATCACATTATAACAGTTTAAATTATTAAAAAGTCATACAAAAATTAAAAAGTGAAGCACCTACCCCAATAAAAAGCCTCCTTGTGAGTGGTTACTTATTAAAAGCCTGCTTAAACAAAAAAAAAATGTATTTGCTTGTCTGAAGGAGGAGAGCAAGGAGGAGGCTAGACTAGCCTCTCATGGATAGGAATTCCAGAAGGTGGAAGCAGCTACTGAGAAGGCTGTTTTTTCCCGTGATGATGTCAGAACCAAGAGAAAGCCCTCCCATATAGATCTTAAGATTCTAGCAAGTTCATAAGGGAGATTCAGTATGTCGGATAGTCTATATATAAGACATTTAAATTTATCTCACAGGCCCTGAAACGGGCCAGTCATGTTACAAAAGGGGGTGTGATGGGAATGGGAGGTGGCATAGAACACATTTTACTGCACAGGAGAATGTTGCCGCCAGGAACTGTCTAGACGTGTTCCTGCAAATCGCCCCCTCTGGGACACATCTGGAACGCAATGAGTACCTCCGGTGGTGGTGGTGTAACCCTGTGTGGTAGGATGCGTGCTATGCCACCTTCCATTCCCAGCCTTTTATAATCTCAGATATACTGCCTCCACACACAAAAGTTCCCATTTGAAAGATAGCCATGTAAGACCTATCTGTTATAAATAATTGCAGTCACTGCTGAAAGGCATGTATGTTAGACCCCATCTTTACTTTGGAGCTTGACAGACCACCCCTAAGGGACAGCCTGCAGCCACCCCTTTTAGCGCCAGATTGGGCCCACAACAAATACATGCCACAGCCCCGATGTCTCCTTTTTACATTCCAGAAAGGGTGTCATCGCCACTAGCACATGGCTTTTCCATACTCCTTTGGTGCTGCATCATGTAGACACAGTCCCAGAGGAGCACTGTGATGTCATGCACCATGTAGAGCAACACGTGGCATCACACCAGCCTGGGGACAGAGTCAAGGTGTGCATCATGTGGACACTACTCCCTGAGTCTGCCCTCAGGCCAGCCTTAATGGCTGGTCTGTTGGGCCCCTCTGTGTAGTAGTAAAGTCCATATTTTTAAAAATCTCTTTTCTAAGAATTTCCAGATTTTCCTTCTTCCCAAAGGATTTCAGGGTTGTATACAGTAGAAAAACATGTTAGATTTCATAAGTTGCTAAGTTTGTGTGTGTGTGTGTGTGTGTGTGAGAGAGAGAGAGAGAGATTATATATCTAGTATGTGTAAGATCACATCATCATTATTAAAGCTGTACCAAAACTGCAGACAGAAAGAAAACATAAGCATCCAATTCTGCTTCACCACAGAAGCAGCATACTGTATAGGCTTAACTTCCCACCCCCACAATCTTCTGTGAGCTAGGCCCAAAATATAAGGAGACTTTTTTTTTTTTTTAAGTCAAACCAGGAGTAAGTGAATGCCAATTTGCAGTTGGGGGACTAGGAACAAACTGTGTAAAGCCACTATTTCTGAAGCTTTAGGATCAGAAAAATATTTTTTTTAATTGTTAATTCTTTGAAGTCAGCTTGACTGATGACAACTCCTTGAATGCGAGAACTCCAAGAAACCCTATCAACAGCCCTGCTCAGGTCCTGTAGTGTCAGGGCTTTGGCTTCATTGATTAAGTCTACCCACCTATAATGTGGTCGTCTTCTTTTCCTACTGCCCTCCACTTTCCCAAATATCAGTGTATTTTCTAAGGAATCATGTTAGCTCATGTTATGGCCATTTTGGTCATTTTGGCAATCCATGATATTCACAAAACTCTTCTCTAGAACCACATTTCAAACAAGTGGTTCTCTTCCTATCAATTTTCTTCACTTTCCAGCTTTCATGACCACACACAGAAATCAAGAATACTATAGCATGGTTGATCCTGACTATGGTATTTAATGATATATCTTTATACTTGAGGACATTGTCTAGTTCTTTTACAGCTGCTCTTCCAGATCCTACTCTTCTGAAACCTTTACTACAGTATCAATTTAGATTTATGACTCAGAAATAATCTAAAGGCATGAGATCCTGTCTGACCTTCAAAGCTAAGCAGGGTCAGCCCTGGCTATTACTTGAATAGAAGACCTCCAAGAAATATGAGGTGCTATAGGCTATACTTCAGAACAATGGTGTCACTAGGGTTGGCATCACCTGGTGTGGTAACTCATGGTGTCACCCCCCCCCCCATTGACCTCCTCCCATATCACACCATACAGAATCAATAATAAATTTTTTTTGTATTAATGTTGCTCATAAATCATAATTCCCATATATCACTGAATGTAATGGCAATAGTTATGGCATATACAACTAGTAAAATCAAAATTATACCTTTAAATTACAGTATCATACACACAGCCCAAATATATTTATAGGTACATCGTTTCATGTGGTTAAAGTGAACTTTTGGTAAGATGTGATGTTTATATACACACACACACACATAATTTAAAAATTGTTTTTCAAATTTGATTTAAAAAAAAAAAAAGAAAAAGAAAACACAACCTGGGACCTTTCCCTTCTCCTCCCTCGGAGACTTAACCCACTCACACCATCTCTTCAGCATTTTAAAGGGACACAGGTGAATATCATAGTGTGTTTGTGCCCAAAGGCAAATGTTTGAGGAGCTGTGCTGTCACTTGTCTTCAGATGGTCTGTGCTCCCCGCACCACTTTAGTGATACCACTGCTTCAGAGGAACGAACTGGCAAAACCACCTCTGAATACTTCTTATCTAAGAAAACTCTGTGAAATTCATAGGATCAACATAAGTCAGAAGGTAGGTTGAAGACACATACATGCACACACACAATGTGTAGAAAGGGGAAAATAGTATCTTGTGAATAAAACAAAACAGGAGGAGTCACATAGACAGTTTTGGTTAGTCATATCAAATCACTGAAATTGGCAGGAAGTTGCAGAAGAAACGGTCTGCTTAAACGTTATCTATTTAAAACACACAATATACAAGATATTTAATCTACAGTGGGAGAAAAATGAAACTAATTATCTCAAACTAAGATTTTGTAAGAAATCTGTACTGCAAAATAGCAGTAAAAACATTTCCTGCCTTCAGCAATCACAAGTAGTTTGGAAAACAGCCAACATTACTGAACACTCTAAGGCTCTTTTTGAATAAATTGACCTGACACAACCATCTAAAGGCCAAGAGAAAGGTATAAAACAGCTTCTCATGTTAAAGACCTTTTTAAAGTCCAGAGGCCAATACTGGGGAAAAAAGTCTGCCTTTCTACATATACCTTCACTTCCCATAAATATATATGCATCCTCCGTGTTGTTGCTATTGTTTCAAAGATTGTCATTAAATATAACAGCATAGCTAGAGATAAAGAGGCCAGCCAAGGGCAGGACTTGGCAATGAAGAACTATTGCTTGGGATCTCAAAACGATAAGATTTTCCTGAACATCACAAACTCATTATGGTTGTTTCCAAAGCTCTTCACAGGTTTTATTTTCCCTCCTCCTTTGTCCTTATCTCTTCATATGTCCCTGTCTGTGACCTATCTTTCTCATGCTTTGCAGTTACCAAAAGCTATTGTGAGCTCTCAGAGAATTACCTTTCTCCCTGCAGATCCCTCCTAAAAATGCACCTCTTCCACAGAATCATTGGAGTTTATCACACGACCAATTTTTTACTGAAAAACCGAACGCAATCATGGGGTTTCGTGCGATTGCGTGATTTTTCATTACATGCAATTCCTGGTTTTTGCGAACGAAATGGGAGTTTTCACATAATTGCGTGAAAAGTTATTATATGCTTTTGTTTGATGTGCGAATGTGGTCCGAACGCAATCAGAACATAGGCAAATTCGGTGAACTAGCGGACTTACAATTCCTATTCCCTGGCAATTTTGTATTCATTCTGCTTTTTTGGGGTGTGATTCATTCCATAGAATTCGTGCATGGCACCACTTGTCCAGGTAGATAAGAATTGGCACTGTTACAGTGATTTCAAGATGACACTCACGTCATGGGGCATGGGGTCCTGAGAGTCTTCTATTCTGACCCATAACATACAGCATGCTTTGATGGGGAATTCCTGCATGGCACACCAACATCTCAGCGCACATGGGACTTTGGGCACTTGTCCAACATGGAGGATGCTTTGATGGGGAATTCCTGCATGTCATGGCACACCAACATCTCAGGACACATGTGACTTAGGATGCGGGGCCAACATGGAGGATGCTTTGATGGGGAATTCCTGCATGGCATGGCACACCAACATCTCAGGGCGCATGCGACTTAGGACGCGGGGCCAAAATGGAGGATGCTTTGATGGGGAATTCCTGCATGGCACACCAACATCTCAGCGCGCATGCGACTTAGGACTCGGGGCCAACATGGAAGATGCTTTGATGGGGAATTCCTGCATGGCACACCAATTCAGCGTGTATGCGACTTAGGACGCGGGGCCAACATGGAGGATGCTTTGATGGGGAATTCCTGCATGGCACACCAATTCAGCGTGCATGCGACTTAGGACACGGGGCCAAGCTTTCAGCTGGTGGCAGGCTTTCACGTGAAAAGGAGCAAGAAGTAAGTACAGCAAGTAGAAGCTTTCAGCTGGTGGCAGGCTTTCACGTGAAAAGGAGCAAAAGGGTAGTACTGCAAGCAGAAATTGCAGAGGGAATACCCAAACTCAATGACCTGGAAGTACACGAGGTCACCATGGCATCGATTGAGAAGTGGACATGCGGAGGAGAGCAATTTTGCATTTAGAAATCCACTGGTGTAATAAGATATTCCTGAATGCGTTTGTTTTGGGTTTGAAATAAACAGAAAATGTATAATAAGCTTTCACGCAATCTCATGAATTGCAAATCCATAGCACAATTTACTTTCGCAAAATAACCTAGGCATGTCATTGTGTGATGCACTTTCACGCAATCACGCGAAATTCCGAATTGAATACGAAAATTACTATTGCAAAATTTAGAGAGATTCCTCACATGTGATAAACACCATTGGCTCAAGTAGAGGATACCTTATAGTCTAAGCAGGGAGGCTACCTCCTCACACCACTCTAGGGTGAGTACTCCCCTGTACTCCCCCTCCCTCCCTCCCTCCCTCCCTCCCTCTCTTTCTTTCTTTCTTTCCTCCTCCTCCTCCTCCTCCTCCTCCTCCTCCTCTTCTTCCTCCTCATCCTTCTTAGGAAATGGTATCAAAATGAAAGAACCTGCATCTCCAAGGCTAGCATACACCTCTCCCCCATTGTCTGGGCACTTTGGGGCCCTAATAAGGCTTTGAATACAGTCTTTGTTCCACACATCTCCTAATCTAGACCTTATTTTTCTTTGTTTCTCCTGCAACTCTGCAGTTCTTCAAAAGATGGGGACAAGAGAACCACAGATGGATCACTGTGGCTGAACTAATGTCCTGCCACACACGTATTTTAAAAGTCCTACACACACATTAAGGTTCTGTGTAAGGGCAATTGTTGTTGTTGTTGTTGTTGTTGTTATTTGCTGTTTTAAACATTGAGTCCCCATCAAAGATCTATTCTTTTACTTAAATTTATATTTTATCTAATTTAGTGCTTTTTCTTACTTCACTATTTGACTATTTCATGCCCAGTTAATTGATTAGTTTATTAAAATTTAATTCCTCATAAATTAACTCATATCTATCATTTTTTTCCAAAAAACTGTTTCTAATTTATCTTCAGTTAATTTTAACTTACTTGTACATCTGAACTGAAACCTCATGTGATTCCAGCTTCAGCTTCTTTTTGAAGCTAGATGTTGTCTCACTTCCCATTTGCAAATCTTCTCAATCACTTGCCTCATGGGATTTCAGCACCTGGGTTGGTTCTTTGGTCTTCCTTCAGCTCTCTTAGAAGCTGCTAGTGCTGCTAGTAGTAATTATGATTATGATCATGATGGTAAATGTTTTGTTACTATTTTTATTTAGGGTTTTTTTTGTTTGATGGTTTGTTTCATACAAAGTTTTATTTATACAGGTTGAATCTCCCTTATCCAGAATTCCAAAATATTTTTTCTATTTTTATTAATCACTTCACATACAAACATGAATTATTTTCACATACAAATATAAAACCATCATAGTTTTCAGACACTTCCATACATTTACAAACTCTTCTTTTCTTTCTTTCCAGTCATCTCTTCTCTTCTCCTTTTTCCTTCTTCTCCTTTCTTCTTCTCTCCATTTCCTCCTCCCTTCCATAAATCTGTCATTCTTTCCTTTCTCCTTTTTAACCTCTCTTCTCCTCTTCCTCTCCTCAACATATCCACCTACCCAAACCTTCATCCAACGTACTTTACCCTTCAAACTATCTTTTATCTTCTTCTCTTACTTTCTTACCTAAATCTACCATACTTTAATCTTATTTAGTTTATAACAGCCCTGGTGGTGTAATGGTTAAATGCCAGTACTGCAGCCGAAACATTGTGAGTTTGATCCTGCAGGGCTCCAGGTTGACTCAGCCTTCCATCCTTTTGTAGGTCTGTGTAGTGAGCAGGTCATGAAAACAGCCAATCACAGAGCTCCAGGAGTCCAGCCAATCAGAAGCTGGCTGGGCAGTGCTATAAAAGAGCTTTGAGAGAGAAAGAAAGGGGGTTATTTTGTTGAGATTTTGGAGGGAAGAGGCACCACAGAGGGAGGGTGTGCTCTTAGGTTCCTGATGGAACATTTGTAGGTTCATTTATAGACCAGGGAAGGGTCTGAAGAGTCCAGTAAGGGAATAGATAGGTTTGAGGAGTGGAAGAGACTCATAGCAGGCCGTTAGGTTGAAGAAAGATATTGAACGTAGTACTAGTAATAAGGTTGCCTGAGTGGCTATAGTATTTGTGTTGTAAGGAACTTCTGTAACTAAGGAAAGACAAACAAAGTTTTAAAAATACTTTATTAGTTATTTCTTTATTTTGTAAATAAACTTTATTCACATTTTGAAATACCACTTGACCTCTGTTAAACATTTGTAACATGCTACCAAAGATATCAGTGCCTCAGTAGGAGATAGGTGATGAGTGAACAAGAAAGTGTTCACTACACATAATGTGGTGGCAGCGGTGGGATCTAAAAGCCCAGGGTGCTGTCATCCACAAGATGTAGGAGTGAGCAAGAAAGGTTTCACCACAGTCTGTAAAATGAATGCCCAACTTCTTGGGGGCAATTGGCTTACACATTGTAAACTGCTTAGAGAATGCCTAACACTATAAAGCAGTATAGAAATGTAAGTTCTATTGCTATTGCTACTGCTACATAAATTATCACATAGTATGAAGATGTGAAGGAGATGTATTGTAGTACTGGTCTTGGAGATTCCTTCTCTTTGTTGGACCATCTTGCTGCAGCCTTGAGTCTGAGCCATATATTGCCAGATTAAAAGTGAATAGAAGGGAGTAATGCAAAGATATTCGCTCACGTTGACCAAATCCATAAGCCAGGCCCCATTCTCTCTTCTCCACTCATGGCCATATCCCCAGTATTTTTTTTACTGCTTTATCACACTAGCTGCTTTATCACACTAGGGGGCAAAAAGGATTTAAACGAGAGTTAAACAAGAGTTAAACTCTCATTTAAGTCCTCTTTGCCCCCTAGTGTGATAAAGCAGTTAGTGTTCAGGTCTCCACTCATTTATTTTATTTCCTGCCAGCTGTGACATAAAACAAAACAGTCAGAAAACTACCCAACAATATTGCATCAAGTAGTGGTCATCATGAGATCTCCACACCCACTAATAGCATGCCTGGTTGAGCAAGCAGCTTGGCTGGGTAGAGCTGCCCCGCCTCACTAAGGTGCATTTGGGGTGGGATGGGTTTGGATGGGGGTTCTAGCTTCTTTCAGTCTCCTTCATACATCTTGAAACCTTCACCATTTTTATTCATAGTTCACTTAGGGCCTTCTGACACTCCCAACTTGTGCTGAATCTGCTCTGAATTCCCACTACCCAGGATCATCCATCTAACCACCTCATTTGGGTTTTATTTGTGTGGGTGGTGGGGGTATCAACACTATTACGGTCTCTGTGGACTAGACTACTAGTATTAAAATAAATGACCACAAACTAACACTTCATGAACTGGTCAATTTAAGTGAGTTCTTCTCATGGCTCAAAAATTAAGAAATTCCCTTGATATAGTTGTTTCCTTGATAATCCTAAGTAATTGTAATTAATACTAATATTAACATCCAAAATCCACAAAACTGTGATACTTGTATTTGGAGAACCAAAATGCACAACATACATGATCGAAGCTTGCGAAGCTCCACTGGCTTTTTCATCAGGCAAAAATGTTAAAAGGTCTGGAATGTTTTGTTCCCAGTGTCACATGGTAAGAAGGAGGCGGGTCCTGACTTCATATATCCCTCCATACCAGCTCAGCACAGAACCTCATAGCAACAACATGTTAACAAAATACGGGCCTGTGACTAACATCACCATTTTCCACTCCCGTATGATTTTTACCACATTTGCCTGATGAATAAACCAGCAAAGTTTCAAAACCTTGCACCATTTATTTTGTGGATTTTGGTTAGCCAAATAAAGGAGTCACTGAGGCTGTACAGACAGCCCTGAAAGGGTGGCATGCACCCACCCCTGTGTCAGTCAGATTGGGCCTGCAGCAACTGCACACTGTGGCCCTGATCTGGCCTTTGCAGTGCACAAAAAGGAGCCGCAAAAAACTGCTCCTTTTTGTGCCCGGCAAAGGGTGTGATAGCCATGTTGCCACAGCTTGGCAGCATTCCTTTGGCACTGCATCATATGTATGTAGCGCTGGGGGAGTACTGTGACATTGTGTGACATGCAGTGTGGTGTGCAGCATCCCACCACCCTGGAGGCGGAGCCAGGGTGTGTGTTGGGGAGATGCTACACCCCAACTCCATCCCCAGGCTAGCCCAAATGGCCAATCTGAACAGTCCCACTTTTTTGTTGATTTTGGATGTTGTTTTACTTTGCTATATGGCCAACATGGCTACCCCTGAATAAATGAAACATTTAAACTTTGCATACCTTCTCTGGTCATGACCAACAGTAATGAGGCGATATTTCTTTTCCCTACAGTTAATCATTCATAAATTCCTTCTTGTCAATAACACAGCAATATAGTTTGAAACTATCTAACCATGGATGTAATTCCTTTGAAGTTCAGAGTAAAACATGGAATAGATTCCTTGCCTCACTGCCATGGAAGTCCTCCTAGGAGACACACACTGTTTATTTTCTGACAAAACAGGGGGAAAGAAAACATTTTCTCAGCAGACTGAATCAATAATGTGAAAGAATCATAGGTAGTGGCAGGAGCAGGCATAATGTACCTGGTACTAATGCAAAACATGCTTAAAAGTATGTCATTAGCTATCAGAACTGAACAAGGCCACTTCTTCTGCCTTCTGTAGCAAATCTAGTAAAGGGGACAATTTCTAAAGCAACAGTCTCTAATTGGTGTCTCTTGCACAGAAATCAGATATGCTGCATTAGGCACAGTTTGTACGCTACTGTTGTTTTGAGCTTTTGAAAATCTGAATTAAAATGTCAGGCAAGGAGTCTGGTCTGGGAAGCCAATTTTGTCGGGGTTTGAATTAAATTGAGACAAATCCAGTTTAATAGCTCTGAATTCATCTAATTGTAGAAAACAGAGGTATAGTTGTGAAATTTTGCGGCTAAAATTATTCATTCATCTCCCCCGCTGTTCGGATCATGTGATGCAACTTCTTAAGTCCTTAGCCTAGTTTCCTGTTCAGTTCTGCATGAAATACAGTACATAGTAATTCTTCCTTTAAAGAAGAGTTATACTTACTGATGTCCTTTACGGACCTCCATGACCTGACTTGCACTTTATTTAGTTGCCCTCATATCTTTGCTTGTTGCCTTTGTTCCTCCAGCTCTTCCTTAAATATTTCTTGTGGCCCTCTGCATGCATTATCCACATGAAGAAGATTTCACAAATAGAAACACAGCAGAGCCATACAGCTTGTCCCACCCTGATATTATTACTGTTCCTGGATCTCCAAGTTTCCCAGTGCATACATTGAACATGGATATCTGATCAGGGAAGGTGGTGTACATATACCTCCCATACACTCCTGAACCTCATTTGTAACAGTTCTAAATTGCCTGATAAGTCCCTCCCACCACCACCACAGTTTAGATACACAAGCTCCCATGTTTAAATATCCATGCTCAGTGTGAGTATTTGTGGAGTGGGCGGAGGAGAAATACCATTATAATTATGAATGCTCAAGCGTCAGATACACATGAATCCAGACAATACATTTTTGTTAGCATGAGATAGCCCCATTGGGGACTATACAGAAAGAGTTAAAATCCCTATGCATGCAGGGGAGAGTGGTAGCCTCTCTCCTCTCTTGTTGTTCACCATGTGCAGAAGTCAGTATAAAAAAGAAAAGCACCATCTACACATAGTGTCTTTGCACATAGTCAAGAGCATTGATTTTTCCCCCCTGAGTTTCCAGTTACACCTTAGTGCATAGCAGAGGTGGTCTTCCACAGATTACTGCTCTCCATGTGAGGAGAAAAGTAATGGAGGGGGAACATGGCTTGAATGTTTTCCCTCCTTTAGGAAAGTAGGATTTAGCTCTTGCTGTGAATGGCTGCAGCAGATTGGTACTGCTTTTACTGCCATGGCTCGGTGCCATGGAATTCTGGGGTTTATTGTTTTGTGAGATATTTAGCCTTCTCTCTCAGGGAGCTCTGGTGCCACAACAAACTATAAATTCCAGGATTCCATGGATGGAGGTGTGACAGGTAAAATGCTGTGAAAATGCATTTATTCTTCAGTGTGGCAGCAGCCTGTATATTGCTTATGTTAGGTCTCTGACATGGGTACCTCATAGAGTTGCTTTGAAAATAGAAACAATAAAAGATCATGAAATAAATTAAAGGCATTGTATGTGACACAAAGACAGGAGCATATGAAAACTTATTTAAGAGCCATCACTTCTCAGTATAGTTAAACAGATAATAACACCTCAAAAATAGAGTTGGTGGGATGAATTGAGTGTGTACAGGGCAGGATACATTGGCAGACTGTATCACATATGGTAGCTTCCATTGAGTGTGATATAACTATTATTTGCCCTAAATCTTTTAAAAATCATAATGAGTATCTGGAAAGTTATAGTTGTTTTTTAAACAATATTTACTATCTATATTTATAGATCCAGTTACCACAAGTATAACATAAGTTTCATGATGGCACCACATTTGGACATTGAATTTAAAATTCAGAACAATTTCTATTTCTCCATAGAGCTAACATGTCGTTGTAGGACTTTCCAACTTATTTCCAACTTATGGGTACTCTAAGGTGAAACGATCATGGGGTTTTCTTGGCAAGATTTGTTCAGAGGAGTTTGGCCATTGCCTTTTCCTTTGGCTGAGACAGCGTGACTTGTTCAAGTTCACCCAGCGCATTTCATGCTCGAGCAGGAAATTGAACCCAAGTCACCAGAGTTACAGTTCAACACTGAAACCACTA